>CM039676.1:395480133-396810021 GCA_022496015.1 Hordeum marinum | reverse complement strand
TACCATTGATATTGCTCTAGTGTTGAGAGGCTAGTTTCATTCACTCCGGTGCAAATTGGTAAGTGTTTGGTGAAGCCAGCTAGTAACTAATTATATTTTGAATGACATGCCAATAATAATTATGTAAAAACAAATTAAATGGAATGGTTGTTGACCGTGGGCCACTTGCTGGGGATGATACTAGCAGCGTCTGTTGGTATTTGCCTGCTTGGACATCACAGTATGGTTTCCGTCACTGGCGGAGGTTCAGCAAGGCTAGATGGGCCATGGCCCGCCCAAGCCCATGGCCAAAAAATAAAGAGTATAGGTAAAAATTGAGCCTTTTCAGAGAAATAAATAAGTTTCCTTCAAAAAGATAAATAGGTTTCCTGCTTCGGCCCGCCCAACCATTTTTGGGTAGCTCCGCCACTGGTTGCCGTAATCACCTGTTTTAGTTGCAAAAAGATAAGAGGTATATAACTAATGAGTGAGAATGTGTAAACTGGGTCCTTGTCTGTTTATGATTGTGCAGCGAGTTAGTACAGAATATTAATTTTGGGTGCTTGATTCATAACTATCCTAGTGAAACCGTATATGTAGACACTGACAGACAGGTGCATGCACAAACACTTGACCCAGCTTTGAGCCTTCTGTCACCTACAAAAAATGCAGACATTGGAACAGATTAGCTGCACCTTCACCTCATAAGTTCCAGTCCCAAATTAATTTTTAAGCCAGGAAGATTGTATGATTCTAAATATTGGTACAGATTTTATGCTCAACATGTTCTCTAAACATTTTAAAAACATATTCAAGACCAAAAGGACAACATAAAGCTGGACAACTAAATGTTGAATATGTCCACAAAGGAATTAATACATGCATGTGTCTCAGCCTCTCAGGCAACATTTTCTTACCGCTTCTAAATCATTCTTACCTCTTTGGTTATACGGTCATGTCCAACAAAATCAAATATAACTGGAAGCATCACATTTCACATATGAACTTGAATTGGAACCGAGCTGTCGACACAACACACATGAGAGGCATCTGCTTCAGCTTAAAAATAGTGACATGCCGCTTTTGCAGGAAACCAATAAAGGTTGCTTCATAATAAGTTTCATCCAAGAGACAGGAAATGCGAGAAGTATGTTCTGACTTCATGGCTCTGTCCACTGCATGATGCTTCTCTTCTCGCCTATAAATCTATCAGCTTAGCACTACCATCTCATCATCAGTTCATACACAATCCAACCACTACACCTAGCTGAATACCACCTGATACAAAAAGTTTCTCTGAACTTTCAGCCAATAATAGGAGAAGCAGCCATGGTCAGTGCCAAGAGGCTTGCCAAACTAGCAAAGAAGTGGCAGACTATGGCGGCCATGGGGAGGAAGAGGCTCACCCAGACTACGGCAGCGAAAAGAGCCGACGAGGAGCACAATGCGATGACCTCAGTAGCGGTGAAGGGACACTCCGTGATGTATACCACCGATGAAGGGTCGGTTCAAGGTGCCACGGCGTACCTCAGCATGGTGATCTTCAGTGAGCTCCTGAGGATGTATAAGGAGGAGTCTGGGTTCGCGGGCGGCAACGACGATCGCATCACGCTGCCCTGCGACGCCATGGCCATGGAGAACGGCATGTGCTTGCTCACATAATCTGAGATGCAACAGTGAAACGCAAACCACATGAGGTGCTGGACTGGAGACAGGAGACTGGTCATGCACAGACAAGACCATGAACCAAAGAAAAAATGACGTCGGTCGAGCAAGTTGATTCAGACAGAGGTACAACATCTGATTGATCAAGAACCAATCTGAGACTAAAATATAGCGGCGACCAATCATGACCATAACGAGTTCCTGATCATTTAGTCCTACATTTTTTTCAGTCAGACATGAAGTTCGGACCTTCATATAGAAGCATGATCATTGACACTGATGATATCTAAACCCGATCCTTCCATAATCTGAGTCACAGAACAGATCATGGAGTTGTACCTCACCAGCTTGCCACACTGACAGATGATATGAAAGCAAACCTATGCTTTGATGCTCCAAACATTTGGCCCCAGCACAATCTAATCCAAATTAATCATACTACAACACTGCATCTTCTCAGCCCATGGTCACAATGTCCTTCCTCTCGGCTATAAATTCAGCAGACGGCTAAGCTCAACAGCGTCACTTCATCAACTCATCCACCACCAACAGGGCATTATAAGATCCAGAGCTCACTTCTCCGAATTTCCAGCTAAAAAAAGACACGGAACCAACCATGGTCAGCCCAAAGCAACTTGCTCAATTGGCGAAGAAGTGGCAGTACTTAAGAGGAAAGGCTGATAGCAACAGCCAAGGAAGATCAATAGTTCTCAAGGGCCACTGTGTCATATACTCGGCTTATGGGAGGCGTTTCGAGGCACCATTAGTGTACCTCAGCACGCTGATCTTGAGAGAGCTCCTGAGGATGTCCCAGGAGGAGTTGGGCTTCACAAGCGATGGCAAGATCAGGCTACCTTGTGCCAGAGTGATGGAGTATGTCACGTACTTGCTCAGGAGAAATGCCTCTGCCGAGGTCGAGAGCGTGCTGCTGAGCTCTATGGTTGGCGGTTGCACAATGCCAACAATTGGAGCCAGCAAGCAAATTTGATGTTTGCAGTTCCTGAAGAACATACATTCAGAGCCTGTTCTTGTCCTATGTTCTCTGTAGTTTACCTGGACAGCATAGATAGTTAAACCTAGGGAACAAGAGAAGGAAAAATGTTGTGTAATGCACTATAATGTTGCTAGCAATCAAGAGGGAACAGTAGTCACAGCTGTTCTTCTCCTACATATAGATTGCATGCAGTGAATAAACAATTGATGCAACTGTTCATTTAGATGCCAATAGTTCAATTCTGCTTCATAATGCTGAATAGAAAATACGCAAGTTTTAATACATCTATCATCTAAGCCAGGTTATTAGTAAAATAAGAATGGATAAGTGACATGAGCAGGGGGATACAAGAATAATTAGTACTTAGCAATGTAAGGAAGGTTTCTTCTTAAAATAGATATTATCAAACATGTACATGTTACTGAAAAACTGAACACCCCTGAATCCATACAACTTTGAGAAAGGCAGCCAGCAGCCTGCAAATACCTCACTGACAATTGTGCCAGCACAGATTTGATATCTGTTTGCTATTAACCTTCAACCACATTTGAAACCATGGTTAGCAGGCTTGCTTGAAAGCTTGGAAGATCAAACACTTGTGGAACAAACACTCAAGGCATTTGTTAATCAATGTCAATTGGTTCATGTCAGCATGTGAACATCTGTATGTACTATCTTCAGAAAATAAAGAGAGGCAAAATATATAGATGTATTGTGCATGAAGAGGTGTTAATACAACGCAACAAAAGTAACATAGACTGTTAATAATAGAACAGGGCGCACTTCGATAGCAACTAGTACTACGACTTATGACATACTCGGTCGCTGACAAGTACCATAATACATACATTAGTAGTTGTTTTTGTTCTTGGCCCGAAAACAATGATGCAGCAACCCATATAGGGAAGGAAACCAGCCAAGGAACCATCATTGACTCTCCTGGATCCGTCGTGTTACTTGCAGCTAGTTAGCCTAACTATATCAATCTAGCTTTTACTTTGTTGGGCCAGTCAGTGGACGTGAAATTGCAGCGGCATTGGCGAGGTCAATGTGTTCTTGAACGAACTTGTCCAAGGTTTTCCTGTGGTCCATGAAGGCCATGAAGTTGTACTCGTAGATCGCTATAGTGTCACCCTCCAAGATGACCTTCTCACTGAGTTCGATGAAAAGGTCGAGCTGGTCATGCACGATGAGGCTCTTGGCAGCGAGAGCGGCCTCCAGGAACAACTCCGCAGGCGCAGCCGCAGGCAGCTACAGGGTCATCAGTGTGCGGAAGAGATCATTTCCATGGAGGCCGGCGAGTTGGCCAGCAGGGGAGACGCAGCGACGGCTGCCTTTATGGTGGCCTCTAGGGTGGCATGTGGTTTGGGGGTGAGTGGTAAGGTTGTCCACTATCCTTGTGAAGTTATCAAGTCTGTCAACAAAGGCAACCAAGTCGTTCAACATCACTTTGAACCAGTCGGCGAAGGTGGTGTCGGAGACACAACGCGCTGCAGAGCCGTCCAGCACCCACCGGAGGGGGCCCAGAGTGCCAGGCTGCGCATGGGAGCCCCTGGCCGCCTGGAGAAGACGATCGGTGCTCGTGAAAATTGCCTCCATGTCCATGGCCGGCCACACTATTGACTTGAGCGGACCTTCCTCACTCGGTCTTGCTGCCAAGGGAGGAGTACATAAAGAGGGGTTAACAATCACACACGGTTCTCCATTCAACAAACATCAACGCAGAAATGATGATTCACAGGGAAAAGCATGGTTATTTCAGGCATGAATATACAGAAAGAGGCTAAAATTACAACTTCACAAAAGCTAGTTCAGGTTGTGACACTTACAGCGTCGAAAAGATGGCTAAGATCCAACTCTCAAAGCTGTCCGTTGCTGTTTCAGATTGGAAAATTAACGATTAATAGGTTCCGGTATGAACTGGGCGAAATAACGTGACCCTTACAGGATGAACTACTCTTTGTGCATTTTTTGAACCTTAAAACATCCCAAAACTGGTGAAGATTGAGTTAAATGCATACAAGTAGTATTTAAAAAGAATTTCTGCACAAGAACAGAGCAAGCAAATCACATCTGGGCCTAGGGTTTAAATGGGGATGGGGGCGGAGGTGATTGTCCGGAGTTCGTGCGGCCGGCGTTAAGGGCGTGTACTGCAGAAGAAGCGGTGAGGCGTCGGGCGAGGAGGATACATACGGGCGGCGAGGAAATTGCGCGCGCGGGCGGGCGGCCCTCGCTCGATGAGGGGAGCCGGCGGGCGGCACTCCTTGGTGGTGCTGGGCGGCGGCGACTGGAGACTGGAGTCCAATTTGGGGTGCGAATCTCGCCTTGTTTTGTCTTTTTTTTTAACCAAGGTTGTCACGTGCCGTTCACGCAGAACACACACCCAAAGACCCCCGGAGGGAACCACACTGTCACAAACATGAAAGTACAACCCTGTTCCGAATTTCACTAATTTTAAAACTTCGTTCCGTGCGGTTGAGGAAACAAGGAGCTCAGTTTGAGCCACTCCGTGGATTTTATGCTGCCGCTCCTTTCCGCTCTGGGAGTCGTAGTTAGTGGAACGAAGAAGATCCAAACAGGTCCTATATATAGAAAACCACACTATTTCAACATAAAGATAAAAATACATAGTATCACAAGAAAAATAAATACAAACAGAGTCCTTAAAGTATGGGAGGTCACAAGAGACTTCACCCAACGTCCTCCATCTCGCGGCCGAAGTGGCCGTCGGTGGATGAGGGAGACAAGATCCTCTTGTCGAAGAGATGTTGTCGCACCATGTGACAAAATTTAAGAAATCAAAAAAAGCATCAGCTATACCGCAAATATGACGGATCAAATGAAGACCACCAAATCCACATGTCTACAACCACAACCTTATGTTAGAACTTTTGGACATCCTATGCATGCCTCTGTCGCTGCGAGAGGCACCGAGCACTTTATGATTCCTACAACACATGACCTCACATTCTTTGGAGCATTATCAAATCAAGTCGTTGTAATGGGAGAAAGACCCGAGGAGACATTTTGAATAGCCTGGTGGCGGTCGAAGCCTCATTAAACAAAAAAAACTAGCTTCACTAGATGGATGATCCAACAAGACACACCAAGCTCCTCGACCACCTCCAGGAGGAGGACGCCATCATGGAAGATAGATGGAAAGGCCTTATTGAAACAGCTTCGCCACCACCATCAAAGCATTGATGTTAGAAAGCCCTAAACATATCTACAAATCAGGCACGAGACACTCGTTACCTACCCCTTTGTCGCTAGAGCCATATGTGAAGGAAGCGGGAACCTATGGGCTCACTGCCTATGGAGACCCTGTCACCTCTTGCATTAGCAGACGAAGGGGGCAGTTGGGTTTGCCTTCGTACCTCAGGTTACTTTCATGATACATCCATATCTCCTTTTTTAGCATTGAAGAAAACTTTAAGAAATAATAATGTTTATGAGAATAAGGTAATCTCTATAGGATTAATAAACCATACATGTATACCAACATATCGACGAGTAGCTGCTTTTCCTAAATTGTGAGCTTTAAAATTAGTGTTCCAACATTTATGGAAAATCTCCACGTTCTGGAAAAACTCATCTTAATCTTCAATGGCGGGCTCATCAGACGCCTCTTCTTTAGCTTCCCCCATTGTAGTACCATCCTATTCAGGGAACCTAGGATAGCTGACATCATTCTCTTGTTTTTTATTGTCTTCCATCATAACCCCTCTTTCTCCATGCTTGGTCCAACAGTTATAATCGCACATGAAACCGGACTTTAGCAGGTGGGTGTGAAGGATTTTTGAGGTAGAGTAATCCTTATCATTCTTAGAGACACCACATGGACAACACATAAAACCATTTCACTTGTTTGCCTCAGCCACACGCATAAATGCAGGCCATTAATGAACTCGGGAGAGCGTCGGTCATCGTACATCCATTGCCGACTCATCTTCATTACACAACATCGAAGTGACCAAATTAATACAAGTTCATCACATTAAAACCAAAGTAGAGTAGTGACCAAATGTTATTACTGCAAAAATATATACATAAAGTTCATAACTTACTTCTCATACAACATACACCTATGTAAAGCATTTAAATGCAACAACAAATGCGATGAAAATCGAAAATAAAATAATAATTGATCTAACAGCATAATGATACCAAGCCTCTTTATTATTGTCATATTTTCTAATCTTTTTAATCTCCAAGCATATTGCATCCATCTTGATCTTGTGATCATCGACGACATCGATAACATACAACTTCCATTTCATCTTCTCTTCTTCAATTCTTTTCAAAAAAAATTCAAATAATCATTTTCTTTTTCAACTAAGTTTAACTTCTCGACAAGAGGGTCGGTTGCAATTTCCAATTCACATGCCTCGTAGATAAAAATATCTATGTCAACTTGATGGACATAATTATCATAAATACGAAATGAAACAAATTGTTATAAAAGATAATATACCACATTTGAATCATAAACCGATGGGGACGAATATCAAAACCATGGCACTAGATATAACAAACAATTATACAAGTAAGAAAATTATACAAGTAACTATCTAAATCATACAAATAAGATTATTATTTTTTACAAAAAATGATAAGAACAAGAGGCTCACCAAGGTGGTGCCGGCGACGGGACCACGCCGGCGATCGACGATGGTTAGGATAGGGACGGGAAGGCTCTAAGTAAATCACACCTACACATATACAAACTAAGAAGTTTATTTGAGCTCAAATTACATATAAATCAAATAAACTCCCACATAATTACTCTCAGATTAAAACCCACAAATCACTATGATTATAGAGCATGAAACGAGCTGAACTAGCAATGAGAGATGAAAGGATGAAGTTGCTAATCTTTTAGAAACCTTGGATAGATGGGGTGCCGTCAATCTTGACAAATCTTGGAAAAAATGGAGGATGAACTCTAGCTTGGAAAGAAAACAAAGAGGAAAGAAAACTTGGACTCGGGCTGGAGGAAGCAACTTTAATTTATATAGGGAAGACTTTAGTCCCAGTTGGATATACCAACCGGTACTAAAGGTCTATCTTTAGTCCCCGTTAGTGATACCAACCAGGACTAAAGGGACTCGGAGGGACCCAAGCCTACCGCAACCCTTTTAGTCTCGGTTGGTATCACCAACCGCGACTAGAGGCCCCATATGAACCAGGACCAATCCTGGTTGTGCCCCCGTCCGCTCCTAGCCGTTGGAACCGGGACTAATGCTCAAATTACTGCCAGTACCAAACCCTGCGAGGACTAGTGCTCCGGATCAAAGGTCAGTTTTCTACTAGCACTACTAGGAGAAACCTTATAGGCAGCACACTATTAGTAGCGCTGGAAAGTAACATGCACTACTGCTCTTAGCAGTAGCAGTAGCGCGCTGGATATTGGTAGCGCTACTAATAGTGTGCTGCCTATAAGGTTTCTCCTAGTAGTGCTAGTAGAAAACTGACCTTTGATCCGGAGCACTAGTCCTCGCAGGGTTTGGTACTGGCAGTAATTTGAGCATTAGTCCCGGTTCCAACGGCTAGGAGCGGACGGGGGCACAACAGGATTGGTCCTGGTTCATATGGGGCCTCTAGTCGCGGTTGGTGATACCAACCGAGACTAAAAGGGTTGCGGTAGGCTTGGGTCCCTCCGAGTCCCTTTAGTCCTGGTTGGTATCACTAACGGGACTAAAGATAGACCTTTAGTACCGGTTGGTATATCCAACTGGGACTAAAGTCTTCCCTATATAAATTAAAGTTGCTTCCTCCAGCCCGAGTCCAAGTTTTCTTTCCTCTTTGTTTTCTTTTCCAAGCTAGAGTTCATCCTCCATTTTTTCCAAGATTTGTCAAGATTGACGGCACCCCATCTATCCAAGGTTTCTAAAAGATTAGCAATTCATCCTTTCATCTCTCATTGCTAGTTCAGCTCGTTTCATGCTCTATAATCATAGTGATTTGGGTTTTAATCTGAGAGTAATTATGTGGGAGTTTATTTGATTTATAGTAATTTGAGCTCAAAAAACTTCTTAGTTTGTATTGTGTAGGTGTGATTTACTTAGAGCCTTCCCGTCCCTATCCTAACCATCGTCGATCGCCGGCGTGGTCCCGTCGCCGGCACCACCTTGGTGAGCCTCTTGTTCTTATCATTTTTGTAAAAAATAATAATCTTATTTGTATGATTTAGATAGTTACTTGTATAATTTTCTTACTTGTATAATTGTTTGTTATATCTAGTGCCATGGTTTTGATATTCGTCCCCATCGGTTTATGATTCAAATGTGGTATATTATCTTTTATAACAATTTGTTTCATTTCGTATTTATGATAATTATGTCCATCAAGTTGACATAGATATTTTATCACGAGGCATGTGAATTGGAAATTGCAACCGACCCTCTTGTCGAGAAGTTAAACTTAGTTGAAAAGAAAATGATTTTGAATTTTTTTGAAAAGAATTGAAGAAGAGAAGATGAAATGGAAGTTGTATGTTATCGATGTCGTCGATGATCACAAGATCAAGATGGATGCAATATGCTTGGAGATTAAAAAGATTAGAAAATATGACAATAATAAAGAGGCTTGGTATCATTATGCTGTTAGATCAATTATTATTTTATTTTCGATTTTCATCGCATTTGTTGTTGCATTTAAATGCTTTACATAGGTGTATGTTGTATGAGAAGTAAGTTATGAACTTTATGATATATTTTTGCAGTAATAACATTTGGTCACTACTCTACTTTGGTTTTAATGATGAACTTGTATTAATTTGGTCACTTCGATGTTGTGTAATGAAGATGAGTCGGCAATGGATGTACGATGACCGACGCTCTCCCGAGTTCATTAATGGCCTGCATTTATGCGTGTGGCTGAGGCAAACAAGTGAAATGGTTTTATGTGTTGTCCATGTGGTGTCTCTAAGAATGATAAGGATTACTCTACCTCAAAAATCCTTCACACCCACCTGCTAAAGTCCGGTTTCATGTGCGATTATAACTGTTGGACCAAGCATGGAGAAAGAGGGGTTATGATGGAAGACAATAAAAAACAAGAAGATGTCAGCTATCCTAGGTTCCCTGAATAGGATGGTACTACAATGGGGGAAGCTAAAGAGAGGCGTCTGATGAGCCCGCCATTGAAGATTAAGATGAGTTTTTCCAGAACGTGGAGATTTTCCATAAATGTTGGAACACTAATTTTAAAGCTCACAATTTAGGAAAAGCAGCTACTCGTCGATATGTTGGTATACATGTATGGTTTATTAATCCTATAGAGATTACCTTATTCTCATAAACATTATTATTTCTTAAAGTTTTCTTCAATGCTAAAAAGGAGATATGGATGTATCATGAAAGTAACCTGAGGTACGAAGGCAAACCCAACTGCCCCCTTCGTCTGCTAATGCAAGAGGTGACAGGGTCTCCATAGGCAGTGAGCCCATAGGTTCCCGCTTCCTTCACATATGGCTCTAGCGACAAAGGGGTAGGTAACCGAGTGTCTCGTGCCTGATTTGTAGATATGTTTAGGGCTTTCTAACATCATGCTTTGATGGTGGTGGCGAAGCTGTTTCACATAAGGCCTTTCCATCTATCTTCCATGATGGCGTCCTCCTCCTGGAGGTGTCGAGGAGCTTGGTGTGTCTTGTTGGATCATCCATCTAGTGAAGCTAGTTTTTTTGTTTAATGAGGCTTCGACCGCCACCAGGCTATTCAAAATGTCTCCTCGGGTCTTCTCCCATTACAACGACTTGATTTGATAATGCTCCAAAGAATGTGAGGTCATGTGTGTAGGAATCATAAAGTGCTCGGTGCCTCTCGCAGCGACAGAGGCATGCATAGGATGTCCAAAAGTTCTAACATAAGGTTTTGGTTGTAGACATGTGGATTTGGTGGTCTTCATTGATCCGTCATATTTGCGTATAGCTGATGCTTTTTTTGATTCTTAAAATTTTGTCACATGGTGCGACAACATCTCTTCGACAAGAGGATCTTGTCTCCTCATCCACCGACGGCCACTTCGGCCGAGATGGAGGACGTTGGGTGAAGTCTCTTGTGACCTCCCATACTTTAAGGACTCTGTTTGTATTTATTTTTCTTGTGATACTATGTATTTTATCTTTATGTTGAAATAGTGTGGTTTTTTATATAGGACCTGTTTGGATCTTCTTCGTTCCATAACTACGACTCCCAGAGCGAAAGGAGCGGCAGCATAAAATCACGGAGTGGCTCAAACTGAGCTCCTTGTTTCCTCAACCGCACGGAACGAAGTTTTAAAATTAGTGAAATTCGGAACAGGGTTGTACTTTCATGTTTGTGACAGTGTGGTTCCCTCCGGGGTCTTTGGGTGTGTGTTCTGCGTGAACGGCACGTGACAACCTTGTAAAAAAAAAGACAAAACAAGGCGAGATTCGCACCCAAATTGGACTCCAGTCTCCAGTCCGCCGCCGCCCAGCACCACCAACGGAGTGCCGCCCGCCGGCTCCCCTCATCGCCGAGGGCCGCCCGCCGCGCGCGCAATTTCCTCGCCGCCCGTATGTATCCTCCTCGCCCGACGCCTCACCGCTTCTTCTGCAGTACACGCCCTTAAGCCGGCCGCACGAACTCCGACACTCACCTCCGCCCCCATCCCCATTTAACCCTAGGCCCAGATGTGATTTGCTTGCTCTGTTCTTGTGCAGAATTTCTTTTTAAATACTACTTGTATGCAGTTAACTCAATCTTCACCAGTTTTGGGATGTTTTAAGGTTCAAAAAATGCACAAAGAGTAGTTCATCCTGTAAGGGTCACGTTATTTCGCCCAGTTCATACCGGAACCTATTAAATCGTTAATTTTCCAATCTGAAACAGCAACGGACCAGCTTTGAGAGTTGGATCTTAGCCATCTTTTCGACGCTGTAAGTGTCACAACCTGAACTAGCTTTTGTGTGAAGTTGTAATTTTAGCCTCTTTCTGTATATTCATGCCTGAAAATAACCATGCTTTTCCCTGTGAATCATCATTTCTGCGTTGATGTTTGTTGAATGGAGAACCGTGTTGTGATTGTTAACCCCTCTTTATGTACTCCTCCCTGTGGCAGCAAGACCGAGTGAGGAAGGTCCGCTCAAGTCAATAGTGTGGCCGGCCATGGACCATGGAGGCAATTTTCACGAAGCACCGATCGTCTTCTCCAGGCGGCCAGGGGCTCCCATGCGCAGCCTGGCACTCTGGGCCCCCTCGGTGGGGTGCTGGACGGCTCTGCAGCGCGTTGTGTCTCCGACACACCTTCGCCGACTGGTTCAAAGTGATGTTGAACGACTTGGTTGCCTTGTTGACAGACTTGATAACTTCACAAGGATAGTGGGACAACCTTACCACTCACCCCCAACCACATGCCACCCTAGAGGCCACCAATAAAGGCAGCCGTCGCTGCGTCTCCCCTGCTGGCCAACTCGCCGGCCTCCATGGAAATGATCTCTTCCGCACACTGATGACCCTGTAGCTGCCTGCGGCTGCGCCTGCGGAGTTGTTTCCTGGAGGCCCGCTCTCGCTGCCAAGAGCCTCATCGTGCATGACCAGCTCGACCTTTTCATCGAACTCAGTGAGAAGGTCATCTTGGAGGGTGACACTATAGCGATCTACGAGTACAACTTCATGGCCTTCATGGACCACAGGAAAACCTTGGACAAGTTCGTTCAAGAACACATTGACCTCGCCAATGCCGCTGCATTTCACGTCCACTGACTGGCCCAACAAAGTAAAAGCTAGATTGATATAGTTAGGCTAACTAGCTGCAAGTAACACGACGGATCCAGGAGAGTCAATGATGGTTCCTTGGCTGGTTTCCTTCCCTATATGGGTTGCTGCATCATTGTTTCGGGCCAAGAACAAAACAACTAACTAATGTATGTATTATGGTACTTGTCAGCGACCGAGTATGTCATAAGTCGTAGTACTAGTTGCTATCGAAGTGCGCCCTGTTCTATTATTAACAGTCTATGTTACTGTTGTTGCGTGTATTAACACCTCTTCATGCACATACATCTATATATTTTGCCTCTCTTTATTTTCTGAAGATAGTACATACAGATGTTCACATGCTGACATGAACCAATTGACATGATTAACAATGCCTTGAGTGTTTGTTCCACAAGTGTTTGATCTTCCAAGCTTTCAAGCAAGCCTGCTAACCATGGTTTCAAATGTGGTTTGAAGGTTAATAGCAAACAGATATCAAATCTGTGCTGGCACAATTGTCAGTGAGGTATTTGCAGGCTGCTGGCTGCCTTTCTCAAAGTTGTATGGATTCAGGGGTGTTCAGTTTTTCAGTAACATGTACATGTTTGATAATATCTATTTTAAGAAGAAACCTTCCTTACATTGCTAAGTACTAATTATTCTTGTATCCCCCTGCTCATGTCACTTATCCATTCTTATTTTACTAATAACCTGGCTTAGATGATAGATGTATTAAACTTGCGTATTTTCTATTCAGCATTATGAGAGAATTGAACTATTGGCATCTAAAATGAACAGTTGCAATCAATTGTTTATTCACTGCATGCAATCTATATGTAGGAGAAGAACAGCTGTGACTACTGTTCCCTCTTGATTGCTAGCAACATTATAGTGCATTACACAACATTTTTCCTTCTCTTGTTCCCTAGGTTAACTATCTATGCTGTCCAGGTAACTACAGAGAACATAGGACAAGAACAGGCTCTGAATGTATGTTCTTCAGGAACTGCAAACATCAAATTTGCTTGCTGGCTCCAATTGTTGGCATTGTGCAACCGCCAACCATAGAGCTCAGCAGCACGCTCTCGACCTCGGCAGAGGCATTTCTCCTGAGCAAGTACGTGACATACTCCATCACTCTGGCACAAGGTAGCCTGATCTTGCCATCGCTTGTGAAGCCCAACTCCTCCTGGGACATCCTCAGGAGCTCTCTCAAGATCAGCGTGCTGAGGTTACACTAATGGTGCCTCGAAACGCCTCCCATAAGCCGAGTATATGACACAGTGCCCTTGAGAACTATTGATCTTCCTTGGCTGTTGCTATCAGCCTTTCTCTTAAGTACTGCCACTTCTTCGCCAATTGAGCAAGTTGCTTTGGGCTGACCATGGTTGGTTCCGTGTCTTTTTTAGCTGGAAATTCGGAGAAGTGAGCTCTGGATCTTATAATGCCCTGTTGGTGGTGGATGAGTTGATGAAGTGACGCTGTTGAGCTTAGCCGTCTGCTGAATTTATAGCCGGAGGAAGGACATTGTGACCATGGGCGAGAAGATGCAGTGTGTGTATGATTAATTTGGATTAGATTGTGCTGAGGGCCAAATGTTTGGAGCATCAAAGCATAGGTTTGCTTTCATATCATCTGTCAGTGTGGCAGCTGGTGAGGTACAACTCCATGATCTGTTCTGTGACTCAGATTATGGAAGGATCGGGTTTAGATATCATCAGTGTCAATGATCATGCTTCTATATGAGAGGTCCGAACTTCATGTCTGCCTGAAAAAAATGTAGGACTAAATGATCAGGAACTCGTTATGGTCATGATTGGTCGCCGCTATATTTAGTCTCAGATTGGTTCTTGATCAATCAGATGTTGTACCTCTGTCTGAATCAACTTGCTCGACCGACGTCATTTTTTCTTTGGTTCATGGTCTTGTCTGTGCATGACCAGTCCTCCTGTCTCCAGTCCAGCACCTCATGTGGTTGCGTTTCACTGTTGCATCTCAGATTATGTGAGCAAGCACATGCCGTTCTCCATGGCCATGGCGTCGCAGGGCAGCGTGATGCGATCGTCGTTGCCGCCCGCGAACCCAGACTCCTCCTTATACATCCTCAGGAGCTCACTGAAGATCACCATGCTGAGGTACGCCGTGGCACCTTGAACCGACCCTTCATCGGTGGTATACATCACGGAGTGTCCCTTCACCGCTACTGAGGTCATCGCATTGTGCTCCTCGTCGGCTCTTTTCGCTGCCGTAGTCTGGGTGAGCCTCTTCCTCCCCATGGCCGCCATAGTCTGCCACTTCTTTGCTAGTTTGGCAAGCCTCTTGGCACTGACCATGGCTGCTTCTCCTATTATTGGCTGAAAGTTCAGAGAAAACTTTTTGTATCAGGTGGTATTCAGCTAGGTGTAGTGGTTGGATGTGTATGAACTGATGATGAGATGGTAGTGCTAAGCTGATAGATTTATAGGCGAGAAGAGAAGCATCATGCAGTGGACAGAGCCATGAAGTCAGAACATACTTCTCGCATTTCCTGTCTCTTGGATGAAACTTATTATGAAGCAACCTTTATTGGTTTCCTGCAAAAGCGGCATGTCACTATTTTTAAGCTGAAGCAGATGCCTCTCATGTGTGTTGTGTCGACAGCTCGGTTCCAATTCAAGTTCATATGTGAAATGTGATGCTTCCGTTATATTTGATTTTGTTGGACATGACCGTATAACCAAAGAGGTAAGAATGATTTAGAAGCGGTAGAAAAATGTTGCCTGAGAGGCTGAGACACATGCATGTATTAATTCCTTTGTGGACATATTCAACATTTAGTTGTCCAGCTTTATGTTGTCCTTTTGGTCTTGAATATGTTTTTAAAATGTTTAGAGAACATGTTGAGCATAAAAATCTGTACCAATATTTAGAATCATACAATCTTCCTGGCTTAAAAATTAATTTGGGACTGGAACTTATGAGGTGAAGGTTGCAGCTAATCTGTTCCAATGTCTGCATTTTTTTGTAGGTGACAGAAGGCTCAAAGCTGGGTCAAGTGTTTGTGCATGCACCTGTCTGTCAGTGTCTACATATACGGTTTCACTAGGATAGTTATGAATCAAGCACCCAAAATTAATATTCTGTACTAACTCGCTGCACAATCATAAACAGACAAGGACCCAGTTTACACATTCTCACTCATTAGTTATATACCTCTTATCTTTTTTGCAACTAAACAGGTGATTACGGCAACCAGTGGCGGAGCTACCAAAAATGGTTGGGCGGGCCGAAGCAGGAAACCTATTTATCTTTTTGAAGGAAACTTATTTATTTCTCTGAAAAGGCTCAATTTTTACCTATACTCTTTATTTTTTGGCCATGGGCTTGGGCGGGCCATGGCCCATCTAGCCTTGCTGAACCTCCGCCAGTGACGGAAACCATACTGTGATGTCCAAGCAGGCAATACCAACAGACGCTGCTAGTATCATCCCCAGCAAGTGGCCCACGGTCAACAACCATTCCATTTAATTTGTTTTTACATAATTATTATTGGCATGTCATTCAAAATATAATTAGTTACTAGCTGGCTTCACCAAACACTTACCAATTTGCACCGGAGTGAATGAACTAGCCTCTCACACTGAGAGCAATATCAATGGTACTCTCATCGGAGTATACAAGTATTGAACTTCACTTAATGACTAATGTGTCAAATGCTTCCTTTTTCCAGGATGGCAGGGAAGGTCACATACATGGCACAATACCCTACATCCGCGGCATTATAAAAGTGTCAAAACTAGTTCCCATGGCTCTGCAGCAGAGGTAACGCAAACTTTAGTTGACCGAAGAATTCGGTATGCTTCACATATCTGAATGGGTTGTAGGATTGGGAGGCAACATGGACTTATAAGTACATCCCACAGGACTTGATCGGGTGACCGAGGTCGGACGAGGGACGCCGGCGGCATGGAGTCCAAAGTATCTTCTTCATGGGGTATATACAAATCTGGATGTTGCAAAATCACGTCAACCCATGAAATGAAAATAAAGGCGTGGAATGCAATGTACCTTGGTGCCTTTTCTTTTCAGGATTGCAGGGAAGTCACATACTTTTGGGTTGTATTATAAAAATGTCACATATTACTTCACCCGGCGTGCAAGAGAGGGAAAATGTAGAATTAGGTACTAGGGAAAACATTTTAGCCAAGGGGACTCTGCAATTTTAGTAGTGTAGTCAAGCAGAACAAGGCAGTGCGCTGCATACATATGATTGGTCGCAGACCTGGCCAAACGGACTGGGCCTGGCATGCCGGCCCACGAACACGCCGGCACGGCACATGACAGGCTAGGCCCGGCACCCTCTAAACGGGCCGTGCCAGGCACGCGGCATGGCTCGGGCCGTGCCTGGGCCGGAAGGCTGGGCACGCAGGCCGGCACGTCATGGCCCATTTACATTTTTTTAGTTAGATTTTTTATATATATGTATAACTACAAAACAACCCAATGGGCCAAAATCGGCCCCAAAACAGCCTAACATGCTTAAAGCCTAGCAGGCCTGGCGTGCCGACGGGTTGGCCCACATAGCTTTCAGGCCGCGGAACAGGCCATCGGTTCGGGCCGGGCCAGCCCATTAGTCTCGGTTCAGTCACGAATCGGGACCAATGGGTGCAACAGTCCCGGTTCGTGAGGCCAGGGGGTCGGGGCGGGGCCACGTGGGGCATTGGTCCTGGTTCGTCTGGAACCTTTGGTCCCGGTTTCAGACACGAACCGGGACCAATGTGCCTCGCTCCTGGCCCACAACCATTGGTCCCGGTTCGTGGCTGAAACCGGGACCAAAAGGAGGCAACCGTTCGCACTGGTGCGAGCCCCCTTTAGTCCCGGTTGGTGGCTCAAACCGGGACTAAAGGTTCGAACGTTTCGCGCTCCGAGAAACAGGCAGGATAAAGCAATTGTTCCGCGGCGAGGGCTACAGTAACTTCGCCCATTTCTTTTCTTTTTCTCCATTCTCCTCTCTTCTTCTCCTCCATTCTCCTATCTTCTTCCCCATATCTTCTATCATGAATCTAATCACTCGCTACGGGGAGGTGCTCGCACATGGCACGACCAATCTCGATGTCGTCTACATGAACGACAGCGTCATGGTGCCGCGTTTTCTTTCCCTTTTGCAGAAATGGCTTCAAGTGGTGGATGAGAAATACAAGTTCATAGGGCTTGATCTCGAGTACACGGCCAAGCAAGAAGATGTTGCCATCATCTAGCTATGTTTCAAGAAACATGTCATAATCTTTCAATGGGCAAGGTGAGTTTTGAGGGTTTTCTTTAATCAATTAATAATTTATAGATTATTATGAAAATTGCATAGGATAGAAATATGTTCCATTTTGAATCCTATGGGAAAGATCAATATTTCTTTTAAGTTTGTAGTGAAACAATTTTCCTTGTTGCAAACGTGGGAGAACATGTATGTCATATAGTTAATTTAGGGTTTCTTCATCAATTCATAGGATATGAAAATTGCATATAAATAGGATATAGCAATATATATGTTCTATTTTGAATTCTATGGCAAAGATCAATTTCTCTTAAGTTGTAGTGAAATATTTTTTGATTTTTTTATGATATTACTGTTTACCGGGCTCAAATGAGCCCGGGAACAAAAACTCTGCGTCTTCCTCTTTTGTTGCAGCAAAATAATTTTCCTTTATATAGTTGCATATTATAATTCTGTCGAAATATACTTGTTGCAGCAGTATTTAACATTTGTTCCATTTTAATTTGTTGATGTTGCAGTAGTGAGAAGCACTGCCCAGCACTCATGGACTTCCTACGCAGCGGCATACATTTTGCTAGCGTTGATGTAAGTAATGACAAGCTGAAGATGAGGCGCAGCTTCGGTATTGAGATACCAGCTAGCTACCTTATTGATATCCAAGACATATTCAGGCTTCCGTATGACAGGACTTCGATGACTTCTATGGCAGTCGCCTTGATCGACGACTATTACGGAGATATGAAGACCAAATTCCCCCCGGCGCAGCACAAAGAGTGGGAAAGGACCCCACTTCAGCCTATCAACATTGAGTATGCAGCAAAAGATGGATACGTTGCATATGAGTTGTACTGCAAGATTCGAACCGTCAACTAAGGGCAGCGTCACCTCACACCACCACCACCATGGGGAGATTCTGATTCAGACTAGCTAGTAGTGTTTGCTTGGATGAGTACTTTCTGTAATGGATATCTGAACTATTATATATTACATATCTCTCTAGCTATTATATATTTGTAGTGCTTTTCAATTCATGTTTTTCTTAAATTTCGATTGTGGTTGAGAACAAAATGCAACAAAAAAGTGGGTTGTCATCGTTGGCAAGCACGCACACCATGCCAACTTTCAACCTTTTCAGAGTTCATTTCTAATGCTCTTCAATTTCAGGGTCATTTAGCTCGAAAAATTAGTTAATGCACGAAAAATATCAAATGAAGTCAAAAAGGGTTGAAAATTGATGATGTGGCTTTGAATGGTGCATTTTGAACACACAAAAGTCTAGAGTTCAAATAAGTTCAAAAAATTGAAATCCCTTTGTAACACACGAGTTCTCTCGAAAGAGATTGCCCGTTTTGTACATGAAGTGCATCCAGTTTTTTCCGTCACCCTTCCAACTTTTTAGCACATGCTATGTGGGTGAAATTATGACACTATGCCAACTTTCAACCTTTTCAGACTTCATTTGAAGTGCTTTTCAATTTCAGGGTCATTTAGCTCAAAAAAATCATTAAATGCATGAAAAATATCAAATGAAGTTAGAAAGGTTGAAAATTGATGATGTGGCTTTGAATGGTGCATTTTGAACACACAAAAAGTCTGGAGTTCAAATAAGTTCAAAAAATTGAAATCCCTTTGTAACACACGAGTTCTCGTCCGAAACCCTGATACTTCGAAAGAGATTGCCCGTTTTGTACACGAAGTGCATCCAGTTTTTCCCGTAACCCTCTCAACTTTTTAGCACATGCTATGTGGGTGAAATGATGACACCATGCCAACTTTCAACCTTTTCAGACTTCATTTGAAGTGCTTTTCAATTTCAGTGTCATTTAGCTCAGAAAAAATCAGTAAATGCATGAAAATATCAAATGAAGTCAGAAAGGGTTGAAAATTGATGATGTGGCTTTGAATGGTGTATTTTGAACACACAAAAAGTCTAGAGTTCAAATAAGTTCAAAAATTGAAATCCCTTTGTAACACACGAGTTCTCGTCCGAAACCCTCATACTTCGAAAGAGATTGCCCGTTTTGTACACGAAGTGCATCCAGTTTTTCCGTAACCCTATAAACTTTTTTAGCACATGCTATGTGGGTGAAATGATGACACCATGCCAAATTTCAACCTTTCTAGACTTCATTTGAAGTGCTTTTCAATTTTAGGGTCATTTAGCTCAAAAAAATCAGTAAATGCATGAAAAATATCAAATGAAGTCAGAAAGGGTTGAAAATTGATGATGTGACTTTGAATGGTGCATTTGAACACACGAAAATCCTGGAGTTCAAATAAGTTTAAGAAAATGAAATGCCTTTTGTAACCGATGAGTTTCCGTCCGAAATCCCGATACTTCGAAAGAGACTGTCCGTTTTGTACACGAAGTGCATCCTGCTTTTGCCGTAACCCTCTCAACTTTTTACCAAATGCTATGTGGGTGAAATGATGATACTATGTCAACTTTCAACCTTTTCAGAGTTCATTTGTAGTGTTTTTCAATTTTAGGGTCATTTAGCTAAAAAAATCAATAACTAAAATTATAAACCTCTAGTATTTTTGAAACTAAAATTATATAAAACCTAAAAAATACCAAATTGAATATAATGTTAAAAGAAAGTAATATTAAATAGTAGGAAAAATAGCAAAGAAATAACATAAAAAATAGAAAAAGTGAAAATAGATGCACTTATACTGAAATTCAACCCAAATTCAAAATGCTAGTTAGGTCAAAGTTCGTGTATAAGGGAATCTATTTTCACGATGAGAGGAGCTTGACAGGTGTTGTCTCCCCTCAACTAGTACATCTGTTGCTTCCGCGTCGGCCGTCGAAAAGAGACCATTGGTCCCGGTTGGTGTCACCAACCGGGACCAATGCCCCCCTTTCGTCCCGGTTGGTGCCACCAACCGGGACCAAAGGGCCTGTTTCCCGCCCTTTGGGCTGCTAAAAACAGGGCTTTGGTCCCGGTTGGTGGCACCAACCGGGACCAATGCCACCTTTAGTCCCGGTTGGTGCGACCAACCGGGACCAAACGTCCCCGTTTCCCGCCCTTTAGGCTGCTGAAAACAGGGCTTTGGTCCCGGTTGGTGGTACCAACCGGGACTAAAGAGAGGAATTGGTCCCGGTTTGTGCCACCAACCGGGACCAATTCTCCTTCTATATAATAAGCACTTAGGAAAATTCGTAGTTTTCATTGCCACTTCGCCCTCGTCGCCGTTCCCGTCCCCATCGCCGCTGCCATCGCCGCCCCGTCGCCTCCCGCCGTCGCCCCCATCGCCTCCCCCGCCACCCCGTCGCCTCCCCTGCCATCCCCGTCGCCGCCCCCTTTGCCTCCCCCACCGCCCCCGTCGCCTCCCCTGTCATCGCCCCGCTCCCATCGCCGCCCCTCCCCGTCGCCTCCCCCGTCGCCCCCGTCGCCGCCCCGCCACGGTCACCGCCCCCGTCGTCGCCCCATCGCCGTCACGCCCCCCTATGAGCCACCGTCGCCCCGTCTCGTTGCATTTTTTTAAATATATATTGATTTTTTATATGATGAATGTTTGTATTAGATTAGTATGTTTATGTTAGCTAGATTAGTATGTGTATGTTAGATTAGTATGATTATGTTTTTTTAAAGTAGATTAGTATGTTTATGTTAGATTAGTATTTGTATGTTGATTTGGGGTTTTATGAAAAATTAGTGATTAAACAATAAGAAAACATTCTCATAGGAATTTGTCAACGATGCCTGGCCCGCATCGTCGTCGTCGAGTAGTCCGCGAGAGCCTGCTTGATAGGCGCCATGTCCGGGACTAGGCTTCGCCGGGCCGGCACTGGGAGGTGGTACCTTCCCGGGCTCGGAGGTTGGTGAGGAATGCAGGTATCGTCATCGACCCGGACCTTTTGTGGTGGCGGTCACGCGGGCCACTTTCGGTGCGGAGGGAGCCGGCACCCGCGGAGGTGGTACGTCACCGTGTCAGGGAGGAGGACGAGCACGTCCGTTGCTACATGGCGGCGTTGGACGCCCGGTTTGACAATACCTGGCAGATCCTTCAGGGATCTCACTTGAGTTATGACCCCGTGATGGTTCCTTATCTTTGGGTGTCCACTGTCGACGATTCAGAGACCGCTAGTGAACCGAGTTCACCGTCCTCTATTTTGGATTCTAGGATATTCAATCTGTATTAGTGATCTTATATGATAATATTCGAGATGTATTAGTTAATATTTGATGATGCATTAACTGGATTATTCAGGACGATGTATTAGTGATATTATATTCGAGGTCATTATAAATATTAATGTATTACTCATATTTTATCAGTATAATGCGTGTGTGACATTCGGCCTGTCATTGCTCCTTGTGTGACTTTCATGTGTGTTCTTGATGGAGGAATCCCGACTGTTGTCATGGGGGCGCCTCCTTTTTTCTCTTCTTTGCAATATACTCGTCGATATATTGCGCAAGAAGAGAAGAGGGGAGGCGTCCATCATCGGCGGTCGAACTACTACTGTGAGAGAGTATCCACCAACATATACACACCACTGTATCAATGTGAAAGAGTGTGCACCAACACACCAAGAGATATGAGAGTTATTTAAGGAAAGCCTCGACGAATCAAAAGTCACACACGCATTAATTAAGATCCAAAGCGTGTCGTAATTCTTGAACTGGATTATTCAGAATGATGTATTAGTGATATTATATTCGAGGTCATTATAAATATTAATATATTAGTGATATTTTATTGGTATAATGCCTGTGTGATTTTCGGTCTGTCGTTGCTCCTTGTGTAACTTTCATGTGTGTTCTTGATGGAGGAATCCCGACTGTTGTCGTGGGGGGCGCCTCCTCTTTTTTCTCTTCTTTGCCGATATACTCGTCGATATATTGCGCAAGAAGAGAAGAAGGGAGACATCCATCATCGGCGGTCGAACTATTACTATGAGAGAGTGTCCACCAACATATATACACCACCGTATCAATGTGAGAGAGTGCGCATCAACACACCATGAGATATGAGAGTTATTTAAGGAAAACCTTGACGGACCGAAAGTCACACACGCATTAATTAAGATCCAAAGTGTGCCGTAATTCTTGAACTGGATTATTCGGGATGATGTATTAATGATATTATATTCGAGGTCACTATAAATATTAATGTATTAGTGATATTTTATCGGTATAATGCGTGTGTGACTTTCGGTCTATTGTTGCTCCTTGTGTGACTTTCATGTGTGTTCTTGATGGAGGAATCCCGACTGTTGTCATGGGGGCGCTTCCTCTTTCTTCTCTTCTTTGCGATATACTCGTCGATATATTGCGCAAGAAGAGAAGAGGAGAGGTGTCCATCACCGGCGGTCGAACTATTACTATGAGAGAGTGTCCACCAACATATATACACCACCGTATCAATGTGAGAGAGTGCGCACCAACACACCATGAGATATGAGAGTTATTTAAGGAAAGCCTCGACGGACCGAAAGCCACACAAGCATTAATTAAGATCCAAAGCGTGTCGTAATTCTTGAACTGGATTATTCGGGATGATATATTAGTGATATTATATTCGAGTTCATTATAAATGTATTTGTGATTTGCAAGTCATTTCGGTAAAACATAGGGAATTTTTTCTATGTCATTGCTCGATATATGAAATGGGTTGACTTTAGGTCTGTTTCGGCTCCTTGTGTGTCTTTCAGTGAGGGAGAGTGTCCATCATATATATATACATATATATATATATATATATAAGAGAGAGGAAGAATCCCGACTGTTGTTGTGGGGGTCGCTTCTCCTTCGTTCTAGTGTGCTAGACATTTTGGTGTAATGCAATCTGGGACGAATGGAGGAGCCACCATCACCGACGGTCGAAATATCAGAGGGAGTGCCCACCATATATGTGAGACGAGAGTTTAGGAAGGAAAGACTCAACAGACCTAAAGTCAACCCGTTGCATATTGAGTAATAGCCATCTGTGTATTGATCAATTTTCTCATAGTTTCCTTCGATCGATTTTAAATGTTTCAACTATGAACATAGGAAATGTCTGACGACGAAAGTGAATTTGGTATGTGCGAATACTGCGAAGACGAGCGCGGCCTGTGTGACAAGACTTTCC
Source organism: Hordeum marinum (assembly GCA_022496015.1). Lineage (NCBI taxonomy): Eukaryota > Viridiplantae > Streptophyta > Magnoliopsida > Poales > Poaceae > Hordeum > Hordeum marinum. The sequence goes on along the minus strand of CM039676.1, from coordinate 396,786,326 downwards.
TAGTTGATGGTAGGCGCTTCAGCATCATGCTGGATGAGAACTTCGAAGTGGATACAATAAGTCACAATGACAAGTCTTTTTTCGTGATTAAGAATGACTTCTGCCTCTTTTGCTTCAACTTATAATTAATTTTAATTTTTTACCGTTCTACTAGCGTATCCCCTGTCATGCAAGAATTGCTGTTTGGATAAGATTGGTTTCAATACTAAAAAGATATGGATGTAAATATAGTTCACTTGAGGACCCAATATGGTTTTACTTTTGTGGTAAAATTGTACCATGCAGAAACCTATTGCTATTTTGAATGCAAAAGTTGGCAAGCACTATGCAAGGCTTATGCATTTGAGCTTAATATGCTTATCACCTTTGATATTCGTCCGGAAGATGAAATTGAAGGTAATATCAACATCTGGGTCGATGTGCAGACGCCTCCAGTTCTACCATTATGTGAGTTTCTCAACCATATTTATTAAGTAATTTATATTGTTTATTTAAAAATAGTTGACAACTTATTTGCATTGACAACTTATTTTCATTCTTCAAAAAATGTACGGAAGATGGTAGACGAAACCTACTACTACAATGATGAAGCAGAATTAACTTATAAGGAGAAAGATCATCTTACCGCATTTCTTAGTCATCTTGAGAATTACCATAGCTATTATCAAACTCCTGCACATTATGGTCAATACGTGCCACTAGTGCACGTGGTGAACTACGGTAACATCCATGGAGATTGCATGGTAAGATTTTAATTCTATTATTACGACATCTGTGCATCTTTTGCATAAATTCTTCTAAAACTAAACTATATTGCTAACTACAAAGTTATTACTATGTTTTTCAACAGAAAATCCTGGAGGATTGTGTGCCTCATCTGATGTTTCCGAGAGGTCGCGTTGTTGTTACGAGCTTAATGCCACCACGGCCAGGTCAACCTACACATCACTCCTGTCCATACCGAATTTCTAAAACTGATGGAGTCATGACAATCAAAGATTGGAAAAAATGTATGCTCAATCGTAGAGAGGTACTTGGAAGCAACATTGTGCGCAGGCCAAGAATGGGAGATAGGATGATCTCCGTTCTTCATAATGGAGAGTCAGGACCTATCTTGTTTTCTGATATTGTACCTAAGAGAGGGTAGAGTAGGTCCTACGAGATAGGAGTACGTAGGTCCTAGGTACAATGTGTTATTATGTGCTACAATGTGTTAGAGTTGATGATGATAATGAGGAGGAGGAGTTGTGATTATGACCAGTGACCAACTTGTGATATGATGTCTCATTAACGAAAATGATGATTAAATTGTGTCATATGTTCTATCTATAAGTATAGTACGTAGCGTCGTGACCAAGCACGGAGATAAGAGAGATCACTTCTCTCTATTAGCTATCTAACAAAATATATGAAACCCTAAATTAACCCTCCAAAACCCTCAAACTCTCCCCCCTCCCTCTTTAAAAAAAACAGCCCCTCAGCTGTTGACGCGTGGACGCTCTTTACCAACCGGGACCAAAGACCCTCCTGCCTGGACTCGGCGGAGCGGCCACGTGGAGCCCCATCTGTCGCGGTTCGTAAGTGAACCAGGACTAATGGTCATGGGCTTTAGTCCCGATCCTTTAGTCCCGGTTCCGGAACCGGGACAAATGGGCCTTACAAACCGGGACAAATAAGCCTTTTTCTACTAGTGATATACTCCCTTTTTCCGGTTTAGAGGGCTCATGTCAAAAAATTCATATTTCCATTATATTAGGCTCATTTTGAGTTCAATTGGGTTAAAGTGCTTTGATTCTCATGCCACATTTAATTCATAAAGAAAAGAGAACGAGAATTGGTGGTCATGCATGCATCTTTTTCTACATGCACCATGCAAGTCCAATGAAAAGGAGGATACTACACTTATTGCTTTGAGAATCGAATTTGTGGAAAATATTGCATTGGCCAGTTAAAACTAGTGTCATTCGCACACAATCCATCTTGGTTGGTAAGATTTCAGATTTGAACCCTATAAAGCGAAAGAGAGAGAGTATATGATACTACGCTTGATGACTAATGTATTTGCTGCTTTCGTTTTCTAGGACAGGGAATGTCACATACATAGTACAAGCCTACATGTGCGACCTTATAATAGCGACATGAACTAGTCCGCAAGGCTCTGCAGGAGAGAGAACATATATTGTAGTTGATCAAAAAATTCAGTATGCTACATATATTCAAATTCGGTCAATATTCATTTAGCGGTGTGTCGTAGGATTGGGAGGCAACATGAAACACGAGCAACAGATATGCCCAGCATCGAGAGGATCAAGGATGAGGGACGTGCTTGGATAAGAGCAGGCCTAATCGTAGGAGCAAAGGGCTCAACACGGGTGGATGGAGAGTAGTTGGCCGTGCTCCAGAAATGGGCTTGGGCAAAGCGCAAGTATGTACAGAATCTGTAAATAACTCGTGTTTTTTGAACTTGGGGAGTCTTCCCTTCCCCCTCCTATAATGAATGATATGCATGTTTATGCGTATTCGAAAAAAAAAGATATGCCCAGCACTATGGATCAAAGCAGGCGTTCAGTGGCTCGCAGAACTCCTCCAACTAGAGGATAGTGGACGAGGAAGGTCAGGCAGCATGGAGTCCACGTATCATGTTCGTGGAGTAGATAAAATTCTGCGTGTTGGTAAATCACATCAACCCACAGAAATAAAGGTGAGGATTGGCATTTGGGGATGAGAACAACCCAACATATATATGCATTGTAAAAGAGAAAAGTAAGGGACGTTGGAAGTTGGGTAGTTGATTACTTACAAAAATAAACTAGGAGGTGATGTTTGCGCGACCAGAAAGGTTAGTTCTATTTTATTTTCATGGATTATTATATCTAATTTTGTAGTAACACATTTGGAAATATATTAGAGCTTGTGTTTCAACCTAGATAATGTGAAAACTTACTTGGCATTGTTTCCTACCAAATTATTTGTCCATGTATACTGGTTTTGTAGTTATACCGATTTTTTACCTCCACCCACATGATCATTGTATCATGCATAGATATGCTGCAACGCGCGCGCGGCCGCGGGGGGGGGGGGGGGGGAGGGGGGTAGCAATCTGGCAAGGTTTGGCTGCCGCCGCCTATTATACATACTTGTACATGTACAACTTTGAACCGGTAAGATTAAATGCATGTTAGCCTTGGTTGTTGACCTCCTGGTCGGTCTGATGCGTACGTTAATGGATTGCGGGTTCTGACTTGACTCCATGGATGAATAAAAACATGAATAGATATTATAGGAAAACTGAGGGCAGAAAAGAGTTTAGTTTGATTTTTCCATAACGATAGTGTACGATGAAGCAAGAACACAGATAAGCCCAAATATATATATATTCACCAACTTCGTTCACTTTCATAAGATGTTTTAGATATTTCAGTATGGACTACATACAAACTGAAATGAGTGAACATCTACATATATCCGATTAAGAAAAAAAAGTTAGAACATCTTATAATTTGGAACGGGGGATTATTTTACTTCTATGCATCTATATATTCTTCCTCTCCTTTATTTTGACGATGGTACATACAAATGTTCACACACTTGCATGAACAAACTGACATTGATTAAGAAATGTCTTGGGTGTTTGTTTTCAGAAGTGTTTGATCTTCCAATCCTGTACGCAAGCCTGTTAACCATGGTTTCAAATGTAGCTGAAGGTTATGAATAACAAACAAATGCCAATTCTGTGCTGGCACAATTGCCATTGAGTATTTTCGGGCTGCCGGCTTCCTTATGCAAAGTTGGATGGATTCATGTGGGTTCAGTTGTTTAGGAACATTTAAACGTTGGTAATTTCTATTTTAAAAAGAATCTTCCTTATACTGTTAAGTAGTGTTTTCTCTTTTATTGTTTGATTATGTACTACTTGCATATTTCTTATCCCGAGGTCACAATGGCCCTTTGATAGTTTCTTTCAAAGGTTCAGCATTGAAAATCGCTCTTGTATCACCTTGTATTTTTTTTCCTGATTTTTTTTTGAAAAGGAGGATCGAAGCCCTCGGCCTCTGCATCAATCAATGCATGCAGCCATCTTATTAAATATTTTAAGGCCAAAGTGTCAGGTCCAAAATACGTCCAGCCTGTATTACAAAACTATGGAATAAAGATTGAGCTGCCACAATCGGCGCTATGTAACAATAGACTATGATGCCTACACACCTAGCCTATTATTAGCACGCCATCCAAACCGGTTGAAGATAATCCGTGCGACCATCCAAACCGGTTGCACCCAATATCCATATGCTTCCTGAAGTCCACATGACTGAGTAATGACCACATACGGATCCAAGTTGTTGCTCTGAAGATAACCTGCAAAAAGTTATTAAAGTTTTTTCCATTAAAAATCATATCATTCCTGGTGTTTCATATAGCCCAAAATAACGCACAAATCCCAATTCTTATATGTTGCGCTATTGTAACGTGTACTCCATTGAGCCACGTTGTAAATAGCGAGTTTATACATGTGGGAGGGTTTATATTAAACGCTCTATGAATTGTTCGCCATAATAACTTTGCCAGAGGACAATCAAGAAAAAGGTGTTGTATATTTTCATTCTGATCACAAAAACAGCAATTAATTTTGCCTCCCCATCTTCGTTTTGCCAAGTTGTCTTTGGTTAATACCACTCCTTTGTGTATGGACCACATAAAAAATTCAATTCGAAGGGGGACCTTAATTTTCCAAATGTATAGAGATCTTGATAATGGTCCAGTGTTTATCAATTAGTTGTAAAGAGACTTTACAGAAAATACATCATTCCCCAGTAAAGTCCAACGAATACTGTCTGGCTGACCATCAAGTTGCACTTGCATCAATCTCCTAACCAGATGTAACCATGCAGTCCAGTGTGCTCCCACTAAAACTCGTCTGAATTGCATATTTAGGGGTACCGATTGTAACACCGTGGACACTAACTCTTCTTCACGTTGCGCGATGTTATATAACGAAGGGTATTGAATTGCTAATGGCGAATCCCCAAGCATTATGATGACCTGGCTTAGATGATAACCTGGCTTAGATGATAGGTGTGTTAAAACTTAGTGTATTATCCCTTTAGCATTATGAAAACAGCATGGAACTATTGGCATCTAAATGAACAGACGCATCCATTATTTATTCAATGTATGCTATTTATATGTAAGAGAAGAAGACCTGTGACAACTGATGTTCCTGCTTGATTTCTTGCAAGATTGTAAAAATCGCAACTGTGACTACTGGTGTTCCTGCTTTGATTGCTTGCAAGATTGTAAAAAACACAATATTTTCCTTCTTCTATTGCCTATATTTAACATGTGCAGAACTGCATTAGTTTTAGTTTCTAGGTGTACGACTTGACTCAATTTAATAACACACAAATATTATTGTGCTACTGAAGCTTTGCCACTGCATACCCACTCTGAAAGACAGTTGAACTGCATATTTTGCTAATTGCATCCATTGTTTTTAAGGGTCCTGCCTTAGACGCTTAGGCAGCGCTTAGGCGATAAGGCGCCCTAGCAGCGCCTTACAAATATGCCCACCTTAGACCCTTAGGCGTCCGCCTTGGGCGCTTAGGCGTCGCCTAGGCACTAGAGCGGGTGGTGCTCGCCTTAGGTCGTCGCCTTACCGCCTTATAAACAATGATTGCATCATAAGTCTTTGTTCCATTTTCTAAACTACTAACTTCGTATTGAACACAAGCTGGTGCCTAGAGCAAGGATCCTAAATAGCTGCCATTCTTCATAAACTAATAAACAGCTATATAGTCGTTAAACCGTATGTGTGGCGCCACCACACTGCCGTCAAAGTAGCACGGCCTCGCAATGGAGCTCAGGAATGCCATCACTACTTCTGCAGAGGCTTGCTCAGGAATGCCATCACTACTTCTTCAGAGGCATCTCTCGTGAGCAAGCGCATGGCGTATTCCATGACAGCGGCGTCACAGCGTGATGCGACTGCCATCGCCGCCTGAGACACCCTCAGGAGCTCGCTGACGACCGCCGTGCTGAGGTACACCAGTGCCCCCATCAGCTGTGTACACCATGCAGTGTCCCTTCACCATTACTGAGTTCATGCACAGCACTCCTCAGCTGCTCTTTTCGCCGTCGTAGTCCGGGTGATCTGCTTTCTACCCATGACCGCTATCCTCTGCCACTTCTTTGCCAGTTGGGAAAAATCCTCTTGGCACTGACCGTGGCTACTTCTCCTTGTTTCGTGGCTGAAAGTTTAGGGAAGCTTTTGTATCAGGTGGGATTCAGCTAGGTGTTGTAGCTAGTGGTTGGCTTGTGGATGAACTAATGATGATATGGTGTGAGTAAGCTGGTAGATTTATAGGTAAGAGGGGAGGGAAGCATCATTCAGTGCAGTTGCAGCTATCAAGCTATCATGACAAGCTGGCATGGGACAGAGCCATGAACTCAGAACGAGCAATGGTCCAAGAGTGCAGGGGCATGCAATGTGATCTTGATTAGATTTCTCTGGGCTATCAGTTTACCAAATATTGAAGACTATCAGTATCAGTACTAGCAGTGTAGTCTTGGGTGCTTGGACATTACAAATGGTTGCCATGCTGACCTGCTTCAAGTAATGGCCAAGAAGAGACTTGTATGACCGAGGACTACCTGAAAGTGGGTCTATTTCTGTTTGTGATTGTGCAACGAGATACCAATTGATCATTTGGCTGGTAATGACGCCTTACATTCCTACTGATTATAAGTATATAGAGTGGCCCTTGAGATGGAAACATGCAATCAATTGTTCAGGCTCGTAGCAATCTATTCTCTCTGAACTTTGAGTTGAAAGCTTGTGCTGGTTTAGCACATGATCTGTTTGATTTTTCGGCATCTCACGTGGTGACTGCTGCTTCTTGCATTTCTTATCTCTCGGATACGGGAGTACACGTGACTAGAATCAGACTTATTGTGAATCAGCCACCTTTATCTGTTTCCTGTGAAAGTGACATATCACATTTCCAAGCTGAAGCATACTATGTCTCTCATGTGTGTTGTGTTGGTTGCTTGGTTCCAATACATGTATTATATCTGAAATTGTAATATTTTCGGTTATATTTGATTTCCTTCGACACATCATATAGCCAAAAATAAATAAGAAAGATTCAGAGGGGGATTTATTCCTTGTGGACAGACATATTCAGCGTTGTTTATTATCGGCTTTCTGTAGTCCCCTTTGTTTTGAGGAAGTTATGAAGATGGAAATAAGGATTATTAACGCAAGAAAGACCGGCTGAAACATGTTCTCTAAACATATACGAGTATGAATTATTTTCATATATGCTTAGAGTACATATATGTCTCAGCAGGCCTTTCCTGTGTTGATCTTTTGACCGCTTTAAAATCATAGTACAATCTGCCTGTATTAACAATTATTTTGGGATTGAAACTTATGAGGTGATGGTAAAATTAATCTGTTGTAATGCCTGGATTAATGTGTAGGTGATAGGAGGAGGCTGGGTTAAGTGAGTCAAGTGCATGCACCTGTCTGTCTGTCACCCCAGCTGGTACTGCTACTGTTAGGAGGAGGCTGGGGCAAGCTGGCTGGAAAGGCTGATTTGATCTCTCCAGTCACCCCAGGTACTGCTACTGTTGTTGTCTCTGACAAAAACACAAATTGTTATCTTGGCCTTACACTGGCTGTTAGCACTGCATGTTCTGAGGCTCATGCATGCCTATTTGTCGCCCATCTAGAGTAGATGATGTGGGCTAATCTCAGATTACACATGTCATAGGCACAACGAAGATTTGTCAAACTGATATAGTAGGAAAACGTAATCAAGTAAAGTCCACTCCTGCAAAAATGATTAGAATTTTTTCACACGACATCGACCTCGTTATGCACAGAAAAAAAAAATTCCCTTTCCTCGCATTTTTTTTGGGATAATAAATCATGTAAAGACAATAGTTCAGCTACAGTACCAAACTTAAATGACCTGCCACAGGAGGAGTGCAATGTGCAATAGAGACAATGATTCAGCTACCGGACTTAAACGTCCTGCCTTGCCCAAGGAGGTGTGCAATATAGACAATTATATTTAGCTAATAGGACGACCATACTTTAATGTCCTACCCTAAGTAGGACATGCATACTCACAAACTGGTCTAAACCAAAAATCATGAGCTACTTGTAATCTTATAGCCAAGTGTCTTGACCACTGAAGAGCTACTTGTAACCTTGTAGCTAACTAACTAAGGTGTGTGGACCATTCAAGGGACTTTATCTTGTTGTTGCATGGACAACTTTCACACGCAAAATGATTATTTTGTTGTATGTGGTTGCGCAATCACAAACAGAAATGGACCCAATTTACACTAGAACAGGTCAGTATGGCAGCAGGCTATGAGATATGATGTCCAAGCATACCCAAACACTACCCTGCTAGTTCTGTCCAACAAGTGGCAAACCCATGGCCCCAGACAAATCAAATCAAGATCACATTGTAGTCTTTCAGCATTGCATGTTCTGAGCTCATGGCCATGTCCCTTGCCAACCTGTCAGGAGTTCAGGATAGCTGCACCTGAACTGCATTATTCTCTTCTCTTTCTCCCTCGCCTCTATATAAAGCCATCAGCTTAGCAACACCATCACCTCACCAGTTCATTCACAATCTAAACCAGCATTACTCCATCTAAGCCAAGAAACAAGAGGAGCAAGAAAGACATGGTTAGCGCCAAGAGACTAGCTCAGATGGCAAAGAAGTGGCAGAGGGTGGCGGCCATCGGGAGGAAGAGGCTCACCCGGACCACGACAGCAGCCAACGGCGAGTGCTGTGAAACTTCACCACCGGTGGCGACGAAGGGCCACTGTGTGGTGTACACCACTGACGGTGTGCGGTTCGAGGTGCCGCTGGCATGCCTCGGCACAAAGGTGTTCAGCGAGCTCCTAACGATGTCCCAGGAGGAGTTTGGCTTTGCAGGCGGCGATGACGGAAGGATCATGCTACCCTGCGATGCCGCGGTCATGGAGTATGCCCTGTGCTTGCTCCGCAGAGATGCCTCCATGGAAGTCATGAGGGCGTTCATGAGCTCCGTGGCGAGGCCGTGCGGCTTTGAAGGCAGTGTGATGGGCGTAGGGCTTAACCAGAAAGTACTAGCTGGCTGTTAGCTTGTGCAGAACAGCTGCCGTAGTGTTTAGCTTCAGCCATGTTCTGTTTGTTGCGCGATGTGAATATACTAGTGAAGATTACTACTACTTACCTTGCATAACATGGTCAACAATTATAATCCCAATAGATTTTTTTTAAATGAGTGTTACCTCCGGCCTCTGCATCAGTAAGATACATGCGGTCCCTTTATTAAAAGAACGTAACAAAAGGTCTATGGATATAATCGAGCTCTGAAGAAGCTATAACAAGGTTCAAAGATAAAGCCAAAAAAGCCACAACCAGCGAAAATAAGCATAGATGCCTATCCATCTATCCTATTAGTGGACCGTCATCCAAACCGATTGAATATATCCCGCGCTACCATCTTTCACCGGGCAGACCCAGTAACCAAAGGCTCCCTGGCTTCCGTAGGAGTGAGTAACGACCATGTACGGATCCACGCCGACGCCCTGTATAGAACCTGCAAGAAATGTATATGTGTCTGTCTGTTAAAAGTCATGTCATTCCTGCAGTTCCATCGAGCCCAAAGAAATGCACAAACTTATATGCGTATATGTTTTGCCAAATTGATATCCATTCCATTTAGCCCCGTCCAAAATAGCGTGTCGATGTTATCTGGAGGAATAATATTAAAAGTAATTCTGACCGTTTGCCATAAAAGTTTCGCAAGTGGGCAATGGAAAATAAAGTGTTGGATTGTCTCCTGATGATCACAAAAACTACATCTCGTGCAACCTGGCCAATTGCGCTTTGCGAGGTTATCCTTAGTAAGAATCACTTTCATGTGAACAAACCATATAAAAACTTTGATTCTCAAAGGAACCTTTGACCTTTCAAATATGGCTGGATTTGGGCAATGCTGTCGTGTTTATGAGGTCCAGATACATAGATTTAACTGAAAATGTGCCAGAGGAAGTGAGTTGCCATGTAATCTTGTCAGCCTCTTTCGTCAGCTGCACATCCATAAGTCTTCTGACCAGATGTAACCACTCCGCCCACCGATGACCTATCAATGAGCGCCTAAACTAGATGTTTAGAGGAGTGGATTGTAATATTGTGGACACATATCTCTTTTTATGTTGCACAATATTATACAGAGTTGGATACTGAATGGCTAGGGGCGTCTCCCCCAACCACGTATCTTCCCAAAACCGGGTTGTCTCTCCATTTCCAATGATGAACTTTGTTCTGTGGAAAAACTGAGGCTTAACCTTCATCAAGCATTTTCAGAATGGATAGTCAGTCGGCCTAGCCATGACCTAGGCCAAAGTTTTAGTGTGTAGGTACTTATTACGAAGAATTTGTATCCATATGCCATCCGTCTCAATCGATAATCTATACAGCCACTTGCTGAGTAGACATCTATTCTTGACTTCTAGGTTTTCAATTCCCAGCCCTCCTTGGTCTTTGGGTCGACATATAATGTCCCATCTAGTCAGTCTATATTTTTTCTTAACCTCATCACTCTGCCAAAAGAAACGGGATCGATAAAAGTCTAGTCTTTTTCGTACCCCTACTGGTACCTCAAAGAAGGACAAGAGGAACATCGACATGCTCGTGAGAACCGAGTTAATCAAAATTAACCTTACTCCGTATGACAGCAGCTTGCCCTTCCAGCAGCTAAGCTTCTTCTCGAATCGATCCTCTATCCTCTTCCATTCTTGGTTTGATAATTTGCGATGATGAATAGGTATACCCAAGTAGCTAAACGACAAACTACCCAATTCACATCCAAATAACTATTTATAATTCTCTTGTTTCTCTTTGGCTCTCCCAAAGCAGAACAATTCGCTCTTATGAAAATTAATTTTCAAACCCGACAGTTGTTCAAATAAGCAGAGGATGAGTTTCATATTTCTGTCTTTCGATATATCATGCTCCATGAACAGAATAGTGTCATCAGCGTATTGTAGGATTGACACCCCATCATCGACTAAATGAGGTACTAACCCACCTATAAGGCCTTCCTGTTTAGCCCTTCCTATCAAAACAGTAAGCATGTCTGCAACAACATTGAATAGGATGGGGGACATTGTGTTGGGGAACGTTGCATGGGAAACAAAAATTTTCCTACGCACACGCAAGATCTATCCATGGTGATGAGCATCAACGAGAAGGAGAGTGGACCCACATACCCTTGTAGATCGCTAAGCGGGAAGCGTTAAGAAACGTGGTTGGTGTAGTCGAACGTCTTCGCGATCCAAATCACCGAGCGTCCCGCGATCTCATCACGATCCGTCCCGCGATCCAATCACGATCCGTCCCGCGAACTCATCACGATCCATCCCGCGATCTCATCACGATCCGTCCCATGATCTCATCACGATCCGTCCCGCGATCTCGTCACGATCCGTATCGCAATCTTGATCACGGTCCTTCCGATCTAGCGCCGAACGGACGGCACCTCCGCGTTCAGCACACATACAGCTTGATGACGATCTCCGCCTTCTTGATCCAGCAAGAGGGAGTGGAGAGGTAGAAGAGTTCTTCGGTGGCGTGACAGCGCTGCGGCGATGGTGGTGGAGCTATTCCGGCAGGGCTTCGCCTAAGCACTGCAGAAAACCGATCTAGAGGAGAAACTATGCACTAGAGGAACGGGTAGCACGTGGCTAAAAATTATGTGCCAAAACCCTAGAATCCTCTATTATATATATAGGAGGAGAGGAGGAGGAGGCTTGGCTGCCAAAAAGCCATCCTTCAGATTGGCCAAAGTGGGGAGGAGAGGAGGACTCCTCCTCCAATCCTAGTAGGACTAGGATTCCTCCTTTTTTGGCCTTTTCCCACCTTTTTCCCTTTGGGCTTTTTCTCCCAGCCGCATGGGCCTTCTGTGGGACTTCCACCAGCCCACAAAAGGCTGGTATTTACTCTCCCACAGCCCATGAAGCCTCTTGGGTCGAAATACCCCTCCCGGTGGTCTCCCGGTACACTACCGGCACTCCCGGTACATTACCGATTAGCCCGAAACTTTTCCGGCGACCAAAATGGGACTTCCTATATATCAATCTTTACCTCCGGACCATTCCGGAGCTCCTCGTGACGTCCGAGATCTCATCCGGGACTCCTAAAAACCTTCGGTCACCACCATACATAACTCTATACTACCGAAACGTCACCGAACCTTAAGTGTGCAGACCCTGTGGGTTCGAGAACTATGTAGACATGACCGAGACACCTCTACGGTCAATAAACAATAGAGGGATCTGGATGCCCGTATTAGTTCCTACATATTCTACGAAAATCTTTATCGGTCAAACCTCTATGTCAAGGATTCAGTTAATCCCGTATGATGTTCCCTTTGTTCTTCGGTATGTTACTTGCCCGAGATTCGATCGTCGGCATCTCCATACCTAGTTCAACCTCGTTACCGGTAAGTCTCTTTACTCGTTCTGTAACACAAGATCCCGTGACTAACACTTAGTCACATTGCTTGCAAGGCTTGTTGTGATGTTGTATTATCGAGTGTGCCCTGAGATACCTCTCCATCACACGGAGTAACAAATCCCAGTCTTGATCCATGCTAACCCAACAGACACCCTCGGAGATACGTGTAGAGTACCTTTATAGTCACTCAGTTACGTTGCGACATTTGATACACACAAGGCACTCCTCCGGTGTCAGTGAGTTGCATGATCTCATGGTCATAGGAACAGATACTTGACATGCAGAAAATAGTAGCATTAAACTGACACGATCATATGCTACGTTTGTAGTTTGGGTCTTGTCCATCCCATCATTCTCCTTATGATGTGATCCCGTTATCAAATGACATCTCATGTCAATGGCTAGGAAACCTTAACCATCTTTGATCAACGAGCTAGTCTATTAGAGGCATACTAGGGACATGGTTTTGTCTATGTATCCACACATCCATCTAAGTCTCCGATCAATACAATTATAGCATGGATAATAAACGATTATCATGAACAAGGAAATATGATAATAACTAATTTATTATTGCCTCTAGGGCATATTTCCAACAGTCTCCCACTTGCACTAGAGTCAATAATCTAGTTCACATCACCATGTGATTTGCATTGTTATGAATCTAACACCCAATGAGTTTTGGGGCTCGATCATGCTTTGCGTGTGAGAGAGGTCTTATAGTCAACGGGTCTACGACATTCAGATCCATGTGTACTTTGCAAATTTCTATGTCAAACCGTAAACACTACTACCACACTCCACTTGGTACTATTCCAAATGGCTGCTCCACTATACGTATCCAGATTGCTACTACGAGTCATCCAGATTGGTGTTAAAGCTTGCATCGACGTGACTCTTTACGACGAACTCTTTATCACCTTCATAATTGAGAAACATCTCCTTAGTCTTTTAGTTACTAAGGATAATCTTGACCGCTGTCCAGTGCTCCATTCCAGGATCACTTTGAAACCTACCGGCCATACTTATGGCAAGGCTGACATCGGGTCTTGTGCACAACATTGCATACATGATAGAGCCTATGGCTGAAGCATAGGGGATGGCACTCATCTTTTCTCTATCTTCTGCAGTCACTCGGCATTGAGTCTTACTCAACTTTATACCTTACAAATCAGGCGAGAACTCTTTCTCTGACTGATCCATTTTGAACTCTTTCAAAATCTTGTCAAGGTATGTACTCATTGAAAGTCTCATCAAGTATCTTGATCTATCTCTATAGATCTTGATGCTCAACAATTAGGTAGCTCTATCTAGGCCTTCCTTTGAAAAACTCTTTTCAAACAACCCTTTATGCTTTCCAGAAATTCTGTATCATTTCTGATCAACAATATGTCAACCACATATGCTTATCAGAAACTCTACAGTGCTCCCACTCACTTTATTGTAAATACAAGTTTCTCGTAAACTTTGTATGGACTCAAAAACTTTAATCACCTCATCAAGGTTTATATTCCAACTCCAAGATGCTTCCTTCGGTTCATAGAAGGATCACTGAAGCTTGCACACCTTTTAGCATCCTTAGGACTGACAAAACCTTCTGGTTGTATCACATACAACCTTTCCTCAAGAAAGGAAACGATGTTTTGGCATCCATCTGCCAGATTGAAAAATGTAGCAACTGCTAACATAATCCTAACAAACTTAAGCATCGCTACGAGAGAAAGTCTCATCGCAGTCAACTCCTTAAACTTGCCGAAAACTTCTTTGCGACAAGTCGAGCTTTATAAATGGTGACATTCACCATTAGCGTATGTCTTCATTTTAAAGATCCATTTGTACTCAACGACCTTCCGTCCAATGAGCAAGTCTACCAAAGTCTATACATGGTTTTCATATATGGATCCTTTCTCGGATTTCATGGCCTCTAACCATTTGTCGGAATCCGGGCCCATCATCGCTTCTCCACAGCTCATAGGTTCATTGTTGTCCAATAACATGACCTCCAAGACAGGGTTGTCGTACTGCTCAAGAGTAGTACACATCCTTGTCGACCTACGAGGTTCGATAGTAACTTGATCCGAAGCTTCATGATCATCATCATTTACTTCCTCTTCAACTGACGTAGGTCCCACAGAAACATCTTTCTGTGCTGCGCTACTCTCTGGTTGAAACAAAGGTTCATCAACCTCATCAAGTTCTATCTTCCTCCCACTCAATTCTTTCGAGAGAAACTTTTTCTCGGGAAAGGACCCATTTTAGCAACAAACACTTTATGCTTGGATCTAAGATAGTGTTGGGAGACGTAGTAGTAAATCAAAATTTTCCTACGTGTCACCAAGATCTATCTATGGAGAAACCAGCAACGAGTAGGGAGAGATTGCATCTTCATACCTTTGAAGAACGCTAAGCGGAAGCATTACAAGAACACGGTTGATGAAGTCGTACTCGCAGCGATTCAGATCGCGGTGGATTCCGATATAAGCGCCAAACAACGGCGCCTCCGCGTTCAACACACGTGCACCCAGTGACGTACGCCTTGATCCAGCAAGGAGGAAGGAGATGTTAGGGAAGGGCTCCAACAGCAGCACGACGGCGTGGTGGTGGTGGAGTAGCAAGGTATTCCGGCAGGGCTTCGCCTAAGCGCTGCGGAGGAGGAAGAAGAGAGGTAGGGCTTTGCTGTGAGAGAGAGAGAGTTCAGAACTGTTCTCAAAAGGACAAAACCTCAAGTATATATAGGAGGAGGGAGAGGGAGGGCTGGCTTGGACTCTCCTCCAAGGAGGATAGCTTCGGCTAAATCAAAGGGAGAGTCCAACTCCCACAAGGGAGGTGGATCTCCTGCTTTTCAAACTCCTTTGCCCTTATCTCTACTCCTCCAGCCGCATGGGCCTTTCTAGAAGGTCTTGGCCAGCCCAATATGGGCTGGAACACCTCCTCTAAGGGCCCACAAAGTCCTATGGTCGTCACACCCCTCCAGGGGGTCCTCCGGCACCGTCCCGGCACTCCCGGTACAATACCGATGAGCCCGAAAACTTTCCGGTGACCAAAACTGGACTTCCTATATATCAATCTTTACCTCCAGACCATTTCGAAGCTCCTCGTGACGTCCGGGATCTCATCCGGTACTCTGAACAACCTTCAGTAATCACGTATACCATTTCCCTATAACCCTAGCGTTATCGAACCTTAAGAATGTAGACCCTATGGGTTCGGGAGACATGTAGACATGACCGAGACACCTCTTCGGTCAATAACCAACAAAGGGATCTAGATACCCATGTTGTCTCCCACATGCTCCACGATGATCTCATCGGATGAACCACGATGTCGGGGATTCAAACAATCCCGTATACAATTCCCTTTGTCTATCGGTATGATACTTGCCCGAGATTTGATCGTCGGTATCTCTATACCTTGTTCAATCTCGTTACCGGCAAGTCTCTTTACTCGTTCCGTAATACATCATCCCGTGGCTAACTCCTTAGTCACATTGAGCTCATTATGATGATGTCTTACCGAGTGGGCCCAGAGATACCTCTCCGTCACACGGAGTGACAAATCACAGTCTCGATTCATGCCAACCCAACAGACACTTTCGGAGATACCTGTAGTGCACCTTTATAGCCACCCAGTTACGTTGTGATGTTTGGCACACCCAAAGCATTCCTACGGTATCCGGGAGTTGCACAATCTCATGGTCTAAGGAAACGATACTTGACATTGAAAAGCTTTAGCAAACGAACTACACGATCTAGTGCTATGCTTAGGATTGGGTCTTGTCCATCACATCATTCTCCTAATGATGTGATCCCATTATCAGCGACATCCAATGTCCATGGTCATGAAACCGTCACCATGCATTGATCAACGAGCTAGTCAACTAGAGGCTCACTAGGGACATGTTGTGGTCTATGTATTCACACATGTATTACGGTTTCCGGTTAACACAATTGTAGCATGAACAATAGACAATTATCATGAACAAGGAAATACAATAATAACCATTTTATTATTGCTTCTAGGGCATATTTCCAACAGTCTCCCACTTGCACTAGAGTCAATAATCTAGTTACATTGTGATGAATCATACACCCATAGCATTCTGGTGTTGATCATGTTTTGCTCGTGAGGTTTAGTCAACGGATCTGCGACATTCATATCCGTATGCAGTTTACAAATATGTATATCTCCCTCCTGAATGTAATCACGGATGGAGTTGAAGCGGCGCTTGATGTGTCTTGTCTTCTTGTGAAACCTGGGCTCCTTCGCAAGGGCAATAGCTCCAGTGTTGTCACAGAATAGAGTCATCGGGCCCGACGCACTTGGAATTACTCCTAGGTCGGTGATGAACTCCTTCATCCAGACTCCTTCCTTTGCTGCTTCCGAAGCAGCTATGTACTCCACTTCACATGTAGATGCCGCCACGACGCTTTGCTTGCTGCTGCACCAACTGACTGCCCCTCCGTTCCAAACATACACGTATCCGGTTTGCGACTTGGAGTCGTCCGGATCTGTGTCGAAGCTAGCATCGACGTAACCCTTTACGACTAGCTCTTCGGCACCTCCATATACGAGAAACATGTCCTTTGTCCTTTTCAGGTACTTCAGGATATTCTTGACCGCTGTCCAGTGTTCTGCTCTGGGATCACTTTGGTACCTCCCTACCAAACTTATGACAAGGTTCACATCAGGTCTGGTACACAGCATGGCATACATAATAGAGCCTATGGCTGAAGCATAGGGGATGACACTCATCTCTTCTCTATCCTTTGTCGTGGTCGGGCATTGAGTCGTACTCAATCTTACACCTTGTAACACAGGCAAGAACCCCTTCTTGGATTCATCCATATTGAACTTCTTCAATATCTTTTAAAGGTATGTGCTTTGTGAAAGACCTATGAGGCGTCTCGATCTATCTCTATAGATCTTAATACCTAATATGTAAGCAGCTTCTCCAAGGTCCTTCATTCAAAAACACTTATTCAAGTAGGCTTTTACACTTTCCAAGAGTTCTATATCATTTCCCATTATCAGTATGTCATCCACATATAATAAGAGAAATGCTACAGAGCTCCCACTCACTTTCTTGTAAATACAGGGTTCTCCATAAACCTGTACAAACCCAAACGCTTTAATCACTTCATTAAAGCGAATATTCCAACTCCGAGATGCTTGCACCAGCCCATAGATGGAGCGCTGGAGCTTGCATACCTTGTTAGCATCTTTAGGATCGACAAAACCTTCTAGCTGCATCATATACAGTTCTTCCTTGAGGAAGCCATTAAGGAATGCCGTTTTGACGTCCATTTGCCAGATCTCATAATCATAAAATGCGGCAAATTGCTAACATGATTCGGACAGACTTCAACATCGCTACGGGTGAGAATGTCTCATCGTAGTCAACTCCTTGAACTTGTCGATAACCCTTAGCGACAAGCCGAGCCTTATAGACGGTCACATTACCATCCGCGTCAGTCTTCTTCTTAAAGATCTATTTATTTTCAATGGCTCGCTTATTATCAGGCAAGTCCACCAAAGTCCACACTTTGTTCTCATACATGGATCCTATCTCGGATTTCATGGCTTCAAGCCATTTGTTGGAATCCGGGCCCGACATCGCTTCTTCATAGTTCGAAGGTTCACCGTTGTCTAACAACACGATCTCTAGGACAGGGTTGCCATGCCACTCTGGTGCGGAACGTGTCCTAGTGGACCTTCGACGTTCAATAGTAACTTGATCTGAAGTTTCATGATCATCATCATTAACTTCCTCTCCAGCCGGTGTAGGCTCCACACAAACAATTTCCTATGTTGCGCTACTCTCTGGTTCGAGTGGAGGTACAATTACCTCATCAAGTTCTATTTTCCTCCCACTTACTTCTTTCGAGAGAAACTCTTTCTCGAGAAAGGATCCATTCTTGGCAACAAAGACTTTGCCCTCGGATCGTAGGTAGAAGGTATACCCAATGGTCTCTTTGGGATATCCTATGAGGACGCACTTTTCTGCTTTGGGTTCGAGCTTCTCAGGTTGAAGTTTCTTCACATAAGCATCGCATCCCCAAACTTTTAGAAACGACAGCTTAGGTTTCTTTCCAAACCATAATTCATACAGTGTCGTCTCAACGAATTTTGACGGTGCCCTATTTAAAGTGAATGCGGCAGTCTCTAATGCATACCCCCAAAATGATAGCTGTAAGTCGGTAAGAGACATCATAGATCGTACCATATCTAATAGAGTGCGATTACGACATTTAGACACACCATTTCATTGAGGTGTGCCAGGCGGCGTGAGTTTTGAAACAATTCCACATTTCCTTAGGTGCGTGCCAAACTCATGACTTAAATATTCTCCGCCACGATCAGATCGTAGGCACTTTATTTTCCTATCACGTTGATTCTCTACCTCACTCTGAAATTGCTTGAACCTTTCAAAAGTTTCAGACTTATGTTTCATTAAGTAGACATACCCATATCTACTCAAGTCATCAGTGAGGGTGAGAACATAATGGTAGCCACCACGAGCCTTGACACTCATTGGACCACATACATCGGTATGTATTATTTCCAACAAGTCAGTTGCTCGCTCCATTGTTCCGGAGAACGGAGTCTTGGTCATGTTGCCCATGAGGCATGGTTCGCACGTGTCAAATGATTCGAAATCAAGAGACTCCAAAAGTCCATCAGTATGGAGCTTCTTCATGCGTTCGACACCAATATGACCAAGGCGGCAGTGCCACATGTAAGTGGGACTATCGTTATCAACCTTACAGTTTTTGGTACTCACACTATGGACATGTGTAACATCACGTTGAAGATTCATCAAAAATAAACCATTGACCAGCGGGGCATGACCATAAAACATTTCTCTCATATAAATAGAACAACCATTATTCTCAGATTTAAATGAGTATCCATTTCGCATCAAGCGAGATCCAGATACAATGTTCATGCAAAAAGCTGGTACTAATAACAATTATTAAGGTTTAACACTAATCCCGAAGGTAGATGTAGAGGTAGCGTGCCGACGGCGATCACATAGACCTTGGAACCATTCCCGACGCGCATCGTCACCTCATCCTTTGCCAACCTCCGCTTATTCCGCAGCTCCTGCTTGGAGTTACAAATGTGAGCAACAGCACCGGTATCAAATACCCAGGAGCTACTACGAGCGCTGGTTAGGTACAGATCAATAACAAGTATATCACATATACCTTTAATATTGCCATCCTTCTTTTCCGCTAAGTACTTGGGGCAGTTCTGCTTCCAGTGACCGGTACCCTTGCAATTAAAACACTCAGTCTGAGGCTTGGGTCCATTATTGTTCTTCTTCTTCCCGGCAACTTGCTTACCGGGCGTGGCAACAGCTTTGCCGTCCTTCTTGAAGTTCTTCTTACCCTTGCCTTTCTTGAAACTAGTGGTCTTATTCACCATCAACACTTGATGCTCCTTTTTGATCTCGACCTTCGCTGATTTCGGCATTGAGTACAACTCAGGAATGGACTTCTCCATCCCTTGCATGTTGTAGTTCATCACAAAGCTCTTGTAGCTAGGTGGAAGCGACTGGAGGATTCTATCAATGACCGAGTCATTCGGGAGATTAACTCCCAGCTGAGTCAAGCGGTTGTGTAGCCCAGACATCTTGAGGATGTGCTCACTGGCAGAACTATTCTCCTCCATCTTACAGCTGAAGAACTTGTCGGAGACGTCATATCTCTCGACCCGGGCATGAGCTTGGAAAACCAGTTTCAGCTCTTGGAGCATCTCATATGCTCCGTGTTGCTCAAAACGCTTTTGGAGCCCCGCTTCTAAACTGTAAGGCATGCCGCACTGAACAAGGGAGTAATCATCGCAACGAGAATGCCAAGCGTTCGCAACGTCTTGCTCTACTGGGAGAAGGGGTGGGTCACCTAGTGGTGCATCAAGGACATACAATTTCTTGGAAGCTATGAGGATGATCCTCAAGCCACGGACCCAGTCCGCATAGTTGCTTCCATCATCTTTCAGCTTGGTTTTCTCTAGGAACACGTTGAAGTTTAGGGTGACATTCGCGTTGGCCATTGGATCTACAATATAGATTGTAAAGACAATTTTAGACTAAGTTCATGATAACTAAGTTCACATAATCAAATTATTTAATTAACTCCCACTTAGATAGACATCTCTCTAGTCATCCAAGTGACACATGATCCATGTCAACTAGCCCATGTCCGATCCTCACGTGAGACGGACTAGTCATCCATGGTGAACATCTCCATGTTGATCGTATCTTCTATACGAGTCATGTTCGACCTTTCGGTCTTCCGTGTTCCGAGGCCATGTCTGTACATGCTAGGCTCGTCAAGTCAACCTAAGTGTTCCGCGTGTGTAAATCTGGCTTACACCCGTTCTATGCGAACGTTAGAGCCTATCACACCCGACCATCATGTGGTGCTTCGGAACAACAATCCTTAGCAACGGTGCACAGTTAGGGTGAACACTTTTCTTGAAATTTTATTGAGAGATCATCTTATTTACTACCGTCGTTCTAAGCAAATAAGATGTAAACATGATAAACATCACATGCAATCAATATAGTGACATGATATGGCCAATATCATCTTGCTCCGTTGATCTCCATCTTCGGGGCACCCTGATCATCACTGTCACCAGCACGACACCATGATCTCCATCATTGTTTATTCATGAAGTTGTCTCGCCAACTATTACTTCTACTACTATGGCTAACGTTTAGCAATAAATTAAAGTAATTACATGGCGTTTATGATTGACACGCAGGTCATACAATAAAATAAGACAACTCCTATGGCTCCTGCCGGTTGTCATACTCATCGACATGCAAGTCGTGAATCCTATTACAAGAACATGATCAATCTCATACATCACAATGCATCACATCACATCCTTTGGCCATATCACATCACAAGGCATATGCTGCAAAAACAAGTTAGACGTCCTCTAATTTGTAGTTGCAAGTTTTTACGTGGCTGCTATAGGTTACTAGCTAGAACGTTTTTTACCTACGCCAAAACCACAACGTGATATGCCAATTGCTATTTACCCTTCATAAGGACCCTTTTCGTCGAATCCAATCCGACTAAGGTGGGAAAGACAGACACCCGCTAGCCACCTTATGCAACAAGTGCATGTCAGGCGGTGGAACCAGTCTCACGTAAGCGTACGTGTAAAGTCGGTCTGGGCCGCTTCATCCCACAATACCACCGA
Organism: Hordeum marinum; assembly: GCA_022496015.1. NCBI lineage: Eukaryota > Viridiplantae > Streptophyta > Magnoliopsida > Poales > Poaceae > Hordeum > Hordeum marinum. The sequence continues at coordinate 396,764,580 of CM039676.1, read as the reverse complement.
ATCAAGATAAGACTAGTAGTGGTAAGCAAATTAACAAAATCGACGCCCACAACTGCTTTGTGTTCTACTCGTGCATAGATTCTATGCATAGACCTAGCTCATGATGCCACTGTTGGGAGACGTAGTAGTAAATCAAAATTTTCCTCCGTGTCACCAAGATCTATCTATGGAGAAACCAGCAACGAGTGGGGAGAGATTGCATCTTCATACCTTTGAAGATCGCTAAGCGGAAGCGTTACATGTTGGAAATATGCCCTAGAGGCAATAATAAAATGGTTATTATTGTATTTCCTTGTTCATGATAATTGTCTATTGTTCATGCTATAATTGTGTTAACCGGAAACCATAATACATGTGTGAATACATAGACCACAACATGTCCCTAGTGAGCCTCTAGTTGACTAGCTCGTTGATCAATAGATGGTCACGGTTTCATGGCCATGGACATTGGATGTCGTTGATAACGGGATCACATCATTAGGAGAATGATGTGATGGACAAGACCCAATCCTAAGCATAGCACAAAGATCGTGTAGTTCGTTTGCTAAAGCTTTTCAATGTCAAGTGTCATTTCCTTAGACCATGAGATTGTGTAACTCCCGGATACCGTAGGAATACTTTGGGTGTGCCAAACGTCACAACGTAACTGGGTGGCTATAAAGGTACGCTACGGGTATCTCCGAAAGTATCTGTTGGGTTGGCACGAATCGAGACTGGGATTTGTCACTCCGTGTGACGGAGAGGTATCTCTGGGCCCACTCGGTAAGACATCATCATAATGAGCTCAATGTGACTAAGGAGTTAGCCACGGGATGATGTATTACGGAACGAGTAAAGAGACTTGCCAGTAACGAGATTGAACAAGGTATGGGGATACCGACGATCGAATCTCGGGCAAGTATCATACCGATAGACAAAGGGAATTGTATACGGGATTGATTGAATCCTTGACATCGTGGTTCATCCGATGAGATCATCGTGGAGTACGTGGGAGCCAACATGGGTATCCAGATCCCGCTGTTGGTTATTGACCGGAGAGGTGTCTCGGTCATGTCTACGTGTCTCCCGAACCCGTAGGGTCTACACACTTAAGGTTCGATGACGCTAGGGTTATAGGGAAAAGGTATACGTGATTACCGAAGGTTGTTCGGAGTCCCGGATGAGATCCCGGACGTCACGAGGAGCTCCGGAATGGTCCGGAGGTAAAGATTGATATATAGGAAGTCCAGTTTTGGTCACCGGAAAGTTTTCGGGCTCATCGGTATTGTACCGGGAGTGTCGGGAGGGTGCCGGAGGACCCCCGGGAGGGGTGTGACGACCAGAGGACTTCATGGGCTGTTAGATAAAGTGTGTCAGCCCTTATTGGGCTGGGAAATACTTTTTCTAAAGGCCCATGTGGCTGGAGATAAGGAGATAAGGCAAAAAGGATTTAAAAGGAGGAGATCCACCTCCCTTGTGGGAGGTGGACTCTCCCTTTAATTCGGCCGGCCATCTCCTCTTTGGAGTAGAGGCCAAGCCAGCCCTCCACGTCCCTCCTCCTATATATACTTGAGGTTTTGGATGTTTTGAGGGAGGATTTGATCTCTCTCTCTCACGGCGAAGCCCTACCTCTCTTCTTCCTCCTCCGCAGCGCTTAGGCGAAGCCCTGTCGGAATACCTTGCTACTCCACCACCACCACGCCGTCGTGCTGCTGTTGGAGCCCTTCCCCAACCTCTCCTTCCTCCTTGCTGGATCAAGGTGTTGGAGACGTCACCGGGCTGCACGTGTGTTGAACGCGGAGGTGCCGTCCGTTCGGCACTTGATCGGATCTACCGCGATCTGAATCGCTGCGAGTACGACTCCATCAACCGCGTTCTTGTAACGCTTCCGCTTAGCGATCTTCAAAGGTATGAAGATCCAATCTCTCCCTTGCTCGTTGCTGGTTTCTCCATAGATGGATCTTGGTGAACGCGTAGGAAAATTTTGATTTACTACTACGTCTCCCAACAGTGGTATCAGAGCTAGGTCTATGCGTAGAATCTATGCACGAGTAGAACACAAAGCAGTTGTGGGCGTCGATTTTGTTAATATGCTTGCCGTTACTAGTCTTATCTTGATTCGACGGTATTGTGGGATGAAGCGGCCCGGACCAACCTTACACGTACGCTTACGTGAGACCGGTTCCACCGCCTGACATGCACTAGTTGCATAAGGTGGCTAGCGGGTGTCTGTCTCTCCCACCTTAGTCGGATTGGATTCGATGAAAAGGGTCCTTATGAAGGGTAAATAGCAATTGGCATATCACGTTGTGGTTTTGACGTAGGTAAGAAACGTTCTTGCTAGAAACCTATAGCAACCACGTAAAAACTTGCAACTACAAATTAGAGGACGTCTAAGTTGTTTTTGCAGCATATGCCTTGTGATGTGATATGGCCAGAAGGATGTGATGTGATGCATTGTGATGTATGAGATTGATCATGTTCTTTGTAATAGGGTTCACGACTTGCATGTCGATGACTATGACAACCGGCAGGAGCCATAGGAGTTGTCTTACATTATTGTATGACCTGCGTGTCAATCATAAACGCCATGTAATTACTTTACTTTATTGCTAAACGTTAGCTGTAGTAGTAGAAGTAATATTTGGCGAGACAACTTCATGAAGACACAATGATGGAGATCATGATGATGGAGATCATGGTGTCGTGCCGGTGACAGTGATGATCATGGTGCCCCGAAGATGGAGATCAAAGGAGCAAGATGATATTGGCCATATCATGTCACTATATTGATTGCATGTGATGTTTATCATGTTTACATCTTATTTGCATAGAACGACGATAGTAAATAAGATGATCTCTCAATAAAATTTCAAGAAAGGTGTTCACCCTAACTGTGCACCGTTGCTAAGGATCGTCGTTCCGAAGCACCACGTGATGATCGGGTGTGATAGGTTCTAACGTTCGCATACAACGGGTGTAAGCCAGATTTACACATGCGAAACACTTAGGTTGACTTGACGAGCCTAGCATGTACAGACATGGCCTCGGAACACGGAAGACCGAAAGGTCGAACATGAGTCGTATAGAAGATACGATCAACATAGAGATGTTCACCATGGATGACTAGTCCGTCTCACGTGATGATCGGACATGGGCTAGTTGACATGGATCATGTATCACTTGGAAGACTAGAGAGATGTCTATCTAAGTGGGAGTTCATTAATAATTTGATTAAATGAACTTAATTATCATGAACTTAGTCTAAAAATGTCCTTGCAAATTATGTCGTAGATAGCTCGCGCTGTAGCTCCCCAGTTTTATTGATACAATCCTAGAGAAAAGTAAGTTGAAAGTTGATGGTAGCAATAATGCGGACTGGGTCCGTGATCTGAGGATTGTCCTCATTGCTGCACAGAAAGCTTATGTTTTTGATGTACCGCTAACTGCATCACTCCCTCAAGCGTTGTCTGTAGATGTTGTGAACATATGACAGGCACTTTTTGATAACTACGTGATAGTTCAGTGCGTCATGCATTACGGCTTAGAATTGAGGCTTCAAAATGTTTTGAACGTCATAGAACATATGAGATGTTCTAGGAGCTGAGATTGTGATCTCAAGCTCGTGCCTATGTTGAGAGGTATGAGACCTCCAACAAGATTCTTTGCCTGCAAGATAAAGGAGAATAGCTTAATCGGTGAGCGTGTTCTCAGATTGTCTGGGTGCTACAATCACTTGAATCAAGTGGGAGTTAATCTTCCAGATGAGATAGTGATTAATGCAGTTCTCCAAGTCACTGCCACCAAGCTACTAGAGCTTCGTGATGAACTATAACATGCCAGGGATGGATAAGATGATCCCTGAGTTGTTCGTGATGTTTGACACCACGAAGGTAGAAATCAAGAAGGAGCATCAAGTGTTGATGGTTAAGTGAAACCACTAGTTTCAAAAGGGGCAAGGGCAAGAACGGAAAACTTCAGGAATGACAAGCCAGTTGTTGCTCTAGTGAAGAAACCCAAGGTTGAGCCCGAACCCGAGACTAAGTGCTTCTGTTATGAGGAGAATGTTCGCTGAAGCGGAAAACCCCTAGATGCTTGGTAGATAACAAGGCTGGTAATGTCAATGGAAGTATATTGATATACGTGTTAGTGATGTGTACCTTGCTGGTACTCCTAGTAGCACTTGGGTATTGGATACCGGTTCGGTTGCTAAGTGTTAGCAACTCGAAATAAAAGCTACGGAGTAAATGGAGACTAGCTAGGTGAAAGGTGACGATGTGTGTTGGAAGTATTTCCAAGATTGATGTGATCACCATCGCACGCTCTCTCTACCTTCAGGATTTGTGATAAACCTAAATAAATGTTATTTGGTGTTTGCGTTGAGCATGAACGTGATTAGATCATGATTAGTGCGATACGGTTATTCATATAAGTTAGAGAATAATGGTTATTCTGTTTACATGGATAATGCCTTCAATGGTCATGCACCCACTCGAAATGGTTTATCGAATCATGATCGTAGTAGTACACATATTCATAACATTGGTACCAAAAGATACAAAGTTAATAATGATAGTACCACATGCTTGTGGCACTGCCACGTAATGTCATATTGGTATAAATCGCATGAAAGAAACTCCATGCTGATGGATTTTTGACTCACTCGATTTTGAATCGGTTGAGACATGCGAGCCATGCCTCTTGGGCAAGATGACTGAGACCCCGTCATCCAATATGATGGAGCGGGCAAGTGGCTTATTGGAATTAATACATGTTGATGTATGTGGTCCAATGAGTGTTGAAACACACAGTGGATATCGTTGTTTTACCTTCACTGATGATTTGAGTAAATATGGGGATATTTACTTAATGAAACACGAATCTGAAATGTTTGAAAGGTTCAAGGAGTTTCAGAGTGAAGTTAAAGATCATCGTGACAAGAAGATAAATGTCTATGATATGATCATGGAGGTGATATCTAAGTTACGAGTTTGGTATGCAATTTTAGACAATGTGGAAATTGTTTCACAGCTCACGCCTCCTGGAACACCATAGTGTGATGGTGTGTTCGAACGTCGTAGTCGTGCTCTATTGGATATAGTGAGTACTATGATGTCTCTTATCGTTTTACCACTATCGTTATGGGGCTATGCATTAAAGACAAATCCATTCACTTTAACAGGGCACCATCTAAGTCTGTTGAGATGACACCGTGAGAATTATGGTTTGACAGAAGCCTAAGCTGTCATTTCTTAATGTTTGGGGCTGCGACGCTTATGTGAAGATGGGTTTTTCACCTAGCGAGCTCGAACCCAAAGCAGACAAATGTATCTTCATAGAATACCCTAATGAGACATTGGGTATACCTTCTATTTCAGATCCAAGCGCAAAAGGTGTTTGTTGCTAAGAACGGGTCCTTTCTTGAGAAAGAGTTTCTCTCGAAAGAATTGAGTGGGAGGAAGATAGAACTTGAGAAGGTTGTTGAACCTTTGTTTCAACCAGAGAATAGCGCAACACAGAAAGATGTTTCTGTAGAGCCTACTCAGTTGAAAAGGAAGTTAATGATGATGATCATGAAGCTTCGGATCAAGTCACTATCGAACCTCGTAGGTCGACAAGGACGCGTACTGCTCCTGAGTAGTACGACAACCCTGTCTTGGAAATCATGTTGTTGGACAACGATGAACCTACGAACTATGGAGAAGCGATGGTGGGCCCGGATTCCAACAAATGGCTAGGAGCCATGAAATCCGAGAAAGGATCCATGTATGAAAACCAAGTATGGACTTTGGTAGACTTGCCTGTTGAATGGCGGGTCATTGAGTACAAATGGACCTTTGAGATAAACATAGACGCTAATGGTGAAATGTCACCGTTTATAAAGCTCGACTTGTCGCAAAGAAGTTTCCGCCAAGTTCAAGGAGTTGACTGCAATGAGATTGTCTCATCTGTAGCGATGCTAAAAGTCTATTAAAATTTTGTTAGTAGTTGCTGCATTTTTCGATTATGAAATCTGGCAGATGGATGACAAAACAAGGTTTCCGTAATGGTTTCTGTGAGGAAGAGTTGTATGTGATACAACCAGAAGGTTTTGTCAATCCTAAGGATGCTAATAATATGCAAACTCCAGCGATCCTTCTATGGACTGGAGCAAGCATCTCGGAGTTGGAATATATGCTTTGATGAGGTGATCAAAGTGTTTAAGTTTATACAAAGTTTATGAGAAACTTGTATTTGCAAGAAAGTGAGTGGGAGCACTATGGAATTTCTTATAAGAATATGTAGTTGACATATTATTGATCGGAAATGATGTAGAATTTCTGGAAGAGCATGAAGGGTTGTTTGAAAAGTTTTTTTTCAAAGGAAGACCCAGATAAAGCTACTATTTTATTAAGCATCAAGATCTATAGGGATAGATCTATTCGCTTGATAAGTTTTTTCGACGAAGACATACCTTGACAAGTTTTTGAAGGAGTTCAAAATAGATGGGTCAAAGAAGGAGTTCTTGACTGTATTGTAAGGTGTGAAATTGAGTAAGACTCAATACCCGACCACGGCAGAAGATAAAGAAGAGATGAGTGTCATCTCCTATGCTTTAGCCATAGGCTCTATATAGTATGCCATGCTGTGTGCCGCACCTGTGTGTGCCTTGCCATGAGTCTGTCAAGGGGTACAAGAGTAATCCAAGAGTGGATCACTAGACAGCGGTCAAAGTTAGCCTTAGTAACTTGAGAACTAAGGAAATATTTCTCGATTATGGAGGTGATAAAGAGTTCATCGTAAAGTGTTACGATGATGCAAGCTTTAAAACCAATCCGGATGACTCTTAGTAGAAATCCAGCTACGTATAGTGGAGCAGCCATTTGGAATAGCTCCAAGTGGAGCGTGGGAGCAGTATCTACAAATATGAAATGGAAAGTTTGCAAAGGTACACACGGATCTGAATGTCGCCGACCCGCTGACTAAAAACCTCTTTCACGAGCAGAACATAAACAAACCCCAGAACTTATTGGGTGTTAATCACATGATGATATGATCACATGGTGATGTAAGTGTTAATCACGTGGTGATGTGAACTAGATTATTGACTCTAGTGCAAGTGGGAGACTGTTGGAAATATGCCCTAGAGGCAATAATAAAATGGTTATTATTGTATTTCCTTGTTCATGATAATTGTCTATTGTTCATGCTATAATTGTGTTAACCGGAAACCATAATACATGTGTGAATACATAGACCACAACATGTCCCTAGTGAGCCTCTAGTTGACTAGCTCGTTGATCAATAGATGGTCACGGTTTCATGGCCATGGACATTGGATGTCGTTGATAACGGGATCACATCATTAGGAGAATGATGTGATGGACAAGACCCAATCCTAAGCATAGCACAAAGATCGTGTAGTTCGTTTGCTAAAGCTTTTCAATGTCAAGTGTCATTTCCTTAGACCATGAGATTGTGTAACTCCCGGATACCGTAGGAATACTTTGGGTGTGCCAAACGTCACAACGTAACTGGGTGGCTATAAAGGTACGCTACGGGTATCTCCGAAAGTATCTGTTGGGTTGGCACGAATCGAGACTGGGATTTGTCACTCCGTGTGACGGAGAGGTATCTCTGGGCCCACTCGGTAAGACATCATCATAATGAGCTCAATGTGACTAAGGAGTTAGCCACGGGATGATGTATTACGGAACGAGTAAAGAGACTTGCCAGTAACGAGATTGAACAAGGTATGGGGATACCGACGATCGAATCTCGGGCAAGTATCATACCGATAGACAAAGGGAATTGTATACGGGATTGATTGAATCCTTGACATCGTGGTTCATCCGATGAGATCATCGTGGAGTACGTGGGAGCCAACATGGGTATCCAGATCCCGCTGTTGGTTATTGACCGGAGAGGTGTCTCGGTCATGTCTACGTGTCTCCCGAACCCGTAGGGTCTACACACTTAAGGTTCGATGACGCTAGGGTTATAGGGAAAAGGTATACGTGATTACCGAAGGTTGTTCGGAGTCCCGGATGAGATCCCGGACGTCACGAGGAGCTCCGGAATGGTCCGGAGGTAAAGATTGATATATAGGAAGTCCAGTTTTGGTCACCGGAAAGTTTTCGGGCTCATCGGTATTGTACCGGGAGTGCCGGGAGGGTGCCGGAGGACCCCCGGGAGGGGTGTGACGACCAGAGGACTTCATGGGCTGTTAGATAAAGTGTGTCAGCCCTTATTGGGCTGGGAAATACTTTTGCTAAAGGCCCATGTGGCTGGAGATAAGGAGATAAGGCAAAAAGGATTTAAAAGGAGGAGATCCACCTCCCTTGTGGGAGGTGGACTCTCCCTTTAATTCGGCCGGCCATCTCCTCTTTGGAGTAGAGGCCAAGCCAGCCCTCCACGTCCCTCCTCCTATATATACTTGAGGTTTTGGATGTTTTGAGGGAGGATTTGATCTCTCTCTCTCACGGCGAAGCCCTACCTCTCTTCTTCCTCCTCCGCAGCGCTTAGGCGAAGCCCTGTCGGAATACCTTGCTACTCCACCACCACCACGCCGTCGTGCTGCTGTTGGAGCCCTTCCCCAACCTCTCCTTCCTCCTTGCTGGATCAAGGTGTTGGAGACGTCACCGGGCTGCACGTGTGTTGAACGCGGAGGTGCCGTCCGTTCGGCACTTGATCGGATCTACCGCGATCTGAATCGCTGCGAGTACGACTCCATCAACCGCGTTCTTGTAACGCTTCCGCTTAGCGATCTTCAAAGGTATGAAGATCCAATCTCTCCCTTGCTCGTTGCTGGTTTCTCCATAGATGGATCTTGGTGAACGCGTAGGAAAATTTTGATTTACTACTACGTCTCCCAACATTACAAGAACACGGTTATGGAGTCGTACTCGCAGTGATTCACATCGCGGTGGATTCTGATCTAAGCGCCGAACAACGGCGCCTCCGCGTTCAACACACATGCAGCCCGATGACGTCTCCTACGCCTTGATCCAGCAAGGAGGAAGGAGAGGTTAGGGAAGGGCTCCAACAGCAGCACGACGGCATGGTGGTGGTGGAGTAGCAAGGTATTCCGGCAGAGCTTCGCCTAAGCGCTGCGGAGGAGGAAGAAGAGAGGTAGGGCTTTGCCGTGGGAGAGAGAGTTCAGAACTGTTCTCAAAAGGCCAAAACCTCAAGTATATATAGGAGGAGGGAGAGGGAGGGCTGGCTTGGAATCTCCTCCAAGGAGGAGAGCTTCGACCGAATCAAAGGGAGAGTCCTCCTCCTTTTCAAACTCCTTTGCCCTTATCTCTACTCCTCCGGCCGCATGGGCCTTTCTATAAGGTCTTGGCCAGCCCAATATTGGCTGGCACACCTCCTCTAAGGGCCCACAAAGTCCTATGGTCGTCAGACCCCTCCCGGGGGTCCTCCGACACCCTCCCGGCACTCCCGGTACAATACCGATGAGCCCGAAAACTTTCTGGTGACCAAAACTGGACTTCCTATATATCAATCTTTACCTCCGTACCATTCCGGAGTTCGTCGTGACGTCCGGGATCTCATCCTGGACTCTAAACAACCTTCCGTAATCACGTATACCATTTCCCTATAACCCTAGCGTCATCGAACCTTAAGTGTGTACCCTACGGGTTTGGGAGACATGTAGACATGACCGAAACACCTCTCCGGTCAATAACCAACAACGGGATCTGGATACCCATGTTGGCTCCCACATGATCCATGATGATCTCATCGGATGAACCACGATGTTGGGGATTCAATCAATCCCGTATACAATTCCCTTTGTCTATCGGTATGATACTTGCCCGAGATTCGATCGTCGGTATCTCTATACCTTGTTCAATCTCGTTACCGGCAAGTTTCTTTACTCGTTTCGTAATACATCATCCCGTAGCTAACTCTTTAGTCACATTGAGCTCATTATGATGATGTCTTACCGAGTGGGCCCAGAGATACCTCTCCGTCACACGGAGTGACAAATCCCAGTCTCGATTCGTGCCAACCCAACAGACACTTTCGGAGATACCCGTAGTGCACCTTTATAGCCACCCAGTTACGTTGTGACATTTGGCACACCCAAAGCATTCCTACGGTATCCGGAAGTTGCACAATCTCATGGTCTAAGGAAACGATACTTGACATTGAAAAGCTTTAGCAAACGAACTACACAATCTAGTGCTAGGCTTAGGATTGGGTCTTGTCCATCACATCATTCTCCTAATGATGTGATCCCATTATCAACGACAGCCAATGTCCATGGTCATGAAACCGTGAGCATCCATTTATCAATGAGCTAGTCAACTAGAGGCTCACTAGGGACATGTTGTGGTCTATGTATTCACACATGTATTACGGTTTCTGGTTAACACAATTGTAGCATGAACAATAGACAACTATCATGAACAAGGAAATACAATAATAACCATTTTATTATTGCCTCTAGGGCATATTTCCAACATATAGAAGGTTCACCAAACTATTCTTAGGGTATTCTACGAAGATGCATTTGTCCGCTTTGGGTTCGAGCTCATTAGGTGAAAACATTTTCCACACAAGCGTCGCAGCCCCAAACATCAAGAAATGACAACTTAGGTTTCTATCAAACCATAATTCACACGGTCTCATCTCAACGGATTTAGATGGTGCCCTATTTAAAGTGAATGTAGTTGTCTCTAATGCACAACCCCAAAATTATAGTAGCAAAACGATAAAAGACATCATAACATGCACCATATCCAATAGAGCACGACTATGACATTCGGACATACCATCACACTATGGTGTTCCAGGTGGCGTGTGTTGTGAAACAACTTTCACATTGTCTAAAGTTGTATGCCAAACTCATAACTCAGATATTCACCTCCACGATCATATCACAGATATTTTTATCTTCTTGTCACGATGATCTTAAACTTCACTCTGAATTTGCTTGAACTTTTCAAACGATTCAGACTTGTGTTTCATTAAGTAAACATACACTATATCTACCCAAATCATCAGTGAAGGTAAGAAAATAACGATATCAACCGCACGCTACAAGACTCATTGAATTGCATACATCACCATGTATCATTTCCAACAAATCACTTGCCCGCTCCGTCAAACCAGAAAACTGGGTCCTTAGTCATGTTTCATCAAGAGGCATGGTTCGCATGTCTCAACCGATTCGAAATCGAAAGAGTCCAAAGATCCATCAGCATGGAGTTTCTTCATGTGTTTTATACCAATATGACATTTAGCGGCAGTGCCACAAGTATGTGGTACTATTATTATTAACTTTGCATCTTTTGGCATCAATGTTATGAACATGTGTATTACTACGATCAAGATTCAACAAACCATTCTCACTGGGTGCATGACCATCGAAGGTATTATTCATGTAAACAGAATAACCATTATTCTCTAACTTAAATGAATAACCGTGTTGCAATAAAAACGATCTAATCACGTTCATGCTCAACGCAAAACACCAAATAACACTTATTTAGGTTTGTTACTAATCCCGAAGGTAGAGAGAGCATGCGATGTCAATCACATCAACCTTGGAAACACTTCCAACACACATCTTCACCTCACACTTAGCTAGTTCTCCGTTTATTCCGTAGCTTTTATTTCGAGTTACTAACATTTAGCAACCGAACCGGTATCTAATACCCAGGTGCTACTAGGATTACTAGCAAGGTACACATCAATAACACGTATATCAAATATACTTCTGTTGACGTTGCCAGCCTTCTTATCTACCAAGTACCTAGGGTTGGTCCACTTCAGCGACCGCTCTCCTCATAATCGAAGCACTTAGTCTCGGGTTTGAGTTCAACTTTGGGTTGCTTCACTGGAGCAGGAACTGACTTGCCATCCATGAAGTTTCCCTCCTTGCTCTTCTTGAAACTAGTGGTTTTACTAACCATCAACACTTGACGCTCCTTCTTGATTTCTACCTTCGCGGTGTCAAACATCGCGAAGAGCTCAGCGATCATTATTTCTATCCCTGGCGTTTTATAGTTCATCACCAAGTTCTAGTAGCTTAGTGACAATGACTTGGAGAACTATATCAATCACTATCTTATCTGGAATATCAACTCCCACTCGATTCAAGCGATTGTAGAACCCAGACAATCTGAGCACATGCTCAACGATTGAGCTATTCTCCTTCATCTTGCAGGCAAAGAATCTTGTTGGAGATCTCATATCTCGCAACATGGGCACGAGCCTGAGATCCTAATTTCAGCTCTTAGAACATCTCATATGTTCTGTGACGTTCAAAACGTTTGGGAGCCTCAATTCTAAGCCGTAATGCATGATGCACTAAACTATCAAGTATTCATCAGAACGTGCCTGTCAGATCTTCACAACATCTACAAACGACGCTAGAGGGGTTGGCACACCGAGCGGTGCATTAAGGACATAATCCTTCTGTGCAGCAATGAGGAAAATCCTTAGATCATGGACCCAGTCCGCAATATTGCTACCAACATCTTTCAACTCTATTTCTCTAGGAACATATAAAAATTCAACGGATCTACAGCGCGAGCAAGTAATCTACAACATAATTTGCATACACACACTATTGACTATGTTCATGATAATGAGTTCAATTAATCATATTACTTAAGAACTCCCACTCAAATTGACATCCTCCAGTCATTCGAGTGATACATGATCCAAATTCATCAACTCAAGTCCGATCATCACGTGAGTTGAGTGGTTTCAATGGTGAACATCATCATGTTGATCATATCTACTATATGACTCATGTTCGACCTTTCGGTCTCTTGTGTTCCGAGGCCATGTCTGTACATGCTAGGCTCGTCAAGTTTAACCCGGTGTTCTGCATGTGCAACACTGGCTTGCACCCGTTGTATGTGAACGTAGAGTCTATCACACCCGATCATCATGTGGTGTCTCGACACGAAGAACTTTCACAATGGTGCACACTCGGGGAGAACACAAATTATCTTGAAATTAAGTGAGGGATCACCTTATAATGCTACCATCCTCCTAAGCAAAACAAGGTGCATAAAAGGATTAACATTACATGCAAATCATAAGTGACATGATATGGCCATGAACTTGTGCTTTTGATCTCTGTCATGAAAGCATCGGCATGATCTCAATCGTCACCGGCATGACACCATGATCTCCATCATCTTGATCTCCATCAATGTGTCGCCATCGGGGTTGTCGCGCCCAACAGGATTCTACTACTATTGCTACCGTTTAGCGATAAAGTAAAGCATTACATAGCGCTTAATGATTGACACGCGGGTCATACAATAATTAAAGACAACCCTATGGCTCCTGCCGGTTTCCGTACTCATCAACATGCAAGTCGTGATAATCTATACATCACATAATCATCTCATACATCACATATATCACATCATGTAATTGGCCATATCATATCACAACATACCCTGCAAAAACAAGTTAGACGTCCTCTAATTGTTGTTGCATATTTTACGTGGCTGCTACGGGTATCTAGCAAGAACAATTCTCATCTACGCAAAAACCACAACGGTGATACACTAGTTGCTTTTCAACCTTCTCAAGGACCGCCTTTGTCAAATCCGATCCAACTAAAGTGAGAGAAACTAGCACTCGCAAGCCATCTATGCAACAAGTTGCGGTCGAGGGAACCGGTCTCTCCTAAGCGTACGAGTAATGTTGGTCCGGGACGCTTCATCTCACAATACCGCTGAACCAAAATCCGACCAAGGGAGGAAGCTATCTAACCATCAACGCCCACAAACTCTTTGTGTTCTACTCGAGATCTTATCTACACATAGACCTAGCTCATGATGCCACTGTTGGGGAACGTTGCATGGGAAACAAAAAAATTCCTACGCACACGCAAGATCTATTCATGGTGATGAGCATCTGCGAGAGGGAGAGTGGATATACATACCCTTGTAGATTGCTAAGCGGGAAGCGTTAAGAAACGCGGTTGGTGTAGTCGAACGTCTTCGCGATCCAAATCGCCGAGCGACCCGCGATCTCATAACGATCCGTCCCTCGAACTCATCACGATCCACCCCGCGATCTCATCACGATTCATCCCGCAAACTCATCACGATCCGTCCCGCGATCTCATCACGATCCGTCCCGCGATCTCGTCACGATCCGTCTCGCAATCTTGATCACGGTCCTTCCGATCTAGCGCCGAACGGACGGCACCTCCGCGTTCAGCACACGTACATCTTGATGACGATCTCCGCCTTCTTGATGCAGCAAGAGGGAGTGGAGAGGTAGCAGAGTTCTCCGGAAGCGTGACGGCATTGCGGCGATGGTGGTGGAGCTATTCCGGCAGGGCTTCGCCTAAGCACTGCAGAAAACCGATCTAGAGGAAAAACTATGCACTAGAGGAACGGGTAGCACGTGGCTGAAAATTCTATGCCAAAACCCTAGAATCCTCTAGTATATATAGAAGGAGAGGATGAGGAGGCTTGGATGCCAAAAAGCCAGCCCTTGGGTCGGCCACAGTGGGGAGGAGAGGAGGACTCCTCCTCCAATCCTAGTAGGACTAGGATTCCTCGTTTTTTTGGCCTTTTTCCACCTTTTTCCCTTTGGGATTTTTCTCCCAGACGCATGGGCCTTGTGTGGGACTTAAACCAGCCCACAAAAGCCTCTTGGGTCGAAATACCCCTCCCCGTGGTCTCCCGGTACACTACCGGCACTCCCAGTACATTACCGATTAGCCCGAAACTTTTTCGGCGACCAAAATGGGACTTCCTATATATCAATCTTTACCTCCGGACCATTCTGAAGCTCCTCGTGACGTCCAGATCTCATCCGGGACTCCGAACAACCTTCGGTCACCACCATACATAACTCTATACTACCGAAACGTCACCGAATCGTAAGTGTGCAGACCTTGCGGGTTCGAGAACTATGTAAACATGACCGAGACACCTATACGGTCAAAAACCAATAGAGGGACCTGGATGCCCATATTGGTTCCTATATATTCTACGAAGATCTTTATCGGTCGAACCTCTATGTGAAGGATTCAGTTAATCCCGTATGATGTTCCCTTTGTTCTTCAGTATGTTACTTGCCCGAGATTCGATCGTCAGCATCTCCATACCTAGTTCAACCTCGTTACCGGTAAGTCTCTTTACTCGTTCTGTAACACAAGATCCCATGACTAACACTTAGTCACATTGCTTGCAAGGCTTGTTGTGATGTTGTATTATCGAGTGGGCCCTGAGATACCTCTCCGTCACACGGAGTAACAAATCCCAGTCTTGATCCATGCCAACCCAACAGACACCCTCGGAGATACCTGTAGAGTACCTTTATAGTCACTCAGTTACGTTGCGACGTTTGATACACACAAGGCACTCCTCCGGTGTCAGTGAGTTACATGATCTCATGGTCATAGGAACAGATACTTGACATGCAGAAAATAGTAGCATTAAACTGACACGATCATATGCTACGTTTGTAGTTTGGATCTTGTCCATCCCATCATTCTCCTAATGATGTGATCCCGTTATCAAATGACATCTCATGTCAATGGCTAGGAAATCTTAACCATCTTTGATCAACGAGCTAGTCTATTAGAGGCATACTAGGGACATGGTTTTGTCTATGTATCCACACATGCATCTAAGTCTCCGATCAATACAATTATAGCATGGATAATAAACGATTATCATGAACAAGGAAATATGATAATAACTAATTTATTATTGCCTCTAGGGCATATTTCCAACACATTGGGTCTCCCTGGCGGAGACCCTTTTGAGTTTGGAAAAAATGACCCATGTCATCATTCACTTTAATTCCAACACTCCCTTTTGTACAAAAGACTCGACTTGCTTTCTCCATAGCTCATCAAAGCCCTTCATACTTAAAGCTTGTTGAAGGAAAGGCTATTTAACTTTATCATAAGCCTTCTCAGAAATCCACTTTGAAGATAACCCCATCTAGCTTCTTCGAATGAATTTCGTGAAGTGTTTCATGGAGCACAACCACCCACTCCAGAATATTACGACCAGGCATGAACGCAGTTTGACTTGGTTGCACCACTACGTGTGCAATCTGCGTCAGCCTCTTGGTTCCAACTTTAGTAAATATTTTGAAGCTCACATTAAGGAGGCAAATAGGTCGGAATTGTTCAATACGCACCGCCCCCTCCTTCTTTGGCAACAGTGTGATGGTTCCAAAGTTAAGGTGGTATAGCTGCAAGTGCCCATCAAAAAAATGATGAAACATTGGTAGAAGATCACCTTTGATAATATGCCAACACTTCTTATAGAATTCAGCTGGAAACCCATCCGGCCCTAGTGCCTTATTATTCTTCATCTGCCAAATAGCATCCAACACCTCTTTCTCCGAGAATGGCGAGGTTAATATCTCATTCTCGTCCGTCCCGAGCTGAGGAATATCACCGAAAAAATGCTCATCCATGGTCACCGTGTTATCCTCCGGTGCCCCAAACAATTTCTTATAATACTATGAGGTGTACAACTTTAGGTTATCTTGCCCAATGATTGTACCCTCGTCCTGTTCGAGCTGATAGATTTTCTTCTTTCTATGCTTTCCATTAGCTATTAGATGAAAAAATTGTGTATTATCATCTCTGTGAACCACCTGTCTCACTTTTGCTCTGAGGGCCCATTTTAGCTCCTCTTCTCTGAGCATTTTCTTAAGATCAAGTTCTGCCTCCGCTTTGGATGTTCTCTTATTATCATCCAACAACATGGTTTCAGCCTTGATATCAAGTTGATCAATAAACTCCATGAGCCTCTGCTTCTTGAGTTTATATGCTCCGCTCTCATTCTTCGCCCAACCCCGAAGAAACTGTCTTAGATGTCGTATCTTGTTTTGCCATCTCTCAATATTGGATCCGCCCTCGGAGACTTGCCCCCATTCTCTCGCTATGAGGTCAATAAAGCCTTCTCGCTCGAACCATGCCAGCTCAAACAAGAAAGCATCTTTGTTGCCCACATGGGTCGCCTCTCCGGAGTCCACGAACAATGGGGTATGATCAGATATCACCCTAGGCAGTGCACGTACTATCACTCATGGGAATTTCTATAATCCCAATAGATAAAGACATATCTTGTTCTTCTCCAAACAAACAAAAAATATGCCATGTCCAGCAGCATAGCACCGGTGTCACAAATACGCGGTTCAAAGTGGAATTTATTGAATTCATGCTCCAACCAACTCATCCAACACTCCCCCTCACGTCTAGGCTATTTTATTCCTTAGACGTAAGATCGATGTAGGCCGGAGAATCTTTTTATTTTAATACGGCGTTGGCGGGGTCTTGAACTCAAGACCTCTTGGCTCAGATACCATATTAAATTCATGCTCCAACCAACTCATCCAAAAGTCTAAACTGATGGAGAAAGGCAGACAATATATTTGAACATAATTTACTCGTATTGCATTTCACCGGAATACCTTGGATACTTCCTCCAGCTGAAGCTGTCGTGTCTGAACTTTGAACCAAGAAATTAACAATGATAAGCAGCCATGGTGAGTGCCACGACGCATGTGTATACGATGCTTAAGTAAACCAAGGATCCCGGTAAGCAGAGGCCAGGTCTTTCATTATATGAAAAAGGTATTACTCCCTCTGTTCACTTTTACGAGACGTAGATATTTCAGACAGCATCCAAAACAGTTTAACGTCAGCTGTCTGAAACGTCTTATAAAAAAACCCGGAGGGAGTACCAAAGATTCAAAGAGAATATGGTACCAAATTGTCTCTAAAAAATAATGTGATACTACATAATCACCAAAATGACATGGAAGCAAGAATGATTAGAATCTCTCAGAGGTTATCAACCTTATTCTGGTCAGTCAAAATGCGTTTTGTTCTCGTATTTTTACCGTTTAAATAAATCCTGTAAATAAAGTTTATATGAAAACATGTCGACCATGGCTCCCCGCCTATGCTCCTAACTAAAAAAGAATATATATAGATGGCCGTTTCAAGTTGTTCCCTGGCTTAACAAATAATCATGCTACTAATTGAAAACTCGTAGTAGCTAGGTTTAATCTTGTTCTTTAGCAACAATCTATCATGACCTCATGCCCATGAACAACTGTCAGACTATATATATATATATATATATATATATATATATCCATCTCGTGGGCCACTCTACATGCATGTTCCATTTCATAAGGATGTGATCAATCGACCACCCAAAATTGTGATATTGTACCTGATTGCGCAATCACAAGCATAAATGGACCGGCTGGTTTGAATGAGTTTTAGCTTCTCAATGCTAAAGCGACCACGGGGTCGGCGGTGATCTCAATGCTAGGGCTAAATGCTGCTTTTTTCCCCTAGGATTTCAGGGCAGGTCACATGCATAGAACATGCCTACACGGGTGGCATTATAAAAGTGGGACAAACTAGTTCGCCCGGTGCTTCAAGAGGGAGAAAACATACTCGAACTGGAGGAGGGAGAGAATATACTCGAGCTGAAGAAGGCAATGCGTTGCGGTATATCATGTATAGCGGTGTATAATGGGATTGAGAGGCAATAGGGACTCAGAAGCAGGAGGAATAGAGAAGTTGTGTACTGCAGACCAGAATTGGTGTCCAATGAGTCAATGTGGCTGAGAAAACATTTCCATTTACATGATAGTGGACGAGGGACGTCGGCGGCATGGAGTCGATATGCCATCAGCACTTTGGTTTTCACTGCTTCTTCTCCAGTACACGTCCTAACGGAGGCTGGACGAACATCAAACCCTGAGCCCAGACATCTCCAATTAAACCCTGAGCCCAGACGTGATTTGCTTGCTTCATTGTTGTGCAACATTTTTTTTATTCCTAGTATGCAATTAACTCAGTCTACACCCCAGTTTGGGATGTTTTTAAGGGTTCGATTAGTACCAAGTTCATAGGCGTCTGGCTAGTACATAGGCCCTGTTTTTTTTGTTTTTTTTTTGAAAAACGAAGAACAAATAGCTATTTCCAGCTACTGAAGATTCACTCATGTAGTGATTGTCTAGCTTTTTACCTCTTCTTTCGGCGAGCTAACGTTCATTATTTTATACGTCACATGGAAGGAAAACATATTGCAATTTGAGAGGTCTAAGGAACTTGTCATGTTTTCTGCTGACAGAGTTTCTGGCACCCTCCGAGAAAGCTCCATGCCAGAATGAAAAAAAGGTCCGTGTTGGAAAAATATTCATCTGAACTCAACAAATTATGTCAAAAGCTTTGGCTGACATGTTAAGCTAATTAAATCTCCATTGCACAGTTGTATCTGTACTGTACAGATACATAAGTTTATCAGTCTAGCATGCTTATTCGTGAAATCACACAAACTATTTGAAGAGAGTAACGAGTACTCCCTCCGTCCCAAAATAAGTGTCTTAAGCTTAGTACAATTTTATACTAGAGCTAGTACAAAGTTAAGACAATTATTTTGGGATGGAGGAAGTATATATCTACGCAGCAATATGAACCATGATACTAACTAGCTAGTTGGGTGAACCAAATCACTTGTTCGGCTAGATTTAACAAATATTATTGTATTTGTATCCTTTTGTCAGTTTATTATTGGTTTCACCACCGTCAACAACTATTCCATTCAATTTGTTTCTACATAACTATTGACATGTCATTCAAAGTATAATTAGTTAGCTGGCTGGCTTGACCTACCGTTATCAATTTGCACCGGGGTGAATGAAACTATCATCTCAACGCTAGAGAAATCAATGATACTCTCATCAGACTACATATATATTGAGAGCTGTTTTATCGTGATTGGGTTAGTACTCGGAATACTAACCAGTACTTACACGGCTGATTTTTATCAGCCGTCCGATCTTGTGGGAAATTAAAATTGATTAAATTTATTATGTTAATTACGAAAAGGGCATAATGGTCCGGGGAAAATATCTTTTCTTCAACCGATCACCTGAGGACCAGATCCACGTCTACTCGATCCAGTTGTCAATCCTCGTCCGATCTATTCGTCGTCGTCGTACTCCTGACCTTCTCCGTCCTCGACGTGGTCGGTGAGAGGAAAAAATTCATCGTCCTCGTCCTCCACCCAACTAACCCAGCCCCCACCCCACGCGGTCACCGAAGAAGAAGACGGTCGGATCTGCGGCGGCTGAATCGGCGCTGACGGCGGCGGGCGATCCCATCTCTTCCTGCGTACCATCCTTAAGGTATGAAACCGGGTTGGTGTTATGCTCGAGGTTTCGATAGTGCATGCAATATAGTTTTATCGTGTCATCATTCATGCTAGGATAGTACTTCTTAAACGTTGATGATTGGTTTTCCTCACATGTGAAACGAGCAAAAGTCTTTTCCATGCACTTGTCTTTGCCTATGAGCTATTTTACACCTGCAACATTGATAAACACCAACTGTGTATTTCATATGTCATATGCAGGAAGACATGGCGGATGTATGTGATGAGTGTATGTTTGAGTATCAAAATGTTGTTAGCAAGATGTTTGATAGTGAGGCTGAAGGCTATGAATTATATAACAAATATGCTCTTGAAAAAGGTTTTAGTGTGAGAAGAAGCTAGGCTGAGTGGGATGGATCCAACAAATACGTAATTTTAAGAAAAATTGTGTGTAGTCGTTAAGGGTTTCGCGAAGAGAAGCACATGAAAAGAAAGATGGAAGATAAACAGAGGAGGCCACAAAGTTTAACTCGTATTGGGTGTAACGCTAAATTGGTCATTGCGAGACAGGAGGAAACAAGTCTGTGGTTTGTCAAGGATTTTATCGATGAGCACAACCATTCTCTAGCCCCACGGGATCTTTCTTGTCTACTGAGTTCGCACAGAGGAATTAGCGATGAGCAGAAAGCGGACATTGCGGACATGAAAAAATCTGGAATCCGCAAATACCGTATTATGGATATTGTGTGCATTCAATACGATGGATTTGATAAGGTTGGATGCATAAAAAGGGACATTTATAATTTCTGCCATGCTAATAAGCAAGAGACAATCAGTGTCGGTGATGCTAAAACGGTGATGGCGAGGCGTGAGCGAGATGCGGATTTTTTCTTCAGGTACTTGGTAGACGAGCTTGGCCATCTGAAGGGACTGTTCTGGGCTGATAGTCAATCGCGACTTGACTATGAGGCTTTTGGAGACTTCATTGTTTTTACTAGCACATACAGAACCAATAAGTACAATCTACCATCTGTGCCGTTTGTCGGGTTGAATCACCACCGCAGCACTATTATTTTTGGCTGCGGTATAATTTCTCATGAAACAAGCCAGGCATACGAGTGGATGTTGCGGACCTTTTCTGAATGCATGGCACAGAAGCATCCGATATCTGTGATCACAAACGGGGACCTTGCAATGCAGCGAGCAATCAGGGTGGTTTGGCCTGGCTCAAACCAGAGACTATGTATATGGCACATTTAGTAGAACATTGTATGCCATCTACATGATGACGGCGTAAAGGAGAAATTCAGATCTTTCATATATGATACTTCTTCCATTGAAGAGCATGAGATAAAATGGATACAATTCTTACAATGGAATAAAGTAACCAGTGAGGAGTCTTGGCTACATCAGATGTATCAGATAAGAAAGTTGTGGTGTGCTCCATATCTTGCAGGGTGTTGTTTCCTAGGATTGAGCAGAAATCAGAGGAGTGGGAGCTTGAACTCTGTGCTACATACGCATCTTGAGGGTAAGATGTCGTTGTTTGAAATGCTAGAGCACTATGAGCGTTGCCTTGCGTCGCGACGGATTAATGAAGCTCTCCATGACGTCGAAGCCTTGCAGTCTCTTCCATTTACAGAGGAAAATGCTTTGCCGCTTGAGAAACACGGCACAACCGTTTTCACTCCTAGTATCTTTAAGGTGATCTTATGGAGCATAGATGCTGCCAGCAAATGTCAGGTCAGAGAGATATTAGATGGATCAGAAGTTTCCACCTATGTTGTGTCCAAGCAGCAAAGAATGGATAAAAAGTTTGGAGTGCGCATTGAGGAGCAAGGAGGTATTTTGGACAGGGTCAGTTGTTCTTGCCGTAAGCTGGAATGCGCAGGCACACCATGTTCCCATATTTTTTACATATTGGGGATTTTAAACCAAACAATCCTGCCCAGTTGTTGCGTTCCCACTAGGTGGACTATGAATGCAAAATGTGCATACACACCGACCAGAAAAAACCAGATGTATGACTATTTGGCAAGCCTGTAGAGGTGCCGCGAGTTGCGGAATTGTAGTCACGCCCCAAGTTTCAAGGCATGTCACTCTGATGAGGACTATCAGCGTCTAAAGATGCTTTTGGAAGCAGCACATCATGGCAAGCAATCAAGTATTGAACAAGATGATAGCAAAGAGTCAACTAATGCTCAGCATAACAACATTAGGTTTGGCCCTTTGATGCCGCACTCGGAGAAAGTTGATACGGTTCTGGATCCCGTGCATATGCCAGGACGAGGTGCACCAAAGAAAAGGCTGCAGGCAAAGACAAAGAAGTCAAGATCACAGAATAATTGTGGCTATTGCAAGAATCCAGGTCACAATCGACGTAAATGCGCTAAATTGTTAGAGGTAAGAAAAGAAAATCCAGGTCACAATCGACTTATTTTTTGCATGGCTTTTACTCATTATTAATGTCCATGTGATTTATTCTATTCTTCTTTGTAGGATCTCGAAGCTGAAATCTGATGGATACATAGAGTATGAATCGACGATGAGCCAGACAAAGTCGTGTGCCATTCAGCTCTGTGTGACGTGGTCTTTACATTCTATTTCATTGTGACAGTTATTTAGTGAAGTGTGGTTGTACTGCCATGTCATCGTATTAGTTCGACATCTTTCGTTTCCATTTCCTATGTGATCATTTCATGTCCAACTTTAATAATGACGATGTGTTTCGAATAGGAATAAGGAGTTAAAAGCACCCCAAGTCCTACAACTTGCACAGAATGTGATGATTTAGTCCAAAACTTGTAAAAGTGCATCCCACAGTCCTACTCCCTCTGTCTAGGTGTATTGGGCACCTAAGAAAGAGCTCTTTGTTGTAGGTGGCAGTAGATTGGACGAGGGAAATAATCAATCCGAGAAACAAGCCTATCATCACGTCCTTTCTCCTTTAAAACCGGGCCCAAAACAGCAATAAATCCCTAATAATTAGGTGGGAGAGTTTGGCTAACCAGCCCATTGCTTTGCATGCATAATTAGCACCCCCCCCCACACACACCAGCTCCACCTCATCTACACTTTTCCACATCGTCGCCGCCGCCGTCAAGCTTGGTGCCGCCACCACCATTCCACAACCATGGTTTCTTGGAACGATTCGACAACCTCATTCTCGGACGGCGAATCAGTCACCAGTCCGGTAAGTCCTCTAAATCAGATGGCTAGGTTTATGGTTCATATGGGGGAATTTTTTCCTAAACTGCACTGCCACCATCTGTTTTAGGCACCTGCCACCATTAGCTGCTGTGAATGGAGTGATCTTGCTATAGAACTTGGTGCTAGATGTGAGCACCAAGTAGTGTGTGAGAAGTTAGTGGCTTTTGGATCTGTGGATAGTGGCAGGAGGTTCCTAGGCTGTGGACAGAAGGTTAGTATCCAATATCAATGCCAGTGCCAGTGATGCAATATTAATTTTATAGCCAATGGTAATGATGCCATGTTAATTTTATCCTAAACTATGAACTGCTATTTGTTTAAATTGGCAGGAAGGATCAAAATGCAACTATGTGTAGTGGGTTGATCCAGAGTGGCCTCCTCAACTAAAGATGGCCTTAGGAAACATTTGGGACTTGTATGAAGATGAAAACAAGCTGAGGCTCAGGAAAAATGTTGTGAATGCTGAAGAAAACTTTAAGATCCTGAAAGAGAAGGAAAAAATGGAAAAAGATCTGAGGTTTTTCAAGGTGGATTTTGCTAAGATGGTTGCTGACAAGGAGGAAGCACTTGAACAGCTAGGGAGCACTCAGATTGCATTAACTGACCTAAAGGCAGAGCTGGAGAAGAAGAAGATTAGTGACAAGTCTGCCACTAATATTCACCAGGTTGTTAGAGCCAAGGGAGAGAAAGAGAGGGACTTGATGAAGGAAGATAGGGACCAAGTCATGGATCATAATGGTAAATTGGTGCAAGAGAAGGATAATCTGGTGTTGGAGAGGGATCAGTTAAAGCAAGAGAAGAAGAAAATGGAGTACATGATTGGTGACCTCTTCAAACTTAAAGAGGACACCAAGTGCAAGATAATGAAGATGAAGGAGATCCTTGATGAATTTCAGTGATGCATTGCTGTTGTATTGCTCACATAATTTGTACTAGCTTTAATTTCATGAACTTGAGGTGATTTAAGTAATATGTGTACTAGAGTATGTGTGAACTTGAAGGTCTCTAATCTTCTTTGTGAACTGAACTATTTCTGAAGTTTAAATTCTATATATGGTCCAGGCAACACACAAGAGCAGACATGATCAGCACATATATGCTATATATGGTCCAGGCAACACACAAGAGCAGTCATCAGCATCACATATATGGTATATATGGTCCAGGCAACACACAAGACCAGACATTGGCAACACATAGCAACAAGGCACATCAACACAGCAGCAAGGCACAACAACACAGCAGCAAGTCAAGAAAGACAGCATGAGCAACACACTTAGCTGTTTTAACAAAAAATAATTAAGCCCTGATAACTTGTAGATAACTTATATGCTGAAATCTATATTAATCGGCATACCTAACTGCTAACTTCTTTATTTCTTCAGTCTTGCTAACTTCATCTTTAGATTTGTTGAATCTTCAGTTCTTCAGGCGCTTGAGACATTCTGAGCGGCACACCATCCCTGCAACAGGCTTCTCCATAGCTTTCTTCCTCTTCTGCTTGTCATCCACCACAGGCTGCTCCTCCTGAACCTCCATCTTGATGATGTTGGGCACGTCTGGCAGTGCCTCCACATCAATTGGGAGCTCTGGGCCTCCCTCCTGCTCGACGACGGGAGCAAACATCATCACCTCCTACTCATCGTCCACCACAGGCTGCTCCTCCTGAACCTCCATCTTGATGATGTCAGGCACGTCTGGCAGTGCCTCCACATCAATTAGGAGCTCTAGGCCTCCCTCCTTCTCGACAACAGGCGCAAACATCATCGCCTCCTGCTCGTCATCGGAGACGACAACAACCTCATGCTCCTCTTGCTCCTCTTGGTCAAAGGACTCACCCTCGTCAGAGGATTCACCCTCGTGAGAAGAGGATGAGTCAACATCGGAGTTGTCATTGTGGTAGAGCATGTCCAACTGGAATCTATCCTAGTAGGCAGCATTGACAGGCGCAGGGAGAGCGAGGTCGACTTCCTGGAAGCGCTCCGCCATGGATTGAATGCAGTTCGTGTCCGGCTACGACGGAGCGGCTGAATGATACATCCACCAACGGGCACGTTGGTTGGGATCGTCGGACTGTGTCTCTCGCATTGCAAACCGCATGATGAGCGCAAGAGGCAGGCCGCGGCCATCGGGGAATGCGCGCGCCTTCTCGTCGTTGGTCATCACCTTCACCAGACCGCGCGCATGGTTCCGCATCATCTGGACGCTTGGGAACCATCGCGCGATCTCCTTCAGCTCGGCGCGGGCGACGTGGTCGTCTTCGGCCAGATCTTCAACAGCCCTCTGCCATCCGAGGCTGTTATCCATGGCGTCAGCAACGGCGTTGAGCTCGACGCGGGTTTTCCGCCCAGTAGTGGGCGGTGGGAGACAGGAGTGGGAAGCGAGGAGGCCGAGGCGTCGCGACTGCGGTTGTAATGATGACAGTGATGGTCGAGCGTTGGGTGCTGTTTTAAAGCGGTTAGGAATATAACGGCAACTTTATGTGCTAGCAATCAATGAGTACTATATTTTAGCTTTTTTCTAAGCAGAAGCGGTAGAACTATCAAACTGGCATTGCACTCACTGTTGTTCCCAACTTGTTTAGATGCAAGGCCATCTCACAAACAACTCAGAAACAACTCTATGGTTGATCATAAAACAAATGCATAATTCTTGCTACATTATTGTTGAAAGAAATGTCTCATTGATAAATTGTGCCATAATTGCGAACATAGTGTGAAACAGAAAATATCTTTGTTTGAAACAAAATAATCTTGGTTTGAAGCTTAAACTGGTTGAAAAACCATTGAGCCTATTATAGATGGTCTTCTCCGCTGCCAAAATCCAGTGACCTCTTGTGTTTGGACGTTGGAGATTGCGTCGGGCTTGGCGATGACCCATGTTCTTCAATATTTTTCTGCTTAACATCAATGTAACCATACAACTGAAGTTGTTCTTGTTCTTTCTCCGCCAACTCTCTAGCAAGGCCCTCCAATTCTTGGATCCTCACTTCCTGTAAAAAAATTATAGGAATGGTATTAGTAACAACTCAAAAATGATGTATCCATAAACTACATGCATGTAACATGTACAATTTCAACCTCTGGATCAACGTCATCCTCTGGATAACAACCCGTAGTTCTATTGTACACAATGTACAAGTGACATGTCTTGCTGCCATTCAGATCAGAAAGCATTTTTGCTACATCATCTGGTCCTGCAATCAAGATCATTCCTTCTAGCAGCTTCCATGTAGACCCGGGTAAGAAGTGGTACAGTTCTGCTCCCATTTTGCAACCAAAAGAAGTTCGCATTTGTCTCACAATGAGATTGTAGGTTACTTTGTCGGGTTCATTAAGTTTGACTTCTGCCGGTCTGCCCTCAAAGTATGATCTTGGGACATGTGACATCTCATCATCCCTATGAACTAAAAATTCCATGACCAACACCTATTATCTCACATCAAAGTTAATACATTCAATGAGTAAAGGGGCAAACAATTTTTTTTATGTGCATTGCAACATTGCGGCATTGTTGCCTCCTTTTGTGGAATGTATCCTTCATGTGGAATGACTGGGGATTGTGCCATCTCAGACCTTGTCACCTTGTTATATGGAATGTATCCTTCATGTGGAGTGACTTGGTACTGTGCCATCTCAAGTTTCTTATCCTGCGTATGAAACGTCGATAGTGGGTTTACACACAAGTTTTAAAAGGTCATACCATATCTTGGGTATGTCATCGTTGCGAGGTACTTATAAGGGGAGAATTGAAGATATGTTGTTCAGGTGGAGTGATGTGGCATTGAACGGGTGACTTTAGCGCATGGTCTCGAGTGAATGGAGATTTTGCCATCTCATGAAACTTAACCTACATATAATCGCCGACATAAGGTTAGCCACAAATTGAAGATGTTTGTATCATAAAATATCTAGGTCCTTAATATGTACAATCGGTGCGAGATACTTATAGGAGGAGAATAATTGAAGACATGTTGTAGGGGTGGATTACTGTGGAATTGAAGTTGTGGCCGTAAGATCGCACGGTCTTCTAACATCTGTCCTTCCAAGCGGACCTTCTCCAGCATGGCCTTATAATCCATGTCCGACCGCTCCTGTAGCATCTTACTGTCCATATACGCACGTGCCTGCAACAAATTGGCATCCATCCTGACTCGCTCTGTCTGTATAATATTGTCCACAAGCTTCCGGTCTTTTGCAACGCTTGATGCATTTACTTGTAGCCAAGAAAAAACTTCGTTTCCATGTCCTCACGGTTCCACTTACACTTTTCATCAATCTCATCACGCATCTTCGCCATCTTATGGGATAACTACTCACGCTCCTCCTTTATCATCCCGTCTGTGTATGAACGTTCTTGTTTCAGTTTCTTATCTACCTCAGTGCAATCCTTTTGCACCTTCAAGTCGATATCCCGGCGTGCTTCATGCAAAGACTTGTCCTACTCCGCACGGTTGTTATGCGCCTCTGAGACCATGGTCCCTACAGCAACAGATATACCCATAGTATGAAATGTGAGGCAAACTCACTGCTGATTTTCATCCAAACCTCATCCAGTTAATTCCTACGATCAACTACTGCAAACTATCAATGAAAAAAGCTCTTGCATGACACCAGAACTACTCAACTATGGAAAAGGTTGGATTTTCTAATCTCTTCGGAAATGACTAATTGGTCGAATCAATGGAAACAATAATCGACACTGCAGGAGACGATGGGAGGAGTCAAGGAGGAGACCTTTTTAATACGGCGTGGGCGTGGTCGACTGAGAAGCGATGGCCCGATCCCGGTGATGGCTACATGAGGAGAAACAAAGTAGACGGGGACGGTTAAGATAGGGTAGATATACGGTAGAATGGTAAGGTATATATCCATGATTGTAGGGTTATTAGTTGTTTCGAAGTAACGCGCTTGGATGCACGATCTTTTGCGGGCTTCCAAAACATGTCCACTGACCGCGGGACCAACCACATATCACAGCAGCTGGAGCCAACTTAACATGCGCTTGTTGCCCCGTTTATCACGGAAAAGATAATTACGAGATTTGTTCGGCGCAATTACTCGCTATTTGGTTTTTAGGAATAGTGGGTAATTGGTTTGATGCATGCCAAACATTATGTTTAGATTGCTTGCATACCATTGTTAGTTTTTACATGCCAAATTTGAACCATGTTCAACAATTGTTAGTTGTTACATGCATGCCAAACCCTAAACCCTAACCCTAAACCCCTGAACCCCTAAACCCTAAACCCCTAAAGCCTAATAACACTAAACCCCTAAACGCTAAACCATCTCCATGTTAGGGCTATTTGCCAAGTCTGAACCATCTTCAACAAATGTTGTAACTTTCGTCACATGCAGCATTTGTATGGTCATCAGTACATGTATACTCCAACTTTGAACCATTTTCAACAATTTTTGCAAGTTGTGTCACGTATGGCCTTTTTTTGTCACATGTGAGGATCTCTGACACGCGCATTTCCGGGATAGTCTGCAACACCCCGAAAGCACATAGCTGGGTTGCTCACTTGTATGAAACCAACCCAACATCGATTCGGTCAAGTGGATGGATGCATGCTCTATGTGGCACGAGGTTTCTCTGCCGAGCCAGTGGATGGACCGGATTGATGCTACTGGAGGAATCCATTGTAGACCAACACTCCACCAATGTCCGGTGTGTGTGCTAGGTTCACTGTATGACAAACATAGTTCCGTAAACTCTAAACCCTACACCCCTAAACCCTAAACCCTAAACCCATAACCCCTAAACCCTAAACCCCTCAACACCTATACCCTAAACCCTAAACCCCTAAACCCTAATAACCCTAAACCCCTGAACCCTGAACCCTGAACCCTAAACTCCTAAACCATAAACCCTTAACCATCTTCACGGTGACAAGTCTAGGCCATGTTAGGGCTATTTGCCAAGTTTGAACCATCTTCAACAAATTTTGTAAGTTTCGTCACATGTAGCATTTGTATGGTCATTAGTACATGTATACGCCAACTTTGAACCATTTTCAACAATTTTTGCATGTTTTGTCACACATGGCCATTTTTCTGTCATATGTGAGGATCTCTGAAACGCGCATTTCCGGGCTAGTCTGTCAACACCCCGAAAGCACATAGCAGGGTTGCTCAACTGTATGAAACCAACCCAACATCGATCCGGTCAAGTGGATGGATGCATGCTCTATGTGGCACGAGGTTTGTCTGCCCTGCCAGTGGACGGACCGGATCGATGCTACCGGAGGGAATCCATTATAGACCAACGCTCCACCGATGTCCGGTGTGTGTGCTAGGTTCACTATAAGACAAACATAGTTTCGTAAACTCTAAACCCTAAACCCCTAAAGCCTAATAACCCTAAACCCATAACACCTAAACCCTAAACCCTAAACCCTAAACCCTAAACCCCTAAACCCTAAACCCTTATAACCCTAAACCCCATGTTTGAACCATCTTCAACAAATTTGGTAAGTTTCGTCACATGCAGCATTTGTATGGTCATTAGTACATGTATACGCCAACTTTGAACCATTTTCAACATATTTTGCAAGTTTTGTCACGTATGGCCTTTTTTCTGCCATATGTGACACAAAGAACCATTTTTAATACCTAAAAAACAAGGACAAGATTTTCTTATTTTTTATATCATTGTAATATTATCCAAATCTCACATAACTCACGCGGCCCACCCCTTCCTAAGTCCCGCGATTACAGCTCCTCATTCTAACCACCCGGGCCGTCCGCACCTCCCACGACCGCTGCAAGATCAGATCGGAGCCGTCGGGCACACACGGAATACAGGAGTCGGCGGCCACCAATCACCGTGCACCACCAACGTGATATGAGAGGTCGGACGTTAGTGTTCTTCTTGCCGCCTCCTCCTCGCGTGAACGCGTCGTCTTTCCTTGCCGCCATCGACCGCGCTATAGCGGCACTTATAGTTTGCAACGCACTATCCGCTGCCATCAACTCGGCACCACCGTCTGCGAGAGAAGGTATTACATGTTTGAACCTCTTTTTAATCATTTTCGGCCACTCCTTTAGTAGTTGAACCCTCATAGGTTTTGCACAAATTCACGTGGTTAAGCAATTAGATAGCCTTGTTAAACTGTGCTTATTTTATGCACGACCAAATAGGTTTTGTGCTTAAACTCATAAGTGGATCCTATGTTAAATGACCCAGTTAATTTTGTTAAAATTAACTGAATGCTAATTTTGTCATACATTTTATAATATTTTGTTCAGATTAATTCAACCAGTTTATATCTTTGCATACGAGCCAACAATGTCAGTTTCAGATAAAAGTCTTCATAATGGAGAAAAACCCATCTCAGAAATTGCCGATGCGGTAAGTAATTGACTGTTTGTGTACAATCTTTTCGTACACATACTTCATGTATACTCACTAAAATTTAATGGCATATAACAAGAACTCGCCGAAAAGCATGGTCATATGAAGTTAGCATGCTCACAGACAAGGTTCGGAAAAACCATGAAACTGTTGTCATCAGACCACAAAAAGTACATCATATCAGAAACCAGTCTTGGCGGTCTAACCCAGATGCATGAAGTGAACCTACGACGCATAATGTTGGTAAGACTAGCCAAGAGCATCGATATGGATACGCAATCCATTACCATCGGTACAATGCCAATTCCTATAACAAAAGAGGACGTGTAGTGTATATTTGGCATTCTGATAGAAGGGAAGGATACAGAGCCACATCTACAAATGGAAACCGACCCACAAATGTTTGCCGCCTACGCAAACAACGGGCAAATTTCGATTTCTGGCCTTGAAATAGCGATCCAAGCTTCCAAAGCCCCATATGGCGATTTCCTCAGACGGTTCATTCTATACGCAATTGGTATTGTTCTAGCACCAACAACACAACATTATGTGGACTCGAAATTTCTCAACCTTGTTAAAGATCTTGAAAACCTTCGAAATTTTAACTGGGGATGTTTCACACTTGATCACTTCTTCAAGCCCATTCACAAGTTTAGAAATATAGATCACGTGAATCTAAAAGGAAATCTAATTTTGCTCAAGGTCAGTGGTAGATCACTACTTAATGTCCTATAATTATTGTTGTGTTGCATATCTGTATGGCGATGAACTAATTTATTGTGTAGTCTTGGTACAGGGAGCACGTGCGTAGTGGCTGATTGATGTATCCTTGTAGACCCCTCCATTGATTGCACGATGGGACGAAAGCAAGGCTACTTTAAGAAGCGATGCTTACGAGAAAGGAGGTCTTCATAACGGGCTGGTACCTATCTACAATTGAACTTTCTATATCCAAATTTTTAGTTGGTACTAATGATTGTTTCTATATTATAAAAAAAGGTTGTCATTGAAATTTGTTCTCCTTAACGACCGTCGGAGAATTCAAATAATCTTGCAAGAAAAAATGATGAACATGTGCATGAAAATGATTCGTATCGACCACAATCACAAGGACATCAATTTAGTAGCCAGCAAGTATGTACCCCAAAGACGATTTGTTTTTGCAATATCACAAATAGGTGTCATCGAAGCTCATTCATTTAGTTAATTTTATCAACGGGCTTTTATTTTGTTTACACAGATTGACATGATAGTTGAAGCCATGAATCCACGCTTTGATGATCATGAGAAGAAGGTAGGCAGGAAGTTAATGGAAATTGAGTACAGATTTGATGCCAAATACCGGAACTTTGAGCGAACACTTGATTGACATGAAGACTAAAACTGGCAGTAATCCTAGGTTGTCGAAGGCCGAGGACGAAATTAAAGACTTAAGGAGGGAAGTCCATGTATGTCATACTGTGCATTTTATATTTTGTATGAATATGTTACTCCATGTTCATTATTGTTTGCACTCTTACAGGAATTAAAATATCAATTTACAAGCAGCCAACAATCAGTGTCACAGAAAGCAGGAGTGTAGGTGGTCATTATGGCCCAACACGTTAATATCTCAAAGTACCAAACTAATGATGAACGACCTTTTTTCAATGTAGGATCAAGTAAATGTGTGTAATTCATCCTTCACAGCAACTCCTAGGTCTACCAAATTCAAGGCAGGGACTTCGAGTACACCAAGTGCAAGACATGTGACACAAAACAATGAGGAACCACGATTAACTCCAATGAACCCTGTCTTTGGTAATGATTACAAGTTCACGAAAGAGGACATAGAGACAGCCGTTTACATCCTCGGATCATATGACCCTGTTGAAATAGCTATAATCAGAGACAATACCCTCACAGCAGAACAGCTGAAGAGAAATTTGAACAAATAATATATTTATGATGATGTAAGCCCCTCATACTCTAGTCTACATCATTACAGCAACTACTTTATTATTATTGTATGATTGAAAATTTGGCAGGTTATTATGGCATATGCTAGTATTAGCCAAATTGACAATGATACTACCTCAATTATATCCCCTCACTAGTAGAAATAGGCCCATTTGTCCCGGTTCTAGAGGGCCATTTGTCCCAGTTCCGGAACCGGGACTAAAGGGTCATTACTAATGCCCAAAACCTTTAGTCCCAGTTTGCCCACGAACCGGGACAGATGGGGCTCCACGTGGCCTCTGCGGCTTGCCCGGGCAGGAAGGCCTTTTGTCCCGGTTGGTAGCACCAACCGGGACCAAAATGCATCCACGCATTAGCAGTTCCAGGGCTGGGGTTTTGTTTTTTTTGAGAGGGGGGGACCTGTAGTCCCGGTTTGCCCATGAACCGGGACAGATGGGGCTCCACGTGGCCTCTGCGGCTTGCCCGGGCAGGAAGGCCTTTTGTCCTGGTTGGTAGCACCAACCGGGACCAAAATGCATTCATGCGTCAGCAGTTCTGGGGCTGGGGTTTTATTTTTGAGAGGGGGGGATGGGGGTTTTGCAGGATTAATTTTGGGGTTTAATATATTGTGTTAGCTAGCTAATAGAGAGAGGTGTCCTCTCTTATCTCCGTGCTTGGTCGACGCTATGTACTATACGTATCGAGAGGACTCGACATGCTAGCTAGTAAGCAAATGAAGGAATCAAACCATTAAGTACAGAAGATCGTCATGAACATATACAGAGAGAAGTGAGATTGTTCGAACAACAAGTTTTCGTATATCTATCCGACGCTACTGGCTACATATATACAATATAAGATCTCTTACAATACCCTAACATCTGAAATCAACTTCCATATGGTATTCTCCCTCTTTCCTGATGACGTGTTCAAGAAAGAATCCCGCCAATTCCTCTTGAATACCTATTATGCGATCTTGTGGTAGGAGTTATTCCTACAGCTCCCAAAGCTAATTCGAAGAAGGGGGTCAATACATATATATGAATGAAACTCAACACAAATTATGCTAATAAAATAAGATTGTGAATATTATTGCTTACGCACATCAAAATCTTTTTTAGAGTAGCCGCCCTGCTTAGAGATCGCCGCGTTGTAGATGAACTCGCATACGTAGTATCCACAAAGATTAGTCCCTGGTTGCTGCCACAACCACTTTACGAGAAATAGAGGTCAATCAAACTGATAATCAAGCATTATATAAATGGTATTGATGAAACTAGCTAGAATCAATATAATGGGAGATGCGCGGAACTAGCTATTAGTACTTACTTTCGGGCGTGTAAATTTCAGCTCCTTCGGCAGTCCCGGAGATTTTGTGGTGAACGGTATCCAAACCCTGCCAGACATAGAAAATAATTATTACCTGATATCAGGAAATGAATAAAGTTGTCGAAATGGTGCGATAATGATCGATTGAACTTACTTCTTAAGCATTTCAGTGATGATCGCATACGTCTTGGGATCTTTTCGTCTTGAGTCTAAGACGGTTACTAGTCCCTCCTCAAGCATAATCTCTAGGAGAATAAAGTGGAAGCTGCGCTCACATGCATAACTCATCAATTACATTACTATAACCTTGAGTAAATAAAGGAAAAACCGAATATGCACAGTATAACACTCACTAGAAGTTGTAAGGAAAGATTATTTTTTGTTTGTTTTGATGTTGAAGCAACGATTGTAGCAAGTTGGCCTCGGCTTGTTTGCGATTCTTTTTCATCTCCCATTCATCAAAGAGACTTAGGTTAATGAACCCAATATTATAGATTTCTCTTTGCTTGCATTCGACGATCTTCAATCTGCATGATATAGTGGATTATATGTACATGCAATGAAAGAGCTGAGCTATATAGAGAGACTTAATTAAAGAAGTAGTACTTACAGACAGTAGCAAGTGACGATTACTTTATCGATGGCCTTTTGATTGAAAAGCTGGAATAACTCCTCAAATGGAACACACAACACCTCAATTCCAACGAGGTCGTGCTTGTCTTTAATCATAATCATCAAATTATCCAACCTAGAGTTCTTGCAGGTGTCGATGTACCACTGATGGAATTTTCGCATCATCGTTGGTAGCTGTTGATCACGTCTGACGAGAGGATACCCGTGCCGGAATTTGTGTTCGTCCACCTCCATTGTTTCAAAATGTGTATCGTCGGGCAGGTAATCAGCAGGATTGGTACCGGCCACCATCCCGGCCGGCAGATTTGCGACGACGATATCGCTAGACACCTGCAGCGGGGGGCACGATTGTTTTGCCTGTTCGCCAAGCTGGGGAATTGTTTTCCTTGTTCCCCTTTGTTGTTCTATCCTTTAGTCAATTGCAGTGGTTCCGGACCGGCGCGCTTCTTGCACTTTCTTTTTAAGAACGCGGACATGGTAGTCATCCAGCGAAGCCGGTGTTGGTCGCTTCAGGGCATCCAAAGTGCGCTTCAACTTCACCTCATCTATCTTCTCCTCCGGAGGTGGATTTTTCTTTTTAAAAAAGGCATCCACTTCACCTTTAGAGATCTTCGCGTTTTCCTCATCGCTCCTCTCGTATGGTAACGGCTCAAGAGGCTTGAGAGATGATGGACCGTATTGGTATCGCCTCCCGCCACTGATTGTAGTGCTAGACGCCGAAGCGACGGCTGTTATTTTCCTTTGTTGCTTAAGAGGCGCCGGAGCAGCCGGAGCGGCAACGGCGGCTCTCTTCTGCTCTTGCTGATGAGGTGGAGGAGGAGATGGGCTGCTCGGACGTGCCGACGCAGGCGGAGAAGGAGGCGGAGGAGGAGACGGGATACTCGGACGCGCGGACACAGGCGGAGAAGGAGGCGGAGGAGGAGGCATGCACCAATCACTCGCCGGAGGAGGAGGCAGAGAAGGAGGTGTTCCCTGATCACTTGCCGGAGAAGGAGGCGGAGGAGGAGGCGAGCCCTTACTCGCTAGAGGAAGAGGCGGAGGAGGAGGCGGGCCCTTACTCGCCGGAGGAGGAGGAGGCGGAGACGCCGTCCAGTTGAGAAGCTTGATGAATTCCTTTGGCCAAAGACATGTAGTCCTCAGAGCATTCTCCAGGAGAGTTTCGCCTTTGTCGGTAGGGTAGTCAAGTTCGAGCTCCTCATATCCATCCACTATTTCTTCGACCATGACAACAGCATAGCCTTGTAGAATCGGACGACAGTGAAAAGTGCCGTTGGGTCGAGGAGGTGCAACATGGCCGATAGCCACCATGGGTTTGAGGTGCATCATCAATTGCTTCTTAAGGTGGCATTCTTGAGACTCTGTGATTTCATCCACGGGGTACCTGGGAGCCGTCAAATCAGGCCGCACAATGAGCTCGGTGGAAGCCATGTTGCTTCTCCGCTGAGATGGCGGGGTAGCTTCTAGGGTAGCTTCATCATCTCGATGCCTCTCCTCTAGCACTTGTACTCTTGCATGCAGGTTCTGTATTTCGCTTTGCTCCTGTTTCCTCTTCCTCTCCCTGCTTTTGTAACCGCCTGCGTAGGGAAACCCATGCTTCCACGGAACGGAGCCTGTCGTGCCTCGTGTTCCTCCTGGGTGCTCAGGATTCCCGAGGGCCATTGTGAGCTCGTCGTTCCCTCTGTCGGGAACGAACGTCCCTTCCTCCATTTTGGCGATTAACTCCTCAAGCTTGGTGATCGGTATTGCCAGTTGTTCGTTCATCCAATAGCACTTCCCTGTTTCAGGGTCCAAGGTTCCCCCAACCCCGAAGAACCAACTCCTTCCACGCTCTGGCCAGTTCAATGTCGCTGGTACGATCCCTTTGTCAAGAAGGTCCTTTTCAGCCTTGTCCCACAATGGTCAGGCTTTGTGGTAGCCACCTGACCCCGTGCGATGGTGATGCTTCTTCTTTCAAGCATTTAGTTTGTTTATCGCTGACATCTTCTTACTCTTCTCCGATGTCTTGTGGGCCACAAATGCGGGCCACTGTTCTCTTATCTTCTCAATTTGGCCCTCGAATATTGGAGTCTTATTTTTGTCGAGAAACTTTGTTTTTAACTCATTCTTCCACCTCCTAAATAGCTCTGCCATCTTCTTAAGAGCATGAGTCTTGACCTTTTGCTCTATAACTGGCTTTTCCGGATGCTCCTCTTCCGGTAGGGTGAAATTTGCCTTCAGCGCAGTCCAAAGATCATCTTTCTGTCTATCGGTGACAAAAGACACTTCATGGTCTCCGGCCTTCGGCTTATTCCATTGGTGGATGGTGATCGGGATCATGTCCCTAACAAGAACCCCGCACTGAGCAGAAAATGCATCCTTGGTCCGGCTGGGTTCAATCGGTTGGCCATCTCTATTGATGCTGGTGATCGTGAACCTTTCATCCGGGCGCAACTTTTTCTTCGGGCCTCGTCTCGTCACCGAAGTTTGGCTCGATCTGGATACGGAGGGCTAGAAAAGAAGAAAGAAGAGAGTTAATATGTGTACACATACCAAAGCAATTAATGAATCAATTAGCTTGTCAGCACAGGCTTAATTATTAGATATACCTTGCCGGACTTTCCAACAACTCCTTCCTCCGTTCGCTCATCGAAGCCGTCATCACGGTCTCCTTCCTGTGTTTGCTCACAAGAGCCATCATAAGCATGTCCTTCCACCTCTGTCCGATCACCGGAGCCTGCTTCACCCTCTTCTTCTAGACCATCGGTGTCGTTCAGATAT
Source organism: Hordeum marinum (assembly GCA_022496015.1). Lineage (NCBI taxonomy): Eukaryota > Viridiplantae > Streptophyta > Magnoliopsida > Poales > Poaceae > Hordeum > Hordeum marinum. Next base: position 396,727,258 of record CM039676.1, on the reverse strand, counting down.
TCGAAGGGGTTAACTCCTTCCCAGACGATGTCGCCCACCAACAACGGTCCTTCGCGGATGATTTCCCTCAACATCTCTTCTTCTTCTAAGTTTCCTTGACGATCGTCCATAGTTTCTGCAAAATATTAATTACAACATGACACTTAATATACATACATGATATAGCATGGATATATTAGTGTGCCAAACATACAAGTTTTGCCTGAAAAAAAGGGGGAATGTGTTGACAGCATTTTTTGGCACGACAATCAACCTATATAAGATGGCGCCCGGAGCCAAACACCCGTGCAACCGATGTCTGATGGAAAACGTGACTAGGGGTGAAACCGGATCGGATTCAGATGGATAATCTCTCATGTCGAAGTTATCGGAGAGGGGGTATATTGGAGAGGACGTGACTAGGGATGGAAAACGTGATGGGCCTCGAGAGTTGGTATATCGACAATGACATACGTTCGGGATCCGTTGGAAATCTCTCGGGGAGCCGATGCCAACGTGATGATAGGGGGCTGGGGTGCTATCCCGTCGCCTTGTTGATAGATAGAGCCGATGCCAACGTGATGATAGAGCCGATGCCAACATTTTTATTTAACAAAAAAACAACTTCAAAAAAAGACTTGCTTCGCCAACATGAACATATACACACATGAACATATCAAAAAAATTTTTGCTCCGCCAACTTGATGATAGAGCCGATGCCAACTTGAACATATCCAGACATATACATGAACATATACATGATAGAGCCGATGGTGCTGCCGGCCGGCGACCATGTAGCAATGGCGACGGGGAGCAGGGGACATTGGAAGGGGGTCTTACTGTGGGGGGCGGCGCGGCGATGGCTTGATCGGTGACGAGGCCGGCAACGAGGATGACGGGCTCGGGGGGCAAGGGAGCGACGAGGACGGCAAGCTCGAAGCCGGCGACGAGGACGGCGCGTGGCGAGGTCGAGGGCTCGGGGAGGGGAGCGCATCGGTGACGGCGAGGGTGCGGTCTGGCAGCCTGACGGCGACGAGGACGGCGGGATCGGGGAGGGGCGCGGCGTCGGGGATGCCTGCGACGAGGACGGCGGGCTCGGGGAGGCGATGATGCGATGACGGGGATGAGGACGACGGGCTCAGGGCAACTGGTGGATGAAAACTGAAATTTTCTAAGTGTTTCCTTATATATTAAAAGCATTGGTCCCGGTTGGTGGCACAAACCGGGACCAATGCCCCCCTTTCGTCCCGGTTGATGCCACCAACCGGGACCAAAGGTCCATTTTCGTCAGCCCAAAGGGCGGGAAGCATAGACCTTTGGTCCCGGTTTGTGGCACCAACCGGGACCAAAGGTACCTTTTCATCAACCCAAAGGGTGGGAAACAGAGACCTTTGGTCCCGGTTGGTGGCACCAACCGGGACTAAAGGTGGGTATTGGTCCCGGTTGGTGCCACCAACCGGATCCAAATCCCTGTTCCTGGTGCGGTGGGAGTTTAGTCCCACCTCGCCGAGCGAGGAGCGCACATACTGGTTTATAAGCACGGCTGAACTCACTGTCTCGAACTCCTTTCTACCGTAGGTAGTGCATGCCTAATTGTCTCTGCCTGTTGGGCCTACTCGCCCCGTGGGCCTGTGTCCTGGCCCATGTATATTGGGTTACTAGTCGTATGCAAGCCATGGTGGCTTAGTAGGTGGGCATTTTTTATGTTATTTTTTGCATATTAAAAGTTCTTAACAAAAAATACTTTATGGTGGCTTAGTGTGTTTTATCATTATATTCCTTTTGCTATTAATTTTTTGAACAAACAATACTTTGATAATTTTAGTTGCATAATTTCCATTATTTTTGTTTTGTTTTTTGCTTTATTTATTTCCAGTGTGTTTTATCGTTATATTCCTTTTGCTATTAATGTTTTGAACAAAAAATACTTTGATAATTTTAGTTCCATAATTTTTATATAATTATAGTTTTAGAAATACTAGAGGTTTATAAAAGCTTTTTAGTTGATTCTTTTTTATATAATTATAGTTTCAGAAATACTAGAGGTTTATAAGAGCTTTTTAGTTGATTCTTTTTTAAAAGAAATTAAAAGCACTTCAAATGAACTCGGAAAAGGTTGAAAGTTGGCATGGTATCATCATTTCACCCACATAGCATGTGCCAATAAGTTGAGGGTTACGACAAAAATTGGGTCCATTTCGTGCACAAAATGGACAATCTCTTTCAAAGTATCACGGTTTCGGACAAAAACTCATCTGTTACAAAGGGATTTCATTTTTTGATCTTATTTGAACTCCATACTTTTTGTGTGTTCAAAATGCACTTCGTGTACAAAACGTACCATCTCTTTCGATGTACGAGGGTTTCGGATGAAAACTCGTCTGTTACAAAGGCATTTCATTTTTCTAAACGTATTTGAACTCAAGAATTTTTGTGCATTCAATATGCACCATTCAAAGCCACATACTAAAATTTCAACGCTTTCTGACTTAATTTGCTATTTTTCATGCATTTAATGATTTATTTTGAGCTAAATGGCCCTGAAATTGGAAAACACTACAAATGAACTTAGAATAGGTTCAAACTTGGCATGGTATCATCATTTGACCCACATAACATGTGTGCAAAAGTTGATAGGATTACAGCAAAAAGTGGATGCACTTCGTGTACAAACTGGACCATCTCTTTCGAAGTACGAGGGTTTCGGACGAAAACTCGTCTGTTACAAAGGCATTTCATTTTTCTAAACTTATTTGAACTCAAGAATTTTTGTGCATTCAATGTGCACCATTCAAAGCCACATACTAAAATTTCAACCCTTTCTGACTTCATCAGTCTTCACTTTTTCTTCGCTTGTGTCCTTTGCTTATTGCTCCGTAACCATGGATATTCTTCATCGCTTAACATGGTGCTTGGATCAGCCTTGACTTTGAAGGGAGGAATTTCATGAAACTTTTCATAATCTCCAGACATGTCTGTCTTGCCCTCCAATCCCACGATGTCTCTTTTTCCTGAAAGAACTATGTGGCGCTTTGGCTCATTGCATGATGTATTCGCTTCCATATCTTTTCTTTTTCTCGGTTTGGTAGACATGTCCTTCACATAGAAAACCTACGCCACATCATTGGCTAGGACGAATGGTTCGTCTGTGTACCCTAGATTGTTCAGATCCACTGTTGTCGTTCCGTACTCTGGGTCTACCTGTACCCCGCCTCCTGACAGATTGACCCATTTGCACTTAAACAAAGGGACCTTAAAATCATGTCCGTAGTCAAGTTCCCATATGTCCACTATGTAACCATAATATGTGTCCTTTCCCCTCTTGGTTGCTGCATCAAAGCGGACACCGCTGTTTTGGTTGGTGCTCTTTTGATCTTGGGTGATCGTGTAAAATGTATTCCCATTTATCTCGTATCCTTTGTAAGTCAATATAGTTGAAGATGGTCCCCTGGACAATGAGAATAACTCATCAAAAACAGTGTTGTCACCTCTGACACGTGTTTCCAACCAATCCCCGAAAGTCCTAATGTGTTCATGTGTAATCCAATCGTCACACTCCTCCGGGTGTTTGGAGCGCGGACTGTTCTTGTGTTCATCGACATACGGGGCCACCAAGATAGAGTTCTGTAGAACTATGTAGTGTTCTTGAGACCAAGAATGTCCGTCCTTGCATATTATTGAGTACCTTCCAATCGTGCCTTTTTCCAGTCAGTCTTCCCTCATACCGCGATTCAGGTAGACCAATCTTCTTAAGGCCAGGAATGAAGTCGACACAAAACCCAATGACATCCTCTGTTTGATGGCCCATGGAGATGCTTCCTTATGGCCTAGCGCGGTTACGGACATATTTCTTTAGAACTCTCATGAACCTCTCAAAGGGGAACATCTTGTGTAGAAATACGGGGCCTAGAATGAAAATCTCGTCGACTAGATGAACTAGGACGTGCGTCATGATATTGAAGAAGGATGGTGGGAACACGAGATCGAAACTGACAAGACATTGCGCCACATCACTCCTTAGCCTTGGTAGGATTTCTGGATCGATCACCTTCTGAGAGATTGCATTGAGGAATGCACATAGCTTAACAATGGCTAATCGAACGTTTTCCGGTAGAAGCCCCCTCAATGCAACCGGAAGCAGTTGCGTCCTAACCACGTGGCAGTCATGAGACTTTAGGTTCTAAAACTTTTTCTCGGCCATATTTATTATTCCCTTTATATTCAATGAGAAGCCAGACGGGACCTTCATACTGAGCAGGCATTCAAAGAAGATTTTCTTCTCTTCTTTGGTAAGAGCGTAGCTGGCAGGACCAAAATACTACTTTGAAGGCATGCCATCTTTTTCGTGCAAACGTTGCAGGTCCTCCCGTGCCTCCGGTGTATCTTTTGTCTTCCCATACACGCCCAAGAAGCCTAGAAGGTTCACACAAAGGTTCTTCATCATGTGCATCACGTCGATTGAAGAGCGGACATCTAGGTGTTTCCAGTAGGGTAGGTCCCAAAATATAGATTTCTTCTTCCACATGGGTGCGCGTCCCTCGTCGTCATTCGGAACAGATAGTCCGCCGGGACCCTTTCCAAATATTACTTGTAAATCATTGACCATAGCAAGTACGTGATCACCGGTACGCATGGCGGGCTTCTTCCGGTGATCCGCCTCGCCTTTGAAATGCTTGCCTTTCTTACGACATTGATGGTTGGTTGGAAGAAATCGACGATGCCTCAGGTACACATTCTTCCTGCATTTGTCCAGGTATATAATTTCGGTGTCAGCTGAATAGTGCGTGCATGCGTGGTATCCCTTGTTTGTCTGTCCTCAAAGGTTACTGAGAGCAGGCCAATCATTGATGGTTACAAACAGCAAAGCATGCAGGTCAAATTCCTCCTGTTTGTGCTCATCCCACACACATGCACCGTTTCCATTCCACAGCTGTAATAGTTCTTCAACTAATGGCCTTAGGTACACATCAATGTCGTTGCCGGGTTGCTTAGGGCCTTGGATGAGAAGTGGCATCATAATGAACTTCCGCTTCATGCACAGCCAAGGAGGAAGGTTATACATACATAGAGTCACGGGCCAGGTGCTGTGATTGCTCCTTTGCTCCCCGAAAGGATTAATGCCATCCGCGCTTAAACCAAACCATACGTTCCTTGGGTCATCTCCAAACTCAGCCTGGTACTTTCTCTCGATTTTTCTCCACTGCGACCCATCAGCGGGTGCTCTCAACTTCCCGTCTTTCTTACGGTCTTCATTGTGCCATCGCATCAACTTGGCATGCACTTTGTTCCTGAACAGACGTTTCAACCGTGGTATTATAGGAGCATACCACATCACTTTGGCAGGAACCCTCTTCCTGGGGGGCTCGCCGTCAACATCACCAGGGTCATCTCGTCTGATCTTATACTGCAATGCACCGCATATCGGGCATGCGTTCAAATCCTCGTACACACCGCGGTAGAGGATGCAGTCATTAGGGCATGCATGTATCTTCTAAACCTCCAATCCTAGAGGGAATACGACCTTCTTTGCTGTCTACGTACTGTCGGGCAATTCATTATCCTTTGGAAGCCTCTTCTTAAATATTTTCAATACATCCTCAAATCCCTTGTCAGGTATACCATACTTTGCCTTCCACTGCAGCAATTCCAGTACGGTATCGAGCTTTGTGTTGCCATCTTTGCAATTGGGGTACAACCCTTTTTTATGATCCTCTAACATCCAATCGAACTTCAGCTTCTCCTTTTCACTTTCACATTGTCTCCTTGCATCAACAATGACCCGGCGGAGATCATCATCGGGCACATTGTCCGGTTCCTCTTGATCTTCAGCTTCCCCCGTTGCAGCATCACCGTATTCACGGGGCACATAGTTGTCATCGTACTCTTCTTCTTCGCCGTCTTCCCTCGTAACCCCTATTTCTCCGTGCTTGGTCCAAACATTATAGTGTGGCATGAATCCCTTATAAAGCAGGTGGGCGTGAATGGTTTTCCGGTCAGAGTAAGACTTCGTATTCCCACATATAGAGCATGGACAACACATAAAACCATTCTGCTTGTTTGCCTCAGCCACTTCGAGAAAATCATGCATGCCCTCAATGTACTCGGAGGTCTGTCTGTCACCGTACATCCATTGCCGGTTCATCTGCGTGCATTAAGTGTGTCAAAAACCAAATAGTTCTCATTAATAGATAAGTGACCAAATTAATAGAAGTTCATCATCACATTAAAACAAAAGTACATACATAGTTCTCATTGAACAACATATAGCTCTCCAGAGCATCTAATTAAACCATACATTGAAACTATGTAAAACATTTCAATGCAACAACAAATACGATCATAATCGCAACCAAGGTAACGATTGATCCAACGGCATAATGATACCAAGCCTCGCTATCAATGGCATATTTTCTAATCTTCCTAATCTTCAAGCGCATTGCATCCATCTTGATCTTGTGACCATCTACGGCATCTGCAACATGCAACTCCAATATCATCTTCTCTTCTTCAACTCTTTTCTTCTCTTCTTCAACTCTTTTTAATTTTTCTTTTAAATACTCATTTTCGTCTTCAACTAAATTTAACCTCTCGACAAGAGGGTCATCTTTAATATCCGGTTCACATACCTCCTAGATAAAGACATCTATGTCAAGTTGGTGTCGGCATAATTACCATAAACACTAAATGAAACAAATAGTTTTAAAAGATAATATATATCACATCCGAATCATAGACAGGACAAGGGCCGACGGGGGCGGATACCGAAACCATCGCACTATATAATAACAAGCAATAATACAAGTAAGAAAATTAGACAATTATCTATCTAATCATACAAGTAAGAATTTTTTTTCTTTTATAAAGAAGATAAGAACAAGAGGCTCACCATGGTGGTGCCGGCGACGAGATCGGCGCGGGCGATCGACGGCGGTGAAGACGGGGATGGGACGTGACGGACCACTAAATCTAGACAAATCTTGAGGAAAATGGAGCTTGGAGGTCGAGTTTGGAGAGGAGAAAGCTTAAGTACTATGGCTCGGGCATTTCATCGAACACCTCATGTGCATAAGAGGTGAGCTAGACCACCACAAAGGCCTCTCCTCGCCGGCCAGGAAAAAACAGAGCACTGTGACTGGCGGGCGAGGGGTATATATAGCCAATTTATTGGTCCCGGTTCATAGCTGGAACCGGGACTAAAGGCCATCCTTTAGTCCCGGTTCCAGCTACGAACCGGGACCAATGGTTGTGGGCCAGGAGCGGCGCTTTGGTCCCGGTTGGTGGCATCAACCGGGACGAAAGGGGGCATTGGTCCCGGTTGGTGCCACCAACCGGATCCAAAGCCCTGTTCCTGGTGCGGTGGGAGTTTAGTCCCACCTCGCCGAGCGAGGAGCGCACAAACTAGTTTATAAGCGCGGCTGGACTCACTGTCTCGAACTCCTCTCTACCGTAGGCAGTGCATGCCTAATTGTCTCTGCCTGTTGGGCCTACTTGCCCCATGGGCCTGCGTCCTGGACCATGTGTATTGGGTTACTAGTCGTATGCAGGCCATGGTGGCTTAGTAGGTGGGCATTTTTTTATGTTATTTTTTTGCATATTAAAAGTTCTTCACAAAAAATACTTTATGGTGGCTTAGTGTGTTTTATCATTATATTCTTTTTGCTATTAATTTTTCGAACAAACAATACTTTGATAATTTTAGTTGCATAATTTCCATTATTTTTGTTTTGTTTTTTTGCTTTATTTATTTTTGCTTTATTTTTGTTTTTTGCTTTATTTATTTTTTGCTTTACTTTTTTGTTGCATTTCGTTCTCAGCCACAATCGGAATTTAAGAAAACCTGAATGGAAAAGCACTACAAATATATAATAGCTAGAACATATATATTACAGAAAAAACTACAAAAAATACTTCAGATATCCATTACAGAAAGTACTCGTCCAAGCGAACACTACTAGCTAGTCTGAATCAGAATTATATTACGATGGTGGTGGTGGTGCGAGGTGACGCTGCCCATGGTTCACGGTTCGAATCTTGCAGTACAACTCATATGCAACGTATGCATCTTTTGCTGCATACTCAATGTTGATAGGCTGAAGTGGTGTTCTCTCCCACTCTTTGTGTTGTGCCCGGGGAAATTTGGTCTTCATATCTTTATAATCATCGTCGATCAAGGCGACTGCCATAGAAGCCATCGAAGTCCTCTCATATTCAAGCCTGAATATGTCTTGGATATCAATAAGGCAGCCAGCTGGTATCTCAATACTGAAGCTGCGCCTCATCTTCAGCTTGTCATTCCTTACATCAACGCTAGCAAAATGTATGCCGCTGCGTAGGAAGTCCATGAGTGTTGGGCAGTGCTTGTCACTACTGCAACATCAACAAATTAAAATGGAACAAATGTTAAATATTACTACAACTTAGGAGAAATTGATCTTTGCCATAGTATTCAAAATAGAACATATATATTGCTATATCCTATATATATGCAATTTTCATATCCTATGAATTGATGAAGAAACCCTAAATTAACTATATGACATATATGTTCTCCCACAAAATAGGACATATATATTGCTATATCCTATATATATGCAATTTTGCAACAAGGAAAATTGTTTTACTACAAACTTAAAAGAAATATTGATCTTTCCCATAGGATTCAAAACGGAACATATTTCTATCCGATGCAATTTTCATAATAATCTATAAATTATTAATTGATCGAAGAAAACCCTCAAAACTCACCTTGCCCATTGGAAGATCATGACATACTTCTTGAAACATAGCTGGATGACGGCACCATCTTCTTGCTTGGCCGTGTACTCGAGATCAAGCCCCATGAACTTGTCTTTCTCATCCGCCACTTGAAGACATTTCTTAAAAAGGGAAAGAAAATGCGGCACCATGGCGCTGTCGTTCGTGTAGACGACATCAAGATTGGTCGTGCCATGTGCGAGCACCTCCCCATAGCGAGTGATTGGAGTCATGGTAGAAGATATGGGGAAGAAGAGATGAGAATGGAGGAGAAGAAGAGAGGAGAATGGAGGAGAAGAAGAGAGGAGAAGAAGAGGGGAAGAAGTTACTGTAGCGCTCGCCGAGGAGAAGAAGAGGGAAACAGTTGCCTCTTTCTCAGAGCGCGAAACGTCGTGGGATACGGAACGTTCGAACCTTTAGTCCCGGTTTGAGCCACCAACCGGGACTAAAGGGGCTCGCACCAGGAGAACGGTTACCCCTTTGGTCCCGGTTCCAGCCACGAACCGGTACCAATGGTTGTGGGCCAGGAACGAGGCACATTGGTCCCGGTTCGTGTCTTGAACCAGAACCAAAGGTGTCCTACGAACCGGGACCAATGCCCCACGTGGCCCGCCCGGCCCCCTGGCCTCACGAACCGGGACCGTTGCCCCCATTGGTCCCGGTTCGTGGATGAACCGGGACTAATGGGCTGGCCAGGCCTGAACCAAAGCCCTGTTTTCTACTAGTGCCTCAAGAAACCGAAAATTTGTTAAGAATGAAGGGGATGGTTCCTGTTGGACGTGCAGCCTCATGGATTGCTCGTGTAGCAGAAAAATTTGTAGGGCGCCGAAAGGAACACGTTTTCCTCACTTTCATAGTTTTTGTACGCACTGTACACGAAAAAATTTGGTTCTCACCCCAACCCAATATTTACTGCAGGTGCATGTCCCACTAAATGTACACTGAAACCACTTGATGCTAATGATGTTTAATTTTGACAAAGAAGAGATCCAGACTCTGAACTCCTTGAATTATCATTGTGACAAGACCAAGGAAGACTCTCTTGTAAGTGATCTCTTGCTGCCTCTTTTTATCCACATGGCACATGAGCTCCCAAAGTACCGTAACCCTATGTATAACTCGTCATACACTAGGTGGAGTCGATTCAAGTGTGCATCGACGAAGCTGTGAAGAATGGATTGATATCACCAGCTAAGAACATCAATTTTGCCGAATGGACCAAACAACGCTATGAGAACATACCACAACGGACCAATGAATACACATGGTGTCCTAAATTATTATTTGCATACACGAATAAGATTACTGATCTTTAACTAAACATCGCAGGACTTCCTGTGCAGTTTGGACACTGCAGTACATGTTGTCATGGAACGGGGATGAAATGACCGATATTTTGAACCAGGTAATTGAATGCCTAAATTAAATTTGTACTTTGTTTTGCTTCAAAGCTATGCTGACGTAAGTGTCGGTTCTCGAATATAGGCAATGATAGATATTTTTAGGTGGAAAATATGTACAGTCTTACTGCATTCAAATTGCAACGCGCTTCGCCTCGAATCTTATAACTTCCCCATAACAGTTAGCGGTACATCAAGAATATTACATTTTTTCTTAAGTCTCATAATTTGAACTAACTCACCACTCTCTCTTATACAGAAGGAGGTGTACGATTCCCAGCAAGCAGCAGTTCAACCTAATGCTTCAGAAGACGACGTACAAATAGTCAACAATCCTGATGGTTCCAACGAACCCGACACATCCAACTCCTAGAAGGATACCGCTACCCCCAACTCCCCCAAAAGGAAGAGATCACGTGGACGTCCGAGAAAGAATGTCGATCCCGAGCAAGCATCAAAAACAATTAGTCTTAAAAAAACTGAAACTTAAATTTGACAGCGAGACCATAGCCACGCAAGTGTCTTCGTTATCATCATGGTCACGTAGAGAACCAAAACCAGCACCACTCATGTTGAGCCCATTCAAACACAATTAGGTGCCATAAATTCATACATGTTCATGCTCATGCTCTACTTTTAGCATCATTTGATACATGCCCAGTTCTTATCAGAAAGTGGAAACAGGTACTTTTGGCAATCATGAGCATCATCTACTTACTGCAATAACTAATGCATCCTCGTTACAAAGCTTCAATTGACAATCATCTGCATGCTTTAATTTTGGCAAAAACTAATGCATAGTTTAGTTGTAACTGGTCATACATATGGAGATTCATGCCAACCTATAACTACCTAGTCATAGTAGTACAGTTCCTAGCATGCATCACCGTACGATAGTAAAAATAGGCACCGTTACCACCCTAAGCATCTAGCATTCTACAAGGCTTAACATGCATCAGCAAAATAGTAGTAACAACTTAGAACACTAAACCAGAGTAGCAGCAAACACTTAAGATAAACGGCAGATTAACCACCGCACAGCATAAGTTCACACACACCATAGGACATAAGTTTTAGAGTCAAACAACTTATAAACATACAGAACATAAAAGGACACGGCGGTCCTGGGGCAGTAGTAGCACTCTAGCAGCGCATCCGTTCTTTCCCTTCTTCACCGGCGGGATGTAGTAGGGCTCACTGACTTTGATAATCTGGAGGAAGCGTCTGTAGGCCGCATGTTTAGCTAGAGTACTGGCCTAACGCTTCCTACCATTTCCATTGCCAGTGTTGATGGCATGCTGGATCATGCCATCTATGCCACCACAGATCACCTTGGAACAGAAAGGACACCCAATCTTGCCAAAGAAACGGTACTTGATCTTGCCAGCAATCAGATGCCTCATGGTGTAGCGGCTCTTCTTGTGCCTGTTGTCCATGTCCTCACCCACGTCATTGTCATCCTCTTGTGAATTAGTACACACAGAAGAACTTAGCGAATCCTACTGCATTGCTCTTAATTACAATGTTTGGAAAGTACACATGTGTAACATGACAACTATCTATTTCCTAGAAATAAGGCGTATATGCGCATACATATTTGAGCCAAAGAAATTGACATGCATAAATATGGACGGTGGAATAGTTGCATTGATAGATTAGTACGCAAGTAGTACATAATTAACAGATGAAAGAATTCATGATGTGGCTTGGTTTCATGATACTTGATACGTGTTAGAGGTGTAATTCCCTTGGAGTGCCAAATCTGGAGTCTTTTGGACAGTTTTTGCATGCACTTCCCTTGGAATGCCAAATCTGGTCCAGAAACTGAATCTTGATATTGTGCTCAAATGAATCAATCAAACTTAGATAATATACTGTGGAAATTTGGCTAGATGAAATGTTTTGATTTTTTTGGTATCCAGTGGTTATGTATCCCTTGTTTACCCTACTTCTTTCATTAATGTATCCTTGCCTTGAACATTTTCTTGTATTTGGGTTGATTACCGATGTAAATTTGCTTAGTGAATCAAAAAAGCATGCGGTGATGGAATCAGATAATGAATCTCTGATTTAGCAATACTAGGTGGTTTTTGTTCTACATCCAACAAGAAAATATATGATACATCCCTACAATCCTACGTACATAGAACTAGCACGGCCATATGAAATTGATGCTCATCTACTTAACAAGAAAAATCCCAATGCCATGAAAAAACACAGCAAAAACAGAGTACTACCTCAGATAGCTCGTCAACGGCATCCTCGTCGAAGTCGCTGCCCTTTCTAAAATCTTCGTCGAACTCCTTGATTGCATTCTCCTCAAAGTCCGTATCGATTTGGTCATAAATCTCTTGCTTAAGCCTTGCCTTCTCCGTCTCCAGATCTTCCTCGTCGTTGCCCTGCACAGGCTCGCCAACGGGTAGCTCCACGCTTGCGATGGCAGCGGGAGCACGCACAACAGTTGATGCACCGCCAGCCATTGCCGCTACGGCGGACTCAGCCGCTCCAACCGCAGCGGCAGCCACGGCAGCAGACTGCTCTGCTCTGATGGTTGCCTCCGGCTCGTCCGCCGCATTTTCACGCCCGCGCTTCATCGTCCGGCGACGACAGGAGGAAGGAGGTGAAGGAAGGGAGGAGGATGGTGAGGAAAGGAGGAGGATTCGGGAGAGGAAGGGAGGAGGGTTCGGGAGAGGACGAGGTGGTGTGGACGGAGTGGGAGAGGACGAGGGTTTTCTACCGATTTGGGGAAGAAATGCACTGCTCCTATCGGTTGGATTTATTGAGGGGCCGCGGTTGCTGATTTGTCCTCCCCAGGCGCCGCGGTTACCGATTTGTCTTGTCTCACCCACTCGGTCGTTCCCATTCAATACTGGGGACGTGACGGTCATGCACCTGCGCTTTGCCGCGCACCGCCCTTCCTAACTGCTGACACGTGGACAGTAATGATAGTTCGGTCCCACCACTCAGAGAGGTAAATAAATTTTCTTAAACTAGTTGGCGTAATTTATGTATAAAATGCAGCATCAGCCCAGCGGCTACACCCTCCTGATCACATATTGATGCCCCTGGTTGATAAATTACAATTTTTTCCCTACTAGGTTTTAACATGACTAGTTTGCTAAGGTTGTCGGCATTTGTAAGAATTTTCTAAGGTTTTCACAATGACAAAATGCTAAAAATACTTTTTGGAGGTGACACAACATACTTTTACAAGGTTTTATTCATTTTCTAGGGTTTCCACGACGATAAAACCCTAAAATATTTCCCACCAGCGCCACCCTTCCCTCTGATCAGTGTGACTAGCATCTACTTAACTTAGCATCAAGGCCATGAAAACAGGAATCAGAACTTTATTTGATTTTGATCCCACACACACACATGCAAGAAGCACTTACAGAAAGTTAAGCAACAGGCTGTACTAAAATATTTCAGTGTCTATATGTCTCTACTGAAAGTGCACTGCTGAAATATTTCAGTGGCTACGTGTGTGTACTGAAATTGCACTACTGAAATATTTCAGTGCCTACGTGGATGTACTGAAAATGCACTACTGAAATATTTCAGTGCCTATGTGTGTGTACTGAAACTGCACTACTGAAATATTTCAGAATCTACAATTGTGTGCTGAACTTGTAATACTGAAATATTTCAGTTTCAAATTTTTCAGTGTGTACCCAGAATATACCACTTACTAGTCAACTCGCAATACTCAAACATAATTTATTCTTTTCAACTAATTACGCTGCCATCCAGAGGCTATGGATTGGAATACAAGTGCAGGTCAACATCAAATTCTACCACTACAACCATACAAATTTTGCCTAGGGTTCATATACATCACTATCCAGCCCCCAAAAGCATGTACTCAAATTTTTATACAATTTATTAAGAATAAAATGACATCTAGCATTTCCTCACCGAACTATTATCATCACTACCAGCAGACTGTAAGCATGAGCAGTAGGAAGATTAGGAGTGGGGAAACTTACTCTAAACAACTGCACCGCCGCCGTTCAGACACCGAGAGCGGCGAGGGAAGCGTGGAGAACGTGGGGGAAGAGAAGTCGCGACCACTATCCTCCTCTTCTTGCACTTCGGAGTCTCCGGTGATTCGGTTGGAGGCTCCATAATCTGCAACGGCACCTCATGCACGGTGGCTTCCTGATCCAGTGGATGCTCTACCCTGGATCTAAATGCCCACCACCTCCGCCTGACCCACTCGTTGGGCGAATCCGCCTGCTCCATCGCCCATAGGAGGATCTGGATCTTGTGCTTTGGTTGTGTGGGTGGGGGGAAAGCTTTATCCTCTCCTTCTTCGTCATTTATTTGAGAGTGGCCATTGCCGTCCAGTTCATCTGCCTTGTGTTGTCAAACCAAGAACGGATCTCCATCAACCTGGCCATCTTGACATGGTCACCGCCAGCGATCTCGACGAACTCAGCGTTCTCACCGCCGACGATATGCTTAGTCTGCTGCTCCATCGAGGTTCTTGCTTCCATGGAAGAGGGGGTGGATGTGGAAGAGGAGAAGAGCAAAGTTGCGGCGGCGAGAAAGAGGAGATGGCTGCGGTCGACTTGGAATGCAGGAGGGGGGGGAGATGGCCATGGTTGTGTAATGGTAATGGAAGAGGGGAGGACAATGACGGCAGTTTTGCATTGGACAAGAGGGGCGGCGGGTCGAAAAAATTTCTAGGACTAAAATGCCCCTAGATTAAAATGCGACCCCACATTGTCATTAGTACTAACCCCACACATTTTAGTACTTTCGAATACTTTCATCCAAGTACTACCCATTACTAGGTATTTGTCTGCCGTTAGATTGAAATCAACGAACAGTTCAAAAAAAGCCCAACCACTGTAAAACTTATAATATATTGAACTTAGTTTGATGACTAATGTAGTTGCTGCTTTCCTTTTCTAGGATTAGAGGGAAGGTCACATGCATAGCACAAGCCTACATGTGCGACATTATAAAACGGGCATGAACTAGTCCGCAAGGCTCTGCAGGAGAGAGAACACATATTGTAGTTGATTAAAGAATTCACTATGTTGCATATACCTGACTGGGTCCGATATCCACTTAGCAATGTGTCGTAGGATTGGGAGGCAACAGGGACTCATAAGCACGGTCAACAGACACTCCCCGTGATATAGAGTCCACATATCATCTTCGTGGAGTAGATAAAATTCTGCTTGTCGCAAAATCACGTCAACCCACGGAAATGAAGGTGTGGATTGGCATTTGAGGACGAGAACAACACAACAAATCATGGAATTTTTTTTTGAACATATATATCATGGAAGTTGGGTAGCTGTTTATTTACAAAATTAAACTAGGAGGTGATGTTTGCACGACCAAAAAGTGTAGTTCAATTTTGTTTTCACGGATTCTTATATCTAATTTTATATTTTCACATTTAGAAATATATTAAAGCTTGTTATCAAAGTAGTTCATGCGAAACTTCACATTGTTTTTATTAAGTTGTGATCCAAATACACATAAAGCCTAATTTCTGACAGAACAGAGGTCTGTCGCTAGGAGGCTTGGGACGTAGTGCGGGGGGGGGGGGGGAGGGGGGGGGTTAATTTTGTTATTGTAATTCCCAAGGGTTTGTAACCTCTCCGAATATAGTGAAGTTTCAGTTGGCAGCTGCTCCCACATCTTATTGAAGGGGGGTTCCACGGTAAATCTTGTCTCCTCTGTGTTGACTTCATCTTCTTCATTTTCTTGTCTGGCGTATCTTTAACAGTTTTCTACCGAATTATTTGTCCATGGAGAATCAATAACTTTCATAATAATTGGGTTAAATTTTAGTAAGTATTTCTTGTAGTTGTACTGAATTTATTTCTCAACCCGCCTCATCATTAGTATCATCCATAGATATGCTTCCATGCAGGGGCGCTAGCAATTTGGCAAGGTTTGGTTGTTGCCGCAACTAAATTTTTCTACAAATATACCAAGTATACATATACACTTGTACATGTAAAACTTTTGAACCGGTAAGATTCATTGTGTGTTAGGCTTGGTTGCTGACCTCCTAGTTGGCCTGATGCATTTGACAGTGGCTTGTGAGTTGACTACATGGATGAATTAATACATGAATGAAGATTATACAAAAATTGAGCGCAAAAAATGCACGATGAGGCAAGAGTACACAAATGCCCCCCCCCCCCCCAAAAAAAAAACAAATCATCAGCTCAATAGTGCATAGAAATTGACTATTTCTCCAACATTTATTGTCATGGTTTTCATTAGAAGGAAAACTGAGAATAAACAAAATTTAATTTTTCCTTACAAAAATATCAATACTGATCAACCAAACTTGTTCCTAGAAGGATGATATTTTGGAGATTGGCATAACTCGAACATTACTTTTTACTACAATATCACTAAAAACTATTGTATTGTATCATGCATGGAAGTATTTTTCCAGCACAAATCTCTATTCTTATGCCTTTTCAAACATATATGTAGTGATTCTTTTCCAATATTGTAATCATATTTCAAATCTGGACTAGCACCTCCAAAATGAAAAGCTTTATGGAATCGAGGGACTACCACCCTAACTAATAAAATGATTAGCTTCTTTATTTTCTATGGCTAAATCTTAAGAGCTTTTTCAGTTTCCGGGGTTTATGGAGTATTTTGACCTTTAGGATCTTTTCTGATGCATGGTGTTGCTTTCACACGAACAAAGGTATTGCATTTCATTGGAACGTGTCCATATGTTAACATAATTCTCAAGGATTCTTAGCATTAGGTGAGACCACCACTACTAGGAAAAAGCCTAGTACTAGTGCGGGTACCCGCGCTACTACTACGGCACTACAGCTAACTGATAGTAGTACCGTCGTGCATCCAGCGCTACTAGTACGTGTGTCACGCGCGCTACTACTAACCATCTGTAGCGCGTCTGTGACCCGCGCTACTACTATTAATTTCAAAAAACAAAAAAATAATCCCGATCCCGTGCGTGCTGTCAATGGTTCGATCCAGCGATGATAGGGCTCACCAGAGGGTCAAAGAGGTGTCGCGCAGGAGGCCGGAGGGTCGGCACGCGGCGGGTCTGGTCATCCCATGACTGAATCTGGTGAATCTGGCCACACGAGGAGGATGCGACGGTGGGCGGAGATCCGTGCTCTATGCGGGGGGCGCTCCGGCGAGGTTGAGCGGCGGAGGCGAGGCGCGGGAAAGGCGGGGTGCTCCGGTGAGGACCTGGTGGTACGGCGGTGGGGCAACAAGGGGTTGCGCAGACAGAGGTGAGTAAAACCAGAGGGAAAGAGAGGGGAAAGGAGATCAAGGGAGAGAGGAAGGAAATGGAGGGCGCATCGGGTCTGGTCGCCGGTAGTGAGGTGCTCCATAGTGGTGGCATGGAGGCGAGGGGGAAGACGGGTGAGCTCTTGGACGCCAGCGACGCGAAGAGGCCGTCTCGTTGGGCGCCATGGAGGAGGAGGTGTTCTTGGGCAGGAGAGCCTATGGAGAGAGGGGGAGAGTGAGGGAGAGAGGAGGGATTCAGCCGAGAATATGGGGACTTCACCTTCCTTATACTTAGTAATAGCGAGGGGTATAAACCCGCGCTACTACTATCAAGTTAGTAGTAGCGTGGGTTTATACCCCTCGCTACTACTATGGCATGTCCCAGGGGGGGCACGGTAGAGACCACTTAGTAGTAGCGAAGGGTATAAACCCGCGCTACTACTATCAACTTAGTAGTACCGCGGATTTATACCCCGCGCTACTACTATGGCTTGTCCGGGGGGACGATAGAGACCACTCAGTAGTAGCGAGGGTTAGAAACCCAATCTACTACAATCAACTTAGCAGTAGTGGGGGTTATAAACCCGCACTACTAGTAAATAGCAGTAGCGAGGGGTATAAACCCGCGCTACTAGTAACCGGCTACCTATAAGCTTCTCCCTAGTAGTGCACGTGGAAATTTTCTAAGGATTGAAGTGGAACACCACCCCAATCTTTCACTTTTACTATTCATATGATTTGAAATTCTATAAACATGAGCCCTTAGTTTATGGAGCATATTTGGACTGCAGACAATTTGACACTTGAGTACTAGGCATAACACATGTCTCTTCTATATATCAAACTTGGACACGAGGCATAACATGTCTCTTATATATACAACTTAAATAATACAAGGGTGAGTTGCATCAAAGAGGGGAAATATGTGTATCATAAATAGTGCATCAAAAGGGCATGTGAATCAAGCATGGCGTATGCATGAGGTAGGTGGTCCAAGGATTTGCTCATCCATGTGCCTAGCTGGGAAACCGCCGCATAAGAAAACAGCCGGTCTCAAGTGTGCCTTATAAATTGGCTCATTTAAAAAGCACTAGCTTTCGTCGGGCGAGCTAGCTATATTCACGCGTGTGTTTGTGATTGTTTGTCATACACCCGCTGAATGAGCAAGACTCACATTGCTATAGATGAGTACGTTTTCATTTCATCACCGCAGTGTGTGGGATTTGGAGGGGACAGAAATGTGGACAAGCATGACTGTTGCACAACCGCTAGCGACGGTACTCCCTCTGATAGTTGGATGATGTTAACGCTTGTACTGTGCATCACCTAGTTGCAGGAGAGCTATACTTCGCTATGTTTTTTCATGACAGGTGCAACAACTCACGACATCAGTCGACATGGTAGGTAGGATGGAGAATGTTAGCTTTAGTTTAGAGGTATCTATTTGAAGTTTGTGTATCCCTATGAAATAGTCATGTCTTTTAGCTCAAAAAACAAAAAAAATGACTATCAAAATAATGATAATAAAAGGAAACAAAAATAGGACTTAGAATTTAGAAACACAATTTTAAAAAGTTTATCTATTGAAGTTTTTTATTATTTATGAAAGGACAATAAATCCAACATAAATCATTAAAAGGGAAGTAACAATGACAGATAGAAATATAATGTGAACACTAAAGTGAAATAATGTAAAGAAAAAATATGAAAGAAGACAACAAAAGAAAATAATAGAACACACAAGCCACCTTACCTAGCTGGTACATACGGCCAATGCTAGTGAGCAACAGCCCTCGTTGTTGCTCTCGCGAGCTCATATGCTCTTCCATGAACAGTAAAATCAAAATGATAATAAAGTAAATAAAAAATGATTTTTTGGGGGAGCATAAATTGACGAATTCTCAACATGCATGCAAGTTTTCATGATGAATCAAGATCCCAAAAATGCTTCTATGAAAAAACAAAACTAATACTCGAAAATGCTTTCTTTTTAAAGCATCATTTTCTTACATAAGCATTTTGGAATGTTGTTTCTTCATGAAAATTTGCATGCATGTTGAGAATTCATCAATGTTTGTTCCAAAAAAAATTAGATTTTGTTTCTTTTACTATTCATTGGGGAGTGTATGAACTCACGAGCAGAAGAGCAATTTCGATAATAAAGGAGACATAGTAGTACACCATGAAAGTAAGTTTAGGTAGGAATGGAAACTCAATTGTCTCTTTAGGGTATCCAGAATGTGGCCAAAGCCAAATCTCTAACATACAACAACATATGGCATGGGTGCCAAATTTCATGTTTCTCTCGAGTACAGCCATTTTCTTATCCATAGTGGTTTTTCAACTTCCGAGTACCCCTACACCCGTTATGAACAGTAAATTCAAAACAAATAGAAAAAATTCAAAGAAATCTGAAACTTTGCACCATCCAACATGATCAAACCACTAGTAGAAAACGCCCATTTGTCTCGGTTCCAGAGGTCTATTAGTCCCGTTTCTGGAACCTGAACTAAAGTGTCGGGACTAAAGCCCTAAACCTTTAGTCCCGGTTCGCTTACAAACCGGGACAGAAGGGGCTCCACGTGGCCTCTGCGGGGAGCCCAGGCAGGAGGACCTTTAGTCCCGGTTGTTAACACCAACTGGGACCAAAAGTTATTCGTTTTTTTTTGAAAGGGGGGGTAGAGGGTTTTGGAGGATTAATTTAAGGGTTTTATATTATATTAGCTAGCTAATTAATAGCGAGGAGTGTCCTCTCTTTCTTCGTGCTTGGACGACGCTGCTAGCTACTATACATATAGAGAGAACTCGATGCTAACTAATAAGCAAATGAAGGAAACCATTAATTACACAAGATTTTTAACAACTCATCATCATCATCATCATCTTAATCATACAAAATTAAAGTCTCATAAAACAAAAAAAGATAAAATGACATAGTCCTCCCTCATAGGACCTACTGCTCCCTCCTAGGTAAAATGACATAAAAAATAATAACACCTATGTTTCCATGATGAAGCAAAGAGATCCAACGGTCTCCAACTTGTGGCTTGCGATCCTTCTTTATTTGTCCCCATGCTTCAATTTGGAGCCATCTTGGTGGTTTGCGCTCAATCGAGTATGCAAAAGATAACTCGGGATGGAAGGGGCTTTTTATTGTCATATTACCTTCGGGTTGCATCAACGGTGACACAACTTCATTTGGCAATTTCTGTTGAAGAACATAATAGTAGCCTAGTTAGCAATGTAATCAATACCATTTACGCAACAATACTAGTGTACTTAATTAGCAACTCTTACCAAGATATTTCGGCGAATGTCATCCGCCCTCAACCTATGCACTAGTGTTGAAGAACATAATAGTACCCTAGTTAGCAATCTAATCAATACCATTTACGCAACAATACTAGTGTACTTAATTAGCAACTCTTACCAAGATATTTCGGCGAATGTCATCCGCCCTCAACCTATGCACTAGTGTCCTGTACAATGCATAATCTGAGCCAGTTTCCAAATTTTACGGGAAGATATCGCTACCAGCTATGATACCAATAACAAAGTAGATAAGATCATCCTTCTCCTCCCAAGTTAGATGTGATCCATAAGTGTACTGTGTCATGTCGATTATGTTCTGTATTTCACTCGAAGAAACGAAATAAGCTGTAAACTAAAAATTAACAAATTTAGTACGGATGAACACCAAATATTTTTATATATAGAATGCAAATTACTTGACAAATATGCATGGTTGACAAACTCACATGGAGGTAAAACAGGAAGCATATCGACATCCACCCAAATGTCGATGTTTCCTTCAATATGATCTTCAGGACGAAGATCGAAGGTTATTTTCATATCCTCCTGAAATCCATATGCCTTGCAAAGAGCTTCCCAATTTGGGCACCCTAATATGATCTTCAAGAAATGTGTGACCATGTTTAGTTTTCAGGTTGGCTGTCCTCGTCTTGCAACTCTCGTGCTCTTCGAAACCGAGCCTCTCTTAGAAATACCGTCTTGCATGACAGGGGACGAAGTAGTCAAATTGTATAAAACAGAAATTATATGTTGAAGGAAAGAAACAAAAGTCATGCTTAATTACGAAAAAACAGTTGTCATCGTCACGTACCGTAGAAATATCAAAGTCCCTCGTAAAGCTTCATGGTGAAGAACCTGTCGTCTCGCAGCCCAGGCTGGTCACAAAGACCCTTATATTCACCGCAAAGTTCTCACGCTTGGATCCTATCGTCGTCTGATGACGATGACATTTCTTGTGTTCATAATTCAAGAATTATGTCACAGAAGAGAAAAAAGAGGAGGCGTCCCCCACGACAACATTCGGGATTCCTCCATCAAGAACACACATGAAAGTCACACAAGGAACAACGACTGACCGAAAGTCACACGTGCATTCGACCGATAAAATATCACTAATACATTTATAATGAACTCAAATATATTATCACTAATACATCATCTTGAATAATCTAGTTATTAATGCATCATCAAATATTAACTAATACATCTCGAATATTATCATATAATATCACTAATATTTCCTTCGATCGATTTTAAATAATTAAAATCGATCGAAGGAAACTATCAGGAAACTGATCAACACACAGATCATTATTACTCAATATGCAACAGGTTGACTTTAGGTCTGTCGAGTCTTTCCTTCCTAAACTCTCATGTCACGTATATGGTGGGCACTTCCTCTGATATTGTGACCGTCGGTGATGGTGGCTCCTCCATTTGTCCCCGAGTGCATTACACCAAAATGTCTAGCACACAGGAACGAAGGAGAAGCGATCCCCACGACAACAGTCGGGATTCTTCCTCTCTCATATCTCGACCATCGGTGATGGTCGCTTCTCCTCCTTTCCCTAGTGCATTACAAATATCTAGGACAAGGAAAAGAAGGAGAAGCGACCCCCACGACAACAGTCCGAATTCTTCCTCTCTCTCTCTCTCATATATATATATATATGTGTGTGTGTGTGTGTGTGTGTGCTGGACACTCTCCCTCACTAAAAGACACACAAGGAGCCGAAACAGACCTAAAGTCAACCCGTTCCATCGAGCAATGACATAGAAAAAATTCCCTATGTTTTCCCGGAATGACTGGCAAATCACCAATACATTTATAATGAACTGGAATATAATATCACTAATACATCATCCCGAATAATCCAGTTAATGCATCATCAAATATTAACTAATACATCTCGAATATTATCATATAAGATCACTAATACAGATCGAATATCCTAGAATCCAAAGTGGAGGACGGTGAACTCGGTTCACTAGCGGTCTCTGAGTCGCCAGTGGTGGACACCTAAAGATAAGGAACCATCATGGGATCATAACTCGGGTGAGATCCCTGAAGAATCTGCCAGGTATTGTTGAACCTGACGTCCAACGCCGCCATGTAGCAACGGACATGCTCGTCCTCCTCCCAGACACGGCGACGTACCACCTCCGCAGGAGCCCGCTCCCTCCGCACCGAAAGTGACCCACGTGACTGCCACCACAAAAGCTCCGGGTCGACGACGAGACCTGGATTCCTCACCAAGCTCCGAGCCCGGGAAGGTAGCACCTCCTAGTGCCAGCCCGGCGGAGCTCAGTCCCGGACATGGCGCCTATCAAGCAGGCTCTCGTGGACCACTCGACGATGAGGATGCGGGCCGGACATCGTCGACGTAGAGACAAATTCCTATGAGAACGTTTACTTATCGTTTAATCACTAATTTTTCCAAAAACCAAGAATTTTTCTGTAATCTAACATACACATACTAATTTTTCCTAGGAATCCTAATAATTAAATAAAACATAAAACAACTAAAACATAAAAAGCATCATAAACAAAATCAACTAATCTGGCAAAACATATAGCCACATACATATATACATTATATATTATATATAGCCAAATACATATATATATATTATATATGAACAAAAACATTAATCGTATAAAAAATCAACATATATATATAAATTTGCACAGAGCCGGGGTGGTGGCGGCTCACAGCGGGGGCGACGACGGGGTGGCGACTGGGAGGCGATTGGGAGGCGACGGGGACGGGACGGCGACGGGGGAGGCGATGGGGGAGGGGCGGCGATGGGGGCGGCGACGGGGGCGGGGCGGCGACGGGGACGGGATGGCGAGGGGGCTGCGGGGGTGGCGACGGGGGAGACGAGGAGGCGACGGGTACGGGGCGGCGACATGGACAGGGCGGCGACGAGGGAGGCGGGGGAGGCGACGGGGGAGGGACGGCGGGGGCGGCGACGGCGGGCTTGGGGTGGCAAGCGACGACGGGGGCGAGGACGCCAGGATCGGCGAAGTGGCAATGAAAACTGTGAAATTCGAAGTGGCGATGAAAACTGCGAAATTTTCTAAGTACTTGTTATATAGAAGAAGCATTGGTCCCAGTTGAATGCCCCCCTTTAGTCCCGGTTGGTGCCACCAACTGGGACAAAATGTCTCTTTTCAGCAGCCCAAAGGGCGGGAAACAGGGACCTTTGGTCTCGGTTGGTGGCACCAACCGGGACTAAAGGGGTGTATTAGTCTCGGTTAGTGCCAAAAACCAGGACCAATGGTCCCTTTTCGTTAGCCCAAAGGGCGGAAAACAGGGACATTTGGTCCCAGTTGGTGGCACCAACCGGGACTAAAGGGGGCACTAGTAGGAAAAGGGCTATAGATAATATAGACACTAATGGCGCACCAGACAAGTGGTGCGCCACTACTATATAGCAGTGGCGCACCATGTGCTGGTGCGCCATTAGTGTGATGGGCACTAATGGCGCACCACACACTCGGTGCGTCACTATTAACAAACTTTTTTTTGTTATTTTTCCAAAAGTACTAATGGTGCACCAGGGCAGAGTGCGCCATTAGTAGTAAAACTACTAATGGCGCACCACTAACCCAGTGCGCCACTACTATTTTTTTTTTTGCAAAACTACTAATGGCGCACCTTCAGCTGGTGCGCCATTAGTAACCAGGGTTACTAATGGCGCATTTGTAGGTGGTGCGCCATTAGTAACCTGGGACCAGCTAGATATTTTGGAGAGCCACCTACCACACTCACTTTCCCCACTTTCATTCTCTCCACCTCCTCCTCCAAGCTTGTCTCGGGTGCCTCCTCCTCCTCACCTCATTTGCATCATAGATTCACCCAAATTAAGTGGTTAAATTACCTTTTTTGATAGGTAAGTAAGGGGAAAGCTTTTATGTTGTAGATCTACTTTTTTCTCCCGCCAACAACGTGCACATGCACTTTTTATGGCCTAGCTAGATCTACGTATGTTTGTGGTGTTGCATATGTTTGTGGTGTTGCATATATGTTTGTATTTGCAGGTACCAGTATTTGAAATGCAATAGTTGCCAATATTTTGCCGGAATGTTGATTCATTTCTGTTTCGGCGAGAATTTGGCACTATGCATTCTTTTTGGTCCTATTTTTAGGCAAAGTCATGCCAAAAAAATTCTTGGTTCTAAAATATCGTTTTGCTCTACCCCGCAGGCGACCATGGTCCGCAAGATGACCGAAGGCATCGTGAATAGGTTTTTGAGCTCCGCGAACGCCGAGATGCTTCAAAATAACGAGACAGAGATAAGATGTCCGTGTCGAAGATGCAAGCTGAGGAGCCTTATGGACCCGGATTCCGTACAGGTGCGGGACCACCTGCTCTTGCGTGGTTTCATGGATGGCTATCGGTGGCAAGGTGATGAAGATGATTATGAAGTCGTCCATGGGGGCCAGGCAAGAAATGAGGAAGGGCATGAGCAATACAACTGCGGCGAGGGCGGGCGAGAAGACGAAGAATCTCCAGGACATGATCACGAAGTAGATGCAGTACACGGTCATCATGTAGAAGATGTCGGACATGATGATGAGGAAGATGCCGGAGCAGACGAAGGGCATGATCATGAATATGAAGATGCCGGAGCAGACGACGATGGAACATCGATGGGCTGGGTGCAGGACCCTCATATTCAAGAGCTACCGCCCGAGAGAAAGCCAAGCTGGATCAACTAGAGATAGACGCAGTTACTCCATTGTATGAAGGATGCAAGCTCGAGGATACCCGCCTGAAAGTAACGCTCATGGCTCTGGAGATGAAGGTAAAACACAAAATGACCGACGCATGCTTCGACGAGAACATGTCATTCTGGCACGAACGTCTTCCCAAGGGGAACAAGTGCCCGACCAGTTTCGAGGAGGCGAAGAAAATCGTGTGTCCTCTGGATTTACCGCATGTGAAATACCATGTGTGCATGAACAATTGCATCATTTATCGGGACGAGCACGCGGAGTCTACCATATGTCCGGTGTGCGGCGTCACTCGATACAAGAAGAGGAAGAAAGCTCCTCGAAAAGTGGTGTGGTACTTTCCGATCAATCCTTGTCTGCAGCGGTATTTTGCGGACCCTAAGGTAGCAAAGCTCCTGCGTTGGCACGTGGATAGGGAGGAGAAGAAGCGAGAAGATGACGCAAATGATCCGGAGATAAATAAAAAAGACAAGATGTTGAGTCACCCTAAGGATGCGAGCCAGTGGCAAGCGTTGAACTTCGAACACCCAGAATTTGGGAACGATCCAAGGAACATCATGCTGGGCGCGAGCACCGATGGAGTCAATCCATTTGTCAGCCAGAGAAGCACACATAGCACCTGGCATGTGTTTGTGTGGATGTACAACCTTCCCCCCTGGTTGTGCATGAAGAGGAAGTACATTCACATGAGTATGCTAATTGAAGAGCCGAAACAACCAGGGAACGACATCAATCTGTATCTAGGGCTGCTGAAAGAGGAGCTAGACATGCTGTGGAAAACGCAGCCAATACATGGGACGCCGCAGAGAAAGAATATTTCCCTATGAGATCCGCACTGCTCACGACGGTGCATGACTATCTCGCTTACGGATATGTCGCGGGGCAGGTGGTCCACGGATTTTCTGGATGCGTCAGGTGCATGGATGACACAACGTATCGCCAGCTAGATAGAGATCCCGGGTCTTCGAAAACCGTGTTCATGGGACATCGAAGGTGGCTTCGCGATGATGACTCATGGAGAAAACGCAAGGATATGTTCGATGGTGAAACCGAACCCCGAAGACGCCCGCGTACGAGGAGCGGCGAGGAAATAGACAAGTTGTTAAAAAATTGGAAAGAGTGCCCACCGCCGGGAAAGGCGCCAGAGTCGGGAAAGAAGCGAAAGGCGCCAGAGCCGCTGCTGAAGATATGGAAAACGAGGTCTGTTTTCTGGGAGTTGCCGTACTGGAAGATCCTCCGTGTGCCTCACAGCCTTGATGTCATGCATATCACGAAGAACGTGTGCAAGAGTCTGCTTGGTACCCTGCTCAACATGCCAGAGAGGACCAAAGATGGGCCGAAAGCAAGGACAGACTTGAAATCAATGGGCATCCGGCAGGAGCTTCACGCTAATAATGATGATGATGATGATGATGAGGCGAAGCAGGACACGGAAAGTCGTCGCAAAGGCAAAAAGGCCAAGAAGACCGGAAATGACTTCCCTCCCGCGTGCTTCACTCTAAGTCAGGAGGAGATCGATCAGTTTTTCACCTGCCTCGTAGGAGTAAAACTTCCTTACGGTTACGCGGGGAAGATAAGCAGATACCTAGACTCAGCAAAGCAGAAGTTCAACGGGATAAAGTCTCACGACTGTCACGTGCTGATGACGCAGATACTTCTAGTTGCAATCCGTGGGATCATGGACGCGCACGTCCGTGAAACGCTATTTGTCCTATGCAACTTTTTCGACGTCATCTCTCGGAAGTCGGTTGGCGTGAGGCAACTCAAAAGGCTACAGGAAGAGATCATGGTGATACTATGCGAGCTTGAGATGTACTTCCCGCCCGCATTCTTCGATGTTATGGTGCATCTGCTGATCCATATCGTGGAGAATATCATCCAACTCGGGCCGACGTTCCTACACAACATGATGTCGTTTGAAAGGATGAATGGTGTCATCAAAGGATACGTTCGCAACATGTCACGTCCAGAGGGAAGCATAGCCAGGGGCTTTCTGACCGAAGAGTGCATCTCCTACTGCACGAATTATCTAGGCATCGAGAACCCCGTTGGTCTGCCCGTCAACAGGCACCTCGGCAGGCTCGCTGGATGGGGTCACCGTGAGGGTCGCCGCGAAATGCATGTCGACTTCGAGGGTCGACTCGCCGACTTTGAAAGAGCAAACCTAGTCGCCCTACAACACATAGACGTGGTCGATCCTTGGGTGATAAAGCACAAAACCTTTATTGAGAAGACGTACAATGACCGAGGCCAACAGAGGACGGACGGAGATATAATCAAAGAGCACAACTCATGTTTCACGCATTGGTTCAAGAAGAAGCTTCTATCGTACCCTTTACATGAGGATTCTTCCGCGGAAGAACAACTCATATTCACCTTGTCACAGGGCGCCGAGCACAACCTGATGACGTATGAGGCGTACAATATCAATGGCTACACATTCTACACCGAGGGAAAGGACATGAAGAGCGATGGTTATCAGAACTCCGGGGTAACGATGGAATCCTACACCGGTAACGACAAGGACAGATACTACGGAAGGATCGAGGAGATCTGAGAGCTGAGCTACGCTGGAGAGAAGGTCCCGATGTTCCATGTCAGATGGGCCAAGAGCGTCCTAAAAGAAGACCGGTATTTCACCACCATGGTTATACCCGAAGCAAAATCTAAGACCGCGGGTGCAAAACGCCACCGCAAAAAATGAGCCATGGGTACTGGCTTCCCAAGTGGACCAATGCTTCTTCATTACCGACTCGCCAAAGCCCAGTCGTGTTGTTGTGAGGAGAGGCAAAAGGAAGATCATCGGAATGGATGGAGTCGCCAATGAGCAAGACTTCGACAAGTACGGCAACCCGAAGATGGAACATGACGATGACGATGAAGTACCAGCATACACCACAAGAAGAAGCAGGACCACCCTACCTAAAGGACGTCCGTTCAAAAGAAGAACTCCATTTGCAAAAAATAAGGGCAAGAAGATTGTGAACAGATAGCTAGCTAAGATCGATTGTATTGAAATTGTAGCCTTCATTTCTCGATTGTATTCATAAATGTTTTCATATTCATAAATGTTTTACCAATTCACAAATGAATGTTTTACCCGCGTTTTCTCCCAGATCTCGTTGGAACCTACTGCCTTGTGGGCCCTACGACTAACTGCCCCCTCCAAGCATCCATGACCATGACCATGACACACTGGGAATGGCTATGTGGACACACCATCTTACACAAGCATTGCATTCCCCATAGCTATACAAAAAAAAGATTACTAATGGCGCACCTCTCTGGGATGCGCCATAGCTATACAAAAAAAAGATTACTAATGGTGCACCTCTCTGGGATGCGCCATAGCTATACAAAAAAAAGTTTACTAATGGCGCACCTCCTGGCGATGCACCATAGATATACAAAAAAAATACTAATAGCGCACCTCTCGTGGGTGCGCCATTGCTAACCCTTGCCCCCTTTCTATCTTAACCCACTGCCCCGACTCTCTCACACCCACCCACTAGCCAGCGACCCGTACTGCCCCGACCCGTACCGTACTACGCCGCCGCGGCCCCCGCGCCCCCGCGCCTCCGCCGCCGCCCCCGCGCCTCCGCCGCCGCCCCCGCGCCTCCACCGCCGCCCCCGCAGCAGCAGTGATCACCACCAGCGCCGGCGCTCGGCTCCGCTCCACCGCACGTATACCCCCCCTCGCCTCCTTCCCGCCGTCGGTCCATCCCCATCCCCACTGGCTTCCGAGCCTCTTCGGCAAGGCCTTGGTATAAAGATAGTCGGTTCGCTGATTAGCTGATCTACCTCCATCGATTTCATTTAGATTGATTCCTACGGACAAGTCAAATACAATTATTGGTACATACTTTTGCTGCATTAGGGCTGAATTACGTTAACCAATTTTTACAGGGAACGCAATTTGTTTGAAAGGGCACAAGGAAAAGTTGTTTGCCTCACCTTTTCCCGTTTGGAGCTATCTGAATCTGTCATATCTCACTACGGGGCTTGCTCTGCATCTTTGCAAGGTAACCTGTTTGTTTAAATGCCAACATGCTTAATTCTGTCCAAGTCGTTTACTGAATATTGGCAAGGGCCTTAGGTATCATCTGAGTATATCAGTTTACTGAGATGTATCAACTTTACTTGACCCAAGCCAAAGACATTGTGAGTTTATTAGCCAAAGTCATTGTGACTTGACCAATTAATGCAAAGCCGTCGTGGATGACCCGATCGATGTCTCACTGATTGGTCTTTGGGCAACTCCTGATGTGGCTGGTAGACCAGAATGGGTTTCGTACATGACGGCTTGACGACATAGTGAGCACCACCAACCAGATTAGTGGAAGTGATGTAGCAAGAGATTGGCCAGATTGGCCAAGCCTAGCGGAGAATCAAGGACTAAGCCATACTTCATTTGCATCCAATGTGGTGTAAAGATAGTCGGAGCTTCGTTAGGAGTCAAAGGGAGGAGTAAATGCAGAGAAGTTTGAGAATAATACAAGACTTGCATATTTGTGTGTGAGATGACTGGTGCATATTTTGATGTCTTGAGAAGAACAATATAAGAACGAAGAAGTAGCAGCAACAACACATTCTACATGCTATGTTACATTTTCGTTCAGTTTCCATGCTTTGATGATGTCTTATGTGTAGTGAAGTAATTTTATTTACAAATCCCATATGGTTTCAACAATACAGTAGCAAGTTAGCTAGGAGAGTTTTATATAACATTAGTTGTTCTTGTAACATCATTTCTAATTTTACCGTTGACATAAGCCTTTGTACATCATTCCTTTTCATAAAAAAACTTGATCATTGTTTGGTTTTAAAAACAGGGTATAGTATTTTGATATGGGAGATTAGGCGTTGTTAGAGGTGGTATTAAAATAAAGTTACAACATGAAAATTTTAGAGGCTGTTCTGTAGATACTTAAAACACATATCACTTGTCAGGTTTCGTTCGGTATATTAAGTCCTATGAAATTATCAAAGTGGGTTGTACTATGTTGGACAGAATTTTATGTTTGGACTTGGGTGAATGTAACCAGACTTATACTCTCAGATTTTGTCATAGTTGATGGTGTGAGGACTTAAATATGTTGGACAGAATTTTATGTTTGCTGGGTTTTGTCTCTGACCATCGTGTCGTGATGATTTTGCAGGTACCCCGAGAGGCCCTTGAGTTTGCCGGAATGTCGATTAACTTCCATTCCGGCAAATTCGGGTACTCCATATGTCCTATTTTCAGCAAAGGTCATGCTAAAATTTTCCATGAATTTTAGCATGACTTTGCTAAAAATAGGTCATATGGGGTACTTGCGACTAATGCATGGGCCGGGGTATCTTAGTACTTAATTAAGTAGGATCAACTTAGAATTCTCCTTCCCTTTTCTTGATAGGGTATATTATTAGAAGATACCCATATATATCAGTCAACCTAGGGTGCCTCGGCATCGATAAACCCTAAATGATGAAAACTTAACTTAGCATTTAGGGTGCCTCGGTGTCGATAAAAACCTAAATCATGAAAGCTTAGGCTTTTAGGGTGCCTCGGCGTCGACAAACCCTAAATGATAAAAGCTTAGCTTTTAGGATGCCTCGGTGTCGACAAACCCAAAAAGATGAGACCATGATCTTGTTCCTTGACAATAACCAACTTTTTGACCAAACTTTTTTCGTATTTAGAGCAAAACATGGCCCACAACAATGAGGCCGGCGGTTCGGACAAGGCATTCTGGGAGCTATCCCAGGAGATGGAGGAAGAACCGCACCGCTATGAGGACGCCGCGGAAGACACCGATCCCGACTACACAACCTCTACTGGCGTCGGGGATGACACCACTGATGGTGCCGCCGAGGATGCCACCACTAATGATGGCAGCGCACACACAGATGGCAGCCAACCGAAGAGGCAACGGAAGGACCGGCGCCCGAACGTGCTCGGCACCGTCAAGGAGGAATTTACTGAAGTGTCCTCCGAGGGGCATCCAACGGCGCCCAAAGAATTAGTCAAGGGGTACTCGGTTCGGCTCGGATGCATTCTCCGGAGCACCGTCTCAATCAACACCGAAAACCTAAGGCATCCTGACCGAGGGAATTTGCGTAGACTCCTCTTCACGAAGCTGCACGAACGATACAAGTTCCCCGGTGACGTCACAAACACACGCCTCTTAGGGAATAAAGTGAACAGTGCCGCCCTCACGGAGATGAGCACGGCACTGTCTACTTGGAGAAGCGCGGTGAAGAAAATGATTAACACAGGTGATAGTTATGAGAAGATCAAGGCAAAAAATCCTTCGATCAGCGAAGATGACTACCAGGAGTTCAAGATCAAGTACGAGAGCAGCGCAACCCTGGAATCAAGTTAGTGGGGGAAAGATATGCGGGAGTTCAACTTAGGGGTCCACCAACTCGGTCCCGGCGGTTACAGAGTGCCGGAACCTATATGGGACAAGGAGGACGCGGAGCGTGCAGAGCAAGGCCTACCGCCCCGCTTCGAGAAATACCGTGACAAGCAGACCAGGAACTATGTCAGGGCCCGGTACAAGTTGGACCCGGTAACAAAGGAGCTTACCACGGATGCAAAGACCAAGGCGCTTCAGCATGTTCTGGTAAGGAATACACCCCCGCATAATTAGCTCCATATGGTTGCATTCTAATTAATGAAGCCAAATTTCTAAATGGTTCACATTCCTTCCGCAGGAGACTAAAAGTAGTAGCGCGGGGTTGTCTCAGAGCTCCCCTTGGGACAACACTTTAAATAGGGAGTTGAACATAATGAAAAACAAGGATAAGTTCAGTAAGCCGTCGTCAGCTGGTCGTGTGGCCGGCAAAGGCTTGTCCACAAAATGGTCGTCATACTATAACGCTGGTGGGCGAAAGGAGAGAAAGACCAGCTCGGAAAGCCAGTCGCGCGAGGTTCAAGAACTCAAGGCACAAGTGGCACGGATTCCTGACATAGTCTCAGAGCAAGTGCGAGACCAACTGGGAGCGACGATCACTGTCATTATGCCTACCTTGGTTGAGGGGTTGCGGGGCTGGATTGCGAGCAGCCAACAGGGGCCGCCCCCGGTTCCCAGCTTCACGACCAGCAACTCGCACAACGCGCAGGCGGCGCCATTGGTGTCTCTGGCGGAGGCGGTATTGGTGTCTCCGGCGCCGGCACAGGCATTGGAGCTTAATGCACCCGGGTGTACGCCGGCCGGCACCTCGGCAGCAAGCGGCCCCTCCGTCAGTTGCACGCCCGCCGTTGGCGGTGCCTCGACATTAACCGAGCTCGACGCCATCACGGTAACTAAGCCTCTCGACCGATGACTTCATCTCCTTTCCTTTGACTGGGCATCCCTGACGCCCTACATGTTTTCGCAAGGCTCCGCCGACGTTCCATGCACTCTCCTGCACTTCATGGGCGGCGAGTTGATCGATGTCGCCAAGGGCAGAATCGTTCAACCGGGCAACCCCGTGTTCCACGATAATCCGATGCCACCCACCGTGTATAGGGTTGAACTGGTTCGGGTGCTGCCAGGCTGCGATGACTTGTTACCTCCGATTCGACCCGCTGGGGCCAACGAAGATGATGTGATGACCCTCAGCGCCTGCGTAAGTTGGCCCCTACTTTGGCCAAAGAGCCAGATTCGTTTGGGGCGGGGGACACCACCCCAAAGACAACACCGCCAGTCGTGCCGGCGCCAAGCCATGGCAAGACCGCCGCAACGCTACAGGACATGCCGGGCATGCATATGGCACAGGATCCGGACGATGATGACGACGACGGTACATTTACCAACGTCGATAAGTACTTTGCCGAACATGGGTACGATGATGAATTCGTCAGGCGTCCTTCTCAAGAACCCAACCCTGGAAAAGACGACCGTGATCTAGCTAGTACCGCAGAGAAACCCAATTGCAACAGGCATCGTCTGGCGTTCAGTTCTCAGGAGACGCCTCCAGCTGCCGCCTTCACCGAGCCTCAGATAGCCGAGGTGCGAAATATTATCAGCCCCAACACACTCAAGAAGGCGGTCTGTGAGCAGAACTCGATCCCATTACAGCAGAAGAAGAAGGGACGAAAAAGAAAGAATAACAAGGGAGGTGCAAGCCAGCCGGCACCGAGTACGATCCATGCTCAGGACGGGCCACCTTCACCTAAGAATATCTCGAGGAGGGTGCATGTGGCGGGTAGGCCGATGCTACCGACTAATCTGCTCAATGCTGCAATCGGTGCTATGCGGAGTCTGCATGACAGTGTTCTTTCTTTGGAGAAGCGGCTTCTCTCCGAGAATGATGTGGCATAGCCGGTTTTCATGGCCAAGGTGCCAGAGGGAAAGGGCTTTGTGGATAGCGCCATCGGGGGTACGATCGTCCTGCGGTTTGATGACATCTTCGCTATGTTTAACCTTCATCCGCTGCACTACACCTTCGTTCGGCTATTTTTCGCTGAGTATGGAGATGCAGATCATTAGAGACAAGACCCCGGGCATCGTGATAGTCGACCCCTTCTACATGTGTGCCAAGATCTTGGGCAGTGCTGGGGACCGGCAAGTCGCGAGTTCACATCTCGAAGGCGTCATTCTGGCAAACCCAGATAAGGATAACTTCCTCGTGCCTTACTTTCCCGAGTAAGTCATCCCCTCACCGCCCCGTAACATATGATTTCTTAGATTTTGATCGTTCTTTTTTTTTCTAAGATTCCGTGTTTTGTGCAGTGAGACACATTGCACACTCATCCTCTTAAGCCCAAAATATTTCATGGCCACGTATTTTGACTCGGACCGTCAGTCGAAGAAACACTACACAAATATCAAGAAAGTTCTTGATGATGTTCTCCCCGGCTACACCAGATCTGGAGGCACCTTCAGCAGGACAATTCGTAGGTACGGCAAGCACGTGTTCACCCACAATACAACGTTCCCTTGCGTCAAGTAGCCGCCTGGCAGTCAGAAGGATGCCTACTACGCCCTCCATCACATGCGGGCGATCGTACGGGACCAGCATCACCTTCTGCTACCAAATAATATCAAAGATTGGGCCACACGCTTGTCGGCAATCCAGGACGCGGACATCAGACAAGAATTCTATCGCATCCAGTCGGAGTTTGCGGAAATCATCCATCAAGATGTCCTTCGTACCTCGAGGCAGTTCTACCTCAGATATCAACCATCCAACAGTGAGATAGAAACAACGCTACAAATGCAGGCTGATAACGCCAGCGATTTCATGACCATCACTAAAGACGGCGGCTTCATCCATGCTCCGGTCCCTGAGTCGAGTCGAAAGTAGTGATGCTATGTAGTTCTGAAATGTCGATTGGCTCATGTTGTAATATTAAACTTTAATGAACTTGTATGTCTCTTTGGTTTGGACAGTCGTTCAACTTATATATAATCGATGCTATTTATTAGTAGGACCATGAATCGTGCTATTAATGTGTTGCTTTTCTCTTCCGATCCTTTTGTTGCATACTTATATATTGCTTATGTATTGTCTGTGAATTGCTACTAATGTTTTGTTTGTCTAGTGCATAGAGATGTCGTCGTCTGTCATGTACAAGGGTAAGGTTCCCGGAGTCTACGACGACTGGGAGTTGTGTCGGAGACAGGTTCACCGTTTCAGCGGTAACAGTTACAAAGGGTACACCACTAGGGCGGAGGCGGAAGCTAGATACGCGTGCTATCTAGCGGGAGAGAGGAGGGAGCGTTGGAGGAACCGGATGAAGACCAGTTTCATCGCGATGATGCTCATCATGATGACCGCAACTCTCTTCTATGTGATGGTAGTTTAGATGATCGATATCGACTTGTAATGTGAAGACAAACTTGCTACTCACGGTGTCGAGACTTGTATGTTGTAACGTTGTTCGGTATTTTAAATTCGGAGACTAATATGATGAATTGTATTCGGAGACTAATCTTCTATTGTGTTTGATAAATCTGCTGTTTATATGTTGTGCTCTCTATATTCTGTGCAGTAATATGTTTTGTAACCTGTGCAAATATCAGAAAATAAAAGAAAACCTAATATTCATACTAGTGGCGCACCACTCAGCACATTAGTGGCGCACTGCAA
Source organism: Hordeum marinum (assembly GCA_022496015.1). Lineage (NCBI taxonomy): Eukaryota > Viridiplantae > Streptophyta > Magnoliopsida > Poales > Poaceae > Hordeum > Hordeum marinum. The sequence goes on along the minus strand of CM039676.1, from coordinate 396,691,752 downwards.
AAGGCACACTAGTGGCGCATCCTCCATCAGTGCACCACTAGTAAGCCAGAGCACATGGGTAAATATGGTCCCTGGGAGGAATACTAATGGCGCAGCGTGAGCTATACTATAGTAATGGCGCACCTGTGGTGCGCCATTAGTAAAAAATTCTAATGGCACGATGCTAGTGGCGCACCTGTAGTGCGCCATTAGTAGCCAAAACAGGTGCGCCACTAGCAGGCCTTTTTCTAGTAGTGGGGTATTAGTCCCCGTTGGTGCCACCAACCGGAACCCATGGCCTTGCACGGCGGTGTGGTGGGAGTTTATTCCCACCTCGCCAAGCGAAGGTTGCTCGAACCTGTTTATGTTGGAAATATGCCCTGGAGGCAATAATAAATTAGTTATTATCATATTTCCTTGTTCATGATAATCATTTATTATCCATGCTATAATTGTATTGATCGGAGACTTAGATGCATGTGTGGATACATAGACAAAATAATGTCCCTAGTATGCCTCTAATAGACTACCTCGTTGATCAAAAGATGGTTCAGAATTCCTAGCCATGGACATGAGATGTCATTTGATAACGGGATCACATCACTAGGAGAATGATGTGATGGACAAGACCCAAACTACAAAACGTAGCATATGATCATGTCAGTTTATTGCTACTGTTTTCTGCATGTCAAGTATGTGTTCCTATGACCATGAGATCATGCAACTCACGGACATCGGAGCAGTGCCTTGTGTGTATCAAACATCGCAATGTAACTGGGTGACTATAAAGGTGCTCTATAGGTATCTCCGAGGGTGTCTATTGAGTTGGCATGGATGGAGACTGGGATTTGTTACTCCGTGTGACGGAGAGGTATCTCAGGGCCCACTCGGTAATACAACATCACAATGAGCCTTGCAAGCAATGTGACTAAGTGTTAGTTGCGGGATCTTGTATTACGGAACGAGTAAAGAGACTTTCCGGTAACGAGGTTGAACTAGGTATGGGGATACCGACGATCGAATCTCGGGCAAGTAACATACCGAAGAACAAAGGGAACATCATACGGGATTAACTAAATCCTTGACATAGAGGTTCGACCGATAAAGATCTTCGTAGAATATGTAGGAACCAATGTGGACATCTAGGTCCCGCCATTGGTTATTGACCGTAGAGGTGTCTCGGTCATGTCTACATAGTTCTCGAACCCGCAGGGTCTGCACACTTAAGGTTTGGCGATGTTTCGGTAGTATAGAGTTATGAATGATGGTGACCGAAGGTTGTTTGGAGTCCTGGATGAGATCCCGGACGTCACGAGGAGTTCCAGAATGGTCCGGAAACGAAGATTGATATATAGGAAGGTGGTATTTGGACTCCGGAAAGATTTCGGACACTTTCGGTAGTGTACCGGGAGTGACGAATGGGTCCCGGGGGTCCATCAGTGGGGCCAACCCACCCCATGGGCCAAAGTGGCGACCCACCAGTCCCTAGTGGGCTGGGGCGGTCGGCCAAGGTGGCCTGAGCGCAGGGAGAAGAGACCCAAACCTAATTGGGGTGGAGTCCTCCCCAAGTTCCACCTCTCGTGTGCGAGGTGGACTCCCAGGTGGAGGAGGACTCTCCCTCCACCAGTTCGGCCGAAGCCAAGGGAGGCCCTCCCCTTGGGCGCAATCGGTTATGCATTTAAGTTAGAGAATAATGGTTATTCTGTTTACATGAATAATACCTTCAATGGTCATGCACCGAGTGAGAATGGTTTGTTGAAATATTGATCGTAGTAATACACATGTTCATAACATTGATATCAAAAGATACAAAGTTAATAATGATAGTACCACATACTTGTGGCACTGCCGCTAAATGTCATATTGGTATAAAACGCATGAAGAAACTCTATGTTGATGGATCTTTGGACTCATTCGATTTCGAATCGGTTGAGACATGCGAACCATGCCTCTTGGGCAAGATGACTAAAGGACCCCGTTGGATAGAGCGGGCAAGTGATTCATTGGAAATGATACATGTTGATGTATGCAGTCAAGTGAGTCTTGTAGCGTGCAATGGATATCTTTATTTTCTTACCTTCACTGATGATTTAAGTAAATATAGTGTATATTTACTTAATGAAACACAAGTCTGAATCGTTTGAAAGGTTCAAGCAAATTCAGAGTGAAGTTTAAGATCATCGTGACAAGAAGAAAAAAATGACTGCGGTATGATCATGGAGGTGAATATCTGAGTTACGAGTTTGGCATACAACTTAAGACAATGTGGAATTTGTTTCACAACTAACGCAACCTGGAACACCATAGTGTGATGGTGTGTCCGAACATCATAGTCATGCTCTATTGGATATGGTCTCTTATCGTTTTACTACTATAATTTTGGGGTTATGCATTAGAGACAACTACATTCACTTTAAATAGGGCACCATCTAAATCCGTTGAGATGACACCGTGTGAATTATGGTTTGATAGAAACCTAAGCTGTCATTTCTTAATGTTTGGGGCTGTGACACTTGTGTGGAAAATGTTTTCACCTAATGAGGTCGAACCCAAGGCGGACAAATGCATGTTCATAGAATACCCTAAGAACAGTTGGGTGAACCTTCTTAGATACAAATGCAAAGTGTGTGTTTCTAAAATGGATCCTTTCTCGAGGAAAAGTTTCTCTCGAAAGAATTGAGCGGGAGGAAGATAGAACTTGATGAGGTTGTTAAACCTTTGTTCAACCAGAGAGTAGTGCAGCGCAGAAAGATGTTTCTGTAAAGCCTACGTTAGTTGAAGAGGAAGTTAATGATGATGATCATGAAGCTTCAGGATCAAGTTACTATCAAACTTCATAGGTCGACAAGGATGTGTACTGCTCCTAAGTGGTACGACAACCCTGTCTTGGAGGTCATGTTGTTGGACAACGATGAACCTACGAGCTATGGAGAAGCGATGATGCGCCCGGATTCTGACAAATGGTTGGAGGCCATGAAATCTGAGATAGGATCCATGTATGAAAACCAAGTATAGACTTTGGTAGACTTGCTCATTGGACGGCAAGTCGTTGAGTACAAATGGATTTTTAAAATGAAGACAGACACTGATGGTAAATGTCACCATTTGTAAAGCTCGACTTGTTGCAAAGATGTTTGTGACAAGTTTAAGGAGTTGACTATGATGAGACTTTCTCACTCGTAGCGGTGCTAAAGTCTGTTGGAATTATGTTAGCAGTTGCTGCATTTTTCAATTATGAAATCTGGCAGATGGATGTCAAAATAGTGTTTCCTTAACGGTTTACTTGAGGAAAGGTTGTATCTGATACAACCAGGAGGTTTTGTCAGTCCTAGGGATGCTAAAAGGTGTGCAAGCTTCAGTGATCCTTCTATAGACTGAAGCATGCATCTTGGAGTTGGAATATACACTTTGATAAGGTGATCAAAGTTTTGTAGTTTATACAAAGTTTACGAGAAACTTGTATTTACAATAAAGTGAGTGGGAGCACTATAGATTTTCTGATAAGTATATGTGGATGACATATTGTTGATCGGAAATAATATAGAATTTCTGGAAAGCATAAACGGTTATTTGGAAAGTGATTTTCAAAGGAAAACCTGGATAAAGCTACCTGATTGCTGAGCATTGAGATCTATAGAGATAGATCAATATGCTTGATAAGACTTTCAATGAGTACATACCTTGACAAGATTTTGAAAGAGTTCAAAATGGATCAGTTAGAGAAATAGTTCTCGCCTGATTTGTAAGGTGTGAAATTGAGTGAGACTCAAATCTCGACCACGACAGAAGAAAGGGAAAGGACGAACACCGTCCCCTATGCCTTAGCCATAGGCTCTATATTATGCCATGTTGTGTACCGCACATGTGTGTGCCTTGCCATGAGTCTGTCAAGGGGTACAAGAGTGGTCCAGGAGTGGATCACTGGACAACGGTCGAAATTATTCTTAGTAACCAGAGGACTAAGGAAATGTTTCTCGATTATGGAGGTGATAAAGGGTTCGTCGTAACGAGTTACATCGATGCAAGCTTTAACACTAATCCGGATGACTCTAAGTAGCAATCCGGATACGTATAGTGGAGCAGCCACTTGGAATATTACCAAGTGGAGTGTGGTAGCAGTGTTTACGGTTAGATATAGAGATTTGCAAAGTACACACGGATCTGGATGTTGAAGACCTGTTGACTATAAGACCTCTCTCAGATGCAAAGCATGATCGAGCCCCAGAACTCATTCGGTGTTAGATTCATATCAATGCGAATCACATGGTGATATGAACTAGATTATTGACTCTAGTGCAAGTGGGAGACTGTTGGAAATATGCCCTAGAGGCAATAATAAATTAGTTATTATCATATTTCCTTGTTCATGATAATCGTTTATTATCCATGCTATAATTGTATTGATCGGAGACTTAGATGCATGTGTGGATACATAGACAAAATAATGTCCCTAGTATGCCTCTAATAGACTAGCTCGTTGATCAAAAGATGGTTAAGGTTTCCTAGCCATGGACATGAGATGTCATTTGATAACGGGATCACATCATTAGGAGAATGATGTGATGGACAAGACCCAAACTAAAAAACGTAGCATATGATCGTGTCAGTTTATTGCTACTGTTTTCTGCATGTCAAGTATGTGTTCCTATGACCATGAGATCATGCAACTCACGGACATCGGAGGAGTGCCTTGTGTGTATCAAACGTCACAACATAACTGGGTGACTATAAAGGTTCTCTATAGGTATCTCCGATGGTGTCTGTTGAGTTGGCATGGATCGAGACTGGGATTTGTTACTTTGTGTGACGGAGAGATATCTCAGGGCCCACTCGGTAATACAACATCACAATGAGCCTTGCAAGCAATGTGACTAAGTGTTAGTTGCGGGATCTTGTATTACGGAACGAGTAAAGAGACTTGCCGGTAACGAGGTTGAACTAGGTATCAGGATACCGACGATCGAATCTCGGGCAAGTAACATACCGAACAACAAAGGGAACATCATACGGGATTAACTGAATCCTTGACACAGAGGTTCAATCGATAAAGATCTTCGTAGAATATGTAGGAACCAATGTGGACATCCAGGTCCCGCCATTGGCTATTGACTGTAGAGGTGTCTCGGTCATGTCTACATAGTTCTCGAACCCGCAGGGTCTGCACACTTAAGGTTTGGTGACGTTTCGGTAGTATAGAGTTATGAATGATGGTGACTGAAGGTTGTTCATAGTCCCGGATGAGATCTTGGACGTCACGAGGCGTTTCGGAATGGTCCGGAAACGAAGATTGATATATAGGAAGGTGGTATTTGGACTCCGGAAAGATTTCGGGCACTTTCGGTAGTGTACCGGGAGTGACGAATGGGTCCCGGGGGTCTACCAGTGGGGCCAACCCACCCCATGGGACAAAGTGGCGACCCACCAGTCCCTAGTGGGCTGGTGGGGTCGGCCAAGGTGGCCTGAGCACAGGGAGGAGAGACCCAAACCGAATTGGGGTGGAGTCCTCCCCAAGTTCCACCTCTCGTGTGAGAGGTGGACTCCCAGGTGGAGGAGGACTCTCCCTCCACCAGTTTGGCCGAAGCCAAGGGAGGCCCTCCCCTTGGGCGCGGCCTCCTCTCCCCTCCTCCTATATATATGAGTGGTTTTAGGGTTTTTTGGACAAGGATTTTCAGCCACGTCTAAACCCTACCTCTAGATCAAGTTCCTCTAAACTAGACTAGTTCGGGAGTGCTTAGGCGAAGCCCTGCCGGAATAGTTCCACCACCATCGCTGGAGCGCCGTCACGCTGCCGGAGTACTCTTCTACCTCTCCTGTCTCTCTTGCTGGATCAAGAAGGCGGAGATCGTCATCAAGTTGTAAGTGTGCTGAACGCGGAGGTGCCGTCCTTTCGGCGCTAGATCGGAAGGACCGTGATCGAGATCGCGAGACGGTTCGTGATGAGATCGCGGGACGGATCGTGATGTGTTCACGAGATGGATCGTGATTGGATCGTGGGACGGATCGTGATGAGATCGCGGGACGCTCGGTGATTTGGATCGCGAAGATGTTCGACTACACCAACCGCGTTTCTTAACGCTTCCCGCTTAGCGATCTACAAGGGTATGTAGATCCACTCTCCCTCTCATAGATGCTCATCACCATGGATAGATCTGCGTGTGCGTAGGAAATTTTTTGTTTCCCATGCGATGTTTCCAACAGTTTATAAGCCCCGCCACGGCTGCTACGTTGAGCTCCTCTCATAGTAAAAATAGATGCCCTTATACAGGAAATTCGACCTAAATTAAAAATGGTAGTTAGGCGCCTAACTAGCACTTTGAATTTAGGTTGAATTTCCCTATAAGTGCATCTATTTTCACTTTTGTTATTTTTTATGTTATTTCTTTGCATATTAAAGTTCTTAACAAAAAGTACTTTATGAATATTCTTTTTGCTATTAAAGTTTTTTTTAAATAACTTTGATAATTTTAGTTGCATGAATTGTATATAATATCAACTTTAGTTATATAACTTTTATCGAATGAAAACATGTCTGTACAAAAGGATTTCAAATTTTGTATAAATATTTGAACTCAAGAATTTTTCTGCATTCAATATGCACCATTCAAAGCCACATCATCCCTTTTGTGACTTCATTTGCTATTTTACATGCATTTCATCATTTATTTTGAGCTAAAATGACCCTAAATTGAAAAGCACTGCAAATGAACTCTGAAATGCATGAAACTTGGCATGGTACCATCATTTCACCCACATATCATTTGCTAAAAAGTTGAGAGGGTTACGAAAAAAACTGGATGCACTTCGTGTACCAAAATGGGGAATCTCTTTCGTAGTATGAGGGTTTCGGACGAAAACACGTATGTCACAAAAGGATTTCAACTTTTTAAACATATTTGAACTCAAGACATTTTCTGCATTCAGTATGCACCATTCAAAGCCACATCGTCCCTTTTCAACCCCTTTCTGACTCATTTGCTATTTTTCATGTATTGCATCATTTATTTTGAGCTAAAATGACCCTAAATTGAAAAGCACTTCAAATGAACTCTGAAAAGGTTGAAAGTTGGCATGGTATCATCATTTCACCCACATAGCATGTGCTAAAAAGTTGAGGGGGTTATGGCAAAAACTGGATGCACTTAGTGTACAAAATGGACAATCCGTTTCGAAGTATCACGGTTTCGGACGAAAACTCATCTGTTACAAAGGGATTTCATTTTTTTGAAGTTATTTGAACTCCATACTTTTTGTGTGTTCAAAATGCACCATTCAAACCCATATCATCAATTTTCAACCCTTTCTGACTTCATTAGGTATTTTTCATGCACTTACTGATTTTTTTGAGCTAAATAACCCTGAAATTGAAAAGCACTTCAAATGAACTCCGAAAAGGTTGAAAATTGGCATGATATCATCATTTCATCCATATAGCATGTTATAAAAAGTTGAGAGGGTTATGGCAAAAACTGGATGCACTTCGTGTACAAAACGGACAATCTCTTTCAAAGTTTAAGGGTTTCGGACGAAAACTCATGTGTTACAACAGGCATTTCATTTCTTCACATGTAACTGCAATGATATAGTTGTGGAGATAAAGTATTCACTTTTTCTTCGCTTGTGTTCTTTGCTTATTGCGCCGTAACCATGGATAATCTTCATCGTTTAACAGGGTGCTTGGGTCAGCCTTTACTTTGAAGGGAGGAATTTCATGAAACTTTGCATAATCTTCAGACATGTCTGTCTTGCTCTACAATCCCACGATGTCTCTTTTTCCTGAAAGAACTATGTGGCCCTTTGGCTCATCGTATGATGTATTCGCTTCCTTATCTTTTCTTTTTTCGGTTTGGTAGACATGTCCTTCACGTAGAAAACCTGCACCACATCATTGGCTAGGACGAATGGTTCGTCTGTGTGCCCAAGATTGTTCAGATCCACTATTGTCACTCCCTACTGTGGATCTTCCTATACCCCGCCTCTCGACAGATTGACCCATTTTCACTGAAACAAAGGGACCGTGAAATCATGTGCATACTCAAGTTCCCATATGTCCACTATGTAACCATAATATGTGTCATTTCCCCTCTTGGTTGCTGCATCAAAGCGGACACCGCTGTTTTGGTTGGTGCTCTTTTGATCTTGGGAGATCGTGTAAAATGTATTCCCATTTATCTCGTACCCTTTGTAAGTCACTACAGTCGAAGATGGTCGCCTTGCCAACGAGTACAACTCATCAGAAACAGTGTTGTCATGCATGAGATGTGTTTGCAAGCAACTGTCAAAAGTCCTGATGTGTTCACATGTAATACAGTCATCACACTGCTCCGGGTGTTTGGAGCGCAGAATATTCTTGTGTTCATCAACATACGGGGTCACCAAGATAGAATTCTGTAGAACTGTGTAGTGTGCTTGAGACCAAGAATGTCCGTCCCTACATATTATTGAGTCCGCTCCTAGTGTGCCTTTTCCAGTCAGTCTCCCCTAATCGATTTAGGGAGACCAATCTTCTTAAGTTTACGAATGAAGTCAACACAAAACCCAATGACATCCTATGTTTGATGGCCCGTGGAGATGCTTCCTTCTGGCCTAGCACGGTTACGAACATATTTCTTTAAGACTCCCATGAACCTCTCAAAAGGGGAACATATTGTGTAGAAATACAGGGCCCAGAACGAAAATCTCGTCGACTTGATGAACTAGGACGTGCGTCATGATATTGAAGAAGGACAGTGGGAACACCAGCTCGAAACTAACAAGACATTGCACCAAATCACTCCTTAGTCTTCGCAGGATTTCTGGATCGATCACCTTCTGAGAGATTGCATTGAGGAATGCACATAGCTTCACAATGGCTAATCGAACGTTTTCCGGTAGAAGCCCCCTCAATGCAACCGGAAGCAGTTGCGTCACAATCACGTGGCAGTCATGAGACTTTAGGTTTTGGAACTTTTCCTCTGCCATATTTATTATTCCCTTTATATTCGATGAGAAGCCAGACGGGACCTTTGTACTGAGCAGGCATTCAAAGAAGATTTCCTTCTCTTCTTTGGTAAGAGCGTAGCTGGCAGGACCTTCATACTGCTCTAGATGCATGCCGCCTTTTTCATGCACACGTTGTTGTTCCTCGCATGCCTTTGGTGTATCTTTTGTCTTCCCATACACTCCCAAGAAGCCTAGCAGGTTCATGCAAAGATTCTTCGTCACGTGCATCACGTCGATCGCAGAGCGGACATCTAGGTCTTTCCAATAGAGTAGGTCTCAAAATATAGATTTCTTCTTCCACATGGGTGCGCGTCCCTCAGCATCATTCGGAATAGATAATCCTCTAGGACCCTTTCCAAAGATTACCTGTAAATCACTGACCATAGCAAATATGTGATCACCAGTACGAAGGGCGGGCTTATTCCGGTGATCTGCCTCACCTTTGAAATGCTTTCCTTTCTTTCGACATTGATGGTTGGTCAGAAGAAATCGACGATGCCACAGGTACACATTCTTCCTGCATTTTTCCAAATATATATTGTCCGTGTCATCTAAACAGTGTGTGCATGCGTGGTATCCCTTGTTTGTCTGTCCTAAAAGGTTACTGAGAGCAGGCCAGTCGTTGATGGTTACAAACAGCAATGCATGCAGGTCAAATTCCCTCCTGTTCGTTCTCATCCCACACACGTGTTGGGGAACGTAGTAGTAAATCAAAAAATTTCCTACGCGTTCACCAAGATCCATCTATGGAGAAACCAGCAACGAGCAAGGGGAGAGTGGATCTTCATACCTTTGAAGATCGCTAAGCGGAAGCGTTACAAGAACGCGGTTGATGGAGTCGTACTCGCAGCGATTCAGATCGCGGTAGATCCGATCAAGTGCCGAACGGACGGCACCTCCGCGTTCAACACACGTGCAGCCCGGTGACGTATCCAACACCTTGATCCAGCAAGGAGGAAGGAGAGGTTGGGGAAGGGCTCCAATAGCAGCACGACGGCGTGGTGGTGGTGGAGTAGCAAGGTATTCCGACAGGGCTTCGCCTAAGCGCTGCGGAGGAGGAAGAAGAGAGGTAGGGCTTTGCCGTGAGAGAGAGAGATCAAATCCTCTCTCAAAACATCCAAAACCTCAAGTATATATAGGAGGAGGGACGTGGAGGGCTGGCTTGGCCTCTACTCCAAAGAGGAGTGGGCCGGCCGAATTAAAGGGAGAGTCCACCTCCCACAAGGGAGGTGGATCTCCTCCTTTTAAATCCCTTTTGCCTTATCTCCTTATCTCCAGCCACATGGGCCCACATAGATGGTCTTGGCCGACCCAATATGGGCTGGCACACCTCCTCTAAGGGCCCATGAGGTCCTTTGGTCGTCACACCCCTCTCGGGGGTCCTCCGGCACCCTCCCGGCACTCCCGGTACACTACCGATGAGCCCGAAAACTTTCCGGTCACCAAAACTGGACTTCCTATATATCAATCTTTACCTCCGGACCATTCCGGAGCTCCTCGTGACGTCCGGGATCTCATCCGGGACTCCGAACAACCTTCGGTAATCACGTATACCATTTCCCTATAACCCTAGCGTCATCGAACCTTAAGTGTGTAGACCCTACGGGTTCGGGAGACACGTAGACATGACCGAGACACTTCTCCGGCCAATAACCAACAGCGGGATCTGGATACCCATGTTGGCTCCCGCGTACTCCACGATGATCTCATCGGATGAACCACGATGTCGGGGATTCAATCAATCCCGTATTCAATTCCCTTTGTCTATCGGTATGATACTTGCCCGAGATTCGATCGTCGGTATCCCCATACCTTGTTCAATCTCGTTACTGGCAAGTCTCTTTACTCGTTCCGTAATACATCATCCGTGGCTAACTCCTTAGTCACATTGAGCTCATTATGATGATGTCTTACCGAGTGGGCCCAGAGATACCTCTCCGTCACACGGAGTGACAAATCCCAGTCTCGATTCGTGCCAACCCAACAGATACTTTCAGAGATACCCGTAGTGCACCTTTATAGCCACCCAGTTACGTTGTGACGTTTGGCACACCCAAAGCATTCCTACGGTATCCAGGAGTTGCACAATCTCATGGTCTAAGGAAACGATACTTGACATTGAAAAGCTTCAGCAAATGAACTACACGATCTTGTGCTATGCTTGGGATTGGGTCTTGTCCATCACATCATTCTCCTAATGATGTGATCCCGTTATCAACGACATCCAATGTCCATGGCCATGAAACCGTGACCATCTATTGATCAACGAGCTAGTCAACTAGAGGCTCACTAGGGACATGTTGTGGTCTATGTATTCACACATGTATTATGGTTTCCGGTTAACACAATTATAGCATGAACAATAGACAATTATCGTGAACAAGGAAATACAACAATAACCATTTTATTATTGCCTCTAGGGCATATTTCCAACAGTCTCCCACTTGCACTAGAGTCAATAATCTAGTTCACATCACCATGTGATTAACACTTACATCACCATGTGATCATATCATCATGTGATTAACACCCAATAAGTTCTAGGGTTTGTTCATGTCCTGCTCGTGAAAGAGGTTTTAGTCAACGGGTCTGCGACATTCAGATCCGTGTGTACCTTACAAACTTTCCATGTCATATTTGTAGATACTGCTCCCACGCTCCACTTGGAGCTATTCCAAATGGCTGCTCCACTATACGTAGCCAGATTTCTACTAAGAGTCATCCGGATTGGAGTTAAAGCTTGCATCATCGTAACCCTTTACGATGAACTCTTTATCACCTCCATAATCGAGAAATATTTCCTTAGTTCTCAAGTTACTAAGGATAACTTTGACCATTGTCCAATGATCCATTCTTGGATTACTCTTGTACCCCTTGACAGACTCATGGCAAGGCACACACAAGTGCGGTACACAGCATGGCATACTATATAGAGCCTATGGCTAAAGCATAGGAGATGACACTCGTCTCTTCTTTATCTTCTGCCGTGGTCGGGTATTGAGTCTTACTCAATTTCGCACCTTACAATACAGTCAAGAACTCCTTCTTTGACCCATCTATTTTGAACTCCTTCAAAAACTTGTCAAGGTATGTCTTCGTCGAAAAAACTTATCAAGCGAATAGATCTATCCCTATAGATCTTGATGCTCAATAAAATAGTAGCTTTATCTGGGTCTTCCTTTGAAAAAAAACTTTTCAAACAACCCTTCATGCTCTTCCAGAAATTCTACATCATTTCCGATCAATAATATGTCAACTACATATTCTTATAAGAAATTCCATAGTGCTCCCACTCACTTTCTTGCAGATACAAGTTTCTCATAAACTTTGTATAAACTTAAACACTTTGATCACCTCATCAAAGCATATATTCCAACTCCGAGATGCTTGCTCCAGTCCATAGAAGGATCGCTGGAGTTTGCATATTATTAGCATCCTTAGGATTGACAAAACCTTCTGGTTGTATCACATACAACTCTTCCTTACAGAAACCATTACGGAAACCTTGTTTTGTCATCCATCTGCCAGATTTCATAATCGAAAAATGCAGCAACTGCTAACAAAATTTTAATAGACTTTTAGCATCGCTACAGATGAGACAATCTCGTTGCAGTCAACTCCTTGAACTTGGCGGAAACTTATTTGCGACAAGTCGAGCTTTATAAACGGTGACATTTCACCATTAGCGTCTATGTTTATCTCAAAGGTCCATTTGTACTCAATGACCCGCCATTCAACAGGCAAGTCTACCAAAGTCCATACTTGGTTTTCATACATGGATCCTTTCTCGGATTTCATGGCTCCTAGCCATTTGTTGGAATCCGGGCCCACCATCGCTTCTCCATAGTTCGTAGGTTCATCGTTGTCCAACAACATGATTTCCAAGACAGGGTTGTCGTACTACTCAGGAGCAGTACGCGTCCTTGTCGACCTACGAGGTTCGATAGTGACTTGATCCGAAGCTTCATGATCATCATCATTAACTTCCTTTTCAACTGAGTAGGCTCTACAGAAACATCTTTCTATGTTGCGCTATTCTCTGGTTGAAACAAAGGTTCAACAACCTCATCAAGTTCTATCTTCCTCCCACTCAATTCTTTCGAGAGAAACTCTTTCTCAAGAAAGGACCCGTTCTTAGCAACAAACACCTTTTGCGCTTGGATCTGAGATAGAAGGTATACCCAATGTCTCATTAGGGTATTCTATGAAGATGCATTTGTCTGCTTTGGGTTCGAGCTCTCTAGGTGAAAAACCCATTTTCACATAAGCGTCGCAGCCCCAAACATTAAGAAATGACAGCTTAGGCTTCTGTCAAACCATAATTCTCACGGTGTCATCTCAACAGACTTAGATGGTGCCCTATTAAAGTGAATGGATTTGTCTTTAATGCATAACCCCATAATGATAGTGGTAAAACGATAAGAGACATCATAGTACTCACTATATCCAATAGAGCACGACTACGACGTTCGAACACACCATCACACTATGGTGTTCTAGGAGGCGTGAGCTGTGAAACAATTTCCACATTGTCTAAAATTGCATACCAAACTCGTAACTTAGATATTCACCTCCATGATCATATCATAGACATTTATCTTCTTGTCACGATGATCTTTAACTTCACTCTGAAACTCCTTGAACCTTTCAAACATTTCAGATTCGTGTTTCATTAAGTAAATATCCCCATATTTACTCAAATCATCAGTGAAGGTAAAGAAAAACAACGATATCCACTGTGTGTTTCAACACTCATTGGACCACATACATCAACATGTATTAGTTCCAATAAGCCACTTGCCCGCTCCATCATACCGGAAGACGGGGTCTGAGTCATCTTGCCAAAGAGGCATGGCTCGCATGTCTCAACCGATTCGAAATCGAGTGAGTCAAAAAATCCATCATCATGGAGTTTCTTCATGCGATTTATACCAATATGACATTACGTGGCAGTGCCACAAGCATGTGGTACTTATCATTATTAACTTTGTATCTTTTGGTACCAATGTTATGAACATGTGTACTACTACGATCATGATTCAATAAACCACTCTGAGTGGGCGCATGACCATTGAAGGCATTATCCATGTAAACAGAATAACCATTATTCTCTAACTTATATGAATAACCGTATTGCACTAATCATGATCTAATCACGTTCATGCTCAACGCAAACACCAAATAACATTTATTTTAGGTTTATCACAAATCCCGAAGGTAGAGAGGGCGTGCGATGGTGATCACATCAATCTTGGAAATACTTCCAACACACATCGTCACCTTTCACCTAGCTAGTCTCCATTTACTCCGTAGCTTTTATTTCGAGTTGCTAACACTTAGCAACCGAACCGGTATCCAATACCCAGGTGCTACTAGGAGTACCAGCAAGGTACACATCACTAACACGTATATCAAATATACTTCCATTGACATTACCAGCCTTCTTATCTACCAAGCATCTAGGGTTTTTCCGCTTCAGCGAACATTCTCCTCATAACAGAAGCACTTAGTCTCGGGTTCGGGCTCAACCTTGGGTTTCTTCACTAGAGCAAAAACTGGCTTGCCATTCCTGAAGTTTTCCGTTCTTGCCCTTGCCCCTTTTGAAACTAGTGGTTTCACTTAACCATCAACACTTGATGCTCCTTCTTGGTTTCTACCTTCGTGGTGTCAAACATCACGAACAACTCAGGGATCATCTTATCCATCCCTGGCATGTTATAGTTCATCACAAAGCTCTAGTAGCTTGGTGGCAGTGACTTGGAGAACTGCATTAATCACTATCTCATCTGGAAGATTAACTCCCACTTGATTCAAGTGATTGTAGCACCCAGACAATCTGAGCACACGCTCAGCGATTGAGCTATTCTCCTTTATCTTGTAGACAAAGAATCTTGTTGGAGGTCTCATACCTCTCAACATAGGCACGAGCCTGAGATCACAATCTCAGCTCCTAGAACATCTCATATGTTCCGTGACGTTCAAAACGTTTTGGAGCCTCAATTCTAAGCCGTAATGCATGACGCATTGAACTATCACGTAGTCACCAAAAAGTGCCTGTCATATGTTCACAACATCTACAGACAACGCTTGAGGGAGTGATGCAGTTAGCGGTACATAAAAAACATAAGCTTTCTGTGCAGCAATGAGGACAATCCTCGGATCACGGACCCAGTCCGCATTATTGCTACCATCAACTTTCAACTTACTTTTCTCTAGGATTGTATCAATGAAACTGTGGAGCTACAGCGCGAGCTATCTACGACATAATTTGCAAGGACATTTTTAGACTAAGTTCATGATAATTAAGTTCACTTAATCAAATTATTAATGAACTCCCACTTAGATAGACATCTCTCTAGTCTTCCAAGTGATACATGATCCATGTCAACTAGCCCGTGTCCGATCATCACGTGAGACGGACTAGTCATCCATGGTGAACATCTCTATGTTGATCGTATCTTCTATACGACTCATGTTCGACCTTTCGGTCTTCCGTGTTCCGAGGCCATGTCTGTACATGCTAGGCTCGTCAAGTCAACCTAAGTGTTTCGCATGTGTAAATCTGGCTTACACCCGTTGTATGCGAACGTTAGAACCTATCACACCCGATCATCACGTGGTGCTTCGGAACGACGATCCTTAGCAACGGTGCACAGTTAGGGTGAACACCTTTCTTGAAATTTTATTGAGAGATCATCTTATTTACTACCGTCGTTCTATGCAAATAAGATGTAAACATGATAAACATCACATGCAATCAATATAGTGACATGATATGGCCAATATCATCTTGCTCCTTTGATCTCCATCTTCGGGGCACCATGATCATCACTGTCACCGGCACGACACCATGATCTCCATCATCATGATCTCCATCATTGTGTCTTCATGAAGTTGTCTCGCCAAATATTACTTCTACTACTACAGCTAACGTTTAGCAATAAAGTAAAGTAATTACATGGCGTTTATGATTGACACGCAGGTCATACAATAGTATAAGACAACTCCTATGGCTCCTGCCGGTTGTCATAGTCATCGACATGCAAGTCGTGAACCCTATTACAAGAACATGATCAATCTCATACATCACAATGCATCACATCACATCCTTTTGGCCATATCACATCACACGGCATATGCTGCAAAAACAAGTTAGACGTCCTCTAATTTGTAGTTGCAAGTTTTTACGTGGTTGCTATAGGTTTCTAGCAAGAACGTTTCTTACCTACGTCAAAACCACAACGTGATATGCCAATTGCTATTTACCCTTCATAAGGACCCTTTTCATCGAATCCAATCCGACTAAGGTGGGAGAGACAGACACCCGCTAGCCACCTTATGCAACTAGTGCATGTCAGGCGGTGGAACCGGTCTCACGTAAGCGTACGTGTAAGGTTGGTCCGGGCCGCTTCATCCCACAATACCGTCGAATCAAGATAAGACTAGTAACGGCAAGCATATTAACAAAATCGACGCCCACAACTGCTTTGTGTTCTACTCGTGCATAGATTCTACGCATAGACCTAGCTCATGATGCCACTGTTGGGGAATGTAGTAGTAAATCAAAAAATTTCCTACGCGTTCACCAAGATCCATCTATGGAGAAACCAGCAACGAGCAAGGGGAGAGTGGATCTTCATACCTTTGAAGATCGCTAAGCGGAAGCGTTACAAGAACGCGGTTGATGGAGTCGTACTCGCAGCGATTCAGATCGCGGTAGATCCGATCAAGTGCCGAACGGACGGCACCTCCGCGTTCAACACACGTGCAGCCCGGTGAAGTATCCAACACCTTGATCCAGCAAGGAGGAAGGAGAGGTTGGGGAAGGGCTCCAACAGCAGCACGACGGCGTGGTGGTGGTGGAGTAGCAAGGTATTCCGACAGGGCTTCGCCTAAGCGCTGCGGAGGAGGAAGAAGAGAGGTAGGGCTTTGCCGTGAGAGAGAGAGAGAGATCAAATCCTCTCTCAAAACATCCAAAACCTCAAGTATATATAGGAGGAGGGACGTGGAGGGCTGGCTTGGCCTCTACTCCAAAGAGGAGAGGGCCGGCCGAATTAAAGGGAGAGTCCACCTCCCACAAGGGAGGTGGATCTCCTCCTTTTAAATCCCTTTTGCCTTATCTCCTTATCTCCAGCCACATGGGCCCACATAGATGGTCTTGGCCGACCCAATATGGGCTGGCACACCTCCTCTAAGGGCCCATGAGGTCCTTTGGTCGTCACACCCCTCTCGGGGGTCCTCCGGCACCCTCCCGGCACTCCCGGTACACTACCGATGAGCCCGAAAACTTTCCGGTCACCAAAACTGGACTTCCTATATATCAATCTTTACCTCCGGACCATTCCGGAGCTCCTCGTGACGTCCGGGATCTCATCCGGGACTCCGAACAACCTTCGGTAATCACGTATACCATTTCCCTATAACCCTAGCGTCATCGAACCTTAAGTGTGTAGACCCTACGGGTTCGGGAGACACGTAGACATGACCGAGACACTTCTCCGGCCAATAACCAACAGCGGGATCTGGATACCCATGTTGGCTCCCACGTACTCCACGATGATCTCATCGGATGAACCACGATGTCGGGGATTCAATCAATCCCGTATTCAATTCCCTTTGTCTATCGGTATGATACTTGCCCGAGATTCGATCGTCGGTATCCCCATACCTTGTTCAATCTCGTTACTGGCAAGTCTCTTTACTCGTTCCGTAATACATCATCCGTGGCTAACTCCTTAGTCACATTGAGCTCATTATGATGATGTCTTACCGAGTGGGCCCAGAGATACCTCTCCGTCACACGGAGTGACAAATCCCAGTCTCGATTCGTGCCAACCCAACAGATACTTTCAGAGATACCCGTAGTGCACCTTTATAGCCACCCAGTTACGTTGTGACGTTTGGCACACCCAAAGCATTCCTACGGTATCCGAGAGTTGCACAATCTCATGGTCTAAGGAAACGATACTTGACATTGAAAAGCTTCAGCAAATGAACTACACGATCTTGTGCTATGCTTGGGATTGGGTCTTGTCCATCACATCATTCTCCTAATGATGTGATCCCGTTATCAACGACATCCAATGTCCATGGCCATGAAACCGTGACCATCTATTGATCAACGAGCTAGTCAACTAGAGGCTCACTAGGGACATGTTGTGGTCTATGTATTCACACATGTATTATGGTTTCCGGTTAACACAATTATAGCATGAACAATAGACAATTATCGTGAACAAGGAAATACAACAATAACCATTTTATTATTGCCTCTAGGGCATATTTCCAACAGTACACCTCTTCCATTCCATAGCTGTAAAAGTTCATCAACTAATGGCCTTAGGTACACATCTATGTCATTGTCGGGTTGCTTAGGTCCTTGGATGAGCACTAGCATCATAATGAACTTCCGCTTCATGCACAACCAAGGAGGAAGGTTATACATACATAGAGTCATAGGCCATGTGCTATGCTTGCTACTCTGATCCCCAAAAGGATTAACACCATCTGCACTTAATCCAAACCATACGTTCCTTGAGTCACCTGTAAAGTCGCTCCACTTTCTCTCGATCTTTCTCCATTGCGACCCATCAGCGGGTGCTCTCAACTTCCCATCTTTCTTACGGTCCTCTTTCTGCCATCGCATCTACTTGGCATGCGCTTTGTTTCTTAATAGATGTTTCAACCGTGGTATTATAGGAGCATACCACATCACTTTGGCAGGAACCCTCTTCCTCGGGCGCTCGCCGTCAACATCACTAGGGTCATCTCGTCTGATCTTATACCGCAATGCACCGCATACCGAGCATGTGTTCAAATCCTCGTACCCACCACAATAGAGGATGCAGTCATTAGGGCATGCATGTATCTTTTGCACCTCCAATCATAGAGGGCATACAACCTTCTTTGCTACGTATGTACTGTCGGGCAATTCGTTATCCTTTGGAAGCTTGTTCTTCAATATTTTCAGTAGCTCCTCAAATCCTTTGTCGGGTACACCATTCTCTGCCTTCCACTGTAGCAATTTCAGTGTTGTACCGAGCTTTCTGTTGCCTGTTGGGGAACGTTGCATGGGAAACAAAAAAATTCCTATGAACACACAAGCCTATCCATGGTGATGAGCATCTACGAGAGGGAGAGTGGATCTACGTACCCTTGTAGATCGCTAAGCGGGAAGCGTTAAGAAACGCGGTTGGTGTAGTCGAACTTCTTCGCGATCCAAATCGCCGAGCATCCCGCAATATAATCACGAACCGTCCCGCGAACCAATCACGAACCATCCCGCGATCTCGTCATGATCCGTCCCGCAATCCGATCATGAACGTCTTGTGGCCTTGATCACGATCCTTCCAATCTAGTGCCGAACGGATGGCACCTCCGCGTTCAGCACACGTGCAACTTGATGACGATCTCCACCGTCTTGATCCAGCAAGAGGAGGCGGAGAGGAGGGAGAGTTCACCAGCAGCGTAACGGCGCTCCGGCGATGGTGGTGGAGTGGTTCCGGCAGGGCTTCGCCTATGCACTGCGGAAAACCGACCTAGAGGAGCACCAGAGAAACGGGTAGCACATGGTCGTAAACTGTGTCTAAACAGCACCCAATACACCAATATATAAAGGAGGGAGGGAGAGGCAGCCTTGGCGCCAGCCCAAGGCCTCCTAGGAGTCGGCCGGCTAGAGGGGGAGGAGTCCTACTCCTCCACTCCTAGTAGGAGTAGGACTCTTCCTTTTTAGCCTTTTTTCACCTTTTCCTTTAGGACTTTTGCCTCCTGTGCCATGGGCCTTGTTGTGGCTGTTTCTCCAGCCCACTAAGGGCGGGTTATCACTCTTCACAGCCCATGGACCCTCTAGGGTGGAAATACCCCTCCCGGAGGTCTCCCGGTACACTACATATGAGCCCGAAACTTTTCCGGCGACCAAACTGGGACTTCCTATATATGAATCTTTACCTCCGGACCATTCCGGAGCTCCTCGTGACCTCCGGGATCTCATCCGGGACTCCGAACAACCTTCGGTCACCACCATACATAACTCTACACTACTGAAACGTCACTGAACCTTAAGTGTGCAGACCCTGCGGGTTCGAGAACTATGTAGACATGACCGAGACACCTCTACGGCCAATAACCAATGGAGGGACCTGGACGTCCACATTGGTTCCTACATATTCTACGAAGATCTTCATCGGTTGAACCTCTATGTCAAGGATTCAGTTAATCCCGTATAACGTTCCCTATGTTCTTCGGTATGTTACTTGCCCGAGATTCGATCGTCGGCATCTCCATACCTAGTTCAACCTCGTTACCGGCAAGTCTCTTTACTCGTTCCATAATACAATATCCCTCAACTAACAATTAGTCACATTGCTTGCAAGGCTCATTGTGATGTTGCATTACCGAGTGGGCCCCGAGATACCTCTCCGTCACACGGAGTAACAAATCCCAATCTCGATACATGCCAACTCAACAGACACCATCGGAGATACCTGTAGAGCACATTTATAGTCACCTAGTTACGTTGCGACGTTTGATACACACAAGGCACTCCTCCGATATCCGTGAGTTGCATGATCTCATGGTCATAGGAACATATACTTGACATGCGGAAAACAGTAGCAACAAACTGACACGATCATATGCTACGTTTGTAGTTTGGGTCTTGTCCATCACATCATTCTCCTAATGATGTGATCCCGTTATCAAATGACATCTCATGTCCATGATTACGAAACCTTAACCATCTTTTGATCAACGAGCTAGTTCACTAGAGGCATACTAGGGACATTGTGTTTGTTTATGTATCCACACATGTATCCATGTTTCCAATTAATACAATTCTAGCATGGACAATAAACAATTATCATGAACAAGGAAATATAATAATAAACACTTTATTTATTGCCTCTAGGGCATATTTCCAACAGTCTCCCACTTGCACTAGAGTCAACAATCTAGTTCACATCACTATGTGATTTACATGGTAATGAATCGAACACCCATACATTTCTGGTGTTGATCATGTTTAGCCCTTGGAAGAGGTTTAGTCAATGGGTCTGCAACATTCAGATCTGTGTGCACTTTGCAAATATTTATGTCCTTCTCCTTGATGTAGAACCGGATGGAGTTGAAGCGTCGCTTTATGTGTCTGGTCCTCTTGTGAAACCTTGCTTCCTTGGCTAGAGAAATGGCACCAGTGTTGTCACGGAACAGGTTTATTGGATTTAGTGCACTAGGCACTACTCCAAGATCTGTCATGAACTGCTTCATCCAGACACCTTCCTTCGCTGCCTCCAAGGCTGTGATGTACTCCGCTTCGCACGTAGAATCAGCTACCACGCTTTGTTTGGAACTGGACCAGTTTACCGCTCCCCTGTTAAGAACAAATACGTATCCGGTTTGCGACTTAGAGTCATCCGGATTAGTGTCAAAGCTTGCATCGACGTAACCCTTTACGACGAGCTCTTCATCACCTCCATATACGAGAAACATGTCCTTAGTCCTGTTAAGGTACTTAAGGATATTCTTGACCGCTTGCCAGTGCTCCATTCTAGGATCACTTTGAAACCTTCCAGCCATACTTATGGCAAGGCTGACATCGGGTCTTGTGAATTGCATACATGATAGAGCCTATGGCTGAAGCATAGGGGATGACGCTCATCTTTTCTTTATCTTCTCCAGTCACTGGGCATTGAGTCTTACTCAACTTCACACCTTGTAACACAGGCAAGAACCCCTTCTTGGATTGTTCCATTTTGAACTTCTTCGAAACTTTATCAAGATATGTGCTCTGTGAAAGTGCTATCAAGCGTCTCGACCTATCTCTATAGATCTTAATGCCTAATATGAAAGCAGCTTCTCCTAGGTCCTTCATTGAAAAACTCTTATTCAAATATTCCTTCATGCTTTCCAGCATTTCTATATTGTTTCCAATCAGCAATATGTCATCCACATATAATACTAGAAACGCTATAGAGCTCCCACTCACTTTCTTGTAAATACAAGCTTCTCCATAAACTTGTATAAACTCAAACGCTTTGATCACCTCATCAAAGCGCTTATTACAGCTCCGAGATACTTGCACCAATCCATAAATGGATCGCTGGAGTTTGCAAACTGTGTCAGCATTCTCTGGATCGACAAAACCTTCGGGTTGCATCATATACAACTCTTCCTCAAGGAAACCGTTGAGGAATGCCGTTTTGACATCCATCTGCCAAATTTCATAGTCGAAATAAGCAGCTATTGCCAACATGATTCTGACAGACTTAAGCATCGCTACGGGTGAGAAAGTCTCATCGTAGTCAACTCCTTGAACTTGTGAAAAACCCTTTGCCACCAGTCGAGCTTTATAGACGGTGACATTACCGTCCGCCTCCGTCTTCTTCTTATAGATCCATTTGTTCTGAATGGCATTTCGCCCTTCAGGTAGTACTTCCAAAGTCCATACTTTGTTTTCATACAAGGATCCCATCTCGGATTTCATGGCCTCTAACCATTTCTCGGAATCCGGGCCCATCACTGCTCCTCCATAGCTCGTAGGTTCATTGTTGTCTAACAACATGACCTCCTAGACAAGGTTGCCGTACCACTCGGGAGTAGCACGCGTCCTTGTCGACCTACAAGGTTCAATAGTAGCTTGATCTGAAGCTTCATGATCATCATCATTAACTTCCTCTTCTACCGTCGTAGGTTCCACAGAAACATCTTTCTGCGCTGCGCTACTTTCTGGATGAAGTAAAGGTTCAATAACCTCATCAAGCTCTATTTTCCTCCCGCTCAATTCTTTCGAGAGAAACTCTTTCTCAAGAAATGTTCCGTTCTTAGCGACAAACACTTTGCCTTCGGATCTGAGATAGAAGGTATACCCAACTGTCTCTTTCGGGTATCCTATGAAGACGCATTTCTCCGCTTTGGGTTCCAGCTTTTCAGGCTGAAGCTTTTTGACATAAGCATCACATCCCCAAACTTTAAGAAACGACAACTTTGGCCTTTTGCCAAACCACAGTTCATATGGCATCGTCTCAACGGATTTTGATGGTGCCCTATTTAAAGTGAATGCAACTGTCTCTAATGCATAACCCCAAAATGATAGTGGCAAATCGGCAAGAGACATCATAGAACGCACCATATCTAATAAGGTTCGATTACGACATTCAGACACACCATTACGCTGTGGTGTTCTGGGCTGTGTTAACTGTGAAACAATTCCACACTGAATTCTCAACTTCACTCTGAAATTGCTTGAACTTTTCAAACATTTCAGACTTCTGTTTCATCAAGTAAATATACCCATATCTACTCAAGTCATCAGTGAAGGTGAGAAAGTAAGGATATCCAACGCGCGCTGCAACATTCATTGGACCGCACACATCAGTATATATGATTTCCAATAAGTCACTTGCCCGTTCCATTGTTCTAGAGAACGGCATTTTAGTCATCTTGCCCATCAAGCATGGTTCACATGTGTCAAGTGATTCAAAATCAAGTGACTCCAAAAGTCCATCAGCATGGAGCTTCCTCATGCGTTTTACACCAATATGACCTAAACAGCAGTGCCACAAGAAAGTGGTACTATCATTAACTACTCTACATCTTTTGGCATCAATGTTATGAACATGTGTGTCATCACTATCAAGATTCAATATGAATAAATCCCTAACATTGGGTGCATGACCATAAAAGATATTACTCATATAAATAGAACAACCTTTATTCTCTGATTTAAATGAGTAACCGTCTCACAATAAACAAGATCCAGATATAATGTTCATGCTTAACGCAGGCACTAAATAACAATTATTCAGGTTCATCACTAATCCTGATGATAATCGAAGAGAGAGTGTGCCGACGGCGATCACATCAACCTTGGAACCATTTCCCACGCGCATCGTCACTTCGTCCTTTGCTAGTCTTCGTTTATTCTGTAGTTCCTGCTTTGAGTTGCAAATGTGAGCAACCGAACCGGTATCAAATACCCAGACACTACTACGAGAACTAGTAAGGTACACATAAATAACATGTATATCATATATACCTTGTTTGTCGTTGGCCGCCTTCTTGTCAGCTAGGTACTTGGGGTAGTTCCGCTTCCAGTGACCAGTTCATTTGTAATGAAAGCACTCAGTTTCTGGCTTAGGCTTCTTTTTAGGAGTAGCAAATGCTTTGCCATCCTTCTTGGTTTTACCCTTCTTGCCTTTGCCCTTGCCATTTTTCTTGAAACTAGTGGTTTTATTGACCATCAACACTTGATGTTCTTTCTGGATTTCAGACTCAGCAACTTTCAGCATCGCAAACAGCTCGACGACTGACTTGTTCATCCTGTGCAGGTTATAGTTCATCACAAAGCTCTTGTAACTAGGTGGCAGTGATTGAAGAACTCTATCAGTGATCGCCTCCGGCGGAAGGGTAATTCCCAACTCAGCTAGACGGTTTGAGTACCCAGACATTCTGAGTATGTGCTCACTGATAGACCCGTTCTCCTCCATCTTGCAAGCATAGAATTTATCGGAGTCTCATACCTCTCGATCCGGGCATTCTTCTAAAAGATAAACTTCAATTCCTGGAACATCTCATATGCTCCATGACGTTCAAAACGTCTTTGAAGTCCCGGTTCTAAGCCATACAATATTGCGTGCGTTATATAATAAAGTGTGATGACCCACAATTATAGGGGATCTATCGTCGTCCTTTCGATAAGTAAGAGTGTCGAACCCAACGAGGAGCATAAGGAAATGACAAGCGGTTTTCAGTAAGGTATTCTCTGCAAGCACTGAAATTGTCGGTAACAAATAGTTGTGTGATAAGATAATTTGTAATGGGTAGCAAGTAACAATAGTAACAAAGGTGCAGCAATATAGCTCAATCCCTTTTCTAGCAAGGGACAATCCTGAATGAACTCTTATATAAGGTGAAGCGCTCCCGAGGACACATGGGAATTATTGTCAAGCTATTTTTCATCCTGTTCATATGATTCGCGTTCGCTACTTTGATAGTTTGATATGTGGGTGGACCGGTGCTTGGGTGTTGTCCTTACTTGGACAAACATCCCACTTATGATTATCCCCTCTCGCAAGCATCCGCAACTACGAAAGAATAATTAAGACAAAGTCTAACCATAGCATTAAACTAGTGGATCCAAATCAGCCCCTTATGAAGCAACGCATAAACTAGGGTTTAAGCTTCTGTCACTCTAGCAACCCATCATCTACTTATTACTTCCCAATGCCTTCCTCTAGGCCCAAATAATGGTAAAGTGTCATGTAGTCTATGTTCACACAACACCACTAGAGGAGAGACAACATACAACGCATCAAAATATCGAACGAATACCAAATTCACATGACTACTAGTAGCAAGACTTATCCCATGTCCTCAGGAACAAACGTAACTACTCACAAAGCATAATTATGTACATGATCACAGAGGTATTGAATAGAATTAAGGATCTGTACATATGATCTTCCACCAAGTAAACCAACTAGCATCAACTACAAGAAGTAATTAACACTACTAGCAACCTTACGAGTACCAATCGGAGTCGCGAGACGGAGATTGGATACAAGAGATGAACTAGGGTTTGGAGATGAGATGATGTTGATGAAGATGTTTATGGATATGATTCCCCTCCGATAAGAGGAGTGTTGGTGATGACGATGGCGACGATTTCCCTCTCCGGGAGAGAAGTTTCCCCGGTAGGACGGCCCTGCCGGAGCTCTAGATTGGTTCTGCTCAAGTTCCGCCTCGTGGCGGCGGCGTTTCTTCCCAAAAGCTCTCTCTCGATTTTTTCTGGGATTAAACCCTTCATATAGAGGAAGATGGGGGCCAGAGGGGCTACAGGGGGCCCACGAGCCCCCCAGGCGTGCCCAGGGGGTAGGGCGCACCTGGCACGCTTGTGGCTTCCTGGTGGCTCCCCTCTCGTATTTCTTCCGCCCAGTATTTTTTATATATTCCAAAATAATTCCTCGTTGATTTTCACGGCTTTTGGAGTTGTGCAGAATAGACATCTCAAACTTGCTCATTTTCCAGCCTAGAATTCCAGCTGCCGGCACTCTCCCTCTTCATGTAAACCTTGTAAAATAAGAGAGAAAAGGCATAAGTATTGTACCATAATGTGTAATAACATCTCATAATGCGATAAATATCAATATAAAGGTATGATGCAAAATAGACGTATCAACTCCCCCAAGCTTAGACCTCGCTTGTCCTCAAGCGAAATCCGAGATCGATAAATATGCCCACATGTTTAGAGATAGAGGTGTCGATAAAATAAAATATGGACATATAGGCATCATGATCATATTTAGAATAGCAATATCGTCATATAAACCCTTATGCTAAAGTGACAATTCATTCACAATGTAAAGCATGCATCAAGAACCTTATTGAGAATTAACAACCAATAGTCATTAGTCATTGAAGCAATTGCAATTCATCATAACATTGGAAAGAGTCAAATAAGAGCTTGTAAAGCAAATCCACATACTCAATCATCTTTTAGTCTTCTACAATTGCTAAAACTCACGCGGTACTCATGAGATCAAAGTTTCAGTTGGACATAGAGAAATATAGGGGCTTATAGTTTCGCCTCCCAACTATTTACCTCAAGGGTAATGTCAATAATAATGATTCATGATTACTTACTTCCAAGTTGATATATGAATATAGATCTTTCCCTAGCACATGACTCTTGCCAAGATAATGGCAAAATAAGGAATTGGTGTCGATCACCGTGACTCTTTTTAAAGATAAAAAGTAAAGGTACAAGATAGGCCCTTCGTAGAGGGAAGCAGAGGTTGTCATGCGCTTTTGAGGTTTGGATGTGTGATCTCTTAGTGTGAAGGAACGTCACTTTATATTGCCTCCTGTGATAAAGAACTTTATTATGCAGTCTGTCGCTTTTATGTCTTCCTCATCATAGGTTCGTACAAAGATTATTTTCCACACACTAATAGATCATACATATTTAGGGAGCAATTTTTATTGCTTGCACCGATGATAACATACTTGAAGGATCTTATTCAATCCATAGGTAGGTATGGTGGACTCTCATGGCAAAACTGGGTTGAGGGTTTTATGGATGCGCAAGTAGTATCTCTACTTAGTGCAGAAGTTTTGGCTAATATGAGGTGGAAGCAAGCATCACATGCTAAAGGATCTATAATCACATAACATTGTTCGGAACCAAGCAAACATAATTCATTATGTTGTCTTCCTTGTCCAACTTCTAGTTCTTAGCATGTAATAGTTTAATGAGTGTTCACTGTTGGAAATATGCCCTAGAGGCAATAATAAAATGGTTATTATTGTATTTCCTTGTTCATGATAATTGTCTATTGTTCATGCTATAATTGTGTTAACCGGAAACCATAATACATGTGTGAATACATAGACCACAACATGTCCCTAGTGAGCCTCTAGTTGACTAGCTCGTTGATCAATAGATGGTCACGGTTTCATGGCCATGGACATTGGATGTCGTTGATAACGGGATCACATCATTAGGAGAATGATGTGATGGACAAGACCCAATCCTAAGCATAGCACAAAGATCGTGTAGTTCGTTTGCTAAAGCTTTTCAATGTCAAGTGTCATTTCCTTAGACCATGAGATTGTGTAACTCCCGGATACCGTAGGAATACTTTGGGTGTGCCAAACGTCACAACGTAACTGGGTGGCTATAAAGGTACGCTACGGGTATCTCCGAAAGTGTCTGTTGGGTTGACACGAATCGAGACTGGGATTTGTCACTCCGTGTGACGGAGAGGTATCTCTGGGCCCACTCGGTAAGACATCATCATTATGAGCTCAATGTGACTAAGGAGTTAGTCACGGGATGATGTATTACGGAATGAGTAAAGAGACTTGCCGGTAACGAGATTGAACAAGGTATAGGGATACCGACGATCGAATCTCGGGCAAGTACCATACCGATAGACAAAGGGAATTGTATACGGGATTAATTGAATCCCCGACATCGTGGTTCATCCGATGAGATCATCGTGGAGTACGTGGGAGCCAACATGGGTATCCAGATCCCGCTGTTGGTTATTGGCCGGAGAAGTGTCTCGGTCATGTCTACGTGTCTCCCGAACCCGTAGGGTCTACACACTTAAGGTTCGATGACGCTAGGGTTATAGGGAAATGGTATACGTGATTACCGAAGGTTGTTCGGAGTCCCGGATGAGATCCCGGACGTCACGAGGAGCTCCGGAATGGTCCGGAGGTAAAGATTGATATATAGGAAGTCCAGTTTTGGTCACCGGAAAGTTTTCGGGCTCATCGGTAGTGTACCGGGAGTGCCGGGAGGGTGCCGGAGGACCCCCGGGAGGGGTGTGACGACCAGAGGACTTCATGGGCTGTTAGATAAAGTGTGTCAGCCCTTATTGGGCTGGGAAATACTTTTGCTAAAGGCCCATGTGGCTGGAGATAAGGAGATAAGGCAAAAAGGATTTAAAAGGAGGAGATCCACCTCCCTTGTGGGAGGTGGACTCTCCCTTTAATTCGGTCGGCTATCTCCTCTTTGGAGTAGAGGCCAAGCCAGCCCTCCACGTCCCTCCTCCTATATATACTTGAGGTTTTGGATGTTTTGAGATAGGATTTGATCTCTCTCTCTCACGGCGAAGCCCTACCTCTCTTCTTCCTCCTCCGCAGCGCTTAGGCGAAGCCCTGTCGGAATACCTTGCTACTCCACCACCACCACGCCGTCGTGCTGCTGTTGGAGCCCTCCCCCAACCTCTCCTTCCTCCTTGCTGGATCAAGGTGTTGGAGACGTCACCGGGCTGCACGTGTGTTGAACGCGGAGGTGCCGTCCGTTCGGCACTTGATCGGATCTACCGCGATCTGAATCGCTGCGAGTACGACTCCATCAACCGCGTTCTTGTAACGTTTCCGCTTAGCGATCTTCAAAGGTATGAAGATCCACTCTCCCCTTGCTCGTTGCTGGTTTCTCCATAGATGGATCTTGGTGAACGCGTAGGAAAATTTTTGATTTACTACTACGTCTCCCAACAGTGGCATCATGAGCTAGGTCTATGCGTAGAATCCATGCACGAGTAGAACACAAAGCAGTTGTGGGCGTCGATTTTGTTAATATGCTTGCCGTTACTAGTCTTATCTTGATTCGACGGTATTGTGGGATGAAGCGGCCCGGACCAACCTTACACGTACGCTTACGTGAGACCGGTTCCACCGCCTGACATGCACTAGTTGCATAAGGTGGCTAGCGGGTGTCTGTCTCTCCCACCTTAGTCGGATTGGATTCGATGAAAAGGGTCCTTATGAAGGGTAAATAGCAATTGGCATATCACGTTGTGGTTTTGACGTAGGTAAGAAACGTTCTTGCTAGAAACCTATAGCAACCACGTAAAAACTTGCAACTACAAATTAGAGGACGTCTAACTTGTTTTTGCAGCATATGCCGTGTGATGTGATATGGCCAAAAGGATGTGATGTGATGCATTGTGATGTATGAGATTGATCATGTTCTTGTAATAGGGTTCACGACTTGCATGTCGATGACTATGACAACCGGCAGGAGCCATAGGAGTTGTCTTATATCATTGTATGACCTGCGTGTCAATCATAAACGCCATGTAATTACTTTACTTTATTGCTAAACGTTAGCTGTAGTAGTAGAAGTAATATTTGGCGAGACAACTTCATGAAGACACAATGATGGAGATCATGATGATGGAGATCATGGTGTCGTGCCGGTGACAGTGATGATCATGGTGCCCCGAAGATGGAGATCAAAGGAGCAAGATGATATTGGCCATATCATGTCACTATATTGATTGCATGTGATGTTTATCATGTTTACATCTTATTTGCATAGAACGACGGTAGTAAATAAGATGATCTCTCAATAAAATTTCAAGAAAGGTGTTCACCCTAACTGTGCACCGTTGCTAAGGATCGTCGTTCCGAAGCACCACGTGATGATCGGGTGTGATAGGTTCTAACGTTCGCATACAACGGGTGTAAGCCAGATTTACACATGCGAAACACTTAGGTTGACTTGACGAGCCTAGCATGTACAGACATGGCCTCGGAACACGGAAGACCGAAAGGTCGAACATGAGTCGTATAGAAGATACGATCAACATAGAGATGTTCACCATGGATGACTAGTCCGTCTCACGTGATGATCGGACACGGGCTAGTTGACATGGATCATGTATCACTTGGAAGACTAGAGAGATGTCTATCTAAGTGGGAGTTCATTAATAATTTGATTAAATGAACTTAATTATCATGAACTTAGTCTAAAAATGTCCTTGCAAATTATGTCGTAGATAGCTCGCGCTGTAGCTCCCCAGTTTTATTGATACAATCCTAGAGAAAAGTAAGTTGAAAGTTGATGGTAGCAATAATGCGGACTGGGTCCGTGATCTGAGGATTGTCCTCATTGCTGCACAGAAAGCTTATGTTTTTGATGTACCGCTAACTACATCACTCCCTCAAGCGTTGTCTGTAGATGTTGTGAACATATGACAGGCACTTTTTGATGACTACGTGATAGTTCAGTGCGTCATGCATTACGGCTTAGAATTGAGGCTTCAAAATGTTTTGAACGTCATAGAACATATGAGATGTTCTAGGAGCTGAGATTGTGATCTCAAGCTCGTGCCTATGTTGAGAGGTATGAGACCTCCAACAAGATTCTTTGCCTGCAAGATAAAGGAGAATAGCTTAATCGGTGAGAGTGTTCTCAGATTGTCTGGGTGCTACAATCACTTGAATCAAGTGGGAGTTAATCTTCCAGATGAGATAGTGATTAATGCAGTTCTCCAAGTCACTGCCACCAAGCTACTAGAGCTTCGTGATGAACTATAACATGCCAGGGATGGATAAGATGATCCCTGAGTTGTTCGTGATGTTTGACACCACGAAGGTAGAAATCAATAAGGAGCATCAAGTGTTGATGGTTAAGTGAAAACCACTAGTTTCAAAAAGGGGCAAGGGCAAGAAGGGAAAAACTTCAGGAATGGCAAGCCAGTTGTTGCTCTAGTGAAGAAACCCAAGGTTGAGCCCGAACCCGAGACTAAGTGCTTCTGTTATGAGGAGAATGTTCGCTGAAGCGGAAAAACCCTAGATTATTGGTAGATAAGAAGGCTGGTAATGTCAATGGAAGTATATTTGATATACGTGTTAGTGATGTGTACCTTGCTGGTACTCCTAGTAGCACCTAGGTATTAGATACCGGTTCGGTTGCTAAGTGTTAGCAACTCGAAATAAAAGCTACGGAGTAAATGGAGACTAGCTAGGTGAAAGGTGACGATGTGTGTTGGAAGTATTTCCAAGATTGATGTGATCACCATCGCACGCTCTCTCTACCTTCAGGATTTGTGATAAACCTAAATAAATGTTATTTGGTGTTTGCGTTGAGCATAAACGTGATTAGATCATGATTAGTGCGATACGGTTATTCATATAAGTTAGAGAATAATGGTTATTCTGTTTACATGGATAATGCCTTCAATGGTCATGCACCCACTCGAAATGGTTTATCGAATCATGATCGTAGTAGTACACATATTCATAACATTGGTACCAAAAGATACAAAGTTAATAATGATAGTACCACATGCTTGTGGCACTGCCACGTAATGTCATATTGGTATAAATCGCATGAAGAAACTCCATGATGATGGATGTTTTTTGACTCACTCGATTTCGAATCGGTTGAGACATGCGAGCCATGCCTCTTGGGCAAGATGACTGAGACCCCGTCATCCAATATGATGGAGCGGGCAAGTGGCTTATTGGAATTAATACATGTTGATGTATGTGGTCCAATGAGTGTTGAAACACACAGTGGATATCGTTGTTTTTCTTTACCTTCACTGATGATTTGAGTAAATATGGGGATATTTACTTAATGAAACACGAATCTGAAATGTTTGAAAGGTTCAAGGAGTTTCAGAGTGAAGTTAAAGATCATCGTGACAAGAAGATAAATGTCTATGATATGATCATGGAGGTGAATATCTAAGTTACGAGTTTGGTATGCAATTTTAGACAATGTGGAAATTGTTTCACAGCTCACGCCTCCTGGAACACCATAGTGTGATGGTGTGTTCGAACGTCGTAGTCGTGCTCTATTGGATATAGTGAGTACTATGATGTCTCTTATCGTTTTACCACTATCGTTATGGGGTTATGCATTAAAGACAAATCCATTCACTTTAACAGGGCACCATCTAAGTCTGTTGAGATGACACCGTGAGAATTATGGTTTGATAGAAGCCTAAGCTGTCATTTCTTAATGTTTGGGGCTGCGACGCTTATGTGAAAATGGGTTTTTCACCTAGCGAGCTCGAACCCAAAGCAGACAAATGCATCTTCATAGAATACCCTAATGAGACATTGGGTATACCTTCTATCTCAGATCCAAGCGCAAAAGGTATTTGTAGCTAAGAATGGGTCCTTTCTTGAGAAAGAGTTTCTCTCGAAAGAATTGAGTGGGAGGAAGATAGAACTTGATAAGGTTGTTGAACCTTTGTTTCATCCAGAGAATAGCGCAACACAGAAAGATGTTTCTGTAGAGCCTACTCAGTTGAAAAGGAAGTTAATGATGATGATCATGAAGCTTCGGATCAAGTCACTATCGAACCTCGTAGGTCGACAAGGACGCGTACTGCTCCTGAGTAGTACGACAACCCTGTCTTGGAAATCATGTTGTTGGACAGCGATGAACCTACGAACTATGGAGAAGCGATGGTGGGCCCGGATTCCAACAAATGGCTAGGAGCCATGAAATCCGAGAAAGGATCCATGTATGAAAACCAAGTATGGACTTTGGTAGACTTGCCTGTTGAATGGCGGGTCATTGAGTACAAATGGACCTTTGAGATAAACATAGACGCTAATGGTGAAATGTCACCGTTTATAAAGCTCGACTTGTCGCAAAGAAGTTTCCGCCAAGTTCAAGGAGTTGACTGCAATGAGATTGTCTCATCTGTAGCGATGCTAAAAGTCTATTAAAATTTTGTTAGCAGTTGCTGCATTTTTCGATTATGAAATCTGGCAGATGGATGACAAAACAAGGTTTCCGTAATGGTTTCTGTGAGGAAGAGTTGTATGTGATACAACCAGAAGGTTTTGTCAATCCTAAGGATGCTAATAATATGCAAACTCCAGCGATCCTTCTATGGACTGGAGCAAGCATCTCGGAGTTGGAATATATGCTTTGATGAGGTGATCAAAGTGTTTAAGTTTATACAATGTTTATGAGAAACTTGTATTTGCAAGAAAGTGAGTGGGAGCACTATGGAATTTCTTATAAGAATATGTAGTTGACATATTATTGATCGGAAATGATGTAGAATTTCTGGAAGAGCATGAAGGGTTGTTTGAAAAGTTTTTTTTCAAAGGAAGACCCAGATAAAGCTACTATTTTATTAAGCATCAAGATCTATAGGGATAGATCTATTCGCTTGATAAGTTTTTTTCGACGAAGACATACCTTGACAAGTTTTTGAAGGAGTTCAAAATAGATGGGTCAAAGAAGGAGTTCTTGACTGTATTGTAAGGTGTGAAATTGAGTAAGACTCAATACCCGACCACGGCAGAAGATAAAGAAGAGATGAGTGTCATCTCCTATGCTTTAGCCATAGGCTCTATATAGTATGCCATGCTGTGTACCGCACCTGTGTGTGCCTTGCCATGAGTCTGTCAAGGGGTACAAGAGTAATCCAAGAGTGGATCACTAGACAGCGGTCAAAGTTAGCCTTAGTAACTTGAGAACTAAGGAAATATTTCTCGATTATGGAGGTGATAAAGAGTTCATCGTAAAGTGTTACGATGATGCAAGCTTTAAAACCAATCCGGATGACTCTTAGTAGAAATCCAGCTACGTATAGTGGAGCAGCCATTTGGAATAGCTCCAAGTGGAGCGTGGGAGCAGTGTCTACAAATATGAAATGGAAAGTTTGCAAAGGTACACACGGATCTGAATGTCGCAGACCCGCTGACTAAAAACCTCTTTCACGAGCAGAACATGAACAAACCCCAGAACTTATTGGGTGTTAATCACATGATGATATGATCACATGGTGATGTAAGTGTTAATCACATGGTGATGTGAACTAGATTATTGACTCTAGTGCAAGTGGGAGACTGTTGGAAATATGCCCTAGAGGCAATAATAAAATGGTTATTATTGTATTTCCTTGTTCATGATAATTGTCTATTGTTCATGCTATAATTGTGTTAACCCGAAACCATAATACATGTGTGAATACATAGACCACAACATGTCCCTAGTGAGCCTCTAGTTGACTAGCTCGTTGATCAATAGATGGTCACGGTTTCATGGCCATGGACATTGGATGTCGTTGATAACGGGATCACATCATTAGGAGAATGATGTGATGGACAAGACCCAATCCTAAGCATAGCACAAAGATCGTGTAGTTCGTTTGCTAAAGCTTTTCAATGTCAAGTGTCATTTCCTTAGACCATGAGATTGTGTAACTCCCGGATACCGTAGGAATACTTTGGGTGTGCCAAACGTCACAACGTAACTGGGTGGCTATAAAGGTACGCTACGGGTATCTCCGAAAGTGTCTGTTGGGTTGACACGAATCGAGACTGGGATTTGTCACTCCGTGTGACGGAGAGGTATCTCTGGGCCCACTCGGTAAGACATCATCATTATGAGCTCAATGTGACTAAGGAGTTAGTCACGGGATGATGTATTACGGAACGAGTAAAGAGACTTGCCGGTAACGAGATTGAACAAGGTATAGGGATACCGACGATCGAATCTTGGGCAAGTACCATACCGATAGACAAAGGGAATTGTATACGGGATTAATTGAATCCCCGACATCGTGGTTCATCCGATGAGATCATCGTGGAGTACGTGGGAGCCAACATGGGTATCCAGATCCCGCTGTTGGTTATTGGCCGGAGAAGTGTCTCGGTCATGTCTACGTGTCTCCCGAACCCGTAGGGTCTACACACTTAAGGTTCGATGACGCTAGGGTTATAGGGAAATGGTATACGTGATTACCGAAGGTTGTTCGGAGTCCCGGATGAGATCCCGGACGTCACGAGGAGCTCCGGAATGGTCCGGAGGTAAAGATTGATATATAGGAAGTCCAGTTTTGGTCACCGGAAAGTTTTCGGGCTCATCGGTAGTGTACCGGGAGTGCCGGGAGGGTGCCGGAGGACCCCCGGGAGGGGTGTGACGACCAGAGGACTTCATGGGCTGTTAGATAAAGTGTGTCAGCCCTTATTGGGCTGGTAAATACTTTTGCTAAAGGCCCATGTGGCTGGAGATAAGGAGATAAGGCAAAAAGGATTTAAAAGGAGGAGATCCACCTCCCTTGTGGGAGGTGGACTCTCCCTTTAATTCGGCCGGCTATCTCCTCTTTGGAGTAGAGGCCAAGCCAGCCCTCCACATCCCTCCTCCTATATATACTTGAGGTTTTGGATGTTTTGAGATAGGATTTGATCTCTCTCTCTCTCACGGCGAAGCCCTACCTCTCTTCTTCCTCCTCCGCAGCGCTTAGGCGAAGCCCTGTCGGAATACCTTGCTACTCCACCACCACCACGCCGTCGTGCTGCTGTTGGAGCCCTCCCCCAACCTCTCCTTCCTCCTTGCTGGATCAAGGTGTTGGAGACGTCACCGGGCTGCACGTGTGTTGAACGCGGAGGTGCCGTCCGTTCGGCACTTGATCGGATCTACCGCGATCTGAATCGCTGCGAGTACGACTCCATCAACCGCGTTCTTGTAACGTTTCCGCTTAGCGATCTTCAAAGGTATGAAGATCCACTCTCCCCTTGCTCGTTTCTGGTTTCTCCATAGATGGATCTTGGTGAACGCGTAGGAAAATTTTTGATTTACTACTACGTCTCCCAACATTCACAATCATAGACGGTGTCAAAGATGATATATTTATATGTGAACCTCTCTTTCCTTATTACTTCCTATTAATTGCAACAATGACCAAGGTCTACGTTTGTCTACCCACAACAAGTTTCAGTCATCATTCTTTTTATATGTGAAGCCATCACTTCCCATAAGATCATCACATGATCTTTCATGCTTTGTTCTTTGTTATTAATTTCTTTAGATCATGGCAAGAAGCAAATCCCTTAACTAGAACACTCTTTATTATATAACTCACGAACTCAATTACATTGGGGGTAACACAAAGAAAAACTCAAGCCTAGATCATACTAAGAACTTTATTCTACTAGATAAAGATATTACCAAAAGGATCAAACTAATATAAAGGTAAAGGCAAAAGATGTGATGGTGATATGATATTGGGACAACTCCCCCAAGCTTGGCACAAGCCAAGGGGAGTTCCCATACCCGTGTGTTTAATTGTCTTCCTTCGGAGGTGGTGGTGGTGAAGTTGGGGCAGAATGCTTAAGCTTGTTTAGTTTCCTTTTTAGCACAAAGTTCTGCTCTTTTAGATTGTTAACTTCCTCTTCAAGCCTCAACACCCTTTGACTTAATTCTTGCTTACTCTCCTTCAAAAGACGAGAAGGGGTAAACAAAATCTTAGGCTTCTTCCTTGAGTTAGGCAGACTCAACTTCTTGAACTCCACATGCATGTCCCCAGGTTGGGGTAGAGGAACTTCCTCTTCGTCGGAATTTGTTGCTTCCTTCCCCTTAGGATCGTAATCTTCCTCCTCATCTGTGGTCCAACCATAAGGATCTAAGTATCCGTAAACCTTGGGGTTAGCAAGGTAATCAGCCACATAGCTCTCCCCCTCTGAATCTTGAGAGGACATATTTGCTCTAAATCTGTTGCAAAAACAGGCTCGAAACAAAAGCAGAGGATATTTGCGTGATACGAGGGTCAGACCCTTCAGGAGATTATGTAATGAATTTTTACCGACCATAAGGAGCATTCCATAAGAAAACGGAGTCCGGGAGGCACACGAGGTGCTCACGAGCCCCCCAGGCGCGCCCAGGGGCTAGGGGCGCTCCTGGCAGGCTCGTCGCCTCCTCGTGCGCTTTCCGAACTACTTTAATTTTTTCTATTTTTCTAAATATTCCAAAACGGAGAAAAATTGCTATTGGAAAAGTTTTGGAGTTGGTTTTCTTACCGTATCACATACCTCTTCGTTTTCGGAGCCTGAAACAGGCTGGTAAACATCCCTTATGTACTCCTCCGAGGTTATGGTATTAATTATATTTCTTTCAACATTTATGGGAGTACCTGAGATGTAATGCTTGATTCTTTGCCCATTCACAACTCTCGGGAAAGTTCCTTCCTCGTTGTTGATTTTGATGGCACCGGAATGATATACTTCTTCGGCAATATAAGGATCTTCCCATTTAGAGAGAAGCTTGCCTGCAAAAAATCTTAAACGAGAATTGTATAGCAAGACATAATCACCTACATTGAACTCATGTTTTTGTATCCTTTTATCATGCCACCTCTTAACTTTCTCTTTAAACAACTTGGCATTTTCATATGTCTGAGTTCTCCATTCATCAAGTGAGATAATATCAAATAACCTCTTCTCACCAGCAAGTTTGAAATCAAAGTTGAGCTCT
The DNA here is from genome assembly GCA_022496015.1 of Hordeum marinum. Taxonomy (NCBI): domain Eukaryota; kingdom Viridiplantae; phylum Streptophyta; class Magnoliopsida; order Poales; family Poaceae; genus Hordeum; species Hordeum marinum. The sequence continues at coordinate 396,654,272 of CM039676.1, read as the reverse complement.
TTTATTGTCCAATAAGCCTTATGCTCTAGCTTAAGAGGTAAATGACATGCTTTACCGTAAACCATTTTATACGGAGACATGCCCATGGGATTCTTATAAGCAGTTCTATAAGCCCACAGTGCATCATCAAGTGTCTTAGACCAATTCTTTCTAGACCTATTAACAGTCTTTTACAAAATTAATTTAATTTCTCTATTACTTAACTCTACTTGACCACTAGACTGAGGATGATAAGGAGATGCAATTCTATGGTTGACATCATACTTAGAAAGCATTTTACGGAAAGCCCCATGAATAAAATGTGAACCACCATCAGTCATTAAATATCTAGGGACTCCAAATCTAGGGAAAATAACTTCTTTAAGCATCTTAATAGAGGTGTTATGATCATCACTACTAGTTGGAATAGCTTCTACCCACTTAGTAACGTAATCAACAGCAACTAAAATATGAGTATACCCATTGGACTTTGGAAAAGGTCCCATATAATCAAAACCCCAAACATCAAATGGTTCAATAACAAGTGAATAATTCATAGGCATTTCCTGACGTTTACTAATATTACCTATTCTTTGACATTCATCACAAGACAAGACAAAATTACGAGCATCCTTAAAGAGAGTAGGCCAATAAAAACCGGATTGCAATACCTTGTGTGCAGTTCTATCTCCAGCATGGTGTCCTCCGTAAGCCTCGGAGTGGCACTTCTGTAGGATATCTCCCTGTTCATTCTCAGGTACACAACGTCTAATAACACCATCTACTCCTTCTTTATACAGGTGAGGATCATCCCAAAAGTAATTTATCAAATCATAAAAGAACTTTTTATTTTGTTGGTATGTGAAACTAGGTGGTATATATTTAGCAACAATATAATTAGCATAATCAGCATACCATGGTGTATTGTGTGAAGCATTGATGACATTCAATTGTTCATCAAGAAAGCTATCATCAATAGGTTGTGGGTCATCAAGAACATTCTCTAACCTAGACAAGTTATGTGCTACGGGGTTCTCAGCACCTTTCCTATCAACAATATGCAAATCAAATTCTTGTAGCAAGAGAACCCATCTAATAAGTCTAGGTTTAGCATCTTTCTCTTCCATGAGATATTTAATAGCAGCATGATCAGTGTGAATACTAACTTTGGAATCAACAATATAAGATCTGAACTTATCACATGCAAACACAACTGCTAAAAATTCTTTTTCAGTAGTGGCATAATTTCTTTGGGCACTGTCTAGAGTTTTACTAGCATAATGAATAACATTTAATTTCTTATCAACTCTTTGTCCTAGGACAACACCAACAACATAATCACTAGCATCACACATAATTTCAAAAGGTAGGTTCCAATCAGGTGGTTGAACAATAGGTGCAGTTATCAAGGCCTTCTTGAGTATTTCAAATGCTTCTTCACAATCATCATCAAAAACAAACGGAATATCTTTTTGCAAGAGATTAGTGAGAGGCCTAGAAATCTTAGAGAAGTCTTTAATAAACCTTCTATAGAAACCAGCATGACCAAGGAAACTTCTTATACCTTTAATGTCTGTGGGGCATGGCATCTTCTCAATGACATCAACTTTAGCCTTATCAACTTCAATACCTATTTCGGAAATTTTATGTCCCAAGACAATGCCTTCATTAACCATGAAGTGGCACTTCTCCCAATTCAAGACAAGGTTAGTATCTTCACATCTCTGCAAAACCCGATCAAGGTTGCTCAAGCAATCATCAACAGAACATCCATAAATGGAGAAATCATCCATGAAAACCTCAACAATCTTTTCACAAAAGTCAGATAATATAGCCATCATACATCTTTGAAAGGTAGCAGGTGCATTACATAAACCAAAAGGCATACGTCTATAAGCAAAGGTACTGAAAGGGAAAGTAAAAGTGGTTTTCTCCTGATCAGATTGTGCAACAGGTATTTGGGAGAAACCAGAATAACCATCTAGAAAGCAAAAGTGTGTATGTTTAGACAATCTTTCTAGCATTTGATCAATAAAAGGTAGAGGGTAATGATCTTTCTTAGTTGCTTTATTTAATTTCCTAAAATCGATTACCATCCTATAGCCAGTAACAATTCTTTGTGGGATCAATTCATCTTTATCATTAGGAACAACGGTAATACCTCCCTTCTTAGGGACACAATGCACCGGACTTACCCAATCACTATGAGCAACAGGGTAAATAATACCTGCTTCCAGGAGCTTTAGTATTTCTTTTCTTACCACCTCTTTCATCTTAGGATTCAATCTTCGTTGGGGATCGGCAACTGGTTTGGAATCAGGATCAGTTTTAATTTTATGCTGGCATAGAGTGGGACTAATGCCTTTAAGATCATCAAGAGTATATCCAATAGCAGCGCAGTGCTTCCTTAGAGTTTTCAATAATTTCTTTTCTTCATGCTCTGAAAGGTTAGCACTAATAATAACAGGATATATCTCTTTTTCATCAAGATAAGCATACTTAAGAGTATCAGGTAATTGTTTAGGCTCAAACACAGGATCACCCTTTGGTGGAGGTGGATCTCCAAGTAATTCAACAGGCAAATTATTCTTAAGGATAGGACGTTGTTCAAATATAACTCTATCTATCTCATTCCTTTCGTCCATATGCATATCATTTTCATGTTCAAGCAAGTATTGCTCTAAAGGATCAGTAGGAGGCACAACAATAGAAGTAAGAGCAATAATTTCATCCTTACTAGACAATTCTTTTTCATGAGGTTGTCTACCAAACTTAGAAAAATTAAATTCATGTGACACACCTCCAAAGCCAACAGTAACAGTTTGTTTCTCACAATCAATTTGAGCATTAACAGTATTGAGGAAAGGTCTACCAAATATGATGGGACAAAAGCTATCTTGTGTGGTAGCAAGAACGAGAAAATCAATAGAATACTTAGTTTTACCACACAAGACTTCAACATCTCTAACAATTCCCACAGGGAAGATAGTATCTCTATTAGCAAGTTTAATAGTAACATCAATAAATTCCATCTCGACAGGTGCAATCTCATCTTTAATTTCATTATATAAAGATTGAGGTATTGCACTAACACTAGCACCCATGTCACATAAACCATGATAACAATGATCTCCTATCTTAACAAAAACAACATGCATGCCAACTACAGGTTTATGTTTGTCTCTAGTATGAGGTTTAGCAATTCTAGCAGAAGCTTCACAGAATTGAATAACATGCCCATCAACATTATCGGCCAAGAGATCTTTAATAATAGCAATACTAGGTTCAACTTTAATTTGCTCAGGGGGTGTACGTGTTCTAATGTAGCCCTTACGTATCACAGTTGAAGCCAACCAGGAGCTATAGGGGATCTATCGTAGTCCTTTCGATAAGTAAGAGTGTCGAACCCAACGAGGAGCAAAAGGAAATGACAAGCAGTTTTCAGTAAGGTATTCTCTGCAAGCACTGAAACTATCGGTAACAGATAGTTGTGTCATAAGATAATTTGTAACGGGTAGCAAGTAACAATAGTAACAAAGGTGCAACAATATGGCCCAATCCCTTTTTTACCAAGGGACAAGCCTGAACGAACTCTTATATAAGGTGAAGTGCTCCCGAGGACACATGGGAATTATTGTCAACCTAGTTTTCATCATGTTCATATGATTCGCGTTCGCTACTTTGATAGTTTGATATGTGGGTGGACCGGTGCTTGGGTGCTGTCCTTACTTGGACAAACATCCCACTTATGATTAACCCCTCTCGCAAGCATCCGCAACTACGAAAGAATAATTAAGACAAAGTCTAACCATAGCATTAAACTAGTGGATCCAAATCAGCCCCTTACGAAGCAACGCATAAACTAGGGTTTAAGCTTCTGTCACTCTAGCAACCCATCATCTACTTATTACTTCCCAATGCCTTCCTCTAGGCCCAAATAATGGTAAAGTGTCATGTAGTCTACGTTCACACAACACCACTAGAGGAGAGACAACATACAACGCATCAAAATATCGAACGAATACCAAATTCACATGACTACTAGTAGCAAGACTTATCCCATGTCCTCAGGAACAAACGTAACTACTCACAAAGCATAATTATGTCCATGATCAGAGAGCTATTGAATAGAATTAAGGATCTGAACATATGATCTTCCACCAAGTAAACCAACTAGCATCAACTACAAGAAGTAATTAACACTACTAGCAACCTTACGAGTACCAATCGGAGTCGCGAGACGGAGATTGGATACAAGAGATGAACTAGGGTTTGGAGATGAGATGATGCTGATGAAGATGTTGATGGAGATGATTCCCCTCCGATAAGAGGAGTGTTGGTGATGACGATGGCGACGATTTCCCTCTCTGGGAGACAAGTTTCCCCGGCAGGACGGCCCTGCCGGAGCTCTAGATTGGTTCTGCTCAAGTTCCGCCTCTTGGCAGCGGCGTTTCTTCCTGAAAGCTCTCTCTCGATTTTTCTGGGATGAAACCCTTCATATAGAGGAAGATGGGGGCCAGAGGGGCTACAGGGGGCCCACGAGCCCCCAGGCGCACCCAGGGGGTAGGGCATGTCTGGCAGGCTCGTGGCCTCCTGGTGGCTCCCCTCTGGTATTTCTTCTGCCTAGTATTTTTTATATATTCCAAAATAATTCCTCGTTGATTTTCATGGCTTTTGGAGTTGTGCAGAATAGACATCTCAAACTTGCTCCTTTTCCAGCCCAAAATTCCAGCTGCCGACACTCTCCCTCTTCATGTAAACCTTGTAAAATAAGAGAGAAAAGGCATAAGTATTGTACCATAATGTGTAATAACAGCTCATAATGCGATAAATATCAATATAAAGGTATGATGCAAAATGGACGTATCAAAGTGCATTAAAAACCATTACAATATATCATGAATACAGAAGTGATCAAATTAATAGAAATTCATCATCACATTAAAGCCAAAGTACAATAGTGACTAAAATAAATACATACAATTCATACATAGTTCTCATTATTGAATAACATATAGCTCTCTAGAGCATCTAATTAAAACATACATCGAAACTATGTAAAAAATTTAAATGCAACAACAAATGCGATCATAACCGCTACTAAGGTACCAATTGATCCAACCGCATAATGATATCAAGCCTCATTATGAATAGCATATTTTCTAATCTTTCTAATCTTTAAGCGCATTGCATCCATCTTGGTCTTGTGATCGTCGACGACATCGGCAACACTTCATCTTCTCCTCTTCAACTCTTTGTAATTTTTCTTTCAAGTCATTGTTTTCTTTTTCAACCAAATTTAACTTCTCGAACAGAGTTTCTATGTGGCTTGGAATTTCCGGTTCAACTACCTCCTCCTAGATTAAAAAATCTATGTCATGTTGGTCGGCATAATTGTCGTAAACACTAAATAAAACAAATAGTTATAAAGATAATATATACCACATCCGAATCATAGACAAGACAAGGGACGACGGAGGCGGATACGAAAACCATCGCACTATATAATAACAAACAATAATAAAATTAAGAAAATTACACAATTATCTATCTAAATCATACAAGTAAAAACTTTTTTTAGAAAGAGGATAAGAAGAAGAGGCTAACCATGGTGGTGCCGGCACCGAGATGGCCGCGGGCGATCGACGGCGGTAAGGATGGGGACGGGACAGGACGGACCGCCAAACCTAGACAAATCTTGAGGAAAATGGAGTTTGGACAAGGAGCTTCGAGAGGAGAAAGCTTAAGTGTGGCTTGGACATTTCATCAAACACCTCATGTGCATAGCAGGTGATCTAGAGCACCACAAAGCTCTCCCCTCGCCGGCAGAAAAACATAACAGTGTGGATTGCTCTGCTCGCCAGCGAGGGGGTATATATAGACATCTCATTGGTCCTGGTTCGTGGCTGGAACCAGGACTAAAGGACCCCCTTTGGTCCCGGTTCCTGCCACAAACCGGGACCAATTGTTGTGGGCCAGGAGCGAGGCACATTGGTCGCGGTTCGTGTCTGGAACCGGGACCAAAGGGTCCGGACGAACCGGGACCAATGCCCCACGTGGCCCGGCCGCCCCCTGGCCTCACGAACCGGGACCATTGCCCCCATTGGTCCCGGTTCGTGACTGAACCAGGACTAATGGGCTGGCCCGGCCTGGACCAAAGCCCTGTTTTCTACTAGTGAACTTTGTAGGTACTTGCAAATTTTCATGACAAAAAAACATCTGAGGATCTCTACACAGGAAAAATATTTCGTTGCTTCAAGGTTTGAGCGCTTTTAGCACCGAAATCTGAAACTCATGTCTACACCTTTCTGTACATGATATTTTGTTACGAAAACTTGTAAGAACGTACAAAGTTTGGTCATATTTGATGTCGCAATATTTTAGATTTTTATAATTTACTATTCATAGAGGGTGTAAGGACACCCAGGAAGTATCACACCTTTTTCATTTCCTTATCTCGTGCAACATGGGCTTCATTATGACACAAATTAGTATAAACAATTCTCCCTCCCAACTTTTTATCGACTCGACACATGCAAGAGGAGAGTGAAATGCAAATCAAACGTTTACTATTGCCCAACCCAGTTTGGCATCGGAGCATGCAACTACTCCGTTTTTCATGTTTATAATTTACCTAGCGTCATACTAGTAGTAAGAGATAACATAGTGACTTGGCTTTGGGGTGGTTCCTTTTTGGACAATGACACCTTAAATCATTTGTTCAGTCTTCATCCTTCCACTTAGCTTTGGCAGCAAGGTACATAATGATGGACACGGGTGCCAGAAAGCCAAATAAATCATGTCAAAAGCCAAACAAACATATGACTGTTCTATTTGGCTTCACAGTGTGGATGCCCTTATATGCTTTTACGGAGGCAACAAGGGTCCCACTCTCCACCATTGGTGATGAGCCCATATGCATATGTTTCCTCCACCTATCGTTGTAGTGGTGAAGGAAGAGGGAACCGAGTGCCCCGTACTCTACTTCTAGATATGATTAGGATTTTCTGGCAGCGGTGCTTAGATGGTGGCAACTAAGCCGTTTCAAAATAAAAGAACTTCTATACAAAACCAGCAAACTCATATATTCTTTTTCAATGTGGCTACGACCGTGACCAGTCTATAGAAGTGTGTCCTCTTCGGCAAGGCATTACATCTATACATGCTCCTTCATTCACGGCAAATGCTTTCTTTGATCCGTAAAACTTCGTCCACGATAATGCGATAGAAAATCCTTGACAAACTGATGTTGTCAGCAATGAAGGATCTCGACAAACAAAGACTCGATGACCTCCCACGTTTCAGGGGCTGTATATTTCCTTTTTTTTAATTGGTGTTGTTTTGTGCTGGAGCAGTGGTTACATCTTGTGTCCTTTGGTGTGTTCTGCCTGACTAGATGAATGGCACGTGGCCACCTTCTCAAAAAAAAAAAGTCACACTCGCACCCAAATCAAACCCCACTCTCCGGTCCGCCGCCTGCGCCATCGGAGTGCCGGCCGCCGCCGCCCCTCTTCCCCGAAGTGCTGCCCGCATTTGCCTCACCGACGGTATGTATCCGGCTCTCTCGCCACCCGTCGACGCCTCACCGCCCTGCTTCGCACGGCGACTGCACGAATTCCGCCACTCACCGCCGGTCATCCTCTCCGTCCACATCCCCACTGAACCCTAAGCCCAGATGTGATTTGCTGGATCTGTTCTTGCGCAGCTTTCAGGCAATCTTTTTTTAATTCCTGTTATGCAATTAACTCAATCCACACCAATTTTTTTGGGATATTTTCAAGGGTTCAATTGATGCCATAGCCCATAAGTTTTGCAACCTGAACTAGCTTTTGTGAAGTTCATCCTGTAAGGTTCATGGTCTTTGGCCCAGTTCATACTGGAACCTGTTAGTCATTAATTCCCAACCTGAAACAGCAGCGGACCAATTTGGGAGTCGGCTGTTAGCCTTTTTTTATGCAACCTGAAATAGCCATGCTTTTTTTCCTGTGAATCATCATTTCTGCGTTGATGTTTGTTGAATGGACAACCGTGTGTGATTGTTAACCCCTCTATATCTACCACCTTGGCAGCGAGACTGTTTGAGGGAGATTGCGCAAGTCAATAGTGTGGCCGGCCATGGACATGGAGGCAATTTCGGCAAGCAGCAATCGTCTTATTGAGATGGCCGGGGGCACCCACCCACATCCTGATGCTCTGGTACGCCTCCGGCAGGTGCTTGGCACTGCTGCGGCACGTTGCATCTCCAACCCCCCCCCCCCCCCCCCCCCATGTACGCCTATTGTCTCAAACAGATGTTGGCCAACTTCGTTCGCAATTTCGGCAATGACATCAGTGAGCTGGACAACCTCACCGCTCGCCTCCAGGCCACGCGCAGCCCTAAAGGCTGCCGCCACGGTGTCTCACCCACTGCCCAGCTCGCCCGCCTTCATGGAAATGATCTATTCCGTGCACTGATGACCCTGCACCTGCCCGTAACCGCGCCTGCGGAGCTCTGCCTTGAGGCCGCTCTCGCCGGGCAGAGCCTCATCACGCATGACCACCTCGACCTTTTCATCCACCTCTGTGAGGATGTTACGGCGGCCAATGAGTTTAACTCCAAGGTCTGCATGGACCACATAAAAACCTTGGAGAAGTTTGTGCAAGAGCACATTGACCTCGCCTACGCCGCTGCCACTTCACACGTGCAACCACTCGCGAATCGAAGTAAAAGCTTGATTGCCATAGTAATTAAGCTAGCTAGCTGAAAGTAAGACGAAGGGGGCAGGAGGGTCATTGATGTATCCTTAGCTGGCTTTCTCAAGTAGTTTGCTGCATCTCGTTATTCAGCCAAGAACAAAAAACAACTACTTATGTATGTATTATGCTACTTGTCAGCGATCGAGTGTGTCTTAAGTAGTAGTAATACTTTTATCAAATTGCTTGTTGTGCGCTTGGCCTGCTATAATTAATTTCGTGCAATGGAATTTGTTTGGCACCAAGTTCTGTTATTAATAGTCTATATGCTCCTTTTGTTGTGCTGCATTACCTGCCTTCTATTTCACTTCATGCACCATGCATCTATATACTTTTCCTCTCCTTTATTTTCTGATGATGGTACATACAAATGTGACACGCTGAAATGAACAAAATCACATTGATGAACATTTGTCTTGAGTGGTTGTTCTGTAAGTGTTTAATCTTCCAAGCCCGCTAACCATGGTTTCAGATGAAGCTGGAGATTATGAATAACAAACACATGCCGAATCTGTGTTGTCATACTCTTGAGGAGAATGTGCGTCTGGCATGTGGTAATGACCTCCTGAGTGGGGCTACCAACCAGGGCTTAAATCCTGGTTCTCACACAAAAAAGGTCACTCGCTGTGTATACTTGAGTTGTGCAAACCAGCGTGTTAACTGTGTATACTTGCACTGCACAAGCTAGCATTCGGAGCCTTTTCTCAACCTTACAATTCATTCCCTTCGGGATATCTCTCCCCTTATGTCGAGTTTTTATAATTTTCCTTGAGTATTTTCAGGCTGTCGACTGCCTTATTCAAGGTTGTATCGATTCAGGAGTGTTCGTCGGTACCATGTAAATGTTGATAATTTCTTCTTAAGAAGAAACCTTCCTTATACTGCTAGTGCTATTTTCTCTTTTATTTTGTGATTTACGTACTACTTGCTTATTTTTATCCTGAACTCCCTTTTTAGTTTCTCTGAAAGATTTGATAATGAAAATGGCTATTGTATGACCTGGTCATGTCACTTATTCATTCTTTTTTCCTAATAACCTGGCTTATATGATAGATGTATTAAACTTGTGTATTTTTTATTCAGAATTATTACGAAAGCAGTATTGAACTATTGGCATCTAAATGAGCTGCTCCATCAACTATTTATTCACTGTATGCAAGATTCCGTGCATTACACAACATTTTTCCTTCTCCTATTGCCTATATCTAATTATCTAGACTATCCATGAGAACTACAGAAAACGAAGGACAAGAACAGACTCTGAATCCAAGCTCTTCAGGAACTACAGACAACAAATTGTCTGTTGGTTCCAACAATTGACATCGCACAACCAGTGTGGTGACAAGATGTCACCATAGAGCTCAGAAACACGTTCTCAACCTTGGCAGAGGCATTTCTCCCGAGCAAGCACATGACATACTCCATCACAAGGCAGTGTGCTCTTGACATCGCTTGCAAAGCCAAAACTCTGCCTGGGACATCCTCAAGAGCTCCTGCTACGCCAATGGTACCTCGAAGCGCCTCCCATTGGCCGTGTACATGGCACAGTGGCCCTTGGCTACTGTTGAGGTGCAGTACTCTTCATCTTCTTTGGCTGAGCCTCTTCCTCTTAATTGTTGCCATCCTCTGCCACTTATTTGCTAATTGAGCAAGTCTCTTGGTGCTGACGATGGTTGGTTCCGGGTCTTGATTTTCAGCTTGGAATTCGGAGAAGTGAGCCATGGATGTTATAATGCTCTGTTGGTGGTGGATGAGCTGATGAAGTGATGTTGTTGATCTTAGCCATTTGCTGAATTTATAACCGAGAGGAAGGACATTGTGACGGTGAAGTGTAGTTGTCATCAGAAGAGATGGCAGGGGACAAGGCCATGGGATCATCACATGCAGTGTTGTAGTATATATGATTATTTTGGATTAGATTGTGATGGGACCAAATTTTAGGAGCATCAAAACATGGGTTTGCTCTAATTTCATCTGTCAGTGTGGCAAGCTGGTGAGGGACAATGCCATGATCTGTTCGGTGACTCTTTGTTATGGATGGATTGGGTTTAGATATCATCAGTGTCAATGATGATGATGCTATCTGAAGCTCTGATTTGACTCCTGCCTTGCTGAAATGAAAAAAACATGTAGGACTAAAAGATCAGTAACTCTTTCATGGCTGTGATCGGTCGCCGCTAAACTTTCAGTCTTTGATTTGTTGTTGATCAGTCAGATCTCAGATGATGTAATTCTGCCTGAATCAACTTGTTCGACCATCGTCATTATTTCTTGAAATCATGGTCTTGTCCGTGCATGACCAGTCTCCAGTCCAGCTTCTCATGTGATCTCTCCATTTCATTGTTGCTTCCCCCATTTTCACTTATGACAGAACGGGTTAAAAAAGGTACTCTGTTTTTAGAGGTATATTTCATAACTTTAGTTCTTATGCAAGTGTTTGATAACTAGTTCTCCTACTGTTACTAAATCAGCAGGTGTTCATTATTTATTCAGCTGAACTTGCTGTTAAATGAAATGTACTCCCTCCGTCCCACAATATAAGGGGTAATTCTAAGCTGCCAACACATATGCATGCATACCTGAATGTATGAGCGTTTGCTTGTAAAATCAAAGCACCTGCCTCATTCTTCAAGAAAAAACATGTGCAAGACTTGGTTAGGATTTTTCTAAAATAGCAGCATGCGTTAGTGTTAGTACTTTCAAAGTGTAAACATTTACTCGGTTTGTTAACACACAACTACAATTGTGTTACTGAAGCTTTATCGCTGCATACACGCTCCAAAGCAGACAGTTAAACTGAACATCTTGCCAATTCCATCACAAAACTTTGTTCCATTTCTAATCTTCTAACTTCATATTTACATCTTCCATTGAACAAACAATAGTGCCTAGAACAAGGATCCTAACTATCGGACATTCTTCAGAAGCTAACAAACACCTACATAATGGTTAATCCCTACACATGGCACCACCACACCACCATCAAAGCAGCACGGTCTTGCAATGGAGCTCAGGAACGCCATCACTACTTCTGTGGGGGCATCTCTCCTGAGCAAACACATGGCGTATTCCATGACTGCAGTGTTGCAGGGCAGCGTGATGCGACCGTCATCTCCGCCTGCAAATCCAAACTCCTCCTGAGACATCCTCAGGAGCTCACCGAAGACCGCTGTGCTGAGGTACTCCAGTGGCACCTCAAACCGGCTTCCATGGGAGGTGTATACCATGCAGTGTCCCTTCACCGCTACTGAGGTCACCGCGCGGCACTCCGCGGCGGCTCTTTCCGCCGTTGTAGTCTGGGTGATCCTCTTCCTCCCAATAGCCACCATCCTCTGCCACTTCTTTGCCAGTTGGGCAAGCCTCTTGGCACTGACCATGACTGCTTCTCCTTATTTCTTGGCTGAAAGTCCAGAGAAACTTTCTTGGTGGTGCTTGGCTTGTGGATGAAGTGATGAAGAGATGGTGGTGGTAAGCTGATAGATTTATAGGTGAGGAGGAAGAGAAGAGAACAATTCAATGCAGTGCAGGTGCAGCTATCAAGCTATCATGGCAAGTTGGCAACGGACAGAGCCAAGAAGTCAGCACATGCAATGCTGCAAAGAGTGTATGGGCGTGCAATGTGATTGTGGTCTTGATTTGATTTCTCTGAGACTATTGATACTAGCAGCGTGGTCTTTGTTGCTTGCACATTTTGCTCCCATACTGACCTGTTTCACGTGGTGAGTTTTGCTTCTTCCATTTCTTGTCTAATGGATACACGAGTACGTTACAACTTGAATCAAACATGTTGTGAAACAGCCACCTTTTTTTATTTGCTGTGAAAGTGGCACATCACATTTTCTAGCTGAACCAGATGTCTCTCAGGTATTTGTTTTTTTGCGCACATCTCATGTGTGTTTTGTTGACTGCTCGGTTACAATACATTTTCTTATATTTTAAATGTGATGTTTCCAGTTATATTTGATTTTCTTGGACATGGTCTTATATGGACAAGAAAATAAGAATGATTCAGAAGGGGAATTGGTACCTTGTGGACAGACATATTCAGCATTTGTAATTGTCTGGCTTTCTGTACTCCTTTTGGTTTTGAAAATGTTTTTTTTAATTTGGTTTTGAAATTGTTCATATATATTCGGAGACTCCATTCTCATACTCCAATCTGCTTGGATTAACAATTAATTTGGGATTGAAACTTGTGAACTGATGGTAAATTTAATCTGTTGCAGTGCCTGGATTAATCTGTAGGTGATAGGAGGAGCCAGGATGGCTGGAAAGGCTGATTTGATCTCCAGTCAAAAGACGTGCACGCACGTCGCACGGTGTGGTATGGCAACACACTCTGATTTGATCTCTGACAGGAACATTGCTATATCTTAGCCTTACACTTGGTGTTAGAGCTGCATGCCAACTTGTCGCCCATGTAGAGTAGAGTAGAGTAGAGTAGAGGATGGGGGCGGCGGGCCCGATCTGGTGGAGTGGATCTGGTTGGTGGAGGTGCTACGACGGCTCTTGTCTGCGTGGATCCGGCAGGCGGTGCTGCGGTCGGAGGCTTCTGGCTGTTCGGCGGCGTCCCCTCGCTGGTGCTGCGACTCCGGCAGATTTGCTCGGGTTTCGACATGACAGCTCTGCCCGGTGAGATGGGGCGGGGTGGCGGCCCCCCCTTCCTGCCTGGTGCTGCGGTTCTGGCCGGCTTGCTAGCCCTGCGTGGCTGGCAGCGTGGTGGTGGCTGTCGGGGCGGCGGCTCCGGATTTGGTGGAAGCGGCTTCGGCTGGGCAGGTGGTGCGTGTCTGGTTGCGGTGGATCGAGGGATTCCGTTACCGGAGTGAGGTTGCTCTCAGCAGGGGTGGTGGTTGGTAGGCGGTGGTCGGTGGCGGCTGATGGTCGGCGCAACTCCAGGAGAAATCCTTGCTCCGGTCCCATCGGAGCCGGTGACGGCGACGCCCGTGGGTGCCGCGATCTTTCTTGGAAGCGTCATCGTGGAGGTGCCCCTGCTTCTCCCCACGGCTTTGGCTCTGGAGGGAAACCTTAGATCCGCTAGATCGAGCGATGGAGGCATCTTCGCGTCTTTCTCCTCCTTGGGGGCATCGTCTCGAAGCCGGCTACGACTGGGAGACCGGTGGATGGCGGCATCTTCGCCGCGTTGGTTGTAGCATCTTCGCCGTGTGGTTTGCGGCATCTTCGCCGCGTACTTTCCTGAGGCGGCATTTTCGGGGGCCAGATTTCTATTTGGCAATGATGATGGCGTCGAGAGGAGCTCTGGTCGTAGCTCGGGCTTCGATAGTCGGATCTTCCCGGCGTGTCCGAGGTGCTCTTTTGGGCACGGTCGGCACAAGTCCTGCATATTTCCCGTGTAATGATCATTGTCAAAGTCGGAGCTGTCGGTTGTTCGTGCGTGTGGCCTTCTGTTGGCATGTGCCGTCATGGTTTATGTGCAGCTGTTTGCGGGTTGGCTTCGACGATGAAGGTCTACGGTGCTTCGAGTCACCCGTTTGGAAGTAGCGTTCGTTGATGACGATGACGCTTGCGACTGCTCGACGGATATCTTTTCCTCTTTGTAGCTCTGTGATCCCATGTCGGTGGCCAGGTTGACCGGTGGTATCCATTTTATGTGGGTTGGATTGTATCGGTTTTAGCTCGGTTTTCCGTCAATTGACCGGGCAATTCTCACTCCTTAATTAATGAAATGGCAAGTCTTTTGCCTCGTTTTGAAAAAAAAAATCTCAGATTACTTATGGCATAGGTACAACCCAGATTTGCAAATTGATATAGTAGTATGAAATTGTGATCAAGTAATGTCCACTCCTGCAAAAATGATTAGAATTCTGCGCAGGACATCGATTTCATTATGTTCAGGCAAATATAAATTCCTTTTCCTCGCAATTTTTCTTTTTGAAAATAAATCATGTAAAGACAATAGTTCAGCTATCAAACATGAGCTACTTGTAATCTTACAGCCAAGTGTCTTGACCACTGAAGAGATTCCGTCACTTAATAACGATCATGAGGTACTTGTAATCTTGTACTCCCGCCATTTTCATATTAAACGATCATGAGGTACTTGTAATCTTGTACTCCCGCCATTTTCATATTAAACGATCATGAGGTACTTGTAATCTTGTACTCCCGCCATTTTCATATTAAGCGTCGCTGATTTAGTACTAAATCAGCAACACTTAATATGGAACGGAGGGAGTAGCTAGCTAGGTGTGTGGAGCATTGAAGGGATTTTATCTCAGGGTACATTTCGTTAAGATATGATTAATCAAGCACCCAAAATGATTAATCAATCACAAACAGAAATGGACCCAATTTACACATGGTCTCCATATCAGTCGTATGCTTCTTATACTACGATATGATGTCCAAGCATACCCAAACACTACCCTGCTAGTTCTGTCCAACAAAGAACAGACTGATGGCCCCAGACAAATCAAATCAAGATCACATATTCACATTGCACTCTTGCAGTTAGCATTGCATGTTCTGTGCCCATGGCCGTGTCCCTTGCCAACCTGTCATGATAGCTGCACCTAAACTGCATTGTTCTATTTTCTTTCTCCCTGGCCCCTATAAATCCCTCGGATTAGCCACCACCAGCACATCAAGTTCATTCAGAAGCCAAAGCAGCATCACTACACCTAGCCAAGAAATAAATACAAGGAGCAAGACAAACATGATTAGTGCCAAGAGACTTGCTCAGATGGCAAAGAAGTGGCAGAGGATGGCAGCCCTGGGGAGGAAGAGGCTCACCCGGACCACGACGGCAGCGAAAGGAGTATCCAATGATGAGTGCTGCGCGACGTCGCCGTCGGTGGCGATGAAAGGCCACTGCATGGTGTACACCATAGATGGGTCACGGTTCGAGGTGCCTCTGGCATACCTTGGCACGTCGATCTTCAGCGAGCTCCTGATGATGTCCCAGGAGGAGTTCGGCTTTGCAGGCGGCGATGACGGGAGGATCGTGCTGCCCTGTGACACAGCGGTCATGGAGTACGCTATGTGCTTGCTCCGGAGAGATGCCTCCATGGAAGTCATGAAGGCATTCATGAGCTCCGTCGCGAGGCCGTGCAGCAGCTTTGAAGGCAGTGTGGTGGGCGTAGGGCCTAACCAGCGAGTAGCTGTTTGTTAGCTTCAGCCATGTTGTATTTGTTGCGTGATGTGAATATACAGTGGCAAGTGGTAGATTGGACTGGGATACTAATGAAGATTACCTTGCATAACACGGTCGACATTTGTAATTCCAATAGATAGCCAAGGGTATGCAAGCACACATATCTTTTGAGAAGAGGTACTACCAAATGTGCATCATTCCTTGTGTCTCTGATTTGTTAGACCAAGTTGAATCATCACCGTAGCAGTTTGTTGTTTGCTGAATGGAAGTATACTGGTGATGGGCACTGTCCAACTAGTACCAAACTGATGGCCACAGAGGAACCAAATCGAGATCACACTGCACTCTTGGAGTTATTACCGCAGTTGGCACTTGCCAACATGTCACAGATTACCAGTACCTAAACTGCATTCTTCTTCTTCTACCTCGCCTATATGTCATCTCCATCAGCATAGCACCGGTATGACAAAATATGTGGTTTAAAGTGGAATTTACTCGTATTGCATTGCACCGGAATACCTTGGGTACTTGCAGTCGAGGATTAACTTCTGGGCTTGCTGTACTTCCTCCAGCTGAAGCTGTCGTCTCTTTCCAGGTCACACAAAAGTAGCTATTGTTTACCTCGTTGCGCAAGCACGAATTTGACACCACTGCTTCATCAGTTCGTCCAGAAGATAAGCACCAATACAACACACCTATATCTGAATATCAGCTGAGCAAGAAGTTTCTCTGAACTTGACCAAGAAATTAAAAAGGATAAGCAGCCATGGTGAGTGCCACGAGGCCTGCTCAGATGGCGATCGAGGACGTGGCAGAGAATGGCAGCCATGGCATGTATATATGATGCGCTTAATTACACCAAGGATTCCTGTAAGCAGAGGCCGGGAGTTAATCTTCCATTATATAACAAATGTATATGCCAGAGATTCGAAGAGAATATGGTACCAAATTGTCCCAAAAAAAGAATACGGTAATAATCGCCAATATGACATGGAAGCAAGAATGATTAGCATCTAACAGAGATTATCAACCTTGTTCTGGTCAGTCAAAACTCTTTTTTCCCCTGGTATTTTTTTACTTTTTAAATAAATCCTGTAACAAAAGTTCATACGAGAACCTATCGACAGTGGCTCCCCACCTATGCTCCTACATAAATAAAAAAGAATATAGATGGCCATTTCAAGTTGCTCCCTCACTTAACAAATAATCATCAGCTACTTGTAAACTTTTAGCTAGGTTTAAATTGGTCCTTTAGCAACAATTTATCATGACCTCATGGCCATGAACAACTGTCAGACTAGATATCTCCATCTCAGGGGCCACTGTAAATATTCCATTTCATTAGGACGTGATCAATCAAGCATCCAAAGTTATGATATTGTACCTCATTGCACAATCACAAACAGAAATGGACCCAGTTTACACATGGTCCTCATCAGTCATATGCCTCTATCTTTGCCACTAAAGCAGGTGAGTATGGCAGCATATACTGTGATGTCCAGGCACATCCAAGAGATGCTGCCGCTAGTATCATCCCAAACAAGCGGCAAACAGATGGCCCCAGAGAAATCTAATCAGGATTGCACATGCAGCATTGCATGTTCTAATCTCCTGGCCCTGTCGCTTGCCAGCTTGTCAGGACAGCTGCACCTGAACTGCATTGTCCTCTTTTCTTTCTCCCACGCCTATAAATCCATCAGCTTAGCAGCAGCAGCACCTCAGAAGTTCATATCCAGAAAGCACAAGATAAAGTGGCACAAACAAAATATGGTTTGGATTTGCAAAGAAAAGAGGAGCAAAACAAACACATGGTCAGTGCAAAGAGACTTGCTCGTGGCGAAGAACTGACAGAGAAGTAGACATCGGATGCAAGGACAATAACATACATGTAAAAAATGGAACAAGAGAAGAAAGACATTGGGCTGTTAAGTTGCAGACTAGACCTTTTGCTCACCAAACTAAAGCTGGCATGGCCATTAATCAGTCAGAGACCGAGAGTTCAGCAACAAATGGTCAACACCTGTAGAGATGGAAGACTCCACATTCTTAAGGATGGACATGCCGAGTCAGTATTGTAAAAGAGACCAGAACCCCAAAGATAGAGCTTCTTAAGGGACGGAGATGCCAATCTTTGGAGGCAGATGTTTGGACAATGGCCCACGTATGGTTCTTCAAGGAAATGTCAATTCCCCAAACTTTTCAGTTGGTACAGATGCTAATACCTTGCAAGCTTTAGTTGTTTTTTTCTTGATGCAGAAAATGTTCAAGGCTTAACATGTTTTCAAACACATCAATCATTTAAGCTTGTGCTATCATGGGAGATGATATGCTCTTGAGATCAACATAGCCTACAAAAGTAAGTGCAGGACACCAACATAATGCCAGACGGACAGAGACAAACTTGAAGCACCTCTTCTACCTCATTGTCTTGGACGGTTGGAGACTCACAGAAGCCTATAAGTCTGCTCCGTTGCATATCCAGTCTTAACTCATCAATATATTTCTTATTCTTTAGTTCAGCTTCTGCTGCATGATCCTTACTTAGGATGCCAACATTATCATCCCCAAGTGTCGATGAAATCGGTTCAGATTCTTTATTAATCTAATTCCTTGTCCATTCCCACTGGCCGAATCGAGTCATGCGACTCCCAGCAAATATGGCAGTCCATGTGATTCAAATTTCTGTAAACTGATCAACTTGCCAAAGTCATTGGGCAAGCTTTCTAGCTTGCATTCCTTGGCATAGAAAATCTGCAGATTATATAGCCAACAGAAACTTGGAGGAATCCTCTTCAAAGGACAAGCTCCGGAGATTTCAAGGTACCGAAGATGCTTCCAATTGCCAATACTGTCCGGTAACTCGTTTGTGAATGCACACGAAATCACACGCATACGCAGAAGTTTAGTACACCACTGGTCCATTACAAACCCTGTTTCCGCCCCCAAATTCTTCTTGCAAATTAAAGTACGCAGCTTTGTGTACTTGCATAGTCTCAACAAGTTGGAATCGTCAAAGTCGCTGCTAGGGAGTACGTACAGATGACGAACATTCTGGGGAACTTTATCAAAGTCACTCTTATTTCTTAAGATGAAGCAGTCGTCTTCTGAAACTTTTTGTGCCATTTCATGCAGCAAGTCATGGATTACGTATCCACCCTTAACTTTGTGAAACAAGGACCGTGCGACAAGGTCTTCAAAATACCGACATCCAATATCTTGAATTGGAACACCAACTTGAGGTTCCACAAAGCCCTCTGCTACCCAAATTTCAGCTAAGCATGCCTTGGCAAATTTGTAATATTTGGGGTACACAGCACAGAATGCGAAGCATTGCTTCAAATAGAATGGTAGATACGTGTAGCTCAACCGGAGGGCAGGCAAAATATCATCCTCCTCTTGTTTCAGCTCCCAAAGTTCACTCTCAAGTACAGAATTCCAATGCGATGCTTGAAGGTCCATGCTTAACATGTGTCCCAGAGTTTTGGCGGCCAAAGGAGAACCCTTCAATTTAGGAAGTATTCTTCTACCAATGGGCTCTAACTCAGGATTGTTGGAACTCTCAGATCCAAATACGTACAGTTTGAACAAATTCCAAAAGACATTACCCTTTAGGCCTTCTAATACAACAGGCTCCATTGTGCGCACCCCCTCGGTTACCTTTGGACATCTAGTGGTGAGCAACACCGTACTTCCCTCTTGAACACTTCCAAAAGGTGCACAAAACCTCTTCCAACACTGCCCATTTTCCTTCAAGGCATCACTCCACATGTCATCAAGGACTATCAGTAACCTTTTATTGTTCACGCGGTTAGAGAGAGCGCGTTGAAGAGAATCCAAATTATCAGTTTTTGCCTCATTTCCAGTACAAATATATATGACCTCTTTAGTTAGCCTCTTCAAATCAAAGTCATCTGAGACAGAAATCCAAATTATCATCTCGAAGTGTGACTTCACTTGTTGATGGGTACATATATGTTGGGCCAAAGTAGTCTTTCCAACACCACCAACTCCAACTATTGGCAAAACAGGAAGACTTGATATCCTTGATTCATTACTAACATGGTTGCTTGATGATGCGTGTGTTGATGCTTTGACTGAACTAGTTGCTCTCTTGCGTTTTGAATGTGTAGGCACATTGAGAAATTTCAATACCTGCTTCAGCTCCTTGTCACGACCAAATAGTTTTGTTTCATTTGGCAAATAGGTGATCTCCGGCCTCAATATTCTTGATTCATTACTAACATGGTTGTTTACTGATGCACTTGTTGATGCATTGACTGAACTAGTTGTTCTCGTGTATTTTGAATTTATAGGCGCACTGAGAAATTCCAATGCCTGCTTTAGCCCCTTGTCGTACCTGACTGATTTGTCAGATAAGTGTATAAATCCATCGAGCCCCATAAACATCAGCTGAGTTGAAAGATGATTCAACCTCAATTTGACATCATCCAGTTTGTTTAAACTGCCTTGGATGACGGTATTAAAGAAGTCAGTGAAAGGAGATTGGCTTGCATTGCCCTCGACTTGCACCTTCATCTCGTACCATCTGAACTCATCAAGAAGGTCCTCAGCATCAGATACTGCATCCTTGAGATTTGGAAGGAGCTTGGCCACACCATGTTCATGACTTCTCTTCTCTGCTTCATTAATGAGGTCGTACATTTTTGCAAGAGTATTGGGGAGAGATTGTAGGTCATACTTCAACTGTGATACACGTTCGTGGATACTTTGCTCTTGTGAGTCACTCCATTGGGAGTGAGATGAAATGGCAGATTTGGCCCACTGAAAGAAAGTGACAAATTTAATCCCAATATCAAATAAGCTCGTGGTGGGTGGAGTCTGGAGATCAAATTCCGTCCTGCGAACAAACAGTGTACGCAATTAGCATTATGGAAGTAATTTTTGCAGTCAGAGATTACAACAAGCTGTCTAGTGTAGTAATTATTTTCTCCAGATTTTTCTCCACCAAATGTTCCAATGAAATTAGTTTCAACAGATACATCAGCAAGTTAAAAACATCATGAAGTGAAAATAAAGTTGAAAAATTACAATATTATATTCAATCCATGCAAGATGAGTGCATTTATATTATTATAAGAAGAAACAATACGTTCAGTACAACAACAGATACACATTGCGACTCAAAACGAAATACAACTGCAACCTACTTTGACTAGAAATAGAAGTAAATTATTTGCTAAGTGCATGAACAAGAGAGAAATCATTGTCTATACCTGCTGTGAGCATCTTCCCTGATCCTCTTTCGAAGAACTCCATGCTGTTCAACTGAGTGTTCCTCCATGATATCATATTGTGTTTGCAGAGTCATGTGTTCTTCCTCTTGTACCCTGCTATTATTATCATTCTTACGAATGAACATCCCATCTAAACACTGAATGTTGAAGGTGGGACGTGCCGGATGCATCTTAATAGTGTCAATCAGCGCAGATTCTGCGGCCCTTCTATTGGGGTCATTGGCACAAGCACCCCCAATTTTTACAGAGATTTCCTTAAGACATGTTAAGTGCACAATGCCAACAGGTATAGTGCCATGTTGATCAACTCCATGGGCATCAAAACCTAGCTTGAGTTTCAAGAGATTAGGCATTGCATCAACCTCAAATTCTAGCCAAGGTACACTGCACCTGAACTTGAAGCACTTGAGAACTGAGAATCCTGTGTTAGTGAAGACAATTCTTTCTACGGGCTTTGCTCGGACATATAACGACAAAACAGTTAGTGCAGGCAATCCTGTGAGAACATGAACATCATTGCTCGCCAGTTCCCTAACCCCGATCTTTAAAATACAGAGCTCGTTGAGATGTCCAATCCACTTGGGGATGCTGGAGAAGATGCAAATGAACGGCAACCACTCAAATCTCTGAAGAGACGCCGGAGGAGAGGAAATGCTGCTCAAGCCATCACAGGAAATGCTCATATTGGAAGATCCACTGTCCAGAATACTTGAAGGCTCCAGAGTTACAGATCTGAGGTTTCTGAGTTTCACAAGAACTGAGCCCATATTATCCATTTTGCTCTCTAAATAAGGAGCTGTGGAACAGGTGAGCCGAAGATCCCGGAGATTGGTCAGCTCACCGAGGCTCAGCACATTGTCTATCGAGTTAACACTTAGATCAAAATATCCAAGTGTGCGAAGTGATGTCATGCAGCCAATACCATTGGGCAGATTTGTCTCAACAGGAAGACTTAGATGCAACAAGCTCGGCATATGAACAATATCCAACGGAACTGCACTTAGTCTTGCATCTATTTTCAGCGTCTCCAGATATTTTAGACCTCGCATCTTGGTTTGTGGTACTTCTAAGATGGCATTACATGTGACATGCAAATATCTCAGCCGAAAAAGCCGAGATATTCCAGTGAGATCAAAACAGATGCTTTCATCATCGCCCCAAAGATGTAGGATTAGAACTTGAAGAAGCCCAAACTCCACAATGGAAGGCAAACACTTGATGACCCCAAAAAATGCGAGAGTCCGAACTTGCGATGTTCTCATAGTTGTTGGTGGAATTGCTTCTGCATTACCAAAGTGAAGAGACAATCGACGAACCATGTCTGCGAGTCGTGCAGTTGTCTGATAATGATCTATTGCGATTACAAAATTCTCTTCTACGGACTTGTGTGTAATAAACTCAAGTACCATGTGATGCACGGTGCAGGACAAAACATCACCGTTATCATTTATATGTACAGGTTGGATCAATCTTCTGCTGATAAGCTCATCAAAACAGTTCCTTGATATTTCCTCCATGTCTTTCTCGTCTGTTGCACAGATCAAACTTTCAGCTATCCATTGCTTTACCAAATCATCCTTCTGAATTATATAGTCCCCTTCATATATACTGAGATACATCACACATGCCTTCAAATGCTGAGCAAGATTGTTGTAACTAAGATTTAGTACTTGTTTCATCCCTTCTGAGCTAGGATTTGTGCTCACACCATAGCCTAAAGATCTATTTACATAATCCCATTTCTCTTGTTTTCCCATCTGGTTTGCTAAAAGACTGGCAACAGTAACCATTGCTAGTGGTAAACCAGCACATTTCCTTATAATGTTGTTTGCAACTTCACTGAGTTCTGGAGGACAATCATATTGTCGACCAAAAACTGTGCTGAAAAATAATTTGCTTGAATCATCTTGACCAAGTGGTTTCATTGTAAGAACATACTTAGAGTCATAGTCACAGCATTTCAGAGCTACATCGTCAACTTCTGTCGTTACTAGTACTCCACTGCAAAGACTACCAGCCGGTAAGGCACGATTTATGATATCCCATGTTTGTGTAGCCCATACATCATCAATCACGATCAAGTACCTGTGGAATGTTTTTGCACATTTATCAGCCATAGCAAATACAAATCAGAAATGACAGGAAAGATGATTCTAAATCCTTGACAGAAGAAAGTGGCAGGCAGAACTGTGCAAGGTAAACACTGGTTTTCTTTGTAAAAGATGAAACACCAAGGACCCCCAAAATATTCATCCAACTAATGAAGACATCAACCACAAACCATTTCTGTCCGCTAAGATGACGGCAATATCATGTTAACGACCTATTCAGGAGATGTAAAAATATCCATGTCTTCACTGATGCGGTTCTAATCAATCAGGGAATAAAAAATTGAGTACCTCTTATCATGGAGATGTGTCCTGATATCCGCAATTAGGCTATGCACCTTCCAATCGTGAGGGGGCTGGTGTGGCCTAATCTGAGAGAGCATGCTGATGAGAAGCCTCCTGACATCAGGCTTTCTGGACGTCCGCACAAATGCCTTGCACTCAAATAGCCCACCGATTCTACGGTACAGCTCTTTGGCAAGCGTGGTCTTCCCAATCCCACCTGATCCAACAACGGACACCACCTTGAGCTTCTGCTCTCCATCTTTACCCAACCACTCTTGAAGCTTATACACATGTCCATCGATACCAACAAGCTCCTCATATTGCGTGGGATACCAAGATCCAAAAGACACATCATGTGTACGCAAACTGCTGCTGCCAGTGCCACCAATGGGGGAAGCACTGATGCCATCATGGTGGTTAAACAAGCTGTACCGTTGAAGCGCCTCCTGCGAGCGCACGCTGAACTCTCTGATCTTGTTGGCCATCCATAGGCGCCACTTGAGCTTTTCCCGAAGCCCCGAAGTGGCCTTACTCCTACGGCGAGTTAACTTGCACTTCCTACGGCGAGGAGATAATATTCCTCTCCTGGAATCAGCGGCGTGCACGTACTGATCGACACTGTCCTCCATGTCATAGGACAGCTCGCGCACCTCCTTGGTCAGGCACTTGACCATCATAGAACAGTCCTCTGCTCGAGAGTCTTCCTGCACCTGGAGAATGCCCACCATCTTCTCCAGATCTTGCTTGATAAGAGGTATCTCGTCCTTTGCTCCCCGGGGTAGCGTGTGACCATAAGTGGCCAGTAGCCTGTCGAGCTTTGTGGGAAGTCTGAACATGGCGTCCACCGAAGCGCATACCGGAACCTCCATAGATAGCTCTGGACATGCCATGGGAATCGCCACCGCGTTCAATTCGCTGAAATTGGAGGCAAATGACACTGCCGGGGCAGCAGCCAACTCCTGCTTGGGTGGAGAGGAGAACAGCACCTCGGCCACCTGGATCCCTTCCTGAATGTAGGATGGCGACTTGGAAATTGGCAGTTGAGGCAGGACTGCAGAAGGAGCTGAGGCCGGCGACGGCCGCTGCTTCGGTACAGGCCCGGAACCGCCGCTGCTCCCGCCTCCACCATCTGATTTCTGTACAGGCACAAGAGAAGCCGGAGAGAAAAAAAATCAGCAAGCACAGTCAAGAATTAAGGAATGATGAGGGGAGGCCCGGCCACCGTCGGGGCAGCACAGCAGCTGACGAAGACCTTACCGACTTCTGGCGGTGTATGTCGCCGAGCAGGGGCTTCTCCCCTCGCCGGAACAAACCGTGGCCAAACTCCCACCTGTCCGGCGCTATCTTCCCAAATCCCTGCGTCAAAGCGAGCAAAATTCAGACATCGGCGACATAGGCATTCCAGGCAGACCGAACCAAATCCCAACCCAGCAGGCGCGGCGCCCCAACCCAACGTACAAAGGTGTTGAGCTGCCGCACGAAGCTGGAGAAGTTGTCGTGCTTGAAGTGCTTTGGGAGGAGGTCCCGCGCGAACTCCGCCGGCCGCCACACGACGAACGACGACCCATCCTCGTTCCACGAGATCACGTCGTCCGTCGCCGGGTCGTCGACGAGCTGGTACGTCTTCGTCAGGAACGGCTGCAGCGACCTCGCCTCTGGTGGCGCCGCCAACGCCGGCAGCTCTGCTGCCACGGAGGCGCCCTTCTCGGCCATCCGAGCACCGCTGCCCGCAGATCGGATCAGATCCGGAGAAACAGAACTCAGATTCTACCTTACCCTCCTTCCTTCCGCCTCCGTCTTTCACACCTCCTTGCCATTATCACTTGTCCTTGTCCATGTCAATTATGCCTCTTTTCATCCATTGTTCCTCCCAAATGATAAGAGCAACCTTTTTTTGTTAAGCGAAATGATAAGAGCTTAACTCCGCGTCAAAACGGACACAAAAGTCTGACCCATCATACGGATCCAAACGAAGCACGGACATTTTTTATTTACCGTGCGATTCATTCCCGATAAAATTTGAGCCTCATTTGCATCGACGGGGACATGAAAGGGACACGCGTAAGGCCCGTGTACTCATTTCCATGGCCCACCGGTCATGGACGACGACGTGCTCACCCTTGCCGCCGCCTTCGGGCTAGCCTCCTCCGACCTCTCCTCCTCATCACCTTCAAGGGCAAGCCCCGCGCCGCCTGCAAGACGTCGGCACCCAAGAAGAAGCTAACGCCCGAGGAGCGACGCGTGTAGTCGGTCAAGAGGAAGGAGTGGAGCCACTCGCAGGAACGCAAGCTCGAAGACGACTGCGTCGTCGCCATGGCCACCGCCGCACAACAAAAGGAAACCAATGCTAGAGTCCCTACGACGACGAGGGATGAGTTGATCTACCTTAGATTAAACCCTAGTCAGCACAGGCTGACCAACGTTGTCGACATGGCCGCAGCCAACACGGGCTCGTCGGCCTCTCCTCATGTGGTGTTGCCACAGTGGTCGCGCACGTATACCGCGATGCCGATTACCGGTTTCCATCCCTACGAGAGCACCATCCTTTTTTGTATGCTGAAAAGTGTGCCGGCATGACCATGATCGACATGGCGGCGTGGTTGAACTCTCGCCCTTTTTTTGTGCTGACATGCATGTCGACCGCTGGCAAGTGTGCTGGCATGAGTTGTGTGGTGGTTTTTTAAGCTGGCATGTATGTCGGCTGCTGGCATGGCACCCGCGTGTACTCTGGGCGATGGCATGACCGCCAGCATGTTCTATGGCCGTAGGCCCTTTTAATATTATGTGTGAACGATATTTGGGTTGGGCACATGGGCCAGACGAGCCGATCCAAACGGATAAAAAACGGATAAAGGACACGTCCGTTTGGATTGGCGCGTTAGAGTTGCTCTAAGTGTATGGCATGAGCAACACCGTGGTGACATTTTTAGAACTAAAATTGGCATTCAAAAAAACAAAAACAAAATAAAACTTTGCATCAAACAGAAAGTTGGCATGCTTCACAACTAAAGTTTTCATCTTCATGTAACTAAACTTGTCTTGAAGATGTCAAGACGAAATCGCCTCGTGCCATACGTGTGACGCTTGTCAGGATCCTTCTTCTTAAGTGAGGTGTTAATTGCGTCATAATAATTAGCAATTATTCTTTTCAATGCATAGAGTAAGATTGCTTCATGTAATTGTTTAACAAACTAAGTTTTTCATGTATCGGTTTGATAAGCATTTCGCCACGCTTGGCATTCTTTTTTTTGGGTCATCAAAGTGTTTTATTCCTTCTTTTTTCTAATCAAAATTAGACTTTATTCCTCAAATAATGCTCATATCGTTTACAAGGAGATGAGAAATAAAGTCCGGGATTACATCATCCCAAGAACCAGGAACTCTTATACTAAAGCAATGTTTTGCTAACTCATCTGCTACTTATTTCGCTTCTTTAAAGTAATGTTTGAAGGAAAGTTTGTTAAAGTTGATGGACAATTGCTTGCACTCCGCTATGACAGCACTGTCAGGCCCCATATAATTATCCATACTCCGAAGTGTCTCCACCGCAAACAAGCAATCTGATTCTATATCTATTTTAGTGCATTCAATACTTGACAGAAGATAAATACCATTTCTTATTGCCATGAGTTCAGCCGAATCAACATCCCAAACATGCGGTATAAACCAGGAAGCCGCAGCAATGAAATCTCCCTTTTCATCTCGAACAACAACTCCACTTGCTCCCGAAAGTGTGTCTGCATGAAAACATGCATCGACGTTAACTTCCACCATGCCATAGGAAGGTTTCTTCCCCATATGATCCCTCGGCCTCATTGGCAATTTTGGAGTGAGCAATCTTGTGTAGTTTGTTGCTAAATCTCTAATAGATATGGCTGTCCTCTCAGGTGATTGCACCTGCACTCCTTTAGCTAGCTGCCTTCGCTGCCACCATAAAAACCACTAGTGGTTGGGACACACCCTGGGTGCGCCTCCTGTGCGTTCGTGTGTGCACTTGTCTTGGCTATGCAGCTATGTACGGGCATATGCAGGGCTAAGTACAGTTAACAGAAACCTAAAAGGAAAGTGTTTATTCATGAGACATAGCAAGATAATAGATGCATATTAAAGCACACATTGAATTGAAATTGAAGATTAACATGCTCCAAAAACAAACGATCTCCAAAAGAGAAGTAGAGTTCATCGGACAATCACAGCGCATGATTATAAAAGCCTTAGATATCAGCTAAAGATGATGTCGTTCATATACATAGATAGCATGTTTGAGGCCGTTGTATTTAGAGACGATGGACGGTGAGGGACAGACAAGCGGCGCCCTTCCTTGCGCTTGAAGTGGAATTCACATATGTCGCCCTCCTTAATGTTAGCATGGTGGTGAAACCATGACCAGTTCGTCGTGATGGTGGTCCTTTTGTCGGTTCCAAAAATAAAGTGGCTGTTGTAGCTCACAGTTTCGCCTCCAACCTTGAGTGGGAGTGTGTCATCATTGTCCTGAATATATTCCTACTGCTTTTCCTCTGTGTACTCGACCTAAAAGTACTGTCAATAGAAAGGAAAACAGTTAGTTCATGGCTAGACTGCCTTTCAAACATCTCAGCTGTGAACGTAAGAAAGTATTAGAGTGAAAAAAAATGTCGACGAAAGAAGATTGGCCTTAAAGATAGAGATGGCAAATCAAAGTTGTGAGTTTGACACGCATTGTGAGCACGGCACTAAAGGATCAGAAGTGCTGTTGAAAATTTTAAATGAAAAACGCATGTATCTATCATAATAAGATTTATCAGGAATCTACTGGTTACACCTCCTGAAGCACAAGTGCACAACAAAGTCAGAAAACATAACAGACTAAACTGAACCTAATAATTCAGTGATGGCAAACACAGCCAAGCCCCTCTCCCCCTCGCCTCCACCGCCTTGCCCCATCCCAGCATCGGTCACGTCACCTCCTTCCCACGTGATCCAATCTAGATTGAGAAGATTGCTGGAGATGAGGTTGGAGGAGGTGGAGCTCGGGGCGGGATGGAAAGGGCATGAGCGCTGGGTAGGCCACCGACGGTGGTGGTAACCCTATCTAGGAGGAAAAACAAAAGAAGGGACACTAGTCATGGAGGAGAGAAAGAGTAGCTGCAAAGTCCAACTCGATATAATCGCGTTTTGTTTCTCTCTTCGTGGTCGTAGAGGAGAGAAAGAGTCGTTTCCCAATTCGGAATCCCCATCGCCCTCCGTCGGCCCCACCAAGCTCACGCTAGCCTTCATCATTGCCTGCTCGAGGGGTGTGTGGAGCCGGAACGCTAGCGTCTCGTCTACTGAGAATTCCTGCTTGACGTAGTGCAGCTAGTAATTGTGCCAGCCGCCGAGTACCATGCTACGCTTGTGTGCCCAGAGCACTGCCAAACGCAGCAACCACCACGTCTGCCGGCCGATAGAGGCCTTCCTAGTCTTACATTAATTTTCTCAAACTTAAAAGATTCCCATTTGATTTTTATCAAAACAAAATATCCCCACCAGTCCAATCTGCTACAACAACAAGGAACATATATACTCCCTCTGTTCCTAAATATAAGACCTTTTAGATATTTTAATATGAATTAGCGTATGAAGCAAAATGAATGAATCTACATTCTAAAATATGTATGTATACATCCGTATGTAGCCCGTACTGAAATCTCTAAAAGGGCTTTTTAAAAACAGAGGGAGTTTTTTTTTCGAAAAGGAGGATTACCCCGACCTCTGCATCAACACCATGCATGCAACCATATATTATTAATAAAGCAACATCCAGCAGCCGAACACCTTCAACCCGGAAATAAAACGGAAAATAAACCCTGAGGCCATATACCTCGTCGACAGTAACTCCCCTAAATAACCACTAACCCTACGATACACAACAAAAAACGAAAAATACACAACTCCTAAGCTACCCCTTCAAGAAGGAATCGTCACACATGCGCCGATGATGCCGAGTCCACCACAAGGATAAACTTCAGATTCTCATCCCCAAAGCAAAGCTTCAATGCACCACCTTCAGCAAGGACACGACACAAGCGCGCGACGACATAGCCCGATCATTGATCTTGTGTTTCCACCGATGTGCATAAGCTCGTCGTTGAAGCTGTTTGTACCATCCGTCTTTATCCATCTATCGACACCTCAATAGATGGATACCTCTGGAGGAGACAATGGAAGACAAAAACGTCCCATACCGTCTGCCTCCCGCTACTGTCGCACCACCTTCGATCCAACAAGAACAGGCTAAACCTAACACCTCCGCCAGAGCCGCCGTGCATCACCTGCCGGTAACAGGCATGACCTAACGTCTCCACATAAGACGCCGTGTGTAGCATCCGCCGATAGCACATCCACAGGTGGCTTCACCTGCCGACGACAAGTATCGCCCGACAACTCCGAGAGAGGCTCATCTGTCACCTGCCGAGCCGCATCGACCCGATCTATTGAGATCCATCAATAGATCTCGAGATCCGTCACCAGCCTCAAAAGGCCGTCACCAACTCGAGATCCGGACTTCTAGTCGCCCTGACGACCCCGGAGTCCGCCGCCGTAGATGAAGAGGGGCCGCCGCCCCGATTCCGGACGCTACAGGGAGCACCCACCGTCGCGCCGGCCGTTGTTGTTGCCTATACAACGGCAACCGCCGTCGCGATCCCGCATCAAGCGTCGTCGACGCCGGAGGAAGCTCCGGCCGCCACGCGCATCTTGTGACGAGCCCGGTCACGGGATCCCAAGATCCGCCGCCACCGACGCTGCCATAAGGACCCACCTCTTGGCCCGTCATCCCCGACGAAAGGGACGCCGCCACCACCATGGTCAGATCCAGCCAGCCGTAGCCATCACCACCGCGAAGACCGGATTCGGGCTGGCCGCCGCCGCCGTCACCGGCACCGGCCACGCCCAGCCCCACCTCCATCTTCTATCCCCGTCCAGCTGACCGGCACGCCACGGCCAACCAATCTACCTGCGTCGCCAAGCGCAGCCGCGGGATCCGCCGTGCCGTCGTGCCCTAGATCCACAAGACGGCACATCGCTGAAGCCGTCGTCCCACGCCGCCTGACATCATGCGAGGAGAAGGGTATCCCCGCCGTCGCCTACGCCGACTGGATCGACGGCACACGCCGACGGCGGCAAGGAAGGGAGCTGGATGCGGCGGACTAGGGGAGTACTAAGTAAGAACCATGTGAACAAGAAAGAAACTAATTAGGCAGGGAGAACAACGAGAATTAATATCAGGGAAGAAAATAGTATGAGAACCAGAGTTGACCTGTAACCCACCAATCAATGAAGTCGCCCACTCAACGCCTTTCATTCATATGTGTTCAATGTGAATCACAAAAAATTGGAGAAGTTTGTCTCGGAATGAAACGAATAAACAAAATAGGTCTCAATGGAAACAAAAAGATTTAGTAATGTATCTGTGAGAGTAATGAGGATTCTCGTTGTTATGCATGCCTTATCCCTATGCCAATATCCCTACTAAAGAATAATATATAGGACAATTAGTAGCAGTGAAAAAATTTGTGTCACCAACAATGAAGTTCCTAAATCTGTAGAGAATCCATGAAAATTTAGAAACCTGATTAATTGTATCGAGACAAAGTTCAAGTATTATCTAGCAGCATGATTTCCCCACAGAAGTTCTACAACTACTTAGGCTTGTTCTCTTTTATCAATTCGTTTGCGAATGAACAATCATATTTCCATGTGCAAATAAATAGTCTATTGACTATTATACTGCTATCCCAGAGAATGGAAATTAACCTTTTAGTGATCACCATAACAGAAGCTACTGTCTTATGTATCCTAGAAACTAATACATGCATAGATACCTGGCACATTGGCAGGAATGTCTGCAGGAACCAAATATCATCTTCTCTGAACTTTAAGTTTGCAATGAACTTAATACATTCTTGAAGACCAACAAATTTTTTGGATTCACAAGAAGTTTTTTATGAACATAGTATTTGAACCTGCAGAAGTAAATGGAATCAAGCAA
Organism: Hordeum marinum; assembly: GCA_022496015.1. NCBI lineage: Eukaryota > Viridiplantae > Streptophyta > Magnoliopsida > Poales > Poaceae > Hordeum > Hordeum marinum. The sequence goes on along the minus strand of CM039676.1, from coordinate 396,622,793 downwards.
GCACCATATTTATTAGAACTAATTCAAGAACAAGCAGACCTAGCAGACAAGGGGTGCAGTGTGTTTCATTCATTAGGAACAAAATATTCAAGCAACAACATCAAATTGCTAGTGAAAGGGGGGCAAAGCAAAATTATGTATTTAAGGAGAGCACCTCCTAATCAAAGTTTCAAGAATACGGGATACCTCTTGCATTCTGAAACATGAACTAAGATTTTGAGCTTTCCCAATACTCCCTCCGATCCATATTAAAGTTGTACTAAACCAACCACAAGTAATATGGATCAGAAGGAGTAATTGCTAACTTCTTTGGGATCACAGAAAAACAATGGTCTATTATGCCTAAAGCAATACCTCTTGATCCATCATAATTTGATCTTCCTCGAGTGTCTCACTGAGACTGGTCAAGGTAATGAACCCAGATGTGAATACGAACCATTAAAACATAAGGGTAAAAGATTGGGAGATGGGAGATATAGGTAGACCAATGATTCAGCTCTACTAAGGATACAAGGCACAAATATGTGTAAAATAGTAATGAGATGACTGCTCTACAGAGAAAAGTGAGCAAACCAATGTATAAAGCTCATTAATTTTGGCCTGGAAGCATCGGAATGGAACATATTGAATAGGATTATGACGTTCAACTGAGAACATATTGAATCCAAACAGGTGGAAGTTACAATGTAAAAAAAACAATTATGAACTGGTAGACTATCATTTTCTCACCAATGCCAAGATGAGTGTTCACACTTACATATCTTGCTATCCCAGTCAAGTTTTTGTTCTCTTTGAAGTATTATACCATCAAATAAGAACACATGGGGAGCCAAAGTAGAACAGAAAGAAGAATCAACATAAAAAGGGTGCTCCAACTAAAATGACATCTTCAACAAAAGAACTATTAAAACATAATCGACAAAATCTGGCAGTGTCATTTCCGTATGATGTATGGAAATAACTTAGTACGCTAGCATACTCTCTAGATAACTTAGTATGTTTATACGTTATGAGATGAGTTGAGGTATCTATGTACTTTTTGGAAAGACCGAAGTCTGTAACATAGACCTGCAAAATATAAGAGCACGCATAAATTGGCAAGAATGAACACAAGAAAATAAATCAACAGACCTGAATTAATTAGTAAACATTCCATTGCTACCCACCTGATTAGCCCGTTTACCAAGACCCATGAGAAAATTATCTGGCTTAATGTCTCGATGCAGAAATGACTTGGAGTGGACGAATTCCACTCAATTTGTCTACAAGCGGGAGAGTGCAGATCACATAGAGCTCATAAGCTAGGTATAAACAAAAAAAATAGTACATATCGGAGAAAAATGAGAAGAGCGAAATCCTAATGTATGTATGACAAAAAAAAAACAAGGAATAGTGAAAATATGTCTTGTGCAAAAAAGCAAGCATTGGTGTGGACAGCAGCAATGGAGCTAATGTCCATGAAGAATAATCAAGGATAGGTACAGAATTAATTGCTTGCTGATTGCTATATACAAAAAGGATGGAGGAGTCAAGAAGGAATGGCCTCAAATGATTGAAGTATGCGTACCATCTGATCGGCAAGCTTAAGTGTAGTCTTGAGAGATGCTTTTTTGCTGCAAATATTAAATAAATCCTCTGGACTTGGCCGTAGAAAATCCATAACCAAGGCGATGTAGTCTCCTACACGAAACCACCTGACATTTGGGATTCCAATTGCCACAAGAAAGATTGTCAAACCACTTGTCACAGTCCTACAAAACTATGCACCATGTAATGCTTCCATACTTCCTCCTTGCAAAATCCTGTAAATCTTTGATTCATGGAGCAACTGCGGGAGTTTTGTCTTCAAATTTTTCTGCACGAAAAAGAAAGGAATAAAATGTCAACTTCTGAAATCTGATACAGGCAATCAAGACGCAATAACGTGCATGCCAAATTCAGTGATAGTTTATAGAAGCGACAAGCCACTACGATGCAGAATTATGGTCCATGGGCAATGCCCTCATATCTAGATTGACACTCGAGGTTTATTCTATATGCCTTTCATTTTTTTATACATCATCCAATACTTAGCAGCTTTAGCTTAGTTCTCAATCTGCAAAGATTAACCGAAAGCACGTAAAAAGCTCAAGTCCAACCAAATCAGCCAGATCAGTCAATTCCAGGGAAAAATGACTAATCAACTACTCCGAATGATTCACCCATGGAGAACTAAATCAGGTAACGAGTTCACATGAACAAAAGTACACATTGTATATCAATCAAAGCTTAGGATCTCTGAAGTCTGAAAAGTGCAGCAGTCATAATTGAAAGACTAATGACAAAAACATATAACCAGTTACGACCTGCTATCCGGGAATCAATAGCATCAGAACATGAACATGGCAGTTGCACTCAATTTATCCCCAAAAAAGAAAACCAGAACGCACATGAGTGCAGTTGGTTATAACCATGGTACTTCATGAATCAACAACATATCTACTACTCACGTAAGTGTCCACCCATAGGGAATTGGTAGCATCTGGATCACAAAAGATCAGAACACGCAAGAGTACTAAACTGTAGCAACCATAACAGGAGATTACCTTACTGTGGTGGGCGGTGCAGCTCTGGACGGCCGGAATGGAGGGGCTGAGGGGCTGCTGGGCGGGCCGAGTCCTGCTCGAGGGCAAGCAGAGATGGGTGGAGCAGCTCCGGGAGACGGCGGAGAGGACAATCGGTGGGCACCGGAGTGGAGGTGGCTCCGGCCGGCTGTGCGCGGAGGCGGCTTCGTGGTCGGGATTGGGCTCCTCTGACACGACCACCAGATCCATTCCGCCCCCGTCTTCCTCCGCCTCAATCAGGGAAGATGGATGAGGTTGCTTCGGCAGGGGGGGAAGTTTCTTTTTCTCCGACTAATTCATTTTGACTGAGGGAGGTGTTACCTGCGCAATTTGTTCTCAATCGTCACAGTAAAAAACGCATACGTGGCATAGCCCAACGAACGCCCCTTCTGCGTAGCTATTTGTGTTTGATGCCGCTACAGAAAAATACTGAAAAGGGCCTTGTCACTTGCCAACTGCTTAAGACCCTCACACACGAACTGTAGAGTTGGCCTGGCAAGCGCTACAACTATCTGTAGTAGCGCTTGCCAGGCCTTAACAGCACATAGTAGTAGCGCTTGCCAGGCCTTAACAGCACATAGTAGTAGCGCTTGCCAGGCCAACTCTACTGCTAAAACTTAGTTGTAGCGCGATAGCAGTAGCGCTAGACCCAGCGCTACTACAATGCATATTTCGAACGCTATTACTAGGGTTTTCCCTAGTGGTGTAGGCTTTTACATGGCATAATGACCTCTCTATCATGTGCGTGTGCTGAGGAGAAAAAGGAGGAGGAGGGTGATGGCAGAAATTAGTAATTACCTCCAACTTTACAAGGATAATGGGTCATTAGCAATCCATAATCTGGTTTTATCCGGGGTAGAGTAGATTGTGAGTTTTTAATAATCTGTCCAACTAGTTTTTATAATCTACAATATAATTTGTTCTGTTTGAAGACAATATAGATTATAAAAACGGAATTATCATAATCTGAATGGTTCCAAACAGGGCCTAATTTGACCCTTAGCATCTACGGACAGTGTACAATCACCACTCATTTATCAGTCTTAACATTCGTCTCTCTCATTTGCAAAATTTCAAATCCATACAGCCCATTAAAAAACAAAACACATAGTTCATATCAATACACGTGGATCAACTAGGACATATCATAAGGGATTCATACATGCCATCGGTGCCAAAATTTGGCATGCTATTGGAAGTTCACCCACGACAACCCTTGCCCTTGCCTTTTTTTCCTTCTCCTTGTCCTCTATGTCGACGTAGCAGCCGAAGATGGAATACGCGTTGAGGAGGACCTGCTCACAGCCGAGTTGTAGGCCTCGGATCTGATACCAACATCATCGTCCAGCTCTGGGGGGAGGCCGGCGAGGGAATGAACTACCGTGCGCTACAGAAAAGCTTATAGGTAGAATATTACCAGTAGTGTCGGGTAAACAAAGGGCTATACTGTTAATTAGTACTAGCGCTGGCCTTAAAACACGCTACTGGTAAATGGTAGCAGTAGCGCATGTAAAGGTAAGGGGCGCTACTAATAGGTGCGGCACACCGTTCGCAGACAGGCTAGCCATGGTAACAGCGCTAGCCCACGGCCCGCACTACTGCTAATGGGGTTACGGTAGCACCGTCATGGGTCGGCGCTACTACTGTGGCTTGCCAGGCCCACCTCTCCCTCCTCCAACTTAGCAGTACCACCCATCCCCCTACACGCGCTACTGCTAAGTCGTACCATATCTGCACGCTTTCCTTCTTCCCCACGCCCCTCACTCCTCACTTTGGATCTAGATCTCCCTCTCCACTATCTCCCTCGTGTCGGCGCTCCCGTAGAGCACATAACACAACGAGCAGCCTTTGTCTCGCTCTTCACCCCCAACTCCCCCTTGAACCCTCACCATCGGCGTCAACCGCGCCACCATCGGCCGCTACCCCTCATCGCCGGCCGGATCCTCTCATAGTGCCAAAGTGTTAGTTGTTGTTTTTGCTTGTTTTTTACTTCGTAGAAAATCAGTACCAAACGAAGCCCAAATGCTAAGGGGATTTTTGTGGATTTTTTTCTGGACCAGAAGAAAGCAGTTAGGCCAAACAACACCAGAAGAGGGGGCCCAGGGTGGCACCCTCCACCAGGGCGTGCGAGAGAGGCCCCTGGTGCGGCCTGGTGGAGGGTGGGCATCTTGGGCACCCCATCAACCGACTATTGAGCCTATAAATTCCCTGAAAATCGAAAAACCCCAGGGGAGTCGACGAAACGCAATTCGAGCCGCCGCAAGTTCCAAAATCTTGAGATCCAATCTAACACCATCACGGAGGGGTTCATCTTCTTGATAGGTGCCTCCCCGATGATGCGTGAGTAGTCCACCATAGACCTACGGGTCCGTAGGCAGTAGCTAGATGGATTCCTCTCTCTCTCTCTCTGTTTCTCAATACAATGGTCTCTTGGAGATCTATTTGATGTAGTGACTTTTGTGATGTGTTTGTTGGGATCCGATGAATTTTGAGTTCATGATCAGTTTATATCCATGTATATTATTTGAGTCTTCTTTGATCTCTTATTTGCATGATTACGTATAGCCTCGTATTTCTTCTTCGAATCTCTGGTTTAGTTAGGCGAACTAGATCAATTTTTCTTGCCATGGGAAGAGGTGCTTTGTGATGGGTTCGATCTTACGGTGTTCTTTCCGAGTGACAGAAGGGGCAACAAGACACGCATGTATAGTTGCCATTAAGGATAAAAAGATGGGGTCTATTCCTACATGAATATATCTTGTCTACATCATGTCACCATTCTTATTGCGTACTCCATTTTCCCATGAACTTAATACACTAGATGCATCCTGGATAGCGGTCGATGTGTGGAGTAATAGAAGTAGATGCAGAATTGTTCCGGTCTACTTATCTTGGGCATGATGCCTATATAATGATCATTGCCTGGACATCGTCATGATTATTTGATCTTCTATCAATTTCCCAACAGTAATTTGTTCACCCACCGTGTGGTATACTCATGAGAGAAGCCACTAGTGAAACCTACGGCCCCGTGTCTACTTTTCCAACATATTGCTTTCCGATCTACTATTTGCATCTTTTGTTTTCAGATCTATTAATCCCAAAAAAATACCTTGCTGCACTTTTTATTTATTTATTTTACTTTGTGTTCTTGCGAGATCTATTTGCCAAAACTATCATTACCTAATCTATCTTATTACCGTAGAGAGCGTGACAACCTCTCTTTCGCGTCGGGTTGCAAGTATTTGTTGTTTGTGTGCAGGTGTTGTTTACGTGGGTGCGTGATCTGCCTCTACGGATTGATACCTTGGTTTCATAACTAAGGGAAATACTTACCGTCGCTGGGCTGCATCATCCCTTCCTCTTTGGGGAAATAACGACGCAACCTCAAGCCACGTCAAAGGAATTTCTGGCGCCATTGTCGGGGAGGAAGCGATCTTATCTACTAGGTTCCTAATCACAAATCTCATCTCCTTGCAATTTACATTATTTGCCATTTTCCTCTCATTTTCCTCTTCCCCACTTCACAAAATTTTCCTTTTCATTCGCCCTCTCCTTTTCGTTCGCCTTTTCCTCGCCAGTTCTCTTGTTTGCTATGTTTGCTTGTGTTGCCATATGCCTTATATTTGCTTGCATGTTCGCTTGCTAAAAATCTATTGATATGGATCCTCATCCACTTGATAATCTTTTCAAAAGTCCAAATTATGATGAACCGATTTCTAGTGAGTTGAGTTCACTTGATTATCTCTATGAAGTTTTGTTTGAAAACCATGAATCGGAAATTTTTGATGAAGTGTTGAAATAAGAAATTTATAAGGTGATTCATGATAGTTACTTGATTGAAAAGCATGGTTGCAATGATGTTACTACATGTCGAGGCAGGATGCACACGATCACCTATGGGGCCATCGGCCCCTTTGTGGTTCGGCGGGGGGCGTGGACGCAAGCACAAAGAGCAGAAACCGTGGGACAGCGCGACAATTTACCCAGGTTCGGGCCGCTATGAAGCGTAAAACCCTACTCCTGCTTTGTTGATGGATTGATCAGAGGAACATGGAGAACGTGTAGTGCTCCAGCCCGGCAAGGGGTGCCTTCGGGGAAGAGCTGCTATGTGTGTACAAATGTTCAAAAGTCTGAATCCTGAGCTAGGTTGCCTTGGGCCTCCTTTTATAGCACAAGGGGCAACCACAGTGGAAAAAGAGACAATTGTTTGATAATTAGATAGCTAACAGTGTTATCATACCTATCTCTGGACTTAGGACAAAATGACATCATTTCTAGTCTAGGTGGCGCGCGGCGATGCATTCCCGGCAACCTTATACCACCGCTCTAGCTAACTATGGCACCTCATCTTGACACATCTTCGGGCGGGTGTCAAGAAGGCGTAATTTGTACTCCAGCGTGTCGCCACGTGCTTAGCGAGAGTCACTTAGCCACTTGGGGGCTCGACACCATATTGACAAGTGACTGGCCTTGCAATGTGGTGCAGCGGTGGCCGAACTGTTCACGCTTGCCGGGAGATGGCTTTGTTGGGTCTTTGTGAATAAGCACGCGTCCTGGTCCCCGACAAGCGTCGGGGATGCGTCTGGCGCGCTGCAGTCTAGGCTTGGGCTGCCGCGTTGAGCTCATTGGGGCCTTGTCTTGATCGTTGTTGAGTTCAGCTACTATCGCATGTGCAGAAGTCAGGGGCACTAGGTAGCCCTGTCCTAGTGCATCATTAGGAGCCTCCGGGTCTGGTCCATACGGACTCGCCAAGTGTTGTTGGGTCAGGCCCAAAAATCATGCACAAGTGCGCAATGTGAGGAAGTAACTGCCAAGTTATTGGACAGCACTGGCCCACTACCTCAAGCCATTTCCGCCACGTGCGCCGCATGCATAGCAGGGAGTTGGCGGCGGGTGCTCGTGACTTAAAGCTCTGGTCATGGCAGAAAACCACAGCGCCATGGATTGGAGCAATGGGGTGGTTACCTGTTCGCCCGTGATCGTGGGTAGTGGAATTGGTGGAGACGGGCGACCGCCTTTGGAGCGGGGGAGAGCCAGCCCCCGCACCCTCCCCTATAAATTGGGAGGTCACGAGAGGCGATGCTCATCCATCCTCTCTTCTTCCTCGAGCCTGAATCCATAGAGCCCATTCCTCTGCTTCCTTGTCTTGAGCCACGCCTGTCCCCCGGATGATCAGGGGGAAAGGCTTGGCAAACGCGTCAGCCGCCGTGAGGCCCTCCCCTTGTTCCTATGGTCAACCTCCACCCCGGCTCGGTGGCCTCTAGTGGACGGCTGGTCGGAGGACCCTAGGATGGGAGAGCGGGCAGTGTGGCAGCCACGCCAGGGATAATCGCAATGATGCCTTTGATGTTGTTGCACCGCCCGCTGCTCAAGCCTTGACGGGTTACCGTACGGTTGGCACCGCGTAGGGTCCCATAGTAGAGGGCAGTGTTGCGGTGGCCCGTGGTACCCATGCTTCCTCTTTGTGATGATGAAGGCAAATCGTCTGCTTGGTCATTGGTTATGTGTGGGCAATTGCAGCAGCGGTTCTTCGTGAATCACAATGAAGTTCTCCACCCATGGCGTTACGTATGGTGCGCATGGGTGGAAACATTTCGCCTTCGTGCACCCTTTTACGATAGGGTGAATTCCCCACCTTTGACCATCGAGGGTGACCATGCTCTCTGGGAGGCTTTTCAAGAGGTCCGGCACCCGCCTTTGTTGTCGCATAGAAGGCTTGGATGGCGAAGGCTGGGGTGGCTACGGAGGCATCCCTTCAAGCGACGGCGATGATGATGATGGTGGGGCAGCGTGAGCACCGGCAGCACCATCATCAATAGCTGTGCTCCGACAGCACCTCTGCCTTCTCTCGCCTTCCGCCTTCTTCCTTCCTACCAGCTTCATCCGCCCTACCTGGTTGCAAGGTCCTTCGGCTCCTCCAGGGGGAGCGTCCCTCTGGTCCTGTCGGGGAGGTGTCGGATCCCACCCAGGCACTCCTTTTGCCCTCTGCTTCTCCTCCACCTAATTCCTAGGAGGAGAGGGACAAGAAAGGCATTACCAGGCACTTATCTTTTTCATGTCAAAAAATGTAGGTGTTTTCCAAATTTTAGCTAATTATAATGTAATCTCTACCTATATTGTATCGAAAATGAATGAGAAAAGATGCCATTTTCTTTTTACAAGTACTATCCTTTTCTTTCCCTGTCTATACTGTCTTGGGATGTATTGTCCTTGCCACACGAAGCCGCTTGCCGGGTCATCACCTAACCATGGGTGCCAAGAAGGAGCGAGACCCCGGCAACAGGTTGGCGTTGTTCCCCAGCAGAGCTCCTTGCTGGTGTTGGCGTACCCCCATGGTTGTTAAATAAAAACAGGGGGCGGCTCGTCCAAACAAGGGTATTCACCACGTGGAGGACTTCACTACCCAAAGTGAGGGAGATACCCAGGATTTCCTCGGAGCATTGGAAAGGCATTGAACTTAGGGTATATGATAGTACTTGTCTTTTCCAAGTAGTATCCTTCTTTAGGGCTCGATGGGCCGTCGTCCTCATCTCTTCACTTCTCTTCCCTGTGTTCCTGACGGTCCATCGCGTAGGGAGAGAATAGTAACGAAGATTACAGGTTCATTAAGTACTCTAGCAGATCTTATATCTTAAAAGCAATAACATTGTAATCATAAAGAAATGTGTAATGATCATGTAAAGTGATGATATGATGCAATGCCTAGCTTTATTACTGTTGCACAGGGTCCGTGCCTGGCTTTGTAACAATGTTGAGGATATCACTTATCGTTAGCATCTCGGTCAGCTCGGGATTAGAGATTAATCGAAAATCGGAGGATTAATCGATTTTATCGGTTGACTGCTAATCGGACATTTTTTTTGCAAATCACAGGTTCCCAACACTGAAATATGATATATTCAACATCCAAAAAATGTTGAATAGAAGCGTTACCTTGATTCCTAGCCCTTGAATCCTCCTATAATTACAAAAAATAGTGCAATAGTACATATTGCATAACAAGGTCAACAGAAACACAAATAAACATAGGTTTTGCAAACATAGTGCTAGGAATAGGCCTAATTTATCGGTAGATTCCCGATAAATCGCTTGTGAGAGTGATAAATCGGCTAAGAAGATAAACGGTGAAGATAAGGCTTAATCTTATTAGTCACCCCATGAATAGGGATAAATCGGATGATAAATCACTGAATCGGAAGATTTTTTGAACATCGCTTTGTACACAGGGTTATATGCAACATCGACAATGCTTGTACAAAAGGTGGCTGCCAGGGACTAAGCCGGGCAGCCGTGCCTCATGGGTAGAACTTAGGAAGATGCTCAATATTCGATGAGTTAAGCACCTTGGTGACATCTTCGGTCTCCAAGCAGACTACGCCTGGTCTGGTGACTCGTACTACCCGTTAAGGGCGTTCCCACTTTGGCGGCAACTTGTTGGTACCCTTGGCGGACTGAACACGCCTAAGGACAAGGTCGCCTTCCTCAAGGCTCCGGGCGTGGACCCTGCGGCTATGGTAGCAGCACAGGGCTCGCTGGTAGCATGCAACACGCACAACAGCCTGGAGACCGTCTTCCTCAAGGAGCATCGCATCGTCATAAAGCACCAACTAGGGGGCACCATGATCGTACTTGAGCATTAGGTGTAGCTTATATTTGAGTGTGTATTGTGAATGGATCAATGATTGAGCATGATGGCTAGGGATAACTTGCTTTAGCGTTGATATTTTGGAAGACATGGTTGCTTGTTGATATGCTTGAGTATTAAAGTTTTCATGTCCAAACTAGACTATTGCTTTGAATCGTATGAAAAGTACAAACGTCCATGCTATAAAGAATAGAATGTGTGATGAACATGATAGGCAGCATTCCACATCAAAAAAATGTTTTTAACATTTACCTACTTGAGGACGAGTAGGAATTAAGCTTGGGGATGCTGATACATCTCCAACGTATCTATAATTTTTGCTTGTTCCATGTTGTTATATTATTAATCTTGGATGTTTTACAATCATGTTATAGCAAGTTTATATCAATTTTTGGGACTAACCTATTGACATAGTGCCAAAGTGTCAGCTGTTGTTCTTGCTTGTTTTTTACTTCGCAGAAAATCAGTACCAAACAGAGTCCAAACGTTGCGGGGATTTTTGTGGATTTTTTTGGACCAGAAGAAAGCAGTTGGGCAAAACAACACCAGAAGAGGGGGCCCAGGGTGGCCACCCTCCACCAAGGCGTTCCAAAGGACCCTGGCGTGGCCCGGTGGACCCTAGGCACCCCCTCAACTGACTATCGAGCCTATAAATTCCCTAAAAATCCAAAAACCCTAGGGGAGTCGAGAAACACAATTCGAGCTGCCGCAAGTTCCAGAATCTCGAGATCCAATCTAACACCATCACGGAGGGGTTCATCTTCTTCATAGGTGCCTCTTCGATGATGCGTGAGTAGTACACCATAGACCTATGGGGCCGTAGGCAGTAGCTAGATGGCTTCCTCTCTCTCTCTATGTTTCTCAATACAATCATCTGTTCGAGATCTATTTGATGTAATGACTTTTGCAGTGTGTTTGTAGGGTTCCGATGAATTTTGAGTTCATGATGAGTTTCTATCCATGAATATGATTTGAATCTTCTTTGATCTCTTATTTGCATGATTACTTATAGCCTCATATTTCTTCGTTTAATCTTTTGTTTAGTTAGGACAACTTGATCGATTTTTCTTGCCATGGGAAGAGGTGCTTTGTCATGGGTTCAATCTTGTGGTGTTCTTTCCTAGTGACAGAAAAGGCAGCAAGACTCGTATGTATCGTTGCCATTAAGGATAGCAAGATGGGGTCTATTTCTAAATGAATAGATCTTGTCTATATGATGTTGGGGAACGTTGCATGGGAAACAAAAAATTTCCTACGCACACACAGATCTATCCAGGGTGATGAGCATCTACGAGAGGGAGAGTGGATCTACATACCCTTGTAGATCGCTAAGCGGGAAGCGTTAAGAAACGCGGTTGGTGTAGTCGAACGACTTCGTGATCCAAATTGCCGAGCGTTCCGCGATCCAATCACGATCCGTCCCGCGAACTTGATCACGATCCGTCCCGCGAACTTGATCACGGTCCTTCTGATCTAGCACCGAACGGACGGCACCTCCGCGTTCAGCACACGTACGGCTTGATGATGTTCTCCGCCGTCTTGATCCAGCAAGAGGGAGCAGAGAGGAAGAAGAGTTCTCCGGCAGAGTGACGGCGCTCCGGCGATGGTGGTGGAACTATTCCAGCGGGGCTTCACCTAAGCACTGCAGAAATCCGATTTAGAGGAGAAACTATGCACTGGAGGAACGGGCAACACGTGGCTAAAATTCTGTGCCAAAACCCTAAAACCTCTAGTATATATAAGAGGAAGAGAGGAGGCTTGGCACAAGGGCAAATCCTACTAGGAGGCTATGGCCGAAGCTAGGGAGGAGAATCCTCCTCCTCCTCCAATCCTAGTAGGATTAGGACTCTTTCTTATTTGCCTTTTTGCCTTTTTTCCACCTTTTCTCTTTGGGATTTTCTTCCCTAACTGCATGGGCCTGGTGTGGGACTTACACCATCCCACAAAAGGCTGGTATTTATTCTCCCACAGCCCATGAAGCCTCTTGGGTCGAAATACCCCTCCCGATGGTCTCCCGGTACACTACCGACACTCGGTACATTACCGATGAGCCCAAAACTTTTCCGGCGACCAAAATACGACTTCCTATATATCAATATTTACCTTCCGACCATTCCAGAGCTCCTCGTGACGTCCGGGATCTCATCCTGGACTCCGAACAACCTTCGTTCACCACCATACACAACTCTATACTACCGAAACGTCACCGAACCTTAAGTGTGCAAACCCTGCGGGTTCGAGAACTATGTAGACATGACCAAGACACCTCTACGGACAATAACCAATAGCAAGACCTAGATGCCCATATTGGTTCCTACATATTCTACGAATATGTTTATCTGTCGAACCTCTGTGTCAAGGATTAAGTTAATACCGTATGATGTTCCCTTTGTTCTTCGATATGTTACTTGCCCGAGATTCGATCATCGGTATCTCCATACCTAGTTCAACCTTGTTACCGGTAAGTCTCTTTACTTGTTCCGTAATACAAGATCCCTGAGATACCTCTCCGTCACACGGAGTAACAAATCCCAGTCTTGATCCATGCCAACTCAACACACACACTCGGAGATACCTGTAGAGCACCTTTATAGTCACCCAGTTATGTTGCGACATTTGATACACACAAGGCACTCCTCCGATGTCCGTGAGTTTCATGATCTCATGGTCATAGGAACATATACTTGACATGCAGAAAACAGTAGCAATAAAACTAACACGATCATATGCTACGTTTGTAGTTTGGGTCTTGTCCATCACATCATTCTCCTAATGATGTGATCCCATTATCAAATGACATCACATGTAAATGGCTAGGAAACCTTGACCATCTTTGATCAACGAGCTAGTTCACTAGAGGCATACTAGGAACATAGTGTTGTCCATTTACCCACACATGTAATGTGTTTCCAATTAATACAATTATAGCATGGATAATAAACGATTATCATGAACAAGGAAATATAATAATAAACACTTTATTTATTGCCTCTAGGGCATATTTCCAACAGTCTCCCACTTGCACTAGAGTCAATAATCTAGCTCACATCACTATGTGATTTACATTGTAATGAATCGAACACCCATGTATTTCTGGTGTTGATCATGTTTAGCCCTTGGAAGAGGTTTAGTCAATGGGTGCAACATTCAAATCCGTGTGCACTTTGCAAATATTTATGTCCTTCTCCTCGATGTAATCGCGGATGGAGTTGAAGCGTTGCTTTATGTGTCTGGTCCTCTTGTGAAACCTTGGTTCCTTGGCCAGAGCAATGGCACTAGTGTTGTCAGAGAACATGTTCACTGGATTCAATGCACTGGGTACTACTCCAAGATCTGTCATGAACTGCTTCATCCTGACACCTTCCTTCGCCGCCTCCGAGGCTGCGGTGTACTCCGCTTCACATGTAGAATCGGCTACCACACATTGCTTGGAACTACACCAGCTTACCGCTCCCCCGTTGAGAATAAATACGTATCTGGTTTGTGACTTAGAGTCATCCGGATCAATGTCAAAGCTTGCATCGACGTAACCCTTTACGACGAGCTCTTCATCACCTCCATAAACGAGAAACATTTCCTTAGTCCTTTTCAAGTACTTAAGGATATTCTTGATTGCTGCCCAGTGTTCCATTCCAGGATCAGTTTGAAACCTTCCGGCCATACTTATGGCAACGCTGACATTGGGTCTTGTGCATAGCATTGCATACATGATAGAGCATATGGCTGAAGCATAGGGGATGACACTCATCTTTTCTCTATCCTCTGCAGTCACTGGGCATTAAGTCTTACCCAACTTCACACCCTGTAACACAGGCAAGAACCCCTTCTTGGACTGATCCATTTTGAACTTCTTCAAAACTTTATCAAGGTATGTGCTCTGTGAAAGTTCTATCAAGCGTTTCGATCTATCTCTAAAGATATTAATGCCTAATATGAAAGCAGCTTCTCCTAGGTCCTTCATTGAAAAACTCTTGTTCAAATATTCCTTCACGCTTTCCAACATTTCTATATTGTTTCCAATCAGCAATATGTCATCCACATATAATATTAGAAATGCTATAGATCTCCCACTCACTTTCTTGTAAATACAAGCTTCCCCATAAACTTGTATAAACTCAAACGCTTTGATCACCTCATCAAAACGCTTATTCCAACTCTGAGATGCTTGCACCATCCCATAAATGGATCGCTGGAGTTTGCAAACTTTGTCAGCATTCTCTGGATCGACAAAACCTTCTGGTTGCATCATATACAACTCTTCCTCAAGGAAATCGTTGAGGAACGTTGTTTTGACATCCATCTGCCAAATTTCATAGTCGAAATAAGCAGCTATTGCCAACATGATTCTGACAGACTTAAGCATCGCTACGGGTGAGAAGGTCTCATTGTAGTCAACTCCTTGAACTTGTGAAAAACCCTTTGCAACAAGTCGAGCTTTATAGATGGTGACATTACCGTCCGCGTCTGTCTTCTTCTTAAAGATCCATTTGTTCTGAATGGCCTTTCGCCCTTCAGGTAATACTTCCAAAGTCCATACTTTGTTTTCATACATGGATCCCATCTCGGATTTCATGGCCTCTAACCATTTCTCGGAATCCAGGCCCATCACTGCTCCTCCATAGCACGTAGGTTCATTGTTGTCCAACAACATGATCTCCAAGACAGGGTTGCCGTACCACTCAGGAGTAGTACGCGGCCTTGTCGACCTATGAGGTTCAATAGTAGCTTGATCCGAAGCTTCATGATCATCTTCATTAACTTCCTCTTCTACCACGTAGGTTCCACAGAAACATCTTTTTGCGCTGCGCTACTTTCTTGTTGAAGTAAAGGTTCAATAACCTCATCAAGCTCTATTTTCCTCCCACTCAATTCTTTCGAGAGAAACTCTTTCTCAAGAAATGTTCCGTCCTTAGCGACAAACACTTTGCTTTCGGATCTAAGATAGAAGGTATACCCGACTGTCTCTTTTGGGTATCCTATGAAGATGCATTTTTCCGCTTTGGGTTCCAGCTTTTCAGGATGAAGCTTTTTGACATAAGCATCACATCCCCAAACTTTAAGAAACGACAACTTTGGCCTCTTGCCAAACCACAGTTTATATGGCGTCGTCTCAACGGATTTCGATGGTGCCCTATTTAAAGTGAATGCAGCTGTCTCTAATGCATAACCCCAAAACAATAGTGGCAAATCAGCAAGAGACATCATAGAACGCACCATATCTAATAAGGTTCGATTACGACGTTCGGACACACCATTATGCTGTGGTGTTCCGGGCGGTGTCAACTGTGAAACAATTCCACACCGTCTTAAGTACCTGCCAAACTCATAACTCAGATATTCACCTCCTCCGTCAGATCGCAGAAATTTAATCTTCTTGTTATGATGATTCTCAACTTCACTCTGAAATTTCTTAAACTTATCAAATGTTTCAGACTTGTGTTTCATCAAGTAAATATACCCATATCTACTTAAGTTATCAGTGAAGGTGAGAAAATAACAATATCCACCACGCGCTGTAACATTCATTGGACCGCACACATCAGTATGTATGATTTCCAATAAGTCACTCGCCCGTTCCATTGTTCCAGAGAACGGCGTTTTAGTCATCTTGCCCATGAGGCATGTTTCACATGTGTTAAGTGATTCAAAATCAGTGACTCCAAAAGTCCATCAGCATGGAGCTTCCTTATGCGTTTTACACCAATATGACCTAAACGGCAGTGCTACAAGAAAGTGGTACTATCATTATCAACTCTACATCTTTTGGCATCAATGTTATGAACATGTGTGTCATCACTATCAAGATTCAATATGAATAAACCCCTCACATTGGGTGCATGACCATAAAAGATAGTACTCATATAAATAGAACAACCTTTATTCTTTGATTTGAATGAGTTATCGTCTCGCAATAAACTAGATCCAGATATAATGTTCATGCTTAACGCAGGCACTAAATAACAATTATTCAGGTTCATCACTAATCCCGATGGTAATCGAAGACAAAGCGTGCCGACGGCAATCACATCAACCTTGGAACCATTTCCCACGCGCATCGTCACTTCATCCTTTGCTAGCCTTCGTCTATTTCGTAGTTCCTGTTTTGAGTTGCAAATGTGAGCAACCGAACCAGTATCAAATACCCAGGTACTGCAACTAGAGGTAGTAAGGTACACACCAATAACATGTATATCATATATACCTTGTTTGTCGTTGGCCGCCTTCTTGTTAGCCAGGTACTTGGGGCAATTCCGCTTCTAGTGACCAGTTCCCTTGCAATGAAAGCACTCAGTTTCTGGCTTATGTCCATGCTTAGGCTTCTTTACAGGAGTAGCAACTCCTTTGCCATCCTTCTTGGTTTTACCCTTCTTGCCTTTGCCCTTGCAATTTTTCTTGAAACTAGCGGTTTTATTTACCATCAACACTTGATGTTCTTTCTGGATTTCAGACTCAACAACTTTTAGCATCGCAAACAACTCGGCGGCTGACTTGTTCATCTCGTGCATGTTATAGTTCATCACAAAGCTCTTGTAACTAGGTGGCAGTGATTGAAGAACTCTGTCAGTGATCGCCTCTGGCGGAAGGGCAATTCCCAACTCCGCCTGACGAGTTGAATACCCAGACATTCTGAGTATATGTTCAGTGATAGACCTGTTCTCCTCCATCTTGCAAGCATAGAACTTATCAAAGGTTTCATACCTCTCGATCTGGGCCTTCTTCTGAAAGATAAACTTCAACTCCTAGAACATCTCATATACTCCATGACATTCAAAATTTCTTTGAAGTCCTGGTTCTAAGCCATACAATATTGCACACTGAACTGTTGAGTAATCTCCAGTACGTGCCTCCCAAGCGTTCTTAATGTCTTCGGAGGTCATGTCTTCTGGTTGGTCATCGAGCGGTGCATCAAGGACATTTGATTTTTGGGAATCCGTGAGGATAATCCTCAGATTATGGGTCTAGTCAACAAAGTTACTTCCATCATCTTTCAACTTAGCTTTCTCTAGGAACGTATTAAAATTCAGGGGTGCTACTGTGCGAGCCATTGATCTACAACTTAAATATGCAAAGTTTACTTAGACTATTGTTCAAGATAATGAGTTTAGTTAATGAAATTACTAAAGATCCCACTCAAATTGACATCCCTCAGGTCATCTGAGTGTCACGTGATCCAAATTCACCAACTCAAGTCCAATCATCACGTGAGTTGAGGTGGTTTCAATGGTGAACATCATTATGTTGATCATATCTACTATATGACTCATGTTCGACCTTTCGGTCTCTTGCGTTCCGAGGCCATGCTTGTACATGCTAGGCTCGTCAAGTTTAACCCGAGTGTTCTGCACGTGCAACACTGGCTTGCACCTGTTGTATGTGAACGTAGAGTCTATCACACCCGATCATCACGTAGTGTCTCAACATGACGAACTTTCGCAACGGTGCACACTCAGGGAGAACACAATTTATCTTGAAATTAAGTGAGGGATCACCTTATAATGCTACCGTCGTCCTAAGCAAAACAAGGTGCATAAAAAGGATTAAGATCACATGCAAATCATAAGTGACATGATATGGCCATGAACTTGTGCTTTTGATCTCCATCTAGAAAGCACCGGCATGATGTCCATCGTCACCGAGAAGACACCATGATCTCCATCATCTTGATCTCCATCAACGTGTCGCCATCAGGGTTGTTGCGCCCAACATGCTTCTACTACTATTGCTACCGTTTAGCGATAAAGTAAAGCATTACATAGCGCTTAATGATTGACACGCAGGTCATACAATAATTAAAGACAACCCTATGGCTCTTGCCGGTTGCCGTACTCATCGACATGCAAGTCGTGATAATCTATACATCGCATGATCATCTCATACAGCACATATATCACATCATGTAATTGGCCATATCACATCACAACATACCATGCAAAAACAAGTTAGACGTCCACTAATTGTTGTTGCATGTTTTACGTGGTTGCTACGGGTAACTAGCAAGAACAACTCTCATCTATGCAAAAACCACAACGGTGATACACTAGTTGCTTTTCAACCTTCTCAAGGACCGCCTTTCTCGAATCCGATCCAACTAAAGTGAGAGAAACTGGTACACGCAAGCCATCTATGCAAGAAGTTGCAGTTGAGGGAACTGGTCTCTCATAAGCGTACGAGTAATGTTGGTCCGAGCCGCTTCATCTCACAATACCGCTGTACGACCAAGGGAGGAAGCAATCTAAGCATCAACGCCCACAAACTCTTTGTGTTCTACTCGAGATCTCATCTACACATAGACCTAGCTCATGATGCCATTGTTGGGGAACGTTGCATGGGAAACAAAAATCTTCCTACGCACACACAGATCTATCCATGGTGATGAGCATCTATGAGAGGGAGAGTGGATCTACACACCCTTGTGGATCGCTAAGCGGGAAGCGTCAAGAAATGCGGTTGGTGTAGTCGAACGTCTTCGCGATCCAAATCGCCGAGCGTCCCGCGATCCAATCACGATCCGTCCCGTGATCCAATGATGATCCGTCCCGTGAACTTGATCACGGTCCTTCCGATCTAGCGTCGAACGGACGACACCTCCGTGTTCAGCACATGTACGGCTTGGGCGATGGTGGTGGAGCTATTCCGGCGGGGCTTCACCTAAGCACTGCAGAAATCCGATTTAGAGGAGAAACTATGCACTGGAGGAACGGGCAACACGTGGCTAGAATTCTGTGCCAAAACCCTAAAACCTCTAGTATATGTAAGAGGAAGAGAGGAGGCTTGGCACAAGGGCAAATCCTACTAGGAGGCTATGGCCGAAGCTAGAGAGGAGAGTCCTCCTCCTCCTCCAATCCTAGTAGGATTAGGACTCTTCCTTTTTTGCCTTTTTGCCTTTTTTCCACCTTTTTCTCTTTAGGATTTTCTTCCCTAACCGCATGGGCCTTGTGTGGGACTTACACCATCCCACAAAAGGCTGGTATTTATTCTCCCACAGCCCATGAAGCCTCTTGGGTCGAAATACCCCTCCCGATGGTCTCCCGGTACACTACCGACACTCTCGGTACATTACCGATGAGCCCAAAACTTTTCCGGCGACCAAAATACGACTTCCTATATATCAATATTTACCTTCCGACCATTCCAGAGCTCCTCGTGACGTCCGGGATCTCATCCTGGACTCCGAACAACCTTCGGTCACCACCATACACAACTCTATACTACCAAAACGTCACTGAACCTTAAGTGCGCAGACCCTGCGGGTTCGAGAACTATGTGGACATGATCGAGACACCTCTACGGCCAATAACCAATAGCGGGACCTGGATGCCCATATTGGTTCCTACATATTCTATGAAGATCATTATCGGTCGAACCTCTTTGTCAAGGATTCAGTTAATCCCGTATGATGTTCCCTTTGTTCTTCGGTATGTTACTTGCCCGAGATTCGATCGTCGGTATCTCCATACCTAGTTCAACCTCGTTACCGGCAAGTCTCTTTACTCGTTCCGTAATACAAGATCCCGTGACTAACACTTCACATTGCTTGCAAGGCTTATTGTGATGTTGTATTACCGAGTGGGCCCTGAGATACCTCTCCATCACATGGAGTAACAAATCCCAGTCTTGATCCATGCCAACTCAACACACACCCTCGGAGATACCTATAGAGCACCTTTATAGTCACCCAGTTATGTTGCGACGTTTGATACACACAAGGCACTCCTCCGATGTCCGTGAGTTGCATGATCTCATGGTCATAGGAACATATACTTGACATGCAGAAAACAGTAGCAATAAACTGACACGATCATATGCTACGTTTGTAGTTTGGGTCTTGTCCATCACATAATTCTCCTAATGATGTGATCCCGTTATCAAATGACATCACATGTCAATGGCTAGCAAACCTTGACCATCTTTGATCAACGAGCTAGTTCACTAGAGGCATACTAGGGACATAGTGTTGTCCATTTACCCACACATGTAATGTGTTTCAAATTAATACAATTATAGCAAGGATAATAAACGATTATCATGAACAAGGAAATATAATAATAAACACTTTATTTATTGCCTCTAGGGCATATGTCCAACATATGATGTCACTGTTCTTATTGCGTTACTCCGTTTTCCCATGAACTTAGTACACTAGATGCATGTTGGATAGTGGGCGATGTGTGGAGTAATAGAAGTAGATGCAGAATCGTTTCGGTCTACGTATCTTGGACGTGATGCCTCTATACCGATCATTTCCTGGATATCGTCATGATTATTTGATTGTCTATCAATTGCCAAACAGTAATTTAATTTGTTCACCACCCTATGCTATACTCATGAGAGAAGCCACTATTGAAACCTATGGCCCCCGAGGCTACTTTTTCCTTTCAGACCTATTAATCCAAAAAAACAAAATAACTTTTTGCAATTTTTGTTTATTTATTTTACTTGTGTTCTTGCGAGATCTATTTGTCAAAACTATCATTACCTAATCTATATTATTCCCGTAGAGAGCGTGACAACCTCTCTTTCGCGTCGGGTTGCAAGTATTTGTTGTTTGTTTGTAGGTGATGTTTACGTGGGTGCGTGATCGTCGTCTACGGACTGATACCTTGGTTTCATAACTGAGGGAAATACTTACCGTCGTTGTGCTGCATCAACCTCTTCCTCTTTGGGGAAGTACCGACATAGTCTCAAGCCATGTCAACCGCCGCCAAGGCCTCTGGACCCTCAGTAGCGCGTACCAACACCAAGGCCTTTGGACCATTAGCAGCGCGTACCTGCCTCAACCGCGCACTCCTACGCGCGGATGACATGTTTAATGTTGAGGATTTTGTGGAGGCGAGGACAGTGGGGAGAAGAAGGACGGATTTGGGGGTGTGAGAGGGGAAAGAGACGGTGAAGAGCGAAGAGTGGTGATATTTATTTACAACCCTATACACGATTGCATACAATTGCTATATGTGTTCCGTGTGCAATTATGTGTGCACGGAAAAGAACTCAAAAATGGTGAAAATGCTTCCTACGCAAGCGCACGTGCCAGCCACAACGGTAGATTAAAAATCCCCACCCCCTTGGCAGCAACTAGCTATAAATAACCACAACGATGGCCGACGGCGACGTGTCATTGATTCGCTAGCTAGTTGCCACACCCACCATCAAACCTCCAATGACCGATGACAGGATGGAGTTGGGCGACGACAGAATCGGGGCTACGTGTGCGATGGTCGACTTGAGGATCGACGGCCATGCCGCTACCTTTCCCGACGACGGCCATAGGAGGCAGGAATCACGACATGAGCAAGCCAAGAAGTTAACCAAGGTCGTCTTGAAAGCAACTAGCGATCGCCAGCGGGCGATATTGCGGGCTCGGAGTAGAGTGCGCCAGGTGGTGCGGGCGGCAAAGAAAGAACCGCGACGCCGCAAGGACAACTGTGTCAATGGTTGCCACACGAGGCGCAAGCTTATGTCCTAGATGGAGGAGGACGCAGCTCCGGACGCCGGGGAAGGACTTGCGGCTGTTCCTGCAGAATTGGCGATGGTCAGGGTCTCGTTGGCCATCGTCATCGAGGCTGACTCTTCCACGGTTGATGAAGGTGTAGGTCGTTGACTTGGCGACCTTCTGTCTTCCTGATCCAAGGAACGACGCAATATCGATGGACGATGGCAATTCTGCCACAAGTAGAAAACAGACCTTTTGTCCACATCATTAGTACCGGTCGGTTTTGAACCGACACTTATGCTCCCATTAGTCCCGGTTCATGATGGGCGTCGTTAGTGCCGGTTTGTTTCGGACCTTTAGTCCTAGTTCGTGGCACGAACCAACACTAAAGGTGTGCTGGCAGGCTGGCGTCAGCCTGGGGCCCCATGGTAACCTTTTTCGTGGCTCCAACCGCGACTATAGGCTGACATTTAGTCGCAGTTGGAGGCACCAACCGAGACTAAAGGTCCCCTATATGAAACCCTTCGGCTAACCCGAGCTCTCTGTTCTTCCTCTTTCCTCTCCTCTCTATTCTTCCTCTCTTCCCCGAGCTCATCCTCCATTTTGCCAAAAATTTGTCAAGATTTGGAGGCACCCCATCCATCCAACTATTCACAAAGGTTAGCAACTTTTCCTTTCATCTCTCATTGCTAGATTAGCTCTTGCAATGCTCTATAAGTATAGTGATTTGGGGGTTTTAGTTTGTATGTGGTAGTTTATTTGATTTATGCAATTTGAGCTCAAATTAACTTCTTACTTTGCATTCGCAGGTGTGGTTTACTTAGTGCCTTCCCGTCCCCATCCTAACCACCGTCGATCGCCTGCACCGTCCCGTCGCCGGCACCATCTTGGTGAGCCTCTTGTTCTTATCCTTTTTATAAAAAAATCATGTTTGTAAGATTTAGTTAGTTACTTGTATAGTTTTCTTACCTATATGGTTGTTTGTTATACAAAGTGGCATGGTTTTGATATCTGTCCCCAGCGGCTCTCGTCCGATTAATGATTCGGATGTGGTATATACTCTCTTTTATAACTCTTTGTTGCATTTCGTGTTTATGACAATTATGCCCATCAAGTTCACATAGATATTTTTATCTAGGGGGTATGTGAACCGAAAATTCCAACCAACATAGATATTCTTGTCAAGAAGTTAAATTTAGTTGTAAAAGAAAACGAGTATTTGAAAGAAAAATTGAAAAGAGTCGAAGAAGAGAAGATGAAATTGGAGTTGTATGTTGTCGATGTCGTCGATGATCACAAGATCAAGATGGACGCAATGCGCTTGAAGATTATAAAATTTAAAAGATATGCCATTGATAGTGAGGCTTGGTATCACTATGATGTTGGATCAATTGTTTCCTTAGTTGTGATGTTGATCCCATTTGTTGTTGCATTTAAATGCTTTAGCTAGAGAGTTTGTATGTTGTTTTATGATAACAAGTGTGTATGAACTTGTATTAATTTGGTCCTTTCAGTGTTGTGTAATGAAAATGACCCGACAATGGATGTATGACAACCGATGCTCTCCCCAGTTCATTAATGGCGTGCATACTTTTCTAGTTGCGGCTGAGGCAAACAAGCGAGCGGATGGTTTTATGTATTGCCCATGTGCTGGCTATAAGAATGATAGAAATTACACTAACTCAAGAACCATTCACGTCCACTTGTTTGAGTCCGGTGTCATGTCCGGCGATGACTATTGGCCGAAGCACGGAGAAGAAAGAGGGGTCCTAATGGAAGAGAATGAAGAAGAAGAGGATGACGATAGCTATCCTGGCCATGGATTCCATGAATACGATGGTACAACAATGGGGGAAGAAGCTGAGCCGGCAATGCAGGAAGGAGCTAAAGAAGAGGCATCAGATGAGCCCGCTGATGATCTTGGTCGGGCCATTGCCGATGCAAAGAGGAACTGCACAAGTGAAAAGGAGAAGCTGAAGTTGTAGTGCATGTTAGAGGATCACAAAAAAAAGTTGTACCCAAATTGCGAAGATGACAAGAAAAAGATGGGTACCACACTGGAATTGCTGCAATGGAAGGCAAAGAATGGTGTATCTGACAAGGCATTTGAAAAGTTGCTGATAATGTTAAAGAAGAAGCTACCAAAGGACAACAAATTGCCCGAGAGTACGTACGAAGAAAAGAAGGTTGTCTGCCCTCTAGGATTAGAGGTGGAGAATATACATGCGTGCTCTAATGACTGCATCCTATACCGCGGTGAGTCGGGGATTTGAATGCATGCCCGGTATGTTGTGCATTGTGCTATAAGATCAGCCACGATGACCCTAGTGATGTTAAGGGCAAGCGCCCCAGGAAGAAGATTCCTACCAAGGTGATGTGGCATGCTCCTATAATAACACAGTTGAAACATTTATTCCAAAACAAAGAGCATGCCAAGTTGATGCGATGGCACAACAAAGACCGTAAGAATGACGGGAAGTTGATAGTACCTGATGACGGGTCGTAGTGGAGAAAAATCGAGAGAAAGTGTAACACCCCAAAAAATTTATTATGGTTTTTATCAAATTCTTTAATAAATTTTGAGGAGGCTATTTGAATGTTTTTAAGACCTTCCTCTCAAATCTTTTGATGACAAACCTCTTATGAAATCTTTTCAATCTTGGGATTCTGGTCTTGAGGATTTTTCAACATGTGTTGGTTCAACACAAATACTCTTGGCATATTTTGTTATTTCTTTTATAAAAAAGATTCCTATGAAAATTGCATTTATCCTTTCCTATTCCAAAAGCATTCCCATTCTTATCTCATGCCATGCCCCCCCCCCCATTTCAAAATTCTCCCTAAACCTTCCTCCCTGCTTTGGGTCATGCCAAGCATGCTATTCTAGCAAGGTTCAACCTATCCTCATTCCTTTTCTATTTATTCTAACCTCAAACCTTTTTTTGTAATTTATTTTGGACCCCTCAAGTTTACAAAGGAAGTATCAGATTCCTCTGAGCTTTGGTTCCAAATAAATTACCCTAGCTACTCCTTGATACCCTCAACCTGGATCCATCAAGAGCTACTGGTCCACAGTTCAAATTTTTTAAAATATGTATACTGCAAGTTTGGGCCAAATTTTCTATTTTTGGTGGATTTCATTCTTTTCCTTTTCCATAAATTCTGAGAAAATTCAAGTAGTCTCTGGATGTAACAAGAGACCGCCCCTTCAATTTTCAGCGCCAGAAAATTTTTCCTCATGCCTAAATCATTTCGTAGAGCAGCTAGCATGCATTGTTCAGTCAGTTTCAGAAATTCAGAAGTTTCAGTATTCAGCTTTTAGAGATGCAGTGTCATTTCTGACAGTCACTAGTGACAATTTCGCCAGTGCCCTCGTTGGCTCATTGCTCAGTACTCCTCCTTCTTATCCAGTGCGTCGCACGGTCGGTTGGCATCTTCTCCTGGTCGCCGGTGAGCTGGCAGGGGCACATCGCCCCCGTGAGCAGCTGCAGCGATGCCCGCTGCAGTCATCAGAAAGCTTAGCAAGGAGCGGCACCGTCCAGCACCGCCCACTCCACCAGGAGCCTCCGCGTGGCCGTCCTATTCTCTGTGCGTGCCACAGAACTGTCGCCGTGGCCTGGGAAGTGCAGAGCGTGCTCTCTGCCGCCGACGTGCCCGTGAGCTCCGTTCCGTCGAGCTGTGGAGTATCACCCAAGTTAAACCCAGCTTGAGCCAAAAATGGAGCCTGCAGACTAATCCAAAGCTGCCCCGTCGCCTTTCCTGCAGACCAAGCGACTCAGGATGGCTATAAATAGAGGCCCTGAGTTCTCCATCGACTCAGAGCCTCTCCTCCTCTCCTCAAAACCCTGCCACACTCATCAGAGGTCCTCGGGAGGGTCTTCTTCCTTGCCTCCGGCCGCCCCGATTTGCTTCGGGCTCCGGCAAAATTCTTCCTGGTGAGTGCGTCTCCGCAGCCCAGCTTCGGTCAGAAACCTCCTAGTTCACCCCCTCTTCTAACCCGAGTGTCAATTTGGCGTCTGCAGCTCTGTCCGGAAAGATCCATCATCGCCCGAAGCTGCCGTCCGCCGGAGAGGAAGTGGCCGTCGCCGTGGTGCTCTCCGACGCCTCCTTCCACCTCTCATCGACGCGGAATTGTCCTGTAAGTGCATCCATCCCCTTCCCCTCATATGGATCGCCATCAATTGTCGTCGGTGGCCACCGCGAGCCTTTGTCGCCGGTGGGATTTTTAAACCTGACGGGTGGGACCCCCTCGTCAGGATTCTATTATTTTTCGAACCGTTTTCTAGAGGCGCCTTCGGGCTGAGTACGTTTTCTACTTGAGTTGGTGTATTTCTTCCGAAACATTTTCTGCTTTTATCAAACTAACCTTGGATATTTTCTGTTTAAAACAGACTAGTCCCTAGACTAAAACCTTAATAACTTTTAAACAAAAGATTATTTGGAGTTGATTCTTTTTTTGTCATCTCTATTTCTATGTCTAGTTTTTATTAATATTTATTTGAAAAATATTTGGAACAATTTTTATGCACGCACGGTATTTACATTAGAATTCGATATTTTACGTGACATAGATACCGAAGGAGGTGACGGTGCCGTCAATTTCGCCTAGCTTGACTCCGACTACTCTGAACCAGGCAAGCATGTTTGAACCTTTGATATGATGAGTGTTTTCATGTTTGCTTGAGTGATTATTCTCGTGGCATGTTTATATAAGCATTTGTCGAATGTTATATTTCATGCATGGTAAGTTGCAAGTGAGCTACAAACTTGATGTGATCATGAAATGATGAAACAACCTAGTCATGTGGTGGCATGATAGGTTGTAGGCTGGTATTGTTGGAGCATGCCAGTTCGATAACAAACTGTTTAACTCCAGTGTTGACATAGATCGAGTCTTGTCCCTGTTCTCCTTCTTTTTCGTATTGCCACATGTTTTCTGCAAAGAATACAGTTTAGTAAGTTGCAAATCTATTTCCATGTACACACCAAATAGAGGGGCCGTGATGAGGGTTCCATGGCCTTGGATTAAAGCCCGTCATCCGGTCAGGGGGCATGGGTGTTTCCGGTTGGGACCGAGAGGGGGGCACCCCTTAGAGCGCGTGATATAAATTTGATCCCATGCTATTCGAGGAATAGGCCTCCCCATCTTAAAGTTTTTCTTGAACGTTGCCCAGGGTGATACCTAGCATCGGGAGGTGGAATGGGTGTGTACTAGTTAGGTGTGTTTTCTTCTAAAATACCGTAGACGGAACTAGTCCTTTGTGACTACTGAAATCCGTTGGTTGTGGGTAAAGAGTACAACCTCTGTAGAGTCAAAACTATTTGAATAGCCGTGTCCACGGTCAAGGACATTGGTTGACAGGTCAAGTGTCGGTCTCAGTGTCAGTCTCTGGAGAACTAATATTTTAAATAGCGAAAGAAAACTTGGTTGGATATTATTCCTATGGATGGACTAACATGTTTACTATTATGTACCGAGTATTCCTTGGGATGGTGCTACCTCCCGGATTACTCGTATTTGAACGTTGAAATATAAGCCCTTTATGTGATGTCGCTCTGATGTCCGACTGTGGCATTCTGTTATTTACTTTTGACATAAGCCCTTTATGTGATGTCGCTCAGACGTCCGACTGTGACATTCTTGTTATTTACTTTTGATATAAGGCCTTTATGTGATGTCGCTCAGACATCTGACTGTGACATTCCTGTTATTTACTTTTGATATAAGCCCTTTATGTGATGTCGCTCAGACGTCTGACCGTGACATTCTTGTTGTTTACTTCATTAGAAGCCCTTTATGTGATGTCGCTCAGACGTCCGACTGTGGCATTCTTGTCATTTACTTTCATTATAAGTCCTTTATGAGATGTCGCATCAGACGTCCGACTGTGGCACGTACTGTTATTTATTTTTCAGTATAATCCCTTTATGTGGTGTCGCCCCGACGCCCGACTGCGGCATGTTAATTTATTTTTACCTTTCGAGGCGTCGCTTCAGACACCCGATCGGCCTTCTCTTATTTTATTGGAATTTCGGGAGGATTAATGCCCGACTTCCTTTTACTTACCTTGTAGTGCAAATTTATTACCTGAGTGGGCATTACTAATTTTTGTTCATGTGCATCATGGTTGCATTTGTTATATCTTATGTACAAACTGTCTTGCGAATATATTCGAAGTACTCACCCGGCTTGTTGTTTTGGCCAGATATTGATGAAGGTGATCTTATGGATGAAGAGTACAATAGAGAGTCGACGCCTAGAGGAGTCCCAGTCAGTCCCTTGCGATCCTGGAGTCGGTCACTTGTATTATATTCGCTTCCGCTACCCAAATAAATCATCGAGCTTCACTCCGACGCTTGATGTGTTGTTAGATATTAGAGTCATGTCACCCACTCCACTGTGACATATCCACCACCACCTTTTATTACGAGTCAGTAGCTATGTCGCCATACCCATTGTGTCATATCCGCCTTTATGTATAATATGGGCGTGCTTGTAATAAATTGTTGAGCAAACTCAGCTCAACCTTGTATAATATTTAGTACTATTGGATTTCTGTATCAAGGATTTTTCTGCCAGTAAGAAGGATTTTCTGTATTGGTCTGACTAAAGGGGCGATTTTTCAATAAATGTTTTTGTTGAAAACCCGATCCTGACAGAAAGTGGAAGGACTTTGCAAAGGACACAAGGAACATATGGTTTGGTTTAAGTGCAGATGTCATTAATGCTTTTGGGAAGCAGAACAGCAATCATAGCACATGGCCTGTGACTCTTTGTATCTATAACCTTCCTCCTTGGTTGTGCATGAAGCGGAAGTTCATTATGATGCCAGTGCTCATCCAAGGCCCCAAGCAACCCGACAACAACATTGATGTGTACCTAAGGCCATTAGTTGAAGAACTTTTACAGTTGTGGAATGGAAAAGGTGTACGTGCGTGGGATGCGAAAGAACAGGAAGAATTTGACATACATGCGTTGCTGTTTGTAACCATCAATGATTGGCCCGCTCTTAGTAACATTTCAGGACAGAAAAACAAGGGATACCACGCATGCATGCACTGTTTAGATAATACCGACTGTATATATTTGGATAAATGTAAGAAGAATGTGTATCTAGGGCATCGTCGATTTCTTCAGAGCAAGCATCTCATAAGAAAGAAAGGCAAGCATTTGAAAGGTGAGGTAGATCATTGGAAGAAGCCTCGCCACCGTACGAGTGATGATATATTTGATATGGTCAAGGATTTAAAAGTAATCTTGGGAAAGGGTCCTGGCGCACAATCTGTTCCAAATGACGCTGACAAACGCGCACCCGTGTGGAAGAAGAAATATATATTTTGGGACCTACCCTATTGGAAAGACCTCGAGGTTTGCTCTGCAATCGATGTGATGCACGTGACAAAGAATCTTTACGTGAACCTGCTAGGCTTCTTGGGCGTGTATGGGAAGACAAAAGATACGCCAGAGGCACGGGAGGACCAGCAATGTATGCATGGAGAAGACGGCATGGATCCAAAGCAGTTTCAGGGTCATGCCAGCTAGATTCTTACCAAAGAAGAGAAGGAAATCTTCGAATGCCTGCTCAGTATGAAGGTCCCGTCTAGATTCTCATCAAATATAAAGGGAATAATAAATATGGCAGAGAAAAAGTTACAGAACCTAAAGTCTCATGACTGCCATATGATTATGAAGCAACTGCTTTCGGTTGCATTAAGGGGGCTACTATCGAAAAACGTTCGATTAGCCATTGTGAAGCTATGTGCATTCCTGAATGCAACCTCTCAGAAGGTAATCGATCCAGAAATCCTACCAAGGTTAGAGAATGATTTGGTACAATGTCTTGTCAGTTTCGAGTTGGTGTTCCCGCCATCCTTCTTCAATATCATGGTGCACGTCCTACTTCACCTAGTCAAGGAGATTGGCATTCTGGGTCCTGTATTTCTACACAATATGTTCCCCTTTGAGAGGTTCATGGGAGTCATAAAGAAATATGTTCATAATCATGCTAGGCCAGAAGGAAGCATCTCCAAGGGCCATGAAACATAGGAGGTCATTGAGTTTTGTGTTGACTTTATTCCTAATATTAGGCCGATTGGTGTTCCTGAATCGCGGCATGAGGGCAGACTGGGTGGAAAAGGCACGCTAGGAAAGAATTCACTAATATGCCAGGACGGACATTCTTTGGCGCAACCACACTACATAGTTCTACAAAGTTCTGCCTTGGTGGCTCCGTATATCGAGCAACACAACAATATTCTACGCTCCAAACATCCGGAGCAGTGTGACGACTGGATTACACATGAACAAACGGTGACTTTCACCGGTTGGTTGCAGACACGTCTCATGCATGATGACACTGTTAAAGATGACCTGGACTTGCTGTCCAAGTTACCATCTTTGACTATATTGACTTTCAAAGGGTATGATATAAATGGGAATACATTTTACACGATCGCCCAAGATAAAAAGAGCGCCAACCAAAACAGTGGTGTCCGCTTTGATGCAGCAAACAACAATGGGCCAAAGGACACATATTATGGTTACATAGAGGAGATATGGGAACTTGACTATGGACTTGGTTTGAAGGTCCCTTTGTTTCGGTGCAAATGGGTCAATCTGATAGGAGACGGGGTAAAGGAAGACCCACAGTAGGGAATGACAACAGTGGATCTCAATAATCTTGGGTACACAGACAAACCATTCATCCTAGCCAATGATATGGTGGAGGTTTTCTATGTGAAGTAAATACATCATACGATGAGCCAAAGAGCCACATAATTCTTTCCGGGAAAAGAAACATCGTGGGAGTAGAGGACAAGACACGCATGTCAGAAGATTATGAAAAGTTTCATGAAATTGCTCCCTTCACAGTGAATGTTGACCCGAGCATCAAGTTAAACGATGAATATTGTCCATGGTTACGATGCAAAGGGATACATGTGAAGAAAAAGTTTTATACCCAAAGATCCCACTCTGGGATGTGACCGACTTCTCTAGTTAGTTTTCGGACTTATATATCTGGAAAGTCCCACTTCGGACAAACCGGAGGGAATCTTTGTAATAGTAGTGTACTTATGTGTTTTGTGCGTTCAGTATGCACCATTCGAAGCCATACCATCAATTTTCAACCCTTTCTGACTTCATTTGCTATTTTTCATGCATTTACTGATATTTTTGAGCAAAATGACCCTGAAATTGACAAGCACTACAAATAAACTCTGAAAAGGTTGAAAGTTGGTATGGTATCATCATTTCACCCACATAGCATGTGCTAAAAATTTGAGAGGGTTACGGCAAAAACTGGACGCACTTCGTGTACAAAAAAGGGCAATCTCATTCGATGTATCTGGGTTTCAGGCGAAAACTCGTGTGTTACAAAGGCATTTCATTTTTGAAAACTTATTTCGACTCCAGACTTTTTGTGCGTTCAGTATGCACCATTCGAAGCCATGCCATCATTTTTCAACCCATTCTGACTTCATTTGCTATTTTTAATGCATTTACTGATATTTTTGAGCTAAATAACCCTGAAATTGATAAGCACTACAAATGAACTCTGAAAAGGTTAAAAGTTGGTATGGTATCATCATTTCACCCACATAGCATGTGCGAAAAAGTTGAGAGGGTTACGGCAAAAACTGGACGCACTTCGTGTACAAGATGGGCAATCTTTTTCGAAGTATTAGGGTGTCAAACGAAAACTAGTGTGTTACAAAGGCATTTCATTTTTTAAAACTTATTTCAACTCCAGACTTTTTGTGTGTTCAGTATGCACCATTCGAAGCCACGTCATCAATTTTCAACCCTTTCTGACTTTATTTGCTATTTTTCATGCATTTACTGATTTTTTTGAGCTAAATGACCCTGAAATTAATAAGCACTACAAATGAACTCTGAAAAGGTTGAAAGTTTGCATAATATCATCATTTCACCCACATAGCATGTGCTAAAAAGTTGAGAGGGTTACGACAAAAACTGGACGCACTTCGTGTACAAAATGGACAATTTCTTTCGAAGTATCAGCCTTTCAAACGAAAAATCATCTGTTACAAAGGGATTTCATTTTCTAAATAACCTAAGAATTAAAAAATTGAATATAATGATAAAACATACTAATATTAAACAGCAGAAAAAAGAATCACGAAAAAATTTATTTTTGAAGTAAAGTTATTCACAAACTAGTGATTCACACAAATTTCAAATAATTCAAATTTAAACTATTCAAATTTGAAAACTATTAGCACTAATACAAAGTTTATAATTTTTTTTACCTAAAGCAAAAATATTCACAAAGAAAATATTTAAATAAAGAAAATATTCACTTAGAAACAAAAGAAAATAAATAAAGCAGAAAACAAAAATATATTTAAAAAAGCCCGCCTACTAGGCCGCCACGGTCTGCATACGACTAGAAACCCAACCTCTAGGTTGGCTAGGATGTAGGCCCATACAGCCCAATAGGCCCACGGGGCAGCAGAGGTGCGGTAGGCCGAGAAGGCCTGCATATTAGAGAGGAGCTCGACACGGTAGCCATGACGGGGCTTATAAACAGGTCCGAGCTCCTCTCGACTAGCAAGGTGAGACTAAACATCCACCCCGCCCCGCGCGTGGCACAGAACCCTTTAGTCGCGGTTGGTGGCTCCAACCGCGACTAAAGACCCCCTTTCAGTCGCGGTTGGAGCCACCAACCGCGACTAAAGGGTCCTCTATATATACCACACTTACAAAATTTTCCCCAAATCACCATTTCATCCGTCCGCGTGCACCCCTGCCCCTCGTCGTCGCCGCCCGTCCGTCCACGCCCCGCCGCACCTCGATGCCGCTGTCCGTCCGCACCGCCGCACCTCGACGCCGCCGTTCGTCCGTGCCGCCGCACCTCGACGTCATGGCCGCCGTGCCCGTGCACCTAGTCATCGTCGCCCGTCCGCGCCCCTTCCGCACCTCGACACCGCCATCGTCGTCACCGTCGCCGCCCCTCCACCTCGCCATCGCCGTCGCCGCCCCTCCTCGACCTCGTGCGCCGTCGCCCCCTTGTGAGCCCTGCCTCCATGGCCGCCCCCTCCTGTCGATCCTGCACACACATACACACATGCATGAACACACACAAATATGTTCTATAATTAGTGTTTAATTATTATAGATTTTTTATGTAATGTTGTTTTTCTGTTTTAATGGATGTATAGAAGTATATATGCTTAATTAGTGTTTAATTAGTATAGATTTTATTTATATAATGTTGTTTTTCTGTTTTTAATGGATGTATAGAAGTATATATATGATTAATTAGTGTTTCTTTTTCTGTTTTTTAATTTTATATAATGTTGTATATCATATTACAGGGAAAAATTGCATATTAAAATGTTGCATAGGAAAAAGTTGACCATATATATATTTGTTACAAGGACTATATATAAGCGGGAAAAGTTTCAGAATTTTTTGAGAAAGGAATATTATTGGGGTAGTTATAACCTAGGAATGGGACTTTATAATTGAAAAGATGATATTTTGCTCAAAATTTCCTAATAAAATGACATTGCATATATAGGAATTTTTTTCATAAGAAATTTTTCTCGGAGTCAACGATGCCCGGTCCGCATCCTCGTCATCGACTCGTTCGTGATGACGTCATGCTTCAGAGCGGCAATGTTATGGACTGGGCTCCGTCGGGCTGGCACTGGGAGGTGCTACCTTCAGGGGCACGTAGTTTGGTGAGGAACCTGGCCACGGGTCCCGTTGTCGACCCGAAGCTTCTGTGGTGGCATTCGCGTGGGCCACTTTCGGTGCGGAGGCACCCGGCCTCGCTGGAGGTGCTACGTCGCCGTGTTAGGGAGGAGGACGAGCGCGTCCGTCGCTACATGGATGCATTGGACGTTAGGTTCTCCAATACCCGGCAGGTTCTTCAGGGATCTCACTCGAGCTATGATCCTATGATGGTTCCTTCTCTTTGGGTGTCCACCGCCCGCGCCTCAGGAACCGCGAGTGAACTAGATTCTTCGATAATATTCGATCTTTATTAGCTAGTGATGTTATATATACGATAATATTCGAGATGTATTAGTGATAATACTTGAGATCTATTCGAGATTATATTCGATAATATTCGAGACAATTCAGTTTTCCTTATTGATTGCATGCATTCTAATTTGAATACTAGATTGTTTTATCTTTCTTTTGGGTTAGTTAAATAAAAGCTATGGATCATACCGACAGATAAGGATAAAAGGCTCTGTTCGACATCATACGCTCCACGAGCCCAGAGCATGAACCTGAAGATGATGACGGCTCGCAATATTTGAACAATTCCGGTGAGGGTTGTATGTTTGATAAAGAGGAACGAATAGATGAATTTGACAACGATGTTGACAAAGAAAATGTTCTTCAAATAACAAAGACCGGCGAGGTATATTTATTATATAAGCCATCCGGTGATCATTACATGTGTTAATTGAGTTGTATATGTATTAAGGAATCGATCTTTCTTCTTTTAGGCCTCCGGATCGAGCAAATCTTCTACAAGCGACAGGGTAGTTCGAGGCCCGGCCAGAAAGTTGGACCCTGATGTAAAGTTTAACATCGATTCCATCAAAACATCAACCGGCAAACCGCTTGAACCTAAGAAAAATACGACCAAGTTCAAGAATCAATGCGGAGTTATTGTTAGGGCCCATATCCCGATCTCCGTTCAAGAATGGAAAAAGCCAGCAAAGGGAGATCGAGAAGGAGTTACTTTTGTCGACGAAAGAGCAAAAATATGTGCTTTGGACCGAGATGATGTCGCATTTCACACTACCAGATAATTTGACAGATGCAAATCTGAAGAAAGTCAAAAATTATGCTCTTAAAAAGATGGCGATCACATTCAACACCTTCAAGAAAAATGCATGGGCTGCGTACGTCAAAGCAAACATGAAGACTCCAAAATTCTAGGGAGCATTGGTGAAGGCAAAAGATCACTGGGACGATTTCATGAAGTTCAAGGAATCAGAACTAGCTAAGGAACGGTCGAGAAAAAACAAGATTAATGCTGGGAAAAAGAAGTGGCACCATACTTTGGGGCCAGGTGGCTACCAGACGGCCCTGCCTAAGTGGGATCAATCCGAGCAAGAGATGGTTAGTGCAGGGGTCACTCCAGTTACCCTGACCTGGCCCCCCAGGTACATGACATGGTTTTATGCGCATGGGGGGAAGTTGGACCTAGATATAGGGGATATTATGGTGAAGGCAAGTCTTAAAGGAGTGAAAAACAACATACTAATGAAAATAGAAGAAGCTCGAACGGGGGTGTTCACGCCCAACAGAGAGGACGACAAGCTTACGCGCGCCCTGAAGAATCCTAAACACCCAGGAAGAACACGAGGGAAAGGTGTTGTTTTGTGGTTTGAGGGGTTTGTGGGTTGGAACGACGACTATAGAAGCCATGCGAGAAAGAAGATGTGGGAGGAGCGGAAGAAGAAGGAGGAAGCACTCCGCCTTGAAGGCCCAGAATCAAAGCACCTGGAGTTGGAATCCAGACTCAGGCGACAATAGGAGCAGATCGACTCACTCAGCCAGGAAAGGGTGTCTAAGCGACAGCATGAGCAGATCGATCCAGCATTGGATACCACCGTCCCATCTATGCCAAGAAGCAGCGTGGGTTCCACCCCTGCCGATATCGATGACAATGCATTGCTAGCTAGCTACCCTATGGATGATATCAAAGACAGGACTAACTATGAGCTACAATGAAAGTAAAGAACTTATCCATGAAGGTGCCGGACGGCTATTGACGAGGATAAGTACCTAGGGTAGGGTCCTAGACCTGACTTACATACCCTACCTAAGGACACTACATTGGAGGACTTGAAGATCACAAGTAAGCTTCCGACTGGATTCTCGGTGACGGTCAAGTCACTCGACAGGCAATCCACTCAACGGTCACCAGTCACTCGGAAGACCTCATTTCCAATCGACGCCAGAAGACCAGAAGCCACCCCCAGGAGGCTAACAGGCAAGCATTAGGCCTTTCGTCATTAGTAGCTTTTATTATGTACGTTACCAGTAATGTTAGTCTTAAAACCCACGATCGGACCCTTGGATGCCGAGTAATTATGAGGGGCAGCAAACTCTATATAAGCCGCCCCTCCCCTCTGGCACAAGGGTTCACAACCATTGTAATCTCAACATTCCACATGACAAAGCTCCCGAGCACTGAGATGTAGGGCTGTTACCTCTACGAGAGGGGCCTGAACTCATACATCCGTGTGCACATCCTCGCCATAGCTAGGACTCTACCCTCTAGTTTCGTACCCCTACCTTCTACTGTCAGGCCATTCCCACGATAGTTGGCACCCACCATGGGTCAGGCGTCTAAGCGACTTCTAACGAGGTTGCGTTTTTCATCCTTCGACATGTCTTCCGGCAGTGTTTTTGCTCTGGGCCACGAGATCCGTTTCGGAGCGCTCACCTTCATCGCCGACGATTCAGCATGGCTACAGGAAGCGCCTCTCGACGTTGAGGCGCTCCCAGTCCACAGGGCCGCGCACTTCCGCGCAAGTTCCTGTGGCATGCTGCTGCGTCAGTCGTCGACTCCCTATGCGTCGGCGCCCCTCGCCGATCGTCGTCGCAAGCGATCTGGCCGCTCACGACTCCAGCGCTGGGTCAGGCATGCAGCGGCGTGCCAAACTTCTCCGCAGATTGCAGCGCTCGAACCCGCCGAGTCCCTTCATGGCGTGTTCGAGTCAGATTTCGATCCGTCCGATGTTCCTTCTGAGTACGAGAGTTGCGGTCATGCTGCGGAGGTCCTAATGGCGGGCTCCCATCAAAGCCTGCCGCTAGGCTTTGGCCACAGCAAGCGGGAGGTTGGCCGCCCATCGAGTGAACAACCACGTCACGATGGTGAGGTCCTTCATACTCCCATCGCCAGTACAACCACCGAGGCCCAGGCCTTGGAGGCCACGCGTATTCGGCTGGAAGAGATCTAGAGGGAACTCGACGAGCGCGCTCGCCAGTGCCCACCCGTTTCCGATCGATGTCAGCGAAGTTGTTTCTGATTGGATCTCACAACAATGTTGAGGTATATCGTACCCCTGTGTCAAATGTTGCAGCAGCTTCTAGGATAGCAGATTCCATTCAGCCGTTGTGGTCAGAGGCTGGAAGAGGGTTGATGCAAATCAAAGCTTTGCTAGATGCAGCGCAGCGTCAGAATTCTGCCGTTTCACAGTCGCGTAACAGGATACACAGCAACTCACCCAGGGCAGAAACGGTTCAGTCAGCACACATCCCTGGATCGCCCTTGCACCGAAGGGGCGAAGGCTTTCGTGAGGATTAGATCAGAAATCAATTTCACCGCGAAGACCACCGTCGAGTGCCCACTCCTCCGCAGGGTGGTCCGCACGTGTCCCGGCACCCGGACGAAAGGCGCTCGTTCGGTGACGAGCGGAATGCGGAGTTTGATGCTCGTGATCTCCTCACTCAGAGACGGATCGACAGGGGCAGAGCCCACAGAGAAGGACAAGACAGATATTTTCCGACTGGCAGCTGAGTTGTGATTTCTGGTCCTAGGTGTTTTAGCAGGGCCATCCGTTCTGCAGAGATTTCCCCCCACTTCAGGTTGGCGGCGGGGATCGGGAAGTTTTCTAGCGAGTCAAAGCCAGATACTTGGTGTCATGCCCAAGATGCGGTCCTATCCTTATTTTGGCACGAGGGCCTCGACAGGGATAGACGCGCATCTCGTCGTGTTGCAAGAATGGATATCATTACAAGTACATGTACAGAATAGATGAGTATATGGAATTGGCTTACACTCGCCACAAGCTACATCAAGATCACATCAATACAACAATATACTCAAACATCATACATAAGAGCAGGGTCCGACTACGGACGAAAACAAATGGCAAAATTAAATCCATCCTTGCTATCCCAGGTTGTCGCCTGGAACCCATCCTTGATCGAAGAAGAAGAACTCCAACAAACAAGCAACACTCTCATGTTCAAGCATCACATTAACTGTACCTGCAACTGTTGTTGTAGTAATCTGTGAGCCACAGGGACTCAGCAATCTCATTTCCAAGGGTATCAAGACTATTAAAGCTTAATAGGTGAGGTAAGGTTAAGTGGTGAGGTTGCAGCAAGCGACTAAGCATTTATTTGAGTGGCTAACTTACGAATAAAGAATGTAAAGTGGGTGGCCTATGCATAATGGATGTGAGCTAGTAATGATCGCTAAATGATCCTGAGCACCACTTACGTCAAACATAACCCCACCTTGTTCTCTTTCGGATAAAAACTCACGAGAAGAGACAATCACGTTTACACACATAGTTGGTGTATTTTATTTGAGTTTATTTCAAGTTTGCTATGACCGGGTGTTAAACAAAGTATCCAAGTTTGCCACATAATCGCGGGCACGACTTTCCGAAAGATTTAATCCTGCAGGGGTGCTCCAACTCATCCATCAAAAATTAACCACATGCCGCGGGAATAACCTCGATCATGGATCTCGTGATCATCCCAGAAAATTCCAAAGGAAATATGACACCTCAAGATTGCCCGAACAAGATCGGAATTCCTCACGCAAGACCTTCGAGAAAGGTAAAACAAGTCCAGCAAGACCGCCCGACATGTTGACGAACCCGATAGGAGCCGCATATCTTGTTCTCAGGACACGACCGGATAAGCACAACATACAATGGCCTGATAGAAATCTCCCAAGTTGCCCCGGGTTGGCCCCGCACACGGCTCTAGTTTGGACCAACACTCATGAGGAGTACTGGCCCGGGTTGTTGATTAATCCACGGGGTGATCATGCCCTATGCAAATTTTAGTTGTTATTAAGCAAACAGTACCAATGTTGGGCCTTGCCAGACAAGCTTTATCCTAAAACGAAAATCAAGGGGGTCCCCATAACAACCCCGAGCATGTTAGGAGCTCTCAATTATGAAACACCGGTTCACAAGTAACTAGGGCGACAAGAGTGGAACAAAACACCGAGCAAAAGGCCAAGCCTTCCACCCTTTACCAAGTGTATAAGTGCATTAAAGTAAATAGCAATAATATTTTGATAACAAAAGAAAGTCCATGTTGTCACACGGAAGCAATTGCACCTGCAGCTAGAAACACTATAAGAAGGACTGAGCAAGCGGTAACATAGCCAAACAAATGTTTGCTAGGAAGGTGGAGGGTTAGAGGCTTTCATGGCAATGTTGGGAGGCTTGTGAAACAAGTGGTAGGTAGCGAGACATAACGATAAAAAACGAGACATCTAGCATGGTAATGATAGTAATGGTATCCAGGGAAATGTGTCATCTTTCCTGAGATCCCGCTTGGAAGAAGCACGAGTCCATGAAGAAGACAAGCCAACGTAGTCGAACAAATCCTCACACTCCGAACGCTTTCAGAACTCTATCGAGAAGAAGCAATTCGGAAACAACAATCAACACATGAGAAACACCACAACATATGCATGCCATGATGCGTAAACAAATATGATGCATGTCCGGTTTAATGTGCAAGGCATGACAATTCACATCAAACAACTACTACACATTAAAGTGAAGCTCAATATGCAACGAGTTGCATATTGACGAAACTTCACGTTCGAATTGTTTAGTTCACTCCCGTTTAGGTACTCATCAATATTAAATGTTGGTTAACATGGGTGGTCATGGCATAAGGCAAAGATGGAATTAAGAAATTTTAAATGGAGAGGGACAACATAAATATAACAAAATAACAAATCTCCATATTATGAGAAATTGGTTAATGTTGTTTATCATGGCAAGAGGTGAAGCATGAATAACTATACCGTCTAGGCATTTTAAATGAGGCCGGAAGCATTATATATCCTTTCCAAAACAACCCCATTCGCATATTATGAATTTGGTCCAGATCTGTCCTGACATAATTTTAAAGTTGTTAAACAGCAAAAAAAATGTCATCATGAGATTCTACATGATTTTCTAGTCAAGTTACAGACGTGGAACATTTTTAACGGAGCTACGGTTTAGTAGTTATGAAATAAATTATTTAACATGGCATTTATGCAAATTGCATGAAGACAGCAACTTAATCATTTTAAACACATGTGAAAGTTGGATATTGTGAATCTACACGAAATTCTACACATTTTGCATATATAAAATATTTTCATCAAGTGCACGGTTAATTAATTATGAACATTTTAAAAACAGGACTTTTTTATATAATATGCAAAACTTGGACAAAAGCTAAATCTCACGGAACAAAAAAAACATGTGGGCCGAATGCAGCGCACTGGGCAAACCCAGCCGCAAACCTGGCCCAAACAGCTGAATGAGTGTGAGTGTGCAAAAGAAAGAAAAACATGGCAAAAATATTGGTCTGTTGGAACTCGAACCGAGGACCTCTTAGATGGATACATGCACGGATGACCACTAGGCTGCGTTCTGAACTTCGCTAACACCTCTTAGACGGATACATGCACGGATGACCACTAGGCTGCGTTCTGAACTTCTCTAACACCTCTTAGATGGATACATGCACGAATGACAAAGAAACTGAGACGGCCATGGCAGGGGAACAGCGACGGCTTGCCAGCCCGACGCTGGGTAGGAGAGGCCGGCGATGGCTGGGATGGCCGGATCCGGGGCAAGGGACTCCATTCCCAGCGAATCTGGCGAGTGGTGGAGGAGCTGCTTGAATGTCGATGCGGGAGAGCTCCGGGGCCATGGCGTAGCTCCTGATTCGGAGAGACATGGTCAGGGAGAGAGAGCAGGGGAGGGAAGCGGGAGGAAGGAGAAGGGAAGGGCGAGGCATGATGCTGGACCTGCGGCTCCAGTGCTCACGGACGAAGGCCCTTGCAGGGCTACGGGCACGCTGGACCTCGGAGTCCATGGCGGCTACAGCTTTCCTGAAGAAGGAGAGGACAAAGAGAGAAAATTCAGAGAGGAACAGGGAAAGGAAGACAAGAGGGATGAAGGTGCAGGGCTCCTACCGGTGGTGGCGTTGCCGGATGCTGGCCGGGGACGAGCTTCGCCGGACCATCGATCGACCTCGGGGATGGCCATGGGGTTTGTTCCCTGAACACAAGAAGAGAGAGCGAGAGAAAGAGGTGAGGAGCAGTAGGGAAGGGAAAACGGAAGGAGAGGGAGAGCGGAGAGCATAGCAGTGAGGTCCTGGCTTAACGATCGGTGGCAGCGGGGCGAGCTCCTGCTCCTGCACAAGGTGGTTGGGGAGCCTCGAGTGGTACCGATCAACAGGAGAGATGGAGGGATGGGTTGGTCGGTGCAAAATTTGCAGGAGGTGGTCGGAGGCTGCTGGTTGGGAGATGGATCCCGAGGGGAATTGGAGTGCGGCTGCGCTGAGATAAACAGAGGGGATCCCTAGAAATTAGGGTTGGTTTAGAGATGGACTAAGGTCTATATATATGGATGGGACTAAGGTGGGATGAATTGTGTGCGTCCGATAACGATCCGATGGTCAAGTCGGATAGGTGGGTTGGCTGGGCTTGGTGGCTGTGTAGAGTGGCCATGTGCTGAGATGAGAGGGATATTGTGGCACGGCATCGAGTTTTCAACACCGAAAACGTCTGACGAAATAACCGATGACCGCACTGCTACGACTGACCGTTCGGGTATCAAACGAACTCGGAATGCGACGAAATTTGGCAGACGGTCTACCTACGCTATAATAAGACCGCATGTCAGGTTTCGACCCAATACAGGAATATTTTATACCCATTTTTAAAAACAACATTTTAACGATGCCGCGGACGTGTGCGTGTGTGGTTGGACTCGAAACAGTCAACGACACGAACGGAGAGAACTGGCAACTACGAACGGATGCAACTTTTCGAAAACTCATGTTGACAAAATGCCGATGCTATGCAAATGATGCGAAGATGAATACGACAACCAGACAAACACATGACGAGAATGGAAACAAAAGAGGAATCTTCTGGAGGGTCGGTCCCGGGCTGTTACACTTGGTTAGATGATTACCGAGTGGCTATACAGATTGATGGCGGCAATGATAACGTCGCAATGAAACACCCGTCCTTGATGTTCGATGGTCTAGCTCGTGCTTGGTTGAATCGCTTGGCTCCATCCAGTGTATATTGCTGAAAGGATCTTGTCGGAGTGTTCGTCCAAACCTTCGAGGGCACTTGCAAACGTCCTGTCGAGCTGGTCGACTTACAACATTGCGTCCAGAAGCCCAATGAGACCTTGAGGGATTACATTCAGCATTGGTCCACTCTGCATCATACAGTGGAAAATGTTTCTGAACACCAAGCTGTGTGTGCCTTCAAGGCTGGTGTGAAGTACAGAGAGATTTATTTGAAGTTCGGCCAAACGGGTGACATATCACTCAGCAAGATGATGGAGATCGCCACTCGGTACGCCAATGAAGAGGAAGAAGACCGCCTCCGTAGCGGCAAGGGAAAAGCAGTCGTCAGTGATGCTGGCAATAATTCCAATCGGAAACAGAAGCGGAAAGCTGATGGTCCCGTCCAAGCAGAGGCAGCTGCACTGGTGACCCAAGCGAATAATAAGGGGAAAGCTAAAGGACAGTTTGCCCCTAAGAAAGAAAAGAATCAGCCAGGGACTAATATTATGGATCAGCCGTGTGTAATCCACACGAGGAAAGATGAGGAAGGCAATGTTATTTTG
The DNA here is from genome assembly GCA_022496015.1 of Hordeum marinum. Taxonomy (NCBI): domain Eukaryota; kingdom Viridiplantae; phylum Streptophyta; class Magnoliopsida; order Poales; family Poaceae; genus Hordeum; species Hordeum marinum. The sequence continues at coordinate 396,580,483 of CM039676.1, read as the reverse complement.
CCCAAGCACACCACTCGGCAATGTCGGACGCTTATTCAGCAGTTCAAAGACACTCCGTCGAGTGACAAGACTCCTAAGAAGGATGAAGATGAAGATAAAGAAACATTCCCAGATGTCACCGCTACGCTCATGATTTTGGCTGATGTAGAAAGCAAGAGTCGAATAAAGGTTATCAACAGGGAAGTCAACATGGCCGTACCTGCCACCCCCACCTACCTCAAGTGGTCCCAGTATGCCATTACATTCGACCAAACAGATCATCCTGCTCTTGTGGCCACCCCCGTTCGGCAAGCTCTGGTGGTTGATCCGGTGGGGGGGGGGGGCACTCGACTCCGAAAGGTCCTCATGGACGGTGGCAGCGGCCTGAACATCCTCTATGCAGATACCCTGAAAGGGATGGGCATTTCGATGTCCTGACTGAGTGAAAGCAACATGCAATTTCACGGAGTCATCCCAGGGATGAAGGCCAAGTCACTCGGCCAGATTTCGTTCGACGTGACATTCGGGAACGATAAAAAATTTCGAAAGGAAAAGTTGACATTTGAAGTCGTGGATTTCTAGAGTGCTTATCATGCCATTTTGGGTTGACCCACGTATGCTTGTTTCATGGCCCGTCCATGTTACATGTATCTCAAGTTGAAAATGTTGGGTCCTAAGGGTGCGATCACAGTCACTAGCAATCGACAGCGGGCTGAAGAATGCCTCCAACAAGGCTCCAAGATTGCCGATCATCAGATGGCTATGGTCGAGCTGGAAGAATACAAGAAGAGCGCTGACCCTGCTGATTTGCTCCGTGCAAAGAATCCCGCTTCTGAGTCGGCATTTCAGTTGGCACGGGAAGTGAAGAAGGTGCATATCCACCCGATGGATCCAACTGCTGCCCCGACCAATATATCATCAACACTCGACAGTAAATAGGAAGCCGAGCTTATCCAGTTCCTCCGTGAGAACTGGGATATCTTCGCATGGAAGCATGCTGACATGCCGGGGGTTCCCAGGGGACTGGCCGAGCACCGTCTGAGAGTTGATCCGAAAGCTAATCCCGTCAGGAGCATTTGCATCGATCGACAACGGAGAAGCGTAAAGCAATCCGTGAAGAAGTGGACCGTCTCTTGCAAGCCAAGTTCATTCGGGAGATTTACCACTCTGAGTGGCTCTTGAATGTTGTTATGGTGCCCTCGACTACGGGATGTGAGCGTTTATCGTTTCTAGATGCTTACTCTGGGTACCATCAGATCCGTCTATATGGCCCAGATGAAATAAAGACAACCTTCATCACCCCATTTGGGTGGTTTTGCTACATCACTATGCCATTCGGTCTGAAAAATGTCGGCGCTACTTTCATGCGCATGATTCAGAAGTGTTTACTTGACCAGATCCCTCGGAATGTCGAGGCGTACATGGATGATATAGTTGTCAAGTCCCGCAAATGTTCCGACCTGCTAGCTAACTTGGCCAAAAAATTCCCCAATCTGAGGAGATATGACATAAAGCTGAATCTGGCCAAGTGTACCTTCGGTGTCCCTGGCGGCAAGTTACTCGGTTTTCTCGTTTCGAACGAGGGATCGACGTTACCCTGAGAAAATCAGCGCCATTACCCGAATGAAGACTCCCATGCAAGTGCACGATGTTCAGAAACTCACAGGTTGCTTGGCAGCATTAAGTCTATTCATTTCTCATCTCGGTGAGAAGGCATTGCCTTTGTATCAATTGATGAAGAAGTCCGACACGTTCGAGTGGACTCCTGAAGCCGAAGCAGCGTTTGTTGAACTCAAAGCCCTGCTCTCCACCTAGCCGGTGCTCACCGCTCCTCGCAGCAAAGAGCCCTTGCTCCTGTACATCGCGACCACGAATCAGGTCGTCAGTACGGTGTTAACTGTTGAGCGGGAAGAAGAGGGTAAAGCTTATAAAGTCCAATGACCAGTTTATTATGTTTATGAAGTTCTATCTCCCTCGAAGCAAAGATATCCACACTACCAGAAGCTGGTTTATGGTATTTACCTATCAGCGAAGAAGGTGGCTCATTATTTTCAAGACCACTCGATTTCAGTCGTTAGTGATGCTCCATTATCCAAGAGTCTCAACAATAGAGACACATCTGGTCGAGTGGCTAAGTGGGCAATTGAGCTCTTATACTTTGACATTAAGTTTGAAGCCAAGAAAGCGATCAAGTCTCAGGCACTTGCGGATTTTATTACCGAGTGGATTGAACAGCAACAACCAACCCAGATTCACTCGGCACACGGGACCATGTTCTTTGACGGCTCCAAAATGTTGAATGGGTCCAGTGCTGGTGTTATCCTGATATCTCCGAAAGGCGACAAGCTCAGTTACGTCTTGCAAATTCACTTCGATTCCTTCAACAATGAAGCAGAGTATGAAGCACTTTTGTATGGGTTGCGCATGGCTATCTCACTCGGCGTCAAGCGCCTAATGGTTTATGGCGACTCAGATTTGGTGGTAAATCAAGTGATGAAAGAGTGGGATGTTCGAAACCCCGCTATGACTGGGTACTGCAGTGCTGTAAGAAAATTGGAAAATAAATTTGAAGGCCCGGAACTTCATCATGTTCCCAGACTGAAGAATCAAGCGGCTGATGAACTAGCAAAGATTGGGTCCACTCGATGGCCCATTCCCAGCAATGTGTTTTTAGAGCACCTGCATACTCCTTCGGTGCAAGAAGATCCTTTCACCGAAGAGCCCCCGCAAGCTATGAGCTCCACTGATCCGACTAAAGTCGATGTCCCTACAGTAATTGATTTGGTCATGGAGATTCTGGTTGTCATTCCCGATTGGACGGTGCCCTACATTGCGTGTATCCTCAGACAAGAACTCCCTAAAGACGAAACAGAAGCTCGACAGATGGTGCATAGGTAAAAAGCCTTTACTGTGATTGGGGATCAGCTGTTCAGAGAAAGCACGACTGGCATGACACAGCGTTGCATCTCCCCCGACGAAGGTCGATTGATTCTGGATGAAATCCACTTGGAAACTGGTGGCCATCATGCGTCCTCACGGACAATCATTGCTGAAGCATACCAAGTTGGTTTTTTCTGACCATGGGCTAATGACATGGCTAAAGACATTGTTGATCATTATGATGGATGCTAGTTCTATGCAAACTTGTCACACAAGCCGGCCTCTTCTCTGAACACGATTCCCCTCGCCTGGACGTTTGCTATTTGGGGACTCGACATGGTTAGTCCCTTTCGGACCGGAAAAGGCGGATTCACTCATTTGCTGGTTGCAGTTGAAAAGTTTACAAAATGGATAGAAGCCAAGCCCATCAATAAGTTGAACTCCTGCACGGCGGTCACATTCATGAGGGAAATAATTTTTCGAGACGGCATTCCTCACAGCATTATCACGGATAACGGCACCAACTTTGACTCGGAAGAATTCGGAAACTTCTACACCTCCCAAGGCACTTGGGTCGATTATGCATCTGTTGCACATCCTCAAACCAATGGACAAGTCGAGCAAGCTAATGGCCTCATCCTGCAAGGTCTAAAGCCTCGTCTCATGCGCGATTTGGATCATGCTGCTGGAGCTTGGTAACTAAGCTGCTGTCTGTTTTATGGAGCCTGAGAATGACGCCTAATCGGTCGATTGGACGGACTCCTTTTTTCCTGGTCTATGGAGCCGAGGCCATCCTGCCGAGTGACTTGTTTCACAATTCTCCTCGAGTGGAACTTTATTCTGAAGCTAAAGCCGAACAAGGCAGGCAGGATGGTGTCGATCCCCTGGAGGAAGAGCGAGAAATGGCTCTGATTCGGACTACAGCTTATCAGCAGGATCTGCAGCGTTTCCATGCTAAGAATGTTAAGAGTCAGTCGTTTCATGAGGGAGACTTGGTACTCTGAGTGGCTCAACAGCGACCTCATAAGATTGCTCCAGCGTGGGAAGGTCCCTTCGTCGTCACTAAAGTGTTGACCAACGGAGCCTGTCACCTGTACAACCTCAAGAAACAGATAGACGAGCCACAAGCCTGGAATGCAGATCTGCTCCGATGCTTTTATACTTAGAGACAGAAGAGGTTCTGATGTAATAAGAATACTTCATTTATGCAAATTAGACTTCCACATTTTATCGTCGATTCCGATCGTACTGTTTCACACTTGGGAATTCTCCGAGTGTCGAACAATTCTCACACTCGGGGGCTTAGCTACGAACATGCTTTCGCCTGAGTTAAAAACCTTGTCGGGTAGATAGCAGTCCATTCACTCGATGACTTAGTTACGAACCAGCCTTCGTCTAAGTTCAATATTCTTCTCCGAGTGTCGAACTATTCTCACACTCGGGGGCTTAGCTACGAACATGCTTTCGCCTGAGTTAAAAACCTTGTCGGGTGGATAGCAATCCATTCACTTGACGACTTAGCTACGAACCAGCCTTCATCCAAATTCAAAATTCTTCTCCGAGTGTCGAGCAATCCTCACACTCGGGGGCTTAGCTGCGAACATGCTTCTGCCTAAGTTAAAAACCTTGTTGGGTGGATAGCAATCCATTCACTCGACGACTTAGCTACGAACCAGCCTTCTTCTAAGTTCAAGATTCTTCTCCGAGTGTTGAGAAATCCTCACACTCGGGGGCTTAGCTGTGAACATGCTTTCACCTAAGTTAAAATCCCCGCCGAGTGGATAGTAACCCATCCACTCGATGACCTATTTGCAAATCAGTCTTCGCTTAGGTTCAAAGATTCTTCTTCGAGTGTCGAGCAATCCTCACACTCGGGGGCTTAGCTGCGAACATGCTTTCACCTAAGTTAAAATCCCCGCCGAGTGGTTAGTAACCCATCCACTCGACGACCTATTTGCGAATCAGTCTTCGCTTAGGTTCAAATATTAATCTCCGAGTGTCGAGCAATCCTCACACTCGGGGCTTAGCTGCGAACATGCTTTCGCCTCAGATAAAATCCCCGCCGAGTGGATAGTAACCCATCCACTTGACGACCTATTTACGAATCAGTCTTCACTTAGTTCAAAGATTCTTCTCCGAGTGTCGAGCAATCCTCACACTCGAGGGCTTAGCTACGAACATGCTTTCGCCTACGTTAAAATCCCCGCTGAGTGGATAGTAACCCATCCACTCGACGACCTATCTGCGAATTAGTCTTCGCTTAGGTTCAAAAATACTTCGAGTGTTGAGCAATCCTGGGGCTTAGCTACGAACATGCCTTCGCCTAAGTTAAAATCCCCGCCGAGTGGATAGTAATCCAATCACTCGACATCCTAGCTGCGAATAAGTCTTCGCCTAGGCTTAAAAACTTCCTCGAGTGTTGGGTAATCCTCGCACTCGAGAGCTTAGCCGTGAACCAGCTTTCGCCTAAGTTAGAATACAAATTCAGTCGAACAAGCGATAGAAAGCCAAATGCGGATAAATCCAAATGTTTAATAGCAGATAAATGTTTTATGAGAAAGCAAACGTGCTCAGGCTTAAGGCCTGAATGAAGTTTTAAAGCTGATACAATTCCACTCGGCATACCGAGGCAAATAAAGTTTTTCTCTCAAAGATCAAGTTTTTCAAGCGCCTGACGGGCTGGCTAGCTCGACGAACGTGTCCAAGTCAATGCCGTCTGCGATCCTGGTGGCTGCGTCGATGAAGGTCTCCATGAAATCTTCAAACTGAAGTTTCTTCGTGTTAACCACCCGGAGCTCCTTCAACTTGTCTTCCTTTGCATCCTTGCAATGGACCCTAACAAGGGAGAGTGCCACGTCAGCACCGCAGCGTGCAACAAATTTCTTCTAGGCCTGCACTCGACTTGGGAGGTCGTTCAGGCGTGCCATCATAGATGTGAGGTTGAGTTGAAGAGTGTCTTCATGCCATAGTTCCTTGTCAATCCTCTCCATCACAGTTTTCAGTTGGAGGACATATGCTTGAACACCCTGGAGCCTGAAGTTGAGTCTGAGCATGTTCATGGCCACCGCATCTCCAATAGGTGACTTGGTGGGATCCAAATTGGGCTCGATATCCTCAGTCTCTTTTTCAAAATGTTGGTAGAATTATGTTGGGAAGAAAGAATGGGAGGAGGATTGATGAGATACGTTTGTCAAAGATTTTATAAAGTCCAGTCGACAGAGATACTCACCGTCGAGCATGATGTACATCTTCCTCGAGAACTCCCCCAAGTGTTTCTCCAGGCCGTTGCTCCTCTTGGTGAGCTGCTCGATTTTCTTGATGAGGTCCACACGCTCTTGCTTCAGTTTCAAGTTATCTTCCTCCATCCTCTTGGCAGCAGTCAGCTTCTGGTCGGCAGCTTCATTTTTCTCCTTTGCCACCCATTGGGCGTCAGCAAGCGCTTTGTCCTTGTCCTCCAGCGCTTTCTTCATGGTATCTAACGAAACAACATCGTTGAGTCATGCTTGGAGTCGACGATTTTCATTGCGTACATCTGTTCGAGTGAAGGCACTTGGTTCAAAGCATGGAAAGTGAGGATGAGAATGCAGTGGGTCGACAGAAGTTACCTCCCAGAGTTTTCAGCTCGGTCCACACTCGTTCCAAAGCATTATTGGAGGCCTCCAAGTCCACGCGCAACTGGTTCCTTTCATCTTCAAGGTCCTTGTACTGCGTGCCAAGTTTACAAGCCCTCTGAAACCAACAAAGAAAGAAATTCAATCGACAAGAAATATCAGCACTCCGAAGTGCAGAAGACCAAAGACGGTCGACTCGGCGGTGCGCCCCACCCCACCCCATTATCCTGGGATAGCATCATATCATGGTTGATTAATGATATCCATGAAACCTGTGCCCAGGGGAAGGAGAATTAAACCAAAAGTACACTCAACATGTCGAGTGGCTCGTGTACTCCGCGTACCGTAAACAAATTCAAGACAGTCTGTATCAGACCCCCACCAGTGCAAGCACTCGACGACGGTCTCGAAGACTACACCCAGTGGGTGCACTCAGAGTGCCCCCACTGGAATTATTAACACTCGATCTATCGAGTGATCCGTCGACCCCATTCTGCACCTTTGAAGCAGCGTCATATAATGGTTGATCAAATGATAGCTTCGGTGCGGGACGACTTAGAAAGAAAATACACTCGACATGTCGAGTGACAACCGTACTCCGTGTACGACAAAAATTCCGATTTCAAGTTTTTAAGACTACTGCTCATCGCCTGTGATCAACAGTAGCCTCGGGAACTACACCCAGTGGGTGCACTTAGCGTGCCATCACTGGTTATTAAACAGTCGACAAGGTCTACCCTGTCAGAACATTCAACGGTCTCTATCAGACCCCCACCGGTGCAAGCACTTGACAGGGATCTCGGGGACTACACCCAGTTGGTGCACTTAGCATGCCCCCACTGGATCTACCAACTCTCGACATGTCGAGTGGTAGAAAGTATCCATCATTGGAACATCCATGACTCGACCTGTCGAGTGACATGCCACCCCACTCCGCACCCTTGGAAAGGTTCGCACTGACAACTGTGAAGTGCAGTCTATCCTTATGTAGTGTCATATCATGGTTGATCAATGATATCCATGAAACCTACGAAGTAGCTTCGGAGTGGTGCAATCAAGGGCAAATGTATCCCGTACACGACAAACTGTAAGACCCCTGCCGGTGCAAGCACTCGACAACGGTCTTGGGGACTACACCCAGTGGTTGCACTCAGAGTGCTCCCACTGACCTAAAACCTACTCGATTAAGACCCGATATAGAGTGGAGGACTTTCAAACATTCTACAAGTGGTAAACAAACACCTAGTGGGTGTATAATCAAAGAAGACAGGAATTCAATCGGAAATGTAACTGCAGTCGAACTTACTCGGACATTGGTGCGAAGTGCTATGCTAGCGTCATAGGCCAACTTACTGGCCTCATACGCTTCCTTGGTGCACAACATCATCTGCTACACCTGGATCATGGCTTCCTTTGCAGCTCTGGTCTGGTCTTCCGGAACGCGATGCAGAGGAAAAGCCGTCACTAGCGGGATCGGCGTAATGGCTGGGGCAGTCAAGGTGATGCGAGCAGGTTCGGTTGGAGTGGATGTTATGATAGTCGAAGCAGCTGGTGGGGCACTCGACAGAGGCACTACAGGGTCAGCTCTGACCCGTGTCGAGTCGCTTTATCCCCTGGGAGGATGCAGCAGTCGACCGCTGAGGCGTCTACGTAGACGAAGTTCTTCGAGTACGTATGCGCGTGGTGCCTAGGGTCCCACTTCCGCCTCCCGTACCCCCAAGATGTTCTTCGTCATCTTCCAGCTGGATGATTTGTGCAATTATCAATCGGGCAATATTAACTTTTGCAATTGACAAACCATATTCGAGAAGCAGAACTGAGGATTCGGTTACCTCTCTGAGAAGTGGTTGCATCGGCAGTGTCTACGTCCATTGCTTCCCCTCCGTCATGTTGAGGTGACATCACTGAAGTAGCAACTCTGATGGATCAAATAACACTCGCTCAACAAGAATCCAAAGTCACAATCGACAGTGGGAATTCGAAAATAAATACTCACGTGGAGACGACAGGCACAACCATCCTCATGCGAGGTAGTGCTTTGCGAGGTTTGGTTACATTCGGCTTGGGTTGCCTCGCCGATCGCTCACTGGACTCGACAGTTGAAGGTCGGCTCTGCTTCGGGTTCTTCTCACTCGGGACTGGGGCCTTCTCTTCAGCAGCTGCAGGGTCTTGGCAGGACTTAGAACGGCGTTCGACGCGAGGAGGAGACTCGACTTCCTCCTTGCTCTCACCTGAGTCTTCACCTTCATCTTCAGATTCAGAAGCGCCGACAGCGTCCACACTGCCGCCCTCGCTCACTCCTCCATCTTCAGGCTGGTTCCCATTGGGTACAGGCAGATACATATGTGTCCATTCCTACATGACTCAAACAAGGAAGTCAGTCAAAAAATCAATCGATCACTCGACAATACAAGCAAGGTCGGATCACTAGACAAATTCAACTTACCAGATTCTTCAGCAGGTTTTCAGCCATGTAAGGTCGGATCCTCTTGGCTCCTAAGGGATTGTCGCATGCCTCGGTGATACTACAAAGCCATTGCTTGACAGTCTTTTGTGGAACCTCTTCTGGGTGCGTCCTGGTCGAATCCTCGGGCCCTGCATAGTGCCACATGGTGTGATCCCTGGCCTGGAGCGGCTGGATCCATCGACTGAGGAATGTTTCCAAGAGATCCATGCCAGTCACTCCGCCCCGAATAAGTTTCACCACATCGTCCACCAAGATTCCCACTTGGACTTGTTCTTCTTTAGACACCTTTAGAGACTTGGGGACGGCTGGATGACCGGAGGTGAAAGGGGAAAGGCCAGTCGACATGTTGGGAGAAGCTACATCTTTGCAATAAAACCATGTCGACTGCCAGCCTCTAACAGATTCAGGAAAGGTCATAGAAGGGAAAGAACTACAAGCTCTCTTTTGAAGTCCCAGACCCCCACACAACTGCAGTACATGAGTTTTTCCATCCTCAGGGAGGGCTTTCTTTATAGTCTAAGATCTAATCATGAAGATGTGCTTGAATAGCCCCGAGTGAGGAGGGCAACCCAGGAAGCACTCGCACAAAGTGACGAAAGCGGACAAGTAGGAAATTGCATTCGGCGGGAAGTGGTGGAGCTGAGCACCAAAGAAGTTCAAAAACCCTCTAATGAATGGGTGGGGAGGCATAGAAAAACCTCTTTCGAAGTGGGAGAGAAGGAGAACCCGCTCCCCTTCGCGCGGCTCCGGCTCGCGCTCTCCCTCTAACAACCTCCAGGCGCCTTCCGCCACAAGCCCGTCTGCAACCAGGCCATCGATATCCGCTTGAGTGACCACCGAGGGGAGGAAGTATCCTTGGATCCATCCCGGCGACACGGTGAACCGAGCGGTTGAGGCCTTCTTGCCCTTGCTTTTCACCACCCCCTTCTTGGCACGCTCTAACTTCTCCATCGTACTCTTCGTCATCACGGTGGCTGTGCTTGTTGGAGAAGAGCAGAGTTTTGCGCTTAAGACAAAGGAGGCGGAGGAAGAGAGGAAGATCGGGGAAGATTACTGTGCAATCTGCGGTGCTTCATGATTTATACCCCGCTGAGTGCCTCACTGATGGGTGGGCCCGCGAGATCACCGCGCACGCGAGCCGCTGACGACGTCCTATACATGGCTAAATGACCAGCTCGGGAATCGAGGCGTCATGCCCCCACTTGCCCCGATCGTGGCATCATCATCACTGGCGCGCGCGCTTTCCAAATTTTTGTGTCCCGCAAGATCTAGGTCTGACAGACCGACCCGTCACCTCCAAAGATTCCTTCAGATCACTCGAAACAAAATTGGCATTCAACATTCACTCGGGCACTTTCAAGGCTGAATTGATCCGGGCGAACGATGAAGAGTTCAGTCGACGCAAGTTTCATTGAAGCCTCGAAAACCATTCGGAAGATTTGGTGTCTTGTTCTGAACTGACATCGATATCCCCCATTCACCACTCGAACCCTGATCCATTCGGGGGCTAACAGCGAGGATATGTACCTAGGGTAGGGTCCTAGGCCTGACTTACGTACCCTACCTAAGGACACTACATTGGAGGACTTGAAGATCACAAGTAAGCTTCATACTGGATTCCCGGTGACGCTCAAGTCACTCGACAGGCAATCCACTCGACGATCGCCTGTCACTCGGAAGACCTCATTTCCAGTCGATGCTAGAAGACCAGAAGCCACCCCCAGGAGGCCAACAGGCAGGCGTTAGGCCTTTCGTCATTAGTAGCTTTTATTATGTATGTTACCAGTATCGCTAGTCTTGAAACCCAGGATCAAACCCTTGGATGCCGGGTAATTATGAGGGGCAGCAAACTCTATATAAGACGCCCTCCCCTCTGGCACAAGGGTTCGCAACCATTGTAATCTCAACATTCCACACAACAAAGCTCCTGAGCACTGAGACGTAGGGCTATTACCTCTACGAGAGGGGCCTAAACTCATACATCCGTGTGCACATCCTTGCCGTAGCTAGGACTCTGCCCTCTCCTTCCGTACCCCTACCTTCTACTGTCAGGCCCATTCCCATGACAGCTATGCTTTAGGAAATCCCCCAAAAGCAACCTTCCATTGCAATCCCATTCCAGTTGGCTATGGTCGTGTCGGGGTTGATGAGGTGATGTCAGGATATCACGAGGTACAACTTCACATTCTTGGAGGTGACGAGGAGAGAATACTGGGAGAGTCCATACATCGTATCATTCTATGGAAAAAGGATTGCATCATCTTTCCAAGGCCACCGACTCCTCCTCCTCAAAGTCTGCGGCCGCATCAGTCGACTCTCCTCCTCCAAGTCTGGCAGCGCATCAGCCGACTCCTCCTCCAAGTCCAGCACGGCGTCAGCCAACTCCTCCTCCTCCAAGTCGGGCACCATGTCAGCCGACTCGTCCTCCAAGTCCGGCACAACGTCAGCATGCTCCGTCGACTCAGCGTGCTCTGCCGCCTAAGCAACAGAGGAAGAGAGAGGCCGCAGCTACGATGACTAGCGGTACAACAGGCAAGAAATTCAAATACGGTCCAAGGAGCCTAAAGCCTCTTCCGAAGTTGCCTTACCACCTGACTGAGGAGGAACTCGACAGCGTAGTGGATGCCAAAGTGAAGGCCCATGTTGAACTCGACAGCGTACTCCTTTAGTGTCTGTGAGTTGCATGATCTCATGGTCATAGGAACATATACTTGACATGCAGAAAAGTGTAGCAATAAACTGACACGATCATATGGTACGTTTATAGTTTGGGTCTCGTCCATCCCATCATTCTCCTAACGATGTGATCTCGTTATCAAATGACATCACATGTCTATGGCTAGGAAACCTTGGCCATATTTGATCAACGAGCTAGTTCACTAGAGGCGTACTAGGGACAAAGTGTTGTCTATTCATCCACACATGTAATGTGTTTCCAATCAATACAATTATAGTATGGATAATAAACGATTATCATGAACAAGGAAATATAATAATAAACACTTTATTTATTGCCTCTAGGGCTTATTTCCAACACCTCGGGTGAGTGTTACTATATATATCTTGTACTACAAATTCTATTTTTTTCTATTAGATGTTAATAAGTGTAGTTGATGAGTTATGCGCATGCCCGCTTAACTATACAAAATGCGTGCGCATGCAGTTACCACTGGATCTTGTTAATCATTGAAGTTGACAAGGGAAAAGTTGAAGTACTGGACTCACTATATATGGATCCATCCAAATACGCAATCGTGTGGGGGGGGGGTGATAGATAATTTCAATCATTATCGCACTATGTCGGCCTCTTTAATTACTTCATTTACTGATATCAACTAGTTAATAACTCCTTTATTCATTTTCTTTGCCGGCGGGCAGGGCTTGTGCCAAATTCATCAAACAGGTCCCAAACGAGTGGGCAAAACAGCTGAAATGGGTGCTACCCAAGGTAAGTAAGTAGTACTAGCTAGCTATGTCCGTGCATCTTTTTAATTCTAGTTTCAATATCATTATCATGCTTGATTAATTATTACCTGATTGAATTTTATTCTCGTAAAGTGCATGAGGTAGGAGAAGGGGAATAGTTTATGCGCATACTACGTTTGCGAAAACATTCGCATCATGACGTCTGAAAGGAGCAGAGATGAAAGAAATCATTGGGTACGTTTGCCAGAACACTATCCATAATTTTTTATCATGATCTAGGTAATATATATACACACAACTAATATATTCATCTTGATCTCCATCTTGTAGCCGACGGAGATGCGGAGCCAGCTCCTAGAGGCTCAAGTACGAGCAATTCAAGAGGAATTAGCTAGATTTCTGGTCGACCAGGTCATAAATCCCGAAGGAGAATGCTATTACAGGATCAAGAAGTAATGGTTGCATATGTAATGATCCTCAAATAGTAGGAAAAATTGTATATATATATGTATGTGAATGGTCGTCATACGAGCAATTCGATGATATATATATATATGTGTGTGTGTGTGTGTGTGTGTGTGTAATAGTATTCATCACCCAGGGTGGAGAATAAGTTATTCTTCATCCAAGATAATCTTACGATCATTTTACGAATAAATTACATTTGGTATACAAATAGATTGATTCAGTACGTAAAATTTTGGCATAAGAAAGCAAAATTATTGGTCATAAAAGCATAAAAATACATTTTATGTGTATTTTACACTATGTTTTACATTCGTAATTTTACATGACATAAAATATTTTTTATGGTGATCTAATATTTTTTTTACGTTCTCTTTTTATGTATGAAGTAAGAATTTTTTTTATGGGACATAAAATTACCAAGGATTGGTGTTAAAATAGAGGGGGTGAAGAATAAGTATTCCTCACACAGGGTGACAAATAGCACGACCCTATATATATATAATCGGTTCTACGAGAAATTCTATTTATATATCTATGCACAACGTGTGTACAGTATGTAGTAGCGTAATATATGTTTGAAATGAAAATTAATTAAATGGCGGGAGTACTTTGACAAGCTTTTCAATGGGGAGAGTGAGAGCTCTACCATTGATCTGGACGACTCCTTTGATGATACTAGCAGGCGTTTTGTGCGGCAAATCCAGGAGTCAGAGGCCAAGGAGGCTTTAAACATGATGAAAGGAGGTAAGGCGATGGGCCCTGATTGTATCCCCATTGAGGTGTGGAGAAGCCTTGGGGACATAGCGATTGTATGGCTAACCAAACTTTTCAACCTCATTTTTCGGGCAAACAAGAAGCCAGAAGAATGGGGACGGAGTATATTAGTACCAATCTTCAAGAACAAGGGGGATGTTCAAAGTTGTACTAATTATCGTGAAATCAAACTGATGAACCATAAAATGAAGCTATGGGAAAGAGTCATTGAACACCGCTTAAGAAGAATGACAAGCGTGACCAAAAATCAGTTTGGTTTCATGCCTGGGAGGTCGACCATGGGTGCCATTTTCTTGGTACGACAACTTATGGAGAGATATAGGGAACAAAAGAAGGACCTGCATATGGTGTTCATTGACTTGGAGAAGGCCTATGATAAGATACCAAGGAATATTATGTGGTGTGCCTTGGAGAAACACAAAGTCCCAACAAAGTACATTACCCTCATCAAGGACATATACGATAATGTTGTGACAAGTGTCCGAACAAGTGATGGCGACACCGATGACTTCCCAATTAAGATAGGACTACATCAAGGGTCATCGTTGAGCCCTATAGTTTTTCCTTGGTGATGGATGAGGTCACAAGGGACATACAAGGAGATATCCCATGGTGTATGCTCTTTGCGGACGATGTGGTGCTAGTCAATGAGAGTCGAACGGGGGTCGACGGGAAGTTGGAGTTATGGAAGCAAACCTTGGAATCGAAAGGTTTTAGGCTTAGTAGGACTAAAACCGAGTACATGAGGTGCACATTCAGTACTACTAGGCACAAGGATGAGGAGGATGTTAGCCTTGATGGGCAGGTAGTGCCTCAGAAGGACACCTTTCGATATTTAGTGTCAATGTTGCAGAAGGATGGGGATATCGATGAAGATGTGCACCATCGAATTGAAGCCGGATGGATGAAGTGGCGCCAAGCTTCTGGCATTCTTTGTGACAAGAGGGTGCCACAAAAGCTAAAAGGAAAGTTCTATAGGACGGCAGTTCGACCCGCAATGTTGTATGGCGCTGACTGTTGGCCGACTAAAAGGCAACATGTGCAACAATTAGGTGTGGCGGAGATGCGCATGTTGAGATGGATGTGTGTCCACCCAAGGAAGGACCGAATCTGGAATGATGATATACGAGATAGAGTTGGGGTAGCGCCAATTGAAGAGAAGCTTGTCCAACATCGTCTGAGATGGTTTGGACATATTCAGCGCAGGACTCCAGAAGCCCCACTGCGTAGCGGACGGCTAAAGCAAGCTGATAATCTCAAAAAAGGCTGGGTTAAACCAAACTTGACATGGGAAGAGTCCGTAAAGAGAGATCTGAAGGATTGGAGTATCACCAAATAACTAGCCATGGATAGGGGTGCGTGGAAGCTTGTTATCCATGTGCGGGAACCATGAGTTGGTCGCGAGATCTTATGGGTTTCACCTCTAGCCTACCCCAACTTGTTTGGGACTAAAGGCTTTGTTGTTGTTGTTGTTGAAAATTAATTAAATGGAAATTACAAAATTAAAAAATTAAACCATAATTAATTCATAAAACCCTAAAGCATTAAAAGTAAAAATAAAACAAAATTAAAAAACTAAATACTTTTTTGTCCCGGTTGGTGTTACCAACCGGGACTAAATGTCCCCCAGCCCACGGCGTTGGCAGATGCCACGTGGTGGGTCTTTGGTGCCGGGCCGTGTTGAACTAGGACTAAACAGGGATGGGCTTTAGTCCCCACCCTTTAGTGACGGTTTGATAACTGGCACTAAAGGCCCTTACGAACCGCGACAATAGGCCGATTCTACACTAGTGTGCATGCTGGGTCGACATTAGGGACAGTAGCACTTCTGTGCGCGCGCAGTTCATATGTATTATATTGATGTAAAATTAATAGTGAGCTAATGTTTTTTAAATTACTCCGCCAACTATGCATTGTACCAATTTGAGCATGTAAATGTTCGATTGAATTGCTAATGTCTAATCTGTGCTTGAACTGTGGACACTACAGTTGCGTTCGTCGGCGGCAGCCGGCTGCGACAGGCATCGTCGAGCTCGAATATTTGGTCGGGCAGAGGTCGAGAACGAGCAAGTATACAACAACGCGAATGAGGAGGAAGGGGGAGAGGGTCGGGGACTCGGGGTAGAGGGTTCGCATAGGAAATAGTTCGTAAACATGAACCGTGTGTGATTACTACCATTGAAGTTTTTCTTTGGACCTTAATTTAGTGCATGTACAAACTAAAATCCCAACTACAGTATACGGGTGTGACGGGAGATGTTTGGATTGCCGTTCGATCGCGGTGCATCCTACGGTGCACATGCGCGATCCATGTGGCTGGTGTTCTGGCCAATCAGAACACACCGTAGAATGGGGTGAACTCACACGACATTCGCAAAGTAACTCTTTGCCCAAACAAATAAAAAAATTCAAGGGAAACCCATATTTCCTTGGTCGTTTCTCCATTATTACTTTTCTACTATCAACATACCCACTAGAATGCAACGTGTCCAAAATTCACATTCTTTCAAGCTCGTTTACCATATTTAGTCTTTTGTGTACTTTTCTAGGCATTTACTGCTTATAATTCAAGTTCGAACACTTTATACATGAAAAGGTGCACAAAACATGTTATCTAGTGTGATGCCTAGACATGACCTAAATATGATTCGGTAAAAAAATTGAGGAGGTATGGATAATGCCGTGATAGACACTCTTCATAAATCGGACCATCACCTATGGAGTTTCATAGTTCGGGGAGCGAAATCACCATGTTTTCAAGGGGAACCCATATTTTCTTGGTCCTTTCAACTAGATTTATTTTATATGATCAACATACCCACTAGAATGCACCATGTCCAGATTTCACAATTTTCAGGCTCATTTATCGTATTTGGTCCCTTTTGTGTACTTTCTAGGTCCTTTGTGCTTATAATTCAGGTTAGAACGTTCTGTACATGAAAAAGCATGCAAAAAGGACTCGAAAAGTCATAATTGTGTCGTTGAATAATTTTTCATGTATTTTATAGGAAATTAATACAATTTTAGAGGATATGTGTGGGAAGAGGCAACTAGAGAGGTGTCGTTTATTTGTTTTGTAACTATAGAAAAAAATGGAAACCATGCCTGAAGAACATGTTATCTCGTGTGCTGCCCGGGCATGACCTCAATATGATTCGGTAAAAATTTGAGGAGGTATGGATAACGTCGTCATAGACATTTTTCATAAACCGTATCATCACCTATGAAGTTTCATGGTTCGAGGAGCAAAAATCGCCATGTTTTCTAGGGGAGCCCTTATTTTTCCATGGTCCTTTCAAGTAGATATATTTTATACGATCAACATACCCACTAGAATGCACCATGTCCAAATTTCACAATTTCTAGGCTCGTTTATCGTATTTGGTCCCTTTTGTGTACTTTATTTGTCATTTGTGTTTATAATTCAGGTTAGAACGTTCGGTACATGAAAAGGCATTCAAAAAGGACTCAAAAATTCGTAATTGTGTCATTGAATAAGTTTTCATGTATTTTATAGGAAACTAATACAATTTTAAAGGATACGTGTGGGAAGAGGCAATGAGAGATGTGTCATTTATTTACTTGGTAACTCTAGAAAAATGGAAAACATGCTTGAAAAACATGTTATCTCGTATGGTGCCCGGGCATGACCTCAATATGATTCGGTAAAAATTGAGGAGGTATGAATAATGTCGTGATAGACACTCTTCATAAACCGGACCATCACCTATGGAGTTTCATTGTTCGGGGAGCGAAAATCACCATGTTTTCAAGGGGAACCCATGTTTTCTTGGTCCTTTCAATTTGATTTATTTTCTACGATCAACATACCCACTAGAATGCACCATGTCCAAATTTCACAATTATCAGGCCTCTTTATCATATTTAGTATTTTTTGTGTATTTTGTAGGCCTTTTGTGATTATAATACACCTTTAATGGCAAACGTTTTCTTAAAACAACCCGTTTGAAAAGCGTCTGATGGCACGAGAGAGTGAGAACTGAGAAGACTTGAATTTTTCCGACGCGGGATCACTAATTTTCTCTTTTCTCGCACACGGGTATTTGATGTGCTTTGTTTGGGTTGCGTGTTCCCCCTGTAAGGTTCGAGGTTCGCCGCCAAAGTTCTAATAGGTGTGCGATTTCAGTAGTTATTCCTCCCACCCCATATCCACCCATCACATTTCCCCTATCCCCACCGCCCCCTCTCCCCCTCCTGCTCTAACTGCAGCCCAAACTACCGCCGCCGCAACCAAATCTACGTTTTGCACCAGTCTCCCTTGTCGATCTAGTGAGGTAACCTCCGATCTCCACCACCGCCCCGACCCGATAGCTCAGATGGAGCATGCGAACCACCCTCATGCCTCCACATCCCACCCCTATCGCTGAGCATCCTCGCGTAAGACCAACCACATATCATGTGGAGATCGAGGAGATGGTCATGGCGGTCGATGACGCGGTGAACGCTATGCGTGCTGACCCGGAGGAACACCTCACCGCTGATGCTGCCAACTTGGTGCGGGCCCTGAATCCCCAAGCAACTACCCCCGAGGACTTACCAAGTATGAACTGTCCAGTTCATTTTTACGAATACCAGTATAGCAATGTTTAACTGTGTGAATTTCAGTTTCAACGGTAAACGTTTAAATTGCCATGTTAGGTTGTCTGTACTCTATAGGCAACACGTCCGATGTTCATTTTAGTTATGCATAGTGTGTTGTTCAAGTATGAACTGTCCAGTTCAATTTTACCAATACCAGTTACAAACTTACAATGCCTATGCTAGGTTATTGTTAAGCCTGCTGTAGTGAACAGTTATGTCCATTATTTATGCTATCCATTCGGTACCGTGCCACTTCTTCGCAAAGAAGATATCACTGGAGTTGATGTCTTTCAATTACCATTAGATATTTTTGGTGCATGTTAACCCTGTTGTAGTTGACATGCCTTTCCTTGTACTTATGCAGTTTCATAATGCACGACGATGTTGTTTACCGTCGAGGTTAGTCACATCCCAATATCTTATAGTATTTTACATCATTTTTTCAGTTGTAGTTTAGCTTCTAACATTTACTTGTTGCTTATAGGTACATATGTTAGCGACACCGATCCACACTTCGACCAGAAGGAACACCTAGCCACCAACTTTGTGCGGGCTCTGGACTAGTTGAAGTACCCCAACAACTACCCCTCAGGATTTACCAAGTATGATCTGGCTCGTGATGTTTAACTGTGTCAATTTCTGTTTCACTGGTACAAGTTTTAATGACTATGTTAGGTTGTCTGAACTCTGAAGTTAACACATCCAGTTTAATTTAACCAATACCTGTCCCTTTTTTACCGTGCTACTCCTCGCAATGAAAATATCACCGGAGATATTGTCGTTTAGTTAACATTTTTTACTTTTGGTGGATGTTAACCCTATTGTATTTAACACGCCTTTATATGTGCTTATGTAGGGCTACGATGAGCGATGCTATTGTTTACCATCGAGGTTAGTCACCTCCCATTTTCTTATAATATTTTACATCATTTGTGCAATTGCAACTTATGTTCTAACATTTATTTGTTGCTTGTAGGTACATATATCAGTGGTACTGATTCATGCCTCGACCCCGTTTGCATATGGGGCAATGTGATAAACATGAACAAGCTTCAAGTGAGGAAGCTAAGAAAAATTGTTAGGCAGAAGAGACATCTGATTGGAATTAAAATCTTTATTTATACTTTATCCAAGACATCAGTGAACTTTAGGATGATAAGTTACTCTATTAGACATGAATACCTGAAAATGGTCTCTTTTCAGTGGTTTCCAAAGGAATTTACTCAAGATTACCTACAAAACTACCTGGTTGATGTGGAGGCAACGAAGTTTATAGTATATAATTCATGCTACCATGATAAACGTCTATAAGTCTTCCTGAAGGCGGTGAAGGATGGATGGGCGATCGTCACAAGGGGTTGGACAAAAGTTGCGCGCACCTTTGGCATGGAGGAGGGCACATTATGGGTATTCCGCTTCTTCAACACCATCGACAGCCAAAAACATTTAAAATTCTCTCTTCACCTTTACGGCCTCTAGTGCTATATGTTGTGGTTCATCATATTTAATCTTCTACCGAACTATGTAATGATGGAACATGTACTTAGCTTTCGATTTATGCATTGGCTGTTGAACCATTGTAATTAGGGTATGTATTGATGGATGTGAAATCCACATTTCATAATTAAAATTTTGAAATTTCTAATTCTAATAACAAATTAACAAAAATAAGCTATTAAGTAATAAATTACAGCGCACACAACTAGAACGATTAAACCGTGTGAGATGGTGTCATTATAGTGTGTGTGATTATCATCTTTACAACACACGGTCGCATATTTTGCGCGTGTAGTGTGTGCGCATTGTCACACATGCGTTTACACACCATAATTGTGTGTGCTTGCTGTTAAGATCACAAAAGGTTACGAACCTACGTGCGTGTGTAATGTAGGACGGTCAAGAGATGGTTGACATACGTTTCACGTGTGCAATCCAAATAAGTATCGCACACGAATATATCTATGCCATCGTCTAGGATGTGTGCTTGACCACAAATGTAGCATCAAAGTGTGGCATGTGAGATAGTCTACGACTTCGCATACATTTACGTTAGGCGAATCATCAGTAGACGCTGGCATCATCACCGACGATGTTTCGGTGTTATGTGGGATGACCCCACCCCTATTGCCCACACATGCAAGGCGACGGTTCGGAACTATGTCGCGTAAAGGGGTTAAAAATTGTTTGTATAGCACCTAACAGTACCACCGACTGGACACCAGCTTAAAAGGTGTCATGGGGGGGGGGGGGCTCTTGTAGAAGTAGGCTCGCGAAGGCTCGTTCCAACTCCCACTTGGATTTACCATTGTAAGCTAGGGGTTTGACCTATAAAATCCCCAAGTGTAAAATCCCCAAGTGGCCCTCCTAGCAGAGGTTCGGCTCATCACACACGCGCGCAAGAGAGCGAGCAAGCGAGAGAGAGTGTGTGTGTCAGTGAGAGAGAGTCAAGAGAGGGGAGCTAGCTCTTTCTTCCTCCTCTGGCAAATAGCTCAATGAGAAAATTTGTAGTTCTTGTGATCGTCTTAGTCACTCCGACTGGACTAGGGGTGTTACTCCCACAGAGGGCCCCGAACCTGGGTACATCACGTATCTTGCATCAATTGGCCCCAATCTTGTCTCCGGAACCCACCGGCGTCCTTCGGCTCCAACCACACTCGATAAGCCACATCATGACATGTACCGTGAGGACACCACGACACAAGCAAACTAACGAGCAAATGGGAATATTTTTGTATTTATGATATTTTTAACAAGCAAATAAAGGCAAGTATAAAGGGGCAAATAAAAACTAGAATAAGTGATTGAGATTTGTGTGAAGGAATCTGATGAGAATTTGATGATGTCTCCACGACAACGACGCCCGTAATTCTTTCTGCTACATGTGAGCAACGTTGTGTTTTTCCTCGAAGAGGAAGCGTGAAGCAATATAGTAGCGATAAGTATTTTCCTCACTAAGAACCAAGGTTATCGAACGAGTAAGAGAATCAAAACAAACTCTTGTCGTCAGCACCTACACACACAAAACCAAATACTTGCACCCAACGTGGGCAGGAGGCTTGTCAAGCCCCTTGAACTCATTACCTGCAAGGATTAATTCTGATAGAGATGGATATATAAATATCAAAAGCAAAAATAGATAGCGAGGTATATTTAGGGTTTTAGTATATATGATTATGTACACCCGGGTGTTGATTTCAAAACACGCAGATCTCGAGTAGGGGGTCCCGAGTTGTGGACCTTAGATCGATGGGTAGGGACGAAGGATACGGTGTTTACTCAGGTTCGGGCCCTCGTGGGGAGGTAAACTCTACATCCTGCTTGATTATATTGATGTGTATAAGAATTATAGAGTTGATCTACCTCGAGATCGTCTAAGCTAAACCCTATATGAGTTCACCTGTCCTCTACCAATGAGACCCTCTGGTTTATACACACACCATGGGTCCCTAGGGTTACACACGACCGACCTTTTTATAGGGGATAGATACGTAGATCCCATCTTCGAAACTTGGAGGCCACGCCATTCTTCAGCGTTCTCCTTCCTGGACACGGGATCATTCATAGTTCGGCCTTCGACAGAGCAGCCCAACAGGTCGGCCCATGACGAATGAGCCGATGGCCCGAGGACCCCTTAGTCCCGGACTCCCTTAGTAGCCCCCGAACTTGCCTCCAACGCCGAGGTATGCATTCTTCGGCAGCTTTGCATGCTCATGGTATTCAGCTTGCGAGGCGAGTTCCCTCTATGCTCGGCAGATTCCAACTTGGCTTTTCCGTTTTGCAAAACAATAGTGTGGTTGCCGACAAGCCCCCGATTCTCGAAGTGTCACGGGGCCTACGATATTAATTTCTCTACACGAAGACCGATGGCATCCCTCAATCCCTACGTTGAATAAAGAAAGGTAACCCAACAGTCCTCTACAAAACCGATTCAGGAAAACCAGGAAAAACTCTTATTTAAGCAGATTGTATCTTCCATAGGCGACATCCTTCCTCGCGTCTCCACCGCGAAGCCCTAAATCTTGTGAGCTTAGAGATATGGCGAGTGCTCCAGGCTCATCCTTGTGTACTTTCGGTCCCCTCCCAGGAGACTGGGCAAGCTGCTCTGTCTCCCTTCTTCAACCGCGCGACCTCGAGGTGCAAGGGTATCTCCCCCACTTGGATCTGACATCCACCCGCGTTGGGATGACCTCTTCAAACGACGAAGCCTTCGCTGAGAACTTCTACACCCCACAAGGGGACGAGAGGGTTTGTTTTGTCTCTTTCCTTTTGCGAGGCCTAGGATTCCCCATTCAACCGTTCTTGAGGGGCCTGCTAGAATTCTACGGGCGTCAACTCCACAATCTCACCCCCGGTTCAATCCTCCATATCTTAGGCTTCGTGTCCCTCTGTGAGATGTTTCTGGGCTGCAAGCCCCACTTCAATTTTTGCCAAAAATACTTCTGCCTTGTTTCCCAAACTTGGGGGGACAATCTGGGAAGTGGGCGGAGCCGAGGTATGGTGCATAGCCGGAATGGGGTACCCTATTGGGACCCCTAATAAAGAGTCCAACGAGTGATCTTCAGAGTGGTTTTACATCGAAGACGTCCCCTTGTTTGACCCATCTCAGACGGGTCTACCAGAATACTCCGAGGCCCCTTCAAAGAAGCGATTCACGCGGCGACCGAAGAGTCCTTCTCAAGAGGAAAGTGCTGAGGTAAAATGTCTGGCCTCTAAGGTGAAGCTTCTACCTCACAACAAGTTGACCATCATTGACGTGATGGCCACAACAATATCCTTGTGCGTCCAACCGCTCCAACGGCGAACACGCCCTCTATGGTGCTACAACAGAACCAACGATACCACATGTTACCATCGACAAGGGTCGTTCAATCGGGAAGCGTTGGCCGATCTCTTTAAGGGGAGAAAGAATAATTTGCATGTCTGACAGTCAAGGAAGGCTTCTCCAGCTACAACCCCATTGTATGGGCAAGTTTGATTTAAACCCTTGAATTCCAGATGTTTATTGTTGATTCTCACGTCCAGAAACTTTCTTGATTTCTTTAACAAAATTGGAGACGTTGGGTCGAGGCAGTTAATTGTCCCGCTCCCTGATACGTCTCCAACGTATCTATAATTTATGAAGTATTCATTCCATGTTTAATAATTCTATATGATTTTGGTACGATTTTATTAGAACTAACCCGGACTGACGTTATTTTCAGCAGAACTACCATGGTGTTGTTTTTGTGCAAAAATTAAAGTTCTCGGAATGAGTTGAAAATTTACGGAGAATATTTTTGGAAAATATAAAAAATACTGGAGCAAAGAGTCAACAGAGAGGAAGGCCGAGGACACCACAAACCATAGGGGCTCCCCCCTAAGGCAAGCTCTGGCTTCTAGGTCCCTCGGATGTCCACCGACCTCCCTCTCAGCTCTATAAATCCTAAAATATTCCAAAAACCCTAGGGCATAATCTAGATCGGGAGTTCTGCCGCCGCACACCTCCAGAGCCATAGAAAACCAATCTTGGCCTTCTTCGGCACCATGCCGGAGGGGGTCACCATCACCGGAGGCCATCTTCATCGTCCCAGAGGGGCCATCAACACCATGGAGGTCATGTACCAGAGGGAGAACCTCTCCCCACAGAGGGGGAGGCCATGGAGTAGGAAGCACAAGGGGGAGAACCTCTCCCCCTCTCTCCCGGTGGTGCCGTAGTGCCATCGGGGGAACCATCACCACGGTGAACCTCTTCATCAACATCACCTTCTTCATCACCATCCTCATCTCCTTTTAGCGGTCCACTCTCCCGCACCCCGCTGTAATCACCTACTTGAACATGGTTCTTTATGCTACATATTTTGATCCAATGATGTGTTGCCATCCTATGATGTTTTGAGTAGATTACTTTTGTCCTTTGGGTTGACTGATGATCTAGATTGGTTTGAGTTGTATGATTATTTTGGTGCTGTCATATGATGCCTTAACGCTATGATTGGGTTTTACCTTCATGATCTTTAGTAGTTGCGGATGCTTGCTAGAGTTCCAATCATAAGTGCATATGATCCAAGTAGAGAAACTATGTTAGATTATGCCTATCCCTCATATAAAATTGCAATAATGATTTTTGATCTTGTTAATAATTGCATAGGATAATTCCACACACCGACCCATCATTATTCCACACTCGCTATTTGTAATATGTTGTAATATTATGTTAACAACAACTATTCCAATATTTTGGTTCTCCGATATCATGCAAAGCTATCCTCTTCATATCCACAACGTTGTTTTATTTCTCGTTTCTAGATGGAAGCAAACGTTCAATGTACGTAGAGTCGTATTGGTCACAGATAGGACTTGAGAGAATATTGATCTTAACTTTAGCTCCTTGTGGGTTCGACACTTCATACTTATCACTTCCACCTTTGGAAATTTCTATGGTGATTCCTTGCACTTGGGGATTATCAAGCTCTTTTCTGGCGCCGTTGCCGGGGAGCAATAGCGTGGGGTTGCTATTCTCGTGTGTGCTTGTTTGCTTTCTTCACTATATTTATTTTGTTTTCCATTTTTTGCTTTATTTAGTTGTGGCTGAAACAAAAAAAAAATTTAAAAATGAAAAATACAAAAAGAGTTACTTGCCTCTTATGTCTAAGAAGTTTTTCAAAAGGAGAAGTGATTGGAAGGTTGTGCATTGGAGAAGTGAGGGTTGATCTTGAACACTTGTGTTCATGCTCATGAAAACAATGTATAATTTTTCGTGGAAGCTTCTGAAAAATAATTATCACCTTGTATATATCCATTTTATTATAAAAATATTGTGCTAAAAATTACTTTTAGGATGATTAGATTGCTTGTTTGGTGTGTGCAGTGCAAAAACAGAAACTTTGGCTATAGTGCGTGAATTTACATTTTTTATTGGAACATCAAAAGTTTCTGAAATTTTTACACAGTACTTATATGAATTTTTTTAATTTTTCCTAAATATTCAGAATTGTTTGAGTTGCAGTAGTATACGAAGTTTACAGATTACTACATACTGTCCTGTTTTTGACAGATTCTGTTTTCTATGCATTATTCTCTTATTTTGATGAATCTATGGGTTGTATCGGGGGGGGGGGTATGGACCATGGTGAAGTTGAACTACAGTAGATATAATGCTAATATGAATTTGTAATGAGTTCACAACAGTAATTAAAGTAGTATTTTGCTTTATTATACTAACGGATCTCACGAGGGTTTTGTTAAGTTTTGTGTGAATGAAGTGTTCAAAGATCGAGGAGGTATCAATATAAGAAGAATACAGAGAGACAAGAGTTCAATATTGGGGATTCCCAAGGCACTCCAAGTAAATATGTCAAGGAGACTCAAGCATCCAAGCTTGGGGATGCCCCGGAAGGCATCCCATCTTTATTCTTCAACAATTATTGGTATTCTTCGGTTTTTGTTTTGTTCACATAATATGTGTCTTTGGTGTTTGTCTTTTCTTTTATTGTCTCTTCTAGTACGAGTTAGTCCTTCATTGATTTTTAGAAAGCTTCATGCACTTCACTTAAATCTTTTGAGTATGGATTTATAGAATGCTCTTTGTGCTTCACTTAAATCTTTTGAGTATGGCTTTGTAGAATGCTTCATGCGTTTGACTTAAATCTTTTGAGTATGGCTTTATAGAATGCTTCGTGTGCTTCACTTATATATTTTGAGCTTGGATATTGTTTAATATATATTAATTGTATAATTATATATGAACTTCACTTATATCTTTTAGAGTATGAATAAAATGATCATCGGAATTTGGCTTGGAAGAGTATCATTGAAATATCATGCCTGGCTAAAAAGGCATTAAAGAAAAGGGCTTGTTGGGAGACAAACCAACACTTTCACTTTATGTTTTTATGTTTTAACATTATTAAGCTACTGTATTAATCATTTTTTGTGCCTTTTATTCCAATAAAGTGCCAAGTAAAGCCCTTGGGATAGGGTGGATACTTGCTTGTTTGATTCTGTGCAAAAACACAAAGTTTTGTGTTTAGTATTTGAATTATCTGATGTTACTGGAGAGTCAAAAAAATGAAATTTTGATAAAACATTTCCATGCAAATTATGTGATATTTCCAAATGTTTCAGAATTGTTACAGACAGGGAAGTATGGTGATCATTCATATCTTTACAGACTGTTCTATTTTTGACAGATTCTGTTTTGCATGCATAGTTTGCTTGTTTCAAGTGTTCCTATAGCTTACATTGAGTAATATAAATTTTGTGAATTATGTAATACAGTAGGTATAATGTGGGAATATTTAAGAATCTTTTATTGACAGTACCTAAGTGAATGATCTATGTTTATTACACTAATCCTTCTCACAAAGTTCCATTAAGTTTTGTGTGATTGATGTTTTCAAGTTTTGGGTGAGACACCCATATGAGGAGAATAAGGAGTGACAAGAAACTAAACTTGGGTATGTCCAAGGAACCACCAAGGTAATATTTAAGGAAGACTTGAGCGTCTAATCTTGGGGATGCCCCGGAAGGCATCCCCTCTTTCGTCTCCAACACTATCAGTATATCTTACTTGGAGCTATATTTTTATTCATCACATAATATGAGTTTTGCTTGGAGATTCATTTTATTTTGTTTTTCTACTTTAGTTGTTAATTATAATATTTTTTTAAAATAAAAATTTCCAAGAATTGCATTAGGATGCTTGCATTGCATGTTTTTATGTGTGATGAGTAAAAAACAGAAACTTTTGCTGTAGTGTTTGAATTTTCATATTTTACTGAAATGTAGGAAGTTTCTGAAATTTTTACACAGTATTATCATATAAATTCCTTATAATTTACTTAATTTCCATAATGTTTAGAGTTATAGAGGTACACTATTATAATAAATTGCTACAAACTGTTCTGTTTGGACAGATTGTTGTCATAGTTTTGTTATCTACTTGTCCTATAGTTTCCATAGCCTATATTGGTAGATATAAATTATGGAAATTATAGTACACAGTAACTAATGTGTGAAAATTATTGTGCAACTTGTCTTGGCAGTACATGAAGTGTTGATTTGTTCTTATGTGTACTAACCTATCTCATGAGTTCTTTTGAGTTTTGTGTGGATGAAGTTTTTTAGAATAGGTGAAACCGGGATATGAGAGGATTGAAAAAGATAGAAAAGCTCAAGATTGGGGATGCCCAAGGAACCCCAAGAAAATATTTCAAGAACTCTCAAGTATCTAAGCTTGGGGATGCTACGCATCTCACCTCTCTTCATCAACAATTATCGGTTAGCCTATGTTGAGTCTAAATTTTTATTCGTTCACACGATGCATGCTATTCTTGGAGTGCCATTTTAATTTTGTTTTCTATTTCAATAAAATCGTTGGATCTGAAATTTTGAATAAGAGAGAGTCCTCACATGGCTATTTACCTAATTGACTACGCATTGATCTTCACTTATATCTTTTTGGAGTAGTTTTTCATTCACTCTCGTGCTTCACTTGTATCCTATGAGTAAATGGTTGAATGAATTGAATATCATAAATCTGAATTTAAATATGCTTCATATACTTATCCCTTGGGTAGTAATGACTTCACACATAATAAGTATAGGTGGTGAAATTTATTGAAAGTTAGCAAACACCGCATTGGTCACTTGAAAAATTCATGATAGAATATTGAAGGAAGAGAGATTTCACATATAAATATACTATCTTGGACATATTCTATGATTGTGATCCCCATTAATTATTTTCAAACTTGAGCAAATTAGTTAAAGTTGGACAAGGAAGACAACGTAATGAGTTATGGTTGTGTATATTTGCATAGAAGTTATATTGTTATGGATCCTCCAACATGTGCTGCTTGCTTCCACCTCATACTAGCCAAAACTTCCGCACCAAGTAGAAATACTACTTGTGCATCCAAACACCCATCAACTAGTTCTACCATGAGAGTCCACTATACCTACCTATCGATTGAGTAAGATCCTTCAAGTAAATTTTCATCGGTGCAAAAAGCAATAATAATGCTCCTAAATATGTATGATCTTTTATTGTAAGGGAAAATAAGCGTTGTACGAATTTTTGATGGTAAAGAAATAAAAGCGACGAACTGCATAATAAAGGTTGCTATCACAAAGGGATATACAACATGACGTTCCTTTGCATTAAGGGGTTTGCACATCCAAAAACAAAAGGCGCATGACAACCTGTGCTTCCCTCTATGAAGGGCCTATCTTTTACTTTCTAGTATTTACCTTTATGCAAGAGTCATGGTGATCTTCACCACTTCCTATATTTTGCCTGTTTCTCTTGAATGATCTAGACATATATATCCACACAATATATTTGATCATGAATTATTATTGTTGACAATTATCTATATGATAAATAAGTTGGGAGGCGAAACATTAAGCCCCTATCTTTCTCTGTGTTCGATGGATGATATTTTTTCTAAAAATATGCTTTGAGTGTTAATACTCATGGAAGACTATATGATAGTTGAGTATGTCGAATTTGCTAAATCAAAGCTCTTACATAGACCCTTCCTGGAAATAAGATCAATTGCAATTGTTCAATGACTAGGAATATGGGTTGCTGGTTTTCAAGAAACTTTCTGGTCTATACTTTAAACATGTGAATAGCTTGTTACTTGATCATGAGAAGTTTAATGAGATGAGTTACTGTTCATGGTTTATATTGATGCTAGAAAACGTGATTGGAATTATCATTGATCAAACTTGTGCACTTGCTAGCATTCACACTTCATAAATTATTTCTTTTATCATTTACCTACTCGAGGACGAGCAAGGATTATGCATGGGGATGCTGATATGTCTCCAACGTATCTATAATTTATGAAGTATTCATGCCATGTTTACAATAATTCTATATGATTTTGGCATGATTTTATTAGAACTAACCCGGACTAACAATGTTTTCAGCAGAACTAACGTGGTGTTGTTTTTGTGCAGAAATAAAAGTTCTCGGATTTAGCTGAAAATTTATGGAGAATATTTTTGGAAAATATAAAAAATAATGGAGCGAGGAATCACCGGAGAGGAAGGCCGAGGAAGCCACAAGCCACAGGGGCGCGTCCCCTGGCTTGTGGGTCCCTCGGGAGTCCACCGACCTCCCTCTCGGCTCTATAAATCCTCAAATATTCCAAAAAACCCAGGGCATAACCTAGATCAGGAGCTCCGTCGCTGCACACCTCCAGATTAAGAAAAAACCGATCTTGGCCCTCTCCGGCACCCTGCCGGAGGGGGTCACCATCACCGGAGGCCATCTTCATCATCCCGGAGGGGCCATCAATACCATGAAGGCCAATGACCAGAGGGAGAACCTCTTCCCACAGACGGGGGATGCCATGGAGGAGGAAGCACAAGGGGGAGAACCTCTCCCCCCTCTCCCGGTGGTGCCGGAGTGCCATCGGGGGAACCATTGCCACGGTGATCGTCTTCATCAACATCACCTTCTTCATCACCATCCTCATCTCCTTTTAGCGGCTCACTCTCCCGCACCCCATTGTAATCACCTACTTGAACATGGTGCTTTATGCTACATATTATGATCCAATGATGTGTTGCCCTCCTATGATATTTTGAGTAGATTACTTTTGTCCTTTGGGTTGATTGATGATCTAGAATGGTTTGAGTTGTATGTTTATTTTGGTGCTGTCCTATGGTGGCTTCCATGCCGCGCACACGTGAAGGATTCCCGTTTTAGGGTGTTGCAATACGTTCATGATTCGCTTATAGTGGGTTGCTTGAGTGACAGAAGCATAAACCCGAGTAAGGGAGTTGTTGCATATGGGATAAAGGGGACTTGATGCCTTAATGCTATGGTTGGGTTTTACCTTAATGGTATTTAGTAGTTGTGGATGCTTGCTAGAGTTCCAGTCATAAGTGCATATGATCCAAGTAGAGAAAGTATGTTAGCTTATGCCTCTCCCTCATATAAAATTGCAATAATGATTTCCAATGTTGTTAACAATTGCCTAGGATAATTCCGCACACCGATCCATCATTATTCCACACTCGCTATTTGTAATATATTGTAATATTATGTTAACATCAACTATTTTAATATTTTGGTTCTCCGATATCATGCAAAGCTATCCTCTTCATACCCACAACATAGTTTTATTTCTCGTTTCTAGATGGAAGCAAAGGTTCGTTGTACGTAGAGTCGTATCGGTGGCAGATAGGACTTGAGATAATATTGATCTTACCTTTAGCTCCTTGTGGGTTCGACACTTCATACTTATCACTTCCACCTTTGGAAATTGGTACGACGATTCCTTGCACTTGGAGATTATCACTCCCCAACCAAAGAATTATTCCCAAGATGATGATCCCGGATTCCATGATGACCCGGAGATTTCAACGATCTTCGAGGATGGGGTCTATTACCAGGAGAGCATTTACGAACACAAAGTGGCCCTTATGGCCGATCACCCCCGGACTCTTTCCCTTTCAACTACGAGCAATAAGAAATCCTCATCTCGGAAGGCACGTGAGCCACCTGCCACTCCAAACATACCAACTACAACCCCCAAGGGTCGTCGGACTACGTGTCGGACACCCTCCCAAACCACCCTGCAGGTCCCACGTCAAGCGTGGGTGGGGAACCTAAGCAAGAGGCGACATCAGAAAACACATCACCCGCGCCCCCCACCAAAAGGTATTTGATCCGCCTTTGCCTTTCCACTGTTATTACCAAAAAAAATTATAGTCTCTTTTATGGGGACACTTAGGAGGCGAATGGAGCAGCCTGAAGACGCTACCGGGGCGGCAGACAACCATCATCCCTTACAACCTTCGGTCCCTGCGGGGGCTAAATCGGAAATCCCAGTAGCAAGTCAACTCCCCGAGGACTCCAGGGGAGTCTCAGTTACGAATTCCAAGGTCGAGAGCATGATGAATCATCAGCATCGAAAGGAGTCCTTGCACCATACGACATCAGTTTTTATCACTTACCTACTCGAGGATGAGTAGGAGTTAAGCTTGGGGATGCTGATACGTCTCCAACGTATCTATATTTTTTGATGATGGCATGCTATTATATTTTCTGTTCTGGATGTTTTATATGCATTAATATGCAATTTTATATTATTTTTGGGACTACCCTATTGATCTAGAGCCTAGTGCCAGATTCTGTTTTTTCCTTGTTTTTGAGTTTTGCAGATATGGAATATTAAACGGAGTCCAAACGGAATAAAACCTTCGGAAAAAAAATTGGAAGGAAACAAGTCATCCAAGCTTGGAGTGCACGACAGGGGAGGTGCCAGGGAGCCACAAGCCTGCTAGGCGCAGGCCCCCCTGGCCACGCCTAGCAGGCTTGTCGCCTCCTAGCAGGTCTCTTAACCCTAATTCTTGGCCAATAAATACCCAAATATTCCTTCAACATCAAAAATAGCTACTAAAATACTTTTCCGCTGCCAGAAGACTCCGTTCCCGAGAGATCCAATCTTGGGGCCTTTTCCGGTAAGCTGCCGGAGGGGGTTTTGATCACGGAGGGCATCTACATGAACTCCATTACCCCACTGATGATGCGTGAGTAGTCCACCACGGACCTACGGGTCAATAGCTAGTAGCTAGATGGATTCTTCTTTGATCTTCAATACCATGTTCTTCATGATCTTCATGAAGATCTATCCGATGTAACCCTCTTTTGTGGTGTGGTTGTCAAGATGCGATGAATTGTGAGTTTATGTTCAGATTATCCATGAATCTTATTTGAATATCCTATGAATCCTTATTTTCATGATTTCATTGTTGGAAATATGCCCTAGAGGCAATAATAAATTAGTTTTTATCATATTTCCTTGTTCATGATAATCGTTTATTATCCATGCTATAATTGTATTGATCGGAGACTTAGATGCATGTGTGGATACATAGACAAAACCATGTCCCTATTATGCCTCTAATAGACTAGCTCGTTGATCAAAAGATGGTTAAGGTTTCCTAGCCATGGACATGAGATGTCATTTGATAACGGGATCACATCATTAGGAGAATGATGTGATGGACAAGACCCAAACTACAAACATAGCATATGATCGTGTTAGTTTATTGCTACTGTTTTCTGCATGTCAAGTATATGTTCCTATAACCATGAGATCATGCAAATCATGGACACCGGAGGAGTGCCTTGTGTGTATCAAACATCACAACGTAACTAGGTGACTATAAAGGTACTCTACAGATATCTCCGAGGGTGTTTGTTTGTTGGCATGGATCAAGCCTGGTATTTGTTACTCCGTGTGACGGAGAGGTATCTCAGGGCCCACTCGGTAATACAACATCACAATAAGCCTTACAAGCAATGTGACTAAGTGTTAGTCACGGGATCTTGCATTACGGAATGAGTAAAGAGACTTGCCGGTAACTAGGTTGAACTAGGTATGGAGATACCGACGATCGAATCTCGGGCAAGTAACATACCGAAGAACAAAGGGAACATCATACGGGATTAACTGAATCCTTGACACAGAGGCTCGGCCGATAAAGATCTTTGTAGAATATGTAGGAAACAATATGGGCAACCAGGTCCCGCTATTGGTTATTGACCATAGAGGTGTCTCGGTCATGTCTACATAGTTCTCGAACCCGCAGGGTCTGCACACTTAAGGTTTGGTGACGTTTTGGTAGTATAGAGTTATGCATGGTGGTGACCGAAGGTTGTTCGGAGTCCAAGATGAGATCCCAGACATCACGAGGAGCTCCGGAATGGTCCAGAGGTAAAGATTGATATATAGGAAGTCCTATTTTGGTCGCCGGAAAAGTTTTGGGCTCATTGGTAGTGTACCGGGAGTGCCGGTAGTGTATCGGGAGACCATCAGGAGGGGTATTTCGACCCAAGAGGCTACATGGGCTGTGGGAGAGAAAATACCAGCCCTTAGTGGGCTGATGGAAGTCCCACACAAGGCCCATGCGGCTGGGAGAGAAAAGCCCAAAGAGAAAAGGTGGAAAAGGCAAAAAAAAAGGCAAAAGGGGAAGGAGTCCTAGTCCTACTAGGATTGGAGGAGGATTCCTCCTCTCCTCCCAAGTCGGCCGAAGCCTAGAGGGATTTTCCCTTGCGCCAAGCCTCCTACTCTCTTCCTCTCATATATACTAGAGGTTTTAGGGGTTTTGCACTAGATTTTCAGCCACGTGCTACCCATTCCTCTAGTGCATATTTTCTCCTCTAGATCGGATTTCTGCAGTGCTTAGGCGAAGCCCTACCGGAATAGCTCCACCACCATCCCTGCAGCACCATCACGCTTCTGGATAACTCGTCTACCTCTCCACTCCCTCTTGCTGGATCAAGAAGGCGGAGATCGTCATCAAGCTGTACGTGTGCTGAACGCGGAGGTGCCGTCCGTTCGGCGCTAGATCGGAAGGACCATGATCAAGATCGCGGGACGGATCGTGATGAGATCGCGGGACGGGTCATGATGAGTTTGCGGGACGGATCATGATTGGATCGCAGGACGAATCATGATGAGATCATGGGACGCTCGGCGATTTGGATCGCGAAGACGTTCAACTACACCAATCGCGTTTCTTAACGCTTCCCGCTTAGCGATCTACAAGGGTATGTAGATCCACTCTCCCTCTTGTAGATGCTCATCACCCTGGATAGATCTTGCGTGTGCGTAGGAAATTTTTTGTTTCCCATGCAACGTTCCCCTACAGTGGCATCATGAACTAGGTCTATGTGTAGATGAGATCTTGAGTAGAACACAAAGAGTTTGTGGGCGTTGATGCTTAGATTGCTTCCTCCCTTGGTCGTGTTTTGGTTCAGCAGTATTGTGGGATGAAGCGGCCCGGACCAACATTACTCATACGCTTACGAGAGACCAGTTCCCTCAACTGCAACTTGTTGCATAGATGGCTGGCGGGTGCCAGTTTCTCCTACTTTAGTTGGATCGGATTCGACAAAGACGGTCCTTGAGAAGGTTGAAAAGTAACTAATGTATCACCGTTTTGGTATATGCTTAGGTGAGAATTGTTCTTGCTAGATACCCGTAGCAGCCGCATAAAACATGCAACAGCAATTAGAGGACGTCTAACTTGTTTTTGTAGGGTATGTTGTGATGTGATATATGTGATGTATGAGATGATCATGTGTTGTATAGAATATCACGACTTGCATGTCGATGAGTATGGCAACTGGTAGGAGCCATAGGGTTGTCTTTAATTATTGTATGACCTGCGTGTAAATCATTAAGCGCTATGTAATGCTTTACTTTATCGCTAAACGGTAGCAATAGTAGTAGAAGCATGATGGGCGCGACAACCCCGATGGCGACACGTTGATGGAGATCAAGATGATGGAGATCATGGTGTCGTGCCGTAGACGATGGAGATCATGCCAGTGCTTTCGAGATGGAGATCAAAAGCACAAGTTCATGACCATATCATGTCACTTATGATTTGCATGTGATGTTAATCCTTTTATGCACCTTGTTTTGCTTAGGACGACAGTAGCATTATAAGGTGATCCCTCACTTAAATTTCAAGATGAATTGTGTTCTCCCCGACTGTGCACCGTTGCGAAAGTTCGTCGTGTCGAGACACCACGCGATGATCGGGTGTGATAGACTCTACGTTCACATACAACGGGTGCAAGCCAGTGTTGCACATGCAGAACACTCGGGTTAAACTTGACGAGCCTAGCATGTACAGACATGGCCTCGGAACACAAGAGACCGAAAGGTCGAACATGAGTCATATAGTAGATATGATCAACATGATGATGTTCACCATTGAAACCACCTCAACTCACGTGATGATCGGACTTGAGTTGGTGAATGTGGATAATGTATCACTTGAATGACCAGAGGGATGTCAATTTGAGTGGGAGTTCTTAAGTAATATGATTAATTGAACTCATTATCATGAACTTAGTCAGTAGTGCCTTTGCAAATTATGTTGTGGATTACTAGCTCGCACTGTAGCTCCCTTGTATTTTTATATGTTCCTAGAGAAATAGAGTTGGAATATGATGGTAGCAATATTGCGGACTAGGTCCGTGATCTGAGGATTGTCCTCATTGCTACACAGAAGGCTTATGTCCTTAAAGCACCGCTCAGTGCGCCAACCCCTCTAGCATCGTCTGTAGATGTTGTGAACATCTGACAGGCATACTTGATAGTTTAGTGTGTCATGCATTACGGCTTAGAATTGAGGCTCTGAAACGTTTTGAACGTCACGGAACATATGAGATGTTCTAAGAGCTGAAATTAGGATCTCAGGCTCGTGCCCGTGTTGTGAGATATGAGATCTCCAACAAGATTCTTTGCCTGCAAGATGAAAGAGAATAGCTCAATCGTTGAGCATGTGCTCAGATTGTCTAGGTGCTACAATCGCATGAATGGAGTGGGAGTTGATCTTCTAGATAAGATAGTGATTGATATAGTTCTCCAAGTCACTGTCACTAAGCTACTAGAACTTGGTGACGAACTATAAAATGCCAGGGATAGAATTAATGATCCCTAAGCTGTTAGCGATGTTTGACACCGCGAAGGTAGAAATCAAGAAGGAGCGTCAAGTGTTGATGGTTAGTAAAACCACTAGTTTCGAGAAGGGCAAGGGCAAGGAGGGAAAATTTATGGATGGCAAGTCAGTTGTTGCTCCAGTGAAGCAACCCAAAGTTGAACCCAAACCCGAGACTAAGTGCTTCAATTATGAGGAGAGCGGTCGCTGAAGCGGAACAACCCTAGATACTTGGTAGATAAGAAGGCTAGCAACGTCGATAGAACTATATTTGATATACGTGTTATTGATGTGTACCTTGCTAGTACTCCTAATAGCACCTGGGTATTGGATACTGGTTCGGTTGCTAAATGTTAGTAACTCGAAATAAAAGCTACGGAACAAACGGAGAACTAGCTAAGGGTGAGGTGAAGATGTGTGTTGGAAATGTTTCCAAGGTTGATGTGATTAACATCGCACCCTCTCTCTACCTTCGGGATTAGTGACAAACCTAAATAAATGTTATTTGGTGTTTTGCATTGAGCATGAACGTGATTAGATCATGTTTATTGCAACACGGTTATTCATTTAAGTTAGAGAATAATGGTTATTCTGTTTACATGAATAATACCTTCAATGGTCATGCACCTAGTGAGAATGGTTTGTTGAAATCTTGATCGTAGTAATACACATGTTCATAACATTGATGCCAAAAGATACAAAGTTAATAATGATAGTACCACATACTTGTGGCACTGCCGCTAAATGTCATATTGGTATAAAGCGCATGAAGAAACTCCATGCTGATGGATCTTTGGAGTCATAAAATTTTGAATCGGTTGAGACATGCGAACCATGCCTCTTGGGCAAGATGACTAAGGACCTCGTTTTCCGGATTGATGGAGCGGGCAAGTGGTTTATTGGAAATGATACATGTTGATGTATGCAATCAATTGAGTCTTGTAGTGTGCGGTGGATATCGTTATTTTCTTACCTTCACTGATGATTTGAGTAGATATAGTGTATATATACTTAATGAAACACAAGTCAGAATCATTTGAAAGGTTCAAGAAAATTCAGAGTGAAGTTTAAGATCATCGTGACAAGAAGATAAAAATGTCTGCGATATGATCATGGAGGTGAATATTTGAGTTACGAGTTTGGCATGCAACTTTAGACAATGTGAAAGTTGTTTCACAACTCACGCCACCTAGAACACCATAGTGTGATGGTGTGTCCGAACGTCATAGTCGTGCTCTATTGGATATGGTGTGTGCTATGATGTCTCTTATCATTTTGTTACTATAATTTTGGGGTTATACATTAGAGACAACTACATTCACCTTAAATAGGGCACCATCTAAATACTTTGAGATGACACCGTGTGAATTATGGTTTGATAGAAACTTATGCTGTCATTTCTTAATGTTTGGGGCTGCGATGCTTGTGTGGAAAATGTTTTCACCTAATGAGCTCGAACCCAAAGAAGGCAAATGCATCTTCACAGAATACCCTAAGAACAGTTGGGTGAACCTTCTATCTCAGATCCAAGCATAAAGTGTTTGTTACTAAAACTGAGTCCTTTCTTGAGGAAAAGTTTCTCTCGAAAGAATTGAGTGGGAGGAAGATAGAACTGGATGAGGTCATTGAACCTTTGTTTTAACGAGAGAGTAGCGCAGCGCAGGAAGATGTTTCTGTGAAGCCTACGTTAGTTGAAGAGGAAGTTAATGATGATGATAATGAAGCTTCGGATCAAGTTACTATCGACCCTCTTAGGTCGACAAGGACGTGTACTGCCCCTGAGTGGTACGACAACCCTATCTTAGAGGTCATGTTGTTGGACAACGATGAACCTACGAGCTATGAAGAAGCGATGATGATCCCGAAATCCGACAAATGGTTAGAGGCCATGAAATCCGAGAAAGGATCCATGTATGAAAACCAAGTATAGACTTTGGTGGACTTGCTCGTTGGACGGCAGGTCGTCGAGTACAAATGGATCTTTAAAATAAAGACAGACGCTGGTGGTGAATGTCACCATTTATAAATCTTGACTTGTCGCAAAGAAGTTTCCGACAAGTTCAAAGAGTTGACTATGATGAGACTTTCTCACTCGTAGTGATGCTAAATTCTGTTGGAATTATGTTAGTAATTGTTGCATTTTTCAATAATGAAATCTGGCAGATGGATGACAAAACATCGTTTCCTTAACAGTTTACTTGAGGAAAGGTTGTATGTGATACATACAGAAGGTTTTGTTAGTCCTAAAGATGCTAAAAGGTGTGCGAGCTCTAGCAATCCATCTAAGGGCTGGAGCAAGCATCTCGGAGTTGGAATATACACTTTGATGAGGTGATCAAAGTTTTGTAGTTTATACAAAGTTTACGAGAAACTTGTATTTACAATAAACTGAGTGGGAGCACTATAGAATTTTTGATAAGCATATGTGGATGACATATCGTTGATCGGAAATAATGTAGAATTTTCAGAAAGCATAAGCAGTTGTTTGAAAAGTGATTTTAAAAGGAAGACCTGGATAAAGCTACCTAATTGTTGAGTATCAAGATCTATAGAGATAGATCAAGATGCTTGATGAGACTTTCAATGAGTACATACCTTGACAAGTTTTTAAAAGAGTTCAAAATGGATCAGTCAGAGAAAGAGTTCTCACCTGATTTGTAAGGTGTGAAGTTGAGTGAGACTCAAAGCTCGACAACGGCAGAAGAAAGAGAAAGGATAAACGTCGTCCCCTATGCCTTAGCCATAGGCTCTGTATAGTATGCCATGCTGTGTACCGCACCTGTGTGTGCCTTGCCATGAGTCCGTCAAGGGGTACAAGAGTGATCCAGGACTGCATCACTGGACAGCGGTCAAGATTATCCTTAATAACTAAAATACTAAGGAGATGTTTCTCGATTATGGAGGTGATAAAGAGTTCGTCATAAAGAGTTACGTCGATGCAAGCTTTAACACCAATCCGGATGACTCGTAGTAGCAATCTGGATACGTATAGTGGAGCAGCCATTTGGAATAGTACCAAGTGGAGTGTGGTAGCAGTGTTTATAGTTTGACATAGAGATTTGCAAAGTACAAACGGATCTGAATGTCGCAGACCCGTTGACTATAAGACCTCTCTCACATGCAAAGCATGGTCGAGCCCCAGAACTCATTGGGTGTTAGATTCATAACAATGCGAATCAAATGGTGATGTGAACTAGATTATTGACTCAAGTGCAAGAGGGAGACTGTTGGAAATATGCCCTAGAGACAATAATAAATTAGTTATTATCATATTTCCTTGTTCATGATAATCGTTTATTATCCATGCTATAATTGTATTGATCGGAGACTTTGATGCATGTGTGGATACATAGACAAAACCATGTCCCTAGTATGCCTCTAATAGACTAGCTCGTTGATCAAAAGATGGTTAAGGTTTCCTAGCCATGGACATGAGATGTCATTTGATAACGGGATCACATCATTAGGAGAATGATGTGATGGACAAGACCAAACTACAAACGTAGCATATGATCGTGTCATTTTATTGCTATTGTTTTCTGCATGTCAAGTATATGTTCCTCTGACCATGACATCATGCAACTCACGGACACCGCAGGAGTGCCTTGTGTGTATCAAACATCAGAACGTAACTGGATGACTATAAAGGTACTTTATAGGTATCTCCGAGGGTGTCTGTTGGGTTGGCATGGATCAAGACTGGGATTTGTTACTCCGTGTGATGGAGAGGTATCCCAGGGCCCACTCGGTAATACAACATCACAATAAGCCTTGCAAGCAATGTTACTAAATGTTAGTCACGGGATCTTGTATTATGGAACGAGTAAAGAGACTTGCCAGTAACAAGGTTGAACTAGGTATGGATATACCGACGATCGAATCTCGGGCAAGTAACATACCGAAGAACAAAGGGAACATCATACGGGATTAACTAAATCCTTGACATAGAGGTTCGACCGATAAAGATCTTTGTAGAATATGTAGGAACCAATATGGGCATCCAGGTCCTGCTATTGGTTATTGACCATAGAGGTGCCTCGGTCATGTCTACATAGTTCTCGAACCCACAGGGTCTGCACACTTAAGGTTTGGTGATGTTTTGGTAAAATAGAGTTATGCATGGTGGTGACCGAAGGTTGTTCGGAGTTCTGTATGAGATCCCAAACGTCACGAGGAGCTCCGGAATGGTCCGGGGGTAAAGATTGATATATAGGAAGTCCTATTTTGGTCGCCGGAAAAGTTTCGGGCTTATCGACAGTGTATCGGGAGTGCCGGTAGTGTACCAGGAGACCATCGGGAGGGGTATTTCGACCCAAGAGGCTACATGGGCTGTGGGAGAGTTAATACTAGACCTTAGTGGTCTGGTGGAAGTCCCACACAAGGCCCATGCATATGGGAGATAAAATCCCAAAGAGAAAAGGTGGGAAAAGGCAAAAAAAGGCAAAAAGGGAAGGAGTCCTAGTCCTACTAGGATTGGAGGAGGATTCCTCCTCTCCTCCCAAGTCGGACGAAGCCTAGAGGGCTTTTCCCTTGCGCCAAGCCTGCTCCTCTCTTCCTCTTATATATACTAGAGGTTTTAGGGGTTTTGCACTAGATTTTCAACCACGTGCTACCCGTTCCTCTAGTGCATAGTTTCTCCTCTAGATTGGATTTCTGCAGTGCTTAGGCGAAGCCCTGCCGGAATAGCTCCACCACCTTCGCCGCAGTGCCGTCACGCTCCCGGAGAACTCGTCGACCTCTCCGCTCCCTCTTGCTGGATTAAGAAGGCGGAGATCGTCATCAAGCTATACGTGTGCTGAACACAAAGGTGTCGTCCGTTCAGCGCTAGATCGGAAGGACCGTGATCAAGATCGCGAGACGGATCGTGATGAGATCGTGGGACGGATCATGATGAGTTCGCGGGACGGATCATGATTGCATTGTGGGACATATTGTGATGAGATCGCAGGACGCTCGCCGATTTGGATCGCGAAGACGTTCGACTACACCAACCGCGTTTCTTAACGCTTCCTGCTTAGCGATCTACAAGGGTGTGTAGATCCACTCTCCCTCTCGTAGATGCTCATCACCATGGATAGATCTTGCGTGTGCGTAGGAAAATTTTTGTTTCCCATGCAACATTCCCCAACATTCATGTCCTTGCAAGTCTCTTTGAGTTATTTGTTTGGTTTGGCCAACTAGATTTGTAATTCTTGCAATGGGAGAAGTGCTTGGTTTTGGGTTCAATCTTGCGGTGTCCTCACCCAGTGACATAGTAGGGGTAGCGAGGCACGTATGGTATTGTTGCCATCAAGGGTAACAAGATGGGGTTTTCATCATATTGCTTGAGTTTATCCCTCTACAGCATGTCATCTTTCTTAATGTGTTACTCTTTTCTTCATGAACTTAATACTCTAGATATGG
Source organism: Hordeum marinum (assembly GCA_022496015.1). NCBI lineage: Eukaryota > Viridiplantae > Streptophyta > Magnoliopsida > Poales > Poaceae > Hordeum > Hordeum marinum. Next base: position 396,539,413 of record CM039676.1, on the reverse strand, counting down.
GTAGGAGTCGGTCAATGTGTGGAGTAATAGCAGTAGATGCAAAATCATTTCGGTCTACTTGATACGTATGTGATGCCTATATGCATGATAATTTCCTTAGATAACTACATGATTATTCGCTTTTCTATCAATTGCTTGACAGTAATTTGTTTACCCACCATGATATTTTCCTTCGAGAGAGAAGCCTCTAGTGAAACCTTTGGCCCTCGGGTCTACTGTCCATAATATACTTTCAGATCTATAAACCAAAAATACCAAAAATACATGGATGTAATTTATTTACCTTTTACTTTTCGTTCTTGTTTACATCTATATCTATCGATCTACTCCTTGCAAATAATCGTGAAGGGATTGACAACCCCTTTATAGCGTTGGGGTGCAAGAGTTTGATTCTTTGTGTAGGTGCATCCATTGGTTACTTGCTTGTTCCTCCTACTGGATTGATACCTTGGTTCTCAACAACTGAGGGAAATACTTATCTACTTCACAGCATCACCCTTTCCTCTTCAAGGGAAAACCAAGGCACGCTCAAGAGGTAGCAAGAAGGATTTCTGGCGCCGTTGCCGGGGAGGATACCCACCAAGCCTACCAAGTACCCATCACAAACTCATCTCTTGCATTTACATTATTTTCCATTTGCCTCTCGTTTTCCTCTCACCCACTTCTAAAACGATTTTCAGAAAATACCAAAAAGATTTTCCTTTTTATTCGCCCTTCTTCCATTCGTTTTTTCGTTTGCCTTTTTCTTGCTTGTGTGTTAGATTGTTTGTTCATCTTTATGGCTCAACCCAATAACCTTAATCCTTATCTTAGGAAGTTGCACTATATTGACGATAATGCTAAAAGATTCATGTCACTCCAGTTTGACCATAATAACTTGTTTAGAAACAAGCTTAAAGAACAAAAGGGTATGCTTGAATACATGAATAAGGAATTAGATGATATGTCTAAAGAGTTTTATGGATTGAAATCTCAGTTTGCTCATCTTGAGGATTTAGTAGGCCAAATTTATGATAAATAAGCTACCTTAATCAATAAGATGGCCGCCAAGCCAGAAACTTTCGATAATGATGAAGATCTTAAAGCGATTGATGTGACTCCTATTGAATCTTTGTTTTCCAATATAAATCTTGATAATGATGGGACTGGAGACAAGCCAACTTTACTTAAAAGGCGTCCCAATGATTCGGAGTTTATAGATCTTAATGCTAAGATTGATAAAAGTGGGATGGAAGAGCTCAAAACTTTAAATAGCAATGAACCCACTCTTTTGGATTTCAAGGACTTTAATTATGATAGTTGCTCTTTGATTGATTGTATTTCCTTGCTTCAATCCATGTTGAATTCTCCTCATGCTTATCGTCAAAATAAGGCTTTTACTAAACATGTAGTTGATTTATGATGAAATCTTTTGAAGAAAAACTTGAGTTAGAAGTTTCTATTCGTATAAAGCTATGATGAGTGGGAACCTGCTATCAAGATTAAAATCAAATATTATGAGTGCCATGCTTTGTGTGATTTGGGTTCTAGTGTTTCCATGATTTCGAAAACCTTATGTGATGTGCTAGGTGACCATGATCTTGATGATTGCTCTCTAAATTTGCATCTTGCGGATTCCACTATTAAGAAACCTATGGGAAGGATTAATGATGTTCTTATTATAGCAAATAGGAATTATGTGCCCGTAGATTTTATTGTTCTTGATATAGATTGCAATCCTATATGTCCTATTATTCTTGGTAGACCTTTCCTTAGAATGATTGGTGCAATCATTGACATGAAAGAAGGAAACATTAGATTCCAATTTCCATTAAGGAAAGGCATGGAAAAATTTCCTAGAAATAAAATAATATTACCTTATGAATCTATTATAAGAGCTACTATTGGATTGCATACCAAAGATGACAATACCTAGATCTATTGCGTTCCCCCTAGCTAGGGGCGTTAAACAATAGCGCTTGTTGGGAGGCAACCCAATTTTATTTTTGTGTTATGTTTTTGCTTCTGTTTTTGAGTGTTTCCCACATTATTAATTATGTATTAATTGTATTTTGGTGTTTTAATTAGTGTTTGAGCCAAGTAAAACCTTTGGGGTAATCTATGATAGTTGTTGATTTGATCTTGCTGAAAAACAGAAACTTTTGTGCTCAGTCCAGGAATTTTCCAGGTTTTTCAGAGTGTATAATGAGTCTGAAATTTTTACAAAAGATTTATATATAAACTTACCAGGTTTTACTATTTTTTCATAATTTTTTGATTTATAGAAGTATATGAAGTTTCCAGATTGTTACAGACTGTTCTATTTTTGACAGATTCTGTTTTCTTTGAGTTGTTTGCCTATTTTGATGAATCTTTGGGTTCTATCATGTGGTATGAACCATGGAGAAGTTAAATTACAGTAGTTATAACACCAATATAAATAAATAATGAGTTCACAACAGTACCTAAAGTGGTGATTTATTTTCTTATACTAGCGGATCTCACGAGTTTTCTGTTAAGTTTTGTGTTGTGAAGCTTTCAAGTTTTGGGTAAAGATTTGATGGACTATGGAATAAGGAGTGGAAAGAGCCTAAGATTGGGTATTCCCAAGGCACCCCAAGTCTTATTCAAGGATTCCAAAGAGCCTAATCTTGGGGATGCCCCAGAAGGCATCCCCTCTTTCGACTTCAATCCATCAGTAAATTTACTTGAGGCTATATTTTTATTCACCACATGATATGTGTTTTGCTTGGAGCGTCTTGTATGATATGAGTCTTTGCTTGTTAGTTTGACACAATCATCCTTGATGCACACATTTTTGAGAAGGACACTCTGAATCATGAATTTATTAGAATGCTCTATGTGCTTCACTTATATCTTTTGAGTTAGGCAATTTCGCTCTATGTGCTTCACTTATATCTTTTAGAGCATGGTGGTGTTTGCGTTTCATAGAAATAATTGATCTCTCGTACCTCACTTATATTATTTTGAGAATTTTCTAAAAACAGCATGGTAATTTTTCTAGGTTATGAATTTAGTCCTAATATGATAGGTATCCAAAAGGGATATAATAAAAACTTCCATATTAAGTGCATGAGTATTTATGAGAGGTTTGATTCCTTGCATAAAGTTTTGAGATATAAAGATGGTAATGTTAAGAGACATGTTAGGAAGTAATTGTGATTTGGTAAAAATACTTGTGTAAAGGTTTGTGATTCCCATAGCATGCACGTATGGTGAACCGTTATGTAAGGATGTCGGAGCATGACTTGTTTATAGATTGTCGACCTTTGTGTGAGGGTCGGGGGCATGCGATGGTTAACTCCTACCAACCTAACCCCTAGGAGCATGCATTTAATACTTTGCTTCAGTTACTAATAGACTTTTGCAATAAGTATGTGAGTTCTTTATGACTAATGTTGAGTCCATGTATTATACGCACTCTCATCCTTCCACCTTTGCTAGCCTCTCTATTACTACGCAACTTTCGCCGGTATATCAAACACCTTCCTCAAAACAGCCACCATATATCTTTCCTCAAAATAGCCACCATATACCTTCCTCCAAACAGCCACCATATATCTTTCCTCAAAACAGCCACCATACCTACCTATTATGGCATTTCCATAGCCATTCCGAGATATATTGCCATGCAATTTCCACAGTTTCCTTTTATGACATGCACCATCACTTCCATATTGCATATAGAGTCATCTTTTGTCATAGGTATCGAGTTGTAATTTTCTTTTGAGTTGTAAGTGAATAAAAGTGTGATGATTATCATTAATAGAGCATGTCCCATGTGAGGAAAGGATGATGGAAGCTATGATTCCCTCACAAGTGTGGATGAGATTCTAGACTATGAAAAAAAAAGAGTCCAGCAAAGCCCAAATTAAAAAAATGAATAAAAGAGGCCTTAGATGCCCACAAAAAATGAAAGAAAAGAGATAAGGGACATTGCTACTACCTTTTTCCACACTTGTGCTTAAAATTAGCACCATGATCCTCAAGATAGAGAGTCTCCTATTTTGTCACTTTCATATAGCTAGTGGAATTTTTCTTCATGATGCACGTCCACTTAGTTCCTTTTTGAGATTTCATACACTTATAGCTATAGTGCATCCATTGCATGGCAATCCCTACTCACTCACATTGATATCTATTAATGGGCATCTCCATATCCCGTTGATACGCCTAGTTGATGTGAGACTATCTTCTCCCTTTCCTTGACAACCTCCACCATATTCTATTCCACCTATAGTGCTATATCCATGGCTCACGCTCATGTATTGCGTGAGAGTTGAAAAAGTTTGAGAACATAAAGGTGTGAAAACAATTGCTTGACTTTTCATCGGGGTTGTGCATGATATAAATACTTTGTGTGGGGAATATGGATCATAGCCAGACCATATGATATTGTAGGGATAACTTTCTTTTGCCATTATATTTTGAAGAGATACAATTGCTTTGCTAGTATGCTTGAAATGTTATTGTTTTTATATCAATATTAAGCTTTTGTTTTGAGTCTTATGGATCTGAATATTCATGCCACAATTAAGAATATTACATGGATAAATATGTTAGGTAGCACTCCACATCAAAAATTCTGTTTTTATCACTTACCTACTTGAGGACGAGTAGGAGTTAAGCTTGGGGATCTTGATACGTCTCCAACGTATCTATAATTTTTGATGATGGCATGCTATTATATTGTCTGTTTTGGATGTTTTATATGGATTAATATGCTATTTTATATTATTTTTGGGACAAACCTATTAATCTAGAGCCTAGCGCCAGTTTCTATTTTTTTCCTTGTTTTTGAGTTTTGCAGATATGGAATATTAAATGGAGTCCAAATGGAATAAAACCTTCGGAAGGAATTTTTTTGGAAGGAGACAGGTCATCCAAGCTTGGAGTGCATGGCAGGGGAGGTGTCAGGGAGCCACAAGCCCGCTAGGCGCGGCCCCCTGGCCGCGCCTAGCAGGCTTGTTGCCTCTCGACAGGTCTCCTAACCCTAATTCTTGGCCTATAAATACCCAAATATCCCCCCAACATCACAAAGAGACACGAAAATACTGTTCCACCACCGCAAGCCTCCATTCCCAAGAGATCCAATCTTGGAGTCTTTTCGGTAATCTGCCGGAGGGAGTTTCGATCATGGAGGGCATCTACATCAAATCATTGCCCCTCCAATGATGCGTGAGTAGTCCACCACAGACCTACGGGTCCATACCTAGTAGCTAGATATATTATTCTCTCTCTTTGATCTTCAATACCATGTTCTTCATGATCTTCATGGAGATCTATCCGATGTAACCCTCTTTTGTGGAGTGTTTGTAAAGATCCGATGAATTGTGATTTTATGTTCAGATTATCCATGAATCTTATTTGAATCTCCTCTGAATTCTTATTCGCATGATTTCATATCCTTGCAAGTCCCTTCGAGTTATTGGTTTGGTTTGGCCAACTAGATTGGTAATTCTTGCAATGGGAGAAGTGCTTGGTTTTGGGTTCAATCCTGCGGTGTCCTCACCCAGTGACATAGTAGGGGTAGCGAGGCAAGTATTGTATTGTTGCCATCAAGGTTAACAAGATGAAGTTTTCATCATATTGCTTGAGTTTATCCCTTTACACCATGTCATCTTTCTTAATGCGTTACTCTTTTCTTCATGAACTTAATACTCTAGATGCAGGCAGGAGTTGGTCGATGTGTGGAGTAATAGTAGTAGATGCAGAATCGTTATGGTCTACTTGATACGGACGTGATGCCTATATGCATGATCATTGCTTGGATAACTACATGATTATTCACTTTTCTATCAATTGCTTGACAGTAATTTATTTACCCACCATGATATTTTCCTTCGAGAGAGAAGCCTATAGTGAAACCTATGGCCCCCGAGTCTACTGTCCATAATATACTTTCAGATCTATAAACCAAAAAAATACTTTGCTGCAATTTATTTACACTTTACTTTCTATTGTTGTTTACATCTATATCTATCGGATCTAATCCTTGCAAATAATCGTGAAGGGAATGACAACCCCTTTATAGCGTTGGGTGCAAGAGTTTGATTGTTTGTGTAGGTGCATCCATTGGTGACTTGCTTGTTCCTCCTACTGGATTGATACCTTGGTTCTCAACAACCGAGGGAAATACTTATCTACTTTTTTGCACCACCCTTTCCTCTTCAAGGGAAAACCAACGCAGGCTCAAGAGATAGCATCCAAGGATCTTGAATCCAGCCAGAAGAAGGTGAAGGCTATGAAAGCTGAACTAGAGGAGGTGAGGAAGTTCACCACAGAAGCACATTGTAAGTAAAAAAGAGTACTTTGTTAAGTGTTGATAAAAAAGAGGAATGACATCTCTAACGATGTGTTGTGGTGTAGCAGCTGAACCCATAGGACAGGTATAAAGGGTTCTAGATGTGTCCTGTGAGGCTCAGAAGTATGTTGGGTCTCGACTTGAGGCTAATCTCCCCATGTTGGAGCGATGTCATGAGGAAACGCGCCCACTCAAAGGGGAAAACCAACGTCAAGCCCAAGAAATTCAAAGTTTGAAGAATCAATTGGCACAGACCCAAGAGGAAAACCAAAGATTGAAAGGCGGCATGTTCTGTAAGTGAATTTCTAACCTAGAGTGCCATAGATTATCCTTTGTTGTGGCATGTAAGTAATGTGCCTGATGTCATGTATAGGCCTCTTAACTAGTTGTCCGGAAGAAGGGATCGGTTCATTCGGTGGGGATCTGCTGAAGGAACTGGCCATAGTGCACAAGCAAGCTCGAAAGGCTATGAGGTGCATAATAAGGGCGCTCTGGCCGGCTGAGACACCTCCAGAAGGGATGGACGAACTTGCGAAGCGGTTTAGGGGTGCCCAAAGCCATTTTGAGCTGTGGAAGATATCCGCCTATCGAGAGGGGGCTCAGGAGGTGTGGGCCATGGTGAAGATCCGCTTTACCAAGCTCAACCCGGAACACCTGGCCAGCGGGGCCTGACGGGCAGGAAATACTCCTTCTCCTGGTCTACAATCAAGTGATGCCCACTACACGTATCTCTCAATAAGATTGCACCCTAGATGTCCTCATAGATGGTCTTGACCGATCTGTGTAATATTTTGGCTCTATGTAGCCATGTACTTGACACTTTATTAGTTCCGCCTGTGTTATAAACATTGTCTTAACCTGGCCATCGGCTTCCTCCTCCCCTGTCAATGACTGGGGAGTGTTTCGTGTTGTATGTCCTAGAGTTGTAGGAGATCACTTTTTAGGGAACTTGGCAATCCGGCCATGTGGTTTTAATAGACGAAACACACACTTGAGGGGTATGTTATATTACTGTTTAACGTAAGAAACATCTTCTGGAGAAAATAGTTCCTTAATGGGTTCCTTTCTTTGGGTTTCCGCATTGACCGCATATGTCCTAGCTATGTACCCTGAATCGGGCAAGTAGGAGCTATGTTTTGAGAGAAATCCAGATTTACGGTGGAGACCGCTTATTACATCTTTCCTCGTCATAGCTGATCAATTTGCTTCTTAAGAGTGCTAAACTTTGGCTTCACCCGTCTAAGGTACGTGTCCAGATGACCCGGTCGTAACAATCGCAGAGGTGCTCCCTTTACCCTCTAGCAAAACATTCGGTAATGTAGAGGGTAATCACAAGAGTGAGGCAACCCGGTTTGGCAATAAACTTAAGTACAATTGATGCATATATGGGCGTAAGGACGACAATGGAAGGATGCATACAGTGTAAATATACAACTGCTTGGCTTTTAAAGAAGCACCCACGCATTGCTGGGTATGATAGTCATGTGTGTGTCAACGGAGAATTTGTTGCAATTCGGTTAAGCCAAACATAACGTAGGAGAATCTAAACAATCCTATGAAAAGAAAACAGGGAAATTTCTAAAGGCGCGGATACAAGAATTTTTGAGAGGAGGTGGCGACATCGGTCTATCCGTAGAAGCACTGAAGACGAGCTGCATTCCACGGAATTGGCTCGAGGCGGTTGTCTTGCGGGTTGCGGAGGTGGTAGGCCCCTCTCCTATCAACACTTCGTCGATTACGAAGGGTCCCTCCCAGTTGGGGTTGAGTTTATGCTTCTACTTCTCGGGGAGCCATAACACCAGTTTTCCTATGTTATATGCCTTCGATCAAACCTCCCTGCTTTGATGTCACCGAGCTTACTAATGATAGAAGGCGGACCGAGCGTGAGCTATATCACGCTCCCCCTCCAAGGCGTCTAAGTCGTCCTGCGATTACCCTCCTTTTCTTCGTACTTGCAAACCCTAGGAGCGTCGTGAATGATGTCACACGGGAGGACCACTTCGGCGCCATATACCATGAATAAAGGTGTGTACCCTGTTAACCTATTTGGGGTTGTGTGTAATCCCCATAGCACGGAGTGGAGATCCTCTACCCAATGGCAGTTGGATTCTTGAAGAGACCGGACCAGACGGGGTTTGATGCCGCTCATAATGAGACTATTGGCCTATTTGACTTGTCCATTGGTCTGTGGATGATACACCGAAGCATAATCGAGCTTGATGTCCAGGTTAGCGCACCAGTCCTTTACCTCCTGGGCTGTAGAGTTAGACCCATTGCCTATTATTATGTTGTGGGGTACACCATATCGGTGTACCACTCCGGACATAAAGTCGATAACCGGTCTGGAATTAGCTGAACTTACTGGTTTTGCTTCGATCCATTTGGTGAACTTGTCAACCATAACCAGGAGGTATTTCCTTTTCTTGGTCCCCCTTTAAGTGGTCCGGCCATGTCCATCCCACAGACCGTAAAAGGCCAGGTGATCAGAATTGTCCGTAGAGCCGTTGGGGGCATGTGACTTTGATGTGCGAAGAGCTGGCATCCCACGCAATGTTGAACGGGTGTTCGGGCATTGATGAACCACAAGTATAGGGGATCTATCGTAGTCCTTCGATAAGTAAGAGTGTCGAACCCAATGAGGAGCAGAAGGAAATGACAAGCGGTTCTCAGTAAGGTATTCTCTGCAAGCACTGAAATTATCGGTAACAGATAGTTTTGTGATACGATAATTCGTAGTGGGTATCAAGTAACAAGTGTAACAAAGGTGCATCAAGGTGGTCCAATCCTTTTTATAGCAAAGTAAAAGCCTGGACAAACTCTTATATAAAGCAAAGTGCTCCCGAGGACACATGGGAATTTCTGCCAAGCTAGTTTTCATCATGCTCATATGATTTGCATTCGTTACTTTGATCATTTGATATGTGGGTGGACTGGTGATTGGGTGCTGCCCTTACTTGGACAAACCTCCCACTTATGATTAACCCCTCTTGCAAGCATCCGCAACTACGAAAGAAGAATTAAGATAAATCTAACCATAGCAAGAAACATCTGGATCCAAATCAGCCCCTTACGAAGCAACCCATAAACTAGGGTTTAAGCTTCTGTCACTCTAGCAACCCATCATCTACTTATTACTTCCGAATGCCTTCCTCTAGACCCAAACAAGGTGAAGTGTCATGTAGTCGACGTTCACATAACACCACTAGAGGAGAGACAACATACATCTCATCAAACTATCGAACGAATACCAAATTCACATGATTACTTATAATAAGACTTATCCCATGTCCTTAGGAACAAACGTAACTACTCGCAAAGCATATTCATGTTCATAATCAGAGGAGTATTAATGATGATCAAGGATCTGAACATATGATCTTCCACCAGGTAAACCAACTAGCATCAACTACAAGGGGTAATCAACACTACTAGCAACCCACAAGTACCAATCTGAGGTTTTGAGACAAAGATCGGATACAAGAGATGAACTAGGGTTTGGAGAGGAGATGGTTCTGGTGAAGATGTTGATGGAGATTGACCCCCTATCGATGAGAGGATCATTGGTGATGACGATGGCTTTGATTTCCCCCTCCCAGAGGGAAGTTTCCCCGGGAGAACATCTCTGCAGGAGCCCTAGATTGGTTCTGCCCAAGTTCCGCCTCGAGACAGCGGTGCTTCGCCCCGAAAGCTCTGTTATTATTTTTTTTCCAGGTCAAAACCCTCCATATAGGAGAAGATGGGCACGGGAGGGCTGTCAGGTGGGCCACAAGCCACAAGGGCGCGCCCAGGGGGGTAGGGCGCGCCCCTGGCTTGTGAATGCCTGGTGGGCCCCTAATGTATTTCTTTTTCCCAATATTTTTTTATATATTCCAAAATAATTCTCCGTAGAATTTTAGGACTTTTGGAGTTGTGCAGAATAGGTATCTCAGATTTGCTCCTTTTCCAGTCCTGAATTCCAGCTGTCAGCATTCTCCCTCTTCATGTAAACCTTGTAAAATAAGAGAGAAAAGGCATAAGTATTGTACCAAAATGTGTAATAACAGCCCATAATGCAATAAATATCAATATAAAGCATGATGCAAAATGGACGTATCAACTCCCCCAAGCTTACACCTCGCTTGTCCTCAAGCGAACGTCGAAATCGATAAATATGCCCACATGTTTAGAGACAGAGGTGTCAATAAAATAAAATGCGGACATGAAGGCATCATGATCATCTTTAGAACAGAAACACAAATTGACATATAATTTCTTATGCTGAAGTAACAATTCGTTCACAAGGTAAAGTATGAATCAAGAAATCTATTGGGAACCAACAAACTATGATATCAGTCTACTACTGGAAACAGCAAATTTGTTGTCTGCCTGTTCTTTGCCGTCATGTGGGGGACGGCAAAGAAGCTCTTTGCCATCCCTTTCCAGAAAACAGATGGCAAAGAATTAGTTGACGGCAAAGAAGCTCTTTGCCATTAGCCATTTCTTTGCCGTCAGCTAGCAGATGTCAAAGAGGAAGGGTGGCCCACTAATGGGTATCAGTTAACGGACACTTTCTCTACTGTCTGCTAGCAGATGGCAAAGAAGTAACATCTGTTCCCCTCGGCCCCACCCCACTAGCTAGTATCTTTGTCGTATGCTAGCAGACGACAAAGAAATTTAACCTACCTAACCCGCCGTGCCCCACCCCTCTCTCCCCCCTCTCTCTCCCCTCACCTCACCCGCGTCATCCCCCGTGCCCGAGCCGCCGCCGCCCCGCACTACCCCCCGGAGCCCCCGCCGCCGCCGGCCAGCCCTGCCCCTCGGAGCCCGCCCCATCACCCCACCCCTCTCTCCCCACACCTCACCCGCATGTGCCGCCTCGTGCCCGAGCCGCCGCCCCCGCGCCACCCCTCGGAGCCCCCGCCGCCATCGGCCAGCCCTGCCCACCGGAGCCTGCCCCATCGCCGGCCGGCCGCCCACCCCGCCCCAGTCGCCCCTCCTAGCGGACGCAGGCCGCAGTGGCCGTGTTGCCCCGCCCCACCACCGGAGCCGCGCCGCGTCGCGCCACGCCGCCCCGCCTCGCCGCTAGAGCCGCACCGTCGCCTAAACCCTAAGGTGAGTTTCTCTGTTTTTTATGTTTTTTCTGTTTTTTTAGATTTAGTTTAGGTTTATTTAGATTGTCGGGGGTCGAGGATCAAGGGGAAAAGGAGTCGAGGGTCGACCCCGACACGACACCACCGACACCCCGACCCCCGACACGACACCCCGACACCCCGACACGGCACCCCTGACCCCGACACGACACCCCCGACACCCTAACCCCGACATGACACCCCCGACACCCCGACCCTGACACGACACCCCGACCCCCAATACGACACCCCGACACCCCAACACGGCACCCCCGACCATGACACAACACCCCTACCCCGACGCGACACCCCCGACACCGCCGACACCCCCGACACCTCGACACCCCTAGATTTAGTTTTGTTTAGTTTAGGGTTTTTTTTCTGTTTTTTAAGAATAAACAAGAAGATGAAAAAAGAAGTAAAAGAAGAAGACGAAGAAGAAGAAGAAGAAGAAGAAGAGGAAGAAGAAGAAGATGAAAAAGAAAGAAAAATAAGTAGAAGAAGAAGAAGAAAGAAGAAGAAGATGTAAAAAAGAAGTAGACGTAGAAGATGAAAAAAAAGAGGTGGGAAAGGTAGAAAAAGAGGGTCACCGAGGGAAAAGAGGGTCGTCGAGTGGTCGAGGGGTCGAGGATTGAGGGGAAAAGGAGATGAGGGTTGAGCCCGACATGACACCACCGACATCCCAACCCCCGACACGACACCCCGACACGGCACCCCCAACCCCGACACAGCACCCCTACCCCGACACGACACCCCCGACACCCCGACCCCGACATGACACCCTCGACACCCTGACCCCGACATGACACCCTCGACACCCTGACCCCGACACGACACCCCCGACACCCCGACCTCGACACGACACGGGTCATATATTTGTGAATTATGAGTTAGGTCATATATTTTTCGATTTTGTTATACAAAACATCATATTTATGTTGATCGGGTGGATTTAAATGTGCACTTATTTCATCGCTGCGATGGTCTGCTGTTCGACGACCTCCCCGTGCATTCGATGAGCTCCGCCCCTGCGTTCGTGGGTGAGCACAAATGACATCTCCTCCTCCCCCCTTCATTTCCTCTGTTCCGGTCTTCGTGCCGATGAAACTTGCTAGCTATAGGTATCTTCAATCATTAGTATGCGTGACCACTATGCATCTCCCGTTTGAAAGGGTTACATCTATAAATATGCATTCATTAGCATATTTATAATTGTGATTCTTTCGAATTGTCCAACGTTATCCATAGATAGCCCGAGTATGTGTAGATTGGGTTCGTTTTCCCATATGCTCTGCTCCAGATCCGATGCAGAATTTCGTCAGTGCCTCCCTATTGTTCTCCGGGTACACATCCTCTCTGCTTATTGCCGAGACGTGTATCAGGAGAACAGTAGGGAGGTGCTGCCGAAATTGTGCATCTGATCCGGAGCAGAGCATGGGAAAACAAACCAAATATACACATACTCGGGTGGGATTAGGACCTATCTTTACCTACTACGTCTAGGTTGCATCGACGTAACTGACAAACTCTATTAACTGATGAATATGGTTTGCTGAATTATGTATATATTTTTTGTGTGCCCAGTAGCTAGGCAAGATGAGTGATCGTGGGTGGATGTACACCGGTCACACTAGTCAGGAAGACATGACCCGTCAATGGATAACAAAAACCAAGGAGTTTGTGAGAGTCACATCTGCAAATGTACAGAAAATAACCTGGTGCCCGTGTGTCCATTGCGACAACTGTAAGAAGAAGTCAGAGTTTGAAATAATCAAACACCTACAGAAGTGGGGTTTTACGCCTAATTATAGGGTCTGGACATTTCATGGTGAGTCTGCCCAACGTGCCAGAGCTGAGGTAGTTCGTCATCCCACCGACGAGCATGGTACCAGGATCGAAGACATGGTGCAAGATTTTGATGATGCTTGTGATTCGGACGATGAGATGGAGGAATCTGCAAAGGCCTTCTATGAAATGTTGGAGTCTTCAAAACGTCCTCTCCACGACTACACTGAGCTTTGTCAGCTAGATGCCATCGCGCAAGTAATGGCTCTAAAGGCTCAGTTCAACCTGGGCAGAGAATGCTACGACGTGATGATGATGATGTTTGGACGCTTTCTACCCAAAGGCCATGTATTGCCAGCAAACCTGTACCAGTCGGAAAAAATCCTACGTGCGCTTAAGATGCCCTATGAGAAGATAGATGCCCGTGAGAATGGATGTGCCTTATTTAGGCTTGAGTATGCGGCCTTGAACTATTGCCCCATTTGCAATTCTTCCAAGTATGTTCTGGTAGATAACGGTATGGGTGAGAAGATTCAGACCAAATTCCCCATTAATGTTCTTCGGTATCTGCCAATCATACCAAGACTTCAATGTCTTTTCATGGTCGAAGAGACGGTCAGACAAATGATGTGGCATAAATTGGGCAAAAGAACATAACAAGATGCAGATGGGAATCCGATGTTGGGACACACTTCAGACGCTTTTGCATGGAAGCACTTCGATGCAATACATAAGGATAAAGCGGCAGATCCAAGGCATCCTCGAGTTGCCATCAGCACGGATGGGTTCAATGTGTATGGTATGACGGAAGCACAATACGGTTGTTGGCTTGTATTTGTCATTCCACTCAATCTCCCCCGGAGAGATTATGAAAAGAGAGAACATTTTCCTGACATTAATAATTCCAGGGCCCAAATATCCGGGGAAGAATATGAATGTGTACATGTAGCCGCTTAAGGATGAATTGCAAGAAGCCTAGGATAATGGGATCAGGACATATGACGCTGCTACCAAAAAGAACTTCAAAATGCATGTGTGGTACATGTACTCATCGCATGACTTGCCGGCATATGTGCTATTCATTGGCTGGTGTGTGCATGCAAGGTTCCCATGCCCCACATGCAAGGCAGCTCTTGAGTTCTGTTGGCTGCAGGCGGGTCGCAAGTTTTCTAGCTTGGACATGCATAGACAGTTCCTGTATCCTGACCATAAGTTCAGAAAAGACAAGAAAAATTTCATCAAAGGTAGAGTTGTCAAAAACATTGCACCATCTGAGTTGACAGGCCAACAGAACCTGGATCAGATAAACGCTCTCAAGCCGGATCCAAATCGTACAGAGTATTTCAAAGGGTATAATACGGAACATGCCTGGACTCACAAGATATGTTTGTGGGATTTGCCTTACTTTAAAGACCTCCTTTGCCCACACAACATCAACATGATGCACACTAAAAATAATATCATGGAGGCCCTTTTTGGTACATTGTTCGGCATAGAGGGGACGTCGAAGGATAATCCTAAGGCTAGAGTCGATCAGGAGGCTCTATGTGATAGACCATTAGAAAACATACGACAACCGAAAGGAAAGAAGAACTGGAGGAAGCCAAAGGCATGGTTCAATCTTGGAAGGCCAGCTATGAGGGAAATGATCTTGTGGGTGAAAATGCAGTTGATGTTCCCCGATGGGTATGCAATGAATCTAAAGAGGGGAGCGAGTCTTGACAAATTGAAAATATTTGGTCTCAAGAGTCAAGATTGACACATATGGCTTGAGCGGGTAATGCCGGTGATGTTGCGTGGCTTTATTCCTGAGGATGAATGGCTAGTACTGGCAGAGCTGAGCTATTTCTTCTGTGCTCTTTGTGCGAAAGAACTATCGCCTGACATGCTAGATGAACTGGAAGAGTTGGCGTCGGAGTTGATCTACAAGTTAGAAAAGATCTTTCCACCGGGCTTCTTTAATCCAATGCAACATTTGATTTTGCATCTCCCGACCGAGGCAAGATTGGGGGGGGGGGGGTTGTGCAAAATCGTTGGTGCTTCGCAACTAAGAGGATGTAGAAGACGCTCCGAGCAAAATGTAAAAATAAACGTAGTGTTGAAGCATCAATGGCCGAGGCATTCATTACTGAGGAGGCAGCAAACTTTGTGACAGCACACTACACAGCCAAGAATCATCATTTCCATAATCTGAAGCCTCGGTACAATGATGGCGACCGTGAAAAAGGTCGATCCAACCTCAGCCTATTCAAAGGGAAGCTCTAACCAGCTGGTGCTTCGAAAGCAATAGCGTTGGATGTCATAGAATGGCGGACCATTTCATTGTATATCTTCAACAACCTAACAGAAGTGCGGCCATACATCGAGTAATTTCTCGGTACATTGTTTTGCAACTTCTAATTCCTTTGAAATGCTCTTATTCCCGGATATGTGATACAGTCGATATGTCGCCAAATTCTCGGATGGAGTAGTGATCCAAAAGGATTCCATCGAAGAGTATGAGCTTCTGGCAAAGCATGGAGGCGGCTACCCGGTTTCATCTCTTGGTTCAAGCAAACGGTAATTTCCATTAGACGATTTCATTTCTTCGTCTAGTTTGTGGCTAATGCAAGAATCCTTCTGTATTAAACTTGTAGGCTAATGCAGAGTCTATGGACTTCGAATTGAGGCAAGTCGCTAATGGTTTTGACTATAAGGTCCGTTCATTTGACAAATACGACATCAACGGGTATCGCTTTCATACTTTTGGCAAAGATCTATCTATGGCCGACCGAAATTCTACAAATTGTTGTGTCTCCGCTGTCGGCGAAGGAGGGGTTGAATATTGTGAAAGAGTTGAAGAAATTTATGAACTTACATTCTTTTGTGAAAACCCACCAAACGTCGTAGTCTTCAAATGTTATTGGTTCCAGCCGAAGGAGACTAGAAGGAGTCATGAACATATAGGGCTAGTCGAAATCAAAAAAGCACCCATATAGATGTTCTCGATGTCTATATTATGGCTCAACACGAGACCCAAGTTTTCTATCTACGTGGGCCTACCAAACGGATCCAAATCTTAATGGTTGGGATGTCGTTTATGATGTGCCGCCACATTTTAGACCACCTCCCCTCCGTGAAGATGATTGTGAACCTCACATTAACCCAGACACATATGAAGGAGAATTCTTCCAAGAAACACGTGTTTCCAAAAAACGTTTCAAGAACCTCTCTACTTCACCCCAAAACATTGAGGTAGACAGCTACAGTGAATCTGACTTCACCCCTGAGCCGGAACAAGAAGAGACGGAAGAAGAAGAGGTTACTGCTGCGGATGACCTGTCAATGCTTGACCGATTACATAAAGGAGGCCTTCCACATGTTGATGCATTTATTGATGATGCTGATGAGCACGTCATTACTGATAGTGATGATGATTATGCATTTATTGATCTCGGGGCATATATAGATGATGAAGATTAATATTAGTAATGTTAGGTATTCAATTATTATTATGTAAATATATATTATTAATTAGTTCATGTTATTAGGTATTTCATTTTTTATGTTGAACTAATTTTGTTCACTCTTTGTCATTGCAGGTGTTGACAAATGGTGGGCGCGGGTCGAGAGCGCTCTGAGCCTCCTTCCTCGGCGCGTGCTAGGAGGGGTTCTATTATTCCACCCCCAACAACTCCGAAGAGCGCTGGTACACAGTATGCAGACACCGGCAGGCACTTCTTCTTCGACCGGGAGAGGTTGGGAGAAGATGAAGAGAGGTGCTAGAGGTAGGAAGGTTGTTGTGCCTTCCTCGCCGCCACCCCCAGCTGATTCTCCCGACCACACGAGTGCTCCATCTCAGGTGGACCCATCTGACTTGGACCCATCTCGGAATCTGGTCGCCGAGCCTCGGGCCGAAGAGCCTCGGGTCACCGAGCCTTAGTCCCAGGATACTCCGGTCCTAGAGTCTTTGTCCCAGGAGACTCCGGTCCCAGAGTCTTCATCCCACGTGACTCTGGAGGCTAGTGGCCATGCTGATGGTTGCGAGGACAACTTGTCTGAGGACACCTATAGCGAGGGCGAGCTAGTTGAGGAGGGCAAGAAGGTCTACCAGCATGGTTGTACAAAGCTCCCGCCCATGCCAACGACCCATGATCAGAGGTGGTTGATTGAGCCCAATGCGGACAAGTAAGTGCATTTACTATTTTTAACCTTTTGCCTTCATGTTTCTTCAAATTAATATCTAATGTGTCGGCCTTGTCATATTGCAGGGGTTGGAAACACGATTGTGGTGTACGTAGGCCCAACCAGGTCCTTGGTGTGCTTCCCCGGCACCACTTCCCGGGGAAGGTCCAGTTGCCCGGTGAGGGTGAGGTTCCACAGGTAGCACTGACCTGGGAGTTGTAAGTGGCTGCCCCGGCCCCGCCGGAGGAGAGGGTCGACGATGTATTGTGCGAGACGGTGGCCGACATTGTGATCCATCGGTTTTGGGTAATTTCTCCTTTACAGAATTAAAAATCAATAGCACCTAGTGATTGTATTAATCAATGTTGTCTTGTTTGATTGCAGACCTTAGGTGTCTTGAGGAACACGAGGCGGACGCGGCTATTGTTCTCGTAGCCGAGTGCAAGAACCTACTTTAGAACTTACGGCACGAGGCTCGGGTTCAGGCTATTCGAGACTACTACGCCTCGACTAACATTAAGAGGGCCAAGAAGAAGTGTCGTGTAGCGACCCGACTCAAAAACGAGTCAAGCCTCTGTGTGTTCTGTGCCATCCCTGGATCAGTATGCTGGCACACACAGTACATCAATGTATATATCAAAGTGCAATCACATGTAAACGTAAAACTGATATATATACCTTAAAAATAGCAGCGGATACAGTCAACGGAAGTGGAGTCCCAATAACACCAACGGCAAGTTGAGTGCGGACCGTAACCCTGAATCGTACTCTTACCCGTCGTAGAAGAGAATCTACAACATAATACGTTGCAGCCATATAGGTCAGTACATTGAATGTACTGGCAAGATCACCATAGTAGAACAGAAGAATAAAGACTATTCTATATGCAAAGGCTTTATGGCTCTGTGTCTAAGTTTTTGCATAAAAGCTGATTTTATTTTTCCTACAACGAAAGGAATATCAGGAATTTCACTATGGAATTACCTATCATGACATGGTTCCGCCAACCAATGTCTCAATACCCACCAGTATCATAAGTTGCCCACAATTAGTTATGAGTCCAGTGTTGAGAGTTCCGAGATAGATCCATGTCCAGAGGCTCAAATTGTCCATAACCGTGGACACGGCTAATCGATTAGGTTTAACTCTGCAGAGTGTTGTGTACTTTACCCACAAGATTCTTTCCCTCCTCGTAAGTCCTCGCACTGCCTGGTGTTTGAGAACAGGATGAAAGAAACATGGTCTTTCAGAGTGCTTCCCTGACTGTCCGACAGTGCCCATCCCAATCCTAACGTCGACTACATCTCGTAGCACTGCCCAGCAGAGTCACAACAAAGATCAACCAAGCCAGAGCCCATAATGACTTGTGGCTACACAGGTAAGCTTCCGGGCATGAAGTATTCATCCTTCTCTTTGAGTCTGGGTGAAGCTTTCCGCAAGATGTCATGGTGCTTCTCCATGCATCCCGGCCATCCACTGGTTTCTCCAGGGATGCCCAATCAACCATCCTTCACCCAGTAGTGTGTATTGAAACTTGTCTTCTCGATTCTTGAAGTCTTGAGGTCTTGAAGATGCAGGACCTGAAGATGTCTTCATGAAGTCATCGTTTTGACGTGGAGTCCTCCTTCACACCACTCACGAACACTCATACCAGACCCCGTCTACTTTAGCATAGCATTGCACTAACTAGCGTTCCCGGGGCTTTAGTAACAAGTGGTGGGTTCCTACCTCATGCATTCTACTCAATTACAAGAGTTTCAATAACACTACGGGAGGGATCTGTTGAATGATGTCACTACATGCAATAAAACATAGGTATGAAAAGATGGTCAAAGTGAACTTGCATGTACTGTTGATGAAGATAAGATATCGCTCTCAGAAATAACTTGATAGAACTATTCGTCACTCTCCGATGAAAATCTATCGTAAGCAAATAACATTCAATAAACATTCATGCCAAAACAAAGAACCAAAAGAACGCAAGAACAAAACATGTCTTGGAGCGAATATAACAACATACTAAGGTTAAAAGAAGACAAGATAGGTTCTTATGGGGTTGTAAGGTGAAAGGTGAAGGAATCAACTCAAAAGAGTTAATGGATGATGAACTATTACTATATAAGCTTAGGTTGGAGAGACTACGAAAGACGATCCAAAGTATGGGAGAACAACAATAACGTTGTTCGACAAATAGTATAAGACATAAGAATTTATTTGTAGAAAGAGTTTAATTGAAATGGAGCACTACAACACAAGTTATAGCGAATTGAAGTATGAAATAAATTGTAAATTCAAGTATGAATTGAATCTGAATTCACAAAGGTCAAAAGAAGTTGAACCGAAGTACGATGGTTATGATTAGAAATACATGACACGAGTATTTAGGGGCAAAAAGAATCAATTGAAAAGGTGTTACAGTTTGCAAGATATGATCAAATGAAGGTTCGGATTCAAATTGAATCGCTCCAATTTGAAAGGTTCAAAGATTGAAACTAATGATGTTACTATATATGGGAAGTCAATATGAACGTGTAGAAAAAAGATTTACTAGGTTCAAAAATGACGGATCAAAAGTTATAAGCAATTCAATATGGCATTGAGTTAGCTTACTATAGAGTGTGAACACATTTTGGGGACTAATAGAGAAGTATGAGCAAGATCAAAATTATATGTTGAAATGATAACACTAATGATGTGAACGGAAAGATTACTTTGATACGGATCCGACGCAATTGGATTCATCGGAAACGGAGCTACGGATAAAAAGATATGATCAAAAGAAGTTTGAATATAAATCTGAATAAATTTCGAAATTTGAAATTTTGAAAAAAATTGTCGTGATAGGTTGATTGGATAGGTGAAGTCAAGACGAAACTCTAGGCGTTGGTTTCATCTAATTCTGATGAACGAGTAAAAAGTTATGGCTATTTGAAAAATCTCGGTCAAGCTGTTTTACGGAAGAAAATGCTATGTCTAAAAGAATTCTAGGACTAATGAGTTAATACAGAGACTAATTAATAATCTAATTACTCTATCGCATAGTACTATAGAAATACTAATCTAGGGATATTAAACTACAGGAGTATAAAAGAAAATACGAAGAGAATACCTTTAGAATGCAGAGAAGATATAATTTCAAAGAAGAGACGACTTCCAGAAATCCCGCCGGAGAGAAGATTTTTTTTTAAAGCTAGTCAAACCGAAACGATTCGATTCAACCCGAAGTGGATGACTTTTGGTTGCACCTATGGGTCTATATTTATAGGTGGGAGGGAGGTGCAAAAGTCTATAGCTAAGCAAGGTGGGACTAAAATCATACACAAAGAGGAAAAGAGAGAAGAAGAGGGCCTCATGGGCTGATTCAGCCCGGATGAACAGTGTTTTCAGTTTTTTTTAAAAAAAAACAGCAAAGAAAAATAAATAAAAAAATACAAAAACATTTTATATAGGCATATTATATATCAAAATTTTCAGAAAAATATTTCCTAAAACATGAACATTTTCTTAAGTCCGAAGAAAATACTTTAAAAAAATATTATTTTTTTGCAATAACTCCAAAATGAAAAGAAACTAGAATTTCAAATAAATGGCAAATAGTTTTTTTTTTATTTTAAAATTTGGGTCAAAACATTGTATCTGATTTTTGAGTGTCATTTACCTCCTGTCATTTGATTTTATAAGAGGGTTTTGAAAATATTTGAACTCAAATTGAATAGGGATTCAAAATAGAAAATTTTGGGAAAGTCATTTTATTCCCTCTCATTAAAATTTCAAAAGTTTCAAAATTCCACTCAATTTCACACAATCAATCACACAACATTAAAGCAAACAATCCTACTTATTTATTTAATATAACATTCCAAAATTTAGAATTTTGGGATGTTACAAACTACCACACTTAAAATGAATCTCGTCCTCGAGATTCGAAAAGGCTAGAAAGAAAAGGTTAGGGTTTGGGGTCTTCTAACAAATCCATTGACCAAAAAATGTGTGTCTACCACACTTAAAATGAGAGTTACTGGTCCATCAAAATCTTGGCAGTCCTCTGGGTGTAGCTGTCTGTTCACCTTCTTCCCGATAGCTTCTTCGGTGATGCTCTTCTGTTATATCAAATCATGTGTCCTCATAACAACATGTATTTCCTCTGATATTGGGTCTTCTTCGCTGGTAAGTCTCGTGATCAATTCTAAATAACTTATCGAAGATCTCATGGTGGTCTACCATTAGTGGTTATCCTGCAGTGAAAAATGGGTCGTGGCTTCATTCCTCACCGTAAAATTCCTACGGGTGACAGCAACTGCCGTATACAAGGGGTTTACATCATACCATTCTAAGGCTTCAACAAAAGCTTTCAAAGAACGTCGTCTCTTTACTATGGGTAAGTCACTCAGATTTACCATTCCGAATAGCAAGAGAATGATAAGAGTAAGTCGTCATGGTGGCCAAGCCATGTCGCACTGAAATCATTACCTTGTATAAGGTTTAGTAATCTCGTATTCTAGCACTTGGGCTCCCTCACAAGCATTGCAGAAATTTCTCTTGTCAACGAACAAAGTTTGGATAAATCCATTGATTCTGCAAGCTAAGCAAAAACATCTATCGTTTCTTCACAACTCTCAGGTTATCGTAAACTCCTAAGAAAAACGTTTGATAGTCAGTCGTAGCTTCTTCCAAGTTTCTTCCTTCACCAAGGTGGGGCTTGATCCTTATCAATCCTGAAGTCAGTGACTTGTGGATTCACTTGAATACTTGAATAACTTCATCTCACCCGTGGGGTGACTATCGATCCATATTCCAGCATTACCTTCAGTTCACTCCATTATACCCTTGAGGTAACAAATCACAGACATATTTTTGTTTAGATTCCACTCTGCAGAATCCATTTTCCTTTCCATTGGTCTGTTTAACCCTGGGTATGGTTTCATCACAATCATTCCTTTTCTCAATATTCCAACTTCGAAAGCACTTTGTCTCAAAGGTTATTATCCGGATAGTTTGCGGTGGTTCCACATTCTCTTCATCCGTATTCATTTATCCAAACTCCTAAATCCGGGAAAGGTACCTGTGGTTTCTACCACACTTAAAATGAAATGCACTCATGTTTGCATAGACCATATTTTCTCATATCCTCGAAAATGGTCGAAGACCTTGGGTCATAGAGTAACAACTCATGAAATGCAACATAAGGTAAATCATGACACCATAATTTCCATTGACTCATGAATTTATTACAAACTCTGGGACTTCCGTTACAAGATAAGCTCATGAAATCAAAAGTGCTTCATGATATAGGTATTTCCATCTTCAAAACTTAACTATCCCATTCTAACCTTCTCCTCATATTCAATCCTTGGTTACATCCTCAATCACTACTTTAAACTCCTAGAAAGTACTTTATTACGAATGATGTCATCCACATAGTTTGGTATGGTCTAGCATCAACTCTCGACTTATTCATTCATCACCCCTTGGAAATATTCTAGTACCACTGAAAATTTGCAAGGTGCTCCTTGAAATTCTCCATTCTAGCTTTCTTCTTCTGGGGACAATCGTTAGCATAATGTCCTACTTCCTTGCAATGAAAATAGATGATTCCTGTCAAGTCTCGAGGCTTCTTGATGTTGGTTTTTGCTCTTGGGAGTTCTGGTTCCTTTCTTGGACACTTATTGGCATAGTGGCCTAAATTCTTACACCTAAAACACATGATCTGACTCAGATCTTTCTTCGCAGAAATTGGGTTGTTCTGAGGATGTCTTCGATTTCTCTTCTCGGGCTTCTTTGTTCTGATCAAACTTTCAATTTCCTATGGATCAAACTCCACTTCTTCTATCGGGAAGCTTCCCAGATACTCTTTTCTTCCATTTGTACAGTCCTGTGAGAAGTGTCCTTCTTCTCCACATGAATAGCAGGCATTGGAGTAAAATCTGGTTAGGCTTTCTCCATCAGGGTCTTCAATATCTTCCT
Source organism: Hordeum marinum (assembly GCA_022496015.1). Taxonomy (NCBI): domain Eukaryota; kingdom Viridiplantae; phylum Streptophyta; class Magnoliopsida; order Poales; family Poaceae; genus Hordeum; species Hordeum marinum. The sequence goes on along the minus strand of CM039676.1, from coordinate 396,516,088 downwards.
TCATCACAAGTTCTCCAAATTCTCCTCTGAAGGCTTCCTTCATGGCTTCCTTCTGCTGTTTGATGACTTCTTGTACCTTGGGGTACACTTGGCATTGAGCAGGGTAATGGGTAGTTCCTTCACACAAGAAACATGTCACGTGCCCAGTTGGGCATTCCTCAGCAGGGTGATTTCCTTCACAATGAGGGCATCCATCCTTGTGTTCTTCTTGGGTGTGTCCTATCTCTCCACAGATTTTGCATGCTCGGGTCTTGTTCATCGGGATAACACAATGCTTCTGAATGAGACGGGATCTTAACAGAGTCTTCTTGAGTTCTTCCCAATTCTTTGCTACATTAAATCCTTGTATGGCATGATGCATTTTCCACCAAGTTGCGGCACTTTGGGTAAAGTGCTGTAGAGCATATTGAACCTCATACTTCTGTGCTATCGAGTTGCTCCTGAAGTGATTCTCCATGTTGTGAATCCATACTTCTGCCTCTAGCTAGGTCATTGGTCTAGAAAGTACAAGTCCAGCTTCATAGGCCATCTATTGGGTTCAAGGTTTTGGGATGAGATGGTAGAGACAAAGGAAAGGATACACACAATACAAACAATGGTTTTGAAATTAGATTTTTGTTGTGGCTGTCGAAAATTACACACAAATGACAACTCACAAATCATCGTATCTAACGTAAGTATACAACAGGGGTTTGGTCTTCTAGGGCATAACTTGGAAAATTCTTCATGGTCTTCAATTTCTTCAGATCAGTATAATCTTCAATCCTTTTGTAGCTCTTCCATAATGGAATACATCTTTATCTGAGTTGGTCACCAGTTGTCTGATTTCTTGTCCTTCTTGGAGTGGCTTCAGTTGATCCTTAGTGGGGTCAAGGGGAAAAGGGTATTTTCTAACTCTTGATAAAACTCAGAAGGGATGAGAAGTAGAAGGTCTTTTGAAAACAAAGTTTTCGAGAAATCATTTCCTAAGGGCTTTCCAGTTTCTAGGGTCACGTCCTACAGTCAACATGTGCTCTGATACCATTTCTGTAGCGACCCGACTCAAAAACGAGTCAAGCCTCTGTGTGTTCTGTGCCATCCCTGGATCAGTATGCTGGCACACACAGTACATCAATGTATATATCAAAGTGCAATCACATGTAAACGTAAAACTGATATATACCTTAAAAATAGCAGCGGATACAGTCAACGGAAGTGGAGTCCCAATAACACCAACGGCAAGTTGAGTGCGGACCGTAACCCTGAATCGTACTCTTACCCGTCGTAGAAGAGAATCTGCAACATAATACGTTGCAGCCATATAGGTCAGTACATTGAATGTACTGGCAAGATCACCATAGTAGAACAGAAGAATAAAGACTATTCTATATGCAAAGGCTTTATGGCTCTGTGTCTAAGTTTTTGCGTAAAACCTGATTTTATTTTTCCTACAACAAAAGGAATATCAGGAATTTCACTATGGAATTACCTATCATGACATGGTTCCACCAACCAATGTCTCAATACCCACCAGTATCATAAGTTGCCCACAATTAGTTATCAGTCCAGTGTTGAGAGTTCCGAGATAGATCCATGTCCAGAGGCTCAAATTGTCCGTAACCGTGGACACGGCTAATCGATTAGGTTTAACTCTGTAGAGTGTTGTGTACTTTACCCACAAGATTCTTTCCCTCCTCGTAAGTCCTCGCACTTCCTGGTGTTTGAGAACAGGATGAAAGAAACATGGTCTTTCAGAGTGCTTCCCTGACTGTCCGACAGTGCCCATCCCAATCCTAACGTCGACTACATCTCGTAGCACTGCCCAGCAGAGTCACAACAAAGATCAACCAAGCCAGAGCCCATAATGACTTGTGGCTACACAGGTAAGCTTCCGGGCATGAAGTATTCATCCTTCTCTTTGAGTCTGGGTGAAGCTTTTCGCAAGATGTCATGGCGCTTCTCCATGCATCCCGGCCATCCACTGGTTTCTCCAGGGATGCCATATCAACCATCCTTCACCCAGTAGTGTGTATTGAAACTTGTCTTCTCGAGTCTTGAAGTCTTGAGGTCTTGAAGATGCAGGACCTGAAGATGTCTTCATGAAGTCGTCGTTTTGACGTGGAGTCCTCCTTCACACCACTCACGAACACTCATACCAGACCCCGTCTACTTTAGCATAGCATTGCACTAACTAGCGTTCCCGGGGCTTTAGTAACAAGTGGTGGGCTCCTACCTCATGCATTCTACTCAACTACAAGAGTTTCAATAACACTACGGGAGGGATCTGTTGAATGATGTCACTACATGCAATAAAACATAGGTATGAAAATATGGTCAAAGTGAACTTGCCTGTACTGTTGATGAAGATAAGATATCGCTCTCAGAAATAACTTGATAGAACTATTCGTCACTCTCCGATGAAAATCTATCGTAAGCAAATAACATTCAATAAACATTCATGCCAAAACAAAGAACCAAAAGAACGCAAGAAAAAAACATGTCTTGGAGCGAATATAACAACATACTAAGGTTAAAAGAAGACAAGATAGGTTCTTATGGGGTTGTAAGGTGAAAGGTGAAGGAATCAACTCAAAAGAGTTAATGGATGATGAACTATTACTATATAAGCTTAGGTTGGAGAGACTACGAAAGACGATCCAAAGTATGGGAGAACAACAAGAACGTTGTTTGACAAATAGTATAAGACATAAGAATTTATTTGTAGAAAGAGTTTAATTGAAATGGAGCACTACAACACAAGTTATAGCGAATTGAAGTATGAAATAAATTGTAAATTCAAGTATGAATTGAATCTGAATTCACAAAGGTCAAAATAAGTTGAACCGAAGTACGAGGGTTATGATTAGAAATACATGACACGAGCATTTAGGGGCAAAAAGAATCAATTGAAAAGGTGTTACAGTTTGCAAGATATGATCAAATGAAGGTTCGGATTCAAATTGAATCGCTCCAATTTGAAAGGTTCAAAGATTGAAACTAATGATGTTACTATATATGGGAAGTCAATATGAACGTGTAGAAAAAAGATTTACTAGGTTCAAAAATGACGGATCAAAAGTTATAAGCAATTCAATATGGCATTGAGTTAGCTTAGTACAGAGTGTGAACACATTTTGGGGACTAATAGAGAAGTATGAGCAAGATCAAAATTATATGTTGAAATGATAACACTAATGATGTGAATGGAAAGATTACTTTGATACGGATCCGACGCAATTGGATTCATCGGAAACGGAGCTACGGATAAAAAGATATGATCAAAAGAAGTTTGAATATAAATCTGAATAAATTTCGAAATTTGAAATTTTGAAAAAAATTGGCGTGATAGGTTGATTGGATAGGTGAAGTCAAGACGAAACTCTAGGCGTTGGTTTCATCTAATTCTGATGAACAAGTAAAAAGTTATGGCTATTTGAAAAATCTCGGTCAAGCTGTTTTACGGAAGAAAATGCTATGTCTAAAAGAATTCTAGGACTAATGAGTTAATACAGAGACTAATTAATAATCTAATTACTCTATCGCATAGTACTATAGAAATACTAATCTAGGGATAGTACAGCTGTTTTACTCTTCTCCTTGTGCTTCCTTTTTGTTTTGATTGTGTACGATGAACTTTGTTGTTGGGTATGTTGCTGGAAACTTGTTAGATATGTTGTTGGAAACTTGTTGTTGGATATGTGTTGGAAACTTGTTGTTGGATATGTGTTGGTATGCTTGTTGAAAGTATTTTGAAATGTATATATATATATATATATGTGTGTGTGTATTGAATTCTGTGAAATTGAATGAATTTAAGAAAAAACAGGGGCTATACAGGTTCTTTGCCGTCTACTGGCAGACGGCAAAGAGCTTTGCCGTCAGCCCGCAGACGGCAAAGCTGCCACGTGGCAGCTACCTGTGCAACCTGGTGTGGCACTAGGCTGGTCTATGTGGTTTCTTTGCCGTTAGCTGGTAGACGGCAAAGAACTTTGCATCTTTGCTGTCTTCCTGCTGATGGCAAAGAAACCACATAGGCCGGCAAAGAAACCGTTGCTTTGCTTTCCGCTGGCAGATGGCAAAGAACTTTCCATATTTGCCGTCTGCCAGCAGATGGCAAAGCAGGCCGTTAACCCCTTAACGAATGTAAGCTGCTACGTGTGCCATCCACCGTCTTTGCCGTCTGTTGGCAGACGGCAAAGACCTAAGCATCTTGGTTGTCTGCCAGCAGATGGCAAAGCACCCTTTATCATAGCTTATTCATCCGGACGGTTGGTTGTCTGCTGGCAGACGGCAAAGCCTTTGCCGTCCGCTATGGCGGACGGCAAAGTTGCTGATTCTTGTAGTGGTCATTGAAGCAATTCCAGTTTATCATAACATAGGAAAGAGTCAATATAAGATCTTGTAAAGCAAACCCACATACTCAATCATCTTTTAGTCTTTCACATTTGCTAACACTCACGAGGTACCTATGATTTCAAAGCTTCAATCAAACACATAGAAAGATAGGGGCTTATAGTGTTGCCGCCCAACTATTTACCTCAAGGGTAATGTCAACAGTAATAGCTCATGCTCACCCACTTCCGAGTGGATATATGTGTTTAGATCATTCCCCAACACATGATGCTTGCCAAGAGATAAAGGCGAGGTAAGGAAAGTGATGGAGATCACCACGACTCTTGCATATAGGTAAGTACTAGAAAATAAAAGTAACAGATAGGCCCTTCGTAGAGGGAAGCAGAGGTTGTCATGAGCTTTTATAGTTGGATGCACAATCCCTTAATGCAAAAGAACGTCACTTTATATTGCCCCTTGTGATAGAGAACTTTATTATGTAGTCCATTAGTTTTATTTATTCCCTATCACAAGTTCGTATAAAGCTTATTTTCCTCACACTAATAGATCACACATATTTAGAGAGCAATTTTTTATTGCTTTCACCGATGACAACTTACTTGAAGGATCTTACTCAATCCATAGGTGGGTATGGTGGACTCTCATGGCACAACTAGGTTGAGGGTGTTTGGATGCACAAGTAGTATCTCTACTTGGTGCGGAAGTTTTGGCTGATATGAGGTGGAAGCAAATGACACATGTTGAAGGATCTAAAACCATATAACTTCTATTCGGAAGTAAGCAAACATAACCCATTATGTTGTATTCCTTGTCCAACATCAACTTCTTAACATATAATATTTTAATGAGTGCTCACAATCATAAAAGATGTCCAAGATACTATATTTATATGTGAACCTATCTTTCTTTATTACTTCCTTTTAATTGCCACATGACCAATAGCTATGTTTGCCAACCCACAACAAGTTTCAATCGACATACTTCTTATATGTGAAGTTATCACTCCCCATAAGATCATCACATATACTCTTTGCTTTTGTTCTATACTTCTTTCTATTTCTTTTTCTCAAGATCAAGATCATAGCAAACAAGCTAAGCCCTCAAATCAAAACTACTCTTTATTATATAACACTCGGACTTACTTACATAGGGGGAACATAAAACAAAAACTGAAAACTAGATCACACGAAAACTTCATTCTATTAGATCAAGATATAACCAAGAGGATTGAACTAAGAAAAACGATAAAAGTAAGGGATGTGATGGCGATATGATACCAGGGCACCTCCCCCAAGCATGGCACAAGCCAAGAGTGCCCATACCCATGTGTTTAGTTGTCGTGCTTTGGAGGTGGTGACGTTGGAGTTGTTGATGATGTTGGAGGCTTGTCCTTCGTCTTCCAAGCCATGGGCTGACCATCGTAAAAAGATGAACGAGTCTCCGGGATCCTCAAATCTGTAGCCAAACTCATTCTCTTAAATCTATATTCATACTCACCGTTTTGGTTTTGCAGGTCATAGATCTGGGCTTGGAGATGCTCAATTTTCTCGTAAAGCTTGAAGATATGTTCCCCGATGTCCTTGGCGTCTAGCTTGTGCTTTTGGGTAAACTCTGCAATCATCATGTGATTGGCATTGAGTCCTCGTTCCACCATCCCTTGGCACTTGAAGACTTGTTGTTCCATTGCTTCGAGCCTTGTTTCTACGCTTCCAATCTTCTTTGGCCCCTCCACATCACATACGTGCAGCATCCCCTCAGGCATCTCAATGGTTTGAGGGTGTTGCAGCACCTCCGCGAGGTAGGGGTTGATGACCTTCTCGAAGAACTTGTCCTTCAGAGCACTTGGGGACATCATGTTGATCTAAATCTGCTGCAGAAACAACTTAAAAACAAAACAGGATGTATTTTCATGGTATGAGAGTCAAAACCTTCGGGAGACTATATAATGATTTTTTACCGACCCGAAGGAGTATACCACAAGAAAACGGAGTCCGGATGGTACACGAGGTAGCCACAAGTCATAGGGGCCCGCCCAGGGGGTAGGGCGCCCCCTGGCTTGTCGCCTCCTCGTGCACTATTCGGACTACTTTAAATTTTCCATTTTTTTATATTGCAAAACGGATAAAATTTGCCATTGAAAAAGTTTTGGAGTCGGTTTACTTATCGTACCACATGCCTATTCCTTTTCGGAGTCTATAATGTTCCAGTCGGTCTCCCTAATGTACTCCTCCGAAGTTATGGTATTAATAATATTGGTCTCAACATTTATGAGAGTACCTGAGATATAATGTTTGATTCTTTGCCCATTTACCACCTTTGGGTTTGTGCCTTCGGCGTTGTTGATCTTGATGGCACCGGAACGATATACTTCCTCGATTATGTAAGGCCCTTCCCATTTAGAGAGAAGTTTTCCTGCAAAAATCTTAAACGAGAATTGTATATCAAGACACGATCACCTACATTAAATTCACGCTTTTTTATCCTTCTATCATGCCATCTCTTAACCTTTTCTTTGAACAACTTGGCATTCTCATAGGCCTGGGTTCTCCATTCATCAAGTGAGCTAATGTAGAATAACCTCTTCTCACCAGCAAGTTTGAAATCATAATTGAGCTCTTTAATTTCTCAATAAGCTTTATGTTCTAGATCAAGAGGTAAGTGACATGCTTTACCATAAACCATTTTATATGGAGACATACCCATAGGGTTCTTGTAAGCAGTTCTATAAGCCCACAATGCATCATCAAGTTTCTTAGACCAATTCTTCCTGGATCTATTAGCAGTCTTCTGCAAAATCAACTTAATTTCCCTATTTCTCAATTCTACTTGACCACTAGACTGAGGATGATAAGGAGATGCAATTCTATGATTAACATCATACTTAGCAACAAATTTACAGAAAGCGCCATGGATAAAGTGTGAACCACCATCAGTCATTAAATATCTAGGGACTCCAAATATAGGGAAACTAACTTCTTTAAGCATTTTAATAGAAGTGCTATGATCAGCACTACTAGTTGGAACAACTTCTACCCACTTAGTAACATAATCAACAACAACTAGAATATGAGTATACCCATTAGATTGTGGAAAAGGTCCCATATAATCAAAACCCCAAACATCAAATGGTTCAATAACAAGAGAGTAATTCATAGGCATTTCCTGACGTCTACTAATATTACCAATTCTTTGACATTCATCACAAGACAAGACAAACTTATGAGCATCCTTGAAGAGAGTTGGCCAATAAAAACCAGATTGTAGTACCTTGTGTGCAGTTCTATCTCCGGCGTGGTGTCCTCCGTAGGCCTCGGAGTGACATTTGCGTAGGATCTGTTCCTTTTCATGCTCAAGTACACAACGTCTAATAATACCATCTACTCCTTATTTATAAAGGTGTGGATCATCCCAAAAGTAATGTCTTAAATCATAGAAGAACTTTTTCTTTTGTTGGTATCTGAAACTAGGCGGTATAAATTTAGCAACAATGTAATTAGCATAGTCAGCATACCATGGAGCATTACGTGAAGCCTTTATGACAGCTAATTGTTCATCAGGAAAGCTATCATCAATAGGTAGTGGGTCATCAATAACATTTTCTAACCTAGACAAGTTATCTGCTACGGGGTTATCAGCACCCTTTCTATCAATAATATGCAAATCAAATTCTTGTAGCAGAAGAACCCATCTAATAAGTCTAGGTTTAGCATCTTTATTTTCCATAAGGTACTTAATAGCAGCATGATCGGTGTGAACAGCTACTTTGGAATCAACAATATAAGGTCTAAACTTATCACAAGCAAACACGACTACTAAAAATTCCTTTTCAGTAGTAGCATAGTTTCTTTGAGCACTGTCTAGATTTTTACTAGCATAATGGATAACATTTAATTTCTTATCAACTCTTTGTCACACATAATTCCAAAGGGTAGGTTCCAATCAGGTGGTTGAACAATAGGTGAGGAAATCAAAGCATTCTTTAGGATTTCAAATGCTTCTACACAATCATCATCAAAAATGAATGGAACATATTTTTGTAAAAGATTAGTGAGCGGCCTAGAAATCTTACAGAAATGCTTAATAAACCTCCTATAGAAACCAACATGACCAAGGAAGCTTCTTATACCTCTGATGTCCGTTGGACACGACATTTTTTCAATAGCATCAACTTTAGCTTTATCAACTTCAATACCTCTTTCGAAGATTTTGTGCCCCAAGACAATGCCTTCATTAACCATAAAGTGGCACTTCTCCCAATTCAAGACAAGATTAGTTTCTTCACATCTCTACAAAACTCGATCAAGGTTTCGCAAGCAATCATCAAAGGAAGTTCTGTAAACGGAAAAATCATCCATGAAAACCTCAAGAATCTTTTCACAAAAGTCAAAGAATATAGCCATCATACATCTTTGAAAGGTAGCAGGTGCATTACATAAACCAAAAGGCGTACGTCTATAAGCAAAGGTACTGAAAGGGCAAGTAAAAGTGGTTTTTTCTTGATCCTCTTTTGACACATGTATTTGAGAGAAACCAGAGTAACCATCTAGAATGCAAAAATGAGTATGTTTGGATAATATTTCTAGCATTTGATCAATAAAAGGTAGAGGGTAATGATCTTTCTTAGTATCTTTATTTAATTTCCTAAAGTCAATTACCATTTTGTAACCTATAACAATTCTTTGCGGGATCAATTCATTTTTATCATTAGGAACAACAGTGATACCTCCTTTCTTACGGACACAATGAACGGGACCAACCCATCTACTATCAGCAATAGGATAAACTATACCTGCCTCCAGAAGCTTTAGTATTTCTTTTCTTACCACCTCTTTCATCTTAGGATTCAACTGTCGTTGGTGATCAACAACTGGTTTGGCATCAGGCTCCATATTAATTTTATGCTGACATAAAGTGGGACTAATGCCCTTAAGATAATAGAGAGTATATCCAATAGCAGCACGGTGCTTCCTTGGAGTTTTCCATAATCTCTTTTCTTCATGCTCTGAAAGGTTAGCACTAATAATATCAGGATATATCTCCTTTTCATCAAGATAAGCATATTTCAAAGTATCAGGTAATTTTTTGAGCTCAAACACGGGATCACCCTTGGGTGGAGGAGGATCCCCAAGTATTTCAACTGGTAGATTGTGTTTCAAAATAGGCTGTTGATCAAAGAAAATTTTATCTGTTTCATTCCTCTCATTCATATGCATATCATTTTCATGGTCTAGAAAATATTGTTCTAAAGGATTAGTAGGAGGCATATGAATAGAAGAAAGACCAATAATTTCATCTCCACTAGGCAATTATTTGTCATGGGGTTGTCTACAAAATTTAGAGGAATTGAACTCATGAGATACATCCCCAAAACTCACAGTAACTGTTTCTTTCTCACAATCAATCCTAGCATTAACAGTATTCAAGAAGGGTCTGCCAAATATAATGGGACAAAAATCATCTTGTGGGGAACCAAGAACAACAAAATTAGTAGGATACTTTATTTTCCCACGCAAGACTTCAACATCTCTAACAATCCCAATTGGTGCAATAGTATCTCTGTTGGCAAGCTTAATAGTAACATCAATTTCCTCTAGTTCAACTGGTGCAATATCATGCATAATTTATTTGTATAAGGAAAAGGGAATTGCACTCATGCTAGCACCCATATCACACAAGCCATGATAACAATGATCTCCTATTTTAATAGAAACAACAGGCACTCCAACAAATGGTCTATGTTTACTCTTAGTATCAGGCCTAGCAATTCTAGCAGCTTCACCATAGAAATGAATAACATGCCCGTCAATATTATCAACCAAAAGATCTTTAACCATAGTAATACTACGTTCAACTTTAATTTGTTCAGGGGGTGTAGGTGTCCTACCACATCTCTTACAAACCACAGTTGAAGCTTTAGCATGTTCCTTTATTCTAACGGGGAAAGGTGGTTTCTCAATATAAGCAATAGGAATAACAGGATCAACATTATAAGTAATAGTTTCCTCTTCAACTTTAATAGGTTCAACTACTTTCACTTTACTGGGAGGATGATATATAAACCACTTCTCCTTAGGTAGATCAACATAAGCAGCAAAAGATTCATAGAAAGAAGCTACTATCTCAGAGTCAAGTCCATATTTAGTGCTAAATTCACGAAAAGCATCGGTGTCTACGAAGGATTTAACACAATCAAACTTGAGGTTCATACCTGACTCCTTACCTTCGTCGAGATCCCAATCTTTAGAGTTGTGTTTAATTCTTTCCAATAAATCCCATTTGAAGTCAATATCCATATTCATATAGGAACCATCACAAGAAGTATCGAGCATGGATTGATCATTACGAGAAACCCGAGCATAAAAATTCTGAATAATAATTTCTCTCGAGAGCCCATGATTGGGGCATGAATATAACATTGATTTAAGCCTCCCCCAAGACTGAGCGATTCTTTCTCCTTCATGAGGCCAAAAATTATAAATATAATTACGATCACGATGAACTAGATGCATAGGATAGAACTTCTAATGAAATTCCATTTTCAATCGGTTGTAACTCCATGATCCAATATCATCACATAGCCTATACCATGTCAATGCCTTCTCCTTCAAATATAAAGGAAATACCTTCTTCTTGATGTGATCCTCGGGCAGACCTGCAAGATTACATAATCCACAAACTTCATCCACATAGATTAGATGCAGATCAGGATGTAGTGTTCCATTTCCTGCATAAGGATTAGCCAGCAATTTCTCTATCATACCCAAAGGAATTTCATAATAAAAAAATTCAATAAGTTCAGTAGGTTGAGGAACAACTCTTTGTCTTTCCAGTTGAGGTGAAGATACCCCGAACAAGCTCCTCGAAGGATTACTTTCCATAGTAACAAGTGAAAGTAAATTTCAGCACACTATATAAATTTTTCCTTACCAGATTCCACTTACCAAAGGCGCTTCACTCCCTGACAATGGTGCCAGAAAAGGATCTTGATGACCCACAAGTATAGGGGATCTATCATAGTCCTTTCAATAAGTAAGAATGTCGAACCCAACGAGGAGCAGAAGGAAATGACAAGCGGTTCTCACTAAGGTATTCTCTGCAAGCACTAAAATTATCGGTAACAGATAGTTTTGTGATAAGATAATTCATAGCGAGTAGCAAGTAACAAGTGTAAAAAAGGTGCATCAAGGTGTCCCAATCCTTTTTATAGCAAAGGACAAACCTGGACAAACTCTTATATAAAGCAAAGCGCTCCCGAGGACACATGGGAATTTCTATCAAGCTAGTTTTCATCATGCTCATATGATTCGCGTTCGTTACTTTGATAATTTGATATGTGGGTGGACCAGTGCTTGGGTGCTTCCCTTACTTGGACAAACCACCCACTTATTATTAACCCCTATCGCAAGCATCCACAACTATGAAAGAAGAATAAAGATAAATCTAACCATATCATGAAACATGTGGATCCAAATCAGCCCCTTACGAAGCAACGCATAAACTAGGGTTTAAGCTTCTGTCACTCTAGCAACCCAACATCTACTTATTACTTCCCAATGCCTTCCTCTAGGCCCAAACAATGGTGAAGTGTCATGTAGTCTACATTCACATAACACCACTAGAGGAGAGACAACATACATCTCATCAAAATATCAAACGAATATCAAATTCACATGATTACTTATAACAAGACTTATCCCATGTCCTCAAGAACAAACATAACTACTCACAAAGCATATTCATGTTCATAATCATAGGAGTATTAATGATGCTCAAGGATCTGAACATATGATCTTCCACCAAGTAAACCAACTAGCATCAACTACAAGGAGTAATCAACGCTACTAGCAACCCACAGGTACCAATCTGAGGTTTTGAGACAAAGATCGGATACAAGAGATGAACTAGGGTTTGGAGAGGAGATGGTTCTGGTGAAGATGTTGATGGAGATTGACCCCCTCTCGATGAGAGGATCATTGGTGATGACGATGGCTTCGATTTCCCCCTCCCAGAGGGAAGTTTCCCCGGCAGAACAGCTCCGCAGGAGCCCTAGATTGGTTCTGCCCAAGTTCCGCCTCGAGACGGCGGTGCTTCGCCCCGAAAGCTCTGTTATTATTTTTTCCCAGGTCAAAACCCTCCATATAGGAGAAGATGGGCATCGGAGGGCTGTCAGGTGAGCCACAAGCCACAGGGGCACGCCTAGGGGGGTAGGGCTAGCCCCCTGGCTTGTGACTGCCTGGTGGGGCCCCTGATGTATTTCTTTCGCCCAATTTTTTTTTATTCCAAAATAATTCTCCGTAGATTTTCAGGACTTTTGGAGTTGTGTAGAATAGGTATCTTAGATTTGCTTCTTTCCAGTCCAGAATTCCAGCTGCCAGCATTCTCCCTCTTCATGTAAACCTTGTAAAATAAGAGAGAAAAGGCATAAGTATTGTACCAAAATGTTCAATAACATCCCATAATGCAATAAATATCAATATAAAAGCATGATGCAAAATGGACGTATCAGGCATCTGCTCAGGCGGTGGGCTAGAAGAACCCGGCTCGAAAGGCCTTGCTTACTAGGGCCCTCGTCATTGCGCGATGGCCACCCATGCCAGCGTGCACCTCGGCCAAAAGCTCATTCCCTTCTTCTTCTGAGATGCACCATTGGAGTACCCCCGTGGTCCTTTTCTTTTGTAGCTCACCCTCGTGTACCTTGTAGTCTTTCGATCGATGGACTATGCGTCATGCCTCGGTTTGGTCATCGGGGAGTTCCTTGCATAGAAGATAGGCCAAGAAGGGCTCGGTCCATGGTGCGATTACCGCCATGACCTCATGAGCCGAACGTGTCCCTTCGACTGTAGACCCGCCGATTATTTGCTCATCCGGCTCACAAATGGGGGGCAACTTGTTCCGCACCATTGGTCCATGCACTAGTATTCTCGTCCTGCCATACCACGGATGGATTGAAAAGCCTTTCTAGGAATATGTTCTTGGGGAGAGGATCGTGTTTCGTGCCCAGACGGGTTAGGACGTCAGCGGCTTGATTATTGTCTATGGAGACGTGGTGGAATTCTAGTCCCTCGAATCGCACGGAGATCTTTAGTATGCCGTTTCTATATGCCACCATTTGGGGGGTTTTGGCGTCGAATTCGCCATTGATTTGCGATATAGAAAGGTTCGATTCTCCCCATACTTCAAGCTGATGTATCCCCATTGATGCTGCCGTTCGTAGTCTGTGCAAAAGTGCTTCATATTCCGTCGTGTTGTTTGAGTCCGTGTACATGATCTGAAGTATGTATCGAACGTTGTCTCCGGTGGGAGATGTGAGGATGACTCCAGCCCCCAGTCCGGCAAGGTTTTTAGATCCGTTGAAATACATTGTCCAATGTGTGTACATGTTGTACTCTCTAGGGAGTTCTGCTTTTGTCCACTCGGCGAGGAAGTCGGCCAACACCTGGGACTTAATAGCTCGGCGTGGCTTGTAGGTGATCTCGAACGGAAGGAGTTCGATGGCCCATTTGGCTATACGGCTGGTGCCGTCTCTATTGTTGATTATTTCATTGAGGGGTACCTCAGATGTCACAGTGATCGCACACTCTCTAAAATAGTGGCGGAACTTGCGTGATGCCACGAATACCATGTAGGCTATCTTTTGCTAGTGCGGGTATATACATTTGCATGGAGTGAGCACCTCGGATACGTAGTAGTGTATTCGGAGTTTGTGATCCTCGGCTTCCCGTTCTACGATGAGGACCGCGCTGACCACTTGATTGGTGGCTGATATGTACAACAACATCGGTTCTCCAGCGCCAGGTGTTGCTAAGGTGGGATTGCTGGCTAGAAGCGTTTTAATCTCCTCCAGGGCGGTTGTTGCCTTGCCAGTCCATTCGAAGTTCTTGGTCCGTTTGAGCAGCCTGTAGAGGGGCGGGGCTTTTTCTCCAAGTCGGGAGATGAAGCGGCTCAAGGCCGCGACGCAGCCTCCTAGTGTTTGGACGTGTTTTAGCTATGTGGGAACAACGGGCTGGGATAGGGCTCAAATTTTAGCGAGATTGGCCTCTATTCCCCTATGTGAAATGATGAATCCGAGTAGTTTGCCAGCCGAGACACCAAAGACACACTTGTTCGGATTAAGTTGTATGTCGTATTCCCGTAGGCTGGTAAATGTTTGTCTAAGGCCATCTACCAATTGACGGGCGTGTTTGGTCTTGATGACCACATCGTCTACATAAGCCTCGACTATTTTACCAATTTGCTTTGCCAGGCATATTTCAATCATGCGCTGGTATGTTGCGTGTGCCTTCTTTAACCCGAAAGGCATTGTGTTGAAGCAGAATGGCCCATAGGGGGTGATGAACGCGGTTGCGGCCTGATCAGATTCCTTCATTTTTATCTGATGGTATCCGGAGTAGGCGTTGAGGAAGCACAACGAGTCATGTCCGGTAGTTGCATCAGTGATCTGGTCTATGCGGGGTAAAGCAAAGGGATCTTTGGGGCAGGCTTTATTGAGGTCTTTGAAATCGATGCATAGCCACCAAGATTTGTCCTTCTTGGGCACCATGACCAGGTTTGCTAACCACTCGGGGTGTTTGATTTCTCTGATGAATCGGCTTCGAGTAATTTAGCGAGTTCTTCGCCCATAGCTTGATGCTTTGGTTTGGAGAATCAGCGCAAAGCCTGTTTGACGGGCTTGAAGCCTTCTATTATATTCAGACTGTGTTCCGCCAACCCCCGTGGGACTCCCGACATATCTGAGGGATGCCGAGATAATATGTCCAAATTTTTGCACAGGAATGCACGTAGTGCTTCGTCGATCATGGGGTCTAACTGGTCTCCGATAGACGCTATTTTGTTGGGGTCCGTTGGATGGACCTGGAATTTGATGATCTCGTCTGCAGGCTTGAAGGACGTGGACTTCGGCCGCTTGCCAAGGACCACATCATCCTTGTGATGGAGCGAAGCATGGTGAGTTCTTCTGCGACGAGAGTCTCGACTAGTACCTCGAGGGCTAGGGATGTTGTTTTATTATCAACCCGAAGAGCTCTGTTGGGGTCGCTAATAACTATTATCATGTCGTTGGGTCCTGGCATTTTGAGTTTCATATACCCGTAATGTGGTATTGCCTGAAATCTAGTGAAGGAGTTACGTCCTAGGAGGGCATTGTAGTCGTTGTGAAAGGGTACGATGTGGAAAAAGATGTTCTTGGGACCTGTAGTTTTCGGGTGAGCCAAACACTACATCGAGTGTTACTCGTCCAGTACAACATGCTTCTCTTCCCGTGACAATCCCTCGGAAGGTGGTGTAGCTGTGTTCAATGTGTGATCTATCGAACTGCATTTTATCCAATGTGTCCTCTTAGATGAGGTTTAGGCCGCTGTTGTCCTCCATTAGTACTTTGTTCGGCCTGAACCCATCTACTATGGGGCTTAAAACTAGGGCGGCAGGTGTTCGGTCGGTGCTGGATATCGGTTGGTCTGCTTCATCAAAGTCCATGAGTTTGTTGCCGCCATGTGGTGAATATGGTGGAGCTCTTGAAGAGCCCTTTTCCTTTGATTTCTCGAAGAAAACGTCCCATAGATCGTTAGGATCTCTGCATTATGCTTGGGTGGGGCTGCCGACCTGTTGTCCGGAATTGGAGCCCTAAGTATGCTTTCTCCACTCTTCGCGACTTGTGTGACGACCCAACATTCCCGAAGGTTGTGGGTTGGATTTGTGTTTAGCAGGACCGAGTGTATTGGCCATGGTTTTACCAATAGCCCATCGAGGACCATTCTAACGCACGTATGGGTTTTATTAGTTTTCTCGATGGGCTCGAGTCTGGCCGGCCGTTCGGGGGGTGTGCATCTTCTCCGGATTCCTTTATGTTGCTCGGACTAGAATGACTCCGTGCTCAATCGCTATAATTGCCAAGTGCTTTCCATGGCGCAATATTTGCTCACCATGTGTGACAGCTCGGGAAAGGTTTGAAATTGGCGCTGGGCTAGGGCGTTGAAGATTCCTTCGTCACGACAGTTGTGTTGGAAGGCGTTGATCATGTCCAGTTTGCTACGACCCCTTGCCATATTTTTCTTGAGAAGGAATCTATCCCAGAAGTGATGGACTGATTCCCTCAACCGTTGTTTGACCTCTAGCAGGCCCATTGAGCCGGACTCTCCAGAGTCTCTCTAAGAGTGCTCGAGTTGGGTGGTGGGTGGGAAGAATTTCGTATTCCCCGCAGATGTAAATCCACGACTTCGGCGGCCGCGCCCCATGCTCTAGCGGGGTCTAACGCGACAGGCTGGGGGTCCGAGGCCTCAATAGGGCTTGGTAACACTCGCTCCGTTTTATGTGCCGATTGAATCTCGGGACAAACTCTAGTTTTCGGGTTCCCTGAAGGGCACGGATGATTGATGACTGGGATGTAAACCGTTCTTAGCTCCAGTGGCTGGAGCGGATAACCCCCAGCCGAACACTCAACTATGGCGACCAAATGCGTGATCAGTGGGGTGTGGATTTCCTGGTCATCGGATTTGAGTCTGACACGATCATAGATCATATCCTGGTTATCGACCATGCTCATGGCTTGGATCTGACTGAGCAACCCGCACAAGAGCGGGATCTCGACAGGATCCTCCTTGTTCAAGTACTCAGAATTACTCCACGAAGCTACTACCTCGGGATTGTTTGACGACGCCCCCGGTTTATGTTCGGCTGGGGCAAATCGGGGCATGTTAGCCCGGCCAGGCTTGGGGGCCGGACCGGTGTAGGACCGAAAGTATGTCTAGAGGGGGGTGATTAGGCTACTTGACCAAATAAAAGTTTTGCCTATACCAAGTTTTAGGGTTGACAGTTTTTAGCATTTCATGGCAAGTCAAGTACACCCTACACATGCAAGTCTAAGAGTATATAGTAGCGGAAAGTAACAACATGCATGTATAAAAGGAATAGGGTAGGAAGATCAAACGCAATTGTAGACACAATGATTTTTCCCGTGGTTCCGATAGGTGGCACTATCGTACATCCACATTTATGGAGTCTTCAACCCACGGACGGTAACGGTCGCAAGAGTCCACGGAGGGCTCCACCCAAAAGGGTCCATGAAGTAGCAACATTGACTATTCCATAACGGCTTCCGTCCACGAAGACTAGCCTCACTATGGGTAGATCTTCACAAAGTAGGCGATCTCCTTGCCCTTACAAACTTCTTGGTTCACTCCACAACATGAAGTAGTAGGCTCCCAAGCGACACCTAACCAATCTAGGAGGCACCACCCTCCAAAAGGTAATAGGCTCGGTAGTGACAATGAACTCCTTGCTCTTGTGCTTCAAGATGATAGACTCCTCAGCACCCAATCACTCTCTCACATATTTGGCATGGTGGAAGAGATGGGATTGGTGGAAAGCTACTTGGGGAGGCTAGAGATCAAGATCCATATGATTGGAGTGGAATATCTTGACCTCAACACAAGGGTAGGTGGTTCTCTCTCAGAAAACTAGATGGGGCAAGTGTGGAATAGTTCTGAGTGCTTCTCTTTCGAGTAGGTGGTGATAAAGGGGTATATATAGGCATCCCCAAAAATCCAACCATTACACACAAAATGACCAAATCGGTGACACCGATGTGTTAATCTCGGTGGTACCGAAGTGACCAAAAGGTGGCAACTTTTGAATCTCGGTGAGACCGATATAGGAAACTCGGTTGCACCGATAAGGTGACCAACGGTCAAATTTCCAATCTCGGTGACGCCGATCCAACATTCTTGGTGGTACCGATAATGTGAATTTGCCTAAAAGAAAGTTGGCAACCTAAACTCGGTGGCACTGGTACGGAATCGGTTGCACCGAAGTGGCTAGGGTTTGGCTGAGTCTGTCTAGGTTCTGGAATCGGTAGCACTGGTATGGGAAAGTTGGTTGCACCGATTTTGAGTGTTAGGTATAGAACAGACTTTGGTGGGAGAGTTTGTGGATGTTTTTGGTGACTATCACTTGTGCACGTTTGAGCATATTGTTCACCAACAGAACCTTACCCCCTTTTAATAGTATTGGCTTTCCTATGGACTCAAAATGATTTCTCACAAATATAAAAATGTAGAGTCCTCTTGCTTGAAGCTTGGCCAACATATTTCCTTGCATCTTGGGGTATGTCTACAATCTCCTTTTGCCAATCCTATCATTGAACATTTCCTGAAATATACTTGGTGGAAACATTATTTCAATGACTTATATGTTGTTATTAATTACCAAAACCACCAAGGGAGCAAATGTGCTTTCAATCTCCCCCTTTTTGGTAATTGATGACAACATATAGATCAAAGCTTTGACATATGATAAAATCAATGAATATAATGGTCGCTTTGAGAGGTATGTGATAAGCAAGAGCTCCCCCTAAATTTGTGCATTATTTTGAATTTGTGTTTGAATGCAAATGCACAATCGATTAGGTATATGGGGCACTTCTTCCATGTCACATACAACTTGGTGGTGTGCGAGAATAATTAGAATGAATAACAAAGCACAACACAATCAAGCAAAGGTGAATGATCATCTCATAAGCATTAAGATGATAGGAAATAGTAGCATAACACATAAAGCGTAAAATAGTAGCATAACACACATGATCATACGCTCAAAACAAGTAACCAAAAGACCAAATGTTTTGAAAAGCAACAAACACCAAAACGATCTCTCGCTCGAAGCCTAAAGATCTATATATACACTTCTCCCCCTTTGGCAACAAGTTACCATAAAGTTCAAAGGCATACATCTAATCGTTCTTGGGCTGATCTCCTCCGGTTGTTGATGAAGGAGTCGAGAGAACAGCGTTGGCAAAGATCTCTGCAAATGTCATGGATGGAGTTGGAGTGGCAGCTGGAGGAACTAGAACAGATGGAGCAGGACCTGAGGTGACAGCAGCAGGAGCTGATGAAGAGGGCCTCAAGTCTGGAGTTGGCATAGTGGCTGATCTGGCCTGGGTATGAAACTGTGTGCCTATCCTGAGAGGTGATTCATCCTCATCATCATCCTCCTCATCCGAAGAAGTAGTCTAAGGAAGAGGCACTAAGTCAACTTCCTTCTTGAGCTCATTGATTGTCTTAGTCAGCTCATCCACCTTATCATTAAGGGTCTTGATCCTGTTTTCAAAGATCCTCACAAGACTGTTCTAGTTGTCTAGAATCCCCTTAATGTCCTTATGCATACCCTGAACTAATGATATCAACAGATCCATTTGCTCATTTCTGGATCTAGGGACTTGAGCACTAGTGGCTCTAACTGCCTCTGCCTCTGCCTGAGCTGTAGCAGATGTGGGATGTTCAGCATCCATCACCACAACATTGTCCTCGAGATCTAGCCGTAGGGGTAAATGTGGACGATCTAGAGAAAAAATGTGCTTCTCCAACTTTGAATCTATAAGCATCTGGATGTAGGGTGCATAACAGCAAGAGCGCTTCTGATCAGTAGCAACCCTCTTGATTGTCTCAACAATCAAATCCATGACTCTGATCCTGGTGTGTCTGTCAAGGTGGATCAACATATTGATGGAGTGGCCTCGGATCATCTAGTCATCTCCTGACTTGGGCATCAAAGTATGCCTCAGAATGGTGTTCATTATGCAGAGGCCAGCCTGAAGAAAGTAGATAGATCCTAGCTTGTGAGGCTTCACATTGGCAGCAGGGATCTCCTTGTACATATTTGCCATAGCATTGTGGCTCTCCTTGGATTCTGAGTATACATCCAAGTCACCATCCTGTGCTTCTGGAACTCCTAATATAGCAGCCCATTCTTCAACAGTCGATTCATACCTTGCACCTTCAGTCATCCATACAATTTTACCATCTCCATAGAAATCTGCAGTGGAGTAGAATTGCATGATCATCTCATCATTCCAAGCAGTGAATTCTCTGCCAACAAACTCATACAAACCTATGCAGTGGAAATTGTCTTGGACACTTGGAAAGTAATCCTCATTCTCCTTAATGAATTTCCAATCAACATATCGCATATCACTCACAGCTGGACTCTTGTCAAAAAGCACAGTCTCCTAGAAATCATGTTGCTCTTTGGTATAAAATCTGTAGTCCATGGTTGTCTTCTTCCTCTGGGCATATGGATCTATAGCTCTCCATGCTCTCAATCTTGAATCCTTCCTCTTCTTCATATCCTCAACTAGTGGGTAGCTGGCATTGTGTACCGGAAGGTGTGGTCTGAGCTTCATCAAAGTAGTCAAGTCATTATCATCTTCAACTCTGGAAGCAGTCCCTTTGTTCTTCTTAGAAGCTGGAATCTGCCTGGATGTCCTCTTAGGCTTCTCAGTAGCAGCCTTCTTGAATGTGCTAGTCTTTGGCATAGCATCAGCCATAAGCTTCTTTTGCTTTTTCTTGGGAGGGGCCTTCTCAACATGCTCTTCCTCCGCTTCAGCATCAGCACCAGCAGCTTCTTCTGGATCCTCATACATGGAGGTTCTTCTGCCAATAACATGAATAACCCTCTTTCTTGCTTTCTTCTCTCCTACCTTCTTAGGCATAGCTTTCTTGGGGACCTCAACTGAAATAGTTGCTCTCGCAGTCTCATGAGCCTTGAAGGTTGAAGCAGGTGCATAGATCTTGCTGACAACTCTCCTGGAAGAAGTGGCTTCAGTAGCAGACTTCTTAGCAGCTTTCTCTTGCTTCTTAGCAAGAATCTCCTCAGGGATAAAGTCTGAATCCTCCTCATCTGAACTCAGCTTCTTTCTGGTCCTTGTAGCAGCTTTGGGCAACCCATGGGATCTGGGGGTGCCTGGATCTGAAAATGAACTGGACTCTGGGCTTGTGCCTGAATTCATGTCAGCACCCTGCTCTGGCAAGTTCAGACTGTCCTCTGCATCTGACATACTGATCCTGTGAATGGAATATAGATGCGCAGAAGTAGATGAGTGATCACAAAATTATCAGCTGGTTTTGAAATTTTGAACAAAAGATTTTCAAAGTTTTGCATTCTATCAGAAACAAGTTGGTAAGGCCGAAGCAAAAAATTCGGTGACACCGAGACTGATTGTCCCTTATAACAGAAACTTGGCACCCTTTTTGGTGAGACCGAAAAGGAGTGCTCGGTTTCACCGAGACAGTTCTCAGCAACACAAACAAAAATCGGTGGTACCAATTTTGTTGATTCGGTTCTACCGAGTTGCGTCGGGCGGAAGGCAAAACCCTAGAAAATTGATGGTTCGCTAGCCTATGGGATTTTGTGTGGATAGGAATACGTGCAATGAGTGGCTTATAGATAAAATCAAATCCAATGCGCAAGAATCAGAAGGGAGCACAAAGGAGGTCGAATCTGTACCCTAACTTGGTGTCGATCCGCTATGGCGGCGACGATGGAGAAGATTTCGTCGACGGCGGCGATTCCCAGTGGCGGAGAAGCGCAGGAAGACAAGGGCGACGACCGGGGGTCTCGAAGTGGCAACTTAGGGTTCTAAGGCGCAACAGTTCTGAGGATGAATTTCAAAACGTCGAGGTCCACAGTATATATACCCTTCACTGTCGGTGATACCGATTTTATGTTTTTGGTGTCACCGAGTTCCACAACTGTCAGCTGACACGGAAACTCGGGGTAACCGAGAATATGAAATCGGCAGTACCGAGATTGAAAAACAGATCAACCCTAGGCATTCGGTGAGACCGAGATTGTGGGGTTGGTTCCACCGAGATGCACTTGGGAGGTTTTAATGGCCAGTCTTTGTTGATACGGAACTCTGAGTGCTCCACACACAGAGGGATCGAAAAGCATTTGTTCAAATTTTGTGATGCAGCATGAATGGAATATGAGGTGAGAAAGCATAGATAGCTAAAGAGTGGTCCTAGGCATTCTTGTCCATCCAATTGGCAAAATAGAAAATCAATAACCGAATACCAACAATTGGATGTCCTTGAATGAGAAAATAAATGCAGACCAACATGCTCACACAATAAGATGTCAAAAGAAATCATGACAAACATGCACAAACACACTAGCATCTAACAAGCACTTGGGTGATGACAAAGTCATCTATATATGAGTATTTGACTTAGGAGCCAAGTAAGAGTACTTGATCATAGGTCATACTCATCGTTTAAGCACAAGTGGGGTTACCACTTTTGCATAAAGCATTTAATGTTTTCACATACTAAGAGATGTTTTGACTCAAGTCTTAGAGTAAAGCTCCCCCTTAATGTGACATCCCCCCATAAGAGGGATAAACTAACCTTGGGTTTTGTCGATGAAGACTTCATGTTGGTGAGGTAGTTGTGGATGCTAATGTTTATGAAGATCACCAAGAGTTTGGAGCATCCTTGTTGTTTCCTTACTCCTCTCACCTACATGGGTTAGTCCCAACACACAAGAGACAAATAGAAGGATATCTATGGACATGGAGTGCAAAGCATATGTTATGATGTCCATTGATTAGTTGATTACCTTGTCCCTTGCTTACCTTTGAGGGTATGTGTGACTCCTTGAACTATTGCATTGAGTTGATGTTGAGTGCAAAAAGTCCTTGCCAATAATGAATGTGAGTGAATTTCATTGGCGGAGTCACCCCTCAAGAACTTACTAGTTCTTCTTCTTGGGGACCCACATCAAGTTGATGGGGATCCTTGGTGTTGAAGTAGCCTTTGTAGTAGTTGAGCTTGAAGTAGCCTTGGGAACCCACTCCACCAAAGCTAGGGGTTCATCTTCATATGAGTCAATGTCCTCTTGAAGCTTGTTCTTGCCCTTGAGCTTGTGGTCTTGTGGTGGAAGGTCATCTTGACTCTTTGTCCCCTTGGGAAAAGTATTTTCATACTTCTCCTTTTGAGGAACAAACTTGGGCTTCGGATATTGACCTTCTTTCCACTCAACTCCATTAGCGTTGAAGTAGCCAACACCATTATTCTTCCGGTATCCTCTGTCCTTGCGTACAATTTCCTCAAATTGCTTACATCCGGCAAGACTCTTCTAGATACCTTTTTCTATAATTCCTTTCAATAAAGCATTTTCTTGCTCAAGTGTAACTTGGCTAAGAGAATCATCATTAGTGGAATCAATATAACTACTAGAAGCAACATCATTGGGTTTAGCATTTTTATTGTTGCTACTAGATGAAGAACCTTTCTTGCCTTTGTTACTAGATTGCTTAGTTTTAACTTGAGGCATGAAAGTAGACAAGAGTAGTCGTTTGGCTAGATAAGATGAAGTCTTCTTTCGGAGATCGTCATTGATAGCATTGAGAAACTCATGCTCTTGCTCCAAGTTGAGCTTCTCAAAGCGTAGATTCTCATGAGTTCTCACAAGCTCTCTATGATCTTCGAGAGTAGATTCATGAGCTAACTTAAGAGTGTTTAGTTCTTTAGTTAGTTGTTCTATTTTCATCTTATCATCATCAAATGACTCATCTTGACTAGCATGAGAATTATCAAGTTCATTTTGATAAACATCAATAGTTTTATCGCAAATCAAGTTATCATCAAAAACCAAATCATCTTCATCACTATCAAAATCAAGATACTCGGGGTGTGATACCTTGGGGCCTTTAGCCATGAAGCAACTTCCACTCCCTTCATTTGGTGAATCAAATAGATCATAGGAGTTGGTAGTCACTAGAGCAATTCCGGCAACACCATCATCTTGACTATAGTTGGAGTCAGAGTGATAGCTTCTCTCAGAGTTGTTGTCGGAGTCGGAGCCGGAAACCCATTCACCAACATGAGCTTGATGTTTTGTTCTTGTGTAGCTCTTGGTGTACTTGTCCTTCTTCTCCGAATCTCTACTTCTCCTTGAGTGTCTTCATTCATAACGATCATCTCTACTCCTTCTCTCTCTCTTTGTGGTGATTCAATTCTTGAGCTTCGTCTTCGAGGTGACTCTTGTCTTCTTTTGTAAGGAGTTGTGCACTCATTTTAGTAGTGTCTGGGCTTCCCACAATTGTAGCAATTGCGGTCACGACTTGACGAACGCTTCTCTTCATATCTTGAGTTGGAGTTTCTTTCTTTGCCTCTATTCTTGTAGAACTTGTTTACTTTCTTGACCATGAGGCTTATCTCTTCATTGGTGACAAGGTTGTTGCTTGAAGTTGCGGGAGCATCACTTGTGGCTTTGTAAGCACCGCTAGACTTGTGATGAAGTTCTTCTTTATCTTTGAGTGTCATCTCATGAGCAACAATCCTTCCAATGACTTCCGTAGGATTGAGATCTTTGTAGTTTGGCATCATTTGGATCAATGTGCACACGGTGTCGTATTTCTCATCCAAAGCTCTAAGTATCTTCTTGATGATGAATTTGTCGGTCATTTCTTCGCTTCCTAAGCCGGCAATCTCATTTGTGATGAGATCTAGCCTAGAGTACATCTCTGCGACTCCTTCACCATCCTTCATCTTGAACTTGTCAAGCTGACCTTGAAGAACATCTAACTTGGATTCTCTCACGGACTTGGTTCCTTCGTGCATATCAACCAAAGTATCCCAAATCTCTTTTGCATTCTCAAGACGGCTGATTTTGTTGAATTCTTCGGGGTATAAGCAGTTGAAGAGAATGTCGCATGCTTGAGCATTGAGTTGCAACATCTTCAACTCATCTGCGGTCGCTTCATGATCCGGTTCTCGTCCATCTACAAAGAACTCATCTTGCAAGCCAACACGAACAACAGCCCAAACGGCGGGGTTATGACCAAGAATATGCATTTTCATTTTGTGCTTCCAACTAGCAAAATTAGTGTCATCAAAGTACGGACCTCTATGGTGATAACTTCCCTCACTAGACGCCATACTCTCCTAGGTTGTGAGACATAAGCAATGGAGACCAAAGCTCTGATACCACTTGTAGGACCGAAAGTATGTCTAGAGGGGGGTGATTAGACTACTTGACCAAATAAAAGTTTTGCCTACACCAAGTTTTAGGGTTGACAGTTTTTAGCATTTCATGGCAAGTCAAGTACACCCTACACATGCAAGTCTAAGAGTATATAGCAGCAGAAAGTAACAACAAGCATGTATAGAAGGAATAGGGTAGGAAGATCAAACGCAGTTGTAGACACGATGATTTTTTCCCATGGTTCCGATAGGTGGCGCTATCGTACATCCACGTTTATGGAGTCTTCAACCCGCGGAGGGTAACGGTCGCGAGAGTCCACGGAGGGCTCCACCCAAAAGGGTCCATGAAGTAGCAACCTTGACTATTCCATAACGGCTTCCGTCCACGAAGGACTAGCCTCACTATGGGTAGATCTTCACAAAGTAGGCGATCTCCTTGCCCTTACAAACTTCTTAGTTCACTCCACAACACGAAGTAGGAGGCTCCCAAGCGACACCTAACCAATCTAGGAGGCACCACCCTCCAAAAGGTAATAGGCTCGGTAATGATGATGAACTCCTTGCTCTTGTGCTTCAAGATGATAGACTCCTCAGCACCCAATCACTCTCTCACAGATTTGGCATGGTGGAAGAGATGGGATTGGTGGAAAGCTACTTGGGAGGCTAGAGATCAAGATCCATATGATTGGAGTGGAATATCTTGACCTCAACACAAGGGTAGGTGGTTCTCTCTCAGAAAACTAGATGGGGCAAGTGTGGAATAGTTCTGAGTGCTTCTCTTTCGAGTAGGTGGTGGTGAAGGGTTATATATAGGCATCCCCAAAAATCCAACCATTACACACAAAATGACCAACTCGGTGACACCGATGTGTTAATCTCGGTGGTACCGAAGTGACAAAAAGGTGGCAACTTTTGAATCTTGGTGAGATCGATATAGGAAACTCGGTTGCACCGATAAGGTGACCAACGATCAGATTTCCAATCTCGGTGACGCCGATCCAACATTCTCGATGGCATCGATAATGTGAATTTGCGTAACAGAAAGTTGGCAACCTAAACTCGGTGGCATCGGTACGAAATCGGTTGCACCGAAGTGGCTAGGGTTTGGCTGAGTCTGTCTAGGTTCTAGAATCGGTGGCACCGGTATGGGAAAGTTGGTTGCACCGATATTGAGTGTTAGGTATAGAACAGACTTTGGTGGGAGAGTTTGTGGATGTTTTTGGCAACTATCACTTGTGCACGTTTGAGCATATTGTTCACAAACAAAACCTTACCCCCTTTTAATAGTATTGGCTTTCCTATGGACTCAAAGTGATTTCTCACAAATATAAAATGTAGAGTCCTATTGCTTGAAGCTTGGCCAACCTATTTCCTTGCATCTTAGGGTATGTCCACAATCTCATTTTGCCAATCCTATCATTGAACATTTCCTGAAATATACTTGGTGGAAACATTAGTTCAGTGACTTATATGTTATTATTAATTACCAAAACCACCAAGGGAGAAAATGTGCTTTCAACCGGGGATGGTGACCACCCCGGTGTCGGGGCCTGTGGGTCCCGAACCTCGAGCCTTAGGACCCGTGGGCTCTACAAAAAGAGTCAGGGGTTTTGTAAGCGCTAGGTTCCCCTAGGGTCGACTATGAACTCGAGGCTCCGAAACCTGACTTCCTGACCAGAGGTGAAACCGTCGACCCAACTAAGGGGGCCAATCGGATTGATGTGATGAACGATGACATCGAACGCGATGACCTGCTCGGGGAGTAAGATGCCCCTGCTGCATATTTCTTTGTCGATGATTTGATGCCCCATCGACCCTTCAGGCGATCTCACAGCGGAACTCTCAATGAAAACACCAATGTCGGTGTCAAAACAGGCGGATCTTGGGTAGGGGATCCTGAGCTGTGGACCTTAGATCGATGGGTAACAAGGGACGAAGGAGACGGTGTTTACCCAGGTTCGGGCCCTCGTGAGGAGTTAAAACCCTACATCCTGCTTCATTATATTGATGTGGATGAGAATTACAGAGTTGATCTACCTCGAGATCATCTAAGCTAAACCCTAGATGAGTTCACTTGTCCTCTGCGAATGAGACCCTCCGGTTTATATAGACACTAGGGGTCCCTAAGGTTACACTCAATCGACCTTTTTACAGGGGATAGATATGCAGATCCCATCTTCGGAACATGGAGGCCACACCATTCTTCAGGGTTCTCCTTCCTGGACACGAGATCATTCATAGTTCAGCCTTCGACGGAGCAACCCAATAGATCGGCCCATGAGGAATGAGCCAACGGCCCGAGGACCCCTTAGTCCTGGACTCCCTCACCAGGGGCCATATGTTTCACTAGAGGCTTCTCTCTCTAACATAGCATACGATGGGTAAACAAATTATTGTTGGGCAATTGACAGAATAACGCATAGTTATGACATGTTATTAAGGACAATGATCATGTATATAACCATCACATCTATAAACAAGTAGACTGAAACGATCCTATATGTACTACTATTACTCCGCTTCGAGAGTGCTTGTATGTTTGCCTCTTTAGGTATCAAGTTCATGACAAACAAAGTGATGCTTGGAGATGACATGTTATAGACAAAGTAAACTCAAGCTAAAGCCTAACATGATCAGCCTAGGCCACCTGGGCCGGGCCAGGCTGGCCAGCTCTGCTTCACATCAATGGAAAAAAATTAAGGCCAGATCCACAGGAGTTCCTATGTGACGCGTTCTACATCAAATTGCTACGCTTTTGCATAGAAGTGTGTCCTTGGCGGGCTTTGTGGGCCGCGCACGCGTTTCAGCTGTTCCCTCTCCTCTTTCGAACCATTTCCTCAGGAGCTCACGTGACCGACTGAGCCAGCCCAGCGGCGCACACGCATATCTGTATGGAGAAACGACCGAGCGCAGTAACATAAATTCGCAAAAACACAATGCGCTACCAGGAATCGATCCAGGGACATCAGGCAGTTGAGTGTGTTCTGCTAGCCAACTAAGATAATGAGCGTGAATGATTACAGAGCAGCGTATAAGAACCAAAAACAATGCAGATCCAAACATTTTCTTTTTCATTTTTCCCTTTCTTCGTCTTCTTGTTTTTGATTTTTTTTGTTCGAAATTCCAAAAAAATCGATACTTAAAGTTTGTTCACCAATCGAAAAAATGTTTGTGTTTTTAGAAACTATTCATATTTTTTTTAAAGTGTTCAGAATTCCAAAAATTGTTCATGGTTATAGAAATCCGACTTTTTTAAAGAAAATAATGTTTTTTGAAACGGGAACACAATTCAATATTAAAACAATAAAAATAAATTATGAAAAATGCAAACATTGCTTGAAAATCACCATAAAAATTCAACGGTTGAAATTTCTTAAAAACGTAAATATATTTGATAGCTCATAACAAAATTAGAAAGCTTGAACAATTTTGGAAACAGGAACACTTATTAAATTTTGAACAATCATTTAAAAACAGAACAAGTTTTTAAAAGATGTGAATATTTTTTTTGAATGTGCAACATAATTTTAAAAGGGGAACTTTTTTAATTAGTGAACATTTTTTGAACAAAAAATTGCATCTGTGAAAAAAGTTGGAAACTCTGAAACAAATTAGAAAGTGCAAACATGTTCTTAATTTATGAACAAAATTTTAAACCAGTAACATTCTTTGAACTTATGTGCATTTTATGAAAAGCCGAACATTTTTTAGAAAATGAAGAAAAAAATCAAACTCCTGAAGAAAACTTTTAACACGAACATTTTTTGAAATTTGTGAACATTTTTTGAAACGGGAATATATTTTAAACTCCGAAACAAATCAAAACATGAACATTTTAATAATTTTTGAAAATGGGAACATTTTTAAGTTTAAAATATTTTTTAAATAACCATCCGAACAATTTTTGAAAAAACATTTTTTTATGAAAACACGAACT
Organism: Hordeum marinum; assembly: GCA_022496015.1. Taxonomy (NCBI): domain Eukaryota; kingdom Viridiplantae; phylum Streptophyta; class Magnoliopsida; order Poales; family Poaceae; genus Hordeum; species Hordeum marinum. The sequence goes on along the minus strand of CM039676.1, from coordinate 396,487,063 downwards.
TTTTTTCTGCTCCAAAAAGGGAAACATGAACATTTTGAAAAACTACGAACTAGTTTTGAAAGCAGGAACATGCTTTGAAATTCCAAACAATTTTTTAAAAAGTTATGAACACTTTTGAGAAAAACATACATACAAAATTTGAAAAAGTGATCAATTTTGGAAATGATCAATTTTTGTAACGTGAATGTTTTTTAAACTCATGAAAATGGACATTTTGCGAACAATTGTTGAAACATGAACTTTTTAAAAATTTATGAACGATTGTTTAAAATGGGAACATTTGTTGAAATTCTTTACATTTTTTGATAGTACAAACATTTTTTGAAAATCTTGGATGACAAAACAATAAAACACAGGGATTTATAAACAAATTTAAAAGAAATCGAAGAAGAAAATTAAAATTGAAAAAGGGAAATATAAACAAAATAAAAAAACGAAAAAGGGAAAAATGATAGAAAACGAAAAAAAGGAAAACGAAAAAACAGAACAAATAAAAATAGCGGTGCAGGAACCTTCTAGAAGTTCCCCAAAACCAAAAAAAAACGGCTGAGAACCTCTTGAAGGTTCCCAACACCGAGAACGTGGAAAGGCTTAAACGGGCTGGCCTATCGCGTCGCTACTCGGTGGCTCCTCTGTGCGAAGCGCCGGCAGTTTGACGCAACGAGCGTCAAATAGGGAATTCCCAGATTCGCACCCAAATTATACTCCAGTCTCCACTCCGCCGCCCTGTCACCGGAGCTCCGTCCGCCACCCGCCGCCCGCCGCGCCGGCATGATCCCCCACGCTGGTACGTATCCCCCTTCCCGCCCTGGTTCTCACCACTTCTTCTGCAGTACGCGGCTGCACAGAGTCCGCCACTCACCGCGGGAAATCCCCTCCGCCCCCATCCCCATTGAACCCTAACTCCAGATGTGATTTGCTTGCTCTGTTCTTGTGCAGCTTTCTGGCAATTTATTATTATTATTACTCCTAGTATGCAGTTAACTCATAAACCAGTTTTGGGATATTTTCAAGGGTTCAATTAGTGCTAGTTCATCCTGTAACCTATTATTCATTAATTTTCCAATCTGAAACAGCAGCGGACATCTTTGGGAGCTGGATATTAGCAATCTACCATAATTGTCGCAATCTGAATAGCTTTTGTGAAGTTGTAATTTTGGCCTCTTACTAGATCTTGTGAATCACATATTGTTTCTACACATTTTCTTGTGAATCACATATTGTTTCTACACATTTATGTTTGTTAAATGGAGAACTGTGTGATTATTAACCCCTCTATGTGTACTCCTACCTGGCATAGACATGGCGGCACTTCTTACAAGCCACAATCGTGCTCTCAAGCTGGCTCGGGACACCCACCCGCACCCTGACACTCTGGGACGCCTCCAGCCGGTGCTGCTGGGCGCCGTGGCGCGTTGTGTCTCCGGTAATGCTGATTCGCTCAGAAGGGAGTTGCACGACTTCCTTGCCAAATTCAGCAACATCACCAGGAAGATGGACGACATCAGCGCTCGCCTCCAGGCCACGCGCAGGCGCAGCCCTAAAGGACGCCGCTGCAGCATCTCCCCCGCTTCCCAGCTCTCCGGCCTTTATGGAAATGATCTGTTCCGTGCGCTGATGCGCGTGCAGCTGCCTGTGGCCACACCTGCGGAGGTCTGCCTGGAGGTCGCCCTCGCCGCACAGCGCCTCATTGCACATGACCAGCTTGACATTTTCATCAACCACTTTGAGAAGAATCTCTTCAGGGACGAGACTACGACGATCAGTGAGTACAACATCATGGCCTTCAATGACCACAGGAAAACCTTGGAGAAGTTCGTTCAAGAGCACATTGACCTCGCCAACGCCGCTGCCACTTCACATCCACTTACCGGCCGCCATTATTAACCTAACTAGCTGCAAAGACGAAGGAGGGTTGTTAATGTATGCTTAGTTGGCTTCCTTATCTAGTTTGCTGCATCATCGTTGTCGAGCCAAGAACAACTACTTATGTATGTATTCCGCTACTTGTCAGCGATCGAGTCTGTCTTAACTCTTGAGTAGTAGCAATAGTTGCTATCAAGATGTGCTCTGTGCGCTTGCTCGCTATAACTAATTTTGTGCAACGTAATTTGTTTGGCACCAAGTTCTGTTAGTAATATTATGAATGTTACTTTTGTCGTGCTGTATTACATGCCTTCTAGTTTAATTCGTGCACCATGCATCTATATATTTTGCCTGTCCTTTAGTTTGATGAAGATACATACAAATGTTTAGACGCTGGCATGAAGAAATTGACATTGATTAACAAATGTCTTGAGTGTTTGTTTCACAAGTGTTTGACCTTCCAAACCTGCAAGGAAGCCTGCTAACCATGGTTTCAAATGAAGCTGAGGATTATGAGTAACAAACACATGCCAAATGGCGTTGAGTATTTTCAGGCTGCCGACTGCCTAATGCAAAGTTGTTTGGATTCAGGGGTGTCTAGTTGTTCAGTAACATTTAAACGTTGATGATTTCCATTTTAAGAAGAAACATTCCTTACACAGCTAAGTACTAATTTATCTTTTATTTTGTGATTTATGTACTACTTGCTTATTTCTTATCCCAAAGTCCTGTTGGCCCTTTGATAGCTTCTCTCAAAATTTCATCATTTGAAATGGCTCTTGTATCACCATGGTCATGGCACTTATTCATTCTTTTCCCCCTAATAACCTGGCTATGGAACTATTGGCATCTAAATGAACAGTTGCATCAATTATTTATTCACTGAATACAACTGCGGCTACTGGCGTTCCTACTTGATTGCTTGCAAGATTGTAGTGCATTACACAGCAATTTTCCTTCTCCATTGCTTATAGCTAACTATCTACACTATCCAGGTAAACTACAGAAAACAGAGAACAAGAACAGGCTCTGCATGCATGTTCTTCAGGAGCTACAAACAGCCAATTTGCTTGCTGGCTCCAACAGTTGGAATTGCTCAACCAGTGTAGTGACTAGATGTCACCATGGAGCTCAGCAGCGCGTTCTCGATTTCGACAAAGGTATTTCTCCTGAGCAAGCACATGACATACTCACTCCAGCATCACAAGGCAGTGTGATCTTGCCATCGCTTGTGAAGCCAAACGCCTCCTGGGACATCCTCAGGAGCTCGCTGAAGATCGTCGTGCTGAGGTACACCAATGGTACCTCATAGCGCCTCCCGTCGGCTGTGTACATATGACACAGTGGCCCTTGATTGCTACAGAGATGAAGCACTTCTCATCTTCTTTGGCTGTTGCTGTCTGCCTCTTCCTCTTAAATGCTGCCATCCTCTGTCACTTCTTTGCCAATTGAGCAAGTTGCTTGGCGCTGATCATGGTTGTTTCCGGTTCTTGTTTTTGAGATGGAAAACGGAGAAGTGAGCTATGGATGTTGTAATGCTTAGTTGGTGGTGTATGAGCTGATGTGTTGAGCATAGCCGTTCACTGAATTTATTTCCGAGAGGAAGGACATGGTGATGGTGAAGGTAGTAGTCATTAGAAAAGATGTCAAGAGACATGGCCATGGGATCAGCACAGGCAGTGCTGTAGTACGATTCATTTGGATTAGATTGTAATGGGGCCGAATTTTTGGAACATGCTGGATCCAATAGCGGTGGCATTAAACCATTGGTTTGCTCTCATATCATTTGTCAGTTTGGCAAGCTGGTGAAGACAAGGCCGTGATCTGTTCTGTGATTTGGATATGGATGGATCGGGTTGAGATATCATTGATGTCAATGGTCGGTCGCCTCTTAACTTTCGGCCTCAGATTGGTTGTTGATAAATGGGCCTTCTCGTTGTGGGCTGGATATATTATATAGGGGTAGTAGAAAAAATTCGTTTTCGCTGGGGGGGCGATGGCCCAGGTTTGCCCCCACGTAGCTCCGCCGCTGCGCGGAAGTCGTGAGGGCGTTCATGAGGTCCGTCGCGAGGCCGTGCTGCAGCTTTGAAGGTGGCGCCGTGGCGCCATGCGCAGGGCTTGGTCACGAAGTAGCTGCTTGTTAGATTCTGAAGAATGGTTGCCGTAGTGCACTGGTGCTAGCTGTAGCCCTGTTTTCCTTTTTAAAGAGAGCAAATAGCTGTTTCTAGCTACTGAAGATTCAGCCATGTAGTGATTGTTTAGCGTTCTACCCCTTTCGGTGAGCTGATGTGGAAGGAAAAGATATTACCCCTTCCGGTAATCAGTTCACATTTGATTTGAAATTTCCAAAGTTTTCAAACGTTTGGAAAATGCTAGCTGTAGAATGGTTGTTCACTGATTTCAGTCCGTATGTAGTCCATAATATTGAAACATCCAAAACATCTTATACTCCCTCAGTCTCAAAATGTAAGACGTTTTTTGACACTATCGAAAAAATGTCTTACATTTTGAGGCAGAGGGAGTATTTGTGAACAGGGAATACCAAACAGATGGCATACACTTCCAGCATTGCATGTTCCGAGAGAAGTGTCTTTACAGTTAAATATCATTATTACATTTGTACTAGAAAAGTGAGAACTAATTTACAGATAATGAAGTCCCGAAATACGTATGTTCAATCCTAAATAACTAAGTTCACAACTGGTGCAGATGATAGACTTGCAATGTATGCAACAGCATCATAATCCAATTAGCACCTATGGAAAGCACGGGCAGAATGAGTATATGTGAATAAAAAGCTAATCTTGCAGTCTTGTGTCAGCTTCGGGTTTAGGAATCCAGATATCCGCACATCAAACCTTCTGCAGCTTGAATTGGTTGTTGAATTCTTGACTGTCATCGGACAGACAGCTTCGGATAAAAGCAGGCAACATATATATGTTTTCCAGCCTCGGTTCGTTGCTCAGGAAATCTGCAATTTCCCAGAGAGCATTGTTATATTTGTCCTTGGACCGGTGTTAGCATATTCAGTCAAAGTCAGAATAGCCAGGGTCATCCACGAAATCAGCATTCAGGTCCAGCCTTTGGTCTATTGGGGAGTTCGGCGTCGAGTCAAGATCATCGGGCCAAAATTCGGCGTCAGTGAACTCCTCATAGTCAACCTGGCTCTCTGACGTCCCCGGGGACATGAATCGATCCGTGGTCATACTTCTGCTGCCCCTCTCGTAGGTAACCTGGCTACCCGCAGATGTTGCCGGACACATGAAGCGAATTCCGGCTGTACTTCCGCTGCTGACAGCCTCATTGGTAACCTGGCTCTCGGATGTTGCTGGGGGCATGAGCCCCATGGGGACAGATATATGATGCGGCAGCGAATGCGCACTCTCACACCGTGAATGCACATTCTCAGCACATGTGTGCTCCCCGTGGTACACGGCATCAAAGAGCTGTGTATCGCTGTCCGATCGCTGCACCTGCTTGGTTGCCTGGCAGCCCTTATCGTGCATGTGCATGCACCGGTAGTAACATCTGTGAGAGTTTAGTTTTAAAATAGCTCGGGTTAGGCTCCATTGTGCGCACACGGGGTGATTGAGTAAGTGGAAATTAAGAATGTGGTGTGCTCTGAGGCGAGAGTTAAGTCTGACCTTGGGTGCTTGGACCCGAGGATGTCCTTCTGGCCGTACTTACTCCAGCTGTAGCCATCATCTCCCGGATAGTCCTCCTGCATGGACCTCACCCTCACATGTATGCTTCGCTTGGACCTACATTGATTTTGGTTGTGCTCATGAGGCCATTAAAAGAATATATGCTAATGCTAGCCAGGAATCCTCATTTATTACTATTTTATCCTATGGCTCCTAAGAGACAATAAGAGCCATAAATTCATGCGGAAGAAGAGGCATCTGGATTTAGTTTCATGAATCATAATATTGTACACCCTTTGTTCCTAAATGTAAGATGTTTGAGAGTTCAATTGAAAAAAATACAAAGGAACAGAGGTAGTAGGTGTTACAGTCACTAATAAAATACAAAATACATGCGACTTTCTACAAAAAAGGCTCGACAGTAATAGTGATTATTAATGTAGGCAAGAGGAGATAAGAACTGCAAAAACTGGACGCAAGGCCAAAACACATCTTACATTCATCAGATTTCAAAGCAAGATACAAGGAAAGAACAGATTCATCTTCCCTTTTTCCATCCTTCAAACCTACCATGATGGCATCTTAAGCCTCTGCAAGCTCCCCTCAGCCTTGACCCCCACAGAGATGGAGCTCTGCTCATGCCCAGGCTGCGGATGCAAGCTCGCGCCATGAGCGCATGTGTGGTTACCGACATACATGGCGTCAAACAGCAGTGGGTCACCATCTGTGGCCTGCAGCTGCTTCCGTGCTGGGCAGCCACGTGTGCGCACGCATTTGTAGTAACCTCTGCCAGAGCTCAGGTCAGCCTCTCTTTATGGATGGGTACCCAAAAGAATGAGCTTTTGATGTGAATTCAGTGCAAGCATTGCTGACCTTGGGTACTTGGAGCCGAAGATATCCTTCTGACCATACTTCCTCCAGCTGAAGCCATCATCGTGTCTCTCAATATCCTGCAACGAGCTCACCCTCACCTGCGTGCTCCACTTGGGCAGGGTCTTCCTACACTCGTTATGGTTGTGCTCATGAGATCATAGAGATAAATGAGATAAGAGTCACTAATGCACAATTTGCTATAAAATACTAGGTTTCAGCCAGTTGTCTCAAATTTCAGAATTGATTTCTGAGATCATAGATAAGGTCATAATGTGGGGATCAAGGGTCATGGAAATCGACTGAAACTAAAGGAATATTCAGTTGTCTGTGCAACAAATGTTAATATGTTATCAAGAAATCATTTTCAAGTTTCAACTACCATTCCCAAACAGAAGATACCACAGAAAAAGTGTGTCGTCAAACTAATACAATTAATTAGTAAAAGTTATTTAGGTATATTTAGGTGCAAACTAGTGTCCAGCAGATTTATCATGCAAAATAGTTACACCGCATTAAAAAATTTAAAGCTTTACTTATAGATTAAACTGGCAGGCCTCCTTACAAAAATCAATACCTGCCGTGAGCATGTTTGTTTCCATCGTCCCTGTAGTCCTTTTGAAGAACTCCATGCTGTTTATTGGAGTCTTCCTTCTTGATATCATTTTGTATTTGCAGAGTCATGTGCTCAGTTGACTCTTCCTTCTTGATATCATATTGTTCTTGCAGAGTCGTGTGTTCAATTGAGTCTTCTTTCTTGATACCACATTGTTTTTGCAGAGTCATGCGTTCAATTGAGTCTTCCTTCTTGACATCGTATTGCTTTTGCAGAGTCATGTGTTCAATTGGGTTTTCCTTCTTGATATCATCATCTTCACCACTGAACATCGCATCTAAACAATCTATGCTGAAGGTGGGACGTGCTGGATGCATCTTAATAGCATCAATCAATGCTGATTCTGCAGCCCTTCTATCAGGGTCATTGGCACCAGCACCCCCAATTTTTGCAGAGATTTCCTTCAAGCCTGTTAAGTGCACGATGCCAACAGGTATAGTACCATGTTGATCTACTCCATGGGCATCAAAACGTAGCTTGAGTTTCAAGAGATTAGGCATTGCGTCCACCTCAAATTCCAGCGAAGGTGCACGGCACCTGAACTTGAAGTACTTGAGAACTGAGAATCCTATCTTATTGAAGAGAATCCTTTTTGCAGGCTTTGTTCGGATATACAGCGACAAAACTGTGAGTGCAGGCAATCCTCTGAGAATATCAAAATCATTGTTCGTTAGTTTCCTAACCCCAATCTTTAAAATGCAGAGCTTGCTGAGATGTCCAATCCACTTGGGGAGGCTGGAGAAGGTGCAAATGCGCGGCAACCACTCAAACGTCTGAAGACACGCTGGAGGAGAGGATACACTGCTCAACCCGTCACAGGAAATGCTCATGCTTGAAGGCCCAACATCCAGAATACTTGAAGGCTCCAGAGTTAGAGACCTGAGGTTGCTGAGTTTCGTCAGAATGGAACACACACTATCCATTTTGCTCGTTAGATAACAAGAATGTACTGTAGAGCAGATGAGTCGGAGATCACAAAGATTCGTCAGCTCACCAAGGCTGTGCACATTCTCTACTGAGTTAACACTTATATCAAAACATTCAAGTGTGCAAAGCGATGTCATGCGGCCAATACCATTGGGCAGATTTGCCTCAACAGGAAGACTTAGGTGCAATAAGCCCGGCAAATGAACAATGTCCGATGGAACAGCACTTACTCTTGCATCTATTTTCAGTGTCTCCAAATATCGTAGACCTCGTATCTGAGTTTGTGGTACTTCCAAGGTGGCATTACATGTGACGTGCAAATATCTCAGCCGAAAAAGCTCAGATACTCCAGTGAGATCAAAACTGATGCTTTCATCATCGCCCCAAAGATGTAGGATTAGAATTCGAAGAAGTCCAAACTCCAAAATGGATGGCAAACACTTGATGACCCCAAAAAATGCGAGAGTCCTAACTTGTAATAGTCTCATATTTGTTGGTGATGTCACTTCTGCATTACCAAAGTGAAGAGACAGCCGACGAACTTTGTCTGCGAGTCGTGCAGTTGTCTGACAATGATCTATTGCAGTGACAAAATTCTCTTCTAAGGACTTGTGTATAATAAAATCAAGTACCATGTGATGCACTGTGCATGACAAAACATCACCGGTGTCATTTATATGTGCAGGTTGGATCATTCTGCTACTGATGAGATCATCAAAACATAACCTTGATATTTCCACCATATCTTTCTCTTCTGTCACATGGATAAAACCTTCAGCTATCCATTGCTTTACCAAATCATTCTTCTGAATCATGTAGTCCTCTTCATATATACTGAGATACATCAGGCATGCCTTCAAATGCAGACGAAGATTGTTGTAACTAAGGTTTAGTACTTGTTTCATCCCCTCTGAAGCAGGATTTGTCCTCAAACCATGACCTAAGGATTTATTTACAAAATCCCATTGCTCTGGTTTGCCCATCTGGTTTACTAAAAGGCCGGCAATAGTAACCACTGCTAGTGGGAAACCAGCACATTTCCTTATTATATTATTTGCAACTTCATTGAGTTCTGGAGGACATTCATATTGTGGACCAAAAGCTGTTCTGAAAAATAATTTCCTTGAATCATCGTGACCAAGTGGTTTCATCGGAAGAACATACTTAGAGTCATAACCACCACATTTCAGAGCTACATCATCGATTTCTGTAGTTATAAGTATTCCACTGCGAAGATTACCATCCGGCAAGGCACGGTTAACTATATCCCATGTTTGCGTAGCCCATACATCATCAATGACAATCAAGTACCTGAGGAATGTTTAAGCACAGATGTCAGCCTAATAGACTAGTACATCAGAAATCTGCCATTCTATCCTTACCAGACTAGAAAAAAGTAAGTGGCTCCGTATCGCAGCATACACAAATGAATCAAGAGTGAAACATGTATACCTCTTATCTTGGAGATGTGTCCTGATATCGGCAATTAGACTATGCAATTTCCAAGTGTGAGAGGTTTGGTGTGGCCGGACTTGTGAGAGCATGTTGATGAGAAGCTTTCTGATGTCAGGCTTCCGGGAGGTCCTCACAAATGCCCGGCACTCGAATTGCCCTTTCATTCTACGGTACAGCTCTTTGACAAGTGTGCTCTTGCCAGTCCCTCCAGATCCAACAACAGTGACCACCTTGAGCCTCTGCTCTCCATCCCTACCCAGCCACGCTTCAAGATTATTCACATGTTTACCTATACCAACAAGTTCCTCATACGGCGTGGGGTACCAAGAGCCAAAAGACCCATCATGTCTAGGAGGAGTGCTGCTGCCAGTGCCACCAATGGCAGCAGCTCTGATGCCATCATGGTGGTTAAACAAGCTGCACCGCTGAAGCGCCTCCTGCGAGCGCAAGCTGAACTCCCTGATCTTGTTGGCCATCCATAGCCGCCACCTGAGTCTCTCCGGAAGCTGTGTACTTCTACGGTGAACAAACTTGTGCTTCCTAAGGCGAGGAGCTATCCATCTGCTGGTAGTGGCGGCCTGCTCGTACTGGTCGACGCTGTCCTCCATGTCGTACGAGAGTTCGCGCACCTCCTTGGCCAGGCACTTGGCCGTTATAGCACGGTCCTCTGCTCCAGAGTCATCGTGCTCCTGGAGAATGGCGACCATTTTCTCCAGATCTTGCTTGATGAGAGGTATCTCCTCCTCCACGCCCCGAGGCAACGTTTGGCGGTGGCTGGCCAGTAACCTGTCCAGCTTCTCTGGGAGCCTGAACATGGCGTCCACCATAGCGCAGACAGGAGCCTGTAATTGTTGACTGCTCTTCTTGGTCTGACACGCTTGCTTGACCTGTGAATGGACGTCATGGCTGATAACACTGAGTGTTTTCTTACGCTGCTTGGCTGATTTCGGACCTTGTGGAGAGAACTGCCCCGAGGCCGATTCCGGTGGCGGCGGCGACGGCAAAGCGCACTTCAAGCTGAGCCAGTCATTGTTGGCAACCGCCACGAGGCCGCCATCCTCGAATCTGCCGTCCGTCAAGTCTATGACTTCCGGCGGCTGTGCGGGCACTGGCCGGACGGACCTCTCGATGGATGGGGGCACTGCAGCGGAAGGGGGCAGCGGCTCCGGCGGCAGGAACGACTGCTCCTCCACGGCCTCAACGATCTGGAAGTCCTGGGTCTGAGATGCAGACCCTTGACCCATTAGCTGGCGCACAAGCGAGTCGGAGGCTGGAACACCACCGGTCAGATGCTGCACAATCTCCCTGAAGCTGCTGGGATCGGCGTGGACGCGGACCGGCTGCCCTCGCTTTCGCTGCTGCTCCCGCCGGCCATGCCCCTGCGCCCCGGAGGGCTTCTTGTTCTTGATGGCGTGCGAGTCCTGACGCACTTTGAGCCGCGGCGGTCGCGGGCCCTGCAGCATCCTCGGAGAAGAATGCGCGTCCATCCGCGGCCCGGCCCGGTGGCCGGTTCTCCGAGGGCGGCGGCGGCGGCGGCGGCGGCGGCGGCGACGGGGGACCACGAGCTCGGCAGGGCAAATCGGGAGGGGATGGGAGATGGAAAAGTCAATGAGCGGGCTAGAAAACGGATGGCCCCTTCGCTTGTGTGTTTGCAGCGTGTTGGTTTTGTATAGATCGGAGCGGCTCGCTGACGCCGTCAACGACCTTCGCGGCTCTGCTTCACGCTTTTGGAACCGAACAACTACACGAGGTTAGCGATTTTTAGGGATTTGGCTCACGGATCTCTGCTTCGGGAGTTGGTAGACTGATACCCGTTGTTTTTGTTTTGTTTTTTGCCTTATCTCTTGACGAGAGGTTGTAGAAGATGGTGTAGTCGTTGTTGTCCTCCACACCGCCGTCCTTGTTGTAGTTATGGCCTACATCGCCACAATGGACGGGGTTGGTCGGCGTGGTCGCCTCCTCGTCGTTGTTGAAGAGGACGGCGTGGAGCGTGCAGTCGGGGGCGCCCCACCATTGATGGCGGCCATCGGAGTTGTGGTGCCCCCTCGGCGTCGGAGCGCCGTTGAAGTACGCCGTCCATAGGGGGTGGTTGTCGGTGGCGTACCTCGGTTGCTGGCACGCTTCCTTTGGCAGAGACTCTCGGGTCCACGCGATCTCGGCGTGGCACTCCCCGCCGGAGGGCAGCGGGGGCATGGGGGCGATGCCGTTGCTCAGCCGCCATGCGCCCGGCACACGCATGTCGGGCGGCGTCGGGTAGTTCGCTTCATGGAGAAGTGATGAGGATATCCCTGGTTCACCTCATTTGTCATCTTCTCCTCATGATAAATCTCAGCTGTCAAATGAAGCTTCTACAAAGAAGACCTATTTGGGTCCCATGACTAGGAGCCGTGCCAAACAAATAGAACAAGAGGTGAACGCGCTCCTAACTGATCATAATTCAACTATGCATGAGAACTTTATACTACCTAAATCTTGTGTGCTGATTTTACTCAGGTACAATGCTGAGGACAACCTACAACTTTCAGCACATGAGGAAACAAGTTTTGAAGCCCATACAACAAGTTTGAAGAGAACAAGCTTCAACTCTGATGCAAACCATGTTTTGGTGACAAGGGCAACTAATTACATCCCACGGAAGAATAGCAAGCCATCCCAACAATCTATTGTTGCATGCCCAGTTTCAGAATTCGTTCCAGAATTTGCTGCACCTTGTTGCACAAATATGTGAGTATCCAGCACGTGTGGGAGTACAAATTGGACAGCATTTGAAGTCTACTTTCAGGAAAATCAAACGACGCAACATTTGGAGTCCTGAGTCAAAGGATATGAGAGTTCCAATGCAAGCTGTCCAGAGCATTAATTGCTACGCGAGGCTCCATGTATTTGCTCCCTTGACCAGCTGGTTACCACGAATTTGAGCCTCTCTTTTGGACTGGTTTCACACCTACACTAGGAGGGTTGTTCCTAGTATAAATACCCCTTCCCCACTTCAGCCACAACTCTTTGGCAATTTGATTTCAGCATAGGTTAGCTAAGTGCAACCAGAATCTTGTTTGAGAGTTCACTTCCTCCTTAGCTCTTGTAATCTTGCCTTGTGAGAGGGTAAACTCACTTTGTGATTTTACATCAGCAGCCGTTGAGGCGGCGATCAGTTCGTGCTTCCAACTTCGTGCGTGGTTGCGTGGATTGGAATCCTAAGAGTGTGGTTGGGCGAATACTTGTTGCTGGTTGTTGCATGTGCAGTAGCTAGTTTCTATCTCGTCAGGTTGCACTAGTTATCCATTACCCAACATCGCTGTTGGCTGGGATCGAGGGTTGCCTTCGTACCCTTCAGGTGGCGTTGATTCGCATCGAGCAGATCCTCCGTGAAGATCGGGCAAACCCTGTATCATCTTGGCATCAGAGCTTCGGTTCACACGGCAGGATCTTGTATCCCTAGCTTAGTTCGTGTTCTTGTTCATCCTAAAGTCCAGAAAATAGCCCCCAAAAAAACACCTTTACCTAGCCCTTTGCAGCCTTTAATCTGTTATTTGGTGAGTTTTATCAAGTTCTTATCCACTAGTTTTTTTGTTTTTAGTTGCTGAGTTTCTTCCCCATCCAATCTTGTGTGTTTGTGTTCATTTTCGCGCACAGATTTCAGATCTGCATCCTCCACCAAATCGTGTGTATCTTTGTCATCCGGAGTCCATTTTGGGTGTTTTTGTACATTTTGGAAAGCCCACACCGTGTCCCTTCCATCCATCATCGTTAGATCTGATTTCCACCGTGTTTTCCACCTAGAAAAATCAGATCAGTTCGTGTGTGTTTGCTGCTAAGGTTTTAGCTGCATGTTCTTGTTGTTTGAGCTCGTCCATTGTAATTTTCGTGATTCCCCCAAAGTGTGTGTTCAGATTGAAGTCCCTTGTTGAAAGTTTGTCAAAAAAAAGAGGCAAAAAAAAGAGAGAAAGAAAGATCTGCCCAAAGAAAGAAAGTGTGTGCAAGAAGCAAAAGAAAGAAATTTGGGACTGTTCTTCACTTATATCTTGAGAAATCCATGTTTGTGTTGTGAGCTGAAACATGTCAAGTGTGCAAGTCTTCAATCCTTGCTTGCAGCACATCTGATTCCTTGGTGTGAGTTGCATGTTCTTCACTTATATCCCATTCAGCAACTAAGGGCATTAGAAACTTTGTGTGGATGATTACTTGGTTCAACAATACCTAGATTGCAGATTAGTATTTCTTTTGCTACATCTATACCCCCACCCAAGCTCCACCAAACAGCCCTGCATGTGCATCCATTGACTTGTATTTGCTTGATTATCACTCTTGGTATACCAACCATCGGCACCATGGTTGAGCACGATTTTGCTCTCACTTGGAAGTTACATGAGCTTCGGTTGGTAAGTGAGGTGAGCTTGAGTTGTTACCCACATATATGCTTCTAGTACTATAGGGTTTTGCAAAAACTAACCATGGTAGGTGATGAAAACGAGTATGATGTTGAAGGAAATGGGCATCTCAATCAGCCTGTCACACAGTTTCACTTCAATGCATTACGTGATCATCTACGCCGAGAGTTCGGAAACAGCCTTGATCCAATTGAAGAGAAGCAAGACAAGTTGTCAAGAGATTTGCAGCAACTTATGGGTAACGTTAATGAGCAGCTCACTCGAAACATGGCAGCCATGAGGACCGATATAGTTGCTGATATTGTGCGAGAGCTTCGTCAAGGCCGAGAAGATGCAAGTGTCCAAGGTGATGAACATCATGCAACTGATGGGGACGCTGCTGCATCCGATGCACAAGCTAGAAGAAACCATGATCCTGCCCCCCATGCCATGAGACCTCCCGGTCCTGGACGTGGAAATGCTCATGCTTATGGTCGTGGTCATCATGAAGCTGCTGCTGGTCGTGGTCTTAGAGGAGGCCACCGGAGAGCAAATCTGCACCATGAAGATAGTGAAGATGAGTTTGATGAAGATGAAGATGGCATGCACCAGAATGATAGGTTTCATCATCCAAGAAACTATGGTCGTGGACGCTAAGAGGAGGAGAGGTTTGGAAAGCTGAAATTTACCATGCCCAAGTTTGATGGTGGATCTGATCCAGAAAGTTATCTTACATGGGAATTGAAGGTTGACAAGATTTTCCGCATGCACAACTACTCCGAAGAGAAGAAATTAGCTATGGCCTCACTTGAGTTTGAAGACTATGCTCTAATCTGGTGGGAGCAAGTTCAGAATCAACGAGAAGAAGAAGGAGAACCTGTTGTTGCTACATGGACAGAAATGAAAAGAGAGATGAGAGCAAGATTTGTCCCAAGGCATTATAGGCGTGATGTCTTTGATAAGCTCCAGAATTTGAGGCAAGGAAAGTTATCTGTTGAGGAGTATCATAAGGAGATGGAGAAGGCAATGATAAGAGCCAACATACATGAAGAAGAGGAGCAGTCCATGGCAAGGTTTCTATATGGGTTGAATCCTAATGTCAAGCGAGTTGTTGATTTGCAGCCATATCGGAATGTGGTAGAGCTTGTACATCTTGCTTCTAAGGCTGAACGTCAATTGCAAGAAGACACAAAGCAAAACAGAACTACCTCCTTCACAGCTAGAGCTACATCAAGTGGGAGTAAGTTTGTACCTCAATTCAATGTTGGTTGAGGTATCATGAGTAGCTCTGGTGGTGGAAATCAGTCCCATACACGTGCAGCCATGAGCAGAAATGATGCATCAAATTCAAAGGAGAAGAGCAGATTTGCAGCCCCTAGTTCATCCTCCATTGGCTCCATGGGAAAAACTAGTGATATAGAGTGCTTCACATGCAAGGGACGTGGCCACATGAAGAAAGATTGTCCCAACAAGCGTACCATGCTGATTACAGAGAATGGATAATATGACTCTTGTAGTGAACCTGAAGAAGAAACTGAGAATGGTGAAAATTCAGATGGAAACGAGCATACCTATTGTGATTACGAGCAAGGTGCCTCTCTTGTTGTCACTAGAGTTTTGAGTGTGCAGCTCAAAGAAGCTGAGAATGGACAATGGCACAATTTGTTTCAAACAAGAGCAAAGGTGCAAGACAAGGTATGCAAAGTAATTGTTGATGGTGGAAGTTGTCACAATCTTGCTAGTAGAGAAATGTGTGACAAGCTTAGGCTGAAGCTGCTGCAACACCCCCATCCATATCATATCCAATGGTTGAGTGAGTGTGGAGAGTTGAAGGTCACACACATGGTACAAGTGCAATTCAAGATTGGAGACTATATTGACACCGTTGAGTGTGATGTTGTGCCCATGAAGGTGTGTCACTTGCTGTTGGGCAGACCGTGGCAATATGACCTTTCAGCTCAACATTGTGGCAAAACCAATCAATACACCATCAAGTGGAAAGGGAAAGACTTGGTGCTAAGGCCCATGACACCCCAACAAATCATGGCTGAGCACATGCAAAAGGTTTCTGAAGTAAAAGTAGTGAGTAAGAAAGAGTGAGAGAAAAAGAGTGAGAGAGAGATCCACAAATCTGTGAGTGAGCACCACAAGTCAAATCTAAGAGATAAAAATAAAAGAGAGGGAGAGAACTTGGTCATGTTAGCCACCAAATCAGAACTGAGAGATGTGAGGCTCAACCCAAATCAAGTGGTCGTTGTACTTGTGTACAAGGACACTTTGCTTTCAGCTAACAACTTAACTTGTCTCCCTGGTGCTGTTTGCGATGTCTTGTAGGATTTTTCGGATGTTTTTCCGGAGGAAGTACCCGCTGGTCTACCTCCCTTGCGTGGCATAGAACATCAGATTGACCTCATTCCAGGAGCATCACTCCCAAATCGACCTCTCTACCGCACCAATCCTAAAGAAACAAAGGAGATACAAAGGCAGGTACAAGAACTTTTAGAAAAAGGTTATGTGCGTGAAAGCTTAAGTCCTTGTGCTGTACTTGTGATTTTGGTGCCTAAGAAAGATGCAACATGGCGATTGGTTATGGATTGTAGGCCTATCAATATTATAACAATTAGGTATCGTCATCCTATTCCTAGGTTAGATGATATGCTTGATGAATTGAGTGGCTCTACTATTTTCTCTAAAATTGATTTGAGAAGTGGATAGCATCAGATTAGGATGAAAGAAGGAGATGAATGGAAAACTGCTTTCAAAACAAAATTTGGGTTGTATGAGTGGTTAGTCATGCCTTTTGGGTTAACTAATGCACCAAGTACATTCATGAGATTGATGAACCATGTTTTGAGAGCTTACATTGGCAAATTTGTTGTTGTGTACTTTGATGACATCCTAATCTATAGCAGGTCCATTGAGGAACATATTGAACATCTAAAACAAGTGCTGAATGTGCTAAGGATAGAAAAACTATATGCTAACATTGAGAAGTGCTCCTTTTGCACAAACAAGGTTGTTTTTCTTGGATGTGTTGTTTCAGGATAGGGAATTGAAGTGGATGAATCTAAGGTGGAAGCAATCAAGAATTGGCCAACTCCAGTGAATGTAAGCCAGGTGAGAAGTTTTCATGGCCTTGCTGGTTTCTACAGGAGGTTTGTGAAAGATTTTAGTACAATTGTTGCACCTTTGAATGAATTAAAAAAGAAAGGTATTGCTTTCAAATGGGGTGCACCACAAGAAGAAGCATTTCTTGAGCTTAAGAAACAATTAACTGAAGCACCTTTGCTGATTTTACCTGATTTCACTAAAACTTTTGAGATAGAATGTGATGCTAGTGGAATAGGTATTGGAGGTGTCTTAATGCAAGAAAGAAAACCAGTAGCATATTTTAGTGAGAAGCTGAGCGGTGCACAAATGCATTATTCTGTTTATGATGAAGAGTTGTATGCTTTGGTTAGAGTGCTTGAAACATGGTAACACTACTTATGGCCTAAGGAATTTATTGTGCATTCTGATCATGAGGCTTTGAAACATTTGAAAAGCCAAGCTAAATTGAATCGTAGGCATGCTAAATGGGTAGAATTCATTGAAACTTTTCCATATGTTGTGAAGTACAAGAAAGCAAAGGAAAACATGGTTGTTGATGCTTTGTCTCGTAGGTATGTTCTTCTGACACAATTAGAAGTGAACGTACCAGGACTTGAGAGCTTAAAAGAATTGTACTGCATTGATCATGTATTTTCAGAACCATATGCAAAATGTAAGGATGGGAAAAGTTGGGATAAATACCATATTCATGATGGGTTCCTTTTTAGGGCTAACAAATTGTGTGTTCCAGATTCGTCGGTTAGACCCTTGTTGTTGCAGGAATCACATGCAGGAGGATTAATGGGACACTTTGGTCGTGAGAAGACTTATGAGCTACTGGCTGATCATTTTTATTGGCCAAAGATGAGGAAGGACATTGAGAGATTTGTGCAGCGATGCATCACGTGCCACAAAGCTAAGTCTAAACTGAACCCCCATGGTTTATATACTCCATTACCTGTTCCAAATGCTCCTTGGGAAGATATTAGCATGGATTTTGTTTTAGGACTACCTAGGACTAAAAGGGGGAGAGATTCAGTTTTTGTTGTGGTTATAGGTTCTCAAAAATGGCACATTTCATTCCATGCCACAAGAACGACGATGCTTCACATGTTGCTAATTTGTTTTTCAGGGAAGTTGTTTGCTTGCATGGAATGCCAAGGACCATTGTTTCAGACCGTGATGTGAAGTTCATGAGCTACTTTTGATAAACATTATGGGCAAAGTTGGGAACCAAGCTGCTATTTTCAACAACATGTCACCCACAAACTGATGGACAGACAGAGGTGGTGAACCGCACACTCTCAGTCTTGCTGCGTACAATGATCAAGAAGAATTTGAAGGAGTGGGAAGAGTGTTTGCCACACGTGGAGTTTGCTTACAATAGAGCAGTCCACTCTACCACAAGCATGTGCCCATTTGAAGTGGTATATGGATTCAAACCACTTGCACCAATCGACTTGCTGCCACTTCCATTGCAAGAAAGATGTAACTTGGAGGCTTCTAAGCGTGCTGCATATGTGAAGAAGATTCATGAGAAGACCAGAGAAGAGATACAAAGGAAGTCCAAGTACTATGCAGCTAAGGCAAACAAAAAACGCAAGAAGGTGAGTTTTGAGCCAGGAGATCTGGTTTGGGTACATTTGCGCAAAGACATGTTTCCAGAGAAGCGCAAATCTAAGCTAATGCCTCATGGAGATGGACCATTCAAAGTTTTGGCAAAGATCAATGACAATGCTTACAAGATTGAGCTCCCCGACGACTATGCTGTTAGTCCAACATTCAATGTCGGTGATTTGTCTCCATGCTTCGATCAAGAGGGTCAAGAGTCGAGGACGACTCCTCTTGAAGAGGGGGAGGATGATGAGGATATCCCTTGTTCACCTCATTTGTCATCTTCTCCTCATGATAAATCTCAGCTGTCAAATGAAGCTTCTACAAAGAAGACCTATTTGGGTCCCATGACTAGGAGCCGTGCCAAACAAATAGAACAAGAGGTGAACACGCTCCTAACTGATCATAATTCAACTATGCATGAGAACTTTATACTACCTAAATCTTGTGTGCTGATTTTACTCAGGTACAATGCTGAGGACAACCTACAACTTTCAGCACATGAGGAAACAAGTTTTGAAGCCCATACAACAAGTTTGAAGAGAACAAGCTTCAACTCTGATGCAAACCATGTTTTGGTGACAAGGGCAACTAATTACATCCCATGGAAGAATAGCAAGCCATCCCAACAATCTATTATTGCATGCCCAGTTCCAGAATTCGTCCCAGAACTTGCTGCACCTTGCTGCACAAATATGTGAGTAGCCAGCACGTGTGGGAGTACAAATTGGACAACATTTGAAGTCTACTTTCAGGAAAATCAAACGGCGCAACATTTGGAGTCCTGAGTCAAAGGATATGAGAGTTCCAATGCAAGCTGTCCAGAGCATTAATTGCTACGCGAGGCTCCATGTATTTGCTCCCTTGACCAGCTGGTTACCACGAATTTGAGCCTCTCTTTTGGACTGGTTTCACACCTACACTAGGAGGTTTGTTCCTAGTATAAATACCCCTTCCCCCACTTCAGCCACAACTCTTTGGCAATTTGATTTCATCATAGGTTAGCTAAGTGCAACCAGAATCTTGTTTGAGAGTTCACTTCCTCCTTAGCTCTTGTAATCTTGCCTTGTGAGAGGGTAAACTCACTTTGTGATTTTACATCAGCAGCCGTTGAGGCGGCGACCAGTTCATGCTTCCAACTTCGTGCGTGGTTGCGTGGATTGGAATGCTAAGAGTGTGGTTGGGTGAATACTTGTTGCTGGTTGTTGCATGTGCAGTAGCTAGTTTCGGTCTCGTCAGGTTGCACTAGTTATCCATTACCCAACATCACTGTTGGCTGGGATCGAGGGTTGCCTTCGTACCCTTTAGGTGGTGTTGATTCGCATCGAGCAGATCCTTTGTGAAGATCGGGCAAACCCCGTATCAAGAAGGCATGCCTCCCACTCGTGCAGCCAACGGCGATCGAAGCCATTAGCCGCCTGATATGTCTCCATCGTATCCATTTTTCCAAATTCTTTTGCCCTTGTTTTGTACTCTAATTTGCATGATTTGAATGGAACTAACCTGGACTGACGCTGTTTTTAGCAAAATTGCCTTGGTGTTATTTTTGTGCAGAAATAAAAGTTCTCGGACTGACCTGAAAATTTACGGAGATTATTTTTGGAATTAATAAAAAATACTGGCAAAAGAATCAATCGGAGGGGGGCCACCCACAGGTCACAAGCGCACAGGACGCAGCCACCCCTCCTGGCCACGCCTTGCAAGCTTGTGGGCCCCCTGGAGCTCCACCGACCTCAATTCCAATTCTATATATTCCTATTCGTGGAGAAAAAATCAGGGAGAAGAGTTCATCGCGTTTCACGATACGGAGCGGCCACCACCTCCTGTTCTTCCTCGGGAGGCCAGATCTGGAGTTCGTTTCGGGCTTCAGAGAGGGGAAATCGACGCCATCGTCATCACCAACCATCCTTCATCACCAATTCCATGATGCTCTCCGTCGTTCGTGAGTAATCCCATCGTAGGCTTGCTGGACGGTGATGGGTTGGATGAGATTTATCATGTAATCGAGTTAGTTTTGTTAGGGTTTGATCCCTAGTATCCACTATGTTCTGAGATTGATGTTGTATGACTTTTCTATGTTTAATGCTTGTCACTAGGGCCCGAGTGCCATGATTTCAGATCTGAACCTATTATTTTTTCATGAATATATATGTGTTCTTGATCCTATCTTGCAATTTATAGACACCTATTACGAGTTATGATCCGCATCCCCAAGGGTGACAATAACTGGGATTCTTTGCGGTGATTACTGTAGTTTGAGGAGTTCATGTATTCACTAAGTGTTAATGCTTTGGTCCGGTTCTCTATTAAAAGGAGGCCTTAATATCCCTTAGTTTCCATTAGGACCCCGCTACCACGGGAGGGTAGGACAAAATATGTCATGCAAGTTCTTTTCTATAAGCACGTATGACTATATATGGAATACATGCCTACATTACATTGATGAATTAGAGTTAGTTCTATGTCACCCTATGCTATAGCTGTTGCATGATGAATGCCATCCGACATAATTATACATCACTGATCCATTGCCTACGAGCTTTTCACATATTGATCCTTGCTAAGTTACTTTTCCGTTGCTACTGTTACAATCACTACAAAACTGCTACTGTCACTTTTGCCATTGTTACCGTTACTCCCATACTACTTTGCTACTAAATATTTTGCTGCAGATATTAAGTCTTGCAGGTGTGGTCAAATTGACAACTCAGCTGCTAATACTCGAGAATATTCTTTGGCTCCCCTTGTGTCGAATCAATAAATTTGGATTAAATACTCTACCCTCGAAAACTATTGCGATCCTCTATACTTGTGGGTTATCAAGACCTTTTTCTGGCGCCGTTGCCGGAGAGCATAGCTCTATTCTCTGAGTCACTTGGGATTTATATCTATTGATCACTATGAAAAATCCGAAAGACCCCAAAACCAAGATCTATCCCTCTACTACGAGGGGAGGTAAGGAACTGCCATCTAGCTCTGCACTTGATTCACCTTCTGTTATGAGTAAATTTGCGACACCACCACGTGCTATTAATTCTGATATGTCGCAAGTAATTGATGATGCCACTTCTGCTATGCATGATGCTTATGATGATACTTTGCTTGATAATACTATGCCACTGGGTGAATTTCTTGATGAACAAATTGCTAGAGTCAATGCTGAAACTGATGATATTTCTGAAACTGATGAAATTATTAAAACTAAACACTATGAGACACCTGCTAGACCTAGCTCTCCTAGATATAAATTTCCTGATATATGCCCGAGGGTTATGTTATGGAAGGAGAGGTAGCTAGGGATTTTCTTGCTTGTAAGGATAGAGATGATCTTAAGAAACCGATATGCAAGTGGAAAGAAAAATCTTTGAATGCTAGAATGCAATATGATCCTAAGTTTGCTACTTCACATATCTTTGTTACTAATAATGATTATGAATTCTCTGTCGATCCTGAGTTAATTACTTTGGTTGAATCTGATCCTTTCCATGGTTATGAATCTAAAACTGTTGTGGCACATCTTGCTAAATTGAATGATACAGCCACCCTATTTACTGATGAGGAAAAAATCCGTTATTACTATATTCTTAAATTGTTTCCTTTCTCATTAAAGGGTGATGCTAAGATTTGGTTTAATTATCTTGCTCTTGGTTGTGTGCGTAGTCCCTAGGATATGATATATTACTTCTCTGAAAAATATTTTCCTGCCCATAAGAAACAAGCTGCCTTGCAGGAAATATTTAACTTTGTGCAAATTGAAGAAGGGAGTCTCCCACAAGCTTGGGGGAGGCTTCTCCAATTACTTAATGATTTGCTTGATCATCCTCTCAAGAAAAACGAAATACTTGATATCTTTTATAATGGACTAACCAATGCTTCTAGGGACCACCTAGATAGTTGTGCTGGTTGTGTTTTTAGGGAATGAACTGTTGAACTACTATTGAATAATATATTGAGCAATGATAATGATTGGACTATTCCTGAACCACCTCCGAAGCCAATTTCGAAGAGAATAGGTATTCTATTTCTCAGTCCTAAAGATATGCAAGAGGCAAAGAAATCTATGAAAGAAAAAGTTATTCAAGCTGAAGATGTTAAGAATCTACCACCTATTAAAGAAATACATGGTCTTGATAATCCGACACAGATAATAGAGGTAAATTCTCTTCATAGATTTGATGAAGGTGATATTCCTTATAATAAGTCTGCTAGCCAATTCTTGGATGAGTTTCATAACTTTGTTATTAAGCAAGAAAATTTAAATGCTTGTGTTAGTAGACAATTGAAACATAATGCTTTCATGCTTGATCTCTTAGGTGATTATATGAGTAGAACTATAAATGATCTTAAACTTATTAGTAAACATGCTTCCATGGTAACTACTCAAGTAGAACAAGTACTTAAGGCACATAATGATTTGCTTAATGAGATGAATAGTAAGAACAATGAACATTATGTTAGAGTTGTGACTAGAGGTGGTAGAATGACTCAGGAACCTTTGTATCCTGAGGGCCACCCTAAGAGAATTGAGCAAGATTCTCAAAAAGGTAATACCGATGCACCTATTCATTCCAGTAATAAGAGGAATAAGGATGATGTAGAACTTTGCATGTTGCTAGTGAACCTATTATAGATACACCTGAAAACCCACATGATATTTCTATTTCTGATGCTGAGACACAATTTGGTGATGAACATGAGCCTAGTGACCATATTAATGATGTTGTTCATGTTGATGCTCAACCTAGTAATGATAATGATGTGGAGAATGAACCTGTTGTTGATCTTGATAACCCACAACCTAAGAATAAAAGATATGACAAAAGAGACTTTATTGCTAGGAAGCATGGTAAAGAAAGAGAATCATGGGTTCAAAAACCCATGCCCTTTCCTCCTAAACCATCCAAGAAAAAGGATGATGAGGATTCACTACTAGGAGAAAGCTTAGTAGTAGCGCTGGAATTACCCTTAGTAGTAGCGCTGGTGGCAGCGCTACTACTAAGGTGCTACAGCTAAGTTGTAGCAGTAGTGCTAGAAAACCAGCGCTACTGGTAAGTAAGATTAGCAGTAGCGCTAGAACAAAACATCGCTACTGATAAACCAACACTGCCGCTAGATGCCGACCAGCACTACTGCTAATATTCCTGCTTTCAAAGATTACATTCCTCTGTACGTATTTGTCCATGCTCTATACAGTAGTTTCATCATATGACAACATCAATAATTATTGTGCCAACAACTATATTTAGATTAAAGTGCATGGATGCAAGTGATCATGTTGAATTAGAAGAAAACATCATAATAGTAATCATCCTAATCGATCATACAAGTTAACTAAACTTTTCTCTCATAGGACCTAGTCCTCCCTCCTAAGTAAAATGACATAAAACAAAATAACACCTATGTATCCATGATGAAGCAAAGAGATCCAAGGGTCTCCAATTTGTGGCCTGCGATCCTTCTTTATTTGTCCCCATGCTTCAATTTGAAGCCGTCTTGGTGGTTTGCGCTCAGTCAAGTATGCAAAAGAGAACTTGGGCCTCATAGGGATTTTTGTCATATTACATTTGGCTTGCATCAACAGAGGCACAACTTCATTTGGCAGTTTCTGTTGAAGAACATAATAGTAGCCTAGTTAGCAATGTAATCAATACCATTTACACAATAGTAGTGTACTTAATTAGCAACTCTTACCAAGATATTTCGGCAAATGTCATCCGCCCTCAACCTATGAACTAGTGTCATGTACAATGTATAATTTGGGCCAGTTCCCAAATTATACGGGAAGGTCTCCCTACCAACTAGGACACTAATAACAAATTTGATAAGATCATCCTTCTCCTCCCAAGTTAGATGTGATCCATAAGTGTAGTGTGTCGTGTTAATTATGTTCTGTGTTTCACTCGAAGAAACGAAATAAGCTATAAATTACAAATTATAAATTTTAGTATGGATGAACACCAACTATTTTTAAATATGGAATGCAAATTACTTGACAAATATGCATGGTTGACAAACTCACATGAAGGTAAAACAGGAAGCATATCGACATCCACCCAAATGTCGATGTTACCTTCAATATGATCTTCAAGACGAAGATCGAAGGTTATTTCCATATCCTCCTGAAATCCATATGCCTTGCAAAGAGCTTCCAAATTTGAGCACCCTAATTCTGTGTTATTAAGTGCATTCATTACTTTCACCAGATATGTGTGACCATGTTTAGTCCTCAGGTTGGCTGTCCTCATCTCGAAACTCTCGTGCTCTTCGAAATCGAGCCTCTCCAAGAAATACCGTCTTCATGACAGGGGATGAACTAGTCGAATTGTATAAAAACATAAATTACACATTAAAGCAAAGAATTAGAAGTCATGCTTAATTACGAAAAAACACTTGCCATCGTTGCGTACCGTAGAAATATCGAAGTCCTCGTAAACCTTCCTGGTGAAGAACCTGCCGTCTCGCAGCCCATGTTGGTTGTAAAGACCCTTATCTTCGCCGCAGAGTTCACACGCTTGGATCCTATCATTGTCTGATAACGACAACATTTCCTGTGTTCATGATTCAAAAATTACGGCACGCTTGCATCCTAATGCGTGTGTGACTTGCGGTCTGTCGAGGCTTTCCTTAAATAACTCTCATATCTCATGGTGTGTTGGTGTGCATTCTCTCACACTGATATGATGGTGTATATATGTTGGTGGAGACTGTCTCACAGTAATAGTTCGACTGTCGGTGATGGATGCCCCCTCTCCTCTTCTTGCACATTATATCGACGAATATATCGCAAAGAAGAGAAGAAGAGGAGGCGCCCCCCACAACAATAGTCGGGATTCCTCCATCAAGAACACACATGAAAGTCACACAAGGAGCAACGACAGACCAAAAGTCACACACGCATTATACCGATAAAATACCACTAAACATTTATAATGAACTCGAATATAATATCACTAATACATCATCTCGAACATTATCATATAAGATCACTAATAAAGATCTAATACTATCGAATAATATAAATCACTAGCGGTTCTTGAGTCGTGTAGTGGACACCCAAAGATAAGGAACCATCATGGGATCATAACTTGGGTGAGATCCCTGAAGGATCTGCCAGGTATTGTTGAACCTGGCATCCAACGCCGCCATGTAGCGATGGACGTGCTCGTCCTCCTCCCTGACACGATGACGTACCACCTCCGTGAGGCCTCTCTCCCTCTGCACCGAAAGTGGCCCACGTGACCGACACCAAAGAATCTCCGGGTCGACGATGATACCCGGATTCCTCACCAAGCTGCGAGCTCGGGAAGGTAGCAGCTCCCAATGCCAGCCCCGGCGAAGCCCAGTCCCGGACATGGCACCTATCAAGCAGGATCTCGCCGACCACTCGCCGACGAGGATGCGGGCCGGGCATCTTCGATGTCGAGACAAATTCCTATGAGAAAATGTTCTTATTGTTTAATGTTTTAATTTGTAGTTATCATTTGTACATCAATCATCTCATTTGAATTTAGCTAGCACCCACTAACCTGTTTTTCCAACTAGATAAGGCACATCACCATAATAAGGCTTAATTTTCTTCTACACCTAATTAAACTTCCAATCGAGCTAAAATCATGGACAACATATGTGTTAAATTGAGCTATCGAGCTAAAATCGAGCGACCGAGTATTGGCTTAAGATTGGTTCATTTCTCGACAAAGCTACCGAACTCAACTACATAAAATGTTCATACCCTAGCAAGAACCCTAGATAGCAAGAACCCTAGGCGTGGGGATGTCTCACCAGAGGCCGGGGTCGGTGTTGGGGTCGGGGCCGGGGTCGAGGTCGGGGTCGGGGCCGAGGTCGAGCTCGGGGTCGGGGCTGGGGGCGAGGTCGCTGAGGAGGACCTGCGGCAGTGGCGATGCAGAGTGAAGAGGGAGAGAGTGAGGAGGGGGAAAGGGAGGGAGTGAGGGGCGGGGCGGCAGCGCAAAGTGGAGAGGGAGAGAGTGAGGAGGGGAGAGGGAGGGACTGAGGGGCAGGGCGGCGGCGCATAGTGGAGAGGGAGGGTGCGAGGGTCGGTGGCGGCGCAGATCGAGTGTGGAGAGAGAGGGAGTGAGGAGGGAGAGAGAGAGTGAAAGAGAGGGGCGTGCGGGGGCAAAGACGATAAGTGCATGCCCCACTTAGCAGTAGCGCTGGACGTAAAAATGCGCTACTACTATTGTGTTATCAGTAGCGCTTTTATCTGGGGAGCGCTACTGATAAGTTGTTACTGCTACGTTATATTAGTAGTAGCGCGTTTCTTATAGTAGCGCTAGTACTAAGTAGTTATCACTAGCGCTTTTGATGGACACGCGCTACTGCTATATAGCAGTTTGCGCCTCCTTCTATCCAGCGCTACTGCTACGGTTCTGTGTATAAGGTATTCCCTAGCAGTGATTTTGAGCGCTTTGTTGAAATTCTTAGACATGTCTTTTTGCGTATGCGCTTGACTGATATTCTGAAAATGTCTCCTTATGCTAAGTACATGAAAGATATTGTGACAAATAAAAGAAAGATACTAGAAGCTGAGACTTCCACCATGCTTGCTAATTATAATTTTAAGGGTGGAGTACCAAAGAAATTGGGAGATCCAGGAATACCAACTATAGCATGCTCTATTAAAGGGAATTATGTTAAATCTGCTTTATGTGATTTGGGAGTTGGTGTTACTGTTATGACTTTCTCTTTATATCATAGACCTGATTTGAATAAGTTGACACCTACTGAAATCTCTTTGTAAATACCTGATAAATTAACTGCTTTACCCATCGGTATTTGTGAGGATGTGCCTGTCGTAGTTGCAAATGCTACTATCCTAACGGACTTGGTGTTATTCTTGGTATTCTCGAGGACGACAGTATGTCGATCATCCTTGGTAGACCCTTTTTGAATACTGCATGGGCTATTATTGATTGCAACAAGGGCAATGCCACTTTTCATATTAATGGTAACGAGCATACGGTACACTTTCGGAAGAAACAACCTCAAGTTCATAGTATCAACTCCATTGAAAAAAATTCAACGATTATTATTGGAGACTTTGAAATCCCTCTTCCAACTGTCAAGAAGAAATATGATATACTTATTGTTGGGGATATGCATATCCCCATTGAGGTAACTTAGTGTTATTCGAAAATTCTCCGATTTCATGTTACTCGAAAGAAGTTTGTTAATAAGACTTGATCAACCTTATTGATGGATTCCTTTTGATGAGCATGAGATGGATGAATTTAGAAAGCACAACTTTCTGTACCAACTTTTACTTTTAGTTAGTTAGAGTAAGTAAAGTAAAAATGCTATTATTTTTTTGTTTTCTGAGTTTTCCGTGCAATAGAAAAATGACCTGAAAATAAAAGTTCTTCAAATGCCGTGAAAATGTAGTATGATTTTTTGTGGAATATTTAAAAATATCTGGCACTGAGTACACACGAGGGGGCAGCACCAGTGGGTCACAAGCCCACAGGGCACGACCACCCCCTGGCCGCGCCTAGGTGGCTTGTGGGTCCCACGTAGGCCCCCTTCACTTATCCTAGCACCCATCCACTTCATCTTCCTCCAGAAAAAATCTCACCATTGCTCAAACCCGTGTTCTAGCTCATTTTGCTGCCATTTTCAATCTCCTTGTGCAAAGCTCCATTCGCAAAACTATTTTAGGAGATTGTCCTTTGGTATGTGACTCCCCCAACGGTCCAATTAGTTTTTGTTCTAGTGCTTTATATATTGCAAATTTTTGCTGCTGTGGTGACCTAGTTCTTGAGCTTGCATGTCAAATTTGTATGGTCCCAAGTAGTTTTGATGCATGATATAGGCTCTAGGCACTTATGGCAGTAGTTACTATAAGATTTGTTGAGTTTTTGTTCACCTTTATTTTGAGTCACTAAAAATTTCAGAATTTTTCAAAGAAAGAAAAATGTTGAGGCGAATATACCAAGGGGGTTCCTCGAGCAAGAAGGCCCCGAGACTCGCAATACGTGAACCTGACCTTGGACCACTGAGGGAAGCACAAGTGCGGCCTTGTGAATGGCCATCGGATCAATTCATGGTTGATGCCGGTTTCAACGAATAATTTTAGGCATACACAAGAAATTCTGGCCTTGAAGAAGTCGTTTCAAACCAGTGCAAGAAATACTATCAACTCACGGATTCTTTTGTGCGGAGTATTGAATTTTCATCCAGGCGTAATAAGCCTTTCGTTCTATTAAATCTTTATGATAAATCATATGCTATGGACCTAGAGGATTTTAACCGTGCGTGCAAAATTCCACAATGGGGCAACTATAGTGATCCTCACAAAACTGAATATAATGGTTTTCTTGCTATCATAACTATGGGAGAAACT
Source organism: Hordeum marinum (assembly GCA_022496015.1). Taxonomy (NCBI): domain Eukaryota; kingdom Viridiplantae; phylum Streptophyta; class Magnoliopsida; order Poales; family Poaceae; genus Hordeum; species Hordeum marinum. The sequence continues at coordinate 396,458,257 of CM039676.1, read as the reverse complement.
AAAAACATTACACAGGCTACCTTGGGGAGCATTCACTTTCCTTCTATATATTATTTCGCTCTCTTCATAGGTAGATGTATTAACGGTAAAACTAGTCATAGCCACCTTTGTGTACCTAATCTTAGTATTCTTAAGAGTGCGGTAATGGGTGATAGACGATATAACTTGGGGGCCATTATTGCTAGGAGGTTGCATAATAATGCTAAGGGTGGAGATTTCTTTGGTGGGATCTATGCCACTCGTGTAGCCAATTATCTTGGGGTACCCATACGGGGGGATGATATTGAGTTACCACCTGCTTTTCTTGATTATGAGGCTTTGATGCGCTATCAGTTTCTTGAGAGGAACGAACAATCTCTCTTGTACCGACTAATTTTTGATAGAAAGCACGTTGTCCATATTACCCTTCCTGCTCCTAGCTTCTTTAACTTTCAGGAAAAACGGAGATACTTTATAACCAGAGAGGAGGCAAACGAGTATGAGAGAAATGCGAAAGCCGCTCGCCTCCATGCTGCTGCCGTTCGGGCGGTTGCCGCCACAACCCAGTACAACCACGACTATGAGTTTTATCATCCGGTCTAGCCATGGCCCTAGACCAAATTAGGCCAAAAGCATAAGCTTGGGAGAATACGTATTTCTCAGTGACTTTACACTCACCTTAGTAGTCGGTGTTCATACTTTTTCATTGTACCTTCCATGGTAGTTTATTTCTAATTCCCGCTTTCTTCTTGTGTGTTTAATTAACTTTGAGAAAAATCCAAAAAAATTAGTTATAACTTTACCTTCTAGTGTGCTTAGTTGTAGCATTGAAAGAAAACCCAAAAAGATTTTTCGTTCTTCTTTTGCTTGTTGGGAGTTTTCCCGTGTAAATAGTTTTTTCTTGTTCTTATTTTGAATTTTCTTTCTTTGGGTCATAAGGAGAAGACCATGATGAAAGCGTTGAGTGGCTCTCATATGCATTATTGTTTATCTATCAAAGAGCCCATATTACCTTGCCTTCTCCTTTGAGTTATTATTTGCAGATTCCAGCTTACTCCAATGACGTGCACTCTTATTATTATTCACACCGTTTGGTAATGCAAGTGAAAGGCAATAATGACGATATATGATGAAAATATTGAGATGGAGAAAAGCTGGTATGAACTCGACCTATTTTGCTTTTGTAAATATGATTGGCTCATCATTCCGAATTTAGTTCATTATGGGTGAAACATATTTGCAATGAAAATTAGAGATTATAGTTACTCATGCCATGCTTAATTAGCTAAGAGTGGATAATGATTTGTCTTCAGTGCCAACAAGCATATTAAAATGGTTGTGATGTAGTATGATAGGATGGTATCCTCCTCTGAATGATTCAAGTGGCTTGACTTGGCACATGTTCATGCATGTAGCTGAAACAAAATCAACATAACCTCTACGATAATTATGTTCATGGTGATTTATATCCCACTCAAGCTTGCATCCAATGTTGGTTAATCTCAAAGCATGTTGATGACTGTTGTCACTCTCTAGTTGGTCGCTCCCCAGTCTTTTTCTAGCCTTCACTTGTACTAAGCTGGAATTCTGCTTGTGCATCAATTTCCTTAAACTCAAAGTTGTTTCGTCTGAGTCCACCATACCTACCCATATACGGTATTCACCTGCCATTCCAAGTAAATTTGCATGTGCCAAACTCTAAACCTTCAAATAATATTCTGTTTTGTATGCCTGAATTGCTCATTTAGCGACCGGGGGCTGTTAGTATCTTCCATGCTAGGTGGGTTATTCTCACAATATGTATTGATTCACTATCATTCACGAGAAAGTGTCTGGTATCCGGGATGCCCAGTTCCATGCTCAAAATCAAATCAAAATATAATGAAACACAACTCCCCCAGGACTGTGTTTGTATGGACGGTATCTGTGAATTCGGTTCGCCATGGAGTGTGATTGATTGGTGGAGGGGGAGTAAAAAAATTATCATTCTGTTTGGGAACCGCCTATAGTCTATCTAGCATGGAGGATGGTGAAATCTCTTGGTCGTTATGATGGCAATGAAAGCATACCATTCAAAATTGTTATTCATCCATGTTTTAAAAGCTTGAGCTCTAGCACCTCTGCGAATCAATGCTTCCCTTTACGAAGGGCCTATCTATTTACTTTATTGCTGAGTCATCATTCTCTTATAAAAAGCACCAGTTAGAGAGCACCACCGTCATTTGTATGCTTTTCTATTAATTGATATTGAGTATGAGTGTGACTGGATCTCTTTTACCATGAACTACAATGTCCAGTCAGTCCTTGTTCTTCAGGGGTGATCTACATTTATGTTTTGCGGTCTCAGAAAGGGCTGGCGAGATACCATTATATCATATTGTATCATGATTGTTTTGATAAAAGTGTTGTCATCCTAGAGTTATTATTATTGCTCGCTAATTTGTTATGCCATTGATATGAGTAAATGTGAGACCTAAATGTTATTGTGAATGTGGTTAGTCTATAATCTTTGCTGAGAATTTGAACATCAGTTAAACATATTTGCAACAACAAGGTCAAACAGAGTTTCTATAGTTTTTGTTTATCACTTTTAGTTTGTCAACTGAATTGCTTGAGGACAAGCAATGGGTTAACCTTGGGGGAGTTGATATGCCTCCATCGTATCCACTTTTCCAAACTCTTTTGCCCATGTTTTGGACTCTAATTTGCATGATTTGAATGGAACTAACCCAGTCTGACGTTGTTTTCAGCAGAATTGCCTTGGTGTTATTTTTGTGCAGAAATTAAAGTTCTCAGATTGACCTGAAAATTTATGGAGATTATTTTGGAATTAATAAAAAATACTGGAGAAATAATCAACTGGAGGGGGGCCACCCACAGGTCACAAGCCCACAGGGCGCGGCCACCCCCTAGTTGCGCTTGGCAAGCTTGTGGGCTCCCTGGAGCTCCACCGGCCTCAATTCCAACTCTATATATTCCTCTTCGTGGAGAAAAAAATCAGGGATAAGAGTTCATCACGTTTCACGATACGGAGCCGCCACCACCTCATGTTCTTCCTCGAGAGGCCAGATCTGGAGTCCGTTTTGGGCTTCGGACAGGGGAAATCGACGCCATCGTCGTCACCAACCATCCTTCATCACCAATTCCATGATGCTCTCGACCGTTCGTGAGTAATCCCATCATAGGCTTGCTGGACGGTGATGGGTTGGATGAGATTTATCATGTAATCGAGTTAGTTTTGTTAGGGTTTGATCCCTAGTATCCACTATGTTCTGAGATTGATGTTGTTATGACTTTGCTATGCTTAATGCTTGTCACTAGGGCCTGAGTGCCATGATTTCAGATCTGAACCTATTATGTTTTCAGGAATATATATGTGCTCTTGATCCTATCTTGCAAGTTATAGACACCTATTACGAGTTATGATCTGCATCCCCAAGGGTGACAATAACTGGGATTCTTTCTAGTGATTACCGCAGTTTGAGGAGTTCATGTATTCACTAAGTGCAAATGCTTTGGCCCGGTTCTCTATTAAAAGGAGGCATTGATATCCCTTAGTTTCCATTAGGCCCCCACTGCCACGGGAGGGTAGGACAAAATATGTCATGCAAGTTCTTTTCTATAAGCACGTATGACTATATATGGAATACATGCCTACATTACATTGATGAATTGGAGCTAGTTCTGTATCACCCTATGTTATAATTGTTTAGTTTACATTAGGACCCCGCTGCCACGGGAGGGTAGGACAAAATATGTCATGCAAGTTCTTTTCTATAAGCACGTATGACTATATATGGAATACATGCCTACATTACATTCATGAATTGGAGCTAGTTCTGTATCACCCTATGTTATAACTATTGCATGATTAATGCCATCCGACATAATTATACATCATTGATCCATTTCCTACGAGCTCTTCACATATTGATCCTTGCTAAGTTACTTTTCCGTTGCTATTGTTGCAATCACTACAAAACTGCTACTGTCACTTTTGCCATTGTTACCATTACTCCCATACTGCTTTGCTACTAAATACTTTGCTACATATATTAAGTCTTTAAGGCGTGGTTGAATTGACAACTCAAAAGCTAATACTTGAGAATATTCTTTGGCTCCCCTTGTGTCAAATCAATAAATTTGGGTTAAATACTCTACCCTCGAAAACTATTGCGATCCCCTATACTTGTGGGTTATCAAGCCGCACCTGTTGGAAATATGCCCTAGAGGCAATAAATAAAGTGTTTATTATTATATTTCCTTGTTCATGATAATCGTGTATTATCCATGCTATAATTGTATTGATTGGAAACACATTACATGTGTGGGTAAATAGACAACACTTTGTCCCTAGTATGCCTCTAGTGAACTAGATCGTTGATCAAAGATGGTCAAGGTTTCCTAGCCATTGACATGTGATGTCATTTGATAACGGGATCACATCATTAGGAGAATGATGTGATGGACAACACCCAAACTAATAACATAGCATATGATCGTGTCAGTTTATTGCTACTGTTTTCTGCATGTCAAGTATATGTTCCTATGACCATGAGATCATGCAACTCACGGACATCGAAGGAGTGCCTTGTGTGTATCAAATGTCGCAACGTAACTGGGTGACTATAAAGGTGCTCTACACGTATCCTCGAGGGTGTCTGTTGAGTTGGCATGGATCAAGACTGGGATTTGTTACTTCGTGTGAAGGAGAGGTGTCTCGGTCATGTCTACATAGTTCTCGAACCCGCAGGGTCTGCACACTTAAGGTTTGGTGACGTTTCGGTAGTATAGAGTTATGCATGGTGGTGACCGAAGGTTGTTGGGAGTCCCGGATGAGATCCCGGACATCACGAGGAGCTCCGGAATGATCCGGAGGTAAAGAGTGATATATTGGAAGTCCTATTTTGGTCGCCGGAAAAGTTTCGGGCTTATCGGTATTGTACCGGGAGACCATCGGGAGGGGTATTTCGACCCAAGAGGCTACATGGGCTGTGGGAGAGTGAATACCAGCCCTTAGTGGGCTGGTGGAAGTCCCACACAAGGCCCATGCGACTGGGAGAGAAAGCCCAAAGATAAAAAGGTGGAAAAAGGCAAAAAAGGCAAAAATAAGGAGGAGTCCTAGTCCTACTAGGATTGGAGGAGGAATCCTCCAATCCCACTAGGTTCGGCCGACCCAAGGGCTGGCTCTTTGGTAGCCAAGCCTCCTCCTCCTCTCCTCCTATATATACTAGAGGATTTTAAAGTTTTGGTATAGATTTTTAGCCACGTGCTGCCCGCTCCTCTAGTGCATAGTTTCTCCTCTAGATCAGATTTCTCTAGTGCTTAGGCGAAGCCCTGCCGGAATAGCTCCACCACCATCTCTAGAGCGCCGTCACGCTGCCGGAGAACTGTTCTACCTCTCCGCTCCCTCTTTCTGGATCAAGAAGGTGGAGATCGTCATCGAGCTGTACGTGTGCTGAAAGCGGAGGTGCCGTCCGTTCGGCGCTAGATCGGAAGGACCATGATCAAGATCGCGGGACGGATCATGATGAGTTCGCGGGACAGATCGGGATGAGTTCGCGGGACGGATCATGATTGGATTGCGGGACGGATCGTGATGAGATCGCGGGACGCTCGGCGATTTGGATGGCGAAGACGTTCGACTACACCAACCGCGTTTCTTAACGCTTCCTGCTTAGCGATCTACAAGGGTACGTAGATCCACTCTCCCTCTCGTAGATGCTCATCACCATGGATAGATCTTGCGTGTGCGTAGGAAATTTTTTGTTTCCCATGCAACGTTCCCCAATAGTGGCATCATGAGCTAGGTCTATGTGTAGATGAGATCTCGAGTAGAACACAAAAGGTTTGTGGGCGTTGATGCTTAGATTGCTTCCTCCCTTGGTTGGATTTTGGTTCAGCGGTATTGTGGGATGAAGCGGCCCGGACCAACATTACTCGTACGCTTACGAAAGACCGGTTCCCTCAACTGCAACTTTTTGCAAAAGATGGCTAGCGGGTGGCAGTTTCTCCTACTTTAGTTGGATCGGATGCGACAAAGGCGGTCCTTGAGAAGGTTGAAAAGCAACTTATGTATCACCATTGTGGTTTATGCGTTGGTGAGAATTGTTCTTGCAAGATACCCATAGCAGCCACGTAAAACGTGCAACAACAATTAGAGGACGTCTAACTTGTTTTTGCAGGGTATGTTGTGATGTGATATGGCCAATTACATGATGTGATGTATGTGATGTATGAGATGATCATGTGTTGTATAGAATATCACGACTTGCATGTCGATGAGTACGGACACCGACAGGAGCCATAGGGCTGTCTTTAATTATTGTATGACCTGCGTGTCAATCATTAAGCGCTATGTAATACTTTATTTTATCGCTAGACAGTAGCAATAGGTGTAGAAGCATGTTGGGCGCGACAAACCCGATGGCGACACGTTGATGGAGATCAAGATGATGGAGATCATGGTGTCTTGCCGGTGACGATGGAGATCATGCCGGTGCTTTCTAGATGGATATCAAAAGCACAAGTTCATGGCCATATCATGTCAGTTATGATTTGCATGTGATGTTAATCCTTTTTATGCACCTTGTTTTGCTTAGGACGACGGTAGCATTATAAGGCGATCCCTCACTTAATCTCAAGATAAATTGTGTTCTCCCCGAGTATGCACCGTTGTGAAAGTTCGTCGTGTTGAGACACCACGTGATGATCGGGTGTGATAGACTCTACGTTCACATACAACGGGTGCAAGCGAGTGTTGCACGTGCAGAACACTCGGGTTAAACTTGACGAGCCTAGCATGTACAGACATGGCCTCGGAACACAAGAGACCGAAAGGTCGAACATGAGTCATATAGCAGATATGATCAACATGATGATGTTCACCATTGAAACCACCTCAACTCACGTGATGATCGGACTTGAGTTGGTGTATTTGGATCATGTGTCACTCGAATGACCGGAGGGATGTCAATTTGAGTGGGAGTTCTTAAGTAATATGATTAATTGAACTCATTATCATGAACATAGTCAGTAGTGTCTTTGCAAACTGTGTTGTAGATTACTAGCTCACGCTGTAGCTCCCTTGTATTTTTATATGTTCCTAGAGAAATAGAGTTGAAAGATGATGGTAGCAATATTGCGGACTAGCTACGTGATCTGAGGATTGTCCTCGTTGCTGCACAGAAGGCTTATGTGCTTAATGCACCGCTCGGTGCGCCAACCCCTTTAGCGTCGTCTGTAGATGTTGTGAACATCTGACAGGAACGTTCTGATAACTACTTGATAGTTTAGTGCATCATGCATTACGGCTTAGAATTGAGGCTCCGAAACATTTTGAACGTCACAGAACATATGAGATGTTCTAAGAGCTGAAATTAGGATCTCAGGCTCATGCCCATGTTGCGAGATATGAGATCTCCAACAATATTCTTTGCCTGTAATATGAAAGATAATAGCTCAATCGTTGAGCATGTGCTCAGATTGTCTGGGTGCTACAATCGCTTGAATTGAGTGGGAGTTGATCTTCCAGATAAGATAGTGATTGATATAGTTGTCCAAGTCACTGTCACTAAAGCTACTAGACCTTGGTGATGAACTATAAAATGCTAGGGATAGAAGTAATGATCCCTGAGCTATTCATGATGTTTGACACCGCGAAGGTAGAATTCGAGAAGGAGCGTCAAAGTGTTGATGGTTAGTCAAAACCACTAGTTTCGAGAAGGGCAAGAGCAAGGAGGGAAACTTCATGGATAGCAAGTCAGTTGCAGCTCCAGTGAAGCAACCCAAAGTCTAACCCAAACCCAAGACTAAGTGCTTCGATTATGAGGAGAACGGTCGCTGAAGAGGAACAACCCTAGATACTTGGTAGATAAGAAGGCTGGCAAAGTCGACAGAAGTATATCTGATATACGTGTTATTGATGTGTACCTTGCTGGTACTCCTAGTAGAACCTGGGTATTGGATACCGGTTCAGTTGCTAAATGTTAGTAACTCGAAGTAAAAGCTATGGAATAAACGGATACTAGCTAAGTGTGAGGTGACGATGTGTGTTGGAAATGTTTCCAAGGTTGATGTGATCAACATCGCACGCTCTCTCTACCTTCGAGATTAGTGACGAACCTAAATAAATGTTATTTGGTGTTTTTGCGTTGAGCATGAACATGATTAGATCATGTTCATTGCAACACGGTTATTCATTTAAGTTAGAGAATAATGGTTATTTTATTTACATGAATAATACCTTCAATGGTCATGCACCCAGTAAGAATGGTTTTTTGAAACTTGATCGTAGTAATACACATGTTCATAACATTGATGCCAGAAAGATACAAAGTTAATAATAATAGTACCACATACTTGTGGCACTGCCGCTAAATGTCATATTGGTATAAAACGCATGAAGAAACTCCATGCTGATGGATCTTTGGACTCATTCGATTTCGAATCGGTTGAGACATGTGAAACATGCCTCTTGGTCAAGATGACTAAGGACCCCGTTTTCTGTTTTGATGAAGCGGGCAAGTGATTTATTGGAAATGATACATGTTGATGTATGCAATTCAATGAGTCTTGTAGTGTGCGGTGGACATCGTTATTTTCTTACCTTCACTGATGATTTGAGTGGATATAGTGTATATTTACTTAATGAAACACAAGTCTGAATCGTTTGAAAAGTTCAAGCAAATTCAGAGTGAAGTTTAAGATCATCGTGACAAGAAGATAAAAATGTTTGCGATATGATCGTGGAGGTGAATATCTGAGTTACGAGTTTGGCATACAATTTTAGACAATGTGACAGTTGTTTCACAACTCACGCCACCTGGAACACCATAGTGTGATGGTGTGTCCAAACGTCATAGTCGTGCTCTATTGGATATGGTGCGTGCTATGATGTCTATTATCGTTCTGTCACTATAATTTTGGGGTTATGCATTAGAGACAACTACATTCACTTTAAATGGGGCACCATCTAAATCCGTTGAGATGACACCGTGTGAATTATGGTTTGATAGAAACCTAAGTTGTCATTTCTTAATGTTTGGGGCTGCAACGCTTGTGTGGAAAATGTTTTCACCTAATGAGCTCGAACCCAAAGCGGACAAATGCATCTTCATAGAATACCCTAAGAACAGTTGGGTGAACCTTCTATCTCAGATCCAAGCATAAAATGTATATTGCTAAAATTGGGGATGGGCTCGAAAACCAACAAATGGTTAGAGGTCATGAAATCCAAGAAAGGATCCATGTATGAAAACCAAGTATAGACTTTGGTGGACTTGCTCGTTGGACGGCAGGTCGTTAAGTACAAATGGATCTTTAAAATGAAGACATACACTGATGGTAAATGTCACCATTTGTAAATCTCGACTTGTTGCAAAAAAGTTTATGACAAGTTCAAGGAGTTGACTGTGATGAGACTTTCTCACTCGTACTGATGCTAAAGTCTGTTGAAACTATGTTAGCAGTTGTTGCACTTTCAATTATGAAATCTGGCAGATGGATGTCAAAACATCGTTTCCTTAATGGTTTACTTGAGGAAAGGTTGTATGTGATACAACCAGAAGGTTTTGTCAGTCCTAATGATGCTAAAAGGTGTGCAAGCTTCAGTGATTCTTCTATGAACTGAAACAAGCATCTCAGAGTTGGAATATACACTTTGATGAGGTGATCAAAGTTTTTGAGTCTATACAAAGTTTACGAGAAACTTGTATTTGCAATAAAGTGAGTGGGAGCACTATAGAGTTTCTGATAAGTATATGTGGATGACATATTGCTATTCGGAAATGATGTAGAATTTCTTGAGAGCATAAACGGTTGTTTGAAAAGATTTTTTCAAAGGAAGACCTAGATAAAGCTACCTAATTATTGAGCATCAAGATCTATAAAGATAGATCAAGATGTTTGATAAGACTTTCAATGAGTACATACCTTGACAAGATTTTGAAAGACTTCAAAATGGATTAGTCAGAGAGAAGTGTTCTCGCCTGCTTTGTAAGGTGTGAAGTTGAGTGAGACTCAAAGCTCGACAACGGCAGAAGAAAGAGAAAGGACGAATGTCGTCCCCTATGCCTTAGCCATAGGCTTTGTATAGTATGCCATGCTGTGTACCGCACCTGTGTGTTCCTTGCCATGAGTCCGTCAAGGGGTACAAGAGTGATCCAGGAGTGGATCACCGGAGAGCGGTCAAGATTATCCTTGGTAACTAAAAAGACTAAGGAGATGTTTCTCGATTATGGAGGTGATAAAGAGTTCATCGTAAAGAGTTACGTCAATGCAAGCTTTAACACCAATCCGGATGACCCGTAGTAGCAATCTGGATACATATAGTGGAGCAGCCATTTGGAATAGTACCAAGTGGAGCGTGGTAGCAGTGTTTACAGTTTGACATAGAGATTTGCAAAGCACATACGGATCTGACTGTCATTGACCCGTTGACTATAAGACCTCTCTCACATGCAAAGCATGATCGAGCCCCAGAAATCATTGGGTGTTAGATTCATAACAATGCGTATCACATGGTGATGTGAACTAGATTATTGACTCTAGTGCAAGTGGGAGACTGTTGGAAATATGCCCTAGAGGTAATAATAAATTAGTTATTATCATATTTCCTTGTTCATGATAATCGTTTATTATCCATGCTATAATTGTATTGATCGGAGACTTAGATGCATGTGTGGATACATAGACAAAACCATGTCCCTAGTATGCCTCTAATGGACTAGCTCGTTGATCAAAGATGGTTAAGGTTTCCTAGCCATGGACATGAGATGTCATTTGATAACGGGATCACGTCATTAGGAGAATGGTGTGATGGACAAGACCCAAACTACAAACGTAGCATATGATCGTGTCAGTTTATTGCTACTATTTTTTGCATGTCAAGTATATGTTCCTATTACCATGAGATCATGCAACTCACTAACACCGGAGGAGTGCCTTGTGTGTATCAAACGTCGCAACGTAACTAGGTGACTATAAAGGTACTCTACAGGTATCTCCAAGGGTGTCTGTTGAGTTGGCATGGATCAAGACTGGGATTTGTTACTCCGTGTGACGGAGAGGTATCTCAGGGCCCACTCGGTAATACAACATCACAACAAGCCTTGCAAGCAATGTGACTAAGTGTTAGTCACGGGATATTGTATTACGGAATGAGTAAAGAGACTTGCCGGTAATGAGGTTGAACTAGGTATGGAGATACCGACAATCGAATCTCAGGCAAGTAACATACCGAAGAACAAAGGGAACATCATACGAGATTAACTGGATCCTTGACATAGAGGTTCGACCGGTAAAGATCTTCATAGAATATGTAGGAACCAATATGGGCATCCAGGTCCCGCTATTGGTTATTGACCGTAGAGGTGTCTCGATCATGTCTACATAGTTCTCGAACCCGCAAGGTCTGCACACTTAAGGTTCGGTGACAATTCGGTAGTATAGAGTTATGCATGGTGGTGACCGAAGGTTGTTCGGAGTCCCGGATGAGATCCCGGATGTCAGGAGGAGCTCCGGAATGACCCGAAGGTAAAGATTGATATATAGGAAGTCCTATTTTGGTCGCAGGAAAAGTTTCGGGCTTATCGCTAGTGTACCGGGAGTGCTGGTATTGTACCGGGAGACCATCGGGAGGGGTATTTCGACCCAAGAGGCTACATGGGCTGTGGGAGAGTGAATACCAGCCCTTAGTGGACTGGTGGAAGTCCCACACAAGGCCCATGCGGCTGGGAGAGAAAGCCCAAAGAGAAAAAGGTGGAAAAAGGCAAAAAAGGCAAAAATAAGGAGGAGTCCTAGTCCTACTAGGATTGGAGGAGGAATCCTCCAATCCCACTAGGTTCGGCTGACCCAAGGGCTGCCTCTTTGGCAGCCAAGCCTCCTCCTCTCCTCCTATATATACTAGAGGATTTTAGGGTTTTGGTACAAATTTTTAGCCACGTACTGCCCGTTCCTCTAGTGCATAGTTTCTCCTTTAGATCGGATTTCTGCAGTGCTTAGGCGAAGCCCTGCCGGAATAGCTCCACCACCATCTCCGAAGCGTCATCATGCTGCCGAAGAACTCTTCTACCTCTCTGCTCCCTCTTGCTAGATCAAGAAGGCGGAGATCGTCATCGAGCTATACGTGTGCTGAACGGGGAGGTGCCGTCCGTTCGGCGCTAGATCGGAAGGACCGTGATCAAGATCGCGGGATGGATCATGATGAGTTCGCGGAACGGATCATGATAAGATCGCGGGACGGATCGTGATGAGTTCGCGGGACGGATCATGATTGGATCGCGGGACGGATCGTGATGAGATCGCGGGACGCTTGGTGATTTGGATCGCGAAGACGTTCGACTACACCAACGGCGTTTCTTAACGCTTCCCGCTTAGCGATCTACAAGGATACGTGGATCCACTCTCCCTCTCGTAGATGCTCATCATCGTGGATAGATCTTTCATGTGTGTAGGAAAAAACTTGTTTCCCATGCAATGTTCCCCAACATTTAACTCGTCTAGCGGAGTTGGGAATTGCCCTTCCGCCAAAGGCGATCACTGACAAAGTTCTTCAATCACTGCCACCTAGTTACAAGAGCTTTGTGATGACTATAACATGCACGGGATGAACAAGTCAGTCGCCGAGCTGTTTGCGATGCTAAAAGTCATTGAGTCTGAAATCCAGAAAGAATATCAAGTGTTGATGGTCAATAAAGCCACTAGTTTCAAGAAAAATGGCAAGGTTAAAGGCAAAGGCAAGAAGGGTAAAACCAAGAAGGATGGTAAAGCAGTTGCTACTCCTGTAAAGAAGCCCAAGCATGGACCCAAGCTAGTAACTGAGTGCTTTCATTGCAAGGGAACTGGTCACTGGAAGCGGAACTGCCCCAAGTACCTGGGTGACAAGAAGGCAGCCAACGACAAACAAGGTATATATCATATACATGTTATTGATGTGTACCTTACTAGCCCTCGCAGTAGTGCCTGGGTATTTGATACCGGTTTGGTTGCTCACATTTGCAACTCAAAATAGGAACTACGGAATAAACGAAGGCTGGCAAAGGATGAAGTGACGATGCGCGTGGGAAATGGTTCCAAGGTTAATGTAATCGCTGTCGGCACGCTCTCTCTTCGGTTACCATCGGGATTAGTGATGAACCTGAATAATTGTTATTTAGTGCCTGCGTTAAGCATGAACATTATATCTGGATCTTGTTTATTGCGAGACGGTTACTCATTTAAATCAAAGAATAAAGGTTGTTCTATTTATATGAGTAATATCTTTTATGGTCATGCACCCAATGTGAGCGGTTTATTCATATTGAATCTTGATAGTGATGACACACATGTTCATAACATTGCTGCCAAAAGATGTAGAGTTGATAATGATAGTACCACTTTCTTGTGGCACTGCCGTTTAGGTCATATTGGTGTAAAACGCATGAGGAAGCTCCATGCTAATGGACTTTTGGAGTCACTTGATTTTGAATCACTTGACACATGTGAACCATGCCTCATGGGCAAGATGACTAAAACGCCGTTCTCTGGAACAATGGAACGGGCGAGTGACTTATTGGAAATCATACATACTGATGTGTGCGGTCTAATGAATGTTACAGCGCGTGGAGGATATCGTTATTTTCTCACCTTCACTGATGACTTAAGTATATGTGGGTATATTTAATTAATGAAACACAAGTCTGAAACGTTTGAAAAGTTCAAGCAATTTCAGAGTGAAGTTGAGAATCATCATAACAAGAAGATTAAATTCCTGTGATCTGATCGAGGAGGTGAATATCTGAGTTATGAGTTTGGCAGTCACTTAAGACAGTGTGGAATTGTTTCACGGTTGACACCGCCCGGAACACCATAGCGTAATGGTGTGTCTGAATGTTGTAATCAAACCTTATTAGATATGGTGCATTCTATGATGTCTCTTGCTGATTTGCCACTATCATTTTGGGGTTATGCATTAGGGACAACTGCATTCACTTTAAATAGAGCACCATCGAAATCCGTTGAGATGACGCCATCTGAACTGTGGTTTGGCAAGAGGCCAAAGTCGTCATTTCTTAAAATTTGGGGATGTGATGCTTATGTCAGAAAGCTTCAGCCTGAAAAGCTGGAACCCAAAGCAGAGAAATGCGTCTTCATAGGATACCCGAAAGAGACAGTCGGGTATACCTTCTATCTAAGATCCGAAGGCAAAGCGTTTGTCACTAAGAACGGAACATTTCTTGAGAAAGAGTTTCTCTCGAAAGAATTGAGTGGGAGCAAAATTGAGCTTGATGAGGTTATTGAACCTCTACTTCAACCAGAGAGTAGTGCAGCGCAGAAAGTTGTTTCTGTGGAGCCTACGATGGTAGAAGAGGAAGTTAATGATGATGATCATGAAGCTTCGGATCAAGCTGCTATTGAACCTCGTAGGTCGACAAAGCTGCGTACAACTCCTGAGTGGTATGGTAACCCTGTCCTGGAGGTCATGTTGTTGGACAACAATGAACCTACGAGCTATGGAGGAGCAGTAATGTGCCCGGATTTCGAGAAATGGTTAGAGGCCATGAAATCCGAGATGGGATCCATGTATGAAAACAAAGTATGGACTTTGGAAGTATTACCTGAAGGGCGAAAGGCCATTCAGAACAAATGGATCTTTAAGAAGAAGACATACACGAACGGTAATGTCATCGTCTATAAAGTTTGACTTGTGGCAAAGGGTTTTTCACAAGTTCAAGGAGTTGACTATGATGAGACCTTCTCACCCGTAGCGATGCTTAAGTCTGTCAGAATCATCTTGGCAATAGCTGCTTATTTCGACCATGAAATTTGGCAGATGGATGTCAAAAGAGCGTTCCTCAATGGTTTCCTTGAGGAAGAGTTGTATACGATGCAACCAGAAGGTTTTGTCGATCCAGAGAATGCTGACAAAGTTTGTAAACTCCAGCGATCCATTTATGGGATGGGGCAAGCATCTCGGAGTTAGAATAAGCGTTTTGATGAGGTGATCAAAGCGTTTGAGTTTAGACAAGTTTATGGAGAAGCTTTTATTTACCAGAAAGTGAGTGGGAGCTCTATAGCGTTTCTAATATTATATGTGGATGACATATTGCTGATTGGAAACAATATAGAAATGCTGGAAAGCGTGAAGGAATATTTGAACAAGAGTTTTTCAATAAAGGACCTAGGAGAAGATGCTTTCATATTAGGCATTAAGATCTATAGAGATAGATCGAGATGCTTAATAGCACTTTCACATAGCACATGCCTTGATAAAGTTTTGAAGAAGTTCAAAATGGATTAGTCCAAGAAGGGGTTCTTGCCTGTGTTACAAGGTGTGAAGTTGAGTAAGACTCAATGCCCAGTGACTGCAGAAGATAGAGAAAAGATGAGTGTCATCCCCTATGCTTCAACCATAGGCTCTATCATGTATGCAATGCTGTGCACAAGACCCGATGTCAGCCTTGCCATAAGTATGGCCGGAAGGTTTCAAAGTGATCCTGGAATGGAATACTAGGCAGCGGTCAAGAATATCCTTAAGTACCTGAAAAGGTCTAAGGAAATGTTTCTCGTTTATGGAGGTGATGAAGAGCTCGTCGTAAAGGGTTACGTCGATGCAAGCTTTGACACTGATCTGGATGACTCTAAGTCACAAACCGGATATGTATTTATTTTCAACGGGGGAGCGGTAAGCTGGTGTAGTTCCAAGCAAAGCGTGGTAGCCGATTCTACATGCGAAGCGGAGTACATCGCAGCCTCGGAGGCAGCGAAGGAAGGTGTCTGGAGGAAGCAGTTCATGACAGATCTTGGAGTAGTGCCCAGTGCACTGAATCCAATGAACCTGTTCTGTGACAACACTGGTGCCATTGCTCTGGCCAAGGAACCAAGGTTTCACAAGAGGACCAGACACATAAAGCGACACTTCAACTCCATCTGCGATTACATCGAGGGGAAGGACATAAATATTTGCAAAGTGCACACGGATCTGAAAGTTGCAGACCCGTTGACTAAACCTCTTCCAAGGGCTAAACATGATCAACACCAGAACTGCATGGGTGTTCGATTCATTACAATGTAAATCACATAGTGATGTGAACTAGATTATTGACTCTAGTGCAAGTGGGAGACTGTTGGAAATATGCCCTAGAGGCAATAAATAAAGTGTTTATTATTATATTTCCTTGTTCATGATAATCTTCTATTATCCATGCTATAATTGTATTGATTGGAAACACATTACATGTGTGGGTAAATAGACAACACTTTGTCCCTAGTATGCCTCTAGTGAACTAGCTCGTTGATCAAAGATGGTCAAGGTTTCCTAGCCATTGACATGTGATGTCATTTTATAACGGGATCACATCATTAGGAGAATGATGTGATGGACAAGACCCAAACTACAAACGTAGCATATGATCGTGTCAGTTTATTGCTACTGTTTTCTGCATGTCAAGTATATGTTCCTATGACCATGAGATCATGCAACTCACGGACATCGGAGGAGTGCCTTGTGTGTATCAAACATCGCAACGTAACTGGGTGACTATAAAGGTGCTCTACAGGTATCTCCGAGGATGTCTGTTGAGTTGGCATGGATCAAGACTGGGATTTGTTACTCCGTGTGACGGAGAGGTATCTCAGGGCCCACTCGGTAATACAACATCACAATAAGCCTTGCAAGCAATGTGACTAAGTGTTAGTCATGGGATCTTGTATTATGGAATGAGTAAAGAGACTTGCCAGTAACGAGGTTGAACTAGGTATGGAGATATCGATGATCGAATCTCAGGCAAGTAACATACCGAAGAACAAAGGGAACATCATACGGGATTTAGTGAATCCTTGACATAGAGGTTCAACCGATAAAGATCTTCGTAGAATATGTAGGAACCAATATGGGCATCCAGGTCCCAATATTGGTTATTGACCGTAGAGGTGTCTCGGTCATGTCTACGTAGTTCTCAAACCCGCGGGGTCTGCACACTTAAGGTTCAGTGACGTTTCGGTAGTATAGAGTTATGTATGGTGGTGACCGAAGGTTTTTTGGAGTCCCGAATGAGATCCCGGACGTCACGAGGAGCTCCGGAATGGTCTGGAGGTAAATATTGATATATAAGAAGTCCTATTTTGGTCATCGAAAAAGTTTCGGGCTCATCGGTAGTGTACCGGGAGTGCCGGTAGTGTACTGGGAGGCCATCAGGAGGGGTATTTCGACCCAAGAGGCTACATGGGCTGTGAGAGGATGAATACCAGCCTTGGTGGTCTAGTGGGAGTTCCCCACAAGGCCCATGCGTCTAGGGGAAGAAAAACCCAATAGGAAAAGTGGAAAAAAGGCAAAAGGGGAGGAATCCTAGTCCTACTAGGATTGGAGGAGGAATCCTCCTCTCCTCCCCCTTCGGCCGAAGCAAGAAGGCCTTGGCACTTGTGACAAGGCCTCTCCTCCCTCCCTCTTATATATACTAGAGTTTTTAGGGTTTTGGCACAGAATTTTCAGCCACGTGCCACCCGTTCCTCCAGTGCATAGTTTCTCCTCTAGATCGGATTTCTGCAGTGCTCAGGCGAAGCCCTGCTGGAATAGCTCCACCACCATCGTCGGAGCGCCGTCACGCTGCCGGAGAACTCTTCTACCTCTCCGCTCCCTCTTGCCGGATCAAGATGGTGGAGATCGTCATCAAGCCGTACTTGTGCTGAACGCGGAGGTGCCGTCTGTTCAGCGCTAGATCGGAAGGACCGTGATCAAGTTTGCGGGATGGATCATGATCAAGTTCGCGGGACGGATCATGATGGGATCGCGGGACGGATCGTGATTGGATCGCGGGACGGATCGTGATTGGATCGCGGGACGCACGACGATTTGGATCGCAAAGACGTTCGACTACACCAACCACGTTTCTTAACGCTTCCCGCTTAGCGATCTACAAGGGTATGTAGATCCACTCTCCCTCTCGTAGATGCTCATCACCATGGATAGGTCTTGCGTGAACGTAGGAAAATTTTGTTTCCCATGTGACGTTCCCCAACAACACCATCACTGGGGAACCTCTCCGCCATGGCAAGTGCTTGAGGACAGGACGGAGAGAGGGCGAGAAAGGTGGTCTAGTGCTAATGCGGAGCATCCCATGATCACCCCCAAGGACCCATTACCAATACCTCAAGCTACGAAAGGATCATGACAAGAGCATGTGCACGTGCCATTGCAAACGAGGTGACATCTCACCTATATGATTTTCCCTTTGATGTTCATGGAACTTGGATGCTGTTGGAAATATGCCCTAGAGGCAATAATAAATTAGTTATTATCATATTTCCTTATTCATGGTAATCGTTTATTATCCATGCTAGAATTGTATTGATTGGAAACTCAGATACATGTGTGGATACATAGACAACACCATCTCCCTAGTATGCCTGTGATGGACTAGCTCGTTGATCAAACATGGTTAAGGTTTCCTAGCCATGGACATGAGATGTCATTTGATAACGGGATCATATCATTAGGAGAATGATGTGATGGACAAGACCCAAACTATAAATGTAGCATATGATCGTGTCAGTTTATTGCTATAGTTTTCTGCATGTCAAGTATCTATTCCTATAACCATGAGATCATACAACTCACTGACACTGGAGGAGTAACTTGTGTGTATCAAATGTCGCAACATAACTAGGTGACTATAAAGGTGATCTACAGGTATCTCCGAGGGTGTCTGTTGGGAGGGAATGAATCAAGACTAAGATTTGTTACTCGGTGTGACGGAGAGGTATCTCAGGGCCCACTCGGTAATACAACATCACAATAAATAGGGCACCATCTAAATCTGTTTAGATGACACCGTATGAATTATGCTTTGATAGAAGCCTAAGCTGTCATTTCTTAATGTTTGGGGTTGCGATGCTTATGTGAAAAAGGGTTTTCACCTAATGAGCTCGAACCCAAAGCGGACAAATGCATCTTCATGGAATACCCTAAGAACAGTTGGGTATACCTTCTATCTCAGATCCGAGCACAAAGTGTTTGTTGCTAAAACGGGTCCTTTCTCGAGAAGAGTTTCTCTCGAAAGAATTGAGTGGGAGGAAGATAGAATTTGATGAGGTTGTTGAACCTTTGTTTCAACTAGAGAGTAGCGCAGCGCAGAAAGATGTTTCTGTGGAGCCTATGTCAGTTGAAGAGGAAGTTAATGATGATGATCATGAAGCTTCAGATCAAGTTACTATCAAACCTCGTAGGTCGACAAGGACGCGTACTACTCCTGAGTGGTACGACAACCCTGTCTTAGAGGTCATGTTGTTGGACAACAATGAACCTACGAACTATGGAGAAGCGATGATGGGCCCGGATTCTGACAAATGGTTAGAGGCCATGAAATCCGAGGAAGGATCCATGTATGAAAACCAAGTATAGACTTTGGTAGACTTGCTCGTTGGACGGCAGGTCGTTGAGTACAAATGGACCTTTAAGATGAAGACACACGCTGATGGTGAATGTCACAATTTATAAAGCTCGACTTGTCGCAAAGAAGTTTCCGCCAAGTTCAAGGAGTTGACTTCGATGAGACTATCTCACTCGTAGCGATGCTAAAGTCTGTTGGAATTATGTTAGCAGTTGCTGCATTTTTCAATTATGAAATCTGGCAGATGGATGTCAAAACATCGTTTCCTTCCTTGAGGAAAGGTTGTATGAGATACAACCAGAAGGTTTTGTCAGTCCTAAGGATGCTAAAAGGTATGCAAGCTTCAGTGATCCTTCTATGGACTGAAGCAAGCATCTTGGAGTTGGAATACATGCTTTGATAAGGTGATCAAAGTTTTTGAGTCTATGCAAAGTTTGTGAGAAACTTGTATTTACAATAAAGTGAGTGGGAGCACTATAGAGTTTCTGGTAAGTATATGTGGTTGACATATTGTTGATCGAAAATGATGTAGAATTTCTGGAAAGCATAAAGGGTTGTTTGAAAAGAGTTTCTTAATGCTTCCCACTTAGCGATCTACAAGAGTATGTAGATCCACTCTCCCTCTCGTAGATGCTCATCACCATGGATATCTTGCGTGTGCGTAGGATTTTTTTTTGTTTCCCATGCAACGTTCCCCAACAGATGCTACCTTAAGCGGAGACTCTTTGCATGGCCAAGGACCCACAACCGAAGCTACAGGCGCCAAACAACCGACCCCACCTTGGATATCCGGCACCCGACCCCGGAAATCCGGTGAGGCCAAGGCCGAACCGAGTGGAAACCAGCCCCATGAGCCTGGACATACGGCCCCCAAGCCCGGACATCCGGCCGACCCCTAAAGCCCTAGACATCTGGCCCCCATGCCAGGACATCTGGCCCCTATGCGGGCAGACTTGGCCCAAGTGGCCATGTATCTCTTTGCCCCCCAATTCCACTAGCACTATATAAAGGACCCCTCCCCCTCAAGTTAGGGTTAGCTTATGTTTAGCAAAAACCATTGTTGAGCACAACTCCATCTACTTCCTTCCCTCATGGAAAGATTCCCCTCTACGTGAGAAGATCCGAAGTGATGCCAAGGCCCCTCTAGAGGGAAGATCCTACGGGATTCAAGGCCTCCTCCTTTGGAGTGAGGAGAACTATCGGTTAACGTGTATCCTTTTGTTGATCGTGGATCTTTGTATCTCGTGTGTTCGTGTGTTTCTAGTGGATGTGTGATCGGAGTTCGTCCATGAGTTTGTGATTTCTCTTTGGTTTTCTCCCTTTCCCCCCTCCTAGTGTGAAAAGATCCGTGTTACCGGGATTTCCCCGTATCAAATTGGTATCATCAGCCACGTTGATTCACACCTTGGAGTCTCTCCCTCCACTTTCTAGCCAATTTTTTCTTTGATTTGACCTAATTTCGAAAATCGACACAAAAATAACCCTACCAAAATTTCTTGGATTCGTTGGATTTGAGGAGATTTTGTTGATTTGGATCTGTGGATTTCGAAGTGGACAAGTGGACCTATCTTTTCCCCATCATCCTCGTCGATTTCCCTTGTCAAATCGCCCCAAATTTGTAGAAAAAATTGCGTGTTCATCTTCTAGTTCATAGGTATTTCTGAGATCCAATCGGGATCGGGCACCCCAGACATCCGGCCTAGACCCCGGGCATCCGATGCATTTGCCCAGACATCCGGCCCCTAGCAGCCAGCAAAGTTGTCTTGCCTCTCTTTAGACATATTTTTGTTGTTTCCACCATTTCTTCAGGAACCCTGCGCCATTTCTTCCACAACCCATTTGTATTTGAGATTTTGAGTTGCGAGCCCTGCCACTTCCTAAGGTGTTTAGGCTAATTAGGAGTGGTTATTCATCGACATCGCCGCTCATCATCGCCCCGGATCATCGTCAACCAACTCTTCATTGACACCACACCGTAAGCAAGGACGGTAACCGCGATGACACTTTTGACATATACCCTTGCCATTACATTGTTACCACGAGCCTATTTGCGTTACTTGCCTATCGAGACTAGCCATTGAGTATTGTTGGGCAACGCTACTTATGCACTTTAGTGATACATACTCCGCATAGCTACAATTGTGTGCATATATAATCATATCATCTCTTGTGTTGCATAGTACCCGCATACATAATTGCTATCTTGGTGTGCACATCCCGCATAGTGACAATCCAAATATCAGTGCTGAAAGAAAGAGAAACAAAGCTTTTAAGCAAGGACAAAATAGCAAAAGCATCGCCAAATTTGCATATCATACTATTGAAAATATGCCCTAGAGGCAATAATAAATTGATTATTATCATATTTCCTTGTTCATGATAATCGTTTATTATCCATGCTAGAATTGTACTGATCAGAAACTCATATACATGTGTGGATACATAGACAACACCATGTCCCTAGTATGCATCTAAAGGACTTGCTCGTTGATCAAATATGGTTAAAGGTTTCCTAGCCATGGTCATGAGATGTCATTTGATAACGGGATAACATCATTAGGAGAATAATATGATGGAAAAGACCCAAACAATAAACATAGCATATGATCGTGTCAGTTTATTGCTACAGTTTCTGCATGTCAAGTATATGTTCCTATGACCGTGAGATCATGCAACTCACTAACACTGGAGGAGTGCCTTGTGTGTATCAAATGTCGCAACGTAACTGGGTGACTATAAAGGTGCTCTATAGGTATCTCTGAGGGTGTCTGTTGGGTTGGCATGGATCAAGACTGGGATTTGTTACTCCGTGTGACGGAGAGGTATCTCAGGGCCCACTCGATAATACAACATCACAATAAGCCTTGCAAGCAATGTGACTAAGTGTTAGCCACGGGATCTTGTATTACGGAATGAGTAAAGAGACTTTCCGGTAACGAGGTTGAACTAGGTATGCAGATACCGATGATCGAATCTTGGGCAAGTAACATACCGATAAACAAGGGGAACATCATACGAGATTAACTGAATCCTTGACATAGAGGTTCGACCGATAAAGATCTTCGTAGAATATGTAGGAACCAATATGGGCATCCAGGTCCCGCTATTGGTTATTGACCGTAGAGGTGTCTCGGTCATGTCTACATAGTTCTTGAACCCGCAGGGTCTGCACACTTAAGGTTCGGTGACGTTTCGGTAGTATAGAGTTATGTATGGTGGTGACCGAAGATTGTTTAGACTCCCGGATGAGACCCCAGACGTCATGAGGAGCTCCGAAATGGTCCGGAGGTAAATATTGATATATTGGAAGTCCTATTTTGGTCGCCGGAAAAGTTTCGGGCTTATCGGTAGTGTACCGGGAGACCATTGGGAGGGGTATTTCGACCCAAGAGGCTACATGGGTTGTGGTAGGATGAATACCATCCCTTACTGGGCTGGTGGAAGTCCCGCAAAGGCCCATGTAGCTGGGAAAGGAAAACCCAAAGAAAAAAGGTGGAAAAAGGCACAAAAGGCTAATAAGGAAGGAGTCCTAGTCCTAATAGGATTGGAGGAGGATTCCTCCTCTCCTCTCCTTGCGCCAAGGGCAAAGTTGCTGGCCCTTGGTGCGCCAGACCCCTCCTCTCTTCCTCTTATATATACTAGAGGTTTTAGGATTTTTTGCACGCATAGAAAACAGCCACGTGGTACCCTCTCCTCTAGTGCATAGTTTCTCCTCTAGATCGGTTTTCTACAGTGCTTAGGCGAAGCCCTGCCGGAATAGCTCCACCACCATTGCCACAACTCCGTCGCGCTGCCTGAGAACTCTTCTACCTCTCCACTCCCTCTTGATGGATCAAGAAGGCGGAGATCATCATCGAGCTATACGTGTGTTGAATGAGGAGGTGTCGTCCGTTCGGTGCTAGATCGGAAGGACCGTGATCAAGATCGCGAGACGGATCATGATGAGATCGCGGGACGGATCATGATTGGATCGCAGGACGGATCATGATGGGAACACAGGATGCTCGGCGATTTGGATCGCGAAGACGTTCGACTACATCAACCGCGTTTCTTAACGCATCCCGCTTAGCGATCTACAAGGGTATGTAGATCCACTCTCCCTCTCATAGATACTCATCAACATGGATAGATCTTGCGTGTGTGTAGGAAATTTTTTGTTTCTCATGCAACGTTCGCCAATAGTGGTATCAGAGCTAGGTCTATGTGTAGATGATATCTCGAGTAGAACACAAAGAGTTTGTGGGCGTTGATGCATAGATTGCTTCCTCCCTTGGTCGTGTTTTAGTTCAGTGATATTGTGGGATGAAGTAGCCCAGACCAACATTACTCATACGCTTCCGAGAGACCGGTTCCATCGACTGGCGTGTGACTTTGTTGCACAAAGATGGCTAGCCGGTGTCAGTCTCTCCTACTTTAGTTTGATCGGATTCGACAAAGACGGTCCTTGAGAAGGTTGAAAAGCAATTTATGTATCACCGTTGTGGTTTTGCGTAGGTGAGAATTTTTCTTGCTAGATACCCGTAGCAGCCACTTAAAACTTGCAACAACAATTAGAGGACGTCTAACTTGTTTTTGCAGGGTATGTTGTGATATGATATGGCCAATTACATGATGATATATATGTGATGTATGAGATGATCATGTGTTGTATAGAATATCATGACTTGCATGTCGATGAGTATGGCAACCGGCAAGAGACATAGGGTTGTCTTTAATTATTGTATGACCTGCGTGCCAATCATTAAGCGCTATGTAATGCTTTAGTTTATCGCTAAACAGTAGATATAGTAGTATGAGCATGGTGGGTCGACAACCCCGATGGTGACACATTGATGGAGATCAAGATGATGGAGATCATGGTGTCATGCCGGTGACGATGGAGATCATGCCGGTGCTTTCAAGATGGAGATCAAAAGCACAAGTTCATGGCCATATCATGTCACTTATGATTTGCATGTGATGTTAATCCTTTTATGCACCTTCTTTTGCTTAGGACGACGATAGCATTATAAGGTGATCCCTCACTTCAATTTCAAGATAAATTGTGTTCTCCCCGAGTGTGCACCGTTGCTAAAGTCCATTGTGTCGAGACACCACGTGATGATCGGATGTGATAGACTCTACGTTCACATACAATGGGTGCAAGCCAGTGTTGCACATGCAAAACACTTAGGTTAAACTTGACGAGCCTAGCGTGTAGAGACATGGCCTTGGAACACAAGAGACCGAAAGGTCGAACATGAGTCATATAGTAGATATGATCAACATGATGATGTTCACCATTGCAACCACCTCAACTCACGTGATGATCGGACTTTAGTTGGTGAATTTGGATCATGTATCACTTGAATGACCGGAGGGATGTCAATTTGAGTGGGAGTTCTTAGGCAATATGATTAATTGAACTCATTATCATAAACATAGTCAAAGTGTCTTTGCAAATTATGTTGTAGATTACTAGCTCATATTGTAGCTCCCTTGAATTTTTTATATGTTCCTAGAGAAGTAGAGTTGAAAGATGATGGTAGCAATATTGCGGACTGGGTCCGTGATCTGAGGATTGTCCTCATTGCTGCACAAGAGGCTTATTTCCTTAATGCACCGCTCGGTGCGCCACCCCCTCTGGCGTCGTCTGTAGATGTTGTGAACATCTGACAAGCATGTTCCGATGACTACATAATAGTTTAGTGTGTCATGCACTACGGCTTAGAATTGAGGCTTCAAAACGTTTTGAACATCACGGAACATATGAGATGTTCTGAGAGCGGAAATTCTGATCTCAGGCTCGTGCCCGTGTTGTGAGATATGAGATCTCCAACAAGATTCTTTGCCTGCAAGATGAAGGAGGATAGCTCAAATCATTGAGCATGTGCTCAGATTGTCTGAGTAGTAAAATCGCTTGAATCGAGTGGGAGTTGATCTTCCAGATAAGATAGTGATTGATATGGTTCTCCAAAGTCACTGTCACTAAGCTGCTAGAGCTTCGTGATGAACTATGAAATGCCAGGGATAGAATTGATGATCCCTAAGCTATTCGCGATGTTTGACACCACAAAAGTAGAAAGAAAGAAGGAGCATCAAGTGTTGATGGTTAGTAAAACCACTAGTTTCGAGAAGGGCAAGGACAAGGAGGGAACCTTCATGGACGGCAAGTCAGTTGCTACTCCAGTGAAGCAACCCAAAGTTGAACCCAAACCCGAGACTAAGTGCTTCTATTATGAGGAGAGCGGTCGCTGAAGCGGAACAACCCTAGATACTTGGTAGATAAGAAGACTGGCAACGTCGACAGAAGTATATTTGATATACGTGTTATTGATGTGTACCTTGCTAGTACTCCTAGTAGCACCTGGGTATCGGATACCGGTTCAGTTGCTAAAATGTTAGTAACTCGAAATAAAAGCTACGAAATAAACAGAGACTAACTAAGGGTGAGGTGACGATGTGTGTTGGAAATGTTTCCAAGGTTGATGTGATCAACATCGCACGCTCTCTCTACTTTCAGGATTAGTGACGAACCTAAATAAATGTTATTTGGTGTTTGCGTTGAGCATGAACATGATTAGATCATGTTTATTGCAATACAGTTATTCATTTAAGTTAGAGAATAATGCTTATTCTGTTTACATGAACAATACCTTCAATGGTCGTGCACCTAATGAATGGTTTGTTATATCTTGATCGTAGTAGTACACATGTTCATAACATAGATGCCAAAAGATACAGAGTTAATAATGATAGTACCACATACTTGTGGCACTGTGGCTAAATGTCATATTGGTGTAAAGCGCATGAAGAAAACTCCATGATGATGGATCTTTGGACTCGTTCGATTTCGAATCGATTGAGACATGTGGACCATGCCTCGTGGGCAAGATGACTAAAACCCCGTTTTTCAATATGATAGAGCGGGGCAAGTAACTTATTGGAAATGATACATGTTGATGTATACGGTTCAATGAGTGTTGTAGCATGTAGTGGATATCATTATTTTCTTACCTTCACTAATTATTTGAGTAGATATAGTGTATATTTACTTAATTAAACATAAGTGTGAATCATTTGAAATAGTTCAAACAAATTCAGAGTGAAGTTTAACATCATCATGACAAGAAGATAAAAATGTCTACGATGTGATCGTGGAGGTGAATATCTGAGTTACGAGTTTGGCATACAGATTCAGACAATGTGGAAGTTGTTTCACAACTCACGCCACCTGGAACACCATAGTATGATGGTGAGTCCGAATGTCGTAGTCGTCCTCTATTGGATATGGTGCGAGTTATGATGTCTCTTATCAGTTTGCCACTATCGTTTTGGGTTATGCATTAGAGACAACTACATTCACTTTAAATAGGGCACCATCTAAATCCGTTGAGATGACACCATATGGTTTGACATAAATCTAAGCTGTCATTTCTTAATGTTTGGGGCTGCGACACTTATGTGAAAAAGGTTTTTACCTAAAGAGATCGAACCCAAAGCGGACAAATGCATCTCCATAGAATACTCTAAGAACAATTGGGTATACCTTCTATCTCAGATCCGAGCACAAAATGTTTGTTGCTAAAACGGGTCCTTTCTCAAGAGAGAGTTTCTCTCGAAAGAATTGAGTGGGAGGAAGATAGAACTTGATGAGGGTGTTGAACCTTTGTTTCATCCATACAGTAGCGCGGCACAGAAAGATGTTTCTATAGAGCCTACGTCAGTTGAAGAGGAAGTTAATGATGATGATCATGAAGCTTCGAATCAAGTTACTATCGAACCTCGTAGGTCCACAAGGACGCGTACTACTCCTGAGTGGTACGGCAACCCTATCTTAGAGGTCATGTTGTTGGACAATGATGAACCTATGAACTGTGGAGAAGCGATAATGGGCCTGGATTCCGACAAATGGTTAGAGGCCATGAAATCTGAGAAAGGATCCATGTATGAAAACCAAGTATAGACTTTGGTAGACTTGCTCGTTGGACGGCATGTCGTTGAGTACAAATGGATCTTTGAGATGAAGACACACACTCATGGTGAATGTCAACATTCATAAAGGTCGACTTGTCGCAAAGAAGTTTTTGCCAAGTTCATGGAGTTGACTATGATGAGACTTTCTCACTCGTAGCGATGCTGAAGTCTTTTGGAATTGTGTTAGTAGTTGCTGCGATTTTCATATTATGAAATCTGGCAGATGGATGTCAAAACATCAATTCCTTCCTTGAGGAAAGGTTGTATGAGATACAACCAGAAAGTTCTGTCAGTCCTAAGGATGCTAAAATGTGTGCAAGGTTCAGTGATACTTCTATGGACTGAAGCAAGCATCTCGGAGTTGGAATATACACTTTGATGAGGTGCTCAAAGTTTTTGAGTCTATGCAAAGTTTATGAGAAACTTGTATTTACAATAAAGTGAGTGGGAGCACTATAGAGTTTCTGATAAGCATATGTGGTTGACATATTGTTGATCTGAAGTAATGTAGAATTTCTGGAAAGCATAAAGGGTTGTTTGAAAAGATTTTTTCAAAAGAAGACCTGAATAAAGCTACTTAATTGTAGGGTAACGAGATCTATAGAGATAGATCAAGACGCTTCATGAGACTTTCAATGAGTACATACCTTGACAAGATTTTGAAAGAGTTCAAAATGGATCAGTCAAAGAAAAGAGTTCTTTCCTGATTTGTGAGGTGTGGAGTTGAGTGAGACTCAAAACTTGACCACGGTAGAAGAAAGAGAAAGGACGAAAGTCGTCCCCTATGATTTAGCCATAGGCTATATATTATGCCATGCTGTGTACCGCACCTCGTTTGTGCCTTGCCATGAGTCTGTCAAGGGGTACAAAAGTGATCCAGGAGTGGATCACTCGACATCGGTCAAAGTTATCCTTAGTAACCAGAGGACTAAGGAGATTTTTTCTCAATTATGGAGGTGATAAAGAGTTCGTCGTAAAGAGTTACGTCGACGCAAGCTTTAACACTAATTTGGATGGCTCTTAGTAGCAATCCGGATGCGTATAGTGGAGCAGCCATTTGGAATAGCGCCAAGTAGAGTGTGGCAGCAGTGTCTATAGTAAGACATAGAGATTTGCAAAGTACACACGGATCTGTGTATCACAGACCCGTTTGCTAAAAGACCTCTCTCATATGCAAAGCATTATCGAGCCCCAGAACTCATTGGGTGTTAGATTCATAACAATGCGAATCACATGATGATGTGAACTAGATTATTGACTCTAGTGCAAGTGGGAGACTGTTTGAAATATGCCCCCTAGAGGCAATAATAAATTGGTTATTATCATATTTCCTTGTTCATGATAATCGTTTATTATCCATGCTAGAATTGTATTGATCGGAAACTCAAATACATTTGTGGATACATAGAGAATACCATGTCCCTAGTATGCATCTAAAGGACTAGCTCATTGATCAAAGATGGTTAAAGGTTTCCTAGCCATGGGCATGATATGTCATTTGATAACGGGATCACATCATTAGGAGAATAATGTGATGGAGAAGACCCAGACTATAAATGTATCATATGATCGTGTCAGTTTATTGCTATAGTTTTCTGCATGTCAAGTATATGTTCCTATGACCATGAGATCATGCAACTCACTAACACCGGAGGAGTACCTTGTGTGTATAAAATGTCGCAACGTAACTGGGTGACAATAAATATGCTCTATAGGTATCTCCGAGGATGTCTGTTGGGTTGGCATGGATCAAGACTGGGATTTGTTACTCCGTATGATGGAGAGGTATCTCTGGGCCCACTCGGTAATACAACATCACAATAAGCCTTGCAAGCAATGTGACTAAGTGTTAGCCATGGGATCTTGTATTACGGAACGAGTAAAGAGACTTTCCGATAACGAGGTTGAACTAGGTATGCAGATACCGACGATCAAATCTCGGGCAAGTAACATACTGATAAACAAAGGGAACATCATACGGGATTAACTGAATCCTTGACATAGAGGTTCGACCGATAAAGATCTTCGTAGAAAAATTAGGAACCAATATGGGCATCCAGGTCCCGCTATTGGTTATTGACCATAGAGGTGTCTCGGTCATGTCTACATAGTTCTCGAACCCGCAGGGTCTGCACACTTAAGGTTTAGTGGCGTTTCGGTAGTATAGAGTTATGTATGGTGGTGACCGAAGGTTGTTCGGAGTCCCGAATGAGATACCGGATGTCACGAGGAGCTCCAAAATGGTCCGGAGGTAAATATTGATATATAGGAAGTCCTATTTTGGTCACCAGAAAAATTTCGGGCTCATCGATAGTGTATCGGGAGTGCCGGTAGTGTACCGGGGGACCATCGGGAGGGGTATTTCGACCCAAGAGGCTACATGGGCTGTGGGAGGATGAATACCAGCCCTTAGTGGGCTTGTGGAAGTCCCACAAAGTCCCATGCGTCTGGGAAAGGAAAACCCAAAGAGAAAAAGGTGGAAAAAGGCAAAAAGGCTAGTAAGGAAGGAGTCCTAGTCCTGATAGGATTGGAGGAGGATTCCTCCTCTCCTCTCCTTGCGCCAAGGGAAAAGTTGCTGGCCCTTGGTGCGCTAGCCCCCTTCTATCTTCCTCTTATATATACTAGAGGTTTTAGGATTTTTTGCACGCATAGAAAACAGCCATGTGCTACCCTCTCCTCTAGTGCATAGTTTGTCCTCTAGATCGGTTTTCTACAGTGCTTAGGCAAAGCCCTGCCGGAATAGCTCCACCACCATCGCCGCAACGCCGTCGCGCTGCCGGAGAACTCTTCTACCTCTCCGCTCCCTCTTGCTGGATCAAGAAGGCGGAGATCATCATTGAGCTATACGTGTGCTGAACGCGAAGGTGTCGTCCGTTCGGTGCTAGATTGGAAGGATCGTGATCAAGATCGCGAGACGGATCATGATGAGATCGTGGGACGGATCGTGATGAGATCGCGGGATGGATTGTGATTGGATCATGGGATGTATCATGACAGGATCACGGGACGCTTGGCAATTTGTATCGCGAAGACGTTCGACTACATCAACCGCGTTTCTTAACGCTTCCTGCTTAGCGATCTACAAGGGTATGTAGATCCACTCTCCCTGTCGTAGATACTCATCACCATTGATAGATCTTGCGTGTGCATAGGAAATTTTTTGTTTCCTATGCAACGTTCCCCAACACATACTTGATTATCTTGGATCACTTGAGCGAGTGACTCGTGCCTCATACATACATAGCAAGTCGGGAATAGGAAGACAACACATTTTGTTTCTTATATGTTGTGCACAAGTTCGTATCACGCCCATTTGAGAAATCGTGCTAGTGTCTCTCTAGTGTTGTGCAACACGAGCGTTTTCCGTGGACTCCACATTTTGTGCTCATTCCTTGGTTGCACAATCCCAATTATCTATGTGTGTGTGTGTGTTTCCGGGTACACTCATTGCTATTGATCTATATTGTCTTACTTGCGAATTTGCGAATCTCTTTCAACTCTATTGAATCATATTCTCAAATTTCTTGAATTTCATGCCACCATCCTAACCAAGCTACTCCATAAGCATTATTTGTGTAGGTGTGAGAGGGACAATCTTCGGTACCAATTCTACTATTTTCATACTTGCACATTGAGTGATCTTAACCCACTTTCAACATTTGGAATGGTAATTGGTATTGTATTCTCATTCATCCACTTATATATTCTTGAGTGCTATGGATAGGAGCATCATGTCGAACCATACATTCGAGGAGCATGACGACGATGCGAACACCCACGTCATCAAGTTGCACTTCTTCGGTGCAAACAAGGCAATTACTCAAGCTCAAAATGCCTTGAATGACCTCATCAAGAACCTTTCCGCCGACTTGTGCAAATCTGAGGCGTGCACATAGGACTACCTCGACACAAAGCTATCAAGCCAAATGGAGGAATTTTGGTCCTTGATGGTCAACCGCGCTCCCTCTATTTCGACTACGTCAAGACGACGCTCAAGTCAACACTCGTCGGAGTATTCTTCCGAAGCAAGCCCTCGGTGAGCACGTGTTCATCACCAAGACGATTGCTCCAGTCCAAGCTCACCTCAAGGTCATCACCATCAAGCTACCAAGAATCCATTCCATGGCAATGGGGTGCAATACCGCATCCACACTCGAGACCACCGCCGTCAACAAGATCAAGATGTTTTGGAGCAACAACAATGTCGCCAAGAAGAAGAACACCATCTTCGCCATGAACAATCGCTTCAAGCTACTCGTGCCTTGGAAGAAGCTACTCAAGCCTTGGAGGAGCACAACCGCCAAGCTCATCGCGAACGATAAGCACTCTGGCGAGAACAAAAAGAAGAAGTCATGTGCTAGGAGGAACAACGGGAACAAGAAGAAGAAGCCGCTCGCCAAGAGGAGCAACAAGAATGACAAAACCGTGCACGAGGACCTTGTCAACGACCTCAAGCACATCACGTTGAGCACAATGATGATGACGCCCCAAGGCAACCATAATGTCAATTTGACAACAACATTGACGCACCTCCTCTTCGTCAAGGGCATCACCAAAACAACAACAATGATGAACAGCGCTTCGGCAAGCTCAAGTTCACAATGCCTAAGTTCTCCAGAAGCAAACCCCAAAGACTACCTTTCATGGGCACTCAAAGTTGACAAGATATTCCATTTGCACAACTTTGAGGAAGAGAAGAAGATTGCCATGGCCTCCCTTGAGTTCCAAGACCATTTTATTATTTGGTGGGAACAAGTGATTGAGCGAAGAAGAGAAAGAGGTGAACCTCCTATCACCACTTAGGCTCAAATGAAGGATCTCATGAGAGCTCGTTTTGTGCCTACACACTACAACTGGGATCTCTTCAAGAAACTCCAACTACTCAATCAAGGCATAAAGTCTATAGACGAATACTATCAAGAAATGGAAATTGCCATCATTCGAGCCAATGTCAAGGAAGATGACGAGCAAAAATGGCGCGCTTCTTGAATGGTCTCAACTACCAAGTCAATAAAATCACAGACTTCCAACCACACTCCAACTTACTGGAGCTATTCCATCAAGCACAAAAGGCGGAACATCAAGTGCAAGATGACTACAAGTATTCCAAGTTCTCTTACAAGATCCACGGATCAAGTTCTCAAACTTCTACGACAACGATGCCTTCGACTATGAAATCTACAACACCTACTAGTGACAAGTCAACCTCCAAGGACAAGATGACTTCGTCAAACCGTCATACTACTTCAAGAAACTACAAGCCAAGGGCTTCATCCTCTACACCGACACCGGATGACACTGCTAAATCAAGCTCCATCAAGTGTTTCACGTGCCAAAGCCATGGCCACAAGACCTACGGGTGTCCAACAAGACGGGTCATGATTCTTCAAGACGATGGCACGTGACTCTATGAGCGGCGATGAGATGCAAGCATTGGAACACATCGCCATGCACCGACAAGTCAATGAAGACAAAGATTCACAAATCTTTTGTGACAACGATTCGAGCCCCACTCTCATTGTTTCCAAGGTTTTGACTCTTCAACAACAAGGAGATGAGAACCAACGTTGCCACATTTTCCACACCAAGGCAGGTATCCAAGGAAAATCCATCAAGGTCATCATAGATGGAGGAAGTTGCCACAATTTGGCTAGTGAAGACCTTTGTCCAAAGCTCCAATTGGTAAGAAGAAGCACCCTTGCCCTTACAAGGTCCAATGGCTTAGTGACTCCGACACTATCCAAGTTGATCACACGATGCAAGTTTCCTACAAGTAGGCGCTTATGAAGACACCTTCGAGTGTGATGTGGTTCCCATATCCGTTTGCCATCTACTCCTTGGGAGACCTTGATAATTTGATCGCGGCATCATCCAGAATGGGCAGACTAGTCACTATAGCTTCAAAATGAAGGTCAAGGAATATGTGCTTCGACCAATGTCTCCAAGTCAAGTAACCATCGACAAGAAAGCTTCATACCATCATGGAGATAAACATGAGAGAGTGATCCACCTCAAAGAGAGTGGATGCCACAAGCCAAAAATGGGCGACTCCACGATGAAGGACATGAGAGATCTAGTTCTTTTAGCCATCAAAAGAGATTTGAGGGATGTGAGTGAGAGCCCATCAACCGTTCTTCACTATGTGCTTGTGCGCAAGGATGATGTCGTACAACCTAACCCTTCACAACATCTTCCTCTTGTGTTATCTCAATTGTTGTAGGAATTTCAAGATGTATTTCTCGATGAGCTACCTCCGGGACTACCACCAAAACGAGGGATCGAACACTGCATCGATCTTATTCCGGGCGCACCACTCCCCAACAAGGCACGCTACCGTGTCAACCCCGAAGAGACTAAGGATATCCAAAGGCAAGTCCAAAAACTCCTAGATAAAGGGCATGCATGTGAGAGTTTAAGTCCTCGTGCGGTCCCCGTGATTCTAGTACCTAAGCAAGACGGTAATATGCGAATGTGTTTGGATTGCCGCCCTGTTAATGCTATAACCATTCGATATCGCCATCCTATTCCTCGCCTAGATTATATGCTAGATGAACTTAGTGGTGCCAGTATATTGTCCAAGATTGACTTGAAAAGTGGTTACTATCAAATACACATACAAGAGGGCGATGAGTGGAAAACGGCTTTCAAAACTAAGTTTGGTCTATATGAATGGCTAGTGATGCCTATGGGCTTATCTGAAGCACCGGGTACATTTATGCATGTCATGCACCATGTCTTACGCCCATTCATTCGATATTGCATTGTGGTATACTTTGATGACATCTTATTTTTAGCGAATCTCTTGAGGGGCATGCTAAACATGTTAGGGAAGTATTGCAAGTTCTTAGGAAGGAACAATTGTATGCTAACATGGAAAAGTGCACTTTTGGTGTAGAAAAGGTTGTCTTCCTAGGATTTGTGCTTTCTTCTAAGGGTGCTTCTGTCGATGAAACTAAAATTGATGCAATTAAAACTTGGCCCACACCCACTAATTTGCAACAAGTGCGTAGCTTCCTAGGACCAACCGGCTTCTACCGTCGCTTTGTTAAGGATTTTAGCACTATTGCATCTCCTCTACATGCTCCGAGCAAGAAAAATGCACCTTTCATTTGGGGACCAACGCAAGACACCGCATTCCTTGAGCTTAAAAAATTTGCTTACTCATGCACCTTTGCTTGCATTACCCAACTTTGATAAACTTTTGAAGTGCATTGTGACGCTAGTGGTAATGGCATAGGTGGCGTGCTAATGTAAGAAAAGCGCCCAATTGCGTACTTTAGTGAGAAAATTTCCGGCGCTCAACTTAACTACCCCATCTATGAGAAGGAATTGTATGCTTTGGTGAGAATATTATATGTTTGGGTGCATTATCTCCGTCCACATGAATTTGTTATTGATACCGATTATGAAACTCTCAAGTATCTTAAGGGTCAAACTAAGTTGAACAAACAACATGATAAATGGAGTGAATTTACTGAGTCTTTTCCTTATGTCATCAAGTACATTAAGGGTAATGGAAATGTTGTGGGAGATGCTCTTTCCCGCAAATGCATGCTCCTTACTCATCTTGAACTGAATGTCATTGGTTTTGAGCATATCAAAGACTTGTATGAGCATGATGTTTATTTTGCTACTCCATATGCCAAGTGCCAAGTAAATACTTGTTGGGAAACTTATTACATGAAAGATGGCTATCTTATGCATGTTAAAAAACTTTGTATACCCGAGTCTTCTCTTCGTTTGTTGCTTTTGCAAGAAGCTAACACTGGAGGACTAATGGGTCACTTTGGATGCGACAAGACATATGCCACCCACTCCAACAAGTACTTTTGGCCAAAGATGTTTCGTGACGTTGCACGCTTCACCAACCGATGCTCTACATGTCACAAAGCTAAGTCAAAAGCTCAATCCCATGGTCTTTACATGCCACTTCCTATACCATTTCAACCTTGGGAAGACATTAGCATGGACTTCATGCTTCGTTTGCCACGCACTAAATATGGCCATGATTCCGTGTTTGTTGTTGTAGATCGTTTTTCCAAAATGACTCATTTTATTCCATGTCATAAGACCGACGATGCTTCACATATTGCAAATATGTTTTGTAGGGATATCTTACGACTACGTGGAGTGCCCAAGACCATTGTCTCGGATCGCTACGTGAAGTTCCTTAGCTAGTTTTGGAAGACCATATGCGCCAAAATCGGGATCAAGCTACTATTCTCTTCGGCCTTTCATCCACAAGCCGATGGCCAAACGGAGGTGACGAACCGGACACTCTCAACTCTCCTTCACGTGTTGATCAAGAAGAATCTCAAGGAATGGGAAGATTGCCTCCCCATCGCCGAGTACGCATACAACCGTGCAAGACACTTCACCATCGGCAAGTATCCTTTCGAGGTGGTCTACGGCTTCAACCCATTGTCCCCATTGGACATACTCCTGCCTCCACTCCAAGAGCGAGTGAACATGGACGCAACACAAGGGAAAGCTACATCATTAAGATGCATGAAAATACAAGGAGCATGATAGAACGTCGAGTGGAACGAGTCACCGCCAAGCGCAACATCGACAAGCACCCCATGGTGTTCAAGGTCGGTGATCTTGTGTGGCTACACCTTTGCAAGGATCGTTTCCCCACCGAGCGCAAGTCCAAGCTGCTTCCTTGATCCGATGGACCCTTTGAGGTGTTGGCACGCTACAACAACAATGCCTACAAGATCGACATTCCACGCGATAAGTACAACATGAGCGACACCTTCAACGTCATGGACAAATCCCCTTTCCTTGGTGATGAAGATATTGATCCGAGGACAGATCTCTTGCAAGGGGGAGAGATGATGCGGAGCATCCCATGTTCACCCTCGTGGACCCATCACCAACACCTCAAGCTACAAAAGGACCCATGATGAGAGCCCGTGAACGTGCCATTGCAAACGAGGTGGCATCTCTCCTATATGGTTGTCCCTTTGATGTTAATGGAACTTGGATGCTACCTCAAGCAGAGATTCTTTGCATGGTCAGGTACAATGGAGATGGCCTAAAAGATGCTCGGAGTGAAGGACAAGCCCCCATGGAGATGGACACAGAGAAGGATGGACAAGAGCAACGAAAGAAGGCAAGCCCACCCTCCACGCCTTGGATATCCGGCCAAGGCCTCAGACATCCGAACCTTGGAGACTGCACTAGCGCCAAGGACCCGCAACCAATGCTATAGGCGTCAGACATGCGGTCTTGGCCTGGACATCTGGCCCAACCCCGGATATCTGGCACCTGACCCCAGAAATCTGGCGAAGCCAAGGCCGAACCGAGTGAAAACCAGCCCCGCCAGCCCGGACATCCGGCTGACCCCTAAAGCCCCGGACATCCGCCTTCCAGGTCTGGACATCCAACCCTTGTGCGGGCAGACTCGGGCCCAAGTTGCCATGTACCCTCTTTGGCGCCCCCAATTCCACTAGCACTATATAAAGGACCCCTCCCCCTCAAGCTAGGGTTAGCTTATGTTTAGCAAAGACCATTGTTGAGCATAGCTCCATCTACTTCCTTCCATCATGGAGAGATTCCCCTCTACGTGAGAAGATCCGAAGTGATGCCAAGGCCCCTCTAGAGGGAAGATCCTACAGGATTCAAGGCATCCTCCTTTGGAGTGAGGAGAACTATCGGTTACCGTGTATCCTTTTGTTAATCGTGGCTCTTTGTATCTAGTGTGTTCGTGTGTTTCTAGTGGATGTGTGATCTGAGTCCGTCTATAAGTTTGTGATTTCTCTTTGGTTTTCTCCCTTTTCCTGTTGGGGAACGTTGCATGGGAAACAAAAATTTTCCTATGCACACGCAATATCTATCCATGGTGATGAGCATCTACGAGATGGAGAGTGGATCTACATACCCTTGTAGATCGCTAAGTGGGAAGCATTAAGAAACGCGGTTGATGTAGTCGAACGTCTTCACGATCCAAATCGCCGAGTGTCCTGCGATCCCATCATGATCCATCCCGCGATCTCATCACGATCCGTCCTGCGATCTCATCATGATCCGTCCCGCTATCTTATCACGATCCGTCCCGCGATCCAATCACGAATCGTCTCGCGATCTTGATCACGGTCCTTCCGATCTAGCACCAAACGGACGGCACCTCCGCGTTCAGCACACGTACAGCTCGATGACGATCTTCGCCTTGTTGATCCAGCAAGAGGGAGCGGAGAGGTAGATGAGTTCTCTAGCAGCGCAACGACATTGTGGCGATGGTGGTGGATCTATTCTAGCAGGGCTTTGCCTAAGTACCTCTAAAACCAATCTAGAGGAGAAACTACGATCTAGAGTAGAGGCAGCACGAGGCTATTTTTCTGTGTGTAAAAAAATGCTCAAACCTCTATATATATAGGAGGAGGATAAGAGGAGGCTTGGCCGCCAGGGGCCAGCCCTTTGGCGTCGAACGAAGTGGAGGGAGGAGTCCTACTCCTCCACTCCTAGTCGAATTAGGACTCCTTCCTTATTTTAGCCTTTTTCCACCTTTCTCCAACTTGGGCTTTCTTTCCAGCCTCATGGGCTTCAAGTGGGGCGTCGTCCAGCCCACTAAGGGCTGGTATACCTTATCCCACATCCCATGTAGCCTCTTGGGTCGAAATACCCCTCCCGATGGTCCCCCGGTACCCTACCGGCACTCTCGGTACACTACCGATGAGCCCGAAACTTTTTCGGTGACCAAAACAGGACATCCTATATATCAATCTTTACCTCAGGACCATTCCGGAGCTCCTGTGATGTCCGGGATCTCATCCGGGTGTCCGAAGAACCTTAGGTCTCCACCATACATAACTCTATACTACCGAAACGTCATCGAACCTTAAGTGTGCAGACCCTGCGGGTTCGAGAACTATGCAGACATGACCGAGACACCTCTACGGTCAATAACCAATAGCGGGACCTCGATGCCCATATTGATTCCTACATATTCTATGAAGATCTTTATCGGTTGAACCTCTATGTCAAGGATTCAGTTAATCCCGTATGATGTTCCCTCCGTTCTTCGGTATGTTACTTGCCCGAGATTCGATCGTCGGTATGTTCATACCTAGTTCAATCTCATTGCCGGCAAGTCTCTTTACTCGTTCCGTAATACAAGATACCGTGGCTAATACTTAGTCACATTGCTTGCAAGGCTTATTTGTGATGTTGTATTACCGAGTGGGCCTTGAGATACCTCTCCGTCACACGGAGTAACAAATCCCAGTGTTGATCCATGCCAACCCAGCAGACACCCTCGGAGATACCTGTAGAGCACCTTTATAGTCACCCAGTTACGTTGCGACGTTTGATACACACAAGGCATTCCTCCGGTGTCCGTGAGTTGCATGATCTCATGGTCATAGGAACAGATACTTGACATGCAGAAAACTATAGCAATAAACTGACACGATCATATGCTACGTTTATAGTTTGGGTGTTGTCCATCACATCATTCTCCTAATGATGTGATCCCATTATCAAATGACATCTCATGTCCATGGCTAGGAAACCTTAACCATCTTTGATCAACGAGCTAGTCTATTAGAGGCATACTAGGGACATGGTGTTGTCTATGTATCCACACATGTACCTGAATTTCCGATCAATACAATTCTAGCATGGATAATAAATGATTATCTTGAACAAGGAAATATGATAATAACTAATTTATTATTGTCTCTATGGCACATTTCCAACAGTCTCCCACTTGCACTAGAGTCAATAATCTAGTTCACATCACCATGTGATTCACATTGTTATGAATCTAACACCGAATGAGTTCTGGGGCTCGATCATGCTTTGCATGTGAGAGAGGTCTTTTGTCAACGGGTCTGCGACATTCAGATCCGCGTGTACTTTGCAAATCTCTATGTTTTACTGTAGACACTGCTACCACACTCCACTTGGAGCTATTCCAATCGGCTGCGCCACTATACGTATCCGGATTGCTACTAAGAGTCATTCGGATTTGTGTTAAAGCTTGCATCGATCTAACTCTTTATGACGAACTCTTTATCACCTCCATAATTCCGAAATATATTCTTAGTCCTTTAATTACTAAGGATTATCTTGACTGCGGTCCAGTGATCCACTCCTGGATCACTCTTGTACCTCTTGACAGACTCATAGCAAGGCACACACCAGGTGCGGTACACAACATGGCATAATATAGAACCTATGGCTAAGGCATAGGGGACGACCTTCGTCCTTTCTCTTTCTTCTGCCATGGTCGTGTTGGGAGACGTAGTAGTAAATCAAAAAAATTCCTACGTTCACCAAGATCTATCTATGGAGAAACCAGCAAGGAGAGGGGAGAGATTGCATCTTCATACCTTTGAAGATCGCTAAGCGGAAGCGTTACAAGAACGCGGTTGATGGAGTCGTACTCGTAGCGATTCAGATCGCGGTAGATCCGATCAAGTGCCGAACGGACGGCACCTCCGCGTTCAACACACGTGCAGCCCGGTGACGTCTCCGACACCTTGATCCAGCAAGGAGGAAGGAGAGGTTGGGGAAGGGCTCCAACAGCAGCATGACGGCGTGGTGGTGGTGGAGTAGCAAGGTATTCCAACAGGGCTTCGCCTAAGCGCTGCGGAGGAGGAAGACGAGAGGTAGGGCTTCGCCGTGAGAGAGAGAGAGATCAAATCTTGTCTCAAAACATCCAAAACCTCAAGTATATATAGGAGGAGGGACGTGGAGGGTTGGCTTGGCCTCTACTCCAAAGAGGAGAGGGCCGTCCGAATTAAAGGGAGAGTCCACCTCCCACAAGGGAGGTGGATCTCCTCCTTTTAAATCCTTTTTGCCTTATCTCCTTATCTCCAGCCGCATGGGCCTTTAGCAAAAGTCTTGCCCAGCCCAATAAGGGCTGGCACACTTTATCTAACAGCCCATGTGGTCCTTTGGTCGTCACACCCCTCCCGGGGGTCCTCCGGCACCCTCCCGGCACTCCCGGTACACTACCGATGAGCCCGAAAACTTTCGGGTGACCAAAACTGGACTTCCTATATATCAATCTTTACCTCCGGACCATTCCGGAGCTCCTCGTGACGTCCGGGATCTCATCCAGGACTCTGAACAACCTTCGGTAATCACGTATACCTTTTCCCTATAACCCTAGAGTCATCGAACCTTAAGTGTGTAGACCCTACGGGTTCGGGAGACACGTAGACATGACCGAGACACCTCTCCGGCCAATAACCAACAGCGGGATCTGGATACCCATGTTGGCTCCCACGTACTCCATGATGATCTCATCGGATGAACCACGATGTCGGGGATTCAATCAATCCCGTATACAATTCCCTGTGTCTATCGGTATGGTACTTGCCCGAGATTCGATCGTCGGTATCCCTATACCTTGTTCAATCTCGTTACCGGAAAGTCTCTTTACTCGTTCCGTAATACATCATCCCATGGCTAACTCCTTATTCACATTGAGCTCATTATGATGATGTCTTACCGAGTGGGCCCAGAGATACCTCTCCGTCACATGGAGTGACAAATCCCAGTCTCGATTCGTGCCAACCCAACAGATACTTTTGGAGATACCCGTAGTGCACCTTTATAGCCACCCAGTTATGTTGTGACGTTTGGCACACCCAAAGCATTCCTACGGTATCCGGGAGTTGCACAATCTCATGGTCTAAGGAAACGATACTTGACATTGAAAAGCTTTAGCAAACGAACTACACGATCTTGTGCTATGCTTAGGATTGGGTCTTGTCCATCACATCATTCTCGTAATGATGTGATCCCATTATCAACGACATCCAATGTCCATGGTCATGAAACCGTGACCATCTATTGATCAACGAGCTAGCCAACTAGAGGTTTACTAGGGACATGTTGTGGTCTATGTATTCACACATGTATTACGGTTTCCGGTTAACACAATTATAGCATGAACAATAGACAATTATCATGAACAAGGAAATACAATAATAACCATTTTATTATTGCCTCTAGGGCATATTTCCAACAGTCTCCCACTTGCACTAGAGTCAATAATCTAGTTCACATCACCATGTGATTAACACTTACATCACCATGTGATCATATCATCATGTGATTAACACCCAATAAGTTCTGGGGTTTGTTCATGTTCTGCTCGTGAAAGAGGTTTTTAGTCAACGGGTCTGCGACATTTAGATCTGTGTGTACCTTGCAAACTTTCCATGTCATATTTGTAGATACTGCTCCCACGCTCCACTTGGAGCTATTCGAAATGGCTGCTCCACTATACGTAGCCAGATTTCTACTAAGAGTCATCCAGATTGGAGTTAAAGCTTGCATCATCGTAACCCTTTATGATGAACTCTTTATCACCTCGATAATCGAGAAATATTTCCTTAGTTCTCAAGTTACTAAGGATAACTTTGACCATTGTCCAGTGATCCACTCTTGTATTACTCTTGTACCCCTTGACAGACTCATGGCAAGGCACACACAGGTGCGGTACACAACATGGCATACTATATAGAGCCTATGGCTAAAGCATAGGAGATGACACTCATCTTTTCTTTATCTTCTGCCGTGGTCGGGTATTGAGTCTTACTCAATTTCACACCTTACAATACAGTCAAGAACTCCTTCTTTGACCCATCTATTTTGAACTCCTTCAAAAACTTGTCAAGGTATGTCTTCGTCGAAAAAACTTATCAAGCGAATAGATCTATCCCTATAGATCTTGATGCTCAATAAAATAGTAGCTTTATCTGGGTCTTCCTTTGAAAAAAAACTCTTTTCAAACAACCCTTCATGCTCTTCCAGAAATTCTACTTCATTTCCGATCAATAATATGTCAACTACATATTCTTATAAGAAATTCTATAGTGCTCCCACTCACTTTCTTGCAAATACAAGTTTCTCATAAACTTTATATAAACTTAAACACTTTGATCACCTCATCAAAGCATATATTCCAACTCCGAGATGCTTGCTCCAGTCCATAGAAGGATTGCTGGAGTTTGCATATTATTAGCATCCTTAGGATTGACAAAACCTTCTGGTTGTATCACATACAACTCTTCCTCACAGAAACCATTAAGGAAACCTTATTTTGTCATCCATCTGCCAGATTTCATAATCGAAAAATGCAGCAACTACTAACAAAATTTTAATAGACTTTTAGCATCACTACAGATGAGACAATCTCATCGCAGTCAACTCCTTGAACTTGGTGGAAACTTCTTTGCGACAAGTCGAGCTTTATAAACGGTGACATTTCACTGTTAGCGTCTATGTTTATCTCAAAGGTCAATTTGTACTCAATGACCCGCCATTCAACAGGCAAGTCTACCAAAGTCCATACTTGGTTTTCATACATGGATCCTTTCTCGGATTTCATGGCTCCTAGCCATTTGTTGGAATCCGGGCCCACCATCGCTTTTCCATAGTTCGTAGGTTCATCGTTGTCCAACAACATGATTTCCAAGATAGCGTTGTCGTACTACTCAGGAGCAGTACGCGTCCTTGTCGACCTACGAGGTTCGATAGTGACTTGATCTGAAGCTTCATGATCATCATCATTAACTTCCTTTTCAACTGAGTAGGCTCTACAGAAACATCTTTCTGTGTTGCGCTATTCTCTGGTTGAAACAAAGGTTCAACAACCTTATCAAGTTCTATCTTCCTCCCACTCAATTCTTTCGAGAGAAACTCTTTCTCAAGAAAGGACCCGTTCTTAGCAACAAACACCTTTTGCGCTTGGATCTGAGATAGAATGTATACCCAATGTCTCATTAGGGTATTCTATGAAGATGCATTTGTCTGCTTTGGGTTCGAGCTCACTATGTGAAAATCCCATTTTCACATAAGCGTCGCAGCCCCAAATACTAAGAAATGATAGCTTAGGCTTCTATCAAACCATAATTCACATGGTGTCATCTCAACAGACTTAGATGGTGCCCTATTAAAGTGAATGGATTTGTCTTTAATGCATAACCCCATAATGATAGTGGTAAAATGATAAGAGACATCATAGTACTCACTATATCCAATAGAGCACGACTACGACGTTCGAACACACCATCACACTATGGTGTTCCAGGAGGCATGAGCTGTGAAACAATTTCCACATTGTCTAAAATTGCATACCAAACTCGTAACTTAGATATTCACCTCCATGATCATATCATAGACATTTATCTTCTTGTCACGATGATCTTTAACTTCACTCTGAAACTCCTTGAACCTTTCAAACATTTCAGATTCGTGTTTCATTAAGTAAATATCCCCATATTTACTCAAATCATCAGTGAAGGTAAAGAAAAACAACGATATCCACTGTGTGTTTCAACACTCATTGGAACACATACATCAACATGTATTAATTCCAATAAGCCACTTGCCCGCTCCATCATATTGGATGAC
Organism: Hordeum marinum; assembly: GCA_022496015.1. Taxonomy (NCBI): domain Eukaryota; kingdom Viridiplantae; phylum Streptophyta; class Magnoliopsida; order Poales; family Poaceae; genus Hordeum; species Hordeum marinum. The sequence continues at coordinate 396,414,578 of CM039676.1, read as the reverse complement.
GGGGTCTCAGTCATCTTGCCCAAGAGGCATGGCTCGCATGTCTCAACCGATTCGAAATCGAGTGAGTCAAAAAATCCATCATCATGGAGTTTCTTCATGCGATTTATACCAATATGACATTACGTGGCAGTGCCACAAGCATGTGGTACTATCATTATTAACTTTGTATCTTTTGGTACCAATGTTATGAATATGTGTACTACTACGATCATGATTCGATAAACCATTCCGAGTGGGTGCATGACCATTGAGGGCATTGTCCATGTAAACAGAATAACCATTATTCTCTAACTTATATGAATAACCGTATCGCACTAATCATGATCTAATCACGTTCATGCTCAACGCAAACACCAAATAACATTTATTTAGGTTTATCACAAATCCCGAAGGTAGAGAGAGCGTGCGATGGTGATCACATCAATCTTGGAAATACTTCCAACACACATCGTCACCTTTCACCTAGCTAGTCTCCATTTATTCCGTAGCTTTTATTTCGAGTTGCTAACACTTAGCAACCGAACCGGTATCCAATACCCAGGTGCTACTAGGAGTACCAGCACAGTACACATCACTAACACGTATATCAAATATACTTCCATTGACATTACCAGCCTTCTTATCTACCAAGCATCTAGGGTTTTTCCGCTTCAGCGAACATTCTCCTCATAACAGAAGCACTTAGTCTCGGGTTCGGGCTCAACCTTGGGTTTCTTCACTAGAGCAACAACTGGCTTGCCATTCCTGAAGTTTTCCCTTCTTGCCCTTGCCCCTTTTGAAACTAGTGGTTTCACTTAACCATCAACACTTGATGCTCCTTCTTGATTTCTACCTTCGTGGTGTCAAACATCACGAACAACTCAGGGATCATCTTATCCATCCCTGGCATGTTATAGTTCATCACGAAGCTCTAGTAGCTTGGTGGCAGTGACTTGGAGAACTGCATTAATCACTATCTCATCTGGAAGATTAACTCCCACTTGATTCAAGTGATTGTAGCACCCAGACAATCTGAGCACACGCTCACCGATTGAGCTATTCTCCTTTATCTTGCAGATAAAGAATCTTGTTGGAGGTCTCATACCTCTCAACATAGGCACGAGCCTGAGATCACAATCTCAGCTCCTAGAACATCTCATATGTTCCGTGACGTTCAAAACGTTTTGGAGCCTCAATTCTAAGACGCAATGCATGACGCATTGAACTATCATGTAGTCACCAAAAAGTGCCTGTCATATGTTCACACCATCTACATACAACGCTTGAGGGAGTGGTGCAGTTAGCGGTACATCAAAAACATAAGCTTTCTGTGCAGCAATGAGGACAATCCTCAGATCACGGACCCAGTCCGCATTATTGCTACCATCAACTTTCAACTTACTTTTCTCTAGGATTGTATCAATAAAACTGTGGAGCTACAGCGCGAGCTATCTACGACATAATTTGCAAGGACATTTTTAGACTAAGTTCATGATAATTAAGTTCATTTAATCAAATTATTAATGAACTCCCACTTAGATAGACATCTCTCTAGTCTTCCAAGTGATACATGATCCATGTCAACTAGCCCGTGTCCGATCATCACGTGAGACGGACTAGTCATCCATGGTGAACATCTCTATGTTGATCGTATCTTCTATACGACTCATGTTCGACCTTTCGGTCTTCCGTGTTTCGAGGCCATGTCTGTACATGCTAGGCTCGTCAAGTCAACCTAAGTATTTCGCATGTGTAAATCTGGCTTACACCCGTTGTATGCGAACGTTAGAACCTATCACACCCGATCATCACGTGGTGCTTCGGAACGACGATCCTTAGCAACGGTGCACAGTTAGGGTGAACACCTTTCTTGAAATTTTATTGAGAGATCATCTTATTTACTACCGCCGTTCTATGCAAATAAGATGTAAACATGATAAACATCACATGCAATCAATATAGTGACATGATATGGCCAATATCATCTTGCTCCTTTGATCTCCATCTTCGGGGCACCATGATCATCACTGTCACCGGCACGACACCATGATCTCCATCATCATGATCTCCATCATTGTGTCTTCATGAAGTTGTCTCGCCAACTATTACTTCTACTACTACAGCTAACGTTTAGCAATAAAGTAAAGTAATTACATGGCGTTTATGATTGACACGCAGGTCATACAATAATATAAGACAACTCCTATGGCTCCTGCCGGTTGTCATAGTCATCGACATGCAAGTTGTGAACCCTATTACAAGAACATGATCAATCTCATACATCACAATGCATCACATCACATCCTTTTGGCCATAACACATCACACGGCATATGCTGCAAAAACAAGTTAGACGTCCTCTAATTTGTAGTTGCAAGTTTTTACGTGGTTGCTATAGGTTTCTAGCAAGAACGTTTCTTACCTCGTCAAAACCACAACGTGATATGCCAATTGCTATTTACCCTTCATAAGGACCCTTTTCATCGAATCCAATCCGACTAAGGTGGGAGAGACAGACACCCGCTAGCCACCTTATGCAACTAGTGCATGTCAGGCGGTGGAACCGGTCTCACGTAAGCGTACGTGTAAGGTTGGTCCGGGCCGCTTCATCCCACAATACCGTCGAATCAAGATAAGACTAGTAACGGCAAGCATATTAACAAAATCGATGCCCACAACTGCTTTGTGTTCTACTCGTGCATAGATTCTACGCATAGACCTAGCTCATGATGCCACTGTTGGGAGACGTAGTAGTAAATCAAATTTTTTCCTACGTTCACCAAGATCTATCTATGGAGAAACCATCAACGAGAGGGGAGAGATTGCATCTTCATACCTTTGAAGATCGCTAAGCGGAAGCGTTACAAGAATGCGGTTGATGGAGTCGTACTCGCAGCGATTCAGATCGCGGTAGATCCGATCAACTGCCGAACGGACGGCACCTCCGCGTTCAACACACGTGCAGCCCGGTGACTTCTCCGACACCTTGATCCAGCAAGGAGGAAGGAGAGGTTGGGGAAGGGCTCCAACATCAGCACGACGGCGTGGTGGTGGTGGAGTAGCAAGGTATTCCGACAGGGCTTCGCCTAAGCGCTGCGGAGGAGGAAGAAGAGAGGTAGGGCTTCGCCGTGAGAGAGAGAGATCAAATCTTGTCTCAAAACATCCAAAACCTCAAGTATATATAGGAGGAGGGACGTGGAGGGCTGGCTTGGCCTCTACTCCAACGAGGAGAGGGCCGTCCGAATTAAAGGGAGAGTCCACCTCCCACAAGGGAGGTGGATCTCCTCCTTTTAAATCCTTTTTGCCTTATCTCCTTATCTCCAGCCGCATGGGCCTTTAGCAAAAGTCTTTCCCAGCCCAATAAGGAATGGCACACTTGATCTAACAGCCCATGTGGTCCTTTGGTCGTCACACCCCTCCCGGGGGTCCTCCGGCACCCTCCCGGCACTCCCGGTACACTACCGATGAGCCCGAAAACTTTCCGGTGACCAAAACTGGACTTCCTATATATCAATCTTTACCTCCGTTCCATTCCGGAGCTCCTCGTGATGTCCGGGATCTCATCCGGGACTCTGAACAACCTTCGGTAATCACGTATACCTTTTCCCTATAACCCTAGCGTCATCGAACCTTAAGTGTGTAGACCCTACGGGTTCGGGAGACACGTAGACATGACCGAGACACCTCTCCGGCCAATAACCAACAGCGGGATCTGGATACCCATGTTGGCTCCCACGTACTCCACGATGATCTCATCGGATGAACCACGATGTCGGGGATTCAATCAATCCCGTATACAATTCCCTTTGTCTATCGGTATGGTACTTGCCCGAGATTCGATCGTCGGTATCCCTATACCTTGTTCAATCTTGTTACCGGCAAGTCTCTTTACTCGTTCCGTAATACATCATCCCGTGGCTAACTCCTTAGTCACATTGAGCTCATTATGATGATGTCTTACCGAGTGGGCCCAGAGTTACCTCTCCGTCACACGGAGTGACAAATCCCAGTCTCGATTCGTGCCAACCCAACAGATACTTTTGGAGATACCCGTAGTGCACCTTTATAGCCACCCAGTTACGTTGTGACGTTTGGCACACCCAAAGCATTCCTACGGTATCCGGGAGTTGCACAATCTCATGGTCTAAGGAAACGATACTTGACATTGAAAAGCTTTAGCAAACGAACTACACGATCTTGTGCTATGCTTAGGATTGGGTCTTGTCCATCACATCATTCTCCTAATGATGTGATCCCGTTATCATAGACATCCAATGTCCATGGTCATGAAACTGTGACCATCTATTGATCAACGAGCTAGCCAACTAGAGGTTTACTAGGGACATGTTGTGGTCTATGTATTCACACATGTATTACGGTTTCCGGTTAACACAATTATAGCATGAACAATAGACAATTATCATGAACAAGGAAATACAATAATAACCATTTTATTATTGCCTCTAGGGCATATTTCCAACAGGTCGAGCTTTGAGTCTCACTCAACTTCACACCTTACAAATCAGGCAAGAACTCTTTCTTTGACTGATCCATTTTGAACTCTTTCAAAATCTTGTCAAGGTATGTACTCATTGAAAGTCTCATCAGACATCTTGATCTATCTCTATAGATCTCGATGCCTAACAATTAAGTAGCCTTATCCAGGTCTTCCTTTGAAAAATTCTGTTCAAACAACCCTTTATGCTTTCCAGAAATTCTACATCATTTCCGATCAACAATATGTCATCCACATATGCTTATCAGAAACTCTATAGTGCTCCCACTCACTTTATTGTAAATACAAGTTTCTCACAAACTTTGCATAGACTCAAAAACTTTGATCACCTTATCAAAGCATATATTCCAACTCCGAGATGCTTGCTTCAGTCTATAGAAGGATAACTGAAGCTTTCATACCTTTTAGCATCCTTAGGACTCACAAAACCTTCTGGTTATATCTCATACAACCTTTCCTCATGGAAGAAAATGATGTTTTGACATCCATCTCCCAGATTTCATAATTGAAAAACATAGCAACTGCTAACATAATTCCAACAGACTTTAGCATCACTACGAGTGAGAAAGTCTCATCGTAGTCAACTGCTTGAACTTGGCAGAAACTTCTTTGCGACAAGTCGAGCTTTATAAATGGTGACATTCACCATTAGCATCTGTCTTCATCTTAAAAGTCCATTGGTACTCAACGACCTGTCGTCCAACGAGCAAGACTACCAAAGTCTATACTTGGTTTTCATACATGGATCCTTCCTCGGATTCCACGACCTCTAACCATTTGTCAAAATCTGAGCCCATCATCGCTTCTCCACAGTTCGTAGGTTCATCGTTGTCCAACAACATGACTTCTAAGACAGGGTTGCGTACCACTCAGGAGTAGTACGCGTCCTTGTCGACCTACGAGGTTTGATAGTAACTTGATCCGAAGCTTCATGATCATCATCATTAACTTCCTCTTCAACTGATGTAGGCTCCACAGAAACATCTTTCTGCGCTACGCTACCCTATGGCTAAAACAAAGTTTCAACAACCTCATCAAGTTCTATCTTCCTCCCACTCAATTCTTTAGAGAGAAACTCTTTATTGAGAAAGGACCCGTTTTGGCAACAAACACTTTGTGCTCGGATCTGAGATAGAAGGTATACCCAACTATTCTTAGGGTATTCTATGAAGATGCATTTTTCCGCTTTGGTTTTGAGGTTATCAGACATAAGTGTCGCATTCCCAAACTCCAAGAAATGACAACTTAGGTTTCTACCAAACCGTATGGTGTCATCTCAACGGATTTAGATGGTGCCCCTTTTAAAGTGAATGTAGTTGTATCTAATGCCTAACCCCAAAAACGATAGTGGCAAAATGATAAGAGACATTATAGTTCGCACCATATCCAATAGAGCACGACTATGACATTCGAACACACCTACACACTATGGCATTTCAGGTGGCGTGAGTTGTGAAACATCTTCCACTTTGTCTTAAGTTGTATACCAAACTCGTAACTCAGATATTCACCTCCACGATCATATCGTAGACATTTTATCTTCTTGTCACGATGATCTCAAACTTCACTCTGATTTTGCTTGAACTTTTCAAACGATTCAGACTTGTGTTTCATTAAGTAAATATACACTATATCTACTCAAATCATTAGTGAAGGTAAGAAAATAACGGTATCCACTTCACACTACAACACTCATTGGATTGCATACATCAACATGTATCATTTCCAATAAGTCACTTGCCCACTCCATCAAACCGGAAAATGGGGTCCTTAGTCATCTTGCCCAAGAGGCATGGTTCGCATGTCTCAACCGATTCGAAATCGAATGAGTCCAAAGATCCATCAACATGGAGTTTCTTCACGCACTTTAGAGAAATATGACATTTAGCGGCAGTGCCACAAGTATGTGGTACTATCATTATTAACTTTGTATCTTTTTGTTGGGGAACGTCGCATGGGAAACAAAAAATTTCCTACGTTCACGCAAGAACTATCCATGGTGATGACCATCTACGAGAGGGAGAGTGGATCTCCATACCCTTATAGATTGCTAAGCGGAAAGTGTTAAGAAATGCGATTGGTGTAATCGAACGTCTTCGTGATCCAAATCGCTGAGCGTCCCGCGATCCAATCACGATCTGTCCCGATCAAGCACCAAACAGACGGCACCTCCGCGTTCAGTACACATACAACTTGATGATGATCTCCGCCTTCTTGATCTAGAAAGAGGGAGCGGAGAGGTAGACGAGTTCTCCGGCAGCGTGACGGCGCCGCGGCGATGGTGGTGGAGCAATTCCAGCAGGGCTTCGCCTAAGCACTACAGAAAACCGATCTAGAGGAGAAACTATGCACTAGAGGAACGGGTAGCACGTGGCTGAAAATCTAGTGCAAAAACCCTAAAACCTCTAGTATATATAAGAGGAATAGAGGAGGAGGCTTGGCCCAAGGTCCAAGCCACCTAGGCTTTGGCCGAACCAAGAGGAGAGGAGGATTCCTCCTCCAGTCCTAGTAGGACTAGGACTCCTTATTTTTGCCTTTTTGCATTTTCCACCTTTTTCTCTTTGGGCTTTTCTTCCCAACCGCATGGGCCTTGTGTGGGACTTCCACCAGCCCACTAAGGGCTGGTATTCACTCTCCCATAGCCCATTTAGCCTCTTGGGTCGAAATACCACTCCCGATGGTCTCCCGGTACACTACCGGCACTCCCGGTACACTACAGATGAGCCCGAAACTTTTCCGGTGACCAAAATAGGAATTCCTATATATCAATATTTACCTCTGGACCATTCTGGAGCTCCTCGTCACGTACGGAATCTCATCCGGGACTCCGAACAACCTTCGGTCACCACCATGCATAACTCTATACTACCGAAACGTCACCAAACCTTAAGTGTGCAGACCTTGCGGGTTCGAGAACTATCTAGACATGACCGACACACCTCTACGGTCAATAACCAATAGCAGGACCTGGATGCCCATATTGGTTCCTACATATTCTATGAAGATCTTTGTCGGTCGAACCTCTATGTTAAGGATTCAGTTAATCCTATATGATCTTCCCTTTGTTCTTCGGTATGTTACTTTCCCAAGATTCGATCATCGGTATCTCCATACCTAGTTCAACCTCGTTATCGGCAAGTCTCTTTACTCATTCCGTAATACAAGATCCCGTGACTAACACTTAGTCACATTGCTTGCAAGGCTTATCGTGATGTTGTATTATTGAGTGGGCCCTAAGATACCTCTCCGTCACATGGAGTAACAAATCGCAGTCTTGATCCATGCCAACCCAACAGACACCCTCAGAGATACCTGTAGAGCACCTTTATAGTCACCCAGTTACATTGCGACGTTTGATACACACAAGGCACTCTTCCGGTGTCCGTGAGTTACATGATCTCATGGTCATAGAAACATATACGTGACATGTAGAAAACAGTAGCAACAAACTGACACGATCATATGTTACGTTTGTAGTTTGGGTCTTGTCCATCACATCATTCTCCTAATGATGTGATCCTATTATCAAATGACATCACATGTCAATGGCTAGGAAACCTTCCACCATCTTTGACCAACGAGCTAGTTCACTAGAGGCATACTACGGACAAAGTGTCGTCTATTTACCCACACATGTAATGTGTTTCCAATCAATACAATTATAGCATGAATAATAAACGATTATCATGAACGAGGAAATATAACAATAAACACTTTATTTATTGCCTCTAGGGCATATTTCCAAGAGTCTCCCACTTGCACTAGAGTCAATAATCTAGTTCACATCACTATGTGATTTACATGGTAATGAATCGAACACCCATGCAGTTCTGATGTTGATCATGTTTAGCCCTTGGAAGAGGTTTAGTCAACGGGTCTGCAACATTTAGATCCGTGTGCACTTTGCAAATATTTATGTCCTTCTCCTTGATGTAATCGTGGACGGAGTTGAAGCGTCGCTTTATGTGTCTGGTCCTCTTGTGAAACCTTGGCTACCACACTTTGCTTGGAACTACACCAACTTATCGCTCCCCTGTTGAGAATAAATACGTATCCGGTTTGCGACTTAGAGTCATCCGGATCAGTGTCAAAGCTTGCATCGACGTAACCCTTTATGACGAGCTTTTCATCACCTCTATAAACGAGAAACATCTCCTTAGTCCTTTTCAGGTACTTAAGGATATTCTTGACCGCTGCCCAGTGCTCCATTCCAGGATCACTTTGAAACCTTCCGGCCATACTTATGGCAAGGCTGACATCGGTTCTTGTGCACAACATTGCATACATAATAGAGCCTATGGCTGAAGAATAGGGGATGACACTCATCTTTTCTCTATCTTCTGCAGTCACTGGGCATTGAGTCTTACTCAACTTCATACCTTTTAACACAGGCAAGAACCCCTTCTTGGACTGATCCATTTGAACTTCTTCAAAACTTTATCAAGGTATGTGCTTTGTGAAAGTGCTATTAAGCGTCTTGATCTATCTCTATAGATCTTAATGCCTAATATGAAAGCAACTTCTCCTAGGTCCTTCATTGAAAAACTATTGTTCAAATATTCCTTCACGCTTTCCAGCATTTCTATATTGTTTCCAATCAGCAATATGTCATCCACATATAGTATTAGAAACGATATAGAGCTCCCACTCACTTTCTTGTAACTACAAGCTTCTCCATAAACTTGTATATACTCAAACGCTTTGATCACCTCATAAAAGTGCTTATTCCAACTCCGAGATGCTTGTACCAGCCCATAAATGGATCGCTGGAGTTTGCAAACTTTGTCAGCATTCTCTGGATCGACAAAACCTTCTGGTTGCATAATATACTACTCTTCCTCAAGAAAACCATGGAGGAACGCTGTATTGACATCCATCTGCCAAATTTCATAGTCGAAATAAGCAGCTATTGCCAACATGATTCCGATAGACTTAAGCATTGCTACGGGTGAGAATGTCTCATCGTAGTCAACTCCTTGAACTTGTGAAAAACCCTTTGCCACAAGTCAAGCTTTATAGACGGTGACATTACCGTCCGCGTCTGTCTTCTTCTTAAAGATCCATTTGTTCTGAATGGCCTTTCGCCCTTCAGGTAATACTTCCAAAGTCCATACTTTGTTTTCATACATGGATCCCATCTCGGATTTCATGGCCTCTAACCATTTCTCGGAATCCGGGCCCATCACCGCTCCTTCATAGCTCATAGGTTCATTGTTGTCCAACAACATAACCTCCAAGACAGGGTTGCCATACCACTCAGGAGTAGTACGCGCCCTTGTCGACCTATGAGGTTTAATAGCAGCTTGATCCGAAGCTTCATGATCATCATCATTAACTTCCTCTTCAACCGTCGTAGGTTCCACAGAAACATCTTTCTGCGCTGCGCTACTTTCTGGTTGAAGTAAAGGTTCAATAACCTCATCAAGCTCTATTTTCCTCCCACTCAATTCTTTCGAGAGAAACTCTTTCTCAAGAAATGTTCCGTTCTTAGTGACAAACAATTTGCCTTCGGTTCTGAGATAGAAGGTATACCCAACTGTCTATTTCGGGTATCCTATGAAGACGCATTTCTCTGCTTTGGGTTCCAGCTTTTCAGACTGAAGCTTTCTGACATAAGTATCACATCCCCAAACTTTAAGAAACGACAACTTTGGCCTCTTGCCAAACCATAGTTCATATGGCGTCGTCTCAATGGATTTTGATGGTGCCCTATTTAAAGTGAATGCAGTTGTCTCTAATGCATAACCCCAAAACGATAGTGGCAAATCAACAAGAGACATCATAGAACGCACCATATCTAATAAGGTTCGATTACGATGTTCGAACACACCATTACCCTGTGGTGTTCTGAGCGGTGTCAACTATGAAACAATTCCACACTGTCTTAAGTGACTGCCAAACTCATAATTCATATATTCACCTCCTCGATCAGATCGCAGGAATTTAATCTTCTTGTTATGATGATTCTCAACTTCACTCTGAAATTGCTTGAACTTTTCAAACGTTTCAGACTTGTGTTTTATTAAGTAAATATACCCATATCTACTTAAGTCATCAGTGAAGGTGAGAAAATAACGATATCCACCACGCACTGTAACATTCATTGGACCGCACACATCAGTATGTATGATTTCCAATAAGTCACTTGCCCGTTCCATTGTTCCAGAGAACGGCGTTTTAGTCATCTTGCCCATGAGGCATGGTTCACATGTGTCAAGTGATTCAAAATCAAGTGACTCCAAAAGTCCATCAGCATGGAGCTTCCTAATGCATTTTACACCAATATGACCTAAACGGCAGTGCCACAAGAAAGTGGTACTATCATTATCAACTCTACATCTATTGGCATCAATGTTGTGAACATGTGTATCATCACTATCAAGATTCAATATGAATAAACCCCTCACATTGGGTGCATGACCATAAAAGATATTACTCATATAAATAGAACAACCTTTATTCTCTGATTTAAATGAGTAACCATCTCGCAATAAACAAGATCCAGATATAATGTTCATGCTTAACGCATGCACTAAATAACAATTATTCAGGTTCATCACTAATCCCGATGGTAATCAAAGAGAGAGCGTGCCGATGGCGATCACATCAACCTTGGAACCATTTCCCACGCGCATCGTCACTTCATCCTTTGCCAGCCTTCGTCTATTCCGTAGTTCCTGTTTTGAGTTGCAAATGTGAGCAACCAAACCGGTATCAAATACCCAGGCACTACAACGAGAGCTAGTAAGGTACACATCAATAACATGTGTATCATATATACCTTGTTTGTCGTTGGCCGCCTTCTTGTCAGCTAGATACTTGGGGCAGTTCCGCTTCCAGTGACCAGTTCCCTTGCAATGAAAGCACTCAGTTTCTGGCTTGGGTCCATGATTGGGCTTCTTTACAGGAGTAGCAACTGCTTTGCCATCCTTCTTGGTTTTACCCTTCTTGCCCTTTCCTTGCCATTCTTCTTGAAACTAGTGGTTTTATCGACCATCAACACTTGATGTTCTTTCTGGATTTCAGACTCAGCGACTTTTAGCATCGCAAACAGCTCGGCGACTGACTTGTTCATCCCGTGCATGTTATAGTTCATCACAAAGCTCTTGTAACTAGGTGGCAGTGATTGAAGAACTTTGTCAGTGATCGCCTCTGGCGGAAGGGAAATTCCGAACTCTGCTAGACGATTCGAATACCCAGACATTCTGAGTATATGCTCACTGATAGACCCGTTCTCCTCCATTTTGCAAGCATAGAACTTATCGGAGGTCTCATACCTCTCGATCCGGGCATTCTTCTGAAAGATAAACTTCAACTCCTGGAGACATCTCATATGCTCCATGACATTCAAAATGTCTTTGAAGTCCCGGTTCGAAGCCATACAATATTGCACACTGAACTATTGAGTAATCTCCAGAACGTGCCTCCCAAGCATTCTTAACGTCTTCAGATGACATGTCTTCTCGTTGGTCACAAAGCGGTGCATCAAGGACATATGATTTCTAGGAAGCCATGAGGATAATCCTCAGATTATGGGCCCAGTCAACAAAATTACTTCCATCATCTTTCAACTTAGCTTTCTCTAGGAACGCATTAAAATTCAGGGGTGCTACTGCACGAGCCATTGATCTACAACATAAATATGCAAAGGTTACTTAGACTATTGTTCAAGATAATGAGTTTAGTTAATCAAGTTACTAAAGCTCCCACTCAAATTGACATCCCTCAGGTCATCTGAGTGTCACATGATCCAAATTCACCAACTGAAGTCCGATCATCACGTGAGTTGAGGTGGTTTCAATAATGAACATCATCATGTTGATCATATCTACTATATGACTCATGTTCGACCTTTCGGTCTCTTGTGTTCCAAGGCCATGTCTGTACATGCTAGGCTCGTCAAGTTTAACCTTAGTGTTCTGCATGTGCAACACTGACTTGCACCCGTTGTATGTGAACGTAGAGTCTATCACACCCGATCACCACGTGGTGTCTCGACACGACGAACTTTCACAATGGTGCACACTTGGGGAGAACACAATTCATCGTGAAATTTAAGTGAGGGATCACCTTATAATGCTACCTTCGTCCTAAGAAAAACAAGGTGCATAAAAGGATTAACATCACATGCAAATCATAAGTGACATGATAAGGCCATGAACTTGTGCTTTTGATCTCCATCTTGAAAGTACCGGCATAATCTCCATCGTCACCGGCACGACACCATGATCTCCATCATCTTGATCTCCATCAACGTGTCGCCATCGGGGTTGTCGCACCCATCATGCTCATACTAATATTGCTACCATTTAGCGATAAAGTAAAGCATTACATAGCGCTTAATGATTGACACACATGTCATACAATAATTAAAGACAACCCTATGGTTCCTGCCGATTGTCGTACTCATCGACATGCAAGTCATGATATTCTATACAACACATGATCATCTCATACATCACATATATCACATCATGTAATTTGCCATATCACATCACAACATACCTTGCAGAAACAAGTTAGACATCCTCTAATTGTTGTTGCATGTTTTACGTGGCTGCTACGGGTATCTAGCAAGAACAATTCTCACCTACGCATAAACCACAACGGGGATACAATAGTTGCTTTTCAACCTTCTCAAGGACCGCCTTTGTCATATCCGATCCAACTAAATTAGGAGAAACTGGCACCCTCCAGCAATCTATGCAACAAGTTGCAGTTGAGGGAACCTGTCTCTCGTAAGCGTACGAGTAATGTTGGTTCGGGCCGCTTCATCCCATAATACCGCCGAACCAAAACACGACCAAGGGAGGAAGCAATCTAAGCATCAACACCCACAAACTCTATGTGTTCTACTCGAGATATCATCTACACATAGACCTAGCTCATGATGCCACTGTTGGGGAACATCGCAAGGGAAATAAAAAATTTCCTATGTTCACGCAAGACCTATCCATGGTGATGAGCATCTATGAGAGGGAGAGTGGATCTACATACCCTTGTAGATCACTAAGAGGGAAGCGTTAAGAAACGCAGTTGGTGTAGTCGAACGTCTTTGCAATCCAAATTACCGAGCGTCCTGCGATCCAATCACGATCTGTCCCGATTAAGCACCGAACGGACGGCACCTCCGCGTTCAGCACACGTACAACTTGATGACGATCTCTGCCTTCTTGATCCAGCAAGAGGGAGTGGAGAGGTAGACGAGTTCTCCGGCAGCATGACGGCGCCGCGACAATGGTGGTGGAGCAATTCCGGCAGGGCTTCGCCTAAGCACTACAGAAAACCGATCTAGAGGAGAAACTATGCACTAGAGAAACGGGTAGCATGTGGCTGAAAATCTAGTTCAAAAACCCTAAAACCTCTAGTATATATAAGAGGAAGAGAGGAGGAGGCTTGTCCCAAGGGGAGGATTCCTCCTCCAATCCTAGTAGGACTAGGGCTCCTCCTTATTTTTGCCTTTTTGCCTTTTTCCACCTTTTTCTCTTTGGGCTTTTCTTCCCAGCCGCACGGGCCTTGTGTGGGACTTCCACCAGCCCACTAAGGTCTGGTATTCACTCTCCTACAGCCCATTTAGACTCTTGGGTCGAAATACCCCTCCCGATGGTCTCCCGGTACACTACCGGCACTCCCGGTACACTACCGATAACCCCGAAACTTTTCCGGCAACCAAAATAGGACTTCCTATATATCAATATTTACCTACGGACCATTCCGGAGCTCCTCGTGATGTCCAGGATCTCATCCACTCCGGACAACTTTCGGTCACCACCATGCATAACTCTGTACTACCGAAATGTCACCAAACCTTAAGTGTGTAGACACTGCGGGTTCGAGAACTATGTAGACATGACCGAGACACCTCTACGGTCAATAACCAATAGCGGGACCTGGATGCCCATATTGGTTCCTACATATTCTATGAAGATCTTTATCGGTCGAACCTCTATGTCAAGGATTTAGTTAATCCCGTATGATGTTCCCTTTGTTCTTCGGTATGTTACTTGCCCGAGATTCGATCGTTGGTATCTCCATACCTAGTTCAACCTCATTACCGGCAAGTCTCTTTACTCGTTATGTAATACAAGATCATGTGACTAACACTTAGTCACATTGCTTGCAAGGCTTATTGTGATGTTGTATTACCGAGTGGGCCCTGAGATACCTCTCCGTCACACGGAGTAACAAATCGCAGTCTTGATCCATGCCAACCCAACAGACACCCTCAGAGATACCTGTAGAGCACCTTTATAGTCACTCAGTTACGTTGCGACGTTTGATACACACAAGGCACTCTTCCGATGTCCGTGAGTTACATGATCTCATGGTCATAGAAACATATACTTGACATGCATAAAACAGTAGCAACAAACTGACACAATCATATGCTACGTTTGTAGTTTGGGTCTTGTCCATCACATCATTCTCCTAATGATGTGATCCCGTTATCAAATGACATCACATGTCAATGGCTAGGAAACCTTGACCACCTTTGACCAACGAGCTAGTTCACTAGAGGCATACTAGGGACAAAGTGTTGTCTATTTACCCACACATGTAATGTGTTTCCAATCAATACAATTATAGCATGGATAATAAACGATTATCATGAACAAGGAAATATAATAATAAACACTTTATTTATTGCCTCTAGGGCCCAACACTTTTGGTATCAATGTTATGAACATGTGTATTACTATAATCAAGATTCAACAAACCATTCTCATTGGGTGCATGACCATTGAAGGTATTATTCATGTAAACAGAATAACTATTATTCTCTAACTTAAATGAATAACCGTATTGCAATAAACACGATATAATCATGTTCATGCTTAATGCAAACACCAAATGACATTTATTTAGGTTCGTCACTAATCCCGAAGGTAGAGAGAGCGTGCGATGTTGATCACATCAACCTTCAAAACATTTCCAACACACATCGTCACCTCACCCTTAGTTAGTCTCCGTTTATTCCGTAGCCTTTATTTCGAGTTACTAACATTTAGCAACCAAACTGGTATCGAATACCCAGGTGCTACTAGGAGTACTAGCAAGGTACACATCAATAACATGTATATCAAATATACTTTTGTCGATGTTGCCAGCCTTCTTATCTACCAAGTATCTAGGGTTGTTCCGCTTCATCAACCGCTCTCCTCATAATAGAAGCACTTAGTCTCGAGTTTGGGTTCAACTTTGGTTTGCTTCATTGGAGCAGCAACTGACTTGCCGTCCATGAAGCTTCCCTCCTTGCCCTTGCCCTTCTCGAAACTAGTGGTTTTACTAACCATCAACACTTGATGCTCCTTCTTGATTTCTACCTTTGCGGTGTCAAACATCGCAAATAGCTCAGGGATCATCATTGCTATCCCTGGCATTTCATAGTTCATCACGAAGCTCTAGTAGCCTAGTGACAGTGACTTGGAGAACTATATCAATCACTATCTTATCTGGAAGATCAACTCCCACTCGATTCAAGAGATTGTAGTACCCAAACAATCTGAGCACATGCTCAGCGATTGAGCTATCCTCCTTCATCTTGCATGCAAAGAATCTTGTTGGAGATCTCATATCTCACAACATGGGCATGAGCCTGAGATCACAATTTCAGCTCTTAGAACATCTCATATATTCTGTGACGTTCAAAACGTTTTGGAGCCTCAATTCTAAGCTGTAATGCAAGACACACTGAACTATCAAGTAGTCATCGGAACGTGCCTGTCAGATGTTCACAACATCTACAAACGATGCTAGAGGGGGTGGCGCATCGAGCGGTGCATTAAGGACATAAGCCTTCTGTGCAACAATGAGGACAATCCTCAAATCACGGACCCAGACCGTAATATTGCTACCATCATCTTTCAACTCTATTTCTCTAGGAACATATAAAAATTCAAGGGAGCTACAGCGTGAGCTAGTAATCTACAACATAATTTGCAAAGACACTACTGACTATGTTCATGATAATGAGTTCAATTAATCATATTACTTAAGAACTCCCACTCAAATTGACATCCCTCCGGTCATTCGAGTGATACATAATCCAAATTCACCAACTCAAGTCCGATCATCACGTGAGCTGAGGTGGTTGCAATGGTGAACATCATCATGTTGATCATATCTACTATATGACTCATGTATTCGACCTTTCGATCTCTTGCATTCCGAGGCCATGTCGGTACATGCTAGGCTCGTCAAGTTTAACCCGAGTGTTTTGCATGTGCAACAGTGGCTTGCACTTGTTGTATGTGAACATAGAGTCTATCACACCCGATCATCATGTGGTGTCTTGACATGACGAACTTTCGCAACGGTGCACACTCGGGGAGAACACAATTTATCTTGAAATTTAAGTGAGGGATCACCTTATAATGCTACCGCCGTCCTAAGGAAAACAAGGTGCATAAAAGGATTAACATCACATGCAAATCATAAGTGACATGATATGGCCATGAACTTGTGCTTTTGATCTCCATCTCCAAAGCACCGACATGATCTCCATCATCACCGGCATGACACCATGATCTCCATCATCTTGATCTCCATCAACGTGTCACCATCGGGGTTGTCAAGCCCACCATGCTTCTACTACTATTGCTACCGCTTAGCGATAAAGTAAAGCATTACATAGCGCTTAATGATTGACATGCAGGTCATACAATAATTAAAGACAACACTATGGCTCCTGCCGGTTGTCGTACTCATTGACATGCAAGTCGTGATATTCTATACAATACATGATCATCTCATACATCACATATATCTCATCATGCAATTGGCCATATCACATCACAACATACCCTGCAAAAACAAGTTAGATGCCCTCTAATTGTTGTTGCAAGTTTTACGTGGCTGCTACGGGTATCTAGCAAGAACAATTCTGACCTACGCATAACCACAACGGTGATACAAAAGTTACTTTTCAACCTTATCAAAGACCGCCTTTGTCGAATCCGATCCAACTAAAGTAGGAGAGACAAACACCCGCCAGCCATCTTTGTGTAACGAAGTTACACGTCAGTCGATGGAACCGGTCTCTCGTAAGCGTACGAGTAATGTTGGTCCAGGCCGCTTCATCCCACAATACCGTTGAACCAAAACACAACCAAGGGATGAAGCAATCTAATCATTAACACCCACAAAACTCTTTGTGTTCTACTCAAGATCTCATCTACACATAGACCTAGCTCTGATACCACTGTTGGGGAACGTTGCATGGGAAACAAAAAATTTCCAACGCACACGCAAGATCTATCCATGGTGATGAGCATCTATGTGAGGGAGAGTGGATCTACATACCCTTGTAGATAGCTAAGCAGGAAGCGTTAAGAAACGTGGTTGATGTAGTCGAACATCTTCGCGATCCAAATCACCGAGCGTCCCACGATCCCATCATGATCCGTCCCGCGATCTCATCACGATCTGTCTCGCGATCTCATCACGATCCGTCCCGCCATCTCATCATGATCCGTCTCGCAATCCGGTCACAAATCGTCTCATGATCTTGATCACGATCCTTCCGATCTAGCACCGAACGGACATCACATCCCGCGTTCAACACACGTATAACTCGATGACGATCTCCGCCTTCTTGATCCAACAAGAGGGAGCGGAAAGGTAGATGAGTTCTCCGGAAGCGCGAAGGCATTGCGGCGATGGTGGTGGAGCTATTCCAGCAGGGCTTCGCCTAAGTACCGCTGAACTCAATCTAGAGGAGAAACTATGATCTAGAGTAGAGGCAGCACGAGGCTGTTTTTCTGTGTGTAAAAAACCCCTCAAACCTCTAGTATATATAGGAGGAGGAGAGGAGGAGGCTTGGCGTCCAAGGGCCAGCCCTTTGGCGTCGACCGAAGTGGGGGGAGGAGTCATACTCCTCCACTCCTAGTCGGATTAGGACTCCTTCCTTATTTTAGCCTTTTTCCACCTTTTTCCACCTTGGGCTTTCTTTCCAGCCGCATGGGCTTCCTGTGGGGCATCGGCCAGCCCACTAAGGGCTAGTATACCTTCTCCCATAGCCCATGTAGCCTCTTGGGTCGAAATACCCCTCTTGATGGTCCCCTGGTACCCTACCGGCACTCTCGGTACACTACCGATGAACCCGAAACTTTTCCGGTGACCAAAACAGGACTTCCTATATATCAATCTTTACCTCTGGACCATTTCGGAGCTCCTAGTGACATATGGGACTCTAAACAACCTTTGGTCACCACCATACATAACTCTATACTACCAAAACGTCACCGAACCTTAAGTGTGCAGACCCTGCGGGTTTAAGAACTATGCAGACATGACCGAGACACATCTATGGTCAGTAACCAATAGTGGGACCTGGATGCGAATATTGATTCCCACATATTCTACGAAGATCTTTATCGGTCGAACCTCTATGTCAAGGATTCAGTTAATCCCGTATGATGTTCCCTTTGTTCTTTGGTATGTTACTTGCCCAAGATTCAATCGTCGGTATCTTCGTACCTAGTTCAATCTCATTGCCGGCAAGTCTGTTTACTCGTTCCGTAATACAAGATCACATGGCTAACACTTAGTCACATTGCTTGCAAGGCTTATTGTGATGTTGTATTACCGAGTGGGCCCTAAGATACCTCTATGTCACACGGAGTAACAAATCCCAGTGTTGATCCATGCCAACCCAGCAGACACCCTCGGAGATGCCTGTAGAGCACCTTTATAGTCACCCAATTATGTTGTGACGTTTGATACATACAAGGCATTTCTCCGGTGTCCGTGAGTTGCATGATCTCATGGTCATAGGAACAGATACTTGACATGCAATAAACTGACACGATCATATGCTACATTTATAGTTTGGGTATTGTTCATCACACCATTCTCCTAATGATGTGATCCCGTTATCAAATGACATCTCATGTCCATGGCTAGGAAACCTTAACCATCTTTGATCAACGAGCTAGTCTATGAGAGGCATACTAGGTACGTGGTGTTGTTTATGTATCCACACATGTATCTGAGTTTCCGATCAATACAATTCTAGCATGGGTAATAAACGATTATCATGAACAAGGAAATATGATAATAACTAATTTATTATTGTCTCTAGGGCATATTTCCAACATTTCACCCTCCAAGTGTGAAAAGATCCTTGCTACCGGGCTTGTCTCGTATCAGGCGCTATGGGCGAGAGAGATGGCGAGTGTGCGACGAGCGGCAGTGTTTGGCTTTTATAGAGGGGAGAGGGCGGGAGCGATGTGGATGTGTGGTGGAAAAGCGCGCGTTCCGCCATCACTACACCATCCATCATCAATGGAAGGCTGATCGGCGGCAGCCTTGGCATTGAATCGTGAGGCGATGAGGACGACGAAGCCTAGTTGCTGACTCGGTGGGCCCACAGGATGAGAATCTGGCACGAGAAGTTTTGGCGTCGTATTTCTTTCCCCCGATGCCCCTGGCGCCCCCAGCGTGCTGAGTACAGCCTGGGTTCGCCGCCATGAATTTTGGCCCAAACCAGCGAAAAACGAGGACCTGGGGCACGACTGGGCAATTTTGTTTCCGTTGGCGATAAAAAGGGTATGGGGGGCTATTGGGGGGGGGGGGGGCAAACCACATCAAAAGTCATACGCCACCACTCTTTCATTACACATTAACTTATCGCCATTGAAAAAGAAACCGTCTTCATTTGGCCTTCAAAAACAAGGGAGGGCCTTAATTTGAATTTTACATACAAGGAAGCACTTTGATTTGTATGAAAAAACAAAAAATGTTTATATTTGTCTCACTATAAAAGGAGGC
Organism: Hordeum marinum; assembly: GCA_022496015.1. Taxonomy (NCBI): domain Eukaryota; kingdom Viridiplantae; phylum Streptophyta; class Magnoliopsida; order Poales; family Poaceae; genus Hordeum; species Hordeum marinum. The sequence goes on along the minus strand of CM039676.1, from coordinate 396,394,313 downwards.
ACCTTGATTTAGCTTTCAAAAATACGAAATGCATTTTAATTTGTCTCATAAAAAATCGCCTTGATTTGGCTTCAAAAAACAGTAAACTGCCTTAATTTGTCTCATAAAAAACAGAGGCGACTTGATTTGACTTCAAAACAAAAAAACACCTCAATTTATTTTTTAATAATAGAAATACGTTTTAATTTATCTCACAAAAAAGGAAGCGCCTTGATTTGGTTTCCAAAACCAAGAAAACGCCTTAATTTGTCTCATAAAAAACTAAGACGCCTTGTGGTATGACTTCAAAAACGAAAAAACGCCTTAATTTATCTTAGAAAAATAAGAAAACCATTCAATTTGTCTCGTAAAAAATGGAGGTGCCTTGAATTAGCTTTCAGAAACAAGAAAACGCCTTAATTTGTCTTAAAAAACGAAAACGTCTAAATTTGTCTCATAAAAAACAAAGGCTCGCTCCTCCTCGCTACCTCTCCACCACCGCTTCCGGCGTCCCTGTCGCGCACCTCTCGTGCCCGTTTGAGACCCATCGCGACTGTCGCGTGCCGCTAGATATCCCCAAGCATCGCCACCTCATCACTCTACGTCGTTGAGGTGTCGTGCCAGCTCGTCCCCGGTCTCGTTTGCGCCCGCTGGCATGTAGAGAAGATGGCACGTGCCTGTTTGGTTTGCAGCCTAACGTTGTCATGCTTAACCTTAGTCATGTCACAATATCGTAGATATGTGTTTGGTTCATTGCCACACTTGTGGCTTGTCACACTTTTTAGCTACATGATCCACATGTCTAGACTCAATTTTGCCAAATCGTGCCACATTTGAGATGGTCATTTTTTTAACCATACTTTTTATGACAACCATAATTTAACCAAGCTTAGTTGTGACAAAGTTAGTCATAAACCAAACAAGACCCATAGAATCTGCTTTTGCGTCGCGGCGGCCACGAATAGATGGTGCTCCTGGGAGCAGTTGACACGAGCGCGGCGCAGGCACTGGCCAAGTGCGATGGGGGCCAGATGCACTAATTGATTCAGATGCGCTAATTGATTCCGTGTAGATGCCCTAATACAGAAAGTTAGCTTAATTAGTTAAGTTTTAGCTGGATGAGCACACACATATAACACAGAACGTGCACACATAGGAAAATCTATTGGATAGCAATAGGTGTCTGAGAGCATCTATAACCAAATCCCTTATACCCATCTCAAACGCCCGGACATATCACCCGGTCACGATAATACAATTCAGACGGGCCTCTCAAACAGGTCTCAAACACCTGGGCTGACACCCCCTCATTTTCAACCCACATATGAGATGGATATGGGGGAGCCCAGGCGCGTCCGGGCACGCCTGCCATGTCGGACTGACGGCATGGCCCACACGGACTTGCCGGGAAACCCGACGGTCCAACGGACGCCTCGACCGTCGGTGCGATGTGAATGCCGCGTGGCGTCGCTCCGACTCCCCGTCCAAGGTCAGGGCAGGCTATTTAAGCCGGACGCCTCCCCCCCAGCCATAGCACATCCGCCTCCTCCCTCTCTCTGTCGCCACCCGAGCACATCTGCCTCCTCTCGCACTCCCCTCTTCGTCAAGATGGTCCGGCGACCCGTCACCACCTACGTGCAGTTCACTCTGGAGCGGTGCCGTCAAATCAAGGAGGAGATCCAGGCTTGTCGCGCTGCCCGCATTGCTATGGTTCTCCCTCCGGACTCTCCGGAGACAGGGGAGGAGGAGCAGCAGTCGGAGGAGTAGTCGGAGGCCATGGAGGAGGACGACCTGGAGGAGTAGGCTCCGGGCTTGAGCATGGCGGAGACAGAGTTCGCCGTTGCCCAATCAGAGGAGATGGCGGAGCAGCAGGCCATCCTGGATTCCATCCAGGATGAGGCCGAGGTGGAGGCCAACCGCCGGCTCATCCGGCAGAGGCGGGTGGAGGCCGACACCCTCTTCGACGAGCTGGAGGCGGAGATCGAGGCGGAGGAGGCCGCAGCGGAGCAGTCGGATCCGCTAGAGGGGGCGAAGCTGCGACAGACGTCCATTTATCTGCCGAAGAGCATGGAGACCGTCGACATCTCCGACGAAGATTAGATAGGTTCTACATAGTACGTAGTTTTTTTTATCTTGCATGTTTTTGTATGGATTTGAGGTTTCTAATATGAGATGTCCGGTTGTAGGATGCATTATTTGAGAAGTGACCGGTCAATGTCCGCGGACGCGCCCGGACGCATCCACGAGCGTTTGAGGACCGGATTTGCAAGGTCCGGCTATGACGCATCTAGATTATATTGCTTTGATCTGGTGAAGTTTAAAGGTGTTCTTACTTTTTAAGGCCAGATAATGTTTGTCAGTGCATTGGATACATCTTTACTCGTTTTGCTATGTTGGCATATTAATTTTCTTTGATAAAGGTAGCTTGTTGGAGTACCATCTCATTGATAATTAACAGAATGCAGTATTCCAAAGTGTTTCATGTATATGTCGTGATTTAGTTCACCAGTGCTTAACATTTTTTCAAGTTTTGTGTGGTACTTTTAGTAGATATGCCATGTAGATTGAGGAGAAAGAGTTATTTTTAATGACCTAGCTCTATTTTATTTTGTCTATATTGTTGATATATGGTTTCATCTTGTGGTCTTCTTTTATTCTGTGCTCATTTCTAGCTTTGTTTCCAGCTAGGTCTACCAGTCTTCGCACCAAGAATTCGACCCAAAGCAGGAGCCACCCCTGTCAGCACAGTCGTCCGATTCTACAAGAAGCTTCATTGTCCTCTGGTTTCACATGTCGGTTAGCCGCTCGAGGCAAAGAGGATCAGGACGGCAAGGTCCACTAGAATAAGAGGAACTGTTGTCAGTTTCATCTAAAGTTGGGGCTAATCTTAATAGTCTTCGAGGATAGTATTTCATCCAAATTTATTGATTCAACACAAAAAAAGTTAAAGAATACTGATCTTAGCAGTTGAGTTGTCAATTCAACCACACCTGAAATTTCTTTCTATAACAAAGTTTTAGTAGCACAATAACAATAGTAATATGAAAAATAATAGTAGCGATTGTGATGGTTGTAACAACATCAGTATGTTACTATTACTTATTGTCACTTTGGGATCTACAGATCATAACACATAATAGGTGCATACAACTTGCAAGATAGTATTCAAAACACTCTCATATTCGTGAAAACATAATAGGTTCATATCTGAAATCATGACACTCGGGTCATAGTGACAAGTATTAAACATAGCAAAACCATAACAACATCAATCTCAAAACATAGTGAATACTAGGGATCAAGCACTATCAAAATAACCCGATTACATGACAAATCTGATCCAATCAAATCACCGTCCAAGAAGCCTACAAAGAAATTACTCACTCTCGACGACGGTGAGCATCATAAAATTGTTGATGAAGAAGGGCTTGTGATGACGATGAGGACGAATCCCCCTCCCGAGGAAGAACATGAGGTGGCAATGACTTTGATGTCTACTATACAACTTTATTCTTGTAGATGTTGTTGGGCCTCCAAATGTATAGTTTAGTAGGAAAGCAACAATTTTTCCTCAAGTGAATGGCCTAAGGTTATCAATCCGTGGGAGGTGTAGGATGAAGATGGTCTCTCTCGAACAACTTTGCAATCAAATTGTATAGGTGCACTAGTTCGGTAAAGAGATGGTGATATAAGTGCAATATGAATGATATAAATAAGTTTTTGTAATTTGAAAATATGAAAACAACAAGATAACAAATAGTAAACATCGAGCAAAACGTTATATCAATGCTTGAAAACAAGGCCTAGGGTTGATACTTTCACCGGTGCAATCTCTTAACAATGCTAACATAATTGAATCATATAACCAGTTCTCAATATGCAACAAATAATCACTCCAAAGTTTCTATCTAACAGAGAACATACACTGAAACTGTTGTAGGTAGTAAAACCACCCTAAAGTTAACTTTGTCGATCAATCTATCGAGGTATCCTTATAAGTGTCACAAACAACCATAGAGTTCGTACTAGAATTACATTTATAATACACATCAATCAACTCTAATGTCACCTAGACAATCCAATGTCATCATAAGTATCTGTGAGTTGATTATTCGATATGCATCAAACAATTTCAGATTTATCACATTCAATCCAACACAAAAGAACTTCAAAAATTACCCCAAGATCCATGTCCGCAGACCGCCCCCATGCCCGTGGACGGATATAGGAGAAAATTTGCGGGTTGTCGCACTTTACAAGGGATGATTTGCTTTAGGGCTGTTTCAAGGACCAGTAATTCCGGCCCTGCCCAACAGTTTATGAGACAAATTACTATTTTCGCTTCATATTACTTGTTTAGAATCATCTCGATACCAGGATATCTACTATTAAAATGTGTCTATATACATAAGTATCTAGACAAATCTAAAGAATCATCTCTACTATTAAAATGTGTCTATATACATAAGTATCTAGACAAATCTAAGATAGACAGGGTGAATCGAAGGGAATATTAAATGAAGAAGTAAAATGGGGTAATTTTTGATTTTTGATAAATTTTAAAATAACCACTCCACGAAGGTCGCCCACCATTAGCATTTTTCGGGTAAAAGATCCAATTTCTCACCGGCATCTCTCACGGTGCCACCACTCTATCCCCTCCACGAAGCCGTCGGTCACTGAGAGTCAACGGTGGTGGTGTAGAGCGGATCGAGCTTTGGAACCAGAACCATGGAGTCTGCCGCGGCGAGCGCCTTTCTGAAGAGCGTGATGGGGAAGCTATTCCAGGTGCTGGAGAAGGAGTACAACAAGCAGAAGGGCCTGAGGCAGGAGACTCACTCCATCCAGCAGGACGTCCGCATGATGGCCGCCGCCATGGACGACCGCCTCCACGGCCTCGGCAGGGGCGAGCACCGCACGGCCGTCGCCAGGCTGTACAGCGAGGAGATGCTCGGCCTGGCGCACGACGCCCAGGACTGCATCGACCGCATCGTGCATCGCCTCACCTGCAGGCCGCGCCCGAGCGGCGGCGGAAAAGGAGCGGCGCTGGTCCGCCGGGTTGCCCACGAGCTCAAGAAGGTCCAGAGCCGCTCGGGATTCGCCGACGAGATCCACAAGCTCAAGGCCCGCCTCAAGCAGGCGCACGAGCGCGTCGTCAGCATCCCCATCGCCGGCGCCGCCACCAGCTGCTGCCACGAGTTCGCGGCGGCAGCGCCGTCGTGTCGCGTCGCGCGTAACCCGGTGGGTATCGGGAGGCCGGTGGAGGAGCTCCTTTCGCTTCTCGACGAGGTGGAGGGCGAGAAGGAGCAGCTGAGGGTGATCTCCGTGGTGGGGTTCGGCGGCTTGGGGAAGACCACGCTCGCCAGGGAGGTGTACAAGGCCCCTGACGCCGTGGAGAAATTTCACTGCCGTGCTTGGGTTTCCGTCCGTCGGTGGTCGCCAGAGGTCACCGGTAACGGGGTCAGTGAGATCCTGCGCGATGTACTCCAGCAAGTTCGCCCCAAAGACGCCATGGATGTTGTTGCTGATGATGGCCAACGTACTGAAGCCTTGCTCACCGAATACCTCAAGGATAAGAGGTGTGCATTTTCCCGAATTTCATATGCTGCTTCCAAATAATTTAGATTGTTCTGAATTTGGGGATCTTCTGAATCTCTGAATTTGGGGGTCTTCTGAATATCTGAATTGCATATGCACTACTCATCTTCTAACCCCTGTTTTTCATCTCCCAATTTGATTGCTAGGTATTTAATTGTCATAGATGACATCGGGATGGAGCAATGGAGCACTATAAATTCCATCTTCGAAGACAACGGTAAAAGCAGCAGAATCCTACTGACCACGACAATTCAGTCCACAGCTAAAAGATGCAGCCATGGCAATGGTTATGTGTACCAACTGAACACACTTGGTGAAGAGGACTCCAAGGAAATAGCTCTTCAGGGGGTACGATCACCTGAGCTGGAGCAGGGGTCGATGACGCTGCTGCAGAAATGTGGTGGTCTTCCACTTGCTCTCGTCAGTGTCTCCGATTTCCTGAAATGCTCAGACGAGCCTACAGGGGAGCGATGCGCAGACCTATGCCGTAACCTGGGTTCTCATCTGGGAGAGAAGCATGACGATGTCAATTTCACGGAACTAAGAAAGGTGCTTATGCATAACTATGACAGTTTGTCTGTGTATGCTATGACCTGCTTGCTATATCTTGGTGTATTCCCAAGCAACCGTCCCCTCAAGAGGAAAGTTGTTATCAGGAGGTGGTTAGCCGAAGGATATGCACGAAGTGATTCTCTTCGCAGCGAGGAGGACATTGCGGATGAAACTTTCAAGGCGCTTGTTGACCGGAATATCATACAGTGCATTGATACAAGGAATAATGCGCAAGTGAAGACGTGCAGGACTCATGGCATCATGCACGAGTTCGTGCTGCACAAGTCCATGTCACAGGGGTTCATCGCGACATCATCTCGTGATCATCCAAGATCCCATGCCTATGTTAATAACGCCTGCCACCTTTCTATCCATGGTGGCAATGTGACAGATCGTGAGGCCTCCGACGAGGATTTGTCTCGTGTTCGATCTCTGACAGTCTTTGGAAAAGCAGGTGATGCTATTTCTTATGTTCGTAAGTGCAAATTGCTACGAGTCTTGGATCTGGAAGAATGCAATGATCTGGAAGATATTCATCTCAAACACATAGGCAAGCTATGGCATCTGAAATATCTAAGTGTTGGAGGCACTATTGCGAAGCTTCCGAGCAGCATCGATGGACTGCACTGCTTAGAGACCCTTGATTTAAGGAGAACCAAGATAAAGACAGTGCCCATTGAGGCTATTATGCTGTACCACTTAGCCCATCTGTTCGGGAAGTTTACAGTTGACAAAGACGATCTGAATAATGCAAACAAAATGAGCAAAGCAATGAAGTTCTTGTCTGGAAACAAGAGCAACCTGAAGACTTTAGCGGGGTTTGTCACGAACGAGAGGCGGGGCTTTCTTGAACTGATGGTTCACATGAGAAATCTGAGAAAGGTCAAGATATGGTGTGGGCCAGATGCAAATGGAAGTAACTACGCCACTGATCTTTCTGTGGCCATTCAGGAATTCACCAAAGTCCCCATGGACAGTGTGGACACCCGTTCTCTATCACTTGATTCAGAAGACTATTCAGAAGACATGCTGAGTTCGCTTGATTTTGAGCCATGCTCTGAAGATTCCAAATATGATGTAAGGTCACTGAAGCTACGTGGCAAGCTACTCCAGTTACCCCCATTTGTTCCCTTGCTGTCAGGTCTTACTGAACTGTGTATTTCATCAGCTACTCTGACACGGGATCTTCTATTGTCTCTGATCAATTTGAGAAACTTGCTTTACCTCAAGTTGATCGCAAATGAGCTTGAGAAATTTGAAATGAAATCAGGGGCATTCCCAAGCCTGCGGCGTCTGTGCTTTGCAGTGCAAAGTTCCGCTTCATCTTTGCCAGCAATCGAACAAGGAGCTCTGCCAAACCTCGTCTCACTCCAGCTGCTTTGCCCAGGTATAGTTGGTCTTTCAGGCATCCAAATCAGACATCTCAAACATCTCAAGGAGGTCACAGTTGACTCTGGAGTGTCTGACCAAACACAACAAAACTGGGAGCAAGCAACAAAGAACCACCCAAATAGGCCGAGACTCATGTTGCACAAAAGTGGTGTTCGAGTGGCAAGCGAGGGACCGGGGCATGAAGAAGCTTCTGCCGTGAGGGAGAAGCGGAAAATTTGTGTAGTCCAACCAAGTTTGGATGACGGACTGGACTCTAGTCTCAAGAAGATGAGACTTTCATCAGAGTCTTCTTCACGGCTTCAAGTGATCGTCCATTCCACTTCTTCATCTGGCCACTGAGGCAGGGGAAAATGCTACTTCAGTGAAGCAAACTGCTACGGTTATGATTCAGCATGGACATACAAATCAGAGAAAGAATAGATGATGAGCTGCCATAGTATTGTGCGGTTTTATATTGTTACAAAGTTCACCATGCTGCTAAGTGTAAGATAATCCTTTTTCCATGTCCAATCCACCACTTGCAACTGTATATTCACATCATGCAAGAAACAGAGCAGGGCTAAAGCTAGCACTATGCTGGCTGTTCTTCAGAAGCTAACAAACAACTACTTGCTGGTTAAGCCCTACGCCTACCACACTGCCTTCAAAGCTGCACGGCCTCGCTACGGAGCTCATGAATGCCTTCATGACTTCCGTGGAGGCATCTCTCTGGAGCAAGCACATAGCGTATTCCATGACATCAGCATCGCAGGGCAGCATGATCCTCTCGTCATCGCCACCTGCAAAGCCGAATTCCTCCTGGGACATCGTCAGGAGCTCGCTGAAGACCGCCGTGCCGAGGTACCGCAGGGGCACCTCGAACCATGCGCCATCTACGGTGTACACCACGCAGTGGCCCTTCATCGCCACCACCGACGGTGACACCGTGCAGCACCCATCATCCACGGTGGATCCTTTCACCGCTGTCGTAGTTCCGGTGAGCCTCTTCCTTCCGGTGGCTGGCATTCTCTGCCACTTCTTTGCCATCTGAGCAAGTCTGTTGGCACTAACCATGTTGTTGTTTTGCTCCTCCTTTCTTGGCTAGGTGTAGTGATGCTACTTTGGCTTGTGAGTTGTGAATAAACTGGTGAGGCGATGGTGGTGCTAATCTGATGGATCTATAGAGGCGACGGAGAAAGAGAAGAGGAGAATGCAGTTTAGGTGCAGCTATCCTGACAGGTTGGCAAGGGACAGAGCCTGCAATACTGTAAGTGCGATGCCAAACAGTGTGATCTTGATTAGATTTCAATGGGGCCATCTGTTTGCCACTTGTTGGGGACTATACTAGCAGTAGCAGGTCTCTTGGGTATGCTTGGGCCTTTGAGACATCACAGTATGCTGCCATACTCAGCTGTTTTAGTGGCGAAGATAAGAGGCCTGCGCAAATTGGTTCCAATTCTAGTCTGACAGTTGTTCATGCCTGTCATGACAGATTATTGCTGAAGAACCAGATAAGATGTCAGCAGTGGCGCATAACCTAACTACAGTACAAGATTACAAATAGCTGATCAAGTGCTAGACCACATTTCTCAGTTGAAACTTGAGATGGCCATCTATTTTATTCCCATATGTAGAAGCGTAGTTTTTTTTTTAAGAAAATGATGTAGAAGCATAGGTGGAGAACTGCTGTCGACATGTTTTCGTGTGAACTTATGTGATTTATCAAAAGAAAGTAAAAACACGGGAGAAAATAGGAAGTTTTGAGTAACAAGATTGATGATAATCTGTGAGAGATTCTAATCATTCTTGCTTCCATATCATTTTGGGCTAATTAGTTGTACTCCAGTCTCCAGTATTCTTTATTCTTTTCTAGGGACAATTTGGTGCCATGTGTCCTTCAAATCTTTGGTATACAAACAATCTTTATGTAATATTGGAAGATTAACTCCTGGCATATTCTTACAGAGATCTTTGGTGTGCATTATGCAACTGAGCCTTACCTTAATTTATCACCCCCATAGCTGCAAAGCCACTCAGCCTTCAGATCTCCCAACTCTGCTCTGAAAAAACGAGAGCTTGTCTGAACCACCAGGAAGTACTCCCTTCGTCTCATAATGTAACGTGTCAATCTGTGAACTTGCAATACGATCCTTTCATTTACCTGAACATCATCCTAAACGAAGGGTGCGTGGACAATGGCGAAAAAGGGGAGCTAATTTGTGAATCTTCAGTAACAGCGCGTGGTGCAGCTTTTGTCATCTGCGGCGGATCCTTTTGTTGTCGCCATAGTCCCGGTGAGCCTCTTCCTCCCCCATGGCAGTCATCATGCCCAACTTCTATTTTGTTTGTTTCCGAGAGAACGGGCCTCCATTCATTAACCATGGGGCATAAAATCATCCTGATAGACACACGAGCTGAATGAATCTCTTCCGGCCTGGACCTTGACCATGCAGCAGTACGTATATTACGAATATACGTACCACGAGCTACTCTGTACCAGCCTGGAGGAGGTGCTTGATTTCCTAGACGGTAGCAGCTTTCCACTCAGGTCGGTAGGTCAGTTTTCCACTCAGACGCGTCAAACCGTTCAATGGGTGTTTTTTAAAAACTGTCAGCACAAACGTGACGGTTTTTTGAAAAAAACGAAACGTGGTGGTTTTCTGTTTCAACGTTTCCAAATGTGATGTTTTTTTGCAATTTACTCGACTCCATCTAACGACGCGTCACGGCCGCCGTCTCCATCTGTTCACGTGGCGCCTGACAACAGGCCCAACCGGTCAGTTTTCCACTCAGACGCGTTAAACCGTTCAATCAGTTTTTTTTAAAAATTGTCAGCACAAACGTGGTAGTTTTTTGAAAAAAAACACGAAACATGGTCTTCTGTTTCAGCGCCCCCAAATGTCGTGGTTTTTTACAATTTACTTCCTCCGTCCGAAAAAGCATGTCCAGGCTTAGTTCATTTATAATCTTGCAAAAAAATCCTTCCATCTTTAAATCTCCTACTAATCAGCCCCCGCTGCTTCTTCCTTCTTTCTCCGTCGCCGGTCGCCCAAGCCACCGTCGGCACCCACCGTAGGGCCGAGCGCGCGACGACGGACAGGGCCTGCACCACCGCTGTGAACTACCGCCACCCCTCCCCACCTGTACCGCCAGAGGTGAAGCTACGCCGCCCGCACGGAGGCGAGCTGCGCCGCGCCGTCCACCTGATCCTCCGCGGTGACCACCTTAACGGGCGGCGGATCGGTTCAAGGGCGTTGCGCCGCCGCCATCCTTGCCACCCAGGGCTGCGCTGCTATCCCCTCCCCCCGCCCAGTGCTGCGCCGCTATCCCCTCCCGCCGCCTAGGACCTGCGTCGCCGTCGACCTGGACCTGGAGGTCCCGGAGGGCCTGGAACTCAAGTTCATCCTCAACCTCGAGCTCATTCTGTTGATCGTCTGCAAATTGCTGCTCCTCCCCGACGGGCCTGCTCGTGCTTAGTCTATTCAGTCAATATCCAGTGGAGTAGTAACCAATAGAAGATCACCAAACATTTCTTGCAACCTTTCCAGTTTGGTGCCATTTATTTTAATTATTTGAATTAATTAGAATTAGAATTTCGGAGTACTACTTCTTGCAAGCAAACATATTGTACTGGACATTAGACCAAGCAAGAATTTAAGCAGCAAGGAGTAGAGCAAGCAAGATCTTTGTTCAGTCAAGTTGATGTCCAGAACCTGTCATTTTCTTCCAAAAACTGTCAATTTCTGTCAAGTTTTGATATGTCAAGTTGATGTTCAGTTAAGATCAATTTTTTGCGTCCAAATGTTCAAAGACCAAATGATCTTAGACTTACTCTTAATTATTGGATCATTAACTTGCAGTGACAAACATGATAAACAGAGGGCCGAAGACCAAACCTTGAACTACAGAATGTTCTAACAGAACTTTAGATGTTCTACAGGTCATGTATGACTCCCAGGTTCTAATTAAAAAATTATGATCAATTTACAGTGCCTTACTATTGTACACCATCAATTTATGCCTTACTACTGTATTCCTCATCAATTTACAGTCTCAATGGAGGTAATAAAAATTTCAGTTACTGTACTCCATCAGCTACTGTAAATAAAAATGTCAGCTACTGTACTCCATCAGCTACTACATGAAGGAAAAGAAGCTAAAAATTCAGTTCTCTAGATGAATTCAGTTAAACTTCAGTGATAGTTTGACAAGCTCCAATTTTAAAACTTTAGTGATAATCTTCAGTTTTCTAACATTATTCCAATCTGACAATGTTGCTACTGATTTCTGACTGAATATTGGTCCAGAATTCAGCATTCAATAGCAACAAGACAAGAGGATGATAATTCAGAATTCAGCAGCAACAAATGTCGAACCTTTGACATTGGGACATACAGCAACCACCGTGACTGTAAATCAGCAGCAACCTTTGACGGGGCAGGACTCGTTGTCCGCCTCCTCCTCCATGGGGGCAAGCCCCGGCAACGAGCTGTTGGTGCTCCCGCCCTCCGACGACACGGAGATGTCAACGGCACGGACATGGTCTGGCGATGGTTCTTAGGAAGGGGAGGGTGGTCGTGGTGCGGGGCGGAAGGGAGAGACCCGAGGTGGTGGTGGTGGGGAGGGAGAGGATGGAGTTCACCGCAGGAGCCCATCAAAGCATCCACCGCGCTACATCATCAAGAACTGCGCTCGTCGCCGCCCTCGTCCCCGTGCCCTCCAGATCGAGCGCCGCTTCGTCATCGCTGCCGCTGATGGGGGAAGACATGATTTTTTGGTATGGGAGACGGGACCAGCACGGGGAGATGGATCGGGAGCAGGGAAGCGGCAGATGAGGGGAGCGACGGTGTAGGGGGCGGCGGAGGAGGGGAGGGGCGACGGAGCTGCGGAGGAGGAGGGGAGGGGCGGCGGAGCAGGGGAGCTGCGGCGGAGGACGAGCGAGGGAGCTAAGCTGAGCAGGTGAGCGGCGGAGGAGTGCGGGTTGTGTCGGACTAAAGCAAAGGGCGTTTTTGCAAAAAAGACATGGAGACATGTTTTTTCGGACAGAGGGAGTACTCAACATGGAAGCTAACGAATCTCACAATTAAGAAGTTGCTTGTATTGGGAAAATTCATTTCTGAGCCTAGGCTCATCTGCACCTGTCTACAGAAAAAATAAAAAAAAATACTAAAAAAATTCAAAAAAATTCATTTTTTTTGTGTGATACATATTTTGATGTGTGAGGTCCGCTTCAAATTTCAACTTATTTGGACATCCGAAAAGCTCTCAACAAAAAAGACAAATCGGGTCAAAAAAATTGGTGAACAGTAAACTTTTTTTCGGACCACGATTTGTCTTTTTTGCTGAGAGCTCCTCAAATGTCCAAATAAGTTGAAATTTAGAACGAACCACACGCATCAAAATATGTATCATACAAAAATACGAATCTGGAGGCCTCCATAAAGACCGAGCTCATATGTAAAAATTTGAATTTCAATGACATTTGAATTTCGAATTTGGAGGCCTCCATGAAGGCCCAGCTACAAAGGCAATTTTCGCCCTTAACAGCAACACAACCTCAATGCACAAAAGGACTAAGGACATCGCTAATTTGCACTCCAGCAACGACTTCAATAGTTCAATCATAAAGCTGGGGCAATAGTGACTTGGCAGAACACTTCAGCTAGATACGTACATTCTGCGGCTAGCTACATCAACGTTGTAATGCATGGATGATAACATCGGCAGAAATGAAAGCATAGGCAAAATATGCATGCACGCATAGTGGTGCGTAACTGTAAGAGCATCTCCAGCCACGGCCCCGAAGGACCTCCCAGAGCCCTTTTTCGTCGCCAGCGCCGAAAAATCGGCCCAGTCGCGCCACCAAGACCCCATTTTTCGCCGGTTAGAGCCCTTTTTGGACCAGCGAACCCAGGCCGAACCCAGGACGCTGGGGGCCTCTTGGGGGCTCCGATGGTAACAAATCGGCGTGTGGGACACCACTGACAGGCGAATCTCGTCCCTTTTTCCTAGGGCCGAGCCAGTCCCCCACTGCCGACCCCGGCGACCCTCGCCTGTTCACGGCCCCTGCGCCGTCGCTAGAAGACCCCACCTCGCCCTCCCTCGACGGATTTCACTTGCCCCACCCTCGCCCATCCCTCGCCCAAGCCACGCCGGCCGGGGCGCTGGCGTCTGTTCGCCTGCTCACCCGTCACGCCGACAAGGTGTTTGACGTTTTGCCTGCTCGGCCATGGACTCGGACGATGAGGAGGCGTTCGCGGCCCTGTTGGAGGAAGAAGCCGAGGCCGGCACCGCCGACGAGGAGCACCTCATGATACTGTCCTCGCTGGCCGGCCTGTTCGTCAACAATGTCAAGCTCCGACGAGGTGGCTCGACGCCGGGGCGGCGCAAGAGCAAGCAGAGGCATCGAATGGAGGGGTATTGCATGCTCTATGCTGACTACTTTGCCGACTCTCCATTGCACGGTGAGAAAGTATTTCGGCGTCGCTACCAAATGAGCCGGAAGCTCTTCCTCAGGATTGTTAATTCCGTCCGGGAGTTCGACAGCTATTTCGTTTGCAAGAAGGATCGCACCGGCACAGTTGGATTCTCCTCACTTTAGAAATGCACCCAAGCTATGAGGATGCTTGCATACGGAGCTCCCGTGGACATACAAGAAGACTATGGGCAAATGGCCGAGTCCACCACCATTGAGTGTCTGTACAAGTTCTACAGAGCAGTGGTGGCAGTGTTTGGACCACAATATTTGCGATCACCAAATGCCGAAGACACTACTCGAATCCTGGCACAGAATGCAGCAAGAGGATTTCCAGGGATGCTTGGAAGCATCGACTGCATGCATTGGTCATGGAAAAACTGCCCATTTGCTTGGCAGGGGATGTACAAAGGCGCCAAAGGTGGTTGCAGTGTGGTACTTGAGGCAGTAGCCACACATGACCTATGGATTTGGCACTCCTTCTTTGGTATGCCAGGAACTCACAATGATATCAACGTCTTGCAGTGCTCGAATGTCTTCGCCAAGCTTGTTGAAGGTCATGCTCCTTCGGTGAACTTTGAGGTCAATGGACGCTAATACAACAAGGGATACTAGATAGTATCTATGCGAGATGGTCCACATTTGTGAAGACTATCTCAAAACCTGTGGCGCCAAAGAAGGAACACTTTGCTAAGTGTCAGGAGGCTTGCAGGAAAGATGTCGAGAGAGCATTTGGTGTGTTCCATTCGCGATTTGCTGTTGTCAGGTACCCCGCTATGACCTGGTCCAAAAGGCAGATGTGGGAGATCATGAATTGCTGTGTTTGCTTGCACAACATGATCACTAAGAGCGAGCAGGAAGAGCCAGTGTTTGATCCTGAACCATATCACAGGATGGGACCTCTTGTAGTTGTTGATCACCAGGTACCAGCAACATGGACTGCCTACCTCAATATGCGCCAGGAGATCCGAGAACCACAAGCACTAGTAGAAAACAGGGCATTGGTTTGGGCCGGGCCAGCCCATTAGTCCCGATTCAGTCACGAACTAGGACCAATGGGGGCAACGGTCCTGGTTCGTGAGGCCAGAGGGCCAGGCGAGCCACATGGGGCATTGGTCCCGGTTCGTCCGGAACCTTTGGTCCCGGTTCCAGACATGAACCGGGACCAATGTGCCTCGCTCTTGGCCCACAACCATTGGTCCCGGTTCGTGGCTGGATCCGGGATCAAAGGGGGTCCTTTAGTCCCGGTTCCAGCCAAGAACCGGGACCAATGAGATGCCTATATATACCCCCTTGCGAGCGAGCAGAGTACTCCACACTGCTCTGTTTTTTTGGCCGGCGAGGGGAGAGCTTTGTGGTGCTCTAGCTCACCTCCTATGCACATGAGGTGTTTGATGAAATGCCTAAGCCAAACTTAAGCTTTCTCCTCTCGAAGCTCCTTGTCCAAACTCCATTTTCGTCAAGATTTGTCTAGGTTTGGCAGTCCGTCCTATCCCGTCCCCGTCCTGAAACCGCCGTCGATCACCCGCGCATGGTGAGCCTCTTGATCTTATCTTCTTGCTAAAAGAAAATATACTTACTCGTATGATTTTCTTACTTTTATTATTGTTCACTTCTCTATTCATGATATGTTGTAATGGTTTTTAATACACTTTATTATATAACGCACGCAGATGAACCGTCAATAGATGTACGGTGACTGACGCACCTCCGAGTATATTAAGGGCCAGGATAATTTTCTCGAAGCGGCTGAGGCAAACAAGCAGAATGGTTTTATGCCTTGTCCATGTACTGTCTGTGAGAATACGAAGTCTTTCTCCAACTCTAAAACCCTTCACTTCCACCTGCTTCAGAAGGGTTCTATGACACACTATAATGTTTGGACCAAGCATGGAGAAAGATGGGTTATGATGGAAGACAACGAAGAAGAAGAGGATGACGACAACTACCCTCCCCCTGAATACGGTGATGCTGCAATGGGGGAAGCTGAAGATCAAGAGGAACCAGACGATGTGCCTGATGATGATCTTTGCCGGGTCATTGTTGATGCACAGAGAGAATGCAAAAGTGAAAGGGACAAGTTGAAGTTCGATCGCATGTTAGAGGATCACAAAAAAGGGTTGTACCCAAATTGCGAAGATGACAACAAAAAGCTCGGTACCACACTGGAATTGCTGCAATGGAAGGCAGATAATGGTGTATCTGACAAGGGATTTAGTTCGCTACTGAAAATAATGAAGAAGAAGCTTCCAAAGGATAATGAATTGCCCGACAGTACGTACACAACAAAGAAGGTTGTATGCCCTCTAGGATTGGAGGTGCAGAAGATACATGCATGCCCTAATGATTGCATCCTCTACCGCGGTGAGTACGAGGAACGGAACGCATGCTCGGTATGCGGTGCATTGCGGTATAAGATCAAAAGAGATGACCCTGGTGATGTTGAGGGCCAGCGCACCGGGAAGAGGGTTCCTGCCAAGGTGATGTGGTATGCTCCTATAATACCACGGTTGAAACGTCTGTTCAGAAACAAAAAGCATGCCAAGTTGATGCAATGGCACAAAAAAGACCGTCAGAAAGACAGGAAGTTGAGAGCACCCGCTGACGGGTCGCAGTGGAGAAAGATCAAGAGAAAGCGGAGCAACTTTACAGGTGACTCGAGGAACATATGGTTTGGTTTAAGTGCAGATGGCGTTAATCCTTTTGGGGAGCAGAGCAGCCAGCATAGCACATGGCCTGTGACTCTATGTATATATAACCTTCCTCCTTGGTTGTGCATGAAGAGAAAGTTCATTATGATGGTAGTGCTCATCCAAGGCCCTAAGCAACCCGACAATGACATTGATGTGTACCTAAGGACATTAGTTGATGAACTTTTACAGCTATGGAATGGAAGAGGTGTACGTGTGTGGGATGAGAACGAACAAGAGGAATTTGACCTACATGCGTTGCTGTTTGTAACCATCAATGATTGGCCTGCTCTCAGTAACCTTTCAGGACAGACAAACAAGGGATACCACGCATGCACACACTGTTTAGATGACACCGACAGTATATATTTGGACAAATGCAGGAAGAATGTGTACCTGGGGCATCGTCGATTTCTTCCGACCAGCCATCAATGTCGAAAGAAAGGAAAGCATTTCAAAGGTGAGGCAGATCACCGGAAGAAGCCCGCCCTTCGTACTGGTGATCACATACTTGATATGGTCAATGATTTACAAGTAATATTTGGAAAGGGTCCTGGCGGACTATCTGTTCCGAATGACGTTGACAAACGCGCACCCATGTGGAAGAAGAAATCTATATTTTGGGACCTACCCTATTGGAAAGACCTAGAGGTCCGCTCTGCAATCGACGTGATGCACGTGATGAAGAATCTTTGTGTGAACCTGCTAGGATTCTTGGGAGTGTATGGGAAGACAAAAGATACACCGTAGGCACAGGAGGAACAACAACATGTGCATGAAAAAGATGGCATGCATCCAAAGCAGTATGAAGGTCCTGCCAGCTACGCTCTTACCAATGAAGAGAAGGAAATCTTCTTTGAATGCCTGCTCAGTATGAAGGTCCCGTCTGGTTTCTCGTCGAATATAAAGGGAATAATAAATATGGCAGAGAAAAAGTTCCAGAACCTAAAGTCTCATGACTGCCACATGATTATGACGCAACTGCTGTCGGTTGCATTGAGGGGGTTTCTACCGGAAAACGTTCGATTAGCCATTGTGAAGCTATGTGCATTCCTCAATGCAATCTCTCAGAAAGTGATTGATCCAGAAATCCTGCCACAGTGATTTGGTGCAATGTCTTGTTAGTTTCGAGATGGTGTTCCCACCGTCCTTCTTCAATATCATGACACATGTCCTAGTTCATCTAGTCGACAGGATTATCGTTCTGGGCCCTGTATTTCTACACAATATGTTCCCCTTCGAGAGGTTCATGGGAGTCTTAAAGAAATATGTTCGTAACCGTGCTAGGCCAGAAGCAAGCATCTCCATGGGCCATCAAACAGAGGATGTCATTGGGTTTTGTGTTGACTTCATTCCTGACCTTAAGAAGATTGGTCTCCCTCAATCACGGTATGAGGGGAGACTGACTAGAAAAGGCACGCTAGGAGCGGACTCAATAATATGTAGGGATGGGCATTCTTGGTCTCAAGCACACTACATAGTTCTACAGAATTCCACCTTGGTGACCCCGTATGTCGATGAACACAAGAATATTTTGCGCTCCAAACACCCGGAGCAGTGTGACGACAGGATTACATATGAACACATCAGGACTTCTAGCAGTTGGTTGCAAAAACGTCTCATGGGTGACAACACTGTTTTTGATGAGCTGTACTCGTTGGCCATGGGACCATCTTCGACTGTATTAACTTACAAAGGGTACGAGATAAATGGGAATACATTTTACACGATCGCCCAAGATGAAAAGAGCACCAACCAAAACAGTGGTGTCTGCTTTGATGCAGCAACCAAGAGGGGAAAGGACACATATTATGGTTACATAGTGGACATATGGGAACTTGACTATGGACATGATTTTAAGGTCCCTTTGTTTCAGTGCAAATGGGTCAATGTGTCAAGAGGCGGGGTACAGGAAGACCCATAGTATGGAATGACAACAGTGGATCTGAACAACTTGGGTACACAGACGAACCATTCGTCCTAGCTAATGATGTGGCGCAGATTTTCTATGTGAAGGACATGTCTACCATACCAAGAAAAAGAAAAGATAAGGAAGCGAATACATCATACGATGAGCCAACGCGCCACATAGTTCTTTCAGGAGAAGAGACATCGTGGGATTGGAGGGCAAGACAGACATGTCTGAAGATTATGAAAAGTTTCATGAAATTCCTCCCTTCAAAGTCAAGGCTGACCCAAGCACCCTCTTAAATGATGAAGATTATCCATGGTTACTGCGCAATAAGCAAAGGACACAAGCGAAGAAAAAGTGAAGACTTTCTCTCCACAACTATATCATTGCAGTGACATGTGAAGAAATGAAATGCCTTTTGTAACACATGAGTTTTCGTCCGAAACCCTAATACTTCAAAAGAGATTTTCCGTTTTGTACACGAAGTGCATCTAGTTTTTGCTGTAACCCTCTCAAATTTTTATGAAATGCTATGTGGGTGAAATGATGATACCATGCCAACTTTCAACCTTTTCAGAGTTCATTTGAAGTGCTTTTCAATTTTAGGGTCATTTAGCTCAAAAAAAAAATCTGTATGTGCATGAAAAATACCAAATGATGTCAAAAAGGGCTGAAAATTGATGATGTGGCTTTGAATAGTGCATTTTGAACACACAAAAAGTATGGAGTTCAAATAAGTTCAAAAAAATGAAATGCCTTTGTAACAGATGAGTTTTCGTCCGAAACCGTGATACTTCGAAAGAGATTGTCCATTTTGTACACGAAGTGCATCCAGTTTTGCCGTAACCACCTCAACTTTTTAGAACATGCTATGTGGGTGAAATGATGATACCATGCCAACTTTCAACCATTTCAGAGTCCATTTGAAGTGCTTTTCAATTTCAGGGTTATTTAGCTAAAAAACCCCAGTAAGTGCATGAAAAATACCAAATGAAGTGAGAAAGGGTTGAAAATTGATGATGTGGCTTTGAATGGTGCATTTTGAACACACGAAAAGTATGTAGTTCAAATAAGTTAAAAAAAATGAAATCCATTTGTAACAGATGAGTTTTCGTCCGAAACCGTGATACTTCGAAAGAGATTGTCCATTTTGTACACAAAGTGCATCCAGTTTTTGTCGTAACCATCTCAAATTTTTAGCACATGCTATGTGGGTAAAATGATGATACCATGCCAAATTTCAATATTTTTAGAGTTCATTTGAAGTGCTTTTCAATTTCAGGGTTATTTAGCTCAAAAAAACAATAAGTGCATGAAAAATACCAAATGAAGTCAGAAAGGGTTGAAAATTGATGATGTGGCTTTGAATGGTGCATTTTGAACACACAAAAAGTATGGAGTTCATATAAGTTCAAAAAAATGAAATCCCTTTAGATAACATAAAAAATAACAAAAATGAACATAGATGCACTTATGTAAGTAAAATTTGACGGGAAATCAGACTTAAATTCAGTTTGATTTCAGGTCAAATTTTCCCACATAAGGGCATCTATTTTCAATTTGAGAGGAACTCAATAAGCTGGGAGGGGTGGGCTTATAAACCGGTGCGAGCGCCCCTCGCTTGGCGAGGTGGGACTAAACTCCCACCACAACCAGGACCAACCATTTAGTCTCGGTCGGTGGCTACAATCGGGACCAATACCTACCTTTAGTCCCGGTTGGTGGCACCAACCGGGACCAATGCCCACCTTTAGTCCCGGTTAGTTCCACCAACCAGGACCAAAGGTCTTTGCTTCCCGCCCTTTGGGCTGCCGAAAAGAGACCTTTGGACTAAAGGTGGGCATTGGTCCCGGTTGGTGCCACCAACCGGGACCAATGCTCTGGGTATATAAGTAGAACTTAGGAATTTTCAGTTCTCATCTCGCAGTTCCCCATGACGACGCCGACCTCCTCGACGCCGCTAGGCTGCCCCGCCACCGTCGCCGTCGCCCATGCCCCTGTCCTGCCCCCGAGCCCATGCCGCCGCCGTCCGCCGCCCACGCCGTTGCCATCCGCTGCCAACGTCATCACCGTCGCCCGTGCCCCTGCCCTTCCCCCGAGCCCACGCCGATGCCGTCCGCCGCCCACACCGTCACCGTCCACCGCCCCTGCCCAGCCCGCCCCCACCGTCGCCCTCGCCCTCGCCGCCCCCGCCATCGCCCTCGCCGGCCGCCCCCGCTATGAGCCCCCGCCGCCGCCCCTTATATTTTTTCATGTATATGTTGTATATGTTTTTTTTCATGTATATGTATATATGTTCATGTATATGTGTCATGTGTGTATATGTTCATGTATATATATGTTCATGTATATGTTTTTTTCATGTATATGTATATATGTTCATGTATATGTGTGTATATGTTCATGTAAAAAGTCTTCGTTGTTTTTCATATGTATGAAAATGTAGAGTGAAAACTAAAACAAACATATAAGAAAAAACAAAGTAAAAAATGAAGAAGGAAAAGAAAACCGGCTGGCCCGGCCACCACCGCATTTTCATAAAGTTTTTCCACTGAGTCCATGTCGCACCGAGCACCCGCGGCGAAGCAAGTCTTTTTTTGAAGGTAGTTTTTTTGTTAAATGAAAATGTTGGCATCGGCTCTATCATCACGTTGGCATCGGCTCTATCTATCAACAAGGCCACGGGAGCACCCCGGCCCCCTATCATCACGTTGGCCTCGGCTCCCCGAGAGGTTTCCAACAGATCCGGAATGTATGTCATTGTTGATATACCCCCTCTTTGATAACTTCGACATGAGGAGGACGTCGTACATGCATGAGAGAGAGGCGGTTTGCTCACCCGACCAACTATTGAGGCCACCCAAACCCTAGAAGAAAGAGAGTCATTGTCGATCTACCCCCTCCCCGATAACTTCGACATGAGGGGGGACGTTGGGCATGCATGAGTGAGAGAGGCGGTCCGCTCTCCCGACCAACTATCGAGGCCATCCAAACCCTAGAATACAGAGCGTCGTTGTCGATCTACCCCCTCCCCAATAACTTCGACACCAGAGGGGACGTCGGACATGCATGAGAGAGGGGCGGTCTGCTCACCCGACCAACTATCGAGGCCACCCAAACCCTATAAGAAAGAGCATTGTTGTCAATCTACCCCGTCCCTACCTGACCAACTAGCGATATTCGGAAGGCCCTTGCTGAACTTCGTACCAAAAAGATAATTAATTATCCTATCCGAGACACCGTCGAACATTCATGAGAGAGGCGGTCTGGACGTCAGACATTCATGTTTGTATATTAATTGCCATGTTGTAATATTTGCAGAAACTATGGGTCCAAGAGACGAAGAACAAGAACAGTTGTTGGGGGACATAATCCACGACGGACGTGATATCTTTTCGTTTCTCAACGACAATGATGGTTTGGAAGGAGAAGATTATTACGGCTCCGGTGATCGAACAATGGAGGAGGAAGGACATGATCATGATGGCTCCGGTGACCGAATGCCGGAGGAAGAAGGAGACCATGATGACGGCTTCGGTGACCGATCGGAGGAGGGAGCTATTGCAAAGTCCGGCAAGGTATATATATTAATTAAGTCTTGGCTCTGGTGACTAGCTAATTGATGCATTAATTATTTTGGTATGTACATATATTAAGTAACTCTTCTTTCTTCTTTTATAGCCCTCCGGATTGAGCCAAACTTTGGTAACGAGACGAGGGCTTATTACTGCCACATTGTCGTCGATCGGGTCCAGAGCCCATTATATATAAAAAATCTATCCAGTGCTACTAATATCCTAGCTATATGTTTGGCTGTAAGCACCGTTTTTATTAAATACTGTAGTATATTGCTATCGCGATATTATGTGAACTTAATTACAGTGCCATCTGCTTAGAGCATCTCTAGCCGTTGGCCTCCTAGGGGGCCGAAATAGCGCCATCTGGGGTGAGCCGGCGATAAAATTGGCCTGGTCGTTTTCCCAGTCGAACCCCCGCGGTCGCCTCACAAACGTCGCTTTCGGCCCATTATCGGCGTAGAATCGGCCCAAATTTGACTCTGTTTCGACGCTATTTCGACTTTGAAATCAACAAAATCGACGCTCCTTTGGCATAAATTCAACAAAAAACTGAATGTTTCGTACCAAAGTTCATCACGGAAATTAATACAAAATCAAATAGTTCAATGAAGCAAGTTCCAACATAAATTAAAACAAATCGAGCTAGGCGTTGCCCTTAAGGCTCCATAGGTGCTCCACCAGATTGTCTTGTAGTTCTTGATGCACTTCACTAGTAGAAAAATGCCCATTTGTCGCGGTTCGTAAGGCTCATTTGTCCCGGTTCCAGAACCGGGACTAAAGGGTCGAGACTAAAGCCCAAAACCTAACCTTTAGTCCCGGTTCTCTTACAAACCGGGAGAGAAGGGGCTCCATGTGGCCTCTGCGGGGAGCCCAGGCAGGAAGACCTTTTAGTAGTAGAACACAGGGCTTTCGTCACAGCTCAATGTACACATTAGTCCCGGTTGCATTACGAACGAACCGGGACTAATGTGAGCATTAGTCCCGGTTCGAGCGGCTAGGGCATCAGTCCCGGTTCAAATGAGACCTTTAGTCCCGGTTGGAGACACCAACTGGGACTAAAGGGGGTTGAGGCTTTAGTCCCGGTTGGTGGTAAAGGTTAGACCTTTATTCCCGGTTGGAGACACGAACCGGAACTAAAGGGGTCCTTGAAAGTTTTTTTCTGTTTTTATATTTGTTTTCTGTTTTTAGTTTCTGTTTTAAACTGCTTATATCTTTTAGGATATTTGATGTTTTTGAGTGATTCTTTTTGCATTAGATTCAAAATTTTGTCTAATTTACGTTTGTGCCATTAGTTTTCAAATTTCAGTGGTTTAAATTTGAATTTGTTCAAATTTTCTTCAAACACTAGATTGTG
The DNA here is from genome assembly GCA_022496015.1 of Hordeum marinum. Lineage (NCBI taxonomy): Eukaryota > Viridiplantae > Streptophyta > Magnoliopsida > Poales > Poaceae > Hordeum > Hordeum marinum. The sequence goes on along the minus strand of CM039676.1, from coordinate 396,370,804 downwards.
AATAACTTGAGTTTATAAAAAGTTTTTAATTTAATTCTTTTTTATCCTAGTCACATGTTAGATTGTTTTCACAGTAAGATTTATTTGGTTATTTTTAGAATAATTGAAATTAGGATTTTAATTAAAACATTATTGTTTTGCTTATATAGTTGTTTTAGTCATTTAATTATTGTTTTTTATTTTTTAGTTAGTTCTTTCTGTAGATTTTAACATGTTGTAGTATGGTGCATATGGAATGCACAAAAGTCTGGAGTTCAAATAAATAAAAAAAATGAAATACCTTTGTAACAGATAGGTTTTCGTCCAAAACCTTGATACTTAAAAGGAGATGGTCCAGTTTGTACACGAAGTGCATCCTGTTTTTGCCGTAACCCTCTCAACTTTTTAGCACAAACTTTGTGGGTGAAATGATGATATCATGCCAAGTTTCAACCTTTTTAGAGTTCATTTGTAATGCTTTTCAATTTCAGGATCATTTAGCTCAAAAAAATCATTAAATGCATGAAAAATAGCCATTGAAGTTACAAATGGGTTAACTCTGGCTTGGTTAACCTTAGTTGTGACTCTAGCTGGGACGATACTAGCATATGTAGTCGACGGTATGATTGGATGGACACCAACCCGGACTAAACGGGTTCTGAAATTTTCAAACTCTACCCCCCCAAGGTCTAATTGGTATAGAAATTTTGAAATATGAATTTTGACAGTTTCTGCAAAAAAATAAAAAAAATGTAAAACAGCCATAACTTTTGCATACGACGTCGAAAAAAAGTTTAATATATAAAAAAAAACTAGAGAAGAATTGGGACTCGATTTCACCCGGGTTTACCCGGTGAAATTTTCTCAGATTCTCGAAATTCCAAAAGTAAAAAAGTTATTTCAAAAAGAAGATTTTTTCCTACAAAATCAAAAAAAATTAAATTTTTTATTTAAAAATAAATAAATGATGTCATATTTGGATTCCTCACATTTTTCTAATAATAATGGATCTATTATTTGTTGAATTTCGATTTACAGATTTAAAGATATTAATTATGCCATATGAATTGAATATATGGCAAAAAAATGAATAAAATAATAATATTACTTATTTTATTTTCATAGAAATTCAATATTATTGTTACTTATTTTTTTATTTTAATAATTGTTTGGAATTCAAAAAATTAAATAATATGACATCAAGACCTAAGGGTTAATAGGATTGATAGCTTACTATTGCCAAGAAAACAACAAGTACAGACTTGGAAACAAAGGGTGATAGAACTCGAAAGTTAAGCGTGCTCGGGTTAGAGCAGTGAGAGGATGGGTGGCCGGCTAGGAAGTTGATGATTTGGAATGAGTGGTGATTAGAAATTAAATTGTCAAATAATTCAAAAGCAGTGAGAAGGGGTGATTAGAGATTAAATTGTCAGATAATTCACAGATTTGAAAATCGAAAGAAAAAATTGAAAAACAAAAATAAAAAAAATATTAAAAAAACCTTTAGTCCCGGTTTGTAACACCAACCAGGACTAAAGGTCCCGCTGCAGAAAACTGCCACGTGGAGGGCCTTTAGTCTCGGTTCGTAACACAATCGGGAGTAAAGGGTGAAGGCTTTAGTCTCGACCCTTTAGTCCCGGTTCTAGAACCGGGACTAAAGGCCCTCTGGAACCGGGACTAAAGTCCAGTTTTCTACTAGTGTTTAGTCTCGGTTGGTAACACCAACCGGGATCAAAAAGCATCCACGCATCAGCATCTAGCAGTTGCTAGGGTTTTTTTAAAGGGAGGGCGGTTAGGGGTTTTTGGATTGTTAATTTGGGAGTTTTATATTGTTTTAGCTAGCTAATTAATAGAGAGAAGTGTCCTCTCTTTCTCCATCCTTGGTCGACGCTAGCTACTATAGAGAGAACTCGACACGCTAGCTAGTAAGCAAATGAAGGAACCATTAAGTACAGAAGATCATCATGAACATATAGAGATAGAAGTGATCGACCTCTCTTTCTTCGAGAGATTGGTCGTATAACAAGTTTTCGTATATATATCCAACGCTACTAGCTACATATATACAATATAAGATCTCTTACAATCCCTAACATCTAATGCCAACTTCCAGATGGTATTCCTCGGTTTTATTTATGACGTGGTCAAGAAAGAATCCCGCCAATTCTTCTTGAATTGCTCGTATACAGTCATGTGGTAGGAGTTCATCCCGCATCTGCCACATCTAATTTGAAGAAGGGTGTCAATACATATATATGGTAATAAAATAAAATTGTGAATATTATTGCTTACGCACTTGAAATTATTTTTCAGAGTAGCCCCACTTAGGGGTCGTCGCATTATAGATGAACTCGCAAACATAGTATCCACACAAATTATTCCTGGTTTCCTGCCACAAGCACTTTACGAGAAATAGAGTTCAATCAAACTGATAATCAAGCATGATAAATGGTATTGATGAAACTAGAATCAATGGGAGATGCGTGGAACTAGCTAGTAGTACTTACTTTCGGGTGTGTAAATCGTAGCTTCCCCGGCAGTGCCGGAACAATTGCTGTGAACTCTTGCCAAACCCTGCCAGACAAAGAAAATAATTACTTGATATAAGGAAATGAACAAAGTTGCTGATATGATGCGATAATGATTGATTGAACTTACTTCTAGAGAATTTTAGTCATGTCCGCATATTCCTGGGGATCTTTTTGTTTCGAGTCTAAGACGGTTACTACTCCCCGCTCAAGCTGAATCTCTAGAAGAATAAAGTGGAAACTGCGCACGCATGCATAACTCATCAATTACATTACTATAAACCTCGAGTAATAAGGGAAACCGAATATGCACAAGACAGTAACACTCACTTGAAGTTGTAAGGAAAGAGTATTGTCCTTTTGTTTGATTTTTAAGCAACGATTGTAGCAAGTTGTCCTTGGTTTGTGTGGGATACTTTTGGTAATTATACTCATGTATGAAATTTGGGTTCATGAACCTAATGTCATAGATATTTGTGCTTTTCTACATTCGACGATCTTCAATTTGCATATTATAGTAGTGAGGATAATTATATATACATGCAATGAAAGAGCTGAGCTATATACATAGAGAGAGTTAATTACAGAAGTAGTACTTACAGACAGTAGCAAGTCATGATTGTTTTGTCGAGGTCCTTTTGATTGTATAATTGGAATATCTCCTCAAATTCAATATTCAACAGTTCCATTCCAACGAGGTCGTGCTCCTCTTTAACTGACAGTATCAAAGAATCCATCCCAGACTCATGGTAGGTTTTCATGTACCATTTATGGACTTTTCGCATCATCGTTGTTAGAGGAGGAGGATAAGGTTTGACGAGAGGCCTCCCGTGCCGGTAAAGGAATTCGTCCACCTCCAATGGCTTAAATTGTACATCATCGCTTAGGTAATCACCAGGTTTGGTACCGGGCACCATCCCCGGATGATTAGCGACGATATCGCTAGACACCTTGAGCGGGGGGCACGATTGGTTCGCCTGTTCGCCGAGCTGGGGAATTTTTTCCCCACTTCTTCATTTTGCTAACCTTGCATCACTGGAAGTACTTCCCGACTGGCACGCAGCTTGATATGTCTTTTGAATACATCGGTCAAAGTTGGAATCCGGTGGAGGCGGTGGTGGTCGCTTCAGGGCATCGATAGTGCACATCACTTTCACCAGATCTATCTTCTCCTTCAGAGGTGGAGTTTTCTTTGCAAAATGGGCCCTCAATTCAGCCTGACATATCTCCTCATTTTCAGACTCGGTCCTCTCATATGGTAACTTTTCCAAAGGCTTGAGAGATGGACTGTATCTGTATCCCCTCCTGCCTATGCTTGTACTGCTAGCTGCCGGAGCAGCGGCGGCTCCCTTCCATCGTTGCTTACTAGGCACCGGAGGAGCCGGAGCGGCGACGTCTGTCTTCTGCCGTTGCTGACAAGGCTGAGGAGGAGGCGTACTGCTCTGACATGTCGGAGTAGGCGAAGGAGGAGGCGGAGTGCCCTCACGCGTCGGAGGAACCGGAGAAGGAGGCGGTGTGGCCTGATCACTCGCCGGAGGAGGAGGAGGAGGAGGAGGAGCCGGAGTGCCCTGATTCGCTTGAAGAGAAGGAGGAGGCGGAGACGTCCAGTTTGGAAGCTTGATGTACTCCTTCTGCCATAGACATGTACTCCTTAGGGCACGAACCAGCTTATTCTCTCCTTCACCTGTACAGTGGTCAAGCTCGAGCTCCTCAAATTCCTTCATTCCTTCATCCACCATCACAATAGCATAGCCATGTGGAATCGGACGGCAGTGAAAAGTTCCCTTGGGTTGAGGAGGCGCAACAAAGCCGACAACCACCTTGAAAGTAAGGTTCCGGCATTTCGTCATAAGCTCGCAATGTTGAGCCTCCGTGATAGTATCCACGGGGTAGCTAGGAGACGTGAAGTCAGGCAGAATGGGCTTCGTGGAAGCGATGTTGCTTCTCCGTTGAGATGGCAGGGTAGCTTCTGTTGGGAGACGTAGTAGTAAATCAAAAAAATTTCCACGATCACCAAGATCTATACATGGAGAAACCAGCAACGAGTGGGGAGAGATTGCATCTTCATACCTTTGAAGATCGCTAAGCGGAAGCGTTACAAGAACGCGGTTGGTGGAGTCGTACTCGCAGCGATTCACATCGCAGTGGATTCCGATCTTAGCGCCGAACAACGGCGCCTCCGCGTTCAACACATGTGCAGCCCGAGGACATATCCTAGGCCTTGATCCAGCAAGGAGGAAGGAGAGGTTGAGGGAGAGCTCCGGCAGCACGACAGCGTGGTGACGGTGGAGCTACGTGAACTCCGGCAGGGCTTCGCCAAGCGCTACGGAGAACGAGGAAGAGGAAGGGTAGGACTGCGCCAAGTGAGAGAGAAGTCGTGTCTCAAATCAGCCCAAACCTTTGCATATATATAGGAGGAGGGAGATGGAGGGATGCCTTGGCCCCTCCTCCAAGGAGGAGGGCTTCGGCCGAAGCTAGGGAAGAGTCCACCTCCCACAAGGGAGGTGGATCTCCCTCCTTTCAAACTCCTTTTGCCTTATCCCTTGATCTCCAGCCGCATGGGCCTTTCCAGAAGGTCTTGGACAGCCCAAAAAGGGATGGCACACTTCCTCTAAGGGCCCACAAAGTCCTATGGTCGTCACACCCCTCCCAGGGGTCCTCCGGCACCCTCCCGACACTCCCGGTACACTACCGATGAGCCCGAAAACTTTTCGGTGACCAAAACTGGACTTCCTATATATAAATCTTTACCTCTGGACCATTCCAGAGCTCCTCGTGACGTCCGGGATCTCATCCGGGACTCCGAAAAACCTTCAGTAACCATGTACAACATTTCCCTATAACCCTAGCGTCATCGAACCTTAAGTGTGTAGACCCTACGGGTTCGGGAGACACGTAGACATGACCGAGACAACTCTCCGGTCAATAACCAATAGCGGAATCTGGATACCCATGTTGGCTCCCACATGCTCCATGATGATCTCATCGGATGAACCACGATGTTGGGGATTCAATCAACCCCGTACACAATTCCCTTTGTCTATCGGTATGATACTTGCCCGAGATTCGACCGTTGGTATCCCTATACCTTGTTCAATCTCGTTACCGGCAAGTCTCTTTACTCGTTCCGTAATACATCATCCCGTGGCTAAATCCTTAGTCACATTGAGCTCATTATGATGATGTCTTACCGAGTGGGCCTAGAGATACCTCTCCGTCACACGGAGTGACAAATCCCAGTCTCGATTCATGCCAGCCCAACAGACACTTTCGGAGATACCCGTAGTGCACCTTTATAGCCACCCAGTTACGTTGTGATGTTTGGCACACCCAAAGCATTCCTACGGTATCCGGGAGTTGCACAATCTCATGGTCTAAGGAAACGATACTTGACACTAAAAATCTTTAGCAAACGAACTACACGATCTTGTGCTATGCTTAGGATTGGGTCTTGTCCATCACATCATTCTCCTAATGATGTGATCCGGTTATCAATGACATCCAATGTCCATGGCCATGAAACCGTGACCATCTATTGATCAACGAGCTGTCCAACTAGAGGCTTACTAGGGACATGTTGTGGTCTATGTATTCACACATGTATTACGGTTTCCGGTTAACACAATTATAGCATGAACAATAGACAATTATCATGAACTAGGAAATACAATAATAGCCATTTTATTATTGCCTCTAGGGAATATTTCCAACAGTCTGCCACTTGCACTAGAGTTAATAATCTAGTTACATTGTGATGAATTGAACACCCATAGCAATCTGGTGTTGATCATGTTTTGCTCGTGAGAGAGGTTTAGTCAACGGATCTACGACATTTAGATTCGTATGCACTTTACAAATATCTATATCTCCCTCCTGAATGTAATCGCGGATGGAGTTGAAGCGGCGCTTTATGCGTCTTGTCTTCTTGTGAAACCTGGGCTCCTTCGCAAGGGCAATAGCTCCAGTGTTGTCACAGAATAGAGTCATCAGGCCCGACGCACTTGGAATTACTCCTAGGTCGGTGATGAACTCCTTCATCCAGACTCCTTCCTTTGCTGCTTCTGAAGCAGCTATGTACTCCGCTTCACATGTAGATGCCGCCACGACTCTTTGCTTGCTGCTGCACGAGCTGACTGCCCCTCCGTTCAAAATATACACGTATCCGGTTTGCGACTTGGAGTCGTTTGGATCTGTGTCGAAGCTAGCATCGACGTAACCCTTTACAACAAGCTCTTCGGCACCTCCATATACGAGAAACATGTCCTTTGTACTTTTCAGGTACTTCAGGATATTCTTGACCACTGTCCAGTGTTCCGCTTCGGGATCACTTTGGTACCTCCCTACCAAACTTATGGCAAGGTTCACATCAGGTCTGGTACACAACATGGCATACATAATAGAGCCTATGGCTGAAGCATAGGGGATGACACTCATCTCTTCTATATCATTTGCCATGGTCGGGCATTGAGTCGTACTCAATCTCACACCCTGTAACACAAGCAAGAACCCCTTCTTGGACTAATCCATATTGAACTTCTTCAATATCTTTTCAAGGTATGTGCTTTGTGAAAGACCTCTGAGGCGTCTCGATCTATCTCTATAGATCTTAATACCTAATATGTAAGCAGCTTCTCCAAGGTCCTTCATTGAAAAACACTTATTCAAGTAGGCCTTTATACTTTCCAAGAGTTCTATATCATTTCCCATTATCAGTATGTCATCCACATATAATATAAGAAATGCTGTAGAGCTCCCACTCACTTTCTTGTAAATACAGGGTTCTCCATAAACCTGTACAAACCCAAACGCTTTAATCACCTCATTAAAGCGAATGTTCCAACTCCGAGATGCTTGCACCAGCCCATAGATGGAGCGCTGGAGCTTGCACACTTTGTTAGCATCTTTAGGATCTACAAAACCTTTCGGCTGCATCATATACAGTTCTTCCTTGAGGAAGCCATTAAGGAATGCCGTTTTGACGTCCATTTGCCAAATCTCATAATCATAAAATGCGGCAATTGCTAACATGATTCGGACAGACTTCAGCATCGCTATGGGTGAGAAAGTCTCATCGTAGTCAACTCCTTGAACTTTTCGATAACCCTTAGCGACAAGCCGAGCCTTATAGATGGTCACATTACCATCTATGTCAGTCTTCTTCTTAAAGATCCATTTATTTTCAATGGCTTGCTTATCATCAGGCAAGTCCACCAAAGTCCACACTTTGTTCTCATACATGGATCCTATCTCGGATTTCATGGCTTCAAGCCATTTGTTGGAATCCAGGCCCGCCATCGCTTCTTCATAGTTTGAAGGGTCACCGTTGTCCAACAACATGATCTCCAGGACAGGGTTGTCGTACTACTCTGGTGCGGGATGTGTCCTAGTGGACCTTCGACATTACACAATAACTTGATCTGAAGTTTCATGATCATCATCATTAACTTCCTCTCCAGCCGGTGCAGGCTCCACAGAAACAACTTCCTGTGCTGCGCTACTCTCCAGTTCGAGTGGAGGTACAATTACCTCATCAAGTTCTATTTTCCTCCCACTTACTTCTTTAGAGAGAAACTCTTTCTCAAGAAAGGATCCATTCTTGGCAACAAAGACTTTGCCCTCGGATCCTAGGTAGAAGGTATACCCAATAGTCTCTTTGGGATATCCTATGAAGACGCACTTTTCCGCTTTGGGTTCGAGCTTCTCAGGTTGAAGTTACTTCACATAAGCATCGCATCCCCGAACTTTTAGAAATGACAGCTTAGGTTTCTTTCCAAACCATAATTCATACGGTGTCATCTCAACGGATTTTGATGGTGCCCTATTTAAAGCGAATGCGGCAGACTCTAATGCATATCCCCAAAATGATAGCAGTAAGTCGGTAAGAGACATCATAGATCATACCATATCTAATAGAGTGCGATTACGACATTCAGACACACCATTTCGCTGAGGTGTGCCAGGCGGCGTGAGTTGTGAAACAATTCCACATTTCCTTAGGTGCGTGCCAAACTCGTGACTTCAATATTCTCCGCCACGATCAGATCGTAGGCACTTTATAACCCTGTCACGTTGATTCTCTACCTCACTCTGAAATTCCTTGAACCTTTCAAAAGTTTCAGACTTATGTTTCATTAAGTAGACATACCCATATCTACTCAAGTCATCAGGGAGGGTGAGAACATAATGGTAGCCACCACGAGCCTCGACACTCATTGGAACGCATACATCGGTATGTATTATTTCCAACAAGTCAGTTGCTGGCTCCATTATTCCGGAGAACGGAGTCTTGGTCATCTTGCCCATGAGGCATGGTTCGCACGTGTCAAATGATTCGAAATCAAGAGACTCCAAAAGTCCATCAGTATGGAGCTTCTTCATGCGTTTGACACCAATATGACCAAGGCGGCAGTGCCACATGTAAGTGGGACTATCGTTATCAACCTTACACTTTTTGGTACTCACACTATGGACATGTGTAACATCACGTTCGAGATTCATCAAAAATAAACCATTGACCAGCGGAGCATGACCATAAAACATTTCTCTCATATAAATAGAACAACCATTATTCTCAGATTTAAATGAGTAGCCATCTCGCATAAAACGAGATCCAGACACAGTGTTCATGCTCAAAGCTGGTACTAAATAACAATTACTAAGGTTTAACACTAATCCCAAAGGTAGATGTAGAGGTAGCGTGCCGACGGCGATCACATCGACCTTGGAACCATTCCCGACGCGCATCATCACCTTGTCCTTTGCCAGCCTCCGCTTATTCCGCAGCTCCTGCTTGGAGTTACAAATGTGAGCAACTGCACCGGTATCAAATACCCAGGAGCTACTACGAGCGCTGGTTAGGTACACATCAATAACAAGTATATCACATATACCTTTAATGTTGCCGTCCTTCTTATCCGCTAAGTACTTGGGGCAGTTTCGCTTCTAGTGACCGACACCCTTGCAATAAAAAGCACTCAGTCTCAGGCTTGGGTCCATGCTTGTTTTTCTTCTTCCTGGCAACTTTCTTACCGGGCATGGCAACAACTTTGCCGTCCTTCTTGAAGTTCTTCTTACCCTTGCCTTTCTTGAAACTAGTGGTCTTATTCACCATCAACACTTGATGCTCCTTTTTGATCTCGACCTCTGCTGATTTCAGCATCGAGTACAACTCAGGAATGGACTTCTCCATCCCTTGCATGTTGTAGTTCATCACAAAGCTCTTGGAGCTAGGTGGAAGAGACTAGAGGATTTTGTCAATGATCGAGTCATCCGGGAGATTAACTCCCAACTGAGTCAAGCGGTTGTGAAGCCTAGACATCTTGAGGATGTGCTCACTAACAGAACTATTCTCCTCCATCTTACAGCTGAAGAACTTGTCGGAGACGTCATATCTCCTGACCCGGGCATGAGCTTGAAAAACCAGTTTCAACTCTTGGAACATCTCATATGCTCCGTGTTGCTCAAAACGCTTTTGGAGCCCCGGTTCTAAACTATAAAGCATGCCGCACTGAACAAGGGAGTAATCATCGTAGCGAGAATGCCAAGCGTTCGCAACGTCTTGCTCTGCTGGGAGAAGGGGTGGGTCACCTAGTGGTGCATCAAGGACATACAATTTCTTGGAAGCTATGAGGATGATCCTCAAGCCACGGACCCAGTCCGCATAGTTGCTTCCATCATCTTTCAGCTTGGTTTTCTCTAGGAACGCGTTGAAATTGAGGGTGACATTCGCGTTGGCCATTGGATCTACAATATAGATTGTAAAGATAATTTTAGACTAAGTTCATGATAATTAAGTTCACATAATCAAATTATTTAATGAACTCCCACTTAGATAGACATCTCTCTAGTTATCCAAGTGACACATGATCCATGTCAACTAGCCCGTGTTCGATCATCACGTGAGACGGACTAGTCATCCATGGCGAACATCTCCATGTTGATCGTATCTTCTATATGACTCATGTTCGAACTTTCGGTCTTCCGTGTTCCGAGGCCATGTCTGTACATGCTAGGCTCGTCAAGTCAACCTAAGTGTATCGCGTGTGTAAATCTGGCTTACACTCGTTGTATGCGAACGTTAGAACCTATCACACCCGATCATCACGTGGTGCTTCGGAAGGACGATCCTTAGCAACTGTGCACAGTTAGGGCAAACACTTCTCTTGAAATTTTATTGAGAGATCATCTTATTTACTACCGTCGTTCTAAGCAAATAATATGTAAACATGATAAACATCACATGCAATCAATACAGTGACATGATATGGCCAATATCATCTTGCTCCTTTGATCTCCATCTTCGGGGCACCATGATCATCACTGTCACCGGCACGACACCATGATCTCCATCATCATGATCTCCATCATCGTGTCTTCATGAAGTTGTCTCGCCGACTATTACTTCTACTACTATAGCTAACGTTTAGCAATAAAGTAAAGTAATTACATGGCATTTATGATTGACACGCAGGTCATACAATAAAATAAGACAACTCCTATGGCTCCTGCCGGTTGTCATACTCATCGACATGCAAGTCGTGAATCCTATTACAAGAACATGATCAATCTCATACATCACAATGCATCGCATCACATCCTTTAGCCATATCACATCACAAGGCATATGCTGCAAAAACAAGTTAGACGTCCTCTAATTTGTAGTTGCAAGTTTTTACGTGGCTGCTATAGGTTTCTTGTAAGAACGTTTCTTACCTACGCCAAAACCACAACGTGATATGCCAATTGCTATTTACCCTTCATAAGGATCCTTTTCATCGAATCCAATCCGACTAAGGTGGGAGAGAGAGACACCCGCTAGCCACCTTATGCAACAAGTGCATGTCAGGCGGTGGAACCAGTCTCACGTAAGCGTACGTGTAAAGTCGGTCCGGGCCGCTTCATCTCACAATACCGCCGAATCAAGATAAGACTAGTAGTGGTAAGCATCTTAACAAAATCGACGCCCACAACAACTTGTGTTCTACTCGTGCATAGATTCTATGCATGGACCTAGCTCTGATACCACTGTTGGGAGACGTAGTAGTAAATAAAATTTTTTCCTACTATCACCAAGATATATCCATGGAGAAACCAGCAACGAGTGGGGAGAGATTGCATCTTCATACCTTTGAAGATCTCTAAGCAGAAGCATTACAAGAACGCGGTTGGTGGAGTCGTACTCGCAGCGATTCCGATCGCGGTGGATTCCGATCGCGGTGGATTCCGATCGCGGTGGATTCCGATCTCAGCGCCGAACAACGGCGCCTCCGCGTTCAACACACATGCAGCCCGATGACGTCTCCTACGCCTTGATCCAGCAAGGAGGAAGGAGAGGTTGAGGGAGAGCTCCGGCAGCATGACGGCATGGTGACGGTGGAGCTACGTGAAGTTCGGCAGGGCTTCGCCAAGCGCTACGGAGAACGAGGAAGAGGAAGGGTAGGGCTGCGCCGAGAGAGAGAGAAGTCGTGTCTCAAATCAGCCCAAACCCTTGCATATATATAGGAGGAGGGAGAGGGAGGGCTGCCTTGGCACCTCCTCCAAGGAGGAAGGCTTCGGCCGAAGCTAGGGAAGAGTCCACCTCCCACAAGGGAGGTGGATCTCCCTCCTTTCAAACTCCTTTTGCCTTATCCCTTGATCTCCAGCCGCATGGGCCTTTCTAGAAGGTCTTGGCCAGACCAAAAAGGGCTGGCACACTTCCTCTAAGGGCCCACAAAGTCCTATGGTCGTCACACCCCTCCCGGGGGTCCTCCGGCACCCTCCTGGCACTCCCGATACACTACCGATGAGCCCAAAAACTTTCCGGTGACCAAAACTGGACTTCCTATATATAAATCTTTACCTCTGGACCATTCCGGAGCTCCTCGTGACGTCCGGGATCTCATCCAGGACTTCGAACAACCTTCGGTAACCACGTACAACATTTCCCTATAACCCTAGCGTCATCGAACCTTAAGTGTGTAGACCCTATGGGTTCGGGAGACACGTAGACATGAACGAGACAACTCTCCGGTCAATAACCAATAGCGAAATCTGGATACCCATGTTGGCTCCCACATGCTCCACGATGATCTCATCGGATGAACCACGATGTTGGGGATTCAATCAATCCCGTACACAATTCCCTTTGTCTATCGGTATGATACTTGCCCAAGATTCGATCGTTGGTATCCCTATACCTTGTTCAATCTCGTTACCGGAAAGCCTCTTTACTCGTTCCGTAATACATCATCTCGTGGCTAACTCCTTAGTCACATTGAGCTCATTATGATGATGTCTTACCGAGTGGGCCTAGAGATACCTTTCCGTCACACAGAGTGACAAATCCCAGTCTCTGTTGGGAATGAATTTCCCTTCCTGTGCTGCGATGATATACTTCTGAAGCTTGTTCATGGGTATTGCAAGTTGCTCGTCCGTCGAACATCACTTCCCTGTTTTAGGGTCCAAAGTTCCCCCAACCCCGAAGAACCAAGTCCTTAAATGGTCTGTCTAGTTATATGTTTGTGGTATGATGTTTTTAGCAATCAGGTCATTCTCAGCTTTGTCCCACAACGACCGGGGTTTGAGGTAGCCACCTGACCCCATGTGATGGTGATACTGCTTCTTTGCAGCATTGACCTTGTTTGTCTCTGACATTTTCTTACTCTTGTCCGATGTCTTGTGGTCCACAAATGCGGGCCAATAATCTATTATCTTCTCAAATCGGCCGGTGAATTCTGGAGTCTTCCCTTTGTCGACAAACTTTGATTTCAACTCATTCTTCCACCTTCTGAATAGATCTGCCATCTTCTTAAGAGCACACGCCTTAACCAGTGGCTCTATAACTGGCTTATTCGGATCCTCCTCTAGCGATAGGGTGAAATTTGCCTTCAGCGCGGTCCAAAGATCATCTATCTGTCTATCGGTGACATAATCACCGGTGACATAATCACCTTGAGGGGCGCCGTCCTTAGGCTTATTCCATTGCTTGATGCTGATCGGGATGTTGTCCCTAACAATAGCTCCGCACTGAGCAGAAAATGCATTCTTGGTCCGCTTGGGTTCAATCGGATGGCCATCGTTCGCGAGTGCTGTGATCGTGAACTTTTCATGCTTGCGCAACCTCTTCTTCGGGCCTCGTCCAAAGTTTTAAATCTCCCGCTATATCGGCGCTATAGCTGCGATATATCCTCCTGGGAGGGTTGCCATTACAGCTACATGATTTTTATACGGATGGTAAATAAACGTTAATAACGTCGATAAATGACATTTAGCGCTAAAAAGCGACCGCTATAGCGTCCCGCTCAGGCCCAAAAAATTTGAATCAAGATTTCCATCGGCACGCGGTGAGCGGCGCGGCCCAATTACAACCCACCTGCTCGTGCCCTAGCCCCCAAATCCCAATCCACTTTTCCAGTCTCTCCCCCAAAAGAACATGAGCTGCGACCATGGCGGCGCGGATGACACCGCCGTGCTAGCTCCATCTCCCGTCCTCCCTAGCTCCATCTCCCGGTCATGCAGCCGACCCAGCCCGTTCTCGGCCACTGCTGACCCAAGCCGCGCTCGGCGGCGACCCGGACCGCGCCCGGCGGCGAACCAAGCTGCTCGACGCCGTGCTGTTGCGCTGGCTGGTTCCTAGCGCTCATCTACTGCTACTCCTGAACTGGATCTTCTATCCACACGTGCTGAACTGATTCTACCACCGGCTGCTTCTACTGCTGGCTTCTTCTCTCCGGATTTGCATCCTTCAGGCCCACAACTAAGCTGCTCCGACAACGATGTCGCAGGCAGGCAAGTCTACTCTAATCTCCTGTCTCAATGATGTAAATTGGTCATTCGAGTTTCTTGCTCTAGCTTTAGTTTATTTCCTATTTTGTTGCCTGCTTGGGAGTAACTAATGTAACCAATGAACTGAATGTCATATATTTAGTACCGATGCATATATTTAGTAGATGTCAAACAGGGAATTATTTAATCTAGTACATGTCAAGCAGGGCATTAGTTACTCCAGTAAATGACATAGTATTGCTGCATATATTTAGTAGATGTCAAGCATGGCATTAGTTAATCTAGGAGATGACATATATTTATTTTTTGACTGATGTGTGGACTTGTAGATGTGCTGAGCTGTTTTGTTTGTTTGCATTTTTGTTCCATAGGTATATCAAGCGATGCCTCAATATCAGTTCAGCAAGCTCTATCACCAGTGCCTGTTGTCTCAGATGATCCAGCTTGGAAGTATTGTACTCAGCCAGATCTGAATAATTAAGAGGCAGTCCCTCAAGTGCAATTTTTGTGACAAGATATGCACTAGTGACGTTACGAGGATAAAGTGGCACCTTTCTTGCATTAAGAATAATAATGTTAGAGGTTGTCGAAAGGTTCCTAGTGATGTCAGGAAAGAGATGGTGGATGTGCTCATAAAATTGGACGAATCAAAGGCTAAGAAATATGAGATTTTGGCAAAGCTGAGAGCTAAAGTTAACTTGAATCACTCCGAGGGGGAAGAAAATGATGAAGATATTGGAAATGAGGTTGTGGTGCTGAAGTCACAATCCAACCCAAGCAGCTCCAAAGGTGGCTCTATTGTGAAGTTCTACAAATCAACTATAGAAGAATCTGTCAAGAAAAATGCCAATTGCAAAAAGGTTCAAACAAAGTTGTCAACTCAGAAAAGAGAGGAGAGGAGGGATAGAGCTTGCGAGTACATATGTCAATTCTTCTATGAAGCTAGCATCCCACACAATACTGTCACACTACCTAGCTTTGCTTGTATGCTTGAGGCCATTGGAGATTTTGGCACAAATTTGCCAGGGCCAAGTGCATATGAGATGAGTGGACCATTCTTGCAAAAAAGGAAGAGAAAAGTGATGGATACATTCAAAAGCCATAAGGAAACATGGGAGCACACTGGCTGCACAATTATGACTGATGCATGGACAGATAGGAAGAGCAGAGGAGTGATGAACTTAGTTGTTCATAGTGCTCATGGTGCCTTATTTTTGAATTCAGTTGACTGCTCGGCTGTCAAAAAGGATGGCAAATACATCTTTGACCTTGTTGATGGATGCATTGAAGACATAGGGGCTGAAAAGGTTGTACAGGTGGTGACCGACAATGCTAGTGTCAACATAGCAGCTGCAAAACTATTGAAAGCAAAGAGGCCTTCCATTTTTTTGGAATGGATGTGCAGCCCACACTATCGATCTCATGTTGGGGGACATAGGGAAGCTTGGACCAATCGAAGAAACAATTGCCAAAGCAAGACAAGTGACGGTGTTCTTATATGCTCATATAAGGGTGTTAGCTTTGATGAGGAGTACCCTCAAGAAAGACCTTGTGCGCTCGGGTGTTACAAGATTTGCCACAGCTTATCTCAATCTCAACAGCTTGCAAGACAGCAAGAAGGAGCTGCAAAAGCTATTCAGATCAGAGGAGCTAAATGACATGGGCTACTTAAAGAAAGATAAGGGGAAGAAAGCTCGAAGAGTGGTGAAATCTGAACCATTCTGGAAACTTGTTGATGTTGCTGTCAATTTCTTTGAGCCAATGGCAAATGTGTTGAGAAGAATGGATAGTGATGTGCCAGCAATGGGATTCTTCTATGGTTGCATGGTAGATGCAAAAAAGGAGATTTTGTTGAGGTTTGACAATGACGAGAGCCGCTGCAAATCTGTTTTGGATATCATTGACAATCGTAAAAGGCAAGAAACGCAACCCAATTTCTCTATTTATGATAGGCTGCTCAGATGCGCGCTGTCACCTTGCCAACTCAGGCAAACATTTACTACACCACCACTATATACACGGCATAGGCGATCCCCCATACACCACCTCCAGCCCATCCTCCCTCTCGTTCCTTTTCTCCACGGATCTCATCGCACGACACACCAACGATTAATCCAGTAGATGGATCCGTCCTCCCCTGCCATGCCCTCGGCTAACCAGGAAGTCACACCCATGCCTACCGAATACGAAGCGGCAGCGTACTTGCTTCTGTTGAGGGAAGCCGCCGTTCACCCAAGACGACATGGATCTGGAGGAGGAACACAATCCGGTGCCAGATGAATCTACCGTAGAGGTACATACAAACATCTGTCCTGAAAATAACAGATTGATCTTTCCTTTCCGGTTCTGCAAGAATTTCCAGACCCATCCATTAATTTCCTGGTTAAGATGCCGATTTGGAGTTTAACGTTTCCAGGTGACCATGGATGGGGAGGAAGAGTCTCCTGACAAGACTCTGGTCGTGACCTCTGGCCTGATAGAGTCCAGGTACTACTACTTACCGTAGCGTTTCATTTTGCATATATATGTTCTAGATTAGACATGGATTAAAGGACGGAAAGGTTATATATTTGGCATTTTGGCCCCATAGAAATAAGCACGACCTTACGAAATGATTAATCAGCGTTGTCTGATTAGATGCGTACATCATAATCGTCTGCTTTAGGTATATATATTTCTTATGAGATCACTGAGTTTTGATGTGTCCCTTGTCTTCAGCTGATAGCTTTAGTACTTCGCCTTAACTTGGGGCAGTCCCATTAGCGTTTCTGTTGGTACTAGCTAGTCCTATATATACTCAAGTAACTGATCCACGGTACTTCTACTTATCTAAACATGCATACATGTCCACTCATCAAAAGCTCACCTCAACAAGCATCATTTTTTCCCACTATTTTGTTGACCTCCACTACTATTATTTTAACATGCACATATCTCATCTCATCACACATGCTACCTCATCAAATGCCGAGCACGATATGCAGGGAATTGTTTTCCAATAGATAATGCTACTTATATTAATTCAATAAATATGTTACTATACAATAATCAACTGCAATATATAATTTGTACTTTAGTTAGTTCATATATTATTAATCTAAATATTCATGTTTCATGCAACCAAATTTTATTGATAAAATATTGCAATCCTTTTTGCAGCAAAGCACAGAATGTCATCTAGCTTATATGAGTGTGGAAAAATGTTTTGTGTTGGTAAGAGTCGATCAATATATAGGATCAAGTCCTTATAATCATACAGTTCTTATTGACATATAAGCAGCGAGTCACTAATTAACTTATGCGTCTGGCTTCAGTCCTGACTGCATCGATGGTATGATGATGCATATATGTTGTGAATTTCTGCACTTTATCCTTTGTCTTTTGATATATTTTAATATTTAGTGTGGATATTCTTATATTTTAATATTTAGTGTGGGTTTATGGTAGTGCTCATGAAGCGCAAGACATGGAAGAAGAAGTTGAGACGCTAGACAAGGAAGAAGGCGATGAACAACTAAAGGAATACTATTACGGGCCAGTGAAAATCACGGAAGCAGTGCGGCGGTGTAACCGAAATAATGGCCGTTGGTGGATTTGCAGCAAGATTGCACACCCAGGCTATGCCGTGTGCTTGCATCACATGAAGAACCCCCCTGAACACTTAAAAAAGGAACTACATTCAAAGGAGCTGCAAGCTACCACTCTGAGGTTTGAAGTTGTAGATTGGGAGGAGACAGCCGGTCCATCTTTGTTGGACGCTCTTTCTAGTCCATCTGCTGTGCCAGATGATGATGACGTCCCCGCTTAGCTCATCTTCGTTGACATTGTTGTTGCTAGGAGTGTTGGTTCTAAGCAACCTGAGTGAGATCGATCGGCAAATTGTTGCCACCATTCGTCGTGACTAGTACTACAGACAACAACGAACTTGAGTCCATCTTATAATCAGCCTATCGATCACGTGGAGGGCACATCACACACCGAAGAGAAAAAGTAATCATTTGCGTTGTGGCATCTCATCGTAAACAGATATTTACGACTCTGCACATGTGTTTCCCGCAAGTAAAAAAAAGACTCTGCATGTGTGTTGAGGTCCTCATTGCCCATTTTTTTCGAAAATTCATGTGAATGATGCATGTAGCCATTATTAAGCAGAAGGTCTAAAAGGTCTGCAATTCAGTACAAGCTCACAATGAAGCTAGAGTAAAATGAATAAAAAAACTGTGTTGTCACCAATATAACAATATACATTTATAAAGTACACCACCACATATGTTCACAAATATTCATATGTTCACGCCCAACATACGACATATTTAAAAACATAGCTATGAAAGAAATTTCACAACAAACATTTATAAGATCATAATCATAATCATATTGGAAAATTCAATGCCAACAAAAAAAAGGTTGTAGCCATCTATGAAAGTTCAATGCCAACATATATAAGATCATAATCATATTGGAAAATTTGCAGCCACGCTTGTACACATGGCAATGTTCTAAAAATATAATAAGTGGTACTAAGAAAATAAAATAAAACTATTGCTTTGTTGGTTATGTCATTGCCGGCGCAAGTATCAGATTCAATCTATTATTCTCGCCTCACACTTTAAACCGAGTCATGGGGTTGCAAAACAGTATGTCGCCCTGGCTCAGCAGAGTAGCTCAGCTCTATACCATCTCAAATAAACATGGCCGAGAATATAATATATACATGAAAATGAATACACTGAATAAAACCAATGTGAAATGATTATATGGATAACATTGTAGAGGCCGAGGTATAGGACGGGTCGAGAGTGAAATCAATATACAATAGCCATATATTAGCATCTGAAGACTGTTTATTCAACTTTTTATTGACTCGAGAAACCAAAAGGGAAACCCATATGCTGTGCTATAAGAAAAGAAGGAATGATTAAACATATTTAAAATCACATATTGACAAAGGACAAAAGAAAACTCAAAGGTTAAAGTAAAAATAAGTAAAAGGTTATTACACATGAGAAAAGGTGCAAATCAAAGAACCATATATAATAACTAAAACCAAAGTAAAAATAAGTAAAAGGTTATCTTTTACACACATTTAACTAGAATTAGAGTGGAGTTTATTTCACATAAAAAATAGCAATTATATGAGACACTAGTTGATTTTCAAGGGGTTTGTGACCAAATTTATTTGAGAGAGAGAGAGAGAGACGTGGGTCGATTCGTTATTGGTATTGCTCACACAAGAAATAGTACCAGTCTATGTTTTCTAGGAGAACTACTAGTACTAGGCTACTTGCTAACACTTGCATCATCTCTATCCAATTCCTCAAAAGTCGTTAAAGAAGTAAAAAAAAACGTTGGTTTTAAGTGCCTAACCGGACCCAGCCGATCTCTTAAAGCCTTTAGGGGAGTATATTTGTACCCCTCGCATTGGCCCACCCTTAAATTTACTTGCCTGGTGCTGTTTCTCCAAAAAATTATCCACCCTCTGAGCCACCCCTCTCCACCCCCGCACCGTATCTTTGCCGCTGCCACTAAAATGCACTCCGTCGGCTCTCCCAGAGCCCTCCCTAAGCCACCATGCCACCGTCACTGAAGCCAATGGCGGGATCCATTTGTCGAAGGTCGCTGTCGCCGATTCGCAGTGCAGCCAGGGCCGTGACGGTGCCCCCATTCCTATCCTGCACCTTCACCTACCTCCCGTCACTACCGCAGAAGAAGTACCACGGCATGCGGCAGCGACCGTGGGGGACTTGTGTGTCTGAGATCAATGAAACAAACACCGGTACTAGGTACTGGCTAGGGTCCTTCCAACCGATGGAGATGATGGCAAGGGGGGACGACATCAAGACGGTGACGCTCTACGGCAACAACGCGAAGCAGAACTCCCCCTTCGTTCACCCCAACATCCCCATGGTCGTCGACCTCGACCCCCCGTTGCTCTCCTGCCGCATGTAGCGGGATAACCGCGAGGCTTTCGAGCTGCTTGAGGCGGAGCGCCTCAACGAAGTGTCCATGGTCAGGATCCGCCGGAAGAATCCAAAGCTCGTGCCAGAGAAGCGCCGACGTCTCGAGCTTTACAAGCAAGGGATGGCCGACGAGGACGAGGCCGAGCCGTGGCTGAGCTCTCATTAGACAGTTCTGGCTCCGGCAATGACTTCGGCTTAGGCGTGGATTGCGTGATGCTCGAGGCCGAAATAGTGGTGCAGTAGGGCAAGTAAAATTAGTACAATTTGATTTTATTATTTTGTTTTAATCGAGTAGCTTAAATTCGTATTATGCAATGCAGGTTGAACCTATGATAGTATCTATTATGCATTTACCATGGTTATGAAATTCATGTTATGCAAATTTGTGAAACTGTTTTTTAGGGAGCAAAATTTAAGAGATCAACTAGGAAACGTTTTTTACCGAAGAAAATATAAGGAGTTAAAGGATACGAGCATCACACATAAGAGCAAACCAGCCGATCCCCTATAATTTAAAGGAGTAAACGACCAACTATTCTTTAGAGGAGCACTTTTTTTCCTCCACAAAATGGTTGTTTCTAACAGATCCCCAATATTTAAAAGAGTAAAACAAATTTGAGTGGCATAAGCATAAATTTGGTGCACACAAACACAATTTGGGTTCAAAAAAGTACATAAAACTTAATCTAAGTACGGTGCCGATTCAGAATATTGTACATAGAAATTAAGATGAACTTAACCGAAATTTAGACTAGAGTAACAAAAACTTATTACTCGGTATCGACATCGTCCTCAATGCTCTGTAACTCTGCTCGACTGGGCCCACCGATCGTAGTGTCAGGGCCTGCAACGCTGTCGTTGTTGTTGTCAAAGTCGGAGCTACTAGATAGAGTGATGACGTCCCCCTCCTCCCCCGTTCATTGAGCGCTTGAACAACCGGCGCTCGACCTCGACTAGATCCTGGTAGTGGCGGAGGATCTCTGCCATGGAGTTCTTGTCCGCTTGCTCTGCCGCCATGTGCTCGTTGGTTTCCCGGTCCTACCTCGTCTCCCTTGTACAGATCACCCGCTGGTCGATGGGCTCCAACCGTGACAGCTCCCCAAAATAAACGTTCAGATGGCCGTCGACACCGTGCTTGTAGGCCGGCATCATGTCGTAGGACCAGGTCGTCTTCTCGGCGGACTAGAAGGAGGCGATCCAAATTTTCTTGTGGGTATGACAGTCGGTTATCTTGGCCACCCAAGTTCCCTAATTCCGCTGCAGCAAGCCAAGTCAGGCGACCGGGGGGGGGGGGGGATAAGATGTGTCGGCGGTGCTGGAGGAACAGGTTGCGTCGGCGGTGTGTAGGAAGTAGCTCTGCAGCCTCATGATCAATCGTGGCAGCGTGGATCGGCACTAGAGATGCGCGGTAGGAACCGGGGGCGGTGGGATCCGCTAATATCGGTGATGTGCCCGCGCCGGAGTGGGTTGGGGTAAGGTTGAGTGGCCGAGATTGGGGGAGGAAAGACGGAGAGGCGGAGTTTACTTTTACTCTGCGGCCGCGAGGTCAAGTAAATATAGGAGTCACACACAGCTCGGAGTAAAAAAAAATTACTCCTGTAAGTTTTGTTAGGTTTCGGCTAGGTGATGTTTAGAGGAGAAAAACTAGAGGCTAGAGTTGCTCTAAGGTACAAAATTTTGAGAGACTGACTAGATGCTCTTAAAACAATCATTTAGGAAAACTTAAGACAGTTATTTGGGGGCCCCGTTCCACACCCTCAAATACGGGCGTGTAAGAAACAGTAACCCCTAAAGTTTGATACTCCTATAATAAAATATCTGAAATGTAAAAGAGGCAAGAAACGCAACCCAATTTCTCTATTTATGATAGGCTGATCAGATGCGCGCTGTCACCTTGCCAACTCAGGCAAACATTTACTACACACCACCGTTATATAAACGGCATAGGCCACGTCTCTCGCTATCTTTCTCCTCGGATCTCATCACACCACGCCAACGAGCAATCTAGTAGATGGATCTGTTCTCCCCTGCCACGCCGCCGGCTACCCAGGAAGCTCCACCCATGCCTACTGAAAACGAAGTGGCAGAGTACCTGCTTCTGCTGGGGGAAACCGCCGGTCCCGAGGGCGAGAGCGTGCACCCGGAGGACTTTGATCTGGAGGAGGAACATAATCCAGTCCCAGATGAGGGTACATAGAAACACCTGAATTTCAGTATCATTCTATTCTTTTCTTTCCGGCGGTGCAAGAATTTCGACCCATCCATTTCTTGGTTATAAGATGAGGATTTGGAGTTTAACGTGCATGGGCGTCCAATGTTTCCAGGTGGCCATGGATGGGGAGGAGGATTCTTCTGTGGTGGTGACTACTGGCCTGATAGAGTCCAGGTACTTGTGCTACCCGGTCGGCCGGCCCTAGCGTTTCATATGTTTTACTGGATTAAACGTGCATTACACTACAGAGAGGAAATGTATTCGTGTTAATTAGCTACCACGTAGCCACGTACATGCCTAGCGAGATATTAGGCATCCACGACATAAGCACGATCTGACGAAAATATTATGCCTGATTATATGTACGTACATCATAATCGCTTGCTGTAGTTATATATTTCTTGCGAGACCACTGAGTTTTTATCTGTCCCTCGTATTCAGTTGATAGCTTTAGCACTCCCCATCAGCCGTTTTTTTATTGGTACTAGTCTATGTCTCTGCGGTTCTCGTCGTCAGAATATTTGGGATCCTCCGTTGTTGCAGAGTGAGGGGAGGAAGACTGAACAAGTAGAGTCATCGGATTACAAGAGATGGTGGATTTATGCAGCTACAGTACCGGTACAGTAAGTACTCAACTGTAGAGGAGCCGAACCCGTTTCGCCGTTGGTAATCTGGCATAAACACCTGGTGTATGTCTTCCCGTGTTTCGGTATGATTGCATGTGGATGTGGATTGCAAATTGCTGTGTCAACCCAGATTGCAAAATTGTGGGATGCTTCTTTCAATGTAGTTATTTTTTTTGTTTATGCATATGTTGTATTATTGCAAACTTAAACCTTGCTATTTCATGGTTGGTGGTAGATACTGCTATCGGCTATGTTGCAGAAACATTTTTCGTGTAATTATAAATAGGAATTGATCAACATACTAGATCATCATAAATATCAAGTTATTGATCAACATACAGAAATAAAGACTTACTAATACATCTGAACCTCCAGCTTCGATCCGTCGTGACGGCAACAATGGTATGCTTACACATGTGTTTTGAATTTCTGCTTTAGCCTTTGTGCTTGTTGGATATGATATATTTGTACATTTCATGTTGATTATGTATCTTTATAATGTTTCTTTGGTTTTGTGCTTGGATATGCTAGTGCTCATGAAGTGCAAGATATGGAAGAAGATGTTGATGTGCTGGACAAGGAACAAGGTGATGAGCCACTAAAGGAGTTCTTTCCCAAGCTAGCGATAATCACGGAAGGAGGCCGGCGGTGTAACCGGAGTAATGGCAAAGGGTGGTTTTGCCGCAAGCTTGCACACCCCAGCTATGCCATGTGTTGGGATCACGTCAAGTACCGCCATGAATATATACAAACCAAATTATATCCAAATGAGCTGCAAGCTAGCACTCGCAGATCTGAAGCTATAGACACGGAAGAGACAGCCGGTCCATCTTTGCCGGAGGAACTTTCGAGCCCACCTGCTGTTCCAAATGATGATGCGAAGTATCTTTATCGATATTATTGATGCAGGGAGTGTTCCCTTGCCACCGAACAAAAGGAGTGAGATTGACGAATGTTGAACGTACGGTTGCTATCTTGTAATCAATCCGATAGTACTTTTAGCCTATCTATTTGTTATGAACTAGCACGCTGTAATGCTGCTGCCACACTGAGATTGTACCGTCTATAAGAAAGTTGAAAATGAGCATATATAAGATTGTAGTCTGCCCGTAAAAAATGGATTCTAACCATCTACGGAACTCCAACACCAACATATATAAGATAATAGCCATATTGAGACTCAAGATGCATCTACATGGAAAAGTTCTAGAAATCTCAAAAAGCTGTACTAAGCAGAGAAAAGAAAACTATTGCTTTGTTGGTTACGTCCTTGACGTCGCTCCACTTTGGACAGAGTCAAGGGGTCTCAAAAGACCAATGTCACACGGCACACTCTCAAAATTACTGTCAATGAGAATATAGGCATGAATATGAATATAGTTAATACTAGAACTAATTTGAAGCAATGTTTTAAATAGCGGACTATGGCAAATAGCGGCGGACCTTCAAATAAGCTATAGCGGGCTATAGCAGGCTATAGCATGTTATTTGTACATGGGACCATTTAACGGCACCGTGTTAAAAAGGCTATAGCAAGGCTATAGCGGGGCTATAGCAGGCTATTTGAAACTATGATTTGAAGTTGATTGTACCATAACATTGCAGAGGCAGTAGTATATATATAGTAGGGCTAGTGGGCAAGAATGGAATGAATATCGACGGATATTAATTAGCATCCCTGAAAAAGCAGACTTAGTCTTCTTAAACGAGTTGGACGTGGAAATTCCATGGGCCTTGGCCACTTCTGCAATTCTCCAACATTTCTGAGAAAAATCAGTCATAAAAAAGGTAATACGCTGTCTCATGAGAATTGTGAGAGCACAACACATAATTAGACTAGAATTGAAGTGTCAGTGTCTTCATCGCATCATATCTCGTGTGTTCAACATGTTCGTCAAAGCAGCCAGGCAAAAACATTTTGTTTTGAGGCACCTACTTTTCCATAGCTTAAGCTAACATGCACTGAGCTGAAGTGAAGCACCCAGAACAGATATATAATTCCATTAATCCGCTCCTGTCTTGCATTAACCTCAATCTTGTCTCATGACTGCTGCAGTTTTACATAAACGCGTTCCGTAAGGGGGCGAACAAAGCTAGAGAGATGTTACTGCTCCACATGTAAATCGTAGAACACAGAAATACCTCGGTTGAGGGCAAAGGAGTACATACTTGAGGAGTTAACCTTTTGATAGACCAAATTTAATTAGGCACCCAATTGTCGTCCGGAAGAAAGACATACTTATCTCCACCGGAGGGGATACGTACAATTTTTGGACGTGCGTGGTATTGTTGATAACTAGAATGCCAAACTAACTTAACCCAGTGAGGACCCTGTTTTTCTAACATTGTGAATATTTTGTGCTAGGTGGGTGGAGGCGGAGGCGAATCCACCACCACGGCTGTTTTGCGCGTTTGATATTTGGCACCATTGTGTGACATCAGTTCGTCAATACATGCATGGTTGGGAGAGGGGGGGGGGGGGGCAATCTGGGTGCCGAGCTTTGAGCTTCGGGACCGTAAAGGGCCCCTGTCGGACCATTAAGTCTCTGGACGTGATTGCCGATAGTGTTGGTCTCTATGTCGATGAGTGAATGCAGCGATATAACCTAGAAGCCTCCCTGATGGAGATCTTTGAGGGGGAGGTGTTATTCTAGTAACGTAGAAGGGGTCAGAACTGGATCTTAAAGAGGTATGCTAATACTACTTACTTCCAAGCCACCGCGAATGGACGGCAGACGAATTGCTCCATTCCCTGTCAATTGGACGAATAGGAGCTTCTCGAGCACCTAAATGAAATTAGGTCCCCACATCTATTCCTTTTATAAGGATCTCTTCACGATGGAACCTCATGGAGGGGTTTCGTTATCGGTGAACTTCTGACAAACTGAGGCCTGGGTCTCTGATTGTGAGAATGGGCAGGTGACACTCCCATTCTTGCCGGAGGAGGTTGGCATCATGATCGCGATCATGAGGACGGGCTCAGCCCTTGTCTGGCTGGTTTGTCAGTTGCCTTCTTCCAGAAGTTCTGGCCCCAGCTTAAGACTGTGATCTTGAAGATGTTCCATGAATTTTACATCAGGACTCTTGCCATGACACACCTAAACTTTGGTGTCATACCCCTCCTCCCCAAAATAGTTGGGGCGATGGATTGCTACCTCTTGAGGTTGTGTTGGTTTTCCCTTGAAGAGGAAAGGGTGATGCAGCGAAGTAGATAAGTATTTTCCTCAGTTGATGAGAACCAAGGTACCAATCCAGTAGGAGGAACAAGCAAGTCACGAATGTATGCACCTACACAAACAATCAAACTCTTGCACCCAACGCTATAAAGGGATTGTCCCTTCACGGTTATTTGTAAGGATTAGATCTAATAGAGATAGATGTAAACAAAAATGAAAAGTAAAATATAAGTAAATTGCAGCAAGGTATTTTTTGGTATTTTTGGTTTACAGATCTGAAAATATATCATGGAAAGTAGACCCGAGGGCCATATATTTCACTAGACCCTCATACAAAGGTCGACAATCTATAAACAAATCATGCTCCGACTTGCTTACATAACGGTTCACCATACGTGCATGTTACGTGAATCACAAGCCTTTACACAAGTATTTTTTACGAAATCACAGTTACTTCCTAACATGACTCTTAACATTACCATCTTTATATCTCAAAACATTATGCAAGGAATAAAACTTCTCATAATATTCAATGCACTTAATATGTAAGTTTTTATTATATCCCTCTTGGATGTCTATTATATTAGGACTAAATTCATAACCTAGACCAATTACCATGTTGTTTAGAGACTCTCAAAATAATATAGGTGAGGTACGATACTTCAATTATTTCTATAAAATGCAAACACCACCATGCTCTGGAAAATATAAGTGAAGCACATAGAGCAAAATTGCCTATCTCAAAAGATATAAGTGAAGCACATAGAGTATTCTAATAAATTCACGATTCATCGTGTCCCTCTCAAAAGATATGTGCAAAAAGAATGATTGTGGAAAACTAAAAAGGAAAGACTCATATCATATGATCGTGATGTGATGGACAAGACCCAAGCTATGAACGTAGCATATGATCATGTCAGTTTATTGCTATAGTTTTCTGCATGTCAAGTATTTGTTCCTATGACCATGAGATCATGCAACTCATTGACACCGGAGGAATACCTTGTGTGTATCAAATGTCGCAACGTAAATGGGTGACTATAAAGATGCTCTACAGGTATATCCAAAGGTGTTTGTTGAGTGGGCATGGATCAAGACTGGAGTTTGTTACTCCGTGTTACAAAGAAGTATCTCAGGGCCCACTCGATAATACAACATCACAATAAGCCTTGCAAGAAAAGTGACTAAAGTATTAGCCATGAGATCTTATATTATGGAACGAGTAAAGAGACTTTCCGATAACGAGATTGAATTAGGTATAAAGATACCGACAATCGAATCTCGGGCAAGTAACATACTGAAGAACAAAGGGAACATCATACAAGATTAACTGAATCCTTAACATAAAGGTTCAACCGATAAAGATCTTCGTAGAATATGTAGGAACCAATATAGGCATCTAGGTCCTGCTATTGGTTATTGACCGTAGAGGTGTCTCGGTCATGTCTACATAGTTCTCGAACCCGCAGGGTCTGCACACTTAACGTTCGGTGACATTACAGTAGTATTGAGATATATGTGTTGGTGACCGAAGTTTGTTCGGAGTCCCGGATGAGATCCTGGACGTCACGACAAGCTCCGAAAATGTCTGGAGGTAAATATTTATATATAGGAAGTTGGTATTTCACTTCCGAAAAAGTTCCAGAATTTACGGGGGTTACTGGAAGGGTTCCGTAGGTCCACCGGGTGGGCCCACCCACCCCAAAGGGCCTGATGGGCTGTAGGAGGAGACAGACCAGCCCCTGGAGGGCTGACCAACCCCCCCACCAAGGCCCATGCGGCTAGGCAAGTGGGAAAAGGAAACCGCAAAGTGGGGGAAAGGAAAACCAAGTAGGAAAGGGAATCGTACATAGAGTAGGATTGGTGGGAGGCTCCACCTCCTCCCACTTCGACCGAAGCCCCTAGGGTTGCCTCCTTCCCCTCCCTCCTATATAAACAAGAGTAATAGAGCCTCAATATACAAGGCCACGTGCTAGTTCTCTATTCTCTCACTAGTAGAAAAATGCCATTAGTCCCGATTGGGAATGGCCATTAGTCCCTTCCCCAACCGGGACTAAAGTCTAGAGAGTAAAGGGTCCAGGCCTTTAGTCCCGGTTAGCTACGAACCGGGACTAAACCCTGGCCACGTCGGCGGCAGAGCGCGCCAGTGCATTGGGACCTTTGGTCCCGGTTGGTAACTCTAACCGGGACTAAAGGTTTAGGGGTTTAGGGGTTTAGGGATTTAGGGGTTTAATGTGTATTGTTTATTTTTCCTTTTCATTTTGTGTTTTCTATTTAATTCTTTTTCATTTCAAAAATATTTTACGCTACTAAAAACTGTACACATTATCCATATATAATAGAATTTCTAGTAGAACAGATCATATATCATAAGATTTCTCGTACAACCAATCATATATCATAGAATTTTCTCGTATGACCACATGCATACACACACACACACATACACACACACACATATATATACAATTTCTCGTACAATTTGCAGATCATTCGGGGATCGGGTAATGGTATTCTCCGTCGGGAGATATGATCTGCTGAAGCAAAAATCTCGCAATTTCCTCTTGAATTGCTCGTATGCGGTCTCTTGGTAGGAAATGATCCCACATCTGCGTCATCTATATATAAAGAAGGAGATCAATATGAATATGCATGTTAGTTGTGTGTATATGTATTAGATCATGATAAAAAAAATTGAATGGTGTTTACATACCCAAAGATCTCTTGCACTCTTTCTGCTTTCGGTTATAAAGAGAATGCTCTTGCAAACATAATATTCACATAGTTCAATCTCCTGTGCCTGCCACATGCACTTTGAGGATAGAATTCAATCATATAATAGTGAAGCATGACAATGGTATTGAAAGTAGAATTAAAGAGATGTGCGGACGTAGCTAGTACTACTTAATTACTCTAGGCTTTTGCCATCTCAACTCTGGATTCCATTCACCGGTGACCTCTTTGGTGAAACGTTTCCAAACCCTGCCCCGCAAACAAAATGAATAAATGAGTTATTAATTAGTTCATATCAGGAAATGAACTAATAAAGAAGCCAACATAGTGCATCAATGATTGAAATTACCTTCCGAGCAACGAATGCAAGCTTATGTAATCTTCAGGGTCTTTACTTAGCGAGTCCAGTACTTCAACATTTCCATCGTCAAATGTAATGATTAGAAGGATCCAGTGGTAGCTGCGCACACGATTTGTATAAGCAGGTGTCCATATAACTCATCAACTACACTTAACATCGAGTATATATGTATATATACATATATACATACATACATACATGTACATATATATAATATATACACACACATATATATATATATATATATATAGACACACACACAATGTTTAATGTTTAATCAGCGCCGGTTATTACCACCTTATTGGCACTCACCTTGAGCGGGCTGAACGGTTGGACTTGCTGTTCTCCGAGTTGGGGAACAATTTTCCCGCATTTACTGCTACCGCTCGACGTCTTCCGTCTGTTGGGGATTCAAAGGACTTGGTGATATAGCGTTCATAGTACGATACCGGCCCTTTCTCTGCCGGTTTAGCTGCATCAATAAAATGTTGTATGGCCTCGTCGGGTACTTTCTCCTTTGGCGTCGGGGGCAGTTTCGGTCCAAAATGCATTCTTGGTCCGCTTGGGTTCAATCGGATGGCCATCGTTCGCGAGTGCTGTGATCGTGAACTTTTCATGCTTGCGCAACCTCTTCTTCGGGCCTCGTCCAAAGTTTTAAATCTCCCGCTATATCGGCGCTATAGCTGCGATATATCCTCCTGGGAGGGTTGCCGTTATAGCTACATGATTTTTATACGGATGGTAAATAAACGTTAATAACGTCGATAAATGACATTTAGCGCTAAAAAGCGACCGCTATAGCGTCCCGCTCAGGCCCAAAAAATTTGAATCAAGATTTCCATCGGCGCGCGGTGAGCGGCACGGCCCAATTACAACCCACCTGCTCGTGCCCTAGCCCCCAAATCCCAATCCACTTTTCCAGTCTCTCCCCCAAAAGAACATGAGCTGCGACCATGGCGGCGCGGATGACACCGCCGTGCTAGCTCCATCTCCCGTCCTCCCTAGCTCCATCTCCCGGTCGTGCGGCTGACCCAGCCCGTTCTCGGCCGCTGCTGACCCAAGCCGCGCTCGGCGGCGACACGGACCGTGCCCGGAGGCGAACCAAGCTGCTCGACGCCGTGTTGCTGTGCTGGCTGGTTCCTAGCGCTCATCTACTGCTACTCCTGAACTGGATCTTCTATCCACACGTGCTGAACTGATTCTACCACCGGCTGCTTCTACTGCTGGCTTCTTCTCTCCGGATTTGCATCCTTCAGGCCCATAACTAAGCTGCTCCGACAACGATGTCGCAGGCAGGCAAGTCTACTCTAATCTCCTGTCTCAATGATGTAAATTGGTCATTCGAGTGTCTTGCTCTAGCTTTAGTTTATTTCCTGTTTTGTTGCCTGCTTGGGAGTAACTGATGTAACCAATGAACTGAATGTCATATATTTAGTACCGATGCATATATTTAGTAGATGTCAAACAGGGAATTATTTAATCTAGTACATGTCAAGCAGGGCATTAGTTACTCCAGTAAATGACATAGTATTGCTGCATATATTTAGTAGATGTCAAGCATGGCATTAGTTAATCTAGGAGATGACATATATTTATTTTTTGACTGATGTGTGGACTTGTAGATGTGCTGAGCTGTTTTGTTTGTTTGCATTTTTGTTCCATAGGTATATCAAGCGATGCCTCAATATCAGTTCAGCAAGCTCTATCACCAGTGCCTGTTGTCTCAGATGATCCAGCTTGGAAGTATTGTACTCAGCCAGATCTGAATAATTAAGAGGCAGTCCCTCAAGTGCAATTTTTGTGACAAGATATGCACTAGTGACGTTACGAGGATAAAGTGGCACCTTTCTTGCATTAAGAATAATAATGTTAGAGGTTGTCGAAAGGTTCCTAGTGATGTCAGGAAAGAGATGGTGGATGTGCTCATAAAATTGGACGAATCAAAGGATAAGAAATATGAGATTTTGGCAAAGCTGAGAGCTAAAGTTAACTTGAATCACTCCGAGGGGGAAGAAAATGATGAAGATATTGGCAATGAGGTTGTGGTGCTGAAGTCACAATCCAACCCAAGCAGCTCCAAAGGTGGCTCTATTGTGAAGTTCTACAAATCAACTATAGAAGAATCTGTCAAGAAAAATGCCAATTGCAAAAAGGTTCAAACAAAGTTGTCAACTCAGAAAAGAGAGGAGAGGAGGGATAGAGCTTGCGAGTACATATGTCAATTCTTCTATGAAGCTAGCATCCCACACAATACTGTCACACTTCCTAGCTTTGCTTGTATGCTTGAGGCCATTGGAGATTTTGGCACAGATTTGCCAGGGCCAAGTGCATATGAGATGAGTGGACCATTCTTGCAAAAAAGGAAGAGAAAAGTGATGGATACATTCAAAAGCCATAAGGAAACATGGGAGCACACTGGCTGCACAATTATGACTGATGCATGGACAGATAGGAAGAGCAGAGGAGTGATGAACTTAGTTGTTCATAGTGCTCATGGTGCCTTATTTTTGAATTCAGTTGACTGCTCGGCTGTCAAAAAGGATGGCAAATACATCTTTGACCTTGTTGATGGATGCATTGAAGACATAGGGGCTGAAAAGGTTGTATAGGTGGTGACCGACAATGCTAGTGTCAACATAGCAGCTGCAAAACTATTGAAAGCAAAGAGGCCTTCCATTTTTTTGGAATGGATGTGCAGCCCACACTATCGATCTCATGTTGGGGGACATAGGGAAGCTTGGACCAATCGAAGAAACAATTGCCAAAGCAAGACAAGTGACGGTGTTCTTATATGCTCATATAAGGGTGTTAGCTTTGATGAGGAGTACCCTCAAGAAAGACCTTGTGCGCTCGGGTGTTACAAGATTTGCCACAGCTTATCTCAATCTCAACAGCTTGCAAGACAGCAAGAAGGAGCTGCAAAAGCTATTCAGATCAGAGGAGCTAAATGACATGGGCTACTTAAAGAAAGATAAGGGGAAGAAAGCTCGAAGAGTGGTGAAATCTGAACCATTCTGGAAACTTGTTGATGTTGCTGTCAATTTCTTTGAGCCAATGGCAAATGTGTTGAGAAGAATGGATAGTGATGTGCCAGCAATGGGATTCTTCTATGGTTGCATGGTAGATGCAAAAAAGGAGATTTTGTTGAGGTTTGACAATGACGAGAGCCGCTGCAAATCTGTTTTGGATATCATTGACAATCGTAAAAGGCAAGAAACGCAACCCAATTTCTCTATTTATGATAGGCTGCTCAGATGCGCGCTGTCACCTTGCCAACTCAGGCAAACATTTACTACACCACCACTATATACACGGCATAGGCGATCCCCCATACACCACCTCCAGCCCATCCTCCCTCTCGTTCCTTTTCTCCACGGATCTCATCGCACGACACACCAACGATTAATCCAGTAGATGGATCCGTCCTCCCCTGCCATGCCCTCGGCTAACCAGGAAGTCACACCCATGCCTACCGAATACGAAGCGGCAGCGTACTTGCTTCTGTTGAGGGAAGCCGCCGTTCACCCAAGACGACATGGATCTGGAGGAGGAACACAATCCGGTGCCAGATGAATCTACCGTAGAGGTACATACAAACATCTGTCCTGAAAATAACAGATTGATCTTTCCTTTCCGGTTCTGCAAGAATTTCCAGACCCATCCATTAATTTCCTGGTTAAGATGCCGATTTGGAGTTTAACGTTTCCAGGTGACCATGGATGGGGAGGAAGAGTCTCCTGACAAGACTCTGGTCGTGACCTCTGGCCTGATAGAGTCCAGGTACTACTACTTACCGTAGCGTTTCATTTTGCATATATATGTTCTAGATTAGACATGGATTAAAGGACGGAAAGGTTATATATTTGACATTTTGGCCCCATAGAAATAAGCACGACCTTACGAAATGATTAATCAGCGTTGTCTGATTAGATGCGTACATCATAATCGTCTGCTTTAGGTATATATATTTCTTATGAGATCACTGAGTTTTGATGTGTCCCTTGTCTTCAGCTGATAGCTTTAGTACTTCGCCTTAACTTGGGGCAGTCCCATTAGCGTTTCTGTTGGTACTAGCTAGTCCTATATATACTCAAGTAACTGATCCACGGTACTTCTACTTATCTAAACATGCATACATGTCCACTCATCAAAAGCTCACCTCAACAAGCATCATTTTTTTCCACTATTTTGTTGACCTCCACTACTATTATTTTAACATGCACATATCTCATCTCATCACACATGCTACCTCATCAAATGCCGAGCACGATATGCAGGGAATTGTTTTCCAATAGATAATGCTACTTATATTAATTCAATAAATATGTTACTATACAATAATCAACTGCAATATATAATTTGTACTTTAGTTAGTTCATATATTATTAATCTAAATATTCATGTTTCATGCAACCAAATTTTATTGATAAAATATTGCAATCCTTTTTGCAGCAAAGCACAGAATGTCATCTAGCTTATATGAGTGTGGAAAAATGTTTTGTGTTGGTAAGAGTCGATCAATATATAGGATCAAGTCCTTATAATCATACAGTTCTTATTGACATATAAGCAGCGAGTCACTAATTAACTTATGCGTCTGGCTTCAGTCCTGACTGCATCGATGGTATGATGATGCATATATGTTGTGAATTTCTGCACTTTATCCTTTGTCTTTTGATATATTTTAATATTTAGTGTGGATATTCTTATATTTTAATATTTAGTGTGGGTTTATGGTAGTGCTCATGAAGCGCAAGACATGGAAGAAGAAGTTGAGACGCTAGACAAGGAAGAAGGCGATGAACAACTAAAGGAATACTATTACGGGCCAGTGAAAATCACGGAAGCAGTGCGGCGGTGTAACCGAAATAATGGCCGTTGGTGGATTTGCAGCAAGATTGCACACCCAGGCTATGCCGTGTGCTTGCATCACATGAAGAACCCCCCTGAACACTTAAAAAGGAACTACATTCAAAGGAGCTGCAAGCTACCACTCTGAGGTTTGAAGTTGTAGATTGGGAGGAGACAGCCGGTCCATCTTTGTTGGACGCTCTTTCTAGTCCATCTGCTGTGCCAGATGATGATGACGTCCCCGCTTAGCTCATCTTCGTTGACATTGTTGTTGCTAGGAGTGTTGGTTCTAAGCAACCTGAGTGAGATCGATCGGCAAATTGTTGCCACCATTCGTCGTGACTAGTACTACAGACAACAACGAACTTGAGTCCATCTTATAATCAGCCTATCGATCACGTGGAGGGCACATCACACACCGAAGAGAAAAAGTAATCATTTGCGTTGTGGCATCTCATCGTAAACAGATATTTACGACTCTGCACATGTGTTTCCCGCAAGTAAAAAAAAGACTCTGCATGTGTGTTGAGGTCCTCATTGCCCATTTTTTTTCGAAAATTCATGTGAATGATGCATGTAGCCATTATTAAGCAGAAGGTCTAAAAGGTCTGCAATTCAGTACAAGCTCACAATGAAGCTAGAGTAAAATGAATAAAAAAACTGTGTTGTCACCAATATAACAATATACATTTATAAAGTACACCACCACATATGTTCACAAATATTCATATGTTCACGCCCAACATACGACATATTTAAAAACATAGCTATGAAAGAAATTTCACAACAAACATTTATAAGATCATAATCATAATCATATTGGAAAATTCAATGCCAACAAAAAAAAGGTTGTAGCCATCTATGAAAGTTCAATGCCAACATATATAAGATCATAATCATATTGGAAAATTTGCAGCCACGCTTGTACACATGGCAATGTTCTAAAAATATAATAAGTGGTACTAAGAAAATAAAATAAAACTATTGCGTTGTTGGTTATGTCATTGCCGGCGCAAGTATCAGATTCAATCTATTATTCTCGCCTCACACTTTAAACCGAGTCATGGGGTTGCAAAACAGTATGTCGCCCTGGCTCAGCAGAGTAGCTCAGCTCTATACCATCTCAAATAAACATGGCCGAGAATATAATATATACATGAAAATGAATACACTGAATAAAACCAATGTGAAATGATTATATGGATAACATTGTAGAGGCCGAGGTATAGGACGGGTCGAGAGTGAAATCAATATACAATAGCCATATATTAGCATCTGAAGACTGTTTATTCAACTTTTTATTGACTCAAGAAACCAAAAGGGAAACCCATATGCTGTGCTATAAGAAAAGAAGGAATGATTAAACATATTTAAAATCACATATTGACAAAGGACAAAAGAAAAATCAAAGGTTAAAGTAAAAATAAGTAAAGGTTATTACACATGAGAAAAGGTGCAAATCAAAGAACCATATATAATAACTAAAACCAAAGTAAAATAAGTAAAAGGTTATCTTTTACACTCATTTAACTAGAATTAGAGTGGAGTTTATTTCACATAAAAAATAGCAATTATATGAGACACTAGTTGATTTTCAAGGGGTTTGTGACCAAATTTATTTGAGAGAGAGAGAGAGAGAGACGTGGGTCGATTCGTTATTGGTATTGCTCACACAAGAAATAGTACCAGTCTATGTTTTCTAGGAGAACTACTAGTACTAGGCTACTTGCTAACACTTGCATCATCTCTATCCAATTCCTCAAAAGTCGTTAAAGAAGTAAAAAAAACGTTGGTTTTAAGTGCCTAACCGGACCCAGCCGATCTCTTAAAGCCTTTAGGGGAGTATATTTGTACTCCTCGCATTGGCCCACCCTTAAATTTACTTGCCTGGTGCTGTTTCTCCAAAAAATTATCCACCCTCTGAGCCAACCCTCTCCACCCCCGCACCGTATCTTTGCCGCTGCCACTAAAATGCACTCCGTCGGCTCTCCCAGAGCCCTCCCTAAGCCACCATGCCACCGTCACTGAAGCCAATGGCGGGATCCATTTGTCGAAGGTCGCTGTCGCCGATTCGCAGTGCAGCCAGGGCCGTGACGGTGCCCCCATTCCTATCCTGCACCTTCACCTACCTCCCGTCACTACCGCAGAAGAAGTACCACGGCATGCGGCAGCGACCGTGGGGGACTTGTGTGTCTGAGATCAATGAAACAAACACCGGTACTAGGTACTGGCTAGGGTCCTTCCAACCGATGGAGATGATGGCAAGGGGGGACGACATCAAGACGGTGACGCTCTACGGCAACAACGCGAAGCAGAACTCCCCCTTCGTTCACCCCCAACATCCCCATGGTCGTCGACCTCGACCCCCCGTTGCTCTCCTGCCGCATGTAGCGGGATAACCGGGAGGCTTTCGAGCTGCTTGAGGCGGAGCGCCTCAACGAAGTGTCCATGGTCAGGATCCGCCGGAAGAATCCAAAGCTCGTGCCAGAGAAGCGCCGACGTCTCGAGCTTTACAAGCAAGGGATGGCCGACGAGGACGAGGCCGAGCCGTGGCTGAGCTCTCATTAGACGGTTCTGGCTCCGGCAATGACTTCGGCTTAGGCGTGGATTGCGTGATGCTCGAGGCCGAAATAGTGGTGCAGTAGGGCAAGTAAAATTAGTACAATTTGATTTTATTATTTTGTTTTAATCGAGTAGCTTAAATTCGTATTATGCAATGCAGGTTGAACCTATGATAGTATCTATTATGCATTTACCATGGTTATGAAATTCATGTTATGCAAATTTGTGAAACTGTTTTTTAGGGAGCAAAATTTAAGAGATCAACTAGGAAACGTTTTTTACCGAAGAAAATATAAGGAGTTAAAGGATACGAGCATCACACATAAGAGCAAACCAGCCGATCCCCTATAATTTAAAGGAGTAAACGACCAAGTATTCTTTAGAGGAGCACTTTTTTTCCTCCACAAAATGGTTGTTTCTAACAGATCCCCAATATTTAAAAGAGTAAAACAAATTTGAGTGGCATAAGCATAAATTTGGTGCACACAAACACAATTTGGGTTCAAAAAAGTACATAAAACTTAATCTAAGTACGGTGCCGATTCAGAATATTGTACATAGAAATTAAGATGAACTTAACCGAAATTTAGACTAGAGTAACAAAAACTTATTACTCGGTATCGACATCGTCCTCAATGCTCCGTAACTCTGCTCAACTGGGCCCACCGATCGTAGTGTCAGGGCCTGCAACGCTGTCGTTGTTGTTGTCAAAGTCGGAGCTACTAGATAGAGTGATGACGTCCCCCTCCTCCCCCGTTCATTGAGCGCTTGAACAACCGGCGCTCGACCTCGACTAGATCCTGGTAGTGGCGGAGGATCTCTGCCATGGAGTTCTTGTCCGCTTGCTCTGCCGCCATGTGCTCGTGGGTTTCCCGGTCCTACCTCGTCTCCCTTGTACCGATCACCCGCTGGTCGATGGGCTCCAACCGTGACAGCTCCCCAAAATAAACGTTCAGATGGCCGTCGACACCGTGCTTGTAGGCCGGCATCATGTCGTAGGACCAGGTCGTCTTCTCGGCGGACTAGAAGGAGGCGATCCAAATTTTCTTGTGGGTATGACAGTCGGTTATCTTGGCCACCCAAGTTCCCTAATTCCGCTGCAGCAAGCCAAGTCAGGCGACCGTGGGGGGGGGGGGGGATAAGATGTGTCGGCGGTGCTGGAGGAACAGGTTGCGTCGGCGGTGTGTAGGAAGTAGCTCTGCAGCCTCATGATCAATCGTGGCAGCGTGGATCGGCACTAGAGATGCGCGGTGGGAACCGGGGGCGGTGGGATCCGCTAATATCGGTGATGTGCCCGCGCCGGAGTGGGTTGGGGTAAGGTTGAGTGGCCGAGATTGGGGGAGGAAAGACGGAGAGGCGGAGTTTACTTTTACTCTGCGGCCGCGAGGTCGAGTAAATATAGGAGTCACACACAGCTCGGAGTAAAAAAAAAATTACTCCTGTAAGTTTTGTTAGGTTTCGGCTAGGTGACGATTAGAGGAGAAAAACTAGAGGCTAGAGTTGCTCTAAGGTACAAAATTTTGAGAGACCGACTAGATGCTCTTAAAACAATCATTTAGGAAAACTTAAGACAGTTATTTGGGGGGCCCGTTCCACACCCTCAAATACGGGCCTGTAAGAAACGTAACCCCTAAAGTTTGATACTCCTATAATAAAATATCTGAAGTGTAAAAGAGGCAAGAAACGCAACCCAATTTCTCTATTTATGATAGGCTGATCAGATGCGCGCTGTCACCTTGCCAACTCAGGCAAACATTTACTACACACCACCGTTATATAAACGGCATAGGCCACGTCTCTCGCTATCTTTCTCCTCGGATCTCATCACACCACGCCAACGAGCAATCTAGTAGATGGATCTGTTCTCCCTGCCACGCCGCCGGCTACCCAGGAAGCTCCACCCATGCCTACTGAAAACGAAGTGGCAGAGTACCTGCTTCTGCTGGGGGAAACCGCCGGTCCCGAGGGCGAGAGCGTGCACCCGGAGGACTTTGATCTGGAGGAGGAACATAATCCAGTCCCCAGATGAGGGTACATAGAAACACCTGAATTTCAGTATCATTCTATTCTTTTCTTTCCGGCGGTTGCAAGAATTTCGACCCATCCATTTCTTGGTTATAAGATGAGGATTTGGAGTTTAACGTGCATGGGCGTCCAATGTTTCCAGGTGGCCATGGATGGGGAGGAGGATTCTTCTGTGGTGGTGACTACTGGCCTGATAGAGTCCAGGTACTTGTGCTACCCGGTCGGCCGGCCCTAGCGTTTCATATGTTTTACTGGATTAAACGTGCATTACACTACAGAGAGGAAATGTATTCGTGTTAATTAGCTACCACGTAGCCACGTACATGCCTAGCGAGATATTAGGCATCCACGACATAAGCACGATCTGACGAAAATATTATGCCTGATTATATGTACGTACATCATAATCGCTTGCTGTAGTTATATATTTCTTGCGAGACCACTGAGTTTTTATCTGTCCCTCGTATTCAGTTGATAGCTTTAGCACTCCCCATCAGCCGTTTTTTTATTGGTACTAGTCTATGTCTCTGCGGTTCTCGTCGTCAGAATATTTGGGATCCTCCGTTGTTGCAGAGTGAGGGGAGGAAGACTGAACAAGTAGAGTCATCGGATTACAAGAGATGGTGGATTTATGCAGCTACAGTACCGGTACAGTAAGTACTCAACTGTAGAGGAGCCGAACCCGTTTCGCCGTTGGTAATCTGGCATAAACACCTGGTGTATGTCTTCCCGTGTTTCGGTATGATTGCATGTGGATGTGGATTGCAAATTGCTGTGTCAACCCAGATTGCAAAATTGTGGGATGCTTCTTTCAATGTAGTTATTTTTTTTGTTTATGCATATGTTGTATTATTGCAAACTTAAACCTTGCTATTTCATGGTTGGTGGTAGATACTGCTATCGGCTATGTTTGCAGAAACATTTTTCGTGTAATTATAAATAGGAATTGATCAACATACTAGATCATCATAAATATCAAGTTATTGATCAACATACAGAAATAAAGACTTACTAATACATCTGAACCTCCAGCTCGATCCGTCGTGACGGCAACAATGGTATGCTTACACATGTGTTTTGAATTTCTGCTTTAGCCTTTGTGCTTGTTGGATATGATATATTTGTACATTTCATGTTGATTATGTATCTTTATAATGTTTCTTTGGTTTTGTGCTTGGATATGCTAGTGCTCATGAAGTGCAAGATATGGAAGAAGATGTTGATGTGCTGGACAAGGAACAAGGTGATGAGCCACTAAAGGAGTTCTTTCCCAAGCTAGCGATAATCACGGAAGGAGGCCGGCGGTGTAACCGGAGTAATGGCAAAGGGTGGTTTTGCCGCAAGCTTGCACACCCCAGCTATGCCATGTGTTGGGATCACGTCAAGTACCGCCATGAATATATACAAACCAAATTATATCCAAATGAGCTGCAAGCTAGCACTCGCAGATCTGAAGCTATAGACACGGAAGAGACAGCCGGTCCATCTTTGCCGGAGGAACTTTCGAGCCCACCTGCTGTTCCAAATGATGATGCGAAGTATCTTTATCGATATTATTGATGCAGGGAGTGTTCCCTTGCCACCGAACAAAAGGAGTGAGATTGACGAATGTTGAACGTACGGTTGCTATCTTGTAATCAATCCGATAGTACTTTTAGCCTATCTATTTGTTATGAACTAGCACGCTGTAATGCTGCTGCCACACTGAGATTGTACCGTCTATAAGAAAGTTGAAAATGAGCATATATAAGATTGTAGTCTGCCCGTAAAAAATGGATTCTAACCATCTACGGAACTCCAACACCAACATATATAAGATAATAGCCATATTGAGACTCAAGATGCATCTACATGGA
The DNA here is from genome assembly GCA_022496015.1 of Hordeum marinum. Lineage (NCBI taxonomy): Eukaryota > Viridiplantae > Streptophyta > Magnoliopsida > Poales > Poaceae > Hordeum > Hordeum marinum. The sequence continues at coordinate 396,330,172 of CM039676.1, read as the reverse complement.
AAAGTTCTAGAAATCTCAAAAAGCTGTACTAAGCAGAGAAAAGAAAACTATTGCTTTGTTGGTTACGTCCTTGACGTCGCTCCACTTTGGACAGAGTCAAGGGTCTCAAAAGACCAATGTCACACGGCACACTCTCAAAATTACTGTCAATGAGAATATAGGCATGAATATGAATATAGTTAATACTAGAACTAATTTGAAGCAATGTTTTAAATAGCGGACTATGGCAAATAGCGGCGGACCTTCAAATAAGCTATAGCGGGCTATAGCAGGCTATAGCATGTTATTTGTACATGGGACCATTTAACGGCACCGTGTTAAAAAGGCTATAGCAAGGCTATAGCGGGGCTATAGCAGGCTATTTGAAACTATGATTTGAAGTTGATTGTACCATAACATTGCAGAGGCAGTAGTATATATATAGTAGGGCTAGTGGGCAAGAATGGAATGAATATCGACGGATATTAATTAGCATCCCTGAAAAAGCAGACTTAGTCTTCTTAAACGAGTTGGACGTGGAAATTCCATGGGCCTTGGCCACTTCTGCAATTCTCCAACATTTCTGAGAAAAATCAGTCATAAAAAAGGTAATACGCTGTCTCATGAGAATTGTGAGAGCACAACACATAATTAGACTAGAATTGAAGTGTCAGTGTCTTCATCGCATCATATCTCGTGTGTTCAACATGTTCGTCAAAGCAGCCAGGCAAAAACATTTTGTTTTGAGGCACCTACTTTTCCATAGCTTAAGCTAACATGCACTGAGCTGAAGTGAAGCACCCAGAACAGATATATAATTCCATTAATCCGCTCCTGTCTTGCATTAACCTCAATCTTGTCTCATGACTGCTGCAGTTTTACATAAACGCGTTCCGTAAGGGGGCGAACAAAGCTAGAGAGATGTTACTGCTCCACATGTAAATCGTAGAACACAGAAATACCTCGGTTGAGGGCAAAGGAGTACATACTTGAGGAGTTAACCTTTTGATAGACCAAATTTAATTAGGCACCCAATTGTCGTCCGGAAGAAAGACATACTTATCTCCACCGGAGGGGATACGTACAATTTTTGGACGTGCGTGGTATTGTTGATAACTAGAATGCCAAACTAACTTAACCCAGTGAGGACCCTGTTTTTCTAACATTGTGAATATTTTGTGCTAGGTGGGTGGAGGCGGAGGCGAATCCACCACCACGGCTGTTTTGCGCGTTTGATATTTGGCACCATTGTGTGACATCAGTTCGTCAATACATGCATGGTTGGGAGAGGGGGGGGGGGGGGCAATCTGGGTGCCGAGCTTTGAGCTTCGGGACCGTAAAGGGCCCCTGTCGGACCATTAAGTCTCTGGACGTGATTGCCGATAGTGTTGGTCTCTATGTCGATGAGTGAATGCAGCGATATAACCTAGAAGCCTCCCTGATGGAGATCTTTGAGGGGGAGGTGTTATTCTAGTAACGTAGAAGGGGTCAGAACTGGATCTTAAAGAGGTATGCTAATACTACTTACTTCCAAGCCACCGCGAATGGACGGCAGACGAATTGCTCCATTCCCTGTCAATTGGACGAATAGGAGCTTCTCGAGCACCTAAATGAAATTAGGTCCCCACATCTATTCCTTTTATAAGGATCTCTTCACGATGGAACCTCATGGAGGGGTTTCGTTATCGGTGAACTTCTGACAAACTGAGGCCTGGGTCTCTGATTGTGAGAATGGGCAGGTGACACTCCCATTCTTGCCGGAGGAGGTTGGCATCATGATCGCGATCATGAGGACGGGCTCAGCCCTTGTCTGGCTGGTTTGTCAGTTGCCTTCTTCCAGAAGTTCTGGCCCCAGCTTAAGACTGTGATCTTGAAGATGTTCCATGAATTTTACATCAGGACTCTTGCCATGACACACCTAAACTTTGGTGTCATACCCCTCCTCCCCAAAATAGTTGGGGCGATGGATTGCTACCTCTTGAGGTTGTGTTGGTTTTCCCTTGAAGAGGAAAGGGTGATGCAGCGAAGTAGATAAGTATTTTCCTCAGTTGATGAGAACCAAGGTACCAATCCAGTAGGAGGAACAAGCAAGTCACGAATGTATGCACCTACACAAACAATCAAACTCTTGCACCCAACGCTATAAAGGGATTGTCCCTTCACGGTTATTTGTAAGGATTAGATCTAATAGAGATAGATGTAAACAAAAATGAAAAGTAAAATATAAGTAAATTGCAGCAAGGTATTTTTTGGTATTTTTGGTTTACAGATCTGAAAATATATCATGGAAAGTAGACCCGAGGGCCATATATTTCACTAGACCCTCATACAAAGGTCGACAATCTATAAACAAATCATGCTCCGACTTGCTTACATAACGGTTCACCATACGTGCATGTTACGTGAATCACAAGCCTTTACACAAGTATTTTTTACGAAATCACAGTTACTTCCTAACATGACTCTTAACATTACCATCTTTATATCTCAAAACATTATGCAAGGAATAAAACTTCTCATAATATTCAATGCACTTAATATGTAAGTTTTTATTATATCCCTCTTGGATGTCTATTATATTAGGACTAAATTCATAACCTAGACCAATTACCATGTTGTTTAGAGACTCTCAAAATAATATAGGTGAGGTACGATACTTCAATTATTTCTATAAAATGCAAACACCACCATGCTCTGGAAAATATAAGTGAAGCACATAGAGCAAAATTGCCTATCTCAAAAGATATAAGTGAAGCACATAGAGTATTCTAATAAATTCACGATTCATCGTGTCCCTCTCAAAAGATATGTGCAAAAAGAATGATTGTGGAAAACTAAAAAGGAAAGACTCATATCATATGATCGTGATGTGATGGACAAGACCCAAGCTATGAACGTAGCATATGATCATGTCAGTTTATTGCTATAGTTTTCTGCATGTCAAGTATTTGTTCCTATGACCATGAGATCATGCAACTCATTGACACCGGAGGAATACCTTGTGTGTATCAAATGTCGCAACGTAAATGGGTGACTATAAAGATGCTCTACAGGTATATCCAAAGGTGTTTGTTGAGTGGGCATGGATCAAGACTGGAGTTTGTTACTCCGTGTTACAAAGAAGTATCTCAGGGCCCACTCGATAATACAACATCACAATAAGCCTTGCAAGAAAAGTGACTAAAGTATTAGCCATGAGATCTTATATTATGGAACGAGTAAAGAGACTTTCCGATAACGAGATTGAATTAGGTATAAAGATACCGACAATCGAATCTCGGGCAAGTAACATACTGAAGAACAAAGGGAACATCATACAAGATTAACTGAATCCTTAACATAAAGGTTCAACCGATAAAGATCTTCGTAGAATATGTAGGAACCAATATAGGCATCTAGGTCCTGCTATTGGTTATTGACCGTAGAGGTGTCTCGGTCATGTCTACATAGTTCTCGAACCCGCAGGGTCTGCACACTTAACGTTCGGTGACATTACAGTAGTATTGAGATATATGTGTTGGTGACCGAAGTTTGTTCGGAGTCCCGGATGAGATCCTGGACGTCACGACAAGCTCCGAAAATGTCTGGAGGTAAATATTTATATATAGGAAGTTGGTATTTCACTTCCGAAAAAGTTCCAGAATTTACGGGGGTTACTGGAAGGGTTCCGTAGGTCCACCGGGTGGGCCCACCCACCCCAAAGGGCCTGATGGGCTGTAGGAGGAGACAGACCAGCCCCTGGAGGGCTGACCAACCCCCCCACCAAGGCCCATGCGGCTAGGCAAGTGGGAAAAGGAAACCGCAAAGTGGGGGAAAGGAAAACCAAGTAGGAAAGGGAATCGTACATAGAGTAGGATTGGTGGGAGGCTCCACCTCCTCCCACTTCGACCGAAGCCCCTAGGGTTGCCTCCTTCCCCTCCCTCCTATATAAACAAGAGTAATAGAGCCTCAATATACAAGGCCACGTGCTAGTTCTCTATTCTCTCACTAGTAGAAAAATGCCATTAGTCCCGATTGGGAATGGCCATTAGTCCCTTCCCCAACCGGGACTAAAGTCTAGAGAGTAAAGGGTCCAGGCCTTTAGTCCCGGTTAGCTACGAACCGGGACTAAACCCTGGCCACGTCGGCGGCAGAGCGCGCCAGTGCATTGGGACCTTTGGTCCCGGTTGGTAACTCTAACCGGGACTAAAGGTTTAGGGGTTTAGGGGTTTAGGGATTTAGGGGTTTAATGTGTATTGTTTATTTTTCCTTTTCATTTTGTGTTTTCTATTTAATTCTTTTTCATTTCAAAAATATTTTACGCTACTAAAAACTGTACACATTATCCATATATAATAGAATTTCTAGTAGAACAGATCATATATCATAAGATTTCTCGTACAACCAATCATATATCATAGAATTTTCTCGTATGACCACATGCATACACACACACACACATACACACACACACATATATATACAATTTCTCGTACAATTTGCAGATCATTCGGGGATCGGGTAATGGTATTCTCCGTCGGGAGATATGATCTGCTGAAGCAAAAATCTCGCAATTTCCTCTTGAATTGCTCGTATGCGGTCTCTTGGTAGGAAATGATCCCACATCTGCGTCATCTATATATAAAGAAGGAGATCAATATGAATATGCATGTTAGTTGTGTGTATATGTATTAGATCATGATAAAAAAAATTGAATGGTGTTTACATACCCAAAGATCTCTTGCACTCTTTCTGCTTTCGGTTATAAAGAGAATGCTCTTGCAAACATAATATTCACATAGTTCAATCTCCTGTGCCTGCCACATGCACTTTGAGGATAGAATTCAATCATATAATAGTGAAGCATGACAATGGTATTGAAAGTAGAATTAAAGAGATGTGCGGACGTAGCTAGTACTACTTAATTACTCTAGGCTTTTGCCATCTCAACTCTGGATTCCATTCACCGGTGACCTCTTTGGTGAAACGTTTCCAAACCCTGCCCCGCAAACAAAATGAATAAATGAGTTATTAATTAGTTCATATCAGGAAATGAACTAATAAAGAAGCCAACATAGTGCATCAATGATTGAAATTACCTTCCGAGCAACGAATGCAAGCTTATGTAATCTTCAGGGTCTTTACTTAGCGAGTCCAGTACTTCAACATTTCCATCGTCAAATGTAATGATTAGAAGGATCCAGTGGTAGCTGCGCACACGATTTGTATAAGCAGGTGTCCATATAACTCATCAACTACACTTAACATCGAGTATATATGTATATATACATATATACATACATACATACATGTACATATATATAATATATACACACACATATATATATATATATATATATAGACACACACACAATGTTTAATGTTTAATCAGCGCCGGTTATTACCACCTTATTGGCACTCACCTTGAGCGGGCTGAACGGTTGGACTTGCTGTTCTCCGAGTTGGGGAACAATTTTCCCGCATTTACTGCTACCGCTCGACGTCTTCCGTCTGTTGGGGATTCAAAGGACTTGGTGATATAGCGTTCATAGTACGATACCGGCCCTTTCTCTGCCGGTTTAGCTGCATCAATAAAATGTTGTATGGCCTCGTCGGGTACTTTCTCCTTTGGCGTCGGGGGCAGTTTCGGTCCAAAATGCATTCTTGGTCCGCTTGGGTTCAATCGGATGGCCATCGTTCGCGAGTGCTGTGATCGTGAACTTTTCATGCTTGCGCAACCTCTTCTTCGGGCCTCGTCCAAAGTTTTAAATCTCCCGCTATATCGGCGCTATAGCTGCGATATATCCTCCTGGGAGGGTTGCCGTTATAGCTACATGATTTTTATACGGATGGTAAATAAACGTTAATAACGTCGATAAATGACATTTAGCGCTAAAAAGCGACCGCTATAGCGTCCCGCTCAGGCCCAAAAAATTTGAATCAAGATTTCCATCGGCGCGCGGTGAGCGGCACGGCCCAATTACAACCCACCTGCTCGTGCCCTAGCCCCCAAATCCCAATCCACTTTTCCAGTCTCTCCCCCAAAAGAACATGAGCTGCGACCATGGCGGCGCGGATGACACCGCCGTGCTAGCTCCATCTCCCGTCCTCCCTAGCTCCATCTCCCGGTCGTGCGGCTGACCCAGCCCGTTCTCGGCCGCTGCTGACCCAAGCCGCGCTCGGCGGCGACACGGACCGTGCCCGGAGGCGAACCAAGCTGCTCGACGCCGTGTTGCTGTGCTGGCTGGTTCCTAGCGCTCATCTACTGCTACTCCTGAACTGGATCTTCTATCCACACGTGCTGAACTGATTCTACCACCGGCTGCTTCTACTGCTGGCTTCTTCTCTCCGGATTTGCATCCTTCAGGCCCATAACTAAGCTGCTCCGACAACGATGTCGCAGGCAGGCAAGTCTACTCTAATCTCCTGTCTCAATGATGTAAATTGGTCATTCGAGTGTCTTGCTCTAGCTTTAGTTTATTTCCTGTTTTGTTGCCTGCTTGGGAGTAACTGATGTAACCAATGAACTGAATGTCATATATTTAGTACCGATGCATATATTTAGTAGATGTCAAACAGGGAATTATTTAATCTAGTACATGTCAAGCAGGGCATTAGTTACTCCAGTAAATGACATAGTATTGCTGCATATATTTAGTAGATGTCAAGCATGGCATTAGTTAATCTAGGAGATGACATATATTTATTTTTTGACTGATGTGTGGACTTGTAGATGTGCTGAGCTGTTTTGTTTGTTTGCATTTTTGTTCCATAGGTATATCAAGCGATGCCTCAATATCAGTTCAGCAAGCTCTATCACCAGTGCCTGTTGTCTCAGATGATCCAGCTTGGAAGTATTGTACTCAGCCAGATCTGAATAATTAAGAGGCAGTCCCTCAAGTGCAATTTTTGTGACAAGATATGCACTAGTGACGTTACGAGGATAAAGTGGCACCTTTCTTGCATTAAGAATAATAATGTTAGAGGTTGTCGAAAGGTTCCTAGTGATGTCAGGAAAGAGATGGTGGATGTGCTCATAAAATTGGACGAATCAAAGGATAAGAAATATGAGATTTTGGCAAAGCTGAGAGCTAAAGTTAACTTGAATCACTCCGAGGGGGAAGAAAATGATGAAGATATTGGCAATGAGGTTGTGGTGCTGAAGTCACAATCCAACCCAAGCAGCTCCAAAGGTGGCTCTATTGTGAAGTTCTACAAATCAACTATAGAAGAATCTGTCAAGAAAAATGCCAATTGCAAAAAGGTTCAAACAAAGTTGTCAACTCAGAAAAGAGAGGAGAGGAGGGATAGAGCTTGCGAGTACATATGTCAATTCTTCTATGAAGCTAGCATCCCACACAATACTGTCACACTTCCTAGCTTTGCTTGTATGCTTGAGGCCATTGGAGATTTTGGCACAGATTTGCCAGGGCCAAGTGCATATGAGATGAGTGGACCATTCTTGCAAAAAAGGAAGAGAAAAGTGATGGATACATTCAAAAGCCATAAGGAAACATGGGAGCACACTGGCTGCACAATTATGACTGATGCATGGACAGATAGGAAGAGCAGAGGAGTGATGAACTTAGTTGTTCATAGTGCTCATGGTGCCTTATTTTTGAATTCAGTTGACTGCTCGGCTGTCAAAAAGGATGGCAAATACATCTTTGACCTTGTTGATGGATGCATTGAAGACATAGGGGCTGAAAAGGTTGTATAGGTGGTGACCGACAATGCTAGTGTCAACATAGCAGCTGCAAAACTATTGAAAGCAAAGAGGCCTTCCATTTTTTTGGAATGGATGTGCAGCCCACACTATCGATCTCATGTTGGGGGACATAGGGAAGCTTGGACCAATCGAAGAAACAATTGCCAAAGCAAGACAAGTGACGGTGTTCTTATATGCTCATATAAGGGTGTTAGCTTTGATGAGGAGTACCCTCAAGAAAGACCTTGTGCGCTCGGGTGTTACAAGATTTGCCACAGCTTATCTCAATCTCAACAGCTTGCAAGACAGCAAGAAGGAGCTGCAAAAGCTATTCAGATCAGAGGAGCTAAATGACATGGGCTACTTAAAGAAAGATAAGGGGAAGAAAGCTCGAAGAGTGGTGAAATCTGAACCATTCTGGAAACTTGTTGATGTTGCTGTCAATTTCTTTGAGCCAATGGCAAATGTGTTGAGAAGAATGGATAGTGATGTGCCAGCAATGGGATTCTTCTATGGTTGCATGGTAGATGCAAAAAAGGAGATTTTGTTGAGGTTTGACAATGACGAGAGCCGCTGCAAATCTGTTTTGGATATCATTGACAATCGTAAAAGGCAAGAAACGCAACCCAATTTCTCTATTTATGATAGGCTGCTCAGATGCGCGCTGTCACCTTGCCAACTCAGGCAAACATTTACTACACCACCACTATATACACGGCATAGGCGATCCCCCATACACCACCTCCAGCCCATCCTCCCTCTCGTTCCTTTTCTCCACGGATCTCATCGCACGACACACCAACGATTAATCCAGTAGATGGATCCGTCCTCCCCTGCCATGCCCTCGGCTAACCAGGAAGTCACACCCATGCCTACCGAATACGAAGCGGCAGCGTACTTGCTTCTGTTGAGGGAAGCCGCCGTTCACCCAAGACGACATGGATCTGGAGGAGGAACACAATCCGGTGCCAGATGAATCTACCGTAGAGGTACATACAAACATCTGTCCTGAAAATAACAGATTGATCTTTCCTTTCCGGTTCTGCAAGAATTTCCAGACCCATCCATTAATTTCCTGGTTAAGATGCCGATTTGGAGTTTAACGTTTCCAGGTGACCATGGATGGGGAGGAAGAGTCTCCTGACAAGACTCTGGTCGTGACCTCTGGCCTGATAGAGTCCAGGTACTACTACTTACCGTAGCGTTTCATTTTGCATATATATGTTCTAGATTAGACATGGATTAAAGGACGGAAAGGTTATATATTTGACATTTTGGCCCCATAGAAATAAGCACGACCTTACGAAATGATTAATCAGCGTTGTCTGATTAGATGCGTACATCATAATCGTCTGCTTTAGGTATATATATTTCTTATGAGATCACTGAGTTTTGATGTGTCCCTTGTCTTCAGCTGATAGCTTTAGTACTTCGCCTTAACTTGGGGCAGTCCCATTAGCGTTTCTGTTGGTACTAGCTAGTCCTATATATACTCAAGTAACTGATCCACGGTACTTCTACTTATCTAAACATGCATACATGTCCACTCATCAAAAGCTCACCTCAACAAGCATCATTTTTTTCCACTATTTTGTTGACCTCCACTACTATTATTTTAACATGCACATATCTCATCTCATCACACATGCTACCTCATCAAATGCCGAGCACGATATGCAGGGAATTGTTTTCCAATAGATAATGCTACTTATATTAATTCAATAAATATGTTACTATACAATAATCAACTGCAATATATAATTTGTACTTTAGTTAGTTCATATATTATTAATCTAAATATTCATGTTTCATGCAACCAAATTTTATTGATAAAATATTGCAATCCTTTTTGCAGCAAAGCACAGAATGTCATCTAGCTTATATGAGTGTGGAAAAATGTTTTGTGTTGGTAAGAGTCGATCAATATATAGGATCAAGTCCTTATAATCATACAGTTCTTATTGACATATAAGCAGCGAGTCACTAATTAACTTATGCGTCTGGCTTCAGTCCTGACTGCATCGATGGTATGATGATGCATATATGTTGTGAATTTCTGCACTTTATCCTTTGTCTTTTGATATATTTTAATATTTAGTGTGGATATTCTTATATTTTAATATTTAGTGTGGGTTTATGGTAGTGCTCATGAAGCGCAAGACATGGAAGAAGAAGTTGAGACGCTAGACAAGGAAGAAGGCGATGAACAACTAAAGGAATACTATTACGGGCCAGTGAAAATCACGGAAGCAGTGCGGCGGTGTAACCGAAATAATGGCCGTTGGTGGATTTGCAGCAAGATTGCACACCCAGGCTATGCCGTGTGCTTGCATCACATGAAGAACCCCCCTGAACACTTAAAAAAGGAACTACATTCAAAGGAGCTGCAAGCTACCACTCTGAGGTTTGAAGTTGTAGATTGGGAGGAGACAGCCGGTCCATCTTTGTTGGACGCTCTTTCTAGTCCATCTGCTGTGCCAGATGATGATGACGTCCCCGCTTAGCTCATCTTCGTTGACATTGTTGTTGCTAGGAGTGTTGGTTCTAAGCAACCTGAGTGAGATCGATCGGCAAATTGTTGCCACCATTCGTCGTGACTAGTACTACAGACAACAACGAACTTGAGTCCATCTTATAATCAGCCTATCGATCACGTGGAGGGCACATCACACACCGAAGAGAAAAAGTAATCATTTGCGTTGTGGCATCTCATCGTAAACAGATATTTACGACTCTGCACATGTGTTTCCCGCAAGTAAAAAAAAGACTCTGCATGTGTGTTGAGGTCCTCATTGCCCATTTTTTTCGAAAATTCATGTGAATGATGCATGTAGCCATTATTAAGCAGAAGGTCTAAAAGGTCTGCAATTCAGTACAAGCTCACAATGAAGCTAGAGTAAAATGAATAAAAAAACTGTGTTGTCACCAATATAACAATATACATTTATAAAGTACACCACCACATATGTTCACAAATATTCATATGTTCACGCCCAACATACGACATATTTAAAAACATAGCTATGAAAGAAATTTCACAACAAACATTTATAAGATCATAATCATAATCATATTGGAAAATTCAATGCCAACAAAAAAAAGGTTGTAGCCATCTATGAAAGTTCAATGCCAACATATATAAGATCATAATCATATTGGAAAATTTGCAGCCACGCTTGTACACATGGCAATGTTCTAAAAATATAATAAGTGGTACTAAGAAAATAAAATAAAACTATTGCGTTGTTGGTTATGTCATTGCCGGCGCAAGTATCAGATTCAATCTATTATTCTCGCCTCACACTTTAAACCGAGTCATGGGGTTGCAAAACAGTATGTCGCCCTGGCTCAGCAGAGTAGCTCAGCTCTATACCATCTCAAATAAACATGGCCGAGAATATAATATATACATGAAAATGAATACACTGAATAAAACCAATGTGAAATGATTATATGGATAACATTGTAGAGGCCGAGGTATAGGACGGGTCGAGAGTGAAATCAATATACAATAGCCATATATTAGCATCTGAAGACTGTTTATTCAACTTTTTATTGACTCAAGAAACCAAAAGGGAAACCCATATGCTGTGCTATAAGAAAAGAAGGAATGATTAAACATATTTAAAATCACATATTGACAAAGGACAAAAGAAAAATCAAAGGTTAAAGTAAAAATAAGTAAAAGGTTATTACACATGAGAAAAGGTGCAAATCAAAGAACCATATATAATAACTAAAACCAAAGTAAAAATAAGTAAAAGGTTATCTTTTACACTCATTTAACTAGAATTAGAGTGGAGTTTATTTCACATAAAAAATAGCAATTATATGAGACACTAGTTGATTTTCAAGGGGTTTGTGACCAAATTTATTTGAGAGAGAGAGAGAGAGAGACGTGGGTCGATTCGTTATTGGTATTGCTCACACAAGAAATAGTACCAGTCTATGTTTTCTAGGAGAACTACTAGTACTAGGCTACTTGCTAACACTTGCATCATCTCTATCCAATTCCTCAAAAGTCGTTAAAGAAGTAAAAAAAAACGTTGGTTTTAAGTGCCTAACCGGACCCAGCCGATCTCTTAAAGCCTTTAGGGGAGTATATTTGTACTCCTCGCATTGGCCCACCCTTAAATTTACTTGCCTGGTGCTGTTTCTCCAAAAAATTATCCACCCTCTGAGCCAACCCTCTCCACCCCCGCACCGTATCTTTGCCGCTGCCACTAAAATGCACTCCGTCGGCTCTCCCAGAGCCCTCCCTAAGCCACCATGCCACCGTCACTGAAGCCAATGGCGGGATCCATTTGTCGAAGGTCGCTGTCGCCGATTCGCAGTGCAGCCAGGGCCGTGACGGTGCCCCCATTCCTATCCTGCACCTTCACCTACCTCCCGTCACTACCGCAGAAGAAGTACCACGGCATGCGGCAGCGACCGTGGGGGACTTGTGTGTCTGAGATCAATGAAACAAACACCGGTACTAGGTACTGGCTAGGGTCCTTCCAACCGATGGAGATGATGGCAAGGGGGGACGACATCAAGACGGTGACGCTCTACGGCAACAACGCGAAGCAGAACTCCCCCTTCGTTCACCCCAACATCCCCATGGTCGTCGACCTCGACCCCCCGTTGCTCTCCTGCCGCATGTAGCGGGATAACCGGGAGGCTTTCGAGCTGCTTGAGGCGGAGCGCCTCAACGAAGTGTCCATGGTCAGGATCCGCCGGAAGAATCCAAAGCTCGTGCCAGAGAAGCGCCGACGTCTCGAGCTTTACAAGCAAGGGATGGCCGACGAGGACGAGGCCGAGCCGTGGCTGAGCTCTCATTAGACGGTTCTGGCTCCGGCAATGACTTCGGCTTAGGCGTGGATTGCGTGATGCTCGAGGCCGAAATAGTGGTGCAGTAGGGCAAGTAAAATTAGTACAATTTGATTTTATTATTTTGTTTTAATCGAGTAGCTTAAATTCGTATTATGCAATGCAGGTTGAACCTATGATAGTATCTATTATGCATTTACCATGGTTATGAAATTCATGTTATGCAAATTTGTGAAACTGTTTTTTAGGGAGCAAAATTTAAGAGATCAACTAGGAAACGTTTTTTACCGAAGAAAATATAAGGAGTTAAAGGATACGAGCATCACACATAAGAGCAAACCAGCCGATCCCCTATAATTTAAAGGAGTAAACGACCAAGTATTCTTTAGAGGAGCACTTTTTTTCCTCCACAAAATGGTTGTTTCTAACAGATCCCCAATATTTAAAAGAGTAAAACAAATTTGAGTGGCATAAGCATAAATTTGGTGCACACAAACACAATTTGGGTTCAAAAAAGTACATAAAACTTAATCTAAGTACGGTGCCGATTCAGAATATTGTACATAGAAATTAAGATGAACTTAACCGAAATTTAGACTAGAGTAACAAAAACTTATTACTCGGTATCGACATCGTCCTCAATGCTCCGTAACTCTGCTCAACTGGGCCCACCGATCGTAGTGTCAGGGCCTGCAACGCTGTCGTTGTTGTTGTCAAAGTCGGAGCTACTAGATAGAGTGATGACGTCCCCCTCCTCCCCCGTTCATTGAGCGCTTGAACAACCGGCGCTCGACCTCGACTAGATCCTGGTAGTGGCGGAGGATCTCTGCCATGGAGTTCTTGTCCGCTTGCTCTGCCGCCATGTGCTCGTGGGTTTCCCGGTCCTACCTCGTCTCCCTTGTACCGATCACCCGCTGGTCGATGGGCTCCAACCGTGACAGCTCCCCAAAATAAACGTTCAGATGGCCGTCGACACCGTGCTTGTAGGCCGGCATCATGTCGTAGGACCAGGTCGTCTTCTCGGCGGACTAGAAGGAGGCGATCCAAATTTTCTTGTGGGTATGACAGTCGGTTATCTTGGCCACCCAAGTTCCCTAATTCCGCTGCAGCAAGCCAAGTCAGGCGACCGTGGGGGGGGGGGGGGATAAGATGTGTCGGCGGTGCTGGAGGAACAGGTTGCGTCGGCGGTGTGTAGGAAGTAGCTCTGCAGCCTCATGATCAATCGTGGCAGCGTGGATCGGCACTAGAGATGCGCGGTGGGAACCGGGGGCGGTGGGATCCGCTAATATCGGTGATGTGCCCGCGCCGGAGTGGGTTGGGGTAAGGTTGAGTGGCCGAGATTGGGGGAGGAAAGACGGAGAGGCGGAGTTTACTTTTACTCTGCGGCCGCGAGGTCGAGTAAATATAGGAGTCACACACAGCTCGGAGTAAAAAAAAATTACTCCTGTAAGTTTTGTTAGGTTTCGGCTAGGTGACGATTAGAGGAGAAAAACTAGAGGCTAGAGTTGCTCTAAGGTACAAAATTTTGAGAGACCGACTAGATGCTCTTAAAACAATCATTTAGGAAAACTTAAGACAGTTATTTGGGGGCCCGTTCCACACCCTCAAATACGGGCCTGTAAGAAACGGTAACCCCTAAAGTTTGATACTCCTATAATAAAATATCTGAAGTGTAAAAGAGGCAAGAAACGCAACCCAATTTCTCTATTTATGATAGGCTGATCAGATGCGCGCTGTCACCTTGCCAACTCAGGCAAACATTTACTACACACCACCGTTATATAAACGGCATAGGCCACGTCTCTCGCTATCTTTCTCCTCGGATCTCATCACACCACGCCAACGAGCAATCTAGTAGATGGATCTGTTCTCCCCTGCCACGCCGCCGGCTACCCAGGAAGCTCCACCCATGCCTACTGAAAACGAAGTGGCAGAGTACCTGCTTCTGCTGGGGGAAACCGCCGGTCCCGAGGGCGAGAGCGTGCACCCGGAGGACTTTGATCTGGAGGAGGAACATAATCCAGTCCCAGATGAGGGTACATAGAAACACCTGAATTTCAGTATCATTCTATTCTTTTCTTTCCGGCGGTGCAAGAATTTCGACCCATCCATTTCTTGGTTATAAGATGAGGATTTGGAGTTTAACGTGCATGGGCGTCCAATGTTTCCAGGTGGCCATGGATGGGGAGGAGGATTCTTCTGTGGTGGTGACTACTGGCCTGATAGAGTCCAGGTACTTGTGCTACCCGGTCGGCCGGCCCTAGCGTTTCATATGTTTTACTGGATTAAACGTGCATTACACTACAGAGAGGAAATGTATTCGTGTTAATTAGCTACCACGTAGCCACGTACATGCCTAGCGAGATATTAGGCATCCACGACATAAGCACGATCTGACGAAAATATTATGCCTGATTATATGTACGTACATCATAATCGCTTGCTGTAGTTATATATTTCTTGCGAGACCACTGAGTTTTTATCTGTCCCTCGTATTCAGTTGATAGCTTTAGCACTCCCCATCAGCCGTTTTTTTATTGGTACTAGTCTATGTCTCTGCGGTTCTCGTCGTCAGAATATTTGGGATCCTCCGTTGTTGCAGAGTGAGGGGAGGAAGACTGAACAAGTAGAGTCATCGGATTACAAGAGATGGTGGATTTATGCAGCTACAGTACCGGTACAGTAAGTACTCAACTGTAGAGGAGCCGAACCCGTTTCGCCGTTGGTAATCTGGCATAAACACCTGGTGTATGTCTTCCCGTGTTTCGGTATGATTGCATGTGGATGTGGATTGCAAATTGCTGTGTCAACCCAGATTGCAAAATTGTGGGATGCTTCTTTCAATGTAGTTATTTTTTTTGTTTATGCATATGTTGTATTATTGCAAACTTAAACCTTGCTATTTCATGGTTGGTGGTAGATACTGCTATCGGCTATGTTGCAGAAACATTTTTCGTGTAATTATAAATAGGAATTGATCAACATACTAGATCATCATAAATATCAAGTTATTGATCAACATACAGAAATAAAGACTTACTAATACATCTGAACCTCCAGCTTCGATCCGTCGTGACGGCAACAATGGTATGCTTACACATGTGTTTTGAATTTCTGCTTTAGCCTTTGTGCTTGTTGGATATGATATATTTGTACATTTCATGTTGATTATGTATCTTTATAATGTTTCTTTGGTTTTGTGCTTGGATATGCTAGTGCTCATGAAGTGCAAGATATGGAAGAAGATGTTGATGTGCTGGACAAGGAACAAGGTGATGAGCCACTAAAGGAGTTCTTTCCCAAGCTAGCGATAATCACGGAAGGAGGCCGGCGGTGTAACCGGAGTAATGGCAAAGGGTGGTTTTGCCGCAAGCTTGCACACCCCAGCTATGCCATGTGTTGGGATCACGTCAAGTACCGCCATGAATATATACAAACCAAATTATATCCAAATGAGCTGCAAGCTAGCACTCGCAGATCTGAAGCTATAGACACGGAAGAGACAGCCGGTCCATCTTTGCCGGAGGAACTTTCGAGCCCACCTGCTGTTCCAAATGATGATGCGAAGTATCTTTATCGATATTATTGATGCAGGGAGTGTTCCCTTGCCACCGAACAAAAGGAGTGAGATTGACGAATGTTGAACGTATGGTTGCTATCTTGTAATCAATCCGATAGTACTTTTAGCCTATCTATTTGTTATGAACTAGCACGCTGTAATGCTGCTATCGGCTATGTTGCAGAAACATTTTTCGTGTAATTATAAATAGGAATTGATCAACATACTAGATCATCATAAATATCAAGTTATTGATCAACATACAGAAATAAAGACTTACTAATACATCTGAACCTCCAGCTTCGATCCGTCGTGACGGCAACAATGGTATGCTTACACATGTGTTTTGAATTTCTGCTTTAGCCTTTGTGCTTGTTGGATATGATATATTTGTACATTTCATGTTGATTATGTATCTTTATAATGTTTCTTTGGTTTTGTGCTTGGATATGCTAGTGCTCATGAAGTGCAAGATATGGAAGAAGATGTTGATGTGCTGGACAAGGAACAAGGTGATGAGCCACTAAAGGAGTTCTTTCCCAAGCTAGCGATAATCACGGAAGGAGGCCGGCGGTGTAACCGGAGTAATGGCAAAGGGTGGTTTTGCCGCAAGCTTGCACACCCCAGCTATGCCATGTGTTGGGATCACGTCAAGTACCGCCATGAATATATACAAACCAAATTATATCCAAATGAGCTGCAAGCTAGCACTCGCAGATCTGAAGCTATAGACACGGAAGAGACAGCCGGTCCATCTTTGCCGGAGGAACTTTCGAGCCCACCTGCTGTTCCAAATGATGATGCGAAGTATCTTTATCGATATTATTGATGCAGGGAGTGTTCCCTTGCCACCGAACAAAAGGAGTGAGATTGACGAATGTTGAACGTATGGTTGCTATCTTGTAATCAATCCGATAGTACTTTTAGCCTATCTATTTGTTATGAACTAGCACGCTGTAATGCTGCTGCCACACTGAGATTGTACCGTCTATAAGAAAGTTGAAAATGAGCATATATAAGATTGTAGTCTGCCCGTAAAAAATGGATTCTAACCATCTACGGAACTCCAACACCAACATATATAAGATAATAGCCATATTGAGACTCAAGATGCATCTACATGGAAAAGTTCTAGAAATCTCAAAAAGCTGTACTAAGCAGAGAAAAGAAAACTATTGCTTTGTTGGTTACGTCCTTGACGTCGCTCCACTTTGGACAGAGTCAAGGGGTCTCAAAAGACCAATGTCACACGGCACACTCTCAAAATTACTGTCAATGAGAATATAGGCATGAATATGAATATAGTTAATACTAGAACTAATTTGAAGCAATGTTTTAAATAGCGGACTATGGCAAATAGCGGCGGACCTTCAAATAAGCTATAGCGGGCTATAGCAGGCTATAGCATGTTATTTGTACATGGGACCATTTAACGGCACCGTGTTAAAAAGGCTATAGCAAGGCTATAGCAGGCTATTTAAAACTATGATTTGAAGTTGATTGTACCATAACATTGCAGAGGCAGTAGTATATATATAGTAGGGCTAGTGGGCAAGAATGGAATGAATATCGACGGATATTAATTAGCATCCCTGAAAAAGCAGACTTAGTCTTCTTAAACGAGTTGGACGTGGAAATTCCATGGGCCTTGGCCACTTCTGCAATTCTCCAACATTTCTGAGAAAAATCAGTCATAAAAAAGGTAATATGCTGTCTCATGAGAATTGTGAGAGCACAACACATAATTAGACTAGAATTGAAGTGTCAGTGTCTTCATCGCATCATATCTCGTGTGTTCAACATGTTCGTCAAAGCAGCCAGGCAAAAACATTTTGTTTTGAGGCACCTACTTTTCCATAGCTTAAGCTAACATGCACTGAGCTGAAGTGAAGCACCCAGAACAGATATATAATTCCATTAATCCGCTCCTGTCTTGCATTAACCTCAATCTTGTCTCATGACTGGTGCAGTTTTACATAAACGCGTTCCGTAAGGGGGCGAACAAAGCTAGAGAGATGTTACTGCTCCACATGTAAATCGTAGAACACAGAAATACCTCGGTTGAGGGCAAAGGAGTACATACTTGAGGAGTTAACCTTTTGATAGACCAAATTTAATTAGGCACCCAATTGTCGTCCGGAAGAAAGACATACTTATCTCCACCGGAGGGGATACGTACAATTTTTGGACGTGCGTGGTATTGTTGATAACTAGAATGCCAAACTAACTTAACCCAGTGAGGACCCTGTTTTTCTAACATTGTGAATATTTTGTGCTAGGTGGGTGGAGGCGGAGGCGAATCCACCACCACGGCTGTTTTGCGCGTTTGATATTTGGCACCATTGTGTGACATCAGTTCGTCAATACATGCATGGTTGGGAGAGGGGGGGGGGGGGGGGGCAATCTGGGTGCCGAGCTTTGAGCTTCGGGACCGTAAAGGGCCCCTGTCGGACCATTAAGTCTCTGGACGTGATTGCCGATAGTGTTGGTCTCTATGTCGATGAGTGAATGCAGCGATATAACCTAGAAGCCTCCCTGATGGAGATCTTTGAGGGGGAGGTGTTATTCTAGTAACGTAGAAGGGGTCAGAACTGGATCTTAAAGAGGTATGCTAATACTACTTACTTCCAAGCCACCGCGAATGGACGGCAGACGAATTGCTCCATTCCCTGTCAATTGGACGAATAGGAGCTTCTCGAGCACCTAAATGAAATTAGGTCCCCACATCTATTCCTTTTATAAGGATCTCTTCACGATGGAACCTCATGGAGGGGTTTCGTTATCGGTGAACTTCTGACAAACTGAGGCCTGGGTCTCTGATTGTGAGAATGGGCAGGTGACACTCCCATTCTTGCCGGAGGAGGTTGGCATCATGATCGCGATCATGAGGACGGGCTCAGCCCTCGTCTGGCTGGTTTGTCAGTTGCCTTCTTCCAGAAGTTCTGGCCCCAGCTTAAGACTGTGATCTTGAAGATGTTCCATGAATTTTACATCAGGACTCTGCCATGACACACCTAAACTTTGGTGTCATACCCCTCCTCCCCAAAATAGTTGGGGCGATGGATTGCTACCTCTTGAGCTTGTGTTGGTTTTCCCTTGAAGAGGAAAGGGTGATGCAGCGAAGTAGATAAGTATTTTCCTCAGTTGATGAGAACCAAGGTACCAATCCAGTAGGAGGAACAAGCAAGTCACGAATGTATGCACCTACACAAACAATCAAACTCTTGCACCCAACGCTATAAAGGGATTGTCCCTTCACGGTTATTTGTAAGGATTAGATCTAATAGAGATAGATGTAAACAAAAATGAAAAGTAAAATATAAGTAAATTGCAGCAAGGTATTTTTTGGTATTTTTGGTTTACAGATCTGAAAATATATCATGGAAAGTAGACCCGAGGGCCATATATTTCACTAGACCCTCATACAAAGGTCGACAATCTATAAACAAATCATGCTCCGACTTGCTTACATAACGGTTCACCATACGTGCATGTTACGTGAATCACAAACCTTTACACAAGTATTTTTACGAAATCACAGTTACTTCCTAACATGACTCTTAACATTACCATCTTTATATCTCAAAACATTATGCAAGGAATAAAACTTCTCATAATATTCAATGCACTTAATATGTAAGTTTTTATTATATCCCTCTTGGATGTCTATCATATTAGGACTAAATTCATAACCTAGACCAATTACCATGTTGTTTAGAGACTCTCAAAATAATATAGGTGAGGTACGATAGTTCAATTATTTCTATAAAATGCAAACACCACCATGCTCTGGAAAATATAAGTGAAGCACATAGAGCAAAATTGCCTATCTCAAAAGATATAAGTGAAGCACATAGAGTATTCTAATAAATTCACGATTCATCGTGTCTCTCTCAAAAGATATGTGCAACAAGAATGATTGTGGAAAACTAAAAAGGAAAGACTCATATAATATGATCGTGATGTGATGGACAAGACCCAAGCTATGAACGTAGCATATGATCATGTCAGTTTATTGCTATAGTTTTCTGCATGTCAAGTATTTGTTCCTATGACCATGAGATCATGCAACTCATTGACACCGGAGGAATACCTTGTGTGTATCAAATGTCGCAACGTAAATGGGTGACTATAAAGATGCTCTACAGGTATATCCAAAGGTGTTTGTTGAGTGGGCATGGATCAAGACTGGACTTTGTTACTCCGTGTTACAAAGAGGTATCTCAGGGCCCACTCGATAATACAACATCACAATAAGCCTTGCAAGAAAAGTGACTAAAGTATTAGCCATGAGATCTTATATTACGGAACGAGTAAAGAGACTTTCTGATAACGAGATTGAATTAGGTATAAAGATACCGACAATCGAATCTCGGGCAAGTAACATACTGAAGAACAAAGGGAACATCATACAAGATTAACTGAATCCTTAACATAAAGGTTCAACCGATAAAGATCTTCGTAGAATATGTAGGAACCAATATAGGCATCTAGTTCCTGCTATTGGTTATTGACCGTAGAGGTGTCTCGGTCATGTCTACATAGTTCTCGAACCCGCAGGGTCTGCACACTTAACGTTCGGTGACATTACAGTAGTATTGAGATATATGTGTTGGTGACCGAAGTTTGTTCGGAGTCCCGGATGAGATCCTGGACGTCACGACAAGCTCCGAAAATGTCTGGAGGTAAATATTTATATATAGGAAGTTGGTATTTGACTTCCGAAAAAGTTCCAGAATTTACGGGGGTTACTGGAAGGGTTCCGTAGGTCCACCGGGTGGGCCCACCCACCCCAAAGGGCCTGATGGGCTATAGGAGGAGACAGACCAGCCCCTGGAGGGCTGACCAACCCCCCCACCAAGGCCCATGCGGCTAGGCAAGTGGGAAAAGGAAACCGCAAAGTGGGGGAAAGGAAAACCAAGTAGGAAAGGGAATCGTACATAGAGTAGGATTGGTGGGAGGCTCCACCTCCTCCCACTTCGACCGAAGCCCCTAGGGTTGCCTCCTTCCCCTCCCTCCTATATAAACAAGAGTAATAGAGCCTCAATATACAAGGCCACGTGCTAGTTCTCTATTCTCTCACTAGTAGAAAAATGCCATTAGTCCCGATTGGGAATGGCCATTAGTCCCTTCCCCAACCGGGACTAAAGTCTAGAGAGTAAAGGGTCCAGGCCTTTAGTCCCGGTTAGCTACGAACCAGGACTAAACCCTGGCCACGTCGGCGGCAGAGCGCGCCAGTGCATTGGGACCTTTGGTCCCGGTTGGTAACTCTAACCGGGACTAAAGGTTTAGGGGTTTAGGGGTTTAGGGATTTAGGGGTTTAATGTGTATTGTTTATTTTTCCTTTTCATTTTTTGTTTTCTATTTAATTCTTTTTCATTTCAAAAATATTGTACGCTACTAAAAACTGTACACA
This sequence comes from Hordeum marinum, assembly GCA_022496015.1. Taxonomy (NCBI): domain Eukaryota; kingdom Viridiplantae; phylum Streptophyta; class Magnoliopsida; order Poales; family Poaceae; genus Hordeum; species Hordeum marinum. The sequence continues at coordinate 396,308,719 of CM039676.1, read as the reverse complement.
TTATCCATATATAATAGAATTTCTAGTAGAACAGATCATATATCATAAAATTTCTCGTACAACCAATCATATATCATAGAATTTTCTCGTATGACCACATGCATACACACACACACACACATATACAATTTCTCAACTCTAGATTCCATTCACCGATGACCTCTTTGGTGAAACGTTTCCAAACCCTGCCCCGCAAACAAAATGAATAAATGAGTTATTAATTAGTTCATATCAGGAAATGAACTAATAAAGAAGCCAACATAGTGCATCAATGATTGAAATTACCTTCCGAGCAACGAATGCAAGCTTATGTAATCTTCAGGGTCTTTACTTAGCGAGTCCAGTACTTCAACATTTCCATCGTCAAATGTAATGATTAGAAGGATCCAGTGGTAGCTGCGCACACGATTTGTATAAGCAGGTGTCCATATAACTCATCAACTACACTTAACATCGAGTATATATGTATATATACATATATACATACATACATACATGTACATATATATAATATATACACACACACATATATATATATATAGACACACACAATGTTTAATGTTTAATCAGCGCCGGTTATTACCACCTTATTGGCACTCACCTTGAGCGGGCTGAACGGTTGGACTGGCTGTTCTCCGAGTTGGGGAACAATTTTCCCGCATTTACTGCTACCGCTCGACGTCTTCCGTCTGTTGGGGATTCAAAGGACTTGGTGATATAGCGTTCATAGTACGATACCGGCCCTTTCTCTGCCGGTTTAGCTGCATCAATAAAATGTTGTATGGCCTCGTCGGGTACTTTCTCCTTTGGCGTCGGGGGCAGTTTCGGTCCAAAATGCATTCTTGGTCCGCTTGAATTCAATCGGATGGCCATCGTTCGCGAGTGCTGTGATCGTGAACTTTTCATGCTTGCGCAACCTCTTCTTCGGGGCTCGTCCAAAGTTTTAAATCTCCCGCTATATTGGCGCTATAGCTACGATATATCCTCCTGGGAGGGTTGCCGTTATAGCTACATGATTTTTATACGGATGGTAAATAAACGTTAATAACGTCGATAAATGACATTTAGCGCTAAAAAGCGACCGCTATAGCGTCCCGCTCTCGCCCAAAAAATTTGAATCAAGATTTCCATCGGCGCGCGGTGAGCGGCGCGGCCCAATTACAACCCACCTACTCGTGCCCTAGCCCCCAAATCCCAATCCATTTTTCCAGTCTCTCCCCCAAAAGAACATGAGCTGCGACCATGGCGGCGCGGATGACACCGCCGTGCTAGCTCCATCTCCCGTCCTCCCTAGCTCCATCTCCCGGTCGTGCGGCTGACCCAGCCCGTTCTCGGCCGCTGCTGACCCAAGCCGCGCTCGGCGGCGACACGGACCGCGCCCGGCGGTGAACCAAGCTGCTCGACGCCGTGCTGCTGCGCTGGCTGGTTCCTAGCGCTCATCTACTGCTACTCCTGAACTGGATCTTCTATCCACACGTGCTGAACTGATTCTACCACCGGCTGCTTCTACTGCTGGCTTCTTCTCTCCGGATTTGCATCGTTCAGGCCCACAACTAAGCTGCTCCGACAACGATGTCGCAGGCAAGCAAGTCTACTCTAATCTCCTGTCTCAATGATGTAAATTGGTCATTCGAGTTTCTTGCTCTAGCTTTAGTTTATTTCCTGTTTTGTTGCCTGCTTAGGAGTAACTGATGTAACCAATGAACCGAATGTCATATATTTAGTACTGATGCATATATTTAGTAGATGTCAAACAGGGAATTATTTAATCTAGTACATGTCAAGCAGGGCATTAGTTACTCCAGTAAATGACATAGTACTGCTGCATATATTTAGTAGATGTCAAGCATGGCATTAGTTAATCTAGTAGATGACATATATTTATTTTTTGACTGATGTGTGGACTTGTAGATGTGCTGAGCTGTTTTGTTTGTTTGCATTTTTGTTCCATAGGTATATCAAGCGATGCCTCAGTATCAGTTCAGCAAGCTCTATCACCAGTGCCTGTTGTCTCAGATGATCCAGCTTGGAAGTATTGTACTCAGCCAGATCTGAATAATTAAGAGGCAGTCCCTCAAGTGCAATTTTTGTGACAAGATATGCACTAGTGGCGTTACGAGGATAAAGTGGCACCTTTCTTGCATTAAGAATAATAATGTTAGAGGTTGTCGAAAGGTTCCTAGTGATGTCAGGAAAGAGATGGTGGATGTGCTCATAAAATTGGACGAATCAAAGGATAAGAAATATGAGATTTTGGCAAAGCTGAGAGCTAAAGTTAACTTGAATCACTCCGAGGGGGAAGAAAATGATGAAGATATTGGCAATGAGGTTGTGGTGCTGAAGTCACAATCCAACCCAAGCAGCTCCAAAGGTGGCTCTATTGTGAAGTTCTACAAATCAACTATAGAAGAATCTGTCAAGAAAAATGCCAATTGCAAAAAGGTTCAAACAAAGTTGTCAACTCAGAAAAGAGAGGAGAGGAGGGATAGAGCTTGCGAGTACATATGTCAATTCTTCTATGAAGCTAGCATCCCACACAATACTATCACACTTCCTAGCCTTGCTTGTATGCTTGAGGCCATTGGAGATTTTGGCACAGATTTGCCAGGGCCAAGTGCATATGAGATGAGTGGACCATTCTTGCAAAAAAGTAAGAGAAAAGTGATGGATACATTCAAAAGCCATAAGGAAACATGGGAGCTCACTGGCTGCACAATTATGACTGATGCATGGACAGATAGGAAGAGCAGAGGAGTGATGAACTTAGTTGTTCATAGTGCTCATGGTGCCTTATTTCTGAATTCAGTTGACTGCTCGGCTGTCAAAAAGGATGGCAAATACATCTTTGACCTTGTTGATGGATGCATTGAAGACATAGGGGCTGAAAAGGTTGTATAGGTGGTGACCGACAATGCTAGTGTCAACATAGCAGCTGCAAAACTATTGAAAGCAAAGAGGCCTTCCATTTTTTTGGAATGGATGTGCAGCCCACACTATCGATCTCATGTTGGGGGACATAGGGAAGCTTGGACCAATCGAAGAAACAATTGCCAAAGCAAGACAAGTGACGGTGTTCTTATATGCTCATATAAGGGTGTTAGCTTTGATGAGGAGTACCCTCAAGAAAGACCTTGTGCGCTCGGGTGTTACAAGATTTGCCACAGCTTATCTCAATCTCAAAAGCTTGCAAGACAGCAAGAAGGAGCTGCAAAAGCTATTCAGATCAGAGGAGCTAAATGACATGGGCTACTTAAAGAAAGATAAGGGGAAGAAAGCTCGAAGAGTGGTGAAATCTGAACCATTCTAGAAACTTGTTGATGTTGCTGTCAATTTCTTTGAGCCAATGGCAAATGTGTTGAGAAGAATGGATAGTGATGTGCCAGCAATGAGATTCTTCTATGGTTGCATGGTAGATGCAAAAAAGGAGATTTTGTTGAGGTTTGACAATGACGAGATCCGCTGCAAATCTGTTTTGGATATCATTGATAATCGGTGGGACAACAGGCTCAAAAAGCCTCTACATTTGGCTGGTTACTTTCTGAACCCCTACTACTATTATCCAAACAAGGTTCATATTGAGAGAGATGGAAGATTTAGAGCAGCCGTGATCACTTGCATTACAACAATGATTGAGAAAGATGAAGATCAGGATAATATTATTGAAGAACTCAAGTCATATCAAGCTCAGCTTGAGAGTTTTTGTACAGACATTGCCACAAGACAAAGAAAGAACAAGCTATTTGATGCAGGTGAGTGCTTGTCAATTTTCTATCACTTCCCCTATTTGTCATGCTTTTATTCATTTAACTAACAATGTGATAATTATTTGCTTAATGCAGCAACATGGTGGTTGAATCATGGCACAAGCTCGCCAAACCTGAAGAATTTGGCGGTAAAGATTCTCAGTTTGACATGTAGCTCATCACCTTGTGAGAGAAATTTTTCAACATTCAAACAAGTATGATTTATGTCCTTATTTGTGTCTTGCAATCTGTAGTGCTAGAGGTTCCCAATTTTCAATATGGTAGGGCTAGATGCTCATACAACATGTGTTCTTACTCTAGCTTGCACGTACTACCCAGGTCCATGCAAAGAAGCGTAGTAGGCTACTTAGTGGGAGGCTGAGAGACCTTGTATTTGTCAAGTTCAACTCAAGGATGAGGCATATGAGAGATAACAAGATGAGAGACCCCATAGAGAAGATAATCGACGATGTTCTTGAAGATGAGAGCAATGAGTTCATTACTGGGATTGTTCCTGAAGACATTGTTGAAGATCAAGAAGCCGAACCTGATATCATAACTCCACAACCAGAAGCATCAACATCACAAGCACAAGCCAAAAGAAAGAGACGTGCAAAGAAGAGGAAGAAGAGCGTCCATTCTTTGCTTAATTTCGTTGATGAACAAGCTGTGATTTCTAATTCTTCTAGTTCATCTTCAGAATCAGAAGGTAATCAAGCTCAAGAAGATGACATGCTCTCTGATAGCTCTCAGTCTGTTTCAGATTGATTCTATGTATGTTTGTTTGAACTTTCTATTGCACTTTCTATGTGTGTTCAAGTGCAATGTGAACTTCCTATTGCTGGTTATGTAATATTGGGACAATGTCATGAACTGTTGCTACATGCTGGTTATGTAATGTGTGGACACTTATGTATGTCCGAACCTAGTTCTTCTTGTCTCTTGTATGTTTTAAAGTTTCTGGTTATGCTAACTTGTTATGCATATGTGAATTATTGACATATATATGTATATATGCTGCCTAATTTTTTATTTTTTTCGTTGTTTAGCAAAAATGCTAAATGGTCATAGCTGCGACATAGCTCCGATATATCCTTTTGTAGCTGCCGAACGAGCTTCCGCTAAATGGTTTCTCCCGCTATTTAAAACTTTGAGTAGAAGAGTCCTAGCTACTCCCTCCATTTTCATATACAAAGACACTATGAAAAACACATTTTGCAGTTATACAAGGCCACCAACAGTAACCGAAGCAAAAATTGATGACCAACAACCCATGGTTTAACTACTTGCACGCATGCCATGGATGATAATGATACTCTCAATTACTTCCTCCCTCACGCCCACTCAATTTCCTCTAATTTGCATGTGTCCCACTAATTTTTTTACTCCTTTAAGTTTTGTTTGGTTTCAGCTAGGTGTCGGTTAGAGAAGAAAAACTAGAGGGCTAGAGTTGCTCTAAAGTACAAAATTTTGAGAGATCGACTAGATGCTCTTAGACAATCATTTAGGAACACTTAAGACAGTTATTTGGGGCCCCTGTTCCACACACTCAAATACCGGCCCTGGAAGAAACAGTAATCTGTGAAGTTTGATATAAATTATCTGAAGCGTAAAAGGCAAGAAACGTGACCCAATTTCTCTATTTATGATAGGCTGCTCAGATGCGCGCTGTCACCTTGCCAACTCAGGCAAACATTTACTACACCACCACTATATACACGGCATAGGCGATCCCCCATACACCACCTCCAGCCCATCCTCCCTCTCGTTCCTTTTCTCCACGGATCTCATCGAACGACACACCAACGATTAATCCAGTAGATGGATCCGTCCTCCCCTGCCATGCCCTCGGCTAACCAGGAAGTCACACCCATGCCTACTGAATACGAAGCGGCAGCGTACTTGCTTCTGTTGAGGGAAGCCGCCGTTCACCCAGACGACATGGATCTGGAGGAGGAACACAATCCGGTGCCAGATGAATCTACCGTAGAGGTACATACAAACATCTGTCCTGAAAATAACAGATTGATCTTTCCTTTCCGGTTCTGCAAGAATTTCCAGACCCATCCATTAATTTCCTGGTTAAGATGCCGATTTGGAGTTTAACATTTCCAGGTGACCATGGATGGGGAGGAAGAGTCTCCTGACAAGACTCTGGTCGTGACCTCTGGCCTGATAGAGTCCAGGTACTACTACTTACCGTAGCGTTTCATTTTGCATATATATGTTCTAGATTAGACATGGATTAAAGGACGGAAAGGTTGTATATTTGGCATTTTGGCCCCATAGAAATAAGCACGACCTTACGAAATGATTAATCAGAGTTGTCTGATTAGATGCGTACATCATAATCGTCTGCTTTAGGTATATATATTTCTTATGAGATCACTGAGTTTTGATGTGTCCCTTGTCTTCAGCTGATAGCTTTAGTACTTCGCCTTAACTTGGGGCAGTCCCATTAGCGTTTCTGTTGGTACTAGCTAGTCCTATATATACTCAAGTAACTGATCCACGGTACTTCTACTTATCTAAACATGCATACATGTCCACTCATCAAAAGCTCACCTCAACAAGCATCATTTTTTTCCACTATTTTGTTGACCTCCACTACTATTATTTTAACATGCACATATCTCATCTCATCACACATGCTACCTCATCAAATGCCGAGCACGATATGCAGGGAATTGTTTTCCAATAGATAATGCTACTTATATTAATTCAATAAATATGTTACTATACAATAATCAACTGCAATATATAATTTGTACTTTAGTTAGTTCATATATTATTAATCTAAATATTCATGTTTCATGCAACCAAATTTTATTGATAAAATATTGCAATCCTTTTTGCAGCAAAGCACAGAATGTCATCTAGCTTATATGAGTGTGGAAAAATGTTTTGTGTTGGTAAGAGTCGATCAATATATAGGATCAAGTCCTTATAATCATACAGTTCTTATTGACATATAAGCAGCGAGTCACTAATTAACTTATGCGTCTGGCTTCAGTCCTGACTGCATCGATGGTATGATGATGCATATATGTTGTGAATTTCTGCACTTTATCCTTTGTCTTTTGATATATTTTAATATTTAGTGTGGATATTCTTATATTTTAATATTTAGTGTGGGTTTATGGTAGTGCTCATGAAGCGCAAGACATGGAAGAAGAAGTTGAGACGCTAGACAAGGAAGAAGGCGATGAACAACTAAAGGAATACTATTACGGGCCAGTGAAAATCACGGAAGCAGTGCGGCGGTGTAACCGAAATAATGGCCGTTGGTGGATTTGCAGCAAGATTGCACACCCAGGCTATGCCGTGTGCTTGCATCACATGAAGAACCCCCCTGAACACTTAAAAAAGGAACTACATTCAAAGGAGCTGCAAGCTACCACTCTGAGGTTTGAAGTTGTAGATTGGGAGGAGACAGCCGGTCCATCTTTGTTGGACGCTCTTTCTAGTCCATCTGCTGTGCCAGATGATGATGACGTCCCCGCTTAGCTCATCTTCGTTGACATTGTTGTTGCTAGGAGTGTTGGTTCTAAGCAACCTGAGTGAGATCGATCGGCAAATTGTTGCCACCATTCGTCGTGACTAGTACTACAGACAACAACGAACTTGAGTCCATCTTATAATCAGCCTATCGATCACGTGGAGGGCACATCACACACCGAAGAGAAAAAGTAATCATTTGCGTTGTGGCATCTCATCGTAAACAGATATTTACGACTCTGCACATGTGTTTCCCGCAAGTAAAAAAAAGACTCTGCATGTGTGTTGAGGTCCTCATTGCCCATTTTTTTCGAAAATTCATGTGAATGATGCATGTAGCCATTATTAAGCAGAAGGTCTAAAAGGTCTGCAATTCAGTACAAGCTCACAATGAAGCTAGAGTAAAATGAATAAAAAAACTGTGTTGTCACCAATATAACAATATACATTTATAAAGTACACCACCACATATGTTCACAAATATTCATATGTTCACGCCCAACATACGACATATTTAAAAACATAGCTATGAAAGAAATTTCACAACAAACATTTATAAGATCATAATCATAATCATATTGGAAAATTCAATGCCAACAAAAAAAAGGTTGTAGCCATCTATGAAAGTTCAATGCCAACATATATAAGATCATAATCATATTGGAAAATTTGCAGCCACGCTTGTACACATGGCAATGTTCTAAAAATATAATAAGTGGTACTAAGAAAATAAAATAAAACTATTGCTTTGTTGGTTATGTCATTGCCGGCGCAAGTATCAGATTCAATCTATTATTCTCGCCTCACACTTTAAACCGAGTCATGGGGTTGCAAAACAGTATGTCGCCCTGGCTCAGCAGAGTAGCTCAGCTCTATACCATCTCAAATAAACATGGCCGAGAATATAATATATACATGAAAATGAATACACTGAATAAAACCAATGTGAAATGATTATATGGATAACATTGTAGAGGCCGAGGTATAGGACGGGTCGAGAGTGAAATCAATATACAATAGCCATATATTAGCATCCGAAGACTGTTTATTTCAACTTTTTATTGACTCGAGAAACCAAAAGGGAAACCCATATGCTGTGCTATAAGAAAAGAAGGAATGATTAAACATATTTAAAATCACATATTGACAAAGGACAAAAGAAAACTCAAAGGTTAAAGTAAAAATAAGTAAAAGGTTATTCCACATGAGAAAAGGTGCAAATCAAAGAACCATATATAATAACTAAAACCATAGTAAAAATAAGTAAAAGGTTATCTTTTACACACATTTAACTAGAATTAGAGTGGAGTTTATTTCACATAAAAAATAGCAATTATATGAGACACTAGTTGATTTTCAAGGGGTTTGTGACCAAATTTATTTGAGAGAGAGAGAGAGAGAGACGTGGGTCGATTCGTTATTGGTATTGCTCACACAAGAAATAGTACCAGTCTATGTTTTCTAGGAGAACTACTAGTACTAGGCTACTTGCTAACACTTGCATCATCTCTATCCAATTCCTCAAAAGTCGTTAAAGAAGTAAAAAAAAAACGTTGGTTTTAAGTGCCTAACCGGACCCAGCCGATCTCTTAAAGCCTTTAGGGGAGTATATTTGTACTCCTCGCATTGGCCCACCCTTAAATTTACTTGCCTGGTGCTGTTTCTCCAAAAAATTATCCACCCTCTGAGCCAACCCTCTCCACCCCCGCACCGTATCTTTGCCGCTGCCACTAAAATGCACTCCGTCGGCTCTCCCAGAGCCCTCCCTAAGCCACCATGCCACCGTCACTGAAGCCAATGGCGGGATCCATTTGTCGAAGGTCGCTGTCGCCGATTCGCAGTGCAGCTAGGGCCGTGACGGTGCCCCCATTCCTATCCTGCACCTTCACCTACCTCCCGTCACTACCGCAGAAGAAGTACCACGGCATGCGGCAGCGACCGTGGGGGACTTGTGTGTCTGAGATCAATGAAACAAACACCGGTACTAGGTACTGGCTAGGGTCCTTCCAACCGATGGAGATGATGGCAAGGGGGGACGACATCAAGACGGTGACGCTCTACGGCAACAACGCGAAGCAGAACTCCCCCTTCGTTCACCCCAACATCCCCATGGTCGTCGACCTCGACCCCCCGTTGCTCTCCTGCCGCATGTAGCGGGATAACCGGGAGGCTTTCGAGCTGCTTGAGGCGGAGCGCCTCAACGAAGTGTCCATGGTCAGGATCCGCCGGAAGAATCCAAAGCTCGTGCCAGAGAAGCGCCGACGTCTCGAGCTTTACAAGCAAGGGATGGCCGACGAGGACGAGGCCGAGCCGTGGCTGAGCTCTCATTAGACGGTTCTGGCTCCGGCAATGACTTCGGCTTAGGCGTGGATTGCGTGATGCTCGAGGCCGAAATAGTGGTGCAGTAGGGCAAGTAAAATTAGTACAATTTGATTTTATTATTTTGTTTTAATCGAGTAGCTTAAATTCGTATTATGCAATGCAGGTTGAACCTATGATAGTATCTATTATGCATTTACCATGGTTATGAAATTCATGTTATGCAAATTTGTGAAACTGTTTTTTAGGGAGCAAAATTTAAGAGATCAACTAGGAAACGTTTTTTACCGAAGAAAATATAAGGAGTTAAAGGATACGAGCATCACACATAAGAGCAAACCAGCCGATCCCCTATAATTTAAAGGAGTAAACGACCAAGTATTCTTTAGAGGAGCACTTTTTTTCCTCCAAAAAATGGTTGTTTCTAACAGATCCCCAATATTTAAAAGAGTAAAACAAATTTGAGTGGCATAAGCATAAATTTGGTGCACACAAACACAATTTGGGTTCAAACAAGTACATAAAACTTAATCTAAGTACGGTGCCGATTCAGAATATTGTACATAGAAATTAAGATGAACTTAACCGAAATTTAGACTAGAGTAACAAAAACTTATTACTCGGTATCGACATCGTCCTCAATGCTCCGTAACTCTGCTCAACTGGGCCCACCGATCGTAGTGTCAGGGCCTGCAACGCTGTCGTTGTTGTTGTCAAAGTCGGAGCTACTAGATAGAGTGATGACGTCCCCCTCCTCCCCCGTTCATTGAGCGCTTGAACAACCGGCGCTCGACCTCGACTAGATCCTGGTAGTGGCGGAGGATCTCTGCCATGGAGTTCTTGTCCGCTTGCTCTGCCGCCATGTGCTCGTGGGTTTCCCGGTCCTACCTCGTCTCCCTTGTACCGATCACCCGCTGGTCGATGGGCTCCAACCGTGACAGCTCCCCAAAATAAACGTTCAGATGGCCGTCGACACCGTGCTTGTAGGCCGGCATCATGTCGTAGGACCAGGTCGTCTTCTCGGCGGACTAGAAGGAGGCGATCCAAATTTTCTTGTGGGTATGACAGTCGGTTATCTTGGCCACCCAAGTTCCCTAATTCCGCTGCAGCAAGCCAAGTCAGGCGACCGTGGGGGGGGGGGGGGGGATAAGATGTGTCGGCGGTGCTGGAGGAACAGGTTGCGTCGGCGGTGTGTAGGAAGTAGCTCTGCAGCCTCATGATCAATCGTGGCAGCGTGGATCGGCACTAGAGATGCGCGGTGGGAACCGGGGGCGGTGGGATCCGCTAATATCGGTGATGTGCCCGCGCCGGAGTGGGTTGGGGTAAGGTTGAGTGGCCGAGATTGGGGGAGGAAAGACGGAGAGGCGGAGTTTACTTTTACTCTGCGGCCGCGAGGTCGAGTAAATATAGGAGTCACACACAGCTCGGAGTAAAAAAAAATTACTCCTGTAAGTTTTGTTAGGTTTCGGCTAGGTGACGATTAGAGGAGAAAAACTAGAGGCTAGAGTTGCTCTAAGGTACAAAATTTTGAGAGACCGACTAGATGCTCTTAAAACAATCATTTAGGAAAACTTAAGACAGTTATTTGGGGGCCCGTTCCACACCCTCAAATGCGGGCCTGCAAGAAACAGTAACCCCTAAAGTTTGATACTCCTATAATAAAATATTTGAAGTGTAAAAGAGGCAAGAAACGCAACCCAATTTCTCTATTTATGATAGGCTGATCAGATGCGCGCTGTCACCTTGCCAACTCAGGCAAACATTTACTACACACCACCGTTATATAAACGGCATAGGCCACGTCTCTCGCTATCTTTCTCCTCGGATCTCATCACACCACGCCAACGAGCAATCTAGTAGATGGATCTGTTCTCCCCTGCCACGCCGCCGGCTACCCAGGAAGCTCCACCCATGCCTACTGAAAACGAAGTGGCAGAGTACCTGCTTCTGCTGGGGGAAACCGCCGGTCCCGAGGGCGAGAGCGTGCACCCGGAGGACTTTGATCTGGAGGAGGAACATAATCCAGTCCCAGATGAGGGTACATAGAAACACCTGAATTTCAGTATCATTCTATTCTTTTCTTTCCGGCGGTGCAAGAATTTCGACCCATCCATTTCTTGGTTATAAGATGAGGATTTGGAGTTTAACGTGCATGGGCGTCCAATGTTTCCAGGTGGCCATGGATGGGGAGGAGGATTCTTCTGTGGTGGTGACTACTGGCCTGATAGAGTCCAGGTACTTGTGCTACCCGGTCGGCCGGCCCTAGCGTTTCATATGTTTTACTGGATTAAACGTGCATTACACTACAGAGAGGAAATGTATTCGTGTTAATTAGCTACCACGTAGCCACGTACATGCCTAGCGAGATATTAGGCATCCACGACATAAGCACGATCTGACGAAAATATTATGCCTGATTATATGTACGTACATCATAATCGCTTGCTGTAGTTATATATTTCTTGCGAGACCACTGAGTTTTTATCTGTCCCTCGTATTCAGTTGATAGCTTTAGCACTCCCCATCAGCCGTTTTTTTATTGGTACTAGTCTATGTCTCTGCGGTTCTCGTCGTCAGAATATTTGGGATCCTCCGTTGTTGCAGAGTGAGGGGAGGAAGACTGAACAAGTAGAGTCATCGGATTACAAGAGATGGTGGATTTATGCAGCTACAGTACCGGTACAGTAAGTACTCAACTGTAGAGGAGCCGAACCCGTTTCGCCGTTGGTAATCTGGCATAAACACCTGGTGTATGTCTTCCCGTGTTTCGGTATGATTGCATGTGGATGTGGATTGCAAATTGCTGTGTCAACCCAGATTGCAAAATTGTGGGATGCTTCTTTCAATGTAGTTATTTTTTTTGTTTATGCATATGTTGTATTATTGCAAACTTAAACCTTGCTATTTCATGGTTGGTGGTAGATACTGCTATCGGCTATGTTGCAGAAACATTTTTCGTGTAATTATAAATAGGAATTGATCAACATACTAGATCATCATAAATATCAAGTTATTGATCAACATACAGAAATAAAGACTTACTAATACATCTGAACCTCCAGCTTCGATCCGTCGTGACGGCAACAATGGTATGCTTACACATGTGTTTTGAATTTCTGCTTTAGCCTTTGTGCTTGTTGGATATGATATATTTGTACATTTCATGTTGATTATGTATCTTTATAATGTTTCTTTGGTTTTGTGCTTGGATATGCTAGTGCTCATGAAGTGCAAGATATGGAAGAAGATGTTGATGTGCTGGACAAGGAACAAGGTGATGAGCCACTAAAGGAGTTCTTTCCCAAGCTAGCGATAATCACGGAAGGAGGCCGGCGGTGTAACCGGAGTAATGGCAAAGGGTGGTTTTGCCGCAAGCTTGCACACCCCAGCTATGCCATGTGTTGGGATCATGTCAAGTACCGCCATGAATATATACAAACCAAATTATATCCAAATGAGCTGCAAGCTAGCACTCGCAGATCTGAAGCTATAGACACGGAAGAGACAGCCGGTCCATCTTTGCCGGAGGAACTTTCGAGCCCACCTGCTGTTCCAAATGATGATGCGAAGTATCTTTATCGATATTATTGATGCAGGGAGTGTTCCCTTGCCACCGAACAAAAGGAGTGAGATTGACGAATGTTGAACGTATGGTTGCTATCTTGTAATCCGATAGTACTTTTAGCCTATCTATTTGTTATGAACTAGTACGCTGTAATGCTGCTGCCACACTGAGATTGTACCGTCTATAAGAAAGTTGAAAATGAGCATATATAAGATTGTAGTCTGCCCGTAAAAAATGGATTCTAACCATCTACGGAACTCCAACACCAACATATATAAGATAATAGCCATATTGAGACTCAAGATGCATCTACATGGAAAAGTTCTAGAAATCTCAAAAAGCTGTACTAAGCAGAGAAAAGAAAACTATTGCTTTGTTGGTTACGTCCTTGACGTCGCTCCACTTTGGACAGAGTCAAGGGGTCTCAAAAGACCAATGTCACACGGCACACTCTCAAAATTACTGTCAATGAGAATATAGGCATGAATATGAATATAGTTAATACTAGAACTAATTTGAAGCAATGTTTTAAATAGCGGACTATGGCAGGCTATAGCATGTTATTTGTACATGGGACCATTTAACGGCACCGTGTTAAAAAGGCTATAGCCAGGCTATTTAAAACTATGATTTGAAGTTGATTGTACCATAACATTGCAGAGGCAGCAGTATATATATAGTAGGGCTAGTGGGCAAGAATGGAATGAATATCGACGGATATTAATTAGCATCCCTGAAAAAGCAGACTTAGTCTTCTTAAACGAGTTGGACGTGGAAATTCCATGGGCCTTGGCCACTTCTGCAATTCTCCAACATTTCTGAGAAAAATCAGTCATAAAAAAGGTAATATGCTGTCTCATGAGAATTGTGAGAGCACAACACATAATTAGACTAGAATTGAAGTGTCTGTGTCTTCATCGCATCATATCTCGTGTGTTCAACATGTTCGTCAAAGCAGCCAGGCAAAAACATTTTGTTTTGAGGCACCTACTTTTCCATAGCTTAAGCTAACATGCACTGAGCTGAAGCGAAGCATCCAGAACAGATATATAATTCCATTAATCCGCTCCTGTCTTGCATTAACCTCAATCTTGTCTCATGACTGCTGCAGTTTTACATAAACGCGTTCCGTAAGGGGGCGAACAAAGCTAGAGAGATGTTACTGCTCCACATGTAAGGCGTAGAACACAGAAATACCTCGGTTGAGGGCAAAGGAGTACATACTTGAGGAGTTAACCTTTCGATAGACCATCCTTAATTAGGCACCCAATTGTCGTCCGGAAGAAAGACATACTTATCTCCACCAGAGGGGATACGTACAATTTTTGGACGATGCGTGGTATTGTTGATAACTAGAATGCCAAACTAACTTAACCCAGTGAGGACCCTGTTTTTTTAACATTATGAATATTTTGTGCTAGGTGGGTGGAGGCGGAGGCGAATCCACCACCACGGCTGTTTTGCGCGTTTGATATTTGGCACCATTGTGTGACATCAGTTCGTCAATACATGCATGGTTGGGAGAGGGGGGGGGGCAATCTGGGTGCCGAGCTTTGAGCTTCGGGACCGTAAAGGGCCCCTGTCGGACCATTAAGTCTCTGGACGTGATTGCCGATAGTGTTGGTCTCTATGTCGATGAGTGAATGCAGCGATATAACCTAGAAGCCTCCCTGATGGAGATCTTTGAGGGGGAGGTGTTATTCTAGTAACGTAGAAGGGGTCAGAACTGGATCTTAAAGAGGTATGCTAAGGTCGACAATCTATAAACAAATCATGCTCCGACTTGCTTACATAACGGTTCACCATACGTGCATGTTACGTGAATCACAAACCTTTACACAAGTATTTTTACGAAATCACAGTTACTTCCTAACATGACTCTTAACATTACCATCTTTATATCTCAAAACATTATGCAAGGAATAAAACTTCTCATAATATTCAATGCAGTTAATATATAAGTTTTTATTATATCCCTCTTGGATGTCTATCATATTAGGACTAAATTCATAACCTAGACCAATTACCATGTTGTTTAGAGACTCTCAAAATAATATAGGTGAGGTACGATAGTTCAATTATTTCTATAAAATGCAAACACCACCATGCTCTGGAAAATATAAGTGAAGCACATAGAGAAAAATTGCCTATCTCAAAAGATATAAGTGAAGCACATAGAGTATTCTAATAAATTCACGATTCATCGTGTCTCTCTCAAAAGATATGTGCAACAAGAATGATTGTGGAAAACTAAAAAGGAAAGACTCATATCATATGATCGTGATGTGATGGACAAGACCCAAGCTATGAACGTAGCATATGATCATGTGAGTTTATTGCTATAGTTTTCTGCATGTCAAGTATTTGTTCCTATGACCATGAGATCATGTAACTCATTGACACCAGAGGAATACCTTGTGTGTATCAAATGTCGCAACGTAAATGGGTGACTATAAAGATGCTCTACAGGTATATCCAAAGGTGTTTGTTGAGTGGACATGGATCAAGACTGGAGTTTGTTACTCCGTGTTACAAAGAGGTATCTCAGGGCCCACTCGATAATACAACATCACAATAAGCCTTGCAAGAAAAGTGACTAAAGTATTAGCCATGAGATCTTGTATTACGGAACGAGTAAAGAGACTTCCCGATAACGAGATTGAATTAGGTATAAAGAAACCGACAATCGAATCTCGGGCAAGTAACATACTGAAGAACAAAGGGAACATCATACAAGATTAATTGAATCCTTAACATAAAGGTTCAACCGATAAAGATCTTCGTAGAATATGTAGGAACCAATATAGGCTTCTAGGTCCTGCTATTGGTTATTGACCGTAGAGGTGTCTTGGTCATGTCTACATAGTTCTCGAACCCGCAGGGTCTGCACACTTAACGTTCGGTGACATTACAGTAGTATTGAGATATATGTGTTGGTGACCGAAGTTTGTTCGGAGTCCCGGATGAGATCCTGGACGTCACGACAAGCTCCGAAAATGTCTGGAGGTAAATATTTATATATAGGAAGTTGGTATTTGACTTCCGAAAAAGTTCCAGAATTTACGGGGGTTACTGGAAGGGTTCCGTAGGTCCACCGGGTGGGCCCACCCACCCCAAAGGGCCTCATGGGCTGTAGGAGGAGACAGACCAGCCCCTGGAGGGCTGACCAACCCCCCCACCAAGGCCCATGCGGCTAGGCAAGTGGGAAAAGGAAACCGCAAAGTGGGGGAAAGGAAAACCAAGTAGGAAAGGGAATCGTACATAGAGTAGGATTGGTGGGAGGCTCCACCTCCTCCCACTTCGACCGAAGCCCCTAGGGTTGCCTCCTTCCCCTCCCTCCTATATAAACAAGAGTAATAGAGCCTCAATATGCAAGGCCACGTGCTAGTTCTCTATTCTCTCACTAGTAGAAAAATGCCATTAGTCCCGATTGGGAATGGCCATTAGTCCCTTCCCCAACCGGGACTAAAGTCTAGAGAGTAAAGGGTCCAGGCCTTTAGTCCCGGTTAGCTACGAACCGGGACTAAACCCTGGCCACGTGGGCGGCAAAGCGCGCCAGTGCATTGGGACCTTTGGTCCCGGTTGGTAACTCTAACCGGGACTAAAGGTTTAGGGGTTTAGGGGTTTAGGGATTTAGGGGTTTAATGTGTATTGTTTATTTTTCCTTTTCCTTTTGTGTTTTCTATTTAATTCTTTGTCATTTCAAAAATATTTTACGCTACTAAAAACTGTACACATTATCCATATATAATAGAATTTCTAGTAGAACAAATCATATATCATAAAATTTCTCGTACAACCAATCATATATCATAGACTTTTCTCGTATGACCACATGCATACACACATACACACACACACACACACATATATATATATACAATTTCTCGTACAATTTGCAGATCATTCGGGGATCGGGTAATGGTATTCTCCGTCGGGAGATATGATCTGTTGAAGCAAAAATCTCGCAATTTCCTCTTGAATTGCTTGTATGCGGTCTCTCGGTAGGAAATGATCCCACATCTGCGTCATCTATATATAAAGAAGGAGATCAATATGAATATGCATGTTAGTTGTGTGTATATGTATTAGATCATGATAAAAAAAATTGAATGGTGTTTACATACCCAAAGATCTCTTGCACTCTTTTTGCTTTCGGTCATAAAGAGAATGTTCTTGCAAACATAATATGCACATAGTTCAATCCCCTGTGCCTGCCACATGCACTTTGAGGATAGAATTCAATCATATAATAGTGAAGCATGACAATGGTATTGAAAGTAGAATTAAAGAGATGTGCGGACGTAGCTAGTACTACTGAATTACTCTAGGCTTTCGCCATCTCAACTCTGGATTTCATTCACCGGTGACCTCTTTGGTGAAACGTTTCCAAACCCTGCCCCACA
The DNA here is from genome assembly GCA_022496015.1 of Hordeum marinum. Lineage (NCBI taxonomy): Eukaryota > Viridiplantae > Streptophyta > Magnoliopsida > Poales > Poaceae > Hordeum > Hordeum marinum. The sequence goes on along the minus strand of CM039676.1, from coordinate 396,291,188 downwards.
AACAAAATGAATAAATGAGTTATTAATTAGTTCATATCAGGAAATGAACTAATAAAGAAGCCAACATAGTGCATCAATGATTGAAATTACCTTCCGAGCAACGAATGCAAGCTTATGTAATCTTCAGGGTCTTTACTTAGCGAGTCCAGTACTTCAACATTTCCATCGTCAAATCTAATGATTAGAAGGATCCAGCGGTAGCTGCGCACACGATTTGTATAAGCAGGCGTCCATATAACTCATCAACTACACTTAACATCGAGTATATATGTATATATACATATATACATACATATATATAATATATACACACACACATATATATATAGACACACACACACACAATGTTTAATGTTTAATCAGCGCCGGTTATTACCACCTTATTGGCACTCACCTTGAGCGGGCTGAACGGTTGGACTGGCTGTTCTTCGAGTTGGGGAACAATTTTCCCGCATTTACTGCTACCGCTCGACGTCTTCCGTCTGTTGGGGGATTCAAAGGACTTGGTGATATAGCATTCATAGTACGATACCGGCCCTTACTCCGCCGGTTTAGCTGCATCAATAAAATGTTGTATGGCCTCGTCGGGTACTTTCTCCTTTGGCATCGGGGGCAGTTTCGGTCCAAAATGGGCATTCAATTCGATAGCCACTTGTTCATTGAGTTCCTCGTCAGTCTTCTCGTAAGCTAACTTCTTTTTCATAGGAGGCTCGGGTTTCTTCTTTGGTTTTGATCTCTTCTGCTTTAGAGACGGTGGATATCGATATCGCGGAATCTTCACTCTAGGCTCCGTCTCGGGGTGGGATGGACTATGCTGACGTGGCGGATCTTGATATCGCGGACTCGCCATGCGCTCTGTCTCGGCGTGGGATGGATTCGGCTGACGCGGCGGAGATAGATATGGCGGACTCACCCGCGCTCCGTCTCGGGGAGGGTTGGAGTCTGCTGATGCAACAAACTTGGAGGAGGAGTCGGTGGCCTTGGCACTGAGTTTGGAAACACGATGCATTCCTTTTTCCATAAAATGACAAAAAACCTCGCTTGTCCCAATGTCCGCTCCCCTTCACCTTCAAGGTAGTCAAGATCTAGTGATTCATATGCCGACACAACTTGATCCACCCCGACACGAGCATAGCCAGGTGGAATTGAATTGTCGTGGAAAGTTGCTTCAGGTCCACTCGGTAAAGCAAAGCCGTCCGCCGCCTTCATGGATAGGTTCTTCAGTTTCATGTGTAGCTCACAAGGTGTCGACTCGATAATATCATCCACGGGGTAGCAAGCTAGCAGTGCATCATCGGCCGGGACCGCTGTGGAACCCATGCTGCTTTTCAGCATAGATGATGGAATGGTACCACCCAATGCTGGATCTAGTTGCTGCTGCTGTTAAGACGCGCCTTGCTGGCTAAGTTTGTTGATTTGCTGATGCTGCATGTTATATTTGCGTTCCAATTCCTGGATCCGATCTACTTCATGCTTCTTCTTTCTTTCATGACTTCTGTAGCTGTCATTCCAATCCGAAAACCCTAGAAACCACGGAACCATGCCTTTGCCTTGTGTTCATCCCGGGTGTTTAGGATTCTTGAGGGCGCGCGAAAGCTCGTCGTTCTCTCTCTCCGGCTTGTACACACCCGCTCGAGCTTCTTCTATTGCTTTAATTATCTCGTCCGTGGCATCTTTAAGACTTGCATGTTCAAGAACCTGGCCTCTCTTTGGGTCCAACTTTCCCCCATGTGCATAAAACCAAGTCCTGCACCTCTCGGGCCAAGTATCTGTTACTGGAGAGACCCCTGCAGCCCTCATGTTTCGCTCAGATTCATCCCACTTAGGCAACTCAGACTTGTAGCCGCCTAGCCCCAGACGATGGTGCCCCTTTTTTTGTCAGCATTTTCCTTTTTTATTCTTGACCGTTTCTTAGATTCTTCTGATTCCTTGAACTTCACAAATTTGTCCGAGTCATTTGCTAACTTCACATATTCTCCTTTGAATTCTGGAGTCTTCTTTCCTCCTTCCAATTAATTGTTCCATAATCTTTTCTTCAAAGACTGGAATTGTGTGGCCATCTTCTTAAGAGCACACTTCTTGACTTTCTCCCGTTGGATATCTATTAGACCCTCTAGTAGGGTGAAAAGTTTCAGGAGCTCCTCCCAAAGCAGATCTTTTGCTCTTTGGCTGACAAAAGGAACTCCGCGATCCTTTGGCTGATTCCATTCTTGAGTGGTGATCGGGATTTGGTCCCTAACGATAACTCCGCATTGACATATAAATTTGTTTGCATTCTCTTTAGGAGCAATCGGTTTGCCATATGGTCTGATTTGATCAATGTTATACTTCACGCCTTGTTTCAACATTCTTGTCAGACAGGTTTAACCCTTGTAGAAGATTTGCTTGATCGACAGGGCTAAAAGGAAGAAAGATTCGTTAATATATAAAAATCAACCAATACATCTGATGATCACTAGAGGGCAAATTAATACCTCGCCGGACTCTGTTAAATGGACCAAAATTTCTTCGCCATCGTCATTGTCAGCTGGTTCGCCTTTGTCTCTTGGTTGTTCTTCCTCAATTGCCTCACCGGATGGGTTTAGGTATTGTGAGCCATCGTCTACTTCATTCTCTTTGTTTCCGGAGCGTATCAGGTCGTACATGGCATTCTCTTGATCACGGTCATCCATAGATTAACTAATCCAGAACAAATATAATACAATTAGAATACATTCAATAAGCAGAACCAGAGATATGCAAATCAATACAAGGCAATGCAACAATATGATCATATAATATCACTAATAAATCATCGAATAACAATATCACTAATACATCATCGAATTGTATCACTAATAAATCATCGAATAATATCACTAATATATCATCGAATAGTATGCACTAATACAAATATAGTTGGCATCTCGCGGCGCAGGTGGTGGACACCCAAAGAGAACGAACTATGACAGGATCATAGCTCGGGTGAGATCCCTGAAGAACCTGCCAGGTATTGGAGAACCTGGCATCCAACGCAACCATGTAGCATCGGACGTGCTCATCCTCCTCCCTAACATGGCGATGTATCACCTCTGTGGGGGCCGTCTCCCTCTGCACCGACAGTGGTCCACGCGACCTCCACCAAATAACCTCCCGGTCGACGATGGGACCCTCATTCCTCACCAAGATCCGCACCTCGGAAGGAAGCACCTCCCAGTGCCAGCCTGGCGGAGCCCAGCCCCGAACATGGCACCCCTCAAGCGGGTGGTTGCCGCCGAGTCGACGACAAGGATGCAGGATGGGCATCGTCAACTCAAGAACTTATAAATGTGGGATTTTCCTAATAATGATTATCATTTTATTATCCTACTCATCTTTATAAACAAATTCAGGAACATCTAAACAAATCTAAGCATCAAACATCTAAACAAACATGGGATTAGCTAATCAGCAACATCTATACACATCTAAACATCAAACATCTAAACATCTCTACCAATTTTTTTGGAGCTAAACATCCATCAAACATCAAACATATCTATCTAAACAACATCTATCTAAACATCAAACATCTAAACATCTAAACATGTGAGTGGATTTGGGGATCAAGGGCCTCACCTTGACGAACGGGCCGGCCAAACGGGAAGAGCTGGAGGCAGGGGGTCGATGGAGGCAGCGACACCGGGGTCGGGCGTCGACACCGGGGTAGATTCTGTAAAAATGCTAGCAGGATCAAACAACAATAAAATTCTAGTGCTTGCATGAAAATTCATAATTTTTTATAGCAAGTTTACACTTAATTATAACATGGTGCCGCCATGCTCGGGCAGGCCGGCGGCCATCGCGCCGCCGCGCGCGCTCGGGCATGGCGAGGGGAGGTCAGGGCAGCGGAACATAGAGGGGGGAAGGAGGAGGAGGCTCAAGGGGATGGCTATGGCACCGCCATGCTCGGGCAGGCCGGCGGCCATGGGGCCTCCGCGCATGCTCGGGCATGGAGAGGGGAGGTCAGGGCTGTGGAACACAAAGGGGGGGAAGGAGGCGGAGGCTCACCATGGGAGGAGTGGGCGGGCCGACGTCGAGGTCTGGCGGCAGCGACAGAGACGAGCAGCCTGGTGGCATGGTGTGAAGAAACTAAAGGGGGAGAAATTGAGGATGGAGTGCGCGCTTTCAATACCCTAGGATTCTCTAAACCCGGTTGGTAAATCCAACTGGGACTAAAGACCCTTTAGTCCTAGTTGCTATCACCAACTAGGACTAAAGGTCCTCCCTTTAGTCCTAGTTAGACCCACCAACCAGAACTAAAGGCCCATCTTTTCAACGGCCCATATTCCGCGCGGGAAGGGACCTTTAGGCCCGGTTAGTAGCACCAACCGAGACTAAAGGTGTATTTTCTGTTTTTTTGTTTTGTTTTGTTTTTCTAATTTCTGTTTTTTGATTTGGAATAACTGTTAGAATATTTATAGTTTTTAATGAATCTTTTTTGCTTTAGGTCAAAACAATTACAAATTTTCTGTTAGTGCGAGTATTTTTCAAATTTAAATAGTTTAAATTTGAATTCATTTGAAATTTGTGTGAAACGGTAATTTGTGAATAACTTTAGTTTAAAAATAGATTTTTGAGTGATTGTTTTTCTTGTTGTTTAATATTAGTATGTTTTTATCATTATGCTAAAGTTGGGACTTTTAAGGATAATTTAAATAGGTGTTTTAATCAAAACCAGATTCTGTTTAACTATTTTAGTTTTATACCTTCATTTGTTTTAATCAAAATCACCCAAATGAACTCTGAAAAGGTTGAAACTTGGCATGGTATCATTATTTCACCTGCATAGAATGTGCTAAAAAGTTGAGAGGGTCACAGCAAAAGCTGGATGTACTTCGTTTACAAACAAGACCATCTCCTTTGAAGTATGAGGGTTTTAGACGAAAGCTCATATGTTACAAAGGTATTTTATTTTTTTAACTTATTTCAACTCCAGACTTTTTGTGCATTCAATATGAACCATTAGAAGCCACATTCTCAAATTTCAACCCTTTCTAAATTCATTTGCTATTTTTCATGCTTTTAATGATATGTTTTGAGCTAAATGACCCTAAAATTAAAAAGCACCACAAATGAACTCTGAAAAGGTTGAAACTTGGCATGGTATCATCATTTCACCCTCATAGCATGTGCTAAAAAGTTGAGTGTTACAACAAAAAGTGGATGCACTTCGTGTACAAACTGGACCATCTCCATCAAAGTGTGAGGGTTTCAGACGAAAACTCATATGTTACAAAGGAATTTCATTTTTTAACTTATTTCAACTCTAGACTTTGTGTGCATTCAATATGAACCGTTGGAAGCCATATCCTCAAATTTCAACCCTTTCTAACTTCATTTGCTAATTTTCATGCATTTAATGAATTGTTTTGAGCTAAATGACCCTAAAATTAAAAAGCACCACAAATGAACTCTGAAAAGGTTGAAACTTGGCATGGTATCATAATTTCACCCACATAGCATGTGCTAAAAAGTTTAGAGGGTTAAAACAAAAACTGGATACACTGTGTGTACAAACTGAACAATCTCGGCTACTCACTAGAGAAGAAAAGTGATGACGGTGCAGCCAATCACATCCCAGAGTGGGATGTTGGGGTATAAAATTTTTTCTTCGTGTCTGTCCCTTGATTATTGTGCCATAACAATGGACAATCTTCATCATTTAACATGATGCTTGGGTCAGTCTTCGTTGCGAAAGGAGGAATTTCATCAAACATTTCATAATCTTTTGACATGTTGATACGTCTCCAATGTATATATAATTTATGAAGTATTCATGTCATGTTTACAATAATTCTATATTATTTAGATATGATTTTATTATAACTAACCCGCACTGACGCTGGTTTCAGCAGAACTATCATGGTGTCGTTTTTTGTGCAGAAATAAAAGTTCTCGGAATGTGATGAAAATTTACGGAGAATATTTTTGGAAAATATAAAAAACTAGAGCAGAAAGATACCGGAGAGGAGTCCCAAGGCAACCACAAGCCACTAGGGCGTGAGCCCCCCTAGGGTGTGCTCCGTGGCTTGTGGGCCCCTCGGGAGTCCCCTTGACGTGATTCCAACGCCAAGTATACTCCTATAAATCCAGTAACCCCAAGAAAGAAACCTAGATCGAGAGTTCCGCCACCGCAAGCCTTTGTAGCCACGTAAAACCAACCGGGAGCCAGTTTCGGCACCCTGCCAGAGGGTGAAACCATCACCGAAGGCCATCTTCATCATCCGGGCGGTCTCCATGATGATGAGGGAGTAGTTTACCCTTAGGGCTAAGGGTATGTACCAGTAGCTATGTGTTTGATCTCTCTCTCTCTCTCTCTCTCTCTCGTGTTCTTGAGATTGCACGATCTTGATGTACCACGAGCTTTATTAACATAGCTGAATCATATGGAGTTTTCCCCTCTCTATCTTCTTGTGATGAATTGAGTTTTCCCTTTGAAGTTTTCTTAATCGGATTGAGTCTTTAAGGATTTGAGTACACTTGAGGTATGTCTAGCGATGGTATATTCGTGGTGACAATGGGATGTTCTATTGATCCACTTGATGTATGTTTTGGTGATCAACTTGCGGGTTCCTTGACCTTGGGAATCTATGCATAGTGGTTGGCACACGTTTTTGTCTTGACTCTCCGGTAGAAACTTTGGGGTACTCTTTGAATTCTTTGTGTTGGATTGAACCTGATGAATCTGAAATTGTGTGATGCATATCGTATATTTAAGTCCATGGGTACTCATGGTGACATTGGAGTATCTAGGTGACATTAGGGTTTTGGTTGATGTGTATCTTAAGGTGTTATTTTAGTACGATCTCTAGGGCTGTTTGCGACACTTATAGGGATAGCTCATCAGTTTGATTGGAAATGATAACTTTGAGGTGGTTTCGTACCCTACAATAATTTGTTCGTTTGTTCTCTGCTATTTGTGACTTTGGAGTGAATTGATTGTCGCACGTGAGGGATTTACATATGATTCAACTATGTCAGTATTGTTGAGATAACTTGCACTACTGAAAGTATGAACCCTAGGACTTGTTTCTAAGCATTTCCTTTTGTGATCAGTTTTATCATTAGTTGCCTTGCTATTTTTATATTTTCAGATTACAAAAACCTATATCTAGCATCCATATTACACTTGTATCACCATGTCTTCGCCAAACTGGTGCACCTATACAATTTAGCGTTTTATTGGGTGTCTTGGGGACACAAGAGACTCTTTGTTATTTGGTTGCCAGGTTGTTGGAGAGATACCATATTAATTCTATGCCTAGCATGGATTGATAAACCTTAGGTCATCCACTTGAGGGGAATTTTCTACTGTCCTAGAAAACTCTGCGCTTGGAGGCCCAACACGAGTCTACAAGAAGAAGGTTGCATAGTAGACATCAAGCTCTTTTCTGGCGCCGTTGCCGGAGAGGTTAGTGCTTGAAGGTTTATCATTAGATCTTGCAATCAAATATTCTGGTGTCTTTTTTTCACTAGTTTGGTTTTATAAAATAAAACTACAAAAAATGGATTTTAGGTTGCATCAATTGATTTGTCTCTTTAATGTCTTTCGTGAAAATGATGGTTCAGAAAATTGTGCTCAATTGGTTGAGGAAGAATTTATGAAAATACTTGATGAGAATTCCTTGAATGATGAGCATGATTGCAATATTGTTAGTATGAATTCTTTGAATATCCATGATGCTAATGATATGCAAAGCCGCAAGCTTGGGGGTGTTATGTTTGCTGGTGATTATATTTTTAGTCCCCCAAGTTTTGATGAGAAAATTTATTATGATTATGTCATGCCTCCTGTATATGATGGTTATGATGATGACATGTATGCTATAAAGAGTGATAGTAACCATGAAACTTTTCATCATGATTTTAATATTGAATGTGGTTATGTCAATCAAGTATCTGATGCTAGTTATTTTGTTAAGATTGCTCCCACTATTATGAATGAGACGAAAATTGCTTATGTCGAGAGTGACACATTTTCTATGCTTGTGGATCATGAAGATAATGATTTATGTGATAGTTATGTTGTGAAATTACTTCATGATTCTACTGAAAATTATTATGAGGGAGGAATATAGCTTGTAGGAATTGCACTAATATCAAGTTTGCTCTCTATGTGTTGAAAGTTTTGAAGTTATGCTTGTTTTGCCTTCCTGTGCTAGTTGATTCTTGCTCCCATAAATTGGTTGATCACAAAGTCCCTATGCATAGGAAGTGCGTTACACTTAAATGTTCTTGTCATATGGTTCATGATGCTCCCATTTTGTTTCAATTGAGTACTTTTATGCGAGCATCATTGAAATAACCATGCCTAGCAAAAAGGCATTAAAGAAAAGCACTTGTTGGGAGACAACCCAACACTTTTACCTTCTGTTTTTATGTGTTCACATGATTAATATACTGTAATAATTATGTTTTGTGTCTTTTATTTAAAGTGTCAAGTAAAGCCTTTGGAATAGTGTGGACACTTGCTTGTTTGTTTCTGTGCAAAAACAGAAAGTTTTGCATCGAGTATATGAATTATCTGATTTTAGTGGAGAGTCAAAAAATTCTGAAATATTTAAACAACATTGGTATGCAAATTCTTTGATATGTCCTAATTTTTTACAAGTTTTAGAATCAGGTAAGTATGGTGATCATTCATATCTTTAAAGACTGTTCTATTTTTGACAAATTCTGTTTTGCATGCATAGTTTGCTTGTTCAAGTGTTTCCATAACTTATATGTGGTAATATAAATTGTGGGAATAATGGAATATAGTAGGTATTATGTGAGAACAATTATGACTCTTGTCTTGACAGTACTTAAGTGAATGATTGATATGTCTCCAATGTATCTATAATTTATGAAGTATTCATGCCATGTATACAATAATTCTACATGATTTTGGTATGATTTTATTAGAACTAACCCGGACTGCTGTTTTCAGCAGAACTACCATGGTGTCGTTTTTGTGCAGAAATAAAAGTTCTCGGAATGGATTGGAAATTTACGGAGAATATTTTTGGAAAATATAAAAAATACTGGAGCGAAAAGATACCGGAGAAGAGTCCTGAGGGAGTCACAAGCCACCAGGGTGCGACCACCCCCTAGCCACGCCTAGATGGCTTGTGACCTCCTCAGGAACCTTCTGGACGTGAAACCAACACCAAATAATCCTATATACCCAAACCTCCGAAAAGAAACCTAGATCGAGAGTTCCGCCGCAGCAAGCCTCTAGAGCCATGAAAAAAGAATCGGGAGCCCGTTCCGGCACCCTGCCGGAGGGGGAAACCATCACCGGAGGCCATCTTCATCATCCCGACGGTCAACATGATGAGGAGGGAGTAGTTCACCCTCGGGGCTGAGGGTATGTACCAGTTGCTATGTGTTTGATCTCTCTCTCTCTCTCTCTCTCTCGTGTTCTTGAGATGACACGATCTTGATGTACCGCGAGCTTTATTGATATAGATGAATTATATGGAGTTTTCCCCTCTCTATCTTCTTGTGATGAATTGAGTTTTCCCTTTGAAGTTTTCTTATCGGATTGAGTCTGTAAGGATTTGAGAACACCTGATGTATTTCTTGCGATGGGATATCCGTGGTGACAATGCAATGTTCTATTGATCCACATGATGTATGTTTTGGTGATCAACTGTAACATCCCAAAATTTCATTTTGGAATGTTATGAAATATAGCTATGCCTCCATCTGCATCATTGCTTGAATACATGTATTGTTGAAATGCCTTCTCTGAATTTCTGAAACCCCTTTCTACTTTCAATGTGTTGCTTTCACCTATTTGAAATCTTGGTAAAATGTTCAAAATAAGAGGGGAGTAACATGACACTCCACACCAGGGTCATCTTGGTGATATATTTGAACAATAAAAACCAGGGGTTATTTTAAAAATATTTGAAAAAGGTTTTAAGATCAATTAGGCAATTTCCGAAAATAATATTTTTTTGAAAGTGTTCAAATGACAGAATAAAAATGTTCATTAAATAGAATTTATTATTATGTTAATTCTGATATATAATAATCCTATATTTAGAGACGATTTGGATGCTTTAAATGTTTTGAAACGCGCTGGTAAAAACATTAAAAAGAAAACGGTAACGGTTTCTGTATTAAACGGGCCGGCCCACGGGCAGTTACTCGCGGATTTAATACCGACCGGCCGACCGACGCGCAACGGACGCCCCTCTCTCGCTGACACTGGGCCCCACCCCGACCGACCGTTTCGCCCGCGCGGTCGCCCTCTTCCTCGCGCGCGCGCCGGACCATCACCGGCAGTTACTCCTTCCCCCCCGGATCTCTCTCCTCTCTTCTCCCCCGCACTCCCCAGCGCCCCTATATAAGCCGGACACCCTCCACACTCCGTTTCCCCCAAAACCCCCTCCTACCTCACCGGAACGTTGCTTAACGAGCTCGTCGGAGTCCCTGCAACCACCGAAACCCTCCGGAGCTCCTGCCGTCGCCACACCCCACCCCAGCCCCCACCGTTGCCTCCAATCGACGCCAGACGACTGCCGCTGTCGCCCGAGCCCCTTTTCTGCCTCCTCGACCACTGGAGACCCCCTCCGGCGACGTCCTCGACCACCGGCCGCCACCACCATCGCCGGAGTTTCCCCTCCCTCTCCGGTTAAGACTTCGAGCTCACCCCATCCATCGGATCCCCACTCAACGGTGCCGATTAGATTGATTTTAAACCCCGAAATGTTTTCCATTAGAGATCGGTCGCCCGCTCGAAACCATCCAACACACGCGCTAGCCAATCAATAGGATCGTGCCACGTCACCCCCTGGCCGTCCGGTAGATATTTCACTTTTTCGGATTTTGTTTAGAAAACAGAACCTGTTATGATTTTGTTTTGTGAATATCTTTTGTTCTGTTTAATGTTTTGAGTTGATTCCTTTTGCAATAGCTCAAATTTTTAATGTAGTTTCACCCTGTACTTTTAAATTTTAAATTTGAACTATAAAATTTGAATTGAATCAAATTTTCTCAAAACCTTCAAATCTGAATAACTAGAGTTTGAAAATAGATTTTGATATGAATCTTTTTGTTACTGTTTCATATTGGTTAGGACTATCACCATGTTTTGTTTGAGGATTTTTAGGATGATTTTGATTAGTGTTCTAGCTATAAACAGAATCTGCCTAGTGTTATAGTATAGTTTTATTTACTTAGTTTTAGTTAGTTTAACTTAGATTTAGTTTTAATTTGTTTAGTAGGTTCTGTTGATTATACATTTAGTGTTTTACTTATTGTTAATAAAAATATAATTTTTTTAGTTTATTTCCTTGTTAAGATAGGAATGAAAACTTCTTTTCAAATAGGTTTATTTTGATTAAAACAACTAGTTAGTAATAGTTTTGCTTTCAAACAAAGTTTTATATAATTTAATTCTGTTTTCTAAAACAAGTTTATTTGTAAAAAAAATTCTGTTAAGGACATGTTTTGTTAATAAGTAATAAGTTTTGTTTTGCTCTTTTGTTAGTAAAAGTTTTTCCCAACAAACTTAAATTGATTTTCTTCTGTTTATTAATAAAAATATTTTATTGTTCCTTGCTATCAACAGTTGTTTTGTTATTACAAAATAGTTTTATTATGATAGTAGTGTTTTATCAATCACCTCCTTGTAAACAAAACTTTGTGTGTTTTTCTTACTTGTGATTTGTGCATTGTTTTGTCTTGATTGTTTACTAGTTCTTGATTGATGTTTGTGGGTTACAATATTCTGTTGTATGCTTATTGAGTGCTTGTTTGTTTCGTTAGATTATCCGGAGTGCGAAGCTTGTTACTTAGAGTCACTCACGTACGAAGATCATCAATCAGGCAAGTCACCTTGATCATGTTTTACCCATGTTTTCTATGCATTAGTTCTACCATCTCCCCAATTGCATGCAAGATAGGTTAGTTGGAAACTTGGTTACATTGTAGTAGTATCATGTGGTAGGTACCTCCTCAACCCCTTTGACAACATTGGCCCCGGGAAACGTTGTTTTACTTTTGCTATGCTATTAGTAGACGGGGTTGGTTGTGTGATTCATGAGAGTTGAGAGAGTTAATAATTTCAAGACCTACATAATGATCAAAATTTCAAGACTCCGAGTTTTCAACATACCTCTGGGTGGATGATGGTCGAACGGCACCCTGGAGAAACCAATGGATTTGCCTAGGTGATGCTGGAGATGGCCAGTATTCACGCGGAAAGATCCACCCAGGCACAAAGAGATGGATGGGTGCTTCAAGACCCAAGGCTTACCTGCACAGCCACAAGTCATTATGGGCTCTGGCTTGGTTGGATATCGTGGTGACCCTGGACAGGCGGTGCTACGAGATGTAGAAGAACGGTAGGAAAGGATGGGCACCGACAGAGTCGCAGGGAAACCCTTTGGAAGACCATGTTTTGGTCATCCGTTTCTCAAACACCCTGAGGTGCGAGAAATCAAACGGAGGCGACCAAATCTTGTGGGGAACGTGTGCAAAACTCTGTAGAGTACTCAAACCTAATCGATTAGCCGTGTCCACGGTTATGGACGACTTGAGCCAAAGGAACTGAAACTTCCGGAACTCTCAACACAATTAATATGATGATGTGGGTGTTAATAATTTGGGTATGAGAATTGGTTGGTGGAACCATCTCATTAATCAACCAACTTAGTAATGTTTTGCTTAGCCCCTCTCTTGATGTAGGAAAAACTTGGCTTTACGCAAAAACTTACCACCCCTCCTGCCATATATGCATATAGACTAGATGATTATCTTTTCACCCCTCTCTTGTGATTTTGCCGACATATTCCATATGCTGACCTACAGGGCTGCAACGTATCATGTTGCAGAATACTTTTCCGACCTGGAGTGAGGACACGTTCTATGCTCAGTGAGATGCCCTTGGAGTCAGATGGACTCATCTACCTTCGTCGCTTCTGCAAGATTTAGATATTCTCATGAGTTGGCCTTCAGCCACTTTATTGTAATTTTTATTGTAATAAAGGACTCGATATGTGATTTCAATTAATAAAATGCTGTGTGATTTCCCTTTGATATATACATTGATGTACCGTGTGTGTACCAGCATGATCTTGGGATGGTACGGAAACACCGGAGATTCGACCTTTCAGGTCGGGTCACTACAGAAATGGTATCAGAGCACACGCTGACCGTAGGACGTAACCTCTAGGACTGGAAAGCCTTAGGATTCTTTCTCTTTGTCTTTCAAATTCTTATACTCTTATATATTCGTTTCTGACTCCTCTTCGATTAGTTCAAAATTTATAGATGGCCACCTTCATCCCAGTGTTGATCACGGAGTTTTGCCAGCCTGACGCAACGATGCCCTTTGGTAAGGAGCTGATGAGGATCGTCAAAAACGTATGGATTGCTTTGCCGAGCATCATCGGGATTCCTATCATGTCATTTCCCCAAGATGGACACTACATGATCGAGGTGCATATCCCAGGGAAGACCTTTGGGAATCGGAAGGAACCCATCGACCTCAAGTTCGTGGCACCCAGTTGGATACTTGGGAGAGACATGGCCATGCATCGTGCCCTTGGACGTATTCAGGAGGAATACAGAGGTGGAACCATATCACCAGGACTCAGCGTGGTTTGTTGCAGGGATGTCCATGGAAACATCATAACTCCTCCCACTTCAGACACCACTATTTCCTATATCCAGACCTTGGAGACTCACATCAGGACTCTGGAGCTTTGAGTTCGTGCTGATACGAAGACAATCAAGAATCTGATGAACCGTGAGATTGACCTCGAAGCTGACTTGCGGGAAGCCAACTACGAGCATGAATATGAGGTGAAAGATTTCTTAGAGAGGATCGACAGGCTGAACATTCGCATCGCCACTCTGGAGGAACAGATGGACATGGGTGAAAATCTTCATCCTGAGGGAGACTTGGATCCTTTCATCAGCGACGATGATGACTATGAGGAGAGCACCACTAGAGGAGACTCAGTCACCATGTACTTTCGAGGAAAACTTTAGTTATGCCCTCCATGTATCTTTTATTTTCAACGTTAAAAGCGTAGGTCGATGCTTAGTTTGATTGAGATTTGTATTCCCGATGTTTGACATTGATTGAATAAATGAATGAGTGTTTGGTGTGATATGTTTGTTGCATTGCATATAGGTTGTGAATTTCTTCTTTTAGGCCCTTGTTCTATTCTAATTCTCACCCCTCTGAAAAACAGCAAGATGCCTCCACGACGTGAGACCGACTTCACTTTCCCGCCGGAACTCACGCAACTCCTTCAACAGCAGAATGCACTGATGCAGTTATTGATTCAGAATCAGACCAACAACCAGAACAACAACAACCACTATCCACCCCAGACTGACAATCTCACCCGTTTTCTGAGGTTGAACCCTCCAACTCTCTCCGGCAGTACTGAGCCCATTGTTGCAGATGACTGGCTCCATAAGAGGGAGAGAGAACTTGTCACCGTTGGATGTACTGATGCTGAGAAGGTGCGCTTTGCCGCACATCAACTTGAAGGACCAACAGCTTCATGGTGGGAGAATTACATCACCACCTATCCTATTGCTGATGTAACTTGGGAGCAATTCAAGCTTGCTTTCCGCACCGCACATGTTTCAGCTGGAGCCATGAGTCTGAAGAAGCACGAGTTTCGTAACTTGCGCCAGGGAAATCGCTCTGTGGCCCAATATGTGGACGACTTCAACACATTGGCACGTTATGCACCAGGAGACGTGGCCGATGATGCAGCCAAGCAAGAGAAGTTTCTAGAAGGACTCAACGATGAGTTGAGCATGCAGCTGGTAGTGGCTACTTTCAACAACTACCAAGAGCTGGTGGACAAGGCCCTCATTTTGGAGGGAAAGCAGCAGCAAATTGAGAATAGCAAGAGGAAGTACACCCAGGGGAAGTTTAACTCTGGAGCTCATCAGAAACCCCGTTACTCCCCGTACTCAGTAAATACCGGATCAGGGACCGGTAAGTTTGGAAGGCACACTCATGTTGTGCACAACCATGAAGTAAATGGGAATACCCGTCCCAACCATGGCAATTTCAAGACTGACAATGGGAATGGGAACCACAATCAGCACCGTCACATTCCTACTCAGAAGGATCTGAGCCACATCACCTGTTTCAAGTGCTAGAAGACAGGGCACTATGCTACTGAGTGTCCCTAGAGCAAGCATGGAAATGGAAACGGCAACTCTGCAGCCAAGAAGCCAGACCCTTTTCCTCGTGCCCAGGTGAACCACCTCGACGTGGAACAAGTCTATGATCAACCCGAGACTATGGTTGGTAAGTTTTTATTGCATTCATGTCCAGTTACAGTACTTTTTTATTCCGGTGCAACTCATTCATTCATATCAAGGGTAGTTGTGGATAAGTATGGTTTGCCCACCAAAACCCTTAGTCAGCCCATTAAGGTCAGTTCCCCAGGAGGTATGATGATGGCAGGGATAGGATGCCATGCCTTGAAACTCAATATAGGAAACCATGTTTTTCCCACCGACCTCATCATCTTAGAATCCCAGGGATTGGATGTAATCCGAGGCACGGATTGGATGACCAAGTATGAAGGAAATCTTGATTGCCTCAGCAAGTCTGTTTCACTCACCACCCCGGAGAACAAGAGGATTAAGTATGGATCCCGACGCACACGTATGAGTGCTAGGTTAAATTCTCTCACGGGAGTTGTTCAGGAGGAAGTACCTGTGGTAAAAGACTTTCCGGATGTATTTCCGGAAGAATTACCAGGCATGCCACCAGATAGGGAGATTGAGTTCCTAATAGAGCTACAACCAGGGACATCTCCAATTTCCAAGAGACCCTATTGGATGCCCGCAAATGATCTGTTGGAAATCAAGAAGCAAATTTAGGAGTTATTGGACAAAGGGTATATTCGCCCAAGTTCTTCACCTTGGGGAGCCCCAGTTCTTTTGGTGGAGAAGAAGGATAAAACCTTGAGAATGGTAGTCGATTATCGTGCCTTGAACGAGGTGACTATCAAGAACAAGTACCCTCTGCCGATGATTAATGATTTGTTTGATCAGCTAGTAGGCGCCAAAGTATTCTCTAAGATCGATCTTCGATCAGGGTATCATCAACTGAGGATTCGTGAACAGGATATACCCAAAACAGCTTTCACCACCAGGTATGGCTTGTACGAGTATACAGTCATGTCCTTTGGTTTGACTAATGCTCCTGCCTACTTCATGAATCTGATGAACAAAGTGTTCATGGAATATTTGGACAAATTTGTTGTGGTGTTCATCGATGACATTTTGATATTCTCCAAGAACGAGGAAGAACACAAGGAACATCTGTGTTTAGTTCTGGAGAAGCTTAGAGAACATCAGTTATATGCCAAGTTCAGCAAATGTGAATTTTGGCTGACGGAAGTAGGATTCCTTGGACATGTTATTTCCGGAGAAGGAATAGCCATAGACCCCGCTAAGGTTGAAGCCGTCACCGAGTGGAAGTCACTCACCTCAGTTAAGGAGATCCGTAGTTTCCTTGGACTTGCCGGATATTACCGGAGATTCATTGAGAATTTCTCAAAGATTGCGAAGCCCATGACAGGGTTGTTGAAGAAAGAATCTAAGTATATTTGGACTCAGGAATGTGAAGCCAGTTTTCAGGAGTTGAAGAAACGTTTGGTCACAGCCCAGTGTTGATTTTGCCCAATATTCGGAAGGACTTCAAGGTTTATTGTGATGCTTCACGTCAAGGACTTGGAGGAGTACTCATGCAAGATGGAAAGGTTGTAGCCTATGCATCCAGACAACTACTACCTCATGAGTTGATATATGCCACCCATGATTTGGAACTAGCAGCCGTAGTGCACGCACTCAAGACCTGGAGACATTTCCTTATCGGAAATAGTTGTGATGTTTACACCGACCATAAGACCCTGAAATATATTTTCACTCAGAAAGAGTTGAACCTCAGACAGAGGAGATGGTTAGAGTTAATCAAGGACTATGACATGAGATTATACTACCATCCAGGTAAGGCTAATGTTGTAGCTAATGCCTTGAGTCGGAAAACTTATGTGAACACACTCACAGCGGGAGGATTACCCCAAGAGTTAGCCGATGATTTCAGAGAACTCAAGCTAGAGATAGTTCCAAGCGGATATGTTGCTACACAAGAGATTCAGTCCACCTTGACCGAAAGAATTCATGAAGCCCAGAAATCGGACAAGGAGATAGCTGAGATTAAACGGAGAATGGAAGATGGTAAGGCTAAAGGTTTTCGTGAGGATGAACACGGAACTTTGTGGTTTGAGAACCGAATCTATGTGCCCAATAACCCAGAGCTTAGGAAGTTGATACTTCAGGAAGCCCACAATTCACCCTACTCGATACACCCAGGCAATACCAAGATGTATCTGGATTTAAAGGAAAGTTATTGGTGGACAGGTATGAAGAAAGATATTGCAGAACATGTTGTAATATGTGATGTTTGTCAGCGAGTAAAGGCAGAACATCAGAAACCAGCAGGGTTACTCCAACCTCTGCCGATACCCGAGTGGAAATGGGAAAAGCTTGGTATGGATTTCATCACAGGATTACCCAGGACCCGTTTAGGTTATGATTCCTTCTGGGTAGTGGTAGATCGCTTGACCAAGGTAGCTCATTTCATTCCAGTGAAAACCACCTATACCAGTGCTAAGCTAGCCAAGTTATATATGACCAGAATCGTATGTCTGCATGGAGTTCCGAGGAGTATCGTGTCAGATAGAGGAACACAATTTACCTCAAAGTTTTGGCATCAGTTACATGAAACTTTGGGTACAAGGCTGGAGTTCAGTATTGCTTTTCATCCGCAGACAGATGGACAGACTGAGAGAGTCAACCAGATTCTGGAAGACATGTTGAGAGCTTGTGCGCTAGATTATGGATCTAGTTGGGATGACAACTTACCTTACACAGAATTCTCGTACAACAACACTTATTAGACTAGTCTAAAGATGGCCCCTTTCGAAGCTTTATACGGAAGGAGGTGCAGAACACCACTGACGTGGGATGGTGTTGGAGACCGACAACTTTTTGGTCCCGACCTTATCCGAGATTCTGAAGAGAAAGTCAAGCTGATTCGTGACAGACTCAAGATAGCTCAATCTCGACAGAAGAGTTATGTTGACAGCAAACGTAAAGAAGTGACGTATGAAGTGGGAGACCGGGCATATCTTCGTGTGTCCCCGCTTCGAGGAATCAAGAGGTTTGGTGTTGAAGGAAAATTAGCACCCAGATTCATAGGCCCCTACAAAATTCTGGAACGTAGAGGCGAAGTGGCATACAAGCTGGAATTGCCAGAAGGATTATCCGGAGTTCATAATGTGTTCCATGTGTCCTAGCTGAAGAAGTGTCATACTGAGATGGCTGATATTCCTTTGAGAGATACAGTGCCCCTAGAGGCCATACAACTTGACAATGATCTGACTTACGAGGAGAAACCTGTCCGAATCCTCGAGACTGCCAATAGAGTTACCCGCAACAAGATCATCAAGTTCTATAAGGTTTTGTGGAGTCATCACACCGAGGAAGAAGCCACCTGGGAACGCAAGGAAGATCTTCGTAGAGACCACCCGCACCTATTTTCTAGCCAACCCGAATCTCGAGGGCGAGATTCATCTTAAGGTGGGTAGGTTTGTAACATCCCAAAATTCCATTTTGGAATGTTATGAAATATAGCTATGCATCCATCTGCATCATTGCTTGAATACATGTATTGTTGAAATGCCTTCTCTGAATTTCTGAAACCCCTTTGTACTTTCAATGTGTTGCTTTCACCTATTTGAAAACTTGGTAAAATGTTCAAAATAAGAGGGGAGTAACATGACACTCCACACCAGGGTCATCTTGGTGATATATTTGGACAATAAAAACCAGGGGTTATTTTAAAAATATTTGCAAAAAGGTTTTAAGATCAATTAGGCAATTTCTGAAAATAATATTTTTTTGAAAGTGTTCAAATGACAGAATAAAAATGTTCATTACATAGAATTTATTATTCTGGTAATTTTCATATATAATACTCCTATATTTAGAGATGATTTGAATGCTTTAAATGTTTTGAAACGCGCTGGTAAAAACATTAAAAAGAAAACGGTAACGGTTTCTGTATTAAACGGGCCGGCCCACGGGCAGTTACTCGCGGATTTAATACCGACCGGTCGGCCGACGCGCAATGGACTCCCCTCTCTCACTGACACCGGGCCCCACCCCGACCGACCGTTTCGCCCACGCGGTCGCCCTCTTCCTCGCGCGCACGCCAGACCATCGCCGGCAGTTACTCCTTCCTCCATGGATCTCTCTCCTCTCTTCTCCCCCGCACTCCCCAGCGCCCCTATATGAGCCGGACACGCTCCGCACTCCGTTTCCCCCCAAACCCCCCTACCTCACCGGAACGTTGCCAAATGAGCTCGCCGGAGTCCCTGCAACCACCGAAACCCTCCGGAGCTCCTGCCGTCGCCACACCCCACCCCAGCCCCCACCGTTGCCTCCAATCGATGCCAGACGACCGCCGCTGTCGCCCGAGCCCCTTTGCTGCCTCCTCGACCACCGAAGACCCCCTCCGGTGACGTCCTCGACCACCAGCCGCCACCACCATCGCCGGAGTTTCCCCTCCCTCTCTGGTAAAGACTTTGAGCTCACCCCATCCATCGGATCCCCACTCAACGGTCCCGATTAGATTGATTTTAAACCCCGAAACGTTTTCCATTAGAGATTAGTCGCCCCCTCGAAACCATCCAACACACGCGCTAGCCAATCAATGGGATCGTGCCACGTCACCCCCTGGCCGTCCGGTAGATATTTCACTTTTTCTGATTTTGTTTAGAAAACAGAACCTGTTATGATTTTGTTTTGTGAATATCTTTTGTTCTGTTTACTGTTTTGAGTTGATTCTTTTTGCAGTAGCTCACATTTTTCATGTAGTTTCACCCTGTACTTTTAAATTTTAAATTTGACCTATAAAATTTGAATTGAATCAAATTTGCTCAAAATCTTCAAATCTGCATAACTAGAGTTTGAAAATAGATTTTGATATGAATCTTTTGGTTACTGTTTGATATTTGTTAGGACTATCACCATATTTAGTTTGAGGATTTTTAGGATGATTTTGATTAGTGTTCTAGCTATAAACAGAATCTGCCTAGTGTTATAGTATAGTTTTATTTACTTAGTTTTAGTTAGTTTAACTTAGATTTAGTTTTAATTTCTTTAGTAGGTTCTGTTGATTATACATTTAGTGTTTTACTTATTGTTAATAAAAATATAATTTTTTTAGTTTATTTCCTTGTTAAGATAGGAATCACAACTTCTTTTCAAATAGGTTTATTTTGATTAAAACAACTAGTTAGTAATAGTTTTGCTTTCAAACAAAGTTTTATATAATTTAATTCTGTTTTCTAAAACAAGTTTATTTGTAAATTTTTTCTGTTAAGAACATGTTTTCTTAATAAGTAATAAGTTTTGTTTTGCTCTTTTGTTAGTAAAACTATATTTGTTCCATATAGTGCTTATCAAAACTTAAAAAAAAACTTAAACTGATTTTCTTCTGTTTATTAATAAAAATATTTTATTTTTCCTTGCTGTCAACAGTTGTTTTGTTATTACAAAATAGTTTTATTATGATAGTAGTGTTTTATCAATCACCTCCTAGTAAACAAAACTTTGTGTGTTTTTCTTACTTGTGATTTGTGCATTGTTTTCTCTTGATTGTTTACTAGTTCTTGATTGATGTTTGTGGGTTACAATATTCTGTTGTATGCTTATTGAGTGCTTGTTTGTTTCGTTAGATTATCCAGAGTGCGAAGCTTGTTACTTAGAGTCACGCACGTATGAAGATCATCAATCAGGCAAGTCACCTTGATCATGTTTTACCCATGTTTTCTATGCATTAGTTCTACCATCTCCCCAATTGCATGCAAGATAGGTTAGTTGGAAACTTGGTTACATTGTAGTAGTATCATGTGGTAGGTACCTCCTCAACCCCTTTGACAACATTGGCCCCGGGAAACGTTGTTTTACTTTTGCTATGCTATTAGTAGACGGGGTTGGTTGTGTGATTCATGAGAGTTGAGAGAGTTAATAATTTCAAGACCTACATAATGATCAAAATTTCAAGACTTCGAGCTTTCAACATACCTCTGGGTGGATGATGGTTGAACGGCACCCTGGAGAAACCAGTGGATTTGCCTACGTGATGCTGGAGATGGCCAGTATTCACGCGGAAAGATCCACCCAGGCACAAAGAGATGGATGGGTGCTTCAAGACCCAAGGCTTACCTGCACAGCCACAAGTCATTATGGGCTCTGGCTTGGTTGGATATCGTGGTGACCCTGGACAGGCGGTGCTACGAGATGTAGAAGAACGGCAGGAAAGGATGGGCACCGACAGAGTCGCAGGGAAACCCTTTGGAAGACCATGTTTTGGTCATCCATTTATCAAACACCCTGAAGTGCGAGAAATCAAACGGAGGCGACCAAATCTTGTAGGGAACGTGTGCAAAACTCTACAGAGTACTCAAACCTAATCGATTAGCCGTGTCCACGGTTATGGACGACTTGAGGCAAAGGAACTGAAACTTCCGGAACTCTCAACACAATTAATATGATGATGTGGGTGTTAATAATTTGGGTATGAGAATTGGTTGGTGGAACCATCTCATTAATCAACCAACTTAGTAATATTTTGCTTAGCCCCTCTCTTGATGTAGGAAAAACTTGGCTTTACGCAAAAACTTACCACCCCACCTGCCATAGACTAGATGATTATCTTTTCACCCCTCTCTTGTGATTTTGCCGGCATATTCCATATGCTGACCTACGGGGCTGCAACGTATCATGTTGTAGAATACTTTTCCGACCAGGAGTGAGGACACGTTCTATGCTCAGTGAGATGCCCTTGGAGTCAGATGGACTCATCTACCTTCGTCGCTTCTGCAAGATTTAGATATTCTCATGAGTTGGCCTTCAGCCACTTTATTGTAATTTTTATTGTAATAAAGGACTCGATATGAGATTTCGATTAATAAAATGCTGTGTGATTTCCCTTTGATATATACATTGATGTACCGTGTGTGTACCAGCATGATCTTGGGATGGTACGGAAACACCGGACATTCGACCTTTCTGGTCAGGTCATTACATCAACTCGTGGGTTTCGTGACCTTGTGAATCCATGGATAGGGGTTGGAACATGTTTTCGTCTTGAATCTCCGGTGGAAACTTTGGGGCAGTCTTTGAAGTTCTTTGTGTTGGATTGGACATGATGAATCTAAAATTGTGTGATGCATATCGTATAATCAAGCCCATGGGCACTTGTGGTCACATTGGAGTATCTAGGTGACATAAGGCTTTTGGTTGATGTGTGTCTTAAGGTGTTATTTTAGTATGAACTCTAGGGTTGTTCGTGACACTTATAGGGATAGCTCATTAGATTGATCGGAAAAGATAACTTTGAGGTGGTTTCGTACCCTACAATAATTTATTTGTTAGTACTCTGCTATTTCTGACTTTGGAGTGAACTCTTTGTCTCATGAGAGGTATTTACATATGATTCTACTATGTCAGTATTGTTGAGAGAAATTGCACTAGTGAAAGTATGAACCCTAGGCCTTGTTTCTAAGCATTGCAATACCATTTGTGCTCACTTTTATCATTAGTTATCTTTCTGTTTTTGTATTTTTCGGATTACAAAAACCTATAACTTCCATCCATATTGCACTTGTACCACCATCTCTTTGCCAAACTAGTGCACCTATACAATTTGCCATTGTATTGGGTATGTTGGGGACACAAGAGATTTCTTGTATTTGATTGCAGGGTTGTTTGAGAGAGACCATCTTCATACTACACCTCCCACGGATTTATAAACCTTAGGTCATCCACTCGAGGGAAAATTGCCACTATCCTACAAAACTCTGCGCTTGGAGGCCCAACACGAGTCTACAAGAAGAAGGTTGCGTAGTAGACGTCAAGCTGTTTTATGGCGCCGTTACCGGGTAGGTGAGTGCTTGAAGGTATATATTTAGTTATTGCAATAAAATATTTTATTTTCTTTTTTTTCACTAGTTTAGTTTTATAAAAATAAAACTACAAAAAAATGGAATTGAGGTTGCCTCATATGCTTCATCTTTTTAATGTCTTTTGTGAAAATGATGGAAAGGAAATTTAGCTCAAGTGTTAGAAGAAGATGTTATTAAAATGTTTGACACTAAATACTTGAATAATGATCATGATTTCAGTATTGTTAGTATGAATTCTCTGAATATTCATGATGCTAATGATATGCAAAGCCACAAGCTTGGGGATGCTATGTTTGATGAAGATGAAATTTTTTGTCCCCCAAGTTTTGATGAGCAAATTTATTATGATTATGGCATGACTCCTATCTATGATGATTATTGTGGTGACACATATGCTATAAAGAGTAATGACAACCATGAAACCTATTATCATTATTTTAATATTCAATGTGGTTATGTGAATCAAGTGTCACATGGTAATTATTTTGTTGAGTTTGCTCCCACTATTATGAATGAGAAGAAGTTTGCTTATGTGTAGAGTTAAAAAATTTCTATGCTTGTGGATGATGAAGATGATGCTTTATGTGATTGTTATATTGTGGAGTTACTTCATGATGCTACTAAAAATTATTATGAGGGAGGAACATATGCTTGTAGGAATTGCAATAATATCAAGTTTCGTCTGTATGTGTTCAAAGTTTTGAAGTGATGCTTGTTTTGCCTTCCTATGCTAGTTGATTCTTGCTCCCATAAATTGTTTGCTCAAAAAATCCCTATGCATAGTAAGTGGGTAATACTTAAATGTGCTTTTCATGAGATTCATGATGCTCTTTTGCATGTTTCAATTATTATTCATATACGAGCATCATTGAAATCATCATGCCTAGCTAAAAGGCATTAAAGAAAAGCGCTTGTTGGGAGACAACCCAACACTTTTACCTTATGTTTTTATGTGTTCACATGATTAAGCTACTATAGTAATCATGTTTTGTGTCTTTTATTTTAATAAAGTGCCAAGTAAAGCCTTTGGGATAGTGTGGATACTTGCTTGTTTGTTTCTGTGCAAAAACAGAAAGTTTTGCATCTAGTATATGAATTATCTGATTTTACTGGAGCATCAAAATATTCTGAAAATTTTACAAAAAATTTATATGCAAATTCCTCGAGTTTCTATAATTATTCAGAAGTTTTAGAGTGAGGTAAGTATGGTGATAATTCAGATCTTTACAGACTATTCTGTTTTTGACAGATTCTGTTTTGTATCCATAGTCTGCTTGTTTCAAGTGTTTCTATAGCTTATATTGTGTAATATAAATTGTGTTAATGATGGAATATAGTAGGTATAATGTGGGTATAATTAGTAATCTTGTCTTTACAGTACCTAAGTGAATGATTTATCTTTACTACACTAACCCTTCTGATGAAGTTTCGTTAAGTTTTGTGTGATTGAAGTTTTCAAGTTTTGGGTGAGACAACGATATGAGGAGCATAATGAGTTAAAATAAACTAATATTGGTGATTAAAAAGTAACTCCCAAGGTAATATTCAAGGAAGAATCAAGCGTCTGAGCTTGGGGTGGCCCCGGAAGGCATCCCCTCTTTCGTCTTCAACACAATTAGTATATCTTACTTGGAGCTATATGTTTATTCGTCACATAATATGAGTTTTGCTTGGAGTGTCATTTTATTTTGTTGTACTCTGTTAGGTGTTATTTATAATCTTGTTTTTCAATAAATAGTTCCAAGAATTGCCTTTAGGATGCTTGAATTGCATGTTTGATATGTGTTGTGTGAAAACAGAAACTCTTTCTATAGTGTTTGAATTTTCATATTTTACTGAAACGTGGAAAGTTTCTGATATTTTTACACAATGTTGTAATAAAATTTATTTCGTATGTCCTAAAATGTCATAATTGTTTGAGCTACAGAAGTACACTGTTTTCAAAAATTGCTACAGACTGTTCTGTTTGGACAGATTGCTCTCATAGTTTTGTTATATACCTATCCTATAGTTTCCATAGGCTATATTGGTAGATATAAATTGTGGAAACGACAGTATACAGTAACTAATGTTTTCAAATTATTATGAAACTTGTCTTGGCAGTACATAAAGAGTTAATTTATCATTATGTGTACTAACCTATCTCACGAGTTCTTTTCGAATTTTGTGTGGATGAAGTTTTTGAGAATAGGTTAAACCATGATATGAGACGATTGAACGGGATACAAAATCTCAAGATTGGGCATGCCCAAGGCACTCCAAGTAAATATTTCAAGTAGTCTCAAGCATCTAATCTTGGGGATGCTATGCATCCCACCTCTCTTCATCAACAATTATCGGTTAGCCTATGGTTAGCCTAATTTTTAATTTGTTCACATGATGCGTGCTATTCTTGAAGTGATATTTTTATTTTTCTTGCTGTTTAAATAAAATACTCAGATCTGAAAAATCTTTATTGAGAGAGATAGAGAGAAAGTCATCACATAGCTACTTAATTGTTTGACTACTCATTGATCTTCACTTATATGCTTTGAAGTAGTTTTGTAATTTACTCTCGTGATTCACTTATATACTATGAGTAAATGGTTGAATCAATTGAATATAAAAAATATGAAATTATATATGCTTTATATGCTTATCCCATGGGGAGTAATGACTTCACATATAAGAAGTATAGGTGGTAAAATTTATTGAAAGTTAGGAAACACCGCATTGGTCACTTGAACAATTCATGAAATAATATTGAAGAGAGATTTCACATATAAATATACTATCTTGGACATCTTCTATGATTGTGAATACCCATTAATTATTTTAAACTTGATAAAATTAGTTGAAGTTGGACAAGGAAGACAACGTAATGAGTTATGCTTGGGTATATTTGTATAGAAGTTATATTGTTATGGATCCTCCAACATGTGGTGTTTGCCTCCACCTCATACTATCCAAAACTCCCGCAGCAAGTAGAAATACTACTTGTGAATCCAAACACCCTTGAACCAGTTTTGCCATCATAGTTCAAGATACCTACCTATGGATTGAATAAGATCCTTCAACTAAGTTGTCATCGGTGCAAAAAGCAATAAAAAATTCTCCTAAATATGTATGATGTTTTATTAGAAGGGAAAATAAATGTTGTACGAACTTGTGATGGTAAAGAAATAAAAGCGACGGACTGCATAATAAAGGTTGCTATCACAAAGGGAAATACGACGTGATGTTACTTTGCATTAAGGGTTTGCGCATCCAAAATTAAAAACCGCATGACAACCTCTGCTTCCCTCTGCGAAGGGCCTATCTTTTACTTTCTAGTACTTACCTTTATACAAGAGTCATGGTGATCTTCACCACTTCCTATATTTCAACTTTTTCTCTTGGCAAGCATCATGTGGTGGGGAAAAAATCCAAGCATGTATGGCCATTCAAATATATTTGATCATGAATTATTCTTGTTGACAATTATCTACACGATAAATAAGTTGGGAGGCGAAACATTAAGCCCCTATGTCTCTATGTGTTTGACGGATGTCGTTTGCTCTAAAAATATACTTTGAGTGTTAGCAATCATGGAAGACTATATGATTGTTGAGTATGTGGAATTTGCTAAATCAAATATCTTACATAGACCCTTCTTGAAAATAAGTTGAATTGCAATTGGTTGGTGACTGAAAGCATAGTTTGATAGTTTTAAAGAAACTTTATGGTCTATACTTTAACATGTGAATAGCTTGTTACTTCATCATGAGAAGTTTCTGTGATGAGCTACTATTTATGATATATAATGATGCTAGAAAAGGTGTTTGGAACTATCATTGATAAAATTTATGCACTATGCTAGGATTCGCACTTCATAAATTATTTCTTTTACCATTTACCTACCCGAGGACGAGCAGGAATTATCCTTGGGGATGCTGATATGTCTCCAACATATCTATAATTTATGAAGTATTCATGCCATGTTTACAATAATTCTACATGATTTTGGTATGATTTTATTAGAACTAACCCGGACTGACGCTGTTTTCAGCAGAATTACCATGATGTCGTTTTTGTTCGGAAATAAAAGTTCTCGGAATGGGCTGAAAATTTATGGAGAATATTTTTGGACATTATAAAAAATACTATAGAAAAAACATACCGGAGAAGAGTCCTGACGGAGTCACAAGACATCAAAGCGCTTCCACCCCCCTAGTCGCGCCTAGCTGGCTTGTGACCTCCTTGGGAACCTTCTAGACGTGGGACCAATGCCAAATACACCTCTAAATGTTGGAAATATGCCCTAGAGGCAATAAATGAAGTGTTTATTATTATATTTCCTTGTTCATGATAATCTTTTATTATCCATGCTATAATTGTATTAATTGGAAACACATTACATGTGTGGGAAAATAGACAACACTTTGTCCCTAGTATGCCTCTAGTGAACTAGCTCGTTGATCAAAGATGGTCAAGGTTTCCTAGCCATTGACATGAGATGTCACTTGATAATGGGATCACATCATTAGGAGAATGATGTGATGGACAAGACCCAAACTACAAACGTGGCATATGATCGTGTCAGTTTATAGCTACTGTTTTCTGCATGTCAAGTATATGTTCCTATGACCATGAGATCATGCAACTCATGGATACCGGAGGAGTGCCTTGTGTGTGTCAAATGTCGCAATGTAACTGGGTGACTATAAAGGTGCTCTACAGGTATCTCCGAGGGTGTCTGTTGAGTTGGCCGGATCAAGACTGTAATTTGTTACTCCGTGTGACGGAGAGGTATCTCAGGGCCCACTCGGTAATACAACATCACAATGAGCCTTGCAAGCAATGTGTCTAAGTGTTATTCACTGGATATTGTATTACAGAATGAGTAAAGAGACTTGCCGATAACGAGGTTGAACTAGGTATGGAGATACCGACGATCAAATCTCAGGCAAGTAACATACCGAAGAACAAAGGGAACATCATACGGGATTAACTGAATCCTTGACATAGTGGTTCGACCGATAAAGATCTTCATAGAATATGTAGGAACCAATATGGACATCCAGGTCCCGCTATTGGTTATTGACCGTAGAGGTGTCTCGGTCATGTCTACATAGTTCTCGAACCCGCAGGGTCTCCAAACTTAAGGTTTGGTGACGTTTCGGTAGTATAGAGTTATGTATGGTGGTGACCGAGTGTTATTTTGAGTCCCGGATGAGATCCTGGATGTCACGAGGAGCTCCGGAATGGTCCGGAGGTAAAGATTCATATATAGGAAGTCCTGTTTTGGTCGCCGGAAAAGTTTCGGGCTCTTCGGTAGTGTACCGGGAGTGCCGGTTGTGTACCGGGAGACCATCAGGAGGGTATTTCGACCCAAGAGGCTCCATGGGCTGTGGGAGATTGTTTACCAGCCCTTAGTGGGCTGGTGGAAGTCCCATAAAAGGCCCATGCAGTTTGGGAAAAAAGGCCCGAAGAGAAAAGGTGGAAAAAGGCAAAAATAGGGTGAATCCTAGTCCTACTAGGGTTGGAGGTGGAGTCCACCTCCTCCTCCTGGTTCGGCCGACTCCTTGGAGGCTTGGCCCTTGTGCCAAGCCTCCTCATCTCTTCCTCTTATATATACTGGAGGTTTTAGGGTTTTTGGGCAGAATTTTCAGCCACGTGCTGCCCGTTGCTCCAGTGCATAGTTTCTCCTCTAGATCGGATTTCTGCAGTGCTTAGGCGAAGCCCTGCCGGAATAGCTCCACCACCATCGCCGGAGTCCCGTCATGCTGCCGGAGAACTCTTCCTCCTCTCTGCTCCCTCTTAATGGATCAAGATGGCGGAGATCGTCATCAAGCTGTGCATGTGCTGAACGTGGAGGTGGCGTCCGTTCGGCGCTAGATCGGAAGGATCGTGATCAAGTTCGTGGGACGGATCGTGATCAAGTTCATGGGACGGATCGATCAAGTTCGCGGGATAGATCATGATTGGATCGCGGGAAGGATCATGATTGGATCATGGGACGCTCGGCGATTTGGATCGCGAAGATGTTCGACTACACCAACCGTGTTTCTTAACGCTTCCCGCTTAGTGATCTACAAGGGTACGTAGATCCACTCTCCCTCTCGTAGATGCTCATCACCATGGATAGATCTGCGTGTGCATAGGAAATTTTTTGTTTCCCATGCGACGTTCCCCAGCAGTGGTATCAGAGCTAGGTCTATGTATAGATGAGATCTTGAGTAGAACACGAAGAGTTTGTGGGCGTTGATGCTTAGATTGCTTCCTCCCTTGGTCGTGTTTTGGTTCAGCGGTATTGTGATATGAAGCGGCCCAAACCAACATTACTCGTACGCTTACGAGAGACCGGTTCCCTCGACCGCAACTTGTTGCATAGATGGCTTGCGGGTGTTAGTTTCTCTCACTTTAGTTGGATCAGATGCGACAAAGGCGGTCCTTGAGAAGGTTGAAAAGCAACTAGTGTATCACCATTGTGGTTTTTGTGCAGATGAGAATTGTTCTCGCTAGATACCCGTAGCAGCCACGTAAAACATGCAACAACAATTAGAGGACATCTAACTTGTTTTTGTAGGGTATGTTGTGATGTGATATGTCCAATTACATGATGTGATATATGTGGTGTATGAGATGATCATGTGATGTATAGATTATCATGACTTGCATGTCGATGAGTACGACAACCGGCAGGAGCCATAGGGTTGTCTTTAATTATTGTATGACCTGCGGGTCAATCATTAAGCGTTATGTAATGCTTTACTTTATCGCTAAACAGTAGTAATAGTAGTAGAAGCATGTTGGGTGTGACAACCCCGATGGCGACACGTTCACGGAGATCTAGATGATGGAGATCATGGTGTCGTGCCAGTGATGATGGAGATCATCCCGGTGCTTTCTAGATGGAGATCAAAAGCACTAGTTCATGGCCATATCATGTCACTTATGAGTTGCATGTGATGTTAATCCTTTTATGCACCTTGTTTTGCTTAGAGCGAGGGTAGCATTATAAGGTGATCCCTCACTTAAATTTCAAGATAAATTTGTTCTCCCCGAGTGTGCACCGTTGCGAGAGTTCGTCGTGTTGAGACACCACGTGATGATTGGGTGTGATAGACTCTACTTTCACATACAACGGGTGCAAGCCAGTGTTGCACATGCAGAACACTCGGGTTAAACTTGACGAGCCTATCATGTACAGACCTGGCCTCAGAACACAAGAGACCGAAAGGTCGAACATGAGTCATATAGTAGATATGATCAACATAATGATGTTCACCATTGAAGCTACCTCAACTCACGTGATGATCGGACTTGAGTTGGTGAATTTGGATCATGTGACACTCAGATGACCTCAGGGATGTCAATTTGAGTGGGAGCTTTAGTAAAATTTGATTAACTAAAACTCATTATCTTGAACAATAGTCTAAGTAACCTTTGCATATTATTGTTGTAGATAAATGGCTCGCGCAGTAGCACCCCTGAATTTTAATGCGTTCCTAGAGAAAGCTAAGTTGAAAGATGATGGAAGTAACTTTGTTGACTGGGCCCGTAATCTAAGGATTATCCTCACGGCTTCCTAGAAATCATATGTCCTTGATGCGCCGCTTGGTAACCAACCAGAAGATGTGTCATCCAAAGACGTTAAGAACGCTTGGGAGGCACGTACTGGAGATTACTCAATAGTTCAGTGTGCGATATTGTATGGCTTAGAACCGAGACTTCAAAGACGTTTTGAACTTCATGGAGCATATGAGATGTTCTAGGAGTTGAAGTTTATCTTTCAGACGAATGCCTAGATCGAGAGGTATGAAACGTCCGGTAAGTTCTATGCTTGCAAGATGGAGGAGAACGGGTCTATCAGTGAACATATACTCAGAATGTCTGGGTATCCAAAAAGAACATCGAGTGTTGATGGTCAATAAAACCACTAGTTTCAAGAAGACTGGCAAGGGAAAGGGCAATGGCAAGAAGGGTAAAACCAATAAGGATGGCAAAGCAGTTGCTACTCCTGTAAGAAGCCCAAGCATGGACCCAAGATAGAAACTGAGTGCTTTCATTGCAAGGGAACTAGTCACTCGAAGCAGAACTGCCCCAAGTACCTGGCTGACAAGAAGGCGGCCAACAAAAAACAAGGTATATATGATATACATGTTATTGATGTGTACCTTACTAGCTCTCGTAGTAGTGCCTGGGTATTTGATACCGGTTCGGTTGGTCACATTTGCAACTCAAAGCAGGAACTATAGAATAAACGAAGGCTGGCAAAGGACGAAGTGACGATGCACGTGGGAAATGGTTCCAAGGTTGATGTGATCGCCGTCAACACGCTCTCTCTTCGATTACCATCGGGATTAGTGATGAACCTGAATAATTGTTATTTAGTGCCTGCGTTAAGCATGAACATTATATCTGGATCTTGTTTATTGCGAGACGGTTACTCATTTAAATCAGAGAATAAAGGGTGTTCTATTTATACGAGTAATATCTTTTATGGTCACGCACCCAATGTTAGGGGTTTATTCATATTGGATCTTGATATATTGGTGTAAAACGCATGAGGAAGCTCCATGCTGATGGACTTTTGGAGTCACTTGATTTTGAATCACTTGACACATGTGAACCATGCCTCATGGGCAAGATGACTAAAACGCCGTTCTCTGGAACAATGGAACGGGCGAGTGACTTATTTGAAATCATACATACTGATGTGTGCGGTCTAATGAATGTTACAGCGCGTGGAGGATATCGTTATTTTCTCACCTTCACTGATGACTTAAGTAGATATGGGTATATTTAATTAATGAAACACAAGTCTGAAACGTTTGAAAAGTTCAAGCAATTTCAGAGTGAAGTTGAGAATCATCATAACAAGAAGATTAAATTCCTGTGATCTGATCGAGGAGGTGAATATCTGAGTTATGAGTTTGGCAGTCACTTAAGACAGTGTGGAATTGTTTCACGGTTGACACCGCCCGGAACACCACAGCGTAATGGTGTGTCCGAACGTTGTAATCAAACCTTATTAGATATGGTGCATTCTATGATGTCTCTTGCTGATTTTCCACTATCGTTTTGGGGTTATGCATAGGGACAGCTGCACTCACTTTAAATAGGGCACCATCGAAATCCGTTGAGACGACGCCATCTGAACTGTGGTTTGGCAAGAGGCCAAAGTCGCCGTTTCTTAAAATTAGGGGGATATGATGCTTATGTCAAAAAGCTTCAGCCTGAAAAGCTGGAACCCAAAGCAGAGAAATGCGTCTTCATAGGATACCCGAAAGAGACAGTCGGGTATACCTTCTATCTCAGATCCGAAGGCAAAGTGTTTGTCTCTAAGAACGGAACATTTCTTGAGAAAGAGTTTCTCTCGAAAGAATTGAGTGGGAGGAAAATAGAGCTTGATGAGGTTATTGAACCTTTACTTCAACCAGAAAGTAGTGTAACGTAGAAAGATGTTTCTATGGAACCTACGACGGTAGAAGAGGAAGTTAATGATGATGATCATGAAGCTTCGGATCAAGGTGCTATTGAACCTCTTAGGTCGACAAGGCTGCGTAACACTCCTGAGTGGTACGGTAACCCTGTCCTGGAGGTCATGTTGTTGGACAACAATGAACCTACGAGCTATGGAGGAGCAGTAATGTGCCCGGATTTCGAGAAATGGTTAGAGGCCATGAAATCCGAGATGGGATCCATGTTGATGGACTTTTGGAGTCACTTGATTTTGAATCACTTGACACATGTGAACCATGCCTCATGGGCAAGATGACTAAAACGCCGTTCTTTAGAACAATGGAACGGGCAAGTGACTTATTGAAAATCATACATACTGATGTGTGCGGTCCAATGAATGTTACAACGTGTGGTGGATATCGTTATTTTCACACCTTCACTGATGACTTAAGTAGATATGGGTATATTTACTTAATGAAACACAAGTCTGAAATGTTTGAAAAGTTCAAGCAATTTTAGAGTGAAGTTGAGAATCATCGTAACAAGAAGATTAAGTTCCTGCGATCTGATCGGGGAGGTGAATATCTGAGTTATGAGTTTGGCAGTCACTTAAGACAATGTGGAATTGTTTAACAGTTGACACCGCCCGGAACACCACAGCATAATGGTGTGTCCGAACGTCGTAATAGAACCTTATTAGATATGGTGCGTTCTATGATGTCTGTTGCTAATTTGCCACAATCGTTTTGGGGTTATGCATTAGAGACAGCTGATTTCACTTTAAATAGGGCACCATCGAAATCCGTTGAGACGACGCCATATGAACTGTGGTTTGGCAAGAGGCCAAAGTTGTCGTTTCTTAAAGTTTGGGGATGTGATTCTTAGGTCAAAAAGCTTCAGCCTAAAAAGCTGGAACCCAAAGCGAAAAAATGCGTCTTCATAGGATACCCGAAAGAGACAGTTAGGTATACCTTCTATCTCAGATCCGAAGGCAAAGTGTTTGTCGCTAAGAATGGAACATTTCTTGAGAAAGAGTTTCTCTCAAAAGAATTTAGTGGGAGGAAAATAGAGCTCGATGAGGTTATTGAACCTTTACTTCAACCAGAAAGTGGCGCAACATAGAAGGATGTTTCTATGGAAACTACGACGGTAGAAGAGGTAGTTAATGATGATGATCATGAAGCTTCGGGTCAAGCAACTATTGAACCTTGTAGGTCGACAAGGCCACGTACTACTCCTGAGTGGTACGGCAACCCTGTCTTGGAGGTCATGTTGTTGGACAACAATGAACCTACGAGCTATGGAAGAACAGTCATGGGCCCGGATTCCGAGAAATGGTTAGAGGCCATGAAATCCGAGATGGGATCCACGTATGAAAACAAATTATGGACTTTGGAAGTATTACCGGAAGGGCGAAAGGCCATTCAGAACAAATGGATCTTTAAGAAGAAGATAGACGTAGACGGTTATGTTACCATCTATAAATCTCGACTTGTGGCAAAGGGTTTTTCACAAGTTCAAGGGGTTGACTACGATGAGGCGTTCTCACCCGTAGCGATGCTTAAGTCTGTCAGAATCATGTTGGCAATAGCTGCTTATTTCGACTATGAAATCGGGCAGATGGATGTCAAAACAGCGTTCCTCAATGGTTTCCTTGAGGAAGAGTTGTATATGATGCAACCAGAAGGTTTTGTCGATCCATAGAATGCTGACAAAGTTTGCAAACTCCAGCGATCCATTTATGGGCTGGTTCAAGCATCTCGGAGTTGGAATAAGCATTTTGATGAGGTGATCAAAGCGTTTGAGTTTATACAAGTTTATGGAGAAGCTTGTATTTACAAGAAAGTGAGTGGGAGCTCTATAGCGTTTCTAATATTATATGCGGATGACATATTGCTGATTGGAAACAATATAGAAATGTTGGAAAGCGTGAAGGAATATTTGAACAAGAGTTTTTCAATGAAGGACCTAGGAGACGCTGCTTTCATATTAGGCATTAAGATCTATAGAGATAGATCGAGACGCTTAATAGCACTTTCACAGAGCACATACCTTGATAAAGTTTTGAAGAAGTTCAAAATGGATCAGTCCAAGAAGGGGTTCTTGCCTGTGTTACAAGGTGTGAAATTGAGTAAGACTCAATGCCCAGTGACTACAGAGGATAGAGAAAAGATGAGTGTCATCCCCCATGCTTCAGCCATAGACTCTATCATGTGTGCAATGCGGTGCACAGGACCCGATGTCAGCCTTGCCATAAGTATGGCCGGAAGGTTTCAAAGTGATCCTGGAATGGAACACTGGGAAGCAGTCAAGAATATCCTTAAGTACCTGAAAAGGACTAAGGAATGTTTCTCGTTTATGGAGGTGATGAAGAGCTTGTCATAAAGGGTTACGTCGATGCAAGCTTTGACACTGGTCCGGATGACTCTAAGTCGCAAACTGGATACGTATTTATTGTCAACGGGGGAGCGGTAAGCTGGTGCAGTTCCAAGCAAAGCGTGGTAGCTGATTGTACATGCGAAGCGGAGTACATCACAGCCTCGGAGGCAACGAAGGAAGGTGTCTGGATGAAGCAGTTCATGACAGCTTTGGAGTAGTGGCCAGTGCATTGAATCCAATGAACCTGTTCTGTGACAACACTAGTGCCATTGCTCTGGCCAAGGAACCAAGGTTTCACAATAGGACCAGACACATAAAGCGACGCTTCAACTCCATCCGGTATTACATCTAGGAGAAGGACATAAATATTTGCAAAGTGCACACGGATCTGAATATTGCAGACCCGTTAACTAAACCTCTTCCAAGGGCTAAACATGATCAACACCAGAACTGCATGGGTGTTCGATTCATTACAATGTAAATCACATAGTGATGTGAGCTAGATTGTTGACTCTAGTGCAAGTGAGAGACTGTTGGAAATATGCCCTAGAGGCAATACATAAAGTGTTTATTATTATATTTCCTTGTTCATGATAATCGTTTATTATCCATGCTACAATTGTATTAATTGGAAACACATTACATTTGTGGGTAAATAGACAACACTTTGTCCCTAGTATGCCTCTAGTAAACTAGCTCGTTGATCAAAGATGGTCAAGGTTTCCTAGCCATTGACAGATATGTCATTTGATAATGGGATCACATCATTAGGAGAATGATGTGATGGACAAGACCCAAACTACAAACGTGGCATATGATCGTGTTAGTTTATTGCTACTGTTTTCTGCATGTCAAGTATATGTTTCTATGACCAGGAGATCATGCAACTCACAGATACCGGAGGAGTGCCTTGTGTGTATCAAATGTCGCAACGTAACTGGGTGAAAATAAAGGTGCTCTACAGGTATCTCCGAGGGTGTCTATTGAGTTGGCATGGATCAAGACTGGAATTTGTTACTCCGTGTGACGGAGAGGTATCTTAAGGCCCACTCGGTAATACAACATCACAATGAGCCTTGCAAGCAATGTGTATAAGTGTTAGTCATGGGATATTGTATTACAGAACGAGTAAAGAGACTTGCCGATAACGAGGTTGAACTTGGTATGGAGATACCGACGATCGAATCTCAGGCAAGTAACATACCGAAGAACAAAGGGAACATCATACGGGATTAACTGAATCCTTGACATAGTGGTTCGACCGATAAAGATCTTCATAGAATATGTAGGAACCAATATGGACATCCAGGTCCCGCTATTGGTTATTGACCGTAGAGGTGTCTCGGTCATGTCTACATAGTTCTCGAACCCGCAGGGTCTCCAAACTTAAGGTTTGGTGACGTTTCGGTAGTATAGAGTTATGTATGGTGGTGACCGAGTGTTATTTTGAGTCCCGGATGAGATCCTGGATGTCACGAGGAGCTCCGGAATGGTCCGGAGGTAAAGATTCATATATAGGAAGTCCTGTTTTGGTCGCCGGAAAAGTTTCGGGCTCTTCGGTAGTGTACCGGGAGTGCCGGTTGTGTACCGGGAGACCATCAGGAGGGTATTTCGACCCAAGAGGCTCCATGGGCTGTGGGAGATTGTTTACCAGCCCTTAGTGGGCTGGTGGAAGTCCCATAAAAGGCCCATGCAGTTTGGGAAAAAAGGCCCGAAGAGAAAAGGTGGAAAAAGGCAAAAATAGGGTGAATCCTAGTCCTACTAGGGTTGGAGGTGGAGTCCACCTCCTCCTCCTGGTTCGGCCGACTCCTTGGAGGCTTGGCCCTTGTGCCAAGCCTCCTCATCTCTTCCTCTTATATATACTGGAGGTTTTAGGGTTTTTGGGCAGAATTTTCAGCCACGTGCTGCCCGTTGCTCCAGTGCATAGTTTCTCCTCTAGATCGGATTTCTGCAGTGCTTAGACGAAGCCCTGCCGGAATAGCTCCACCACCATCGCCAGAGCACCGTCATGCTGCCGGAGAACTCTTCCTCGTCTCCGCTCTCTCTTGCTGGATCAAGACGGCGGAGATCGTCATCAAGCTGTATGTGTGCTGAGCGCGGTGGTGCCGTCCGTTCGGCAGTAGATCGAAAGGATCTGATCAAGTTCGTGGGACGGATCGTGATCAAGTTCGTGGGACGGATCGTGATCAAGTTTGCAGGATGGATCGTGACTGGATCGCTGGACGGATCATGATTGGATCGCGAAGACGTTCGACTACACCAACAACATTTCTTAACGCTTCCCGCTTAGCGATCTACAAGGGTACGTAGGTCCACTCTCCCTCTCGTAGATGCTCATCACCATGGATAGATCTGCGTGTGTGTAGGAAATTTTTTGTTTACCATGCGACGTTCCCCAACACTAAATACGAAACCTCCGAAAAGAAACCTAGATCGGGAGTTCAGCCGCTGCAAGCCTCCAGAGCCACGAAAAACCAATTGGGAGCCCGTTTCGACA
Source organism: Hordeum marinum (assembly GCA_022496015.1). Classification (NCBI taxonomy): domain Eukaryota; kingdom Viridiplantae; phylum Streptophyta; class Magnoliopsida; order Poales; family Poaceae; genus Hordeum; species Hordeum marinum. Next base: position 396,253,847 of record CM039676.1, on the reverse strand, counting down.
CCCTGCGGGAGGTTGAAACCATCACCGGAGGCCATCTTCATCATGCCGGCGGTCTCCATGACGAGGAGGGAGTAGTTCACCCTCGGGGCTGAGGGTATGTACCAGTAGCTATGTGTTTGATCTCTCTCTCATGTTCTTGAGATGGCACGATCTTGATGTACCGCGAGCTCTATTGATATAGATGAATCATATGGAGTTTTCCCCTCTCTATCTTCTTGTGATGAATTGAGTTTTCCCTTTGATGTTTTCTTATCGGATTGAGTCTTTAAGGATTTGAGAACACCTGATGTATGTCTTGCGATGCGATATCCGTGGTGACAATGGGATGTTCTATTGATGCAGTTGATGTATGTTTTGGTGATCAACTCGCAGGTTCTATGACCTTGGGAATCTATGCATAGGGGTTGGCACATGTTTTCGTCTTGAATCTCCGGTAGAAACTTTGGGCGACTCTTTGAAGTTCTTTGTGTTGGATTGAACAAGATGAATCTGAAATTGTGTGATGCATATCGTATAATCAAGCCCATGGGTACTTGTGGTCACATTGGAGTATATAGGTGATATTAGGCTTTTGGTTGATGTGTGCCTTAAGGTGTTATTTATTACGAATTCTAGGGCTGTTCGTGACACTTATAGGGATAGCTCTTAAGATTGATCGGAAAAGATAACTTTGAGGTGGTTTGGTACCCTACAATAATTTATTCATTAGTAGTCCGCTATTCGTGACTTCGGGGTGAACTCTTTGTCGCACAAGAGGTATTTACATATGATTCAACTATGTTAGTATTGTTGAGAGAAATTACACTAGTGAAAGTATGAACCCCAGGCCTTGTTTCTAAGCATTGCAATACCATTTGTGCTCACTTTTATCATTAGTTACCTTGCTGTTTTTATATTTTCAGATTACAAAAACTTATATCTACCATCCATATTGCACTTGTATCACCATATCTTCGCTGAACTAGTGCACCTATACAATTTGCCATTGTATTGGGTGTGTTGGGGACACAAGAGATTTCTTGTATTTGATTGCAGGTTTTTTTGAGAGAGACCATCTTCATCCCACACCTTACACGGGTTGATAAACCTTAGGTAATCCACTTGATGGAAAATTGCCACTGTCCTACAAAACTCTGCGCTTGGAGGCCCAAGACGAGTCTACAAGAATAAGCTTGTGTAGTAGGCATCAATGATCTATATTTACTACACTAACCCATCTCACGAAGTTCCGTTATGTTTTGTGTGATTTAAGTTTTGATGTTTTGGGTGAGATACCGATATGAGGTGAATAAGGAGAATCAAGGACGTAAGTTGTGTATGGACAAGGCACCCCCAAGGTAATACCCAAGGAAGACTCAAGAGTCTAAGCTTGGGGATGCCCCGAAAGGCATCCCCTTTTTCGTCTCCAACACTATCGGTATATCTTACTTGGAGCTATATTTTTATTCATCACATAATATGAGTTTTGCTTGGGCTGTCATTTTATTTTGTTGTTCTCTGTTAGGTTTTCTTCATAATCTTGTTTTTCAATAAAAATTTCCGAGAATTGCCTTAGGATTCTTGCATTGCTTGTTTGATGTGTGTTGTGTAAAAAACAGAAACTTTTGTTGTACTGTTTGAATTTTCATATTTACTGGAACGTGGAAAGTTTCTGAAATGTTTACACAGTATTTTCATATAAATTATTTAGCATGCCCTAAAGTTTCTTCATTTTTAGAGTTACAAAAGTATAATGGTTTTATAAATTCCTACAGACTATTCTACTTAGACAGATTGCTGTCATAGTTTTGTTATCTACTTATCCTATAGTATCCATAGACTATATTGTATTAATTGTGGAAATGATAGTATACAGTACCTAATGTTTTAAAATTATTATGCAACTTGTCTTGGTAGTACATGAAGTGTTGATTTGTTCTTATTTGTACTAATCTATCTCATGAGTTCTTTTTGAGTTTTGTGTGGATGAAGTTTTTGAGAATAGGTGAAACCGGGATGTGAGAGGATTGAGCAAGATACAAAATCTCAAGCTTGGGGATGCCCAAGTCCCCCAAGTAAATATTTCAAGAACCCTCAAGCATCTAAGCTTGGGGATGCTACAGATCCCACCTCTCTTCGTCAACTATCGGTTAGCCTATGTTGAGCCTAAATTTTTCTTTTGCTTGATATTTAAATAAAATGCTCAGATCTGAGAATCTTTATTGAGAGATAAAGTTCTCACCTAGCTACTTAATTGATTGACTTCTCATTGATCTTCACTTATATGTTTTGGGGTAGTTTTGTCATTTACTCTTGTGCTTCACTTATATCCTATGAGTAATTGGTTGAATGAAATGAATATCATAAATCTGAAATTATAGATGTTTTATATGCTTATCCCATGGGGATTAATGACTTCACATATAAGAATTCTAGGTGGTAAAATTTATTGAAAGTTAGCAAATACCGTGCTGGTCACTTGAACAATTCATGAAAGAATATTGAAGGAAGAGAGATTTCACATATAAATATACTATCTTGGACATCTTCTATGATTGCGAGCCCCATTAATTATTTTCAAAGTTGATCAAATTAGTTGAAGTTGGAGAAGGAAGAGAACGTAAATGGTTATGCTTGGGTGTATTTGTATAGAAGTTATATTGTTATGGATCCTCCAACATGTGGTGCTTGCTTAGGATCTTTTGCTAGCCAAAAATTTGTACTAAGTAGAGATACTACTTGTGCATCCAAAACCATTAAAACCAGTTTCTTGCCATGAGTGTCCACCATATCTACCTATGGATTGAATAAGATCCTTCAGGTAAGTTGTCATCGGTGCAAAAAGCAATAAAAATTGCTCCTAAATATGTATGATCTTTTATTGTAAGGGAAAATAAGCGTTGTACGAACTTGTGATGGTAAAGAAATAAAAGCGACGGATTTCATAATAAAGGTGCTATGACAAAGGGCAATACGGCGTGACGTTCCTTTACATTAAGGGTTTGCACATCCAAAATTAAAAAGCGCATGACAACATATGCTTCCCTCTACGAAGGGTCTATCTTTTAATTTCATGTATTTACTTTTATGGAAGAGTCAATAGTATTCCTTCTTAGTTAAACCTCAATTATTCTTTAGTTGGCAAGCATCATGTGGTGGGGAAAGATCCAAGCATATATGCCATTTAAATATATTTGATCATGAATTGTTATTGTTAAAAATTATCTATATGATAAATAAGCTAGGAGGCAAAACTTTATGCCCCTATCTTTCTCTATGTACGACGGATGCGATGTGCTCTAAAAATATGCTTTGAGGGTTAGCAATCACGGAAGACTATATGATAGTTGAGTATGTGGAATTTGCTAAATCAAAGCTCTTACATAGACCCTTCCTGAAAATAAGATGAATCTCAATTTTTTGGTGACTGAAAGCATAGTTTGTTAGGTTTCAAGAAACTCTATGGTCTATAATTTAACATGTGAATAGCTTGTTACTTCATCATGAGAAGTTTTCTGAGATGAGCTACTGTTTATGATATGTAATGATGCTACAAAAGTGTTTGGAACTATCATTGATCAAATTTATGCACTATGCTAGCATTCACACTTCATAAATTATTTCTTTTATCGTTTACCTACTCAAGAACGAGCAGAAATTAAGCTTTAGGATGCTGATACATCTCCAACATATCTATAATTTATGAAGTATTCATGCCATGTGAGGAGGGAGTAGTTCACCCTCGGGTCTGAGGGTATGTACCAGTAGCTATGTGTTTGCTCTCTCTCTCTCTCTTGTGTTCTAGAGATGTCATGATCTTTATGTACTGTGAGCTTTATTAATATGGAGAAATCATATGGAGTTTTTGCCTCTCTATCTTCTTGTGATAAATTGAGTTTTCCCTTTGAAGTTTTCTTAGTAGGATTAAGTATTTAAGGATTTGAGAACACTTGATGTATGTCTTGTGATGGGATATCCTTGGTCACAATGGGAAGTTCTATTGATCCACTTGATGTGTGTTTTGGTGATCAACTTGCGGGTTCCGTGACCTTGGGAATCTATAAATAGGGGTTGATACACGTGTTCGTCTTGACTCTCCGGTAGAAACTTTGGGGCACTCTTTGTAGTTTTTTGTGTCGGATTGAACCTGATGAATTTGAAATTGTGTGATGCATATCATATAATCAAACCCATGGGTACTTGTTGTGACATTGGAGTATCTAGGTGACATTAGGGTTTTGGTTGATGTGTATCTTAAGGTGTTATTTTAGTACGAACTCTAGGGCTGTTCGTGACACATATAGGGATAGCTCATAACATTGATTAGAAAAGATAACTTTGAGGTGGTTTCGTACCCTACAATAATTTCTTCATTTTTTCTACGCTATTTGTGACTTTGGAGTGAACTCTTTGTCGCACGTGAGATATTTACATATGATTCAACTATGTTAGTATTGTTGAGATAACTTGCACTAGTGAAAGTATGAACCCGAGGCCTTGTTTCTAAGCATTACAATACCGTCTGTGCTCACTTTTGTCATTAGTTAACTTGCTGTATTTATATTTTCAGCTTACAAAAAACTATATCTACCATCCATATTACATTTGTATCACCATCTCTTCGCCGAACTAGTGCACCTATACAATTTACCATTGTATTGGGTGTGTTGGGGACACAAGAGACTCTTTGTTATTTGATTGCAGGGTTGTTCGAGAGAGAGGATCTCCATCCTACGCCTCCCATGGATTGATAAACCTTAGGCATCAACTTGAGAGAAATTTTCTACTATCCTACAAAACTCTATGGTTGGAGGACCAACACGAGTCTACTAGAAGAATGTTGCGTAGTAGACATCACATGTCTATCTGTTCCTCCACTCCCATTATGTTTCTTTTCCCAGAAAGAAATATGTGGCGCTTTGGCTCTTTGTATGATGTATCCGCTTTCTTATCTTAGCTTTTTCTCGGTTAGGTAGACATGTCCTTCACATAGAAAACTTGTGCCACATCATTGGCTAGAACGAATGGTTCTTCTATTTGCCCAAGATTGTTGAGATCCACTATTGTCATTCTGTACTATGGGTCTACCATTACCCCTCCTCTAGTCAGATTGGCCCATTTGCACCGAAACAAAGGGACCTTCAAATCACTTCCATAGTTAAGTTCCAATATCTCTTCTATGTAACCATAATATGTGCCCTTTTACTTGGTGTTTGCTGCATCATCAAAGCGGACAACACTGTTTTGGTTGGTGCTCTTTTTATCTTGGGAGATCATGTAAAATGTATTCCCATTTATCTCGTACCCTAGGAAAGTCAATATAGTCGAAGATGGTCTCTTGGCCAACAAGTACAAGTGATCTTCAACATTGTCGTCATTCATGAGATGTGTTTGCATCCAACTGCCAAAAGCCTCAGTGTGTGTCCATTGAATCCAATGGTCACACTTCTCCGGGTTCTCCGAGCGTATAATATGCATGTGTTCCTCGATATACGCGGTGATCAAGGTAGAATTTTGTAGAACTGTGTAGTGTGCTTGCGCCCAAGAATGCCCGTCCATACACATTATTGATTTTGGTCCAAGCATGCCTTTGCCATGCAGTTTCCCCTCATGCCACGACTGAGGAACACCAATCGTCTTAATGTTAGGAATAAATTCAACACAAAACTCAATAACTTCCTATGTTTCATGGCGAGATGCTTCCTTCTGGCCTAGCACGGTTACGAACATATTTCTATAAGACTCCCATGAACCTCTCAAAGGGGAACATATTGTGTAGAAATACAAGACCCAGAATGGCAATCTCTTCGACTAGGTGAACTAGGATGTGCGTCATAATATTAAAGAAGGATGGTGGGAACACCAACTCGATAGTGACAAGACACTGGACCAAATCACTCTGTAAGCTTGGTAGGATTTCTGGGTCAATTACCTTATGAGAAATTGCATTGAGGAATGAACATAGCTTCACAATGGCTAATCGAACACTTTCTTGTTGAAGCCCCCTCAACGCAACCGGAAGCAATTGCATCATCATCACGTGGAAATCATGAGATTTTAGGTTCAAGAATTTTATCTCTGGCATATTTTTTATTCCCTTTATATCTGATGAGAAGTCAGATGGTACCTTCATACCGAGCAGGCATTCAAAGAAGATTTCCTTCTCTGCTTCGGTAAGAGCGTAGCTGGCAGGACCTTGATTCTACTTAGCATGCATACCATCGTTTTCGTGCACACGTTGCTGGTCCTCCCATACCTCCGGTGTATTTTTGTCCTCCCATACACACCCAGGAAGCCTAGCAGGTTCACACAAAGATTCTTTGTCACGTGCATCACGTTGATTGCACAGCGGTCCTCTAGGACATTCCAATATTCTAGCACTCAAAATAAAGATTTCTTCTTCCACATGGGTGCGCGTCCCTAGCGTTAGTCGGAACAGATTGTTCTCCAGGACCCTTTCCAAATATTACTTGTAAATACTTGGCCATATCAAGTATGTCATCACCAGTATAGAGGAAGGGCTTCTTTCGTTGACGTGCCTCCCCTTTGAAATGCTTGCCTTTCTTTCTTAAGGCATGCTTGGCCGGAAGAAATCGACGATGTCCCACGTACACATTCTTCTTGCATTTGTCCAAATATATACTTTGGGTGTCATCTAAACTATGCGTGCATGCATGGTATCCCTTGTTTGTCTGTCCTAAAAGGTTACTAAGAGCAGGCCAATCATTGATGGTTACAAAGAGCAACACTCGCAGGTCAAATTCCTGTTGTTTGTGGTCATCCCACACACGTACACCTTTTTTATTCCACAGTTGTAAAAGTTCATCAACTAATGGCCTTAGGTACACATCAACGTCGTTGCCGAGTTGCTTAGGGCCTTGGATGAGCACGGACGTCATAATGAACTTCCACTTCATTCACAACGAAGGAGGAAGGTTATAGATACATAGAGTCACATGCCATGTGCTATGCTCGCTGCTCTTCTCCCCAAATGGATTACTGCCATCTGCACTTAAACCAAACAATAAGTTCATTGAGTCATGTGTAAAGTCCGTCCACTGATACGTCCATTTTGCATCATGTTTTCTTGCTGTTATTTATAATGTTTTTATCCATAATAATGCGTTTTGGAGTAATTTAATTTGCAAGGAACACACCAAGAGGGAGAATTCCGGCAGCTGGAAATCTGGACCTGGAAAAGCTACATCAGGCTACCTATTCTGCACAACTCCATAAAGCTGAAACTTCATGGAGATTTTTTATGGATTATTTAAGAATTATTGGATCAAATAACTACCAGAGGGGGCCCACCAGGTGGGCATAACCCACCTGGGCACGCCAGGGAGGCCAGGCGCGCCATGTGGGTTGTGCCCTCCTCGACCCTCCTCCGATGCCCATATTCTGGTATATAAGTCATTTTTACCTAGAAAAAAAATAAGAGGAAGGGCTTTCTGGACGAAGCGTCGCCGCCTCGAGGTAGAACTTGGGAAGGAGCACTTTTGCCCTCCGGCGGAACGATTCCGCTAGGGGAACTTCCCTCCTGGGGGAGGGAATCAACGTCATCATCATCACCAACAACTCTCCCATCTTGGGGAGGGCAATCTTCATCAACATCTTCAACAACACCAACTCCTCTCAAACCCTAGTTCATCTCTTGAGTTCAATCTTGTTACCGGAACTATAGTTTGGTGATTGTGGGTGACTAGTAGTGTTGATTATGTCTTGTAGTTGATCACTATTTGGTTTATTTGGTGGAAGATTATATGTTCAGATCCATTATGCTATTTAATACCCCTCTGATCTTGAGCATGATTATTATTTGTGAGTAGTTACTTTGGTTATTGAGGTCACAGGAGAAATCATGTTGCAACTAATCATGTGAATTTGATTTGTGTTCGATATTTTGATAGTATGTATGTTGTGATTCCCTTAGTGGTGTCATGTGAATGTCGACTACATGAAACTTCACCATATTTGGGCCTAAGGGAATGCATAGTGGAGTAGCAATTAGATGATGGGTTGCGAGAGTGGCAGAAGCTTAAACCCCACTTTATGTGTTATTCCGTAAGGGACCGATTGGATCCAAAAGTTTAATGCTAGGGTTAGAATTTATTCCTAATACTTTTCTCGTAGTTGCGGATGCTTGCGGGAGGGGTAATCATAAGTAGGAGGTTTGTTCAAGTAAGAGCATCACCTAAGCACCGGTCCACCCACATATCAAATTTTGAAAGTACCAAATATGAATTAAACCAACATGATGAAAGTGACTAGATGAAATTCTGGTGGACCCTTAAGAACGTTTTGCTTATCATAAGAGACCGTTTTGGCCTGTCCTTTGCCTCAAAAGGATTGGTCTACCTTCCTGCACTTTTGTTACTATATTAGTTACTTGCTCATTATAAATTATCTTGCTATCAAACTACGTCGCTACCTACAATTTCAGCACTTTTAGACATTACCTTACTGAAAACTACTTGTCATTTCCTTCTGCTCCTCGTTGGGTTTGACGCTCCTACTTATCGAAAAAAGCTACAATTGATTCCCTATACTTGTGGGTCATCAATGGATCATCATCCACTCTCTCTTGATTTTTCTCCATTTCCACCCATCAACGGGTACTCTAAACTTCCCATCTTTCTTACGATCTTCTTCATACCATCACAACGACTTGGCATGATCTTCGTTTTGGAACAAACGTTTCAAACATGGTATTATAGGAGCATACCACATCACCTTGGCAGGAATCCTCTTCGTTGGGCGCTCGCCCTAAACATCATCACCAGGGTCATCATGACCGATCGTATATCAGAATGCATTGCATACCGGGAATGCATTCAAATTATCATACTCACTACGATAGAGGATGCAGTCATTACAGCATGCATGTATCTTCTGCATCTTGTTTGCTTTGTATGTACTTTCGGGCAATTCTTCATTATTTTCAGCAACTTTGGAAGCTTCTTCTTCATTATTTTCAGCAACTTTTAAAATGCCTTGTCAGCTAAACCATTCTCTACCTTCCATTGTAGCAATTAGAGAGTGGTACCGAGGTTTGTGTTGTCATCTTTTCAATTTGGGTCCAACACTTTTTGTGATTCTCTAACATGCGCTGCAACTTCAACTTGTCCTTTTCATTTTGGCAGTTTCTCTTTGCATCAGCAATGGTCCGACCAAGATCATCAGTGGGCTCATCTGATGCATCAACTTCTTCTTCTTCATCATCTTCCCCCATTGTACTACCATCATATTCAGGACACACGGGATAGTTATCATCCTCCTCCTCTTCTTCATTCTCTTCGATTAGAACCCCTGTTTCTTTGTGCTTGGTCCAATAATGCCATACATGAAACTGGACGTAACTTGGTGGACGTGAATCTGTATTGAGCTAGAGTAAGTCCTATCATTCTTACACACACCACATGGACAACACATAAAACAATCCCGCTTGTTTGCCTCATCCGCACGCAAAAAAGTCTGCACGCCATTAATGAACTGGGGAGAGCGTCAGTCAACGTACATCCATTGCCGGTTCATATTCATTACACAACACCAAAAAGACCAAATTAATACAAGTTCATACACACTTATTCTCATAAAACAACATAAAACTATCTAGCTAAAACATTTTAAATGCAACAACAAATGTGATCAAAATAGCAACTAAGGTAAAAATTGATCCAACAAAACAATGATACCAAGCCTCTTTATTAATGGCATATTTTCTAATCTTTCTAATCTTCAAGCTCATTGCATGCATCTTGATCTTGTGATCATCGATGACATCGGCAACATACAACTCCAATTTCATCTTCTCTTCTTCAACTCTTTTCAATTTTCCTTTCAAATCCTTGTTTTCTTTTTCAACTAAATTTAACTTCTCAACAATAGGGTCCATTGGCATTTCCGGTTCAACTACCTCCTAGATAAAAATATCCATGTCAACTTGATAGGCATAATTGTCATGAACATGAAATGCAACAAATAGCTATAAAAGTGAATATACCACATCTGAATCGTAAACTAGACGAGAACTAACGGGAACAAATATCATAACAATGGCACTATATATAACAACAATCATACAAGTAAGAAAACTAGGCAAGTAACTATCTAAATCATACAAATACGATTTTATTTATAAAATAATAAGAACACAAGAAGAGGCTCACCAAGGTGGTGCCGGCGACGGGACGGTGCAGTCGATTGATGGTGGTTAGGACGGGGACGAGAAGGCACACTAAGTAAACCACACCTAAAAATATGTAAACTAAGGAGTTAATTTGAGCTCAAATTGCATATAAATAAAAAAACTATCACATAACTAAAACCAAAATAAAACCCACAAATCACTATACTTATAAAGCATTGCATGAGATGATCTAGAAATAAAAGATGAAAGGACAAAGTTGCTAACCTTTCTGAGCACTTGGATGGATTGGGGTGCCTTAAATCTTGACAAATCTTAGCAAAAATGGAGGTATGAACTCGAACTAGGGGAAGAAACAGAGAGGGGAGTTCGACTGGAGAAAACAGAGAAATGGAGTCGGGCTAGACGAAGGGTTTATATAGGGAACCTTTTAGTCCCGGTTGGTTAAACAAACCGAGACAAAAGGTCAATCTATAGAACCGGTTTTTATCACAAACCGGGACTACATGGGGGCCCCAGGTTGACACCACTCCTTTAGTACCAGTTTGTGATACAAACTGGGACTATATGTTCCAAATGAACCGGGACTAATGGACTGACCGTTACTAGCCATTAGAACCGGTACTAATGGCAACAGTAGTCCCAGTTCAAACCCAAACCGAGACTAAAGGTAGAAACGAAAGGCATGTTTTCTACTAGTGTTTATTTCCTCCACAAAATAGATTCTGGTAAAGCTTAGGTGAAGCCTTGCTGGGATAATGCCATCTCCACCACGACCACGTCGTCATGCTGCTGGAGATCTCATCTACCTCTTCGCTCCCTCTTGCTGGATCAAGAAGGCGGAGATCATCATCGAGCTACATCTGTGCTGAACGAGGAAGTGTTGTCTGTCACTGCTAGATGGTGACGGATCATGATTGTATCGCGGGATGGCTTGCAATTTGGATCATGAAGACGTTCGACTACATCGACCGCTTTTCATAACGCTTCCCGCTTAGCGATATAAAAGGATATGTATATTCACTCTCCCTCTCAGAGATGCTCATCACACAGGATAGATCTTCCATGTGCGTAGGAATTTTTTGTTTCCCATGCAACGTTCCCCAATAGTGCTATCAGAGCTAGGTCTATGCGTTGATGAGATCACAAGTAGACCACAAAGGAGTTTGTGGGAGTTGATGCTCAGATTGCTTCCTCCCTTGACATTTTCTTGATTCAGTGGTATTGTGGGATGAAGTGTCCCAGACCAACCATACTCGTCCACGTACGAGAGACCGGTTCCGTCGACTGACATGTGACTTTGTTGCATAAAGATGGCTAGCGGGTATATGTCTCTCCCACTCTAGTTGAATTGGATTTGACATAGGCAGTCCTTGAAAAGGTTGAATAGCAATTTTTATATCGCCGTTGTGGTTTTGTGTAGGTAAGAATCGTTCTTGCTAGATACCCGTAGCAGCCACGTAAAACATGCAATAAAAATTAGAGGACGTCTAACTTGTTTACGCAGGGTATGTTGTGATGTGATATGGCCTATTACATGATGAGATATATGTGATGTATGAGATGATCATTTTTTGTATAGAATATCATGACTTGCATGTCGATGAGTATGACAACTAATAGGAGCCATAGGGTTGTATTTATTTATTTTCGCCGTTTTTGCTTTACTTTATTGGTATGAGTTAGCAATATTTGTAGAAGCAACAGTTGGCGCGACAACCTCTTGGCGACATGTTGATGGAGTTCAAGATGATGGAGATCATGGTGTCATGCCGGTGATGATGGAGATCATGCCGGTGCTTTGGAGATGGAGATCAAAAGAACAAGTTGATGGCCATATCATGTCACTTCTAATTTGCATGTGATGCTAATCCTTTTATGCATCTTATTTAGCTTAGGATGACGGTAGCATTATAAGGTGATCCCTCACTAAAATTTCATGATAAAAATCAAGTTCTCCCCGAGTGTGCACCGTTGCAAAAGTTTGTCATTTTGAGACACCACGTGATGATCGGGTGTGATAGACTCTACATTCGCATACAACGGGTGGAAAGCGGTGTTGCACATGCAGAATACTTGGGTTAAACTTGACGAGCCTATCATGTATAAACATGGCCTCGGAACACAAGAGACCGAAAGGTCGAACATGAGTCATATAGTAGATATGGTTAACTTGGAGATGTTCCCCATTTAAACCACCTCATCTCATGTGATGATTAGACTTGGGTTGGTGAATTTGGATCCCGTATCACTCAAATGACCAGAAGGATGTCAATTTCAGTGGGAGTTTTTTAAAGTAATATGATTAACTAAACTCATTATCTTGAACAATATTCTTAGTAACCTTTGCAAATTTATGTTGTAGATTAATGGCTCGCGTAGTAGTTCCCCTGAATTTCAATGCGTTCCTAGAGAAAGAAAAGTTGAAAGATGATGGAAGTAACTTTGTAGACTGGGCTAGTAATCTAATGATTATCCTCACGACTTCCCAAAAGTCTTATGTCCTTGATGTACCGCTTGGTGATCCACCCTCTCCGGTGTCGTCTGAAGATGTTGTGAACGCCACGGAGGCACGTTCTGGAGATTACTCAATAGTTCGATGTGCAATGTTGTATGGCTTAGAACCAGGTCTTCACGGACTTATTGAACGTCATGGAGCATATGAGATGTTCTAGGTGTTGAACTTTATCTTTGAGAACAATGCCCAGATCGAGAGGTATGCGACCTGCGATAAGTTCTATGATTGCAAGATGGAGGAGAACGATTCTGTCAGTGAACGTATACTAAAAATATCTGGGTATTTGAACCATCTAGATGAGTTAGGGATGCCCCTTCCGTCGGAGGCGATCACTGATAGAGTTTTTCAATCATTGCCACCTAGCTACAAGAGATTCGTGATGAACTATAACATGCAAGGGATGAACAAGTCAGTCGTGGAGCTATTTGCGATGCTGAAAGTCGCAGAGTCTAAAATCCAGAAGGAGCATCAATTGTTGATGGTAAATAAAACCACTAGTTTCAAGAAAAATTTCAAGGGAAAAAATGGTAACTTGAAGAAGAGTGGCGGAGCAGTTGCCCCTCCCGTGAAGAAACCCACGACTGGACCCAACCCAGAAACTGAGTGCTTTCATTGCAAGGGAACGGGTCATTGGAAGCGGAACTGCCGCAAGTATCTAGCCAACAAGGAGGCGGCCAACACCAAACAAGGTATATATGATATACATGTTATTGATGTGTACCTTACCAACTCTCGTTGTAGTGCTTGGGTATTTGATACCGGTTCGGTTGCTCACATTTGCAACTCAAAACAGGAGCTACGGAATAGACGAAGCCTGGCTAAGAACAAAGTGACAACATGGGAAATGGTTCCAAGGTTGATGTGATCGCCGTCAGCATGCTCCCTCTTCGATTACCATCGGGATTAGTGATGAACCTAAATAATTGTTATTTAGTGCCTACGTTAAGCATGAACATTATATCTGGATCTTGTTTGTTGCAATGCGGTTACTCCTTTAAATCGGAGAATATTGGTTGTTCCATTTATATGAATAATATCTTTTTTGGTCATGCACCCAATGTGAGGGGTTTATTATTATTGAATCTCAATAGTGATGATACACATGTTCATAACATTGATGCCAAAAGATGTATAGTTGAGATAGTGCCACTTTTTTGTGGCACTACCGCTTTGGTCATATTGGTGTAAAATGTATGAAAAAGCTCCATGCTAATGGACTTTTGGAGTCACTTGATTTTGAATCACTTGGCGCATGTGAACGATGCCTCATGGGCAATATGACTAAGACCTCGTTCTCTGGAACAATGGAATGTGCAAGTGACTTGTTGGAAATCATACATACTGATGTGTGCGGTCCAATGAGCATTGAGGCACGCGGTGGATATCGTTATTTTCTCACCTTCACTGATGACTTAAGTAGATATGGGTATATTTACTTAATGAAACACAAGTCTGGAATGTTTGAAAAGTTCAAGAAATTTTAGGGTGAAGTTGAGAATCATCGTAACAAGAAGATTAAATTCCTACGACCTGATCTACGAGGAGAATATCTGAGTTATGAGTTTGGCAGTCACTTTAGAAAATGTGGAATTATTTCACGATTGACACCACATGGAACACCATAGCGTAATGGTGTGTCTAAACGTCATAATCGAACCTTATTGGATATGGTACATTCTATGATGTCTGTTGCCGATTTGCGACTATCGTTTTGGGGTTATGCATTAGAGACAGCTACATTCACTTTAAATAGGGCGCCATCAAATCCGGTGGAACGATGCGATATGAACTGTGGTTTGGAAACAAACCAAAGTTGTCGTTTCTTAAAGTTTGGGGATGTGATGCTTATGTCAAAAAGCTTCAGCCTGAAAAGATGGAACCCAAAACGGAGAAATGCGTCTTCATAGGATACCCAAAAGAGACAGTTGGGTATACCTTCTATCTCAGATACAAAGGCAAAGTGTTTGTCGCTAAAAATGGAACATTTTCTAAGAAATAGTTACTCTCGAAAGAATTGAGTGGGAGGAAGATAGAACTTGATGAGGTTGTTGAACCATTGTTTCAACCAGAGAGTAGTGCAGCACAGAAATATGTGTCTATGGATCCTACATTAGTTGAAGAGGAAGTTAATGATTATGATCATGAAGCTTTGGATCAAGTTACTATCAAACCACATAGGTCAACTAGGACGCGTACTGCTCCTGAGTGGTACGGCAACCCTGTCTTAGAGGTAATGTTGTTAGACAACGATGAACCTACGAGCTATGGAGAAGCGATGATGGGCCCGGATTCCAACAAATGGTTAGAGTCCATGAAATACGAGATGGGATCCATGTATGAAAACAAAGTATCAACTTTGGAAGTATTACCTGAAGGGCGAAAGGCCATTCGGAACAAATGGATCTTTAAGAAGAAGACGGACGCGGACGGTAATGCCACCGTCTATAAAGCTTGACCTGTGGCAAAGGGTTTTGCACAAGTACAAGGAGTTGACTACGATGAGACCTTGTCACCTGTAGTGATGCCTATGTCCATCAAAATCATGTTTGCAATAGCTGCATTTTTCGATTATGAAATTTGGTAGATGGATATCAAAACAGCGTTCCTTAACGGTTTCCTTAAGGAAGAGTTGTATATGATGCAACCAGAAGGTTTTGTCGATCCACAGAATGCTAACAAAGTTTGCAAACTCTAGCGATTCATTTATGGACTGGTGCAAGCATTTCGGAGTTGGAATATTCACTTTGATGAGGTGATCAAAGCATTTCGGTTTATACAAGTTTACGGAGAAGGTTGTATTTACAAGAAAGTGAGTGGGAGCTCTATAGCGTTTCTAATATTATATGGGGATGACATATTGCTGATTGGGAACAATATATAAATGTTGGAAAGTGTGAAGAAATATTTGAACAAGAGTTTTTCAATGAAGGACCTAGGAGAAGCTGCTTTTATATTAGGCATCAAGATCTATGGAGATAGATCGAGACGCATAATAGGACTTTCACAGAGCACATACCTTGACAAAGTTTTGAAGAAGTTCAAAATGGATCAGTCCAATAAGGGGTTCTTTCCTATATTGCAATGTGTAAAGTTGAGTAAGACTCAATGCCGAGTGACTGCAGAAGATAGAGAAAAGATGAGTGTCATCCCCTATGCTTCAGCCATAGGCTCTATGATGTATGCAATCCTGTGCACAAGACCCGATGTCGGCCTTGCCATAAGTATGGCCGAAAGGATGCAAAGTGATCCAGTAATGGACCATTGGACGGCAATCAAGAATATCCTTAAGTACCTAAAAAGGACTAAGGAAATGTTTCTCGTGTATGGAGGTGATCAAGAGCTCGTCGTATAGGGCTATGTCGATGCAAGCTTTGACATTGATCAGGATGACTCTAAGTCCCAAACCGGATACATATTTATTCTTAATGGGGGAGCAGTAAGCTAGTGCAGTTCCAAGGAGGGCATGGTAGCTGATTCTACATGCGAAGCGGAGTACATCACTGCCTCGGAGGCGGCGAAGGAAGGTGTCTGGATGAAGGAGTTCATGACAGATCTTGGAGTATTGCCAATTGCTCTGGCCAAGAACCAAGGTTTCACAAGAGGACCAGACACATAAAGCGACACTTCAATTCCATGTGCGATTACATCAAGAAGGAGGATATAAATATTTGTAAAATACACATGGATCTGAATGTCGCAGACCCGTTGACTAAACCTCTTCCAAGGGCTAAGCATGATCAACACGAAAACTGTATGGGTGTTAGATTCATTACAATGTAAATCACATAGTGATGTAAATCACACAGCAAGTGTGAGACTGTTGGAAATATGCCCTAGAGGCAAGAATAAAGTGGTTATTATTATATTTCCTTGTTCATGATAATCTTTTATTATCCATGCTCTAATTGTATTGATGGGAAACTCAAATGCATGTGTGGGATACATAGACAAAACTGTGTCCCGAGTATGCCTCTAGTAGACTAGTTGTTTGAACAAAGATGGTGACGGTTTCCTAGCCATATACATGAGATGTCGTTTGATAACAGGATCACATCATTAGAAGAATGATGTGATGTTCAAGACCCAAACTATGAATGTAGCATATGATCGTGTCAATTTATTGCTATAGTTTTCTGCATGTCAAGTATCTATTCCTATGACCATGATATCATGCAACTCACTGACACCAAAGGAATACCTTGTGTATATCAAACGTCACAACGTAACTGGGTGTCTATAAAGATGCTCTATAGGTATCTCCCAAGATGTCTGTCGAGTGGGCATGGATCAAGACTGGGATTTGTTACTGCATGTGACGGAGAGGTATCTCAGGGCCCACTCAGTAATACAACATCACAATAAGCCTTGTAAGCAAAGTGACTAAAGTGTTAGCCACGTGATCTCGTATTATAGAACGAGTAAATAGACTTGTCGCTAACGAGATTGAACTAGGTATAGAGGTACCGACGATCGAATCTCGGGCAAGTAACATACCGAAGAACGAAGGGAACAACATACGGGATTAACTGAATCCTTGACATAGAGGTTCAACCGATAAAGATCTTCGTATAATAAATAGTGACCAATATGGGCATCCAGGTCCCGCTATTGGTTGTTAACCATAGATGTGTATCGGTCATGTCTACATAGTTCTTGAACCCGCGGGGTCTGCACACTTAACGTTCGGTGATGCTTCGGTAGTATTGAGAAATATGTGTTGGTGACCGAAGGTTGTTCGGAGTCCCGGATGAGATCCCAGATGTCACGAGGAGCTACTGAATTGTCCGTAGGTAAAGATTTATATATAGTAAGTTGGTATTTGACTGCCGGAAAAGTTCCAGAATTTACCGGGGTTACAGGAAGGGTTCTGGTGGTCCACCGGGTGGGCCCACCCAACCCAAAGGGATCCATGGTCTATGGGAGGAGATAGACCAGCCCCTGGTTGGATGGCCGACCCCCCTCCAAGGCCCAAGTGGATAGGGAAGTGGGAAAAGGAAACCCCAAAGTGGGGGAAAGGAAAACCAAGTAGGAAAGGGAGTCCTACTCGGAGTAGAATTGGTGGGAGGCTCCACCTCCTCCCACTTCGGCTAAAGCCCCTAGGGGAAACCCTAGGGCTGCCTCCTTCCCCCTCCCTTGTTTATATACTAGAGGAATAGAGCCCCAATGTATAAGGCCACATTCTAGTTCTCTATTCTATAGTTCCTCCACCAAATAGATTCCGGTAAAGCTTAGGCGAAGCCCTGCCGAGATAACTCCACCACGACCACCACCCCACTGTCATGCTGCTGGAGATCTCATCTACCTATTCGCTCCCTCTTGCTGGATCAAGAAGGTGGATATCGTCATCGAGCTGCATGTGTGCTGAATATGGAGGTGCCGTCCGTTCGGCGATAGATCAGGATGGATCGTGGGATGGCTAGCGATTTGGATCGCGAAGACGTTGGACTACATTCACCGCGTTTCTTAACGCTTCCCGCTTAGCGATCTACAAGGGTATGTAAATCCACTCTCCCTCTCGTAGATGCTCATCACCATGGATAGATCTTGCGTGTGCATAGGAATTTTTTTGTTTCCCATGCAATGTTACCCAACAAGACACCCTTGCGACCATCCTCAATAAAGATCGGGTGACTGGGCACGTCAAGGGGAGTGGTAGGTCACCTTATCCCTCGAGGTGGAGTCACATACCTGTATTATGTGGGAGAAACCATGATTATGGTAGAGGGATCTGACATGGACATAGTCAACCGAAAGTCCGTCCTTCTTTCCTTTGAAGCCATGTATGGACTTAAGATATATTTTGACAAGAGTGAGCTTGTATTGTTCAGATTTTCCTAGGCCAAGTAATAGTGGATCAAGGATAATGTTAATTGCAGGTTGATAGTCTTCCCCATACAGTATTTCGGGATTCCTCTATCTGACTCGAGGGTTTCTTTTGAGCTAGATTGACCCTCTTATAGGGAATATTGCTACGCAAGCCATGTCCTGGTGTTGGTGGTTTACTTCCAAGGGAAGTTATACGTTTATCATTGACTCTAATATCTCTAGCTTCCACATGTATGTGATGTGGTTATATGTTCTACAAAAGGGAGCGCATAGTTCATTGGATAAAGACCTCTTGCATTTCTTTTGGCAGGCGATGAACTAGTGACAAAAATATGGCATGGTGAAGCAGGCCGACATCTACGTGCCAAAGGTCCTATGAGGGTTGCGCATCCTTGCCTAGTATCATATGAAGGTGGCCATTGATAATCCCCAAGTGCAAGGAATGTAACATCCCAAATTTTGGAATGTTATAATAAATATTAGAATGAGTGTTTGTTTGATTGAGTGATTGAAAGTGAGTGAAATTTGAAACTTTTGAAAGTTTAATGAGAGCGAATGAAATGACTTTCCAAAAACTTTCACTATGCACGAATTCAAATTCATTTCATCACAAAATCCAGAGTGAAGATGATATGACTTCTTCCATTTAAAGAAATGAAAAGGGATTTGAAAAAAAAATGGTCTGAATTTCATTTGAAAATATTTCAAATTCAGAAACTTTATGCAACTCAATGATTTTGATGAGAGAGGATAAAAGCACTTCTTCAAATTATATGAAATATGAGTTGGAAGTTTAAAAGAAGGATATGAGAGTGAATTTGAAAATCTATGACTTATTCCTTTTGGGATCCATTTCATAATTGGTTCCAGTTTAAATTTTCAAAGTATTCAAACCCTTTGACAAAATTTGAGAGGAGTAATATGACACTCCACACCAGGGGTTATTTTGTCAAGTATTTGAACCATAAAACCTAGGGGGTTATTTGAAAATTTATTGCAAAAGAATTAAAATCAATTTAGGCATTTTGTGAAAATATTATTTTTCAAAGTATTTAATTTGGCCGTGAAAAAATGTTCATTAAATTGCATATATTTCCCTGGTCATTTCCGTATAAAGATCTTCAATTTTGGGAGAGTATTGTTTATCATAAATCAGTTTTTAATGCTCTGAAAATTTATAAAAGGAAAAATGTTTAAAGTCCACTGGCCCACAGCCTTTAAGTCCCGAAGTCCCTCCGCACCGACCGACCGACGCCATTGATATCGCCCTCTCTCTCTCACCGTGGGTCCCACAGACCGACCGATAACGCCACCGCGGTCGTCCCCTTCCTTTCATCCCTCCTCCCATTACTTCGCCGGAGCAAAATCACCGCCCGGATCTCTCTCCCTTTTCCTTCCCCGAGCTCCTGACCTCTCCTATAAATAGAGGAGCTCGGCCTCATTCGATCTTCCCCAAAACCCCTACCAGCCCCTCACCCGAACCATCACAATCGCTCGCCGGAGTTCCCCTCTGCCACCACCATTCCGAGCTCGTGGAACTCAATGCCAACGCCCCCAACCATCCCCACCACCACCAAGCTTCACCATAGACTCGCCATCGTTGCCTGGACCTCCCCTCTGCTTTAGCCAACCCCCGGAGCGATGCCTACACCAACCTCGTCGGGGCCCTGCCCCAACAGAAGCTCTACAAGCTCGAGGTGCTCGCCTCCGACACATCCTAGCTCTGAAGCCGATGCCAATCGATGCCGGAGGTTCGCCTCCGTCGACTAGACACCTCCCTCACCGCTGAGGATCACCGAAGCCCCATCTCCGATGTCTTTGTCGCCACTGCCTCGCCGGAATCTTCCATCGCCGGTGACATAAACATGTGAGCTCACCCCCTCTCCTCTGTAGACGTTGGATCTGGATCCAACGATCCATATTAGATGACTTAAACAGCAAAACTTTTCCTCTAAGGCCCGACCATCCGCTCGCTAGCACCCACGCGCACACACCGGTAGCCAATAAGAAACCGCCACGTGTACCCCTATCCGTTAGGATAATTTTTCTTTTTTCTTTTTATTTTCTTTTATAGATTTAGTTCTGTTTTTGTTTTAATAATATATTTTATGTTTTTCATTATTTTAATTTGATTCTTATTTGCATTGTGTCACAAATTTCATGTAGTTTCTGTAGATACCAAGTTTGACCATATTTGATTCAAATCTTGTTTTTTGAATAACATGAGTTTAAAAATTTATTTTTGAGTGATTCTTTTTGCCACCGTTTTGTATTAGTTAGGTTTATCATACAACACTGTTTGAGAATTTTTAGGATAATTTAGATTAGGGTGTTTAACTAAAATAGAATCTGTTTATACCTAATAGGATTTAGTTAGTTTAACTTTTGTTTTAGTTTTCTTTAGTTCAGTTGTCCAATATTAGGTGACTTATTTTCTGTTAATAAAAATAGTTTTGTTTTGTTTTATATCCTAATGATATAGGAAACTATATTCTTCTTCATTAGGAAATGTTTTATAAAACAATTTAGTTTTAGTAGTATTTCTTTTCACAAATGTTCTAAAGGATTTAATTCTTTTTTTCTAAATAAAAATTATTTTTAGTATTCTTTTCTGTTAAGGATTGTTTTGTTACTAAAATTAGTTTTGTCTTGTTTTATATTAGTAGTAGTTTAGCCACCAAAATTTAGAGCCCATTACTTTGTTTTGTTTTTCTTTGTTGTATTGCTCTAGTATTGCTTGTTGATTTCTTATTTGAAAATCTCTTTGTTTTTATGTTATTTTAATATTTTAATAGTTTTATTTTTTTTCTTGTTGTTAAGTTTATTAGGCTAAAACCTATGTTTTTTCGAGTGTTGTTTTTCATAATTCTTAGTTGTTCTTCAAAAGTAAGTCTTCTTGCAAGTAAAATATTTACAAAAATACTTTTGTTATATTTTACTTTGTTTTTTTGTTTGTTACTTTTGAAGAAAGGATTTATTGGTAGAGAAAACCAACCCTTGGTTGTGTTGATGAAATTTTGATTTGAGTTTTGTCTTAAGTATTTCCTTCATCACAACCTTGTTGCTTTTAGTTTTGTGTTGTCTATTGATTGTTAGTATTGATTGCTAGAAGTGTTTGCTTATGAATGCAATGTTTGATTGTACAGATTTTCATCGGAGAGTGACGAATAGTTTATCAAGTTATTTCTGAGAGCAATATTATTTCTTCATCAACAGTACATGCAAGTTCACTTTGACCATCTATTTCATACCTATGTTTTATTGCATGTAGTGATATCCTTCAACAAATCCCTCCAGTAGTGTTATTGAAATTCTTGTAGTTGAGTAGAATGCATGAGGTAGGAACCCACCACTTGTTACTAAAGCCCCGGGAACATTAGTTATTTTTATGCTATGCTAAAGTAGACGAGGTTTGTATGAGTGTTCGTGAGTGGTGTGAGGAGGACTCTACGTCAAGACGACAACTTCATGAAGGCATCTTCAAGTCTTGCATCTTCAAGACCTCAAGACTTCAAGACTCGAGAAACAAGTTTTCAATACACACTACTGGGTGAAGGATGGTTGATTGGGCATCCCTAGAGTAACCAGTGGATGGCCGGGATGCATGGAGGCGCCATGACATCTTGCGGAAAGCTTCACCCAGACTCAAAGAGACAGATGAATACTTCATTCCCGGAAGCTTACCTGTGTAGCCACAAGTCATTATGGGCTCTGGCTTGGTTGATCTTTGTTATGACTCTGGCTGGGCAGTGCTACGAGATGTAGTCGACGTTAGGAATGGATGGGCACTGACAGTAGTGAGGGAAACACTCTGAAAGACCATGTTTCATTTGTCCTGTTCTCAAACACGCGACAGTGCAAGGACTTACCAAAAGGGAACGGATCTTGTGGGTAAAGTACACAACACTCTACAGAGTTAAACCTAATCGATTAGCCGTGTCCCCGGTTAAGGACAATTTGAGCTTCTAGACTTGGATCTATCTATGAACTCTCAACACTGGACTGATAATTAATTGTGGGCAACTTATGATACTTGTGGCATTTAGACATCGGTTGGAGGAACCATGTCATGTTAGGTAACTCTATAGTGAAAATTCCTGATATTCCTTTGTTGTAGGAAAATAAAATAAAATTAGCTTTTATGCAAAAAATCAGACATAGAGTCACAAAGCCTTTGCATATAGAATAGTATTTACCTTCTATTTTTCTGCTATGGTGATCTTGCTGGTACATTCAATCTACTGACCTACATGGCTGCAACGTCTTATGTTGCAGATAAGCTCTACGACGGGTAAGGGTATGATTCAGGGTTATGGTCTGCCCTCAAGCTGCCGTTGGTGTTATTGGGACTCCATTCCCCTTTATTGTTTCCACTGAGATTTTAAGGTATATATCAGTTTTACGTTAATTACATGTGATTGCACTTTGATATATATATTGGTGTACTATGTGTGCCTACATACTGATGTAGGGATGGCATAGAACACACAGAGGCTTGACTCGTTGAGTCGGGTCGCTACAGAAATGGGATCAAAGCACATGTTGACTGTAGGAGGTGACCCTAGAAACTGGAAAGCCCTTAGGAAACGATTTCTCGAAAAACTTTGTTTTCAAAAGACCCTTTACTTCTCATCTTATTTGAGCTTTATCAAATGATGTCTCTTACATCAAATAGTTAGAAAATACCCGTTTCCCTTTGACCACACTACAGATGAACTAAGACCACTTCAAGAAGGACAAGATATCGAAAAAACTGATGGTCACTTCAAAGTAAAGAAGATTTCACCATGCATTAGAAGAGTTGAAGCTACACGAGTTGAAGACTGTGAAGACCCGAAGAAATTGAAGACCATGAAGAATTTCCAAGATATTATGCCCTAGAAGACCAAACCCCTGTTGTATACTTATGTTAGATACGATGATTTGTGAGCTGTCATTTATGTGTAAATTTTTTTGACAGCCACAACTAAAATCTATTTTCAAATCCATTGTTTGTATTGTGTGTATCCCCTCCTTTCCCTCTCTTGTATCTCATCCCAAACCCTTGGACCCA
Organism: Hordeum marinum; assembly: GCA_022496015.1. Lineage (NCBI taxonomy): Eukaryota > Viridiplantae > Streptophyta > Magnoliopsida > Poales > Poaceae > Hordeum > Hordeum marinum. The sequence goes on along the minus strand of CM039676.1, from coordinate 396,230,324 downwards.
ATAGATGCTGAATGAAGCTAGACTCGTGTATTCCGGAGCGATGACTCGATTAGAGACAGAAGAATGGATTTAGAACATGGAGGATCATCTAAGGAGTAACCATGTTGCAAGGAACGAGATGGCCCAGTATGTTTTTCGGTACTTTGCAGAAGGTGCTGCACATTGGTGGAAGATGCATGAAGGTACCCATGATACACAAGCAACAAGCACTTGGGAAGAATTCAAGATGACTCTGCAAAAATCTCATGTTGTCACCAACACCCAGAAGCCCCGTCTCAAATATGTGAAGAAGATTTGCGCATGCAAGATATGTGGAGAGATAGGACACACCCACGAAGAACACAAGGATGGATGTCCTTATTGTGAAGAAAATCACCCTGCTGAGGAATGCCCAACTGGGCTGGTGACATGTTTCTTGTGTCAAGGAACTATGCATTACCCGGCTCAATGCCAAATGTACCCCAAGGTACAAGAAGTCATCAAGCAACAGAAGGAAGCCATGAAGGAAGCCTTCAGAGAAAATTAGGAGAACTTGTGATGAAGGAAGATGTTGAAGACCCTAATGGAGAAGGCCTAACCAGATTTTACTCCAATGCCTGCTATTCATGTGGAGAAGAAGGACATTTCTCACAGGACTGTACGAAGGAAAGAAAAGAGTATCTGGGAAACTTTCCGACAGAAGAAGTGTTGTTTGATCCACAGGAAATTGAAAGTTTGCTCGGAACAAAGAAGCCCAGGAAGAGAAACCGAAGGCGTTCTCAAAACAACCCAATTTCTGCACAGAAGGATTCGAGTCAGATCATGTGTTTCTGGTGCAAGAATTTAGGCCACTATGCCGATAAATGCCTAGAGAAGTAGGTTAAACATGAGTAGTTTGAGTTTTGGATTTTGGAAGTAATAAATGTAATAGGTAATACTCTTACCATTTTGAAGTTATGTAACGGAAGCTCGGAGTTTGTAATAAAATTCATGAGATCAATGGAATTTATGATGTCATGATTCTCCTGTGTTGAATTATATGAGTTCCCACTCTAAGAACAAAGATCTGTGACCAATTTTAGAGGATACGAGAAAATATGGTCTATGCAGGCATGCATGCATTTCATTTTAAGTGTGGTAGCAACCACAGGGACAAATGAATGAAGAAAATATCATTCATGTTAAGGAGTTTGGATAAGTGAATACAGGTGAAGAGAATGTGGAACCATATCCAAACTATGTGGATGATAACCTTTGTGAAAACGTGTCTCTGAAGTTGGAATATTGAGAAAAGGAATGATTGTGACGAAACCATACCCAAGGTTAAACAGACCAATGGAAAGGAAAATGAATTCCACAGAGTGGAATCTAGACAATAATAAGTCTATGATTGTTACCTCAAGGGTATGATGGAGTGAACTGAAGGTAATGTTGGAATATGGAACGATAGTAACCCCAAGAGTGAGTTAAAGCTATCCAAGTATTCAAGTGAACCCAGAAATCACTGACCTCGGGATTGATAAAGATCAACCCCTACCTTTGTGAAGGAAGAAACTTGGAAGAAGCTACGATTGATCAACAAACGTTTTTCTTTCTTTCTTAGGAGTATACGAAAACCTGAGAGTTATGAAGAAACGATAGATGTTTTTCCTTAGCTTGCAGAATCAATGGATTTATCTGAACCTCGTTCGTTGACAAGAGAAATTTCTGCAATGCTTGTGAGTAAGCTCAAGTGTTAGAATATGAGATTCACTAAACCTTATACAAGGTAATGATTTTCGTGCGACATGGCTTGGCCACCATGACGACCTACTCTTATCATTCCCTTGCTATTCAGAATGGTAAATCATAGTGACTTACCCATAGTAAAGAGATGATGTTCTTTTGAAGCTTTTTGTTTAAGCCTTAGAATGGTATGAAGTAAACCTCTTGTACATGACAGTTGTTGTCACACGTAGGAATTTTATGGTGAGGAATGAAGCCAAGACCCATTTCACTACAGGATAACCACAAATGGTAGACCAACATGAGATATTCGATAAGTTATTTAGACTAATCACAAGACTTGTCACCTAAGAAGACCCAGTATCGGAGGAAATACATTTTGGTATGAGAACACAAGATTTTGATTTAAAAGGAAGAGCTTCACCGAAGGAGCTGTCGTGAAGTATGTGAAGAGACAGATGCACCCAGAGGACTGCCATAATTTTGAAGGACCAGTAACTCTCATTTTAAGTGTGGTAGATCCCACACCCCTTTGGTCAATGGATTTACTAGAAGACCCCCAAACCCTAACCTATTATCTCTGGTCCTTTCGAATCTCGAGGATGAGATTCATTTTAAGTGTGGTCGGTTTGTAACATCCCAAATTTTGGAATGTTATAATAAATATTAGAATGAGTGTTTGTTTGATTGAGTGATTGAAAGTGAGTGAAATTTGAAACTTTTGAAAGTTTAATGAGAGGGAATGAAATGACTTTCCCAAAACTTCCACTCTGCAGGAATTCAAATTCATTTCATCACAAAATCCCAGAGTGAAGATGATATGACTTCTTCCATTTAAAGAAATGTAAAGGGATTTGAAAAAAATGGTTTGAATTTCATTTGAAAATATTTCAATTTCAGAAACTTTATGCAACTCAATGATTTTCATGAGAGAGGATAAAAGGACTTCTTCAAATTATATGAAATATGAGTTGGAAGTTTAAAGGAAGGATATCAGAGTGAATTTGAAAATCTCTGACTTATTCCATTTGGGATCCATTTCATATTTGGTTCCAGTTTAAATTTTCGATGTATTCAAACCCCTTGACAAAACTTGAGAGGAGTAATATGACACTCCACACCAGGGGTTATTTTGTGAAGTATTTGAACGATAAAACCCAGGGGGTTATTTGAAAATTTATTGCAAAAGAATTATAACCAATTTAGGCATTTTCTTAAAATATATTTTTTAAAGTATTTAATTTGTCCAGGAAAAAATGTTCATTAAATTGAATTTATTCCCCTGGTCATTTCAATATGAAGATCTTCAATTTTGGGAGAGAATTGATTATCATAAATGAGTTTTTAATGATGTGAAAATTTATAAAAGGAACAATGTTTAAAGTCAACCGGCCCACAACCTTTAAGTCCCGAAATCCCTCCGCGCCGACCGACCGATGCCACTGACGCTGCCCTCTCTCTCTCTAACCGCGGGTCCCACTGACCGACCGATAACGTCGCCGCGGTCGTCCCCTTCCTTTCCTCCCTCCTCCCATTACTTCGCCGGAGCAAAATCATCGCCCGGATCGCTCTCCCTTTTCCTTCCTCGAGCTCTTGATCTCTCCTATAAATAGAGGAGCTCGGCCTCGTTCGATCTTCCCCAAAACCTCCGCTAGCCCCTCACCCGAACCATGACAATCGCTCGCCGGAGTTCCCCTCTGCCACCACCATTCCGATCTCATGGAACTCAATGCCGCCGCCCCCAACCATCCCTGCCACCACCAATCTTCATCGGAGACTCTCCGCCGTCGCCTGGACCTCCCCTCTGCTTTAGCCAAGCCCCGGAGCGACGCATACACCAACCTCGTCGGGGCCCTGCCCCAACAGAAGCTCTACAAGCTCGAGGTGCTCGCCTCCGACACCCCCGAGCTCTGAAGCCGACGCCAATCGACGCCAGAGGTTCGCCTCCGTCGACTGGACACCTCCATCACCGCTGACGATCACCAGAGCTCCATCTCCGACGTCTTCGTCGCCCCTGCCTCGCCGAAATCTTCCATCGCCGGCGACATAAACATGTGAGCTCACCCTCTCTCCTCTGTAGACGTTGGATCTGGATCCAACTATCCATATTAGATGACTTAAACAGCGAAACAATTTCCTCTAAGGCCCGGCCATCCGCTCGCTAGCACCCACGCGCACACACCCGTAGCCAATAAGAAACCGCCACGTGTACCCCTGTCCGTTAGGATAATTTTTCTTTTTTCTTTTTTATTTTCTTTTACAGATTTAGTTCTGTTTTTGTTTTCATCATATCTTTTACGTTTTTAATTATTTGAATATGATTCTTTTTGCATTGTGTCACAAAGTTCATCTAGTTTCTGTAGATACCAAGTTTGACCATATTTGAAAAAATTAAATTAAATACAAACAGATTTGATTCAAATCTTGTTTTCTAAATAACTTGAGTTTAAAAATTTATTTTTGAGTGATTCTTTTTGCCATTGTTTTGTATTAGTTAGGTTTATCATACAGCATTGTTTCAGAATTTTTAGGATAATTTAGATTATGGTTTTGAACTAAAACATAATCTCTTTAGTACCTAATAGGATTTAGTTAGTTTAATTTTTCATTAGTTTATTTTGAAATCTGAATTAGTTTGACTTTTGTTTTAGTTTTGTTTAGTTTAGTTGTACAATATTAGGTGACTTGTTTTCTTTTAATAAAAATAGTTTTGTTTTGTTTTATATCCTAATGATATAGAAAACTATATTCTTCTTCATTAGGAAATATTTTATAAAACAATTTAGTTTTAGTAGTATTTCTTTTCACAAATGTTCTAAAGGATTTAATTCTGTTTTTCTTAATGAAAATTATTTTTAGTATTCTTTTCTGTTAAGGATTGTTTTGTTACTAAAATTAGTTTTGTCATGTTTTATATTAGTAGTAGTTTAGCCACCAAAATTTAGAGCCCATTAGTTTGTTTTGTTTTTCTTTGTTGTATTGCTCTAGTATTGATTTCTTATTTGAAAATATCTTTGTTTTTCTGTTATTTTAATATTTTAATTGTTTTATTTGTTTTCTTGTTGTTAAGTTTATTAGGCTAAAACCTATGTTGTTTAGAGTGTTGTTTTTCATAATTCTTAGTTCTTCTTCAAAAGTAATTCTTCTTGCAAGTAACATATTTACAAAAATACTTTTGTTATATTTTACTTTGTTTTTTTTGTTTGTGACTTTTGAAGAAAGGATTTATCGGTAGAGAAAACCAACCCTTGGTTGTGTTGATGAAATTTTGATTTGAGTTTTGTCTTAAGTATTTCCTTCATCACAACCTTCTTGCTTTTAGTTTTGTGTTGTCTATTGATTGTTAGTATTGATTGCTAGAAGTGTTTGCTTATGAATGCAATGTTTGATTGTATAGATTTTCATCGGAGAGTGATGAATAGTCTATCAAGTTATTTCTGAAAGCGATATTATTTCTTCATCAACAGTACAGGCAAGTTCACTTTGACCATCTATTTCATACCTATGTTTTATTGCATGTAGTGAAATCCTTCAACAAATCCCTCCAGTAGTGTTATAGAAATTATTGTAGTTGATTAGAATGCATGAGGTAGGAACCCACCACTTGTTACTAAAGCCCCGGGAATATTAGTTATTTTTATGCTATGCTAAAGTAGATGGGGTTGGTATGAGTGTTCGTGAGTGGTGTGAGGAGGACTCTACGTCAACACGAGAACTTCATGAAGGCATCTTCAAGTCCTGCATCTTCAAGACCTCAAGATTTCGAGACTTGAGAAACAAGTTTTCAATACACACTACTGGGTGAAGGATGGTTGATTAGGGATCCCTAGAGTAACAAGTGGACGGTCGGGATGCATGGAGAAGCGCCATGACATCTTGCGGAAAGCTTCACCCAGACTCAAAGAGACGGATGAATACTTCATGCCCGAAATCTTACTTGTGTAGCCATAAGTCATTATGGGCTCTGGCTTGGTTGATCTTTGTTGTGACACTGGCTGGGCAGTGCTACAAGATGTAGTCGACGTTAGGAATGGATGGGCACTGCCAGTTGTTAGGGAAACATTATGAAAGACCATGTTTCATTCGTCCAGTTCTCAAACACCCGACAATGTGAGGACTTACCAGGAGGGAAAAAATCTTGTGGGTAAAGTACACAACACTCTGCAGAGTTAAACCTAATCGATTAGCCGTGTCCCCAGTTAAGGACAATTTGAGCTTCTAGACTTGGAGACTGATAATTAATTGTGGTCAACTTATGATACTTGTGGGCATTTAGACATTGGTTGGCGGAACCATGTCATGTTAGGTAACTCTATAGTGAAAATTCCTGATATTCCTTTGTTGTAGGAAAATAAAATAAAATTAGCTTTTATGCAAAAACTTAGATACAAAGCCACAAAGCCTTTGCATATATAATAGTATTTACCTTCTATTTCTTCTATGGTGATCTTGCGGTACATTCAATGTACTGACCTACATGGCTGCAACATGTGATGTTGCAGATAAGCTCTACGACGGGTCAAAGTATGATTCAGGGTTACGGTCTGCACTCAACCTGCCGTTGGTGTTATTGGGACTCCATTCCCATTGACCGTTTCCACTGAGATTTTAAGGTATATATCAGTTTTACATTAATTACATGTGATTGCACTTTGATATATACATTGATGTACTGTGTGTGCCAGCATACTGATCCAAGGATGGCACAGAACACACAAAGGCTTGACTCATTGAGTCAGGTCGCTACGAGGAATCATCGTAGCAATTTCCAAAGGTGGAAGTGATAAGTATGGAGTGTTGAACTCACAAGGAGCTAAAGGTAAGACCAATATTCTCTAAAGTCCTATCTGCCACCGATACGACTCTACGTACACCGAACGTTTGCTTCCATCTAGAAACAGGAAATAAAACTACGTTGTGGGTATGAAGTGGATTGCTTTGCATGATATCGAAGAACTAAAATATAAAAATAGTTGTTGTTATCATAATATTACAATATATAACAAATAGCGAGTGTGGAATAATGATGAGTTGGTGTGCGGAATTATCCTAGGCAATTGTTAACAAGATCGGAAATCATTATTACAATTTTATATGAGGGAGAGGCGTAAGCTAACATACTTTCTCTACTTGGATCAAATGCACTTATGATTGGAACTCTAGCAAGTATCCGCAACTGCTAAAGATCATTAAGGTAAAACCCAACAATAGCATTAAAGCATCAAGTCCCCTTTATCCCATACGCAACAACCCCCTTACTCAGGTTTATGCTTCTGTCACTCAAGCAACCCACTATAAGCAAATCATGAACGTATTGCAACACCCTATAGCGGGAATCCTTCACGTGTGCACGGCATGGAAGGCACCATAGGGCAGCACCAAAATAAACATACAACTCAAACCAATCTAGATCATCAATCGACCAAAAGGACAAAATTACTCAACTCAAAACATCATGGAAACACATCATTGGATCATAATATGTAGTATAAAGCACCATGTTCAAGTAGGTGATTACAGCAGGGTGCGGGAGAGTGGACCGCTAGAAGGAGATGAGGATGGTGATGAAGAGGGTGATGTTGATGAAGACGAACACCGCGGCGATGGTTCCCCCGATGGCACTCCGGCACCATCGGGAGAGAGGGGAAGAGGGTCTCCCCCTTGTGCTTCCTCCTCCATTGCATCCCCCTCTGTGGGGAGAGGTTCTCCCTCTAGTCCGTGGCCGCCATGGTGTTGATGGCCCCTCCGGGACAATGAAGATGGCCTCCCGTGATGGTGACCCCCTCCCGTAGAGTCCCGGAGGGGGTCAAGATTGTTTTTTCGTGACTCTTGAGGTGTGAGGCAGCGGAACTCCCGATCTAGGTTTGTTTTTGGAGTTTTTGGTATTTATAGGAATTTTTGGCGTTGGTTTCACGTCAAGGGGGTTCTCAGGGAGTCCTTAAGCCACAAGCACCCTCCCGGGGGTAGGGCACGCCCTAGTGGCTTGTGGCGGCCTCGTGGCAATTCTGGCCCAACTCCAACGCTTCATGGGTCACTTTTGGTCCACAAAAAATCATACTAAATTTTGAGCCCATTCCGAGAACTTTTATTTCTGCACAAAAATGACACTGGTAGTTCTACTGAAAACAACGTTAGTTCGGGTTAGTTCTAATAAAATCATATAGAATTATTGTAAACATGGCATGAATACTTCGTAAATTATAGATATGTTGGAGACGTATCAGCATCCCCAAGCTTAATTTCTGCTCGTCCTCGAGTAGGTAAATGATAAAAGAAATAATTTATGAAGTGTGCATGCTAGCAAGTGCACAAGTTTGATCAATGATAATTCCAGTCACTTTTTCTAGCATTAATATAAACCATAAACAGTAGCTCATCTGATAAAAATTCTCATGATCAAGGAACGAGCTATTCACTTGTTTAAAATATAGACCAGAAAGTTTCTTGAAAACCAGCAAACTATATTCCTAGTCATCGAACAATAGCAATTCATCTTATTTTCAGGAAGGGTCTATGTAAGAGCTTTGTTAGCAAATTCCACATACTCAACTATCATATAGTTTTCCATGATTGCTAACTCTCAAAGCATATTTTTAAAGCAAATGGCATCCATCGAACACAAAGGAAGATATCGGCTTAGAGTTTCGCCTCCCAACTTATTTATCATATAGATAATTGTCAAAAATAATAATTCATGATCAAATATATTTGGTTGGCCATATATTCTTGGATCTCTCCCCACCACATGATGATTGCCAAGAAAAAAAGGCAAAATATAGCAAGTGGTGAAGATCACGATGACTCTTGTATAAAGGTAACTACTAGAAAATAAAAGATAGGCCCTTCGCAGAGAGAAGCATAGGTTGTCATGCGCTTTTTGTTTTTGGATGTGCAAACTCTTCATGCACAGGAATGTGACGTTGTATTTCCCTTTATGTCAACATCCTTTATTATGCAGTTCGTCGCTTTTATTTCTTTGTCATCACAAATTCGTACAACACTTATTTTCCCTTACAATAAAAGATCTTACATATTTAGGAGCAATTTTTATTGCTTTTTGCACCGATGACAACTTACTTGAAGGATCTTATTCAATCCATAGGTACGTATAGTGGACTCTCATGGCAAAATTGGTTTAAGGATATTTGGATGCACAAGTAGTATTTCTACTTGGTGCGGAAGTTTTGTCCAGTATGAGGTGGAAGCAAGCACCACATGTTGGAGGATCCAAAACAATATAACTTCTATTCAAATATACCCAGGCATAACTCATTACATTGTCTTCCTTGTCCAATTTCAACTAATTTGCTCAAGTTTTAAAAATAATTAATGGGTATTCACAGTTATAAAAGATGTCCATGATGGTATATCTATATGTGAAATCTCTCTTCCTTCAATATTCTTTCATGAATTATTCAAGTGACCAATGCGGTGTTTGCTAACTGAAAGTCCGTTATATCGACTAGAGGGGGGTGAATAGGCGATTTTTACAAATTCATCACTTGAGGAATTTCAACGTGAGGAATTTAAAATGTGATGAATAACTAGCAGCGGATTAAGTACTCAAGTGCATGAGAAACATAGCGACATCATAGTCATCATGATGAAATGAAACACGCAAAGATTACAAGTAGCGTGATATAGGATAAGCAGGTGAGGACAAGGTAACTTGAAGAATTGAGGTGAGGAAATTGTGAAAGTCTTCAGTCAAATTCTTCAAACACTAAAGATCAATTTCATCAACAAGTATACGAGGAATAGAGGGGTTGAGGAAATAGAACCAGGTAGTTCGATGAAGACAATGGTTTGATGACCCAGTTCCAACTGTTCTGACAGTACGTCTGGTTTGGAGCGGCCTGGTATTTAAACCAGAGGACACACAATCCTAGGACACTCAGTCCTTACCGTATTCTCCTTGAGCTAAGGTCACAAAGTCCTCGCCCAACACTTGTGGTAAGTCTTCAGGGTAGACTTCCAAAACCCTCACAAACTGGTCACTCGGCGATCCACAATTGACTGCTGGATGCTCTAGACCAAGGTCACTTCGTGATCCCCAATTGACTGCAGCATGCACTGGACCATGACGCCTAACCTTCTGGAGGATACATAGTCCTCAAAGGTAACAAGCGTCGGTTCCACACCGGAACAATTTCTTCTGTGATGCTCAATCACTTTGCGTTTGGTGGTTTGGATTTGGGCTTTACCTCACTGATGATTTTCTCTCAAAGTCCTCGGAGGATGGGTTGCTCTCAAATGACAGTGTCAGTTCTCTCTTTGAGCAGCCAACCAACTAGTGGTTGTGGGGGTGGCTATTTATAGCCAGGGTGCAACCTGACATGATAAGACATAAATTCCCCCAATGATATGATCGTTATGTGAATAAGATGATTGGCGACAGATGGCGCCAAGCACAGCAACAGTCGGAATTTCGAACTATTAAACTCCTCAGGCTTATCATGTTCCTCACTTGTTGGCAATTCGCACTAGCAAAATCCTAACTCCTCAGTCAGATCAATTTCATCAAAGACCAGAAGAACATCATCTTTGTCACTGAAGAACTTGACTGAACTGTAAGAGATTTCGAAAGGGTTCCCTCGAAGGATTGGATTGGTTGAGGCTTTTGGAGTTGAGCATCAGTTGGAAATTTTCCTTAGTATTACCTTGACCCTCTTTAGCAGTACGGTGTTTCCTATGAATCAAAAAAAGGAAATGAAACTACGAAAACAAAAGTCTTCATGCTTCATTGTCCTCATTCATCTTCAAGGTCACACCAGCTTCTTCATTTTCAAAGTCTTCAGGGAATACCAAAGTCTTCAGCAAAGTCTTCAGTTGAGGACATACTTTTTTAGGGGTCGGTAATCTCTGAATATATCAAACTCCTCATCAACCTATAGAGCCTGTGTACACTCACAAACACATTAGTTCCTTAACCTATAAGTCTTCAATACACCAAAATCACAAAAGGGCACTAGATGAACTTACAATGTCCCCCTTTTTGGTGATTGATGACAAATAGGTTAAGTTTTCAACGGGGATAATACTATGAAGTGTAAATACTGAGTTTGAGGAATTTGATTGCAAGATATTGAATAACTCCCCCTGAAGATGTGTATATTTGAGGAATTTGCTTTGAACTGCAAATGCACATGGCAGGTTAAAAACATGGAGAACTCCCCCTATATCTTGTAATTCATACACGCATTTAACATATGATATGAAGAATTTGAAATGCATGATGAAAATGGTGTCTGACAAAATTCAGCATGCATGTATTAAGGTGCTTGAGGAAATAAGCATGCAGAAAGCAGTTCAAAAGAGTCAAACCACCATCGGACTTAAGTTTAGAACTCAACCAACAAAAGCTTCAGAAGAGAAAGAGTTGTAACTTAAACAAGGAACATCCCATATAGAGAGAGACCCATTTGAAGACTAACTCAAATCCCACCTTTGTCATCGAAGACCAAAAGGGAGGAAAATTGAGGACTAACGCCCCATGAAGAATTTCATCTTGTTGGTGAGGAAGGAGCGCCAGCGTTGTCGGGGTCGTTTGTCGATGTAGGGCCTGTCGCAATGTTGTCAATGTCGTCAACTTCATCCGTCTCACGTGATGAAGAATATGAACTTGTAACCATCTGAGGAAATTGAACCTTCTTGAATTTCTTCTGAGGAGGATCAGACCAATCAAAGTTTTGCTGAAAGTCCATGTCCTTGAGTTCCTCAAGAGTCTTGAGGTGTGCGAGAATGGCCCATGCGCGTTTGAAGATTTCATGCACATGGTAGTGATTTTTCCTCATAGGATTCTACGTCACAGTCCTGTTCTGAACAATGGAAGCAAGCTGATGCTTCACCCACTTGTGATTGCGATCAACCTTCTGATGTAGACTTATGAGAAGCTCACGATCAGTCATCACACGAGGGGAAGACTCTTGAGGCTTTTGCAGCAGAATCCTAGGTAGCAGTGTCATCATTGGTGGAGTAAGATGCAACTTTTTGAAACTGATCATCCAATGGATGAGTACCTTCATCAATGACATCTTTTCCTTTTCCTTCAACTAAGTGAATTGTGCTCTTGAGGACTTCAATCGGGGGCAAAAAGGCGAAGTGATTCTGGAAGTCTGCCTTGAAGGGAACTGAAGACCTTGATCCGATGAATTTCATGATCCAGGGAGCATAAGGCTTCAGTTCAAATGGGGCAAGAGCTACATTTGCCAATGTCCTCATGAAGAAATCATGAAGTTGATGGGAATCCCATGGATGATGTTGAATAGCATGTTCTTCATGACTCCCTCCACTTCTTCTTCTTCAAAGTTGTGGCCCTTCTGAGGACATAGGGTGTTGGTGAGAATGCGATAGACCGTCCTAGGCACATAGAGAAAATCCTTCACAAGGAAGGTTGTCCATTGAGGTTTTTCCAGGAGCCAACGGCTTCATCAGCACTTGCATCAGTTGGTTGGGTAGAGCAGGTTCATCAAACAGGTAGTGAGCTTCTTCTGAAGGAATTGCAACTAGGACTGACCGAAGCAATTCGGATGCTAGAGCAGTGAGGTGAGTAGATCCGATCATCTAGCCCAAGACCCACGAGTTGATGTCACAAGCATCACCTGTGATGTGTAGAGTGGCATATAATTGAAGAATTAGCTCTTCATTCCAATCGCAGATGTCCACACAGAAAGGAAGAATTCCTGCATCGTGAAGAACTGAGAGCACCGGCGTGAAGGATGGAATTGTTTCCATATATGCATGAGGAATTTGATGGTGCTCGAAGACTTTCTTCTTGTCAAACAGTACTAATGCATAGTAATTCATCTGTGTTGGAGTCCAGAATCTGGTGCTACCAACTCTTGCTAAGTCATATGGATTGGGCCTAGTGAAGAATATGTGCTCATTCAAGAAATTCGACTTGAGGAATTTGGGGCGCTTTGAGCCTTTGAATGTCATTCTAGACTTTGGCTGAAGGTTTGGCTTGAAGTGGCCCTTAATATCCATAGGCATAGGAGGAATTTCTTCCGAGTGAGGAATTTGCGTAGTAGTTTCCTCAATGGCAGTTGGAGCAGCAATGTCATCAGCTGATGCATCTGGAATTTCTTTAGTGACTGTAGCGGCCAAGTCATCAGATCCTTTGTGAATTTCTTCAGTCTGGGCTGGGGACTGAGGAATCTGTGACAGAGGAGTGGTCATTGGGGTATTTGGGTGAGCAGCTTCCCAATATTCATCATTGATGACAGGAGCTGTATTGCCACTGTCCACGTCCTCATCAATTTCTTCAACATCAGCTTCTTCAGCAGTCAACTGAGGCTGAGGTGATGATACCTGTGGAGTTGAACCATTTACTTGCACTTCAATTTCTTCATCAATCTGCTTTGAGGTAGCAGCAGATTGATCCTTTTCTTCTTGGTCATCATTCGGCATGACGTAGTCAACACCGAATGGCACTTTTTCATAGGATGGTGCTGAGGAGATTGGGGTAGCATCAACTGGTTCTGTTGAAGAACTTGGTAGTGTCTTCAATTTCTTCACAGCTAAGGAATCTGAAGTTGATGCTTTCTGTTTCAGTGCTTTATTCTCAGCAGCCTTAGTCTTCTTCGCTTCTGATGCAAAAGGAAGGTTGATTGTCTTCACCCTTGAAGATTTTGTGATTTTAGCGAAGGGTGAAAGGGTAGCAGTTTCTTCAGGTATGACTGATGTAGTCGTCCTTGTGGGTTCAGTTTCATGATGTGCAACACTGGAGGTTGCTCTGGCAGGTTCTACAGGAGTCTGACTTTCTTCAGCTGCGTTGGCAGTTTCTTCCGCAGGCCGAGTAGATTCTTCAGCCTGAGGAATTTGTGGTTGCGATCAATATGCAACCCTTGAGTTGTGATCATTGATGACTTTATCAGCTATATTGATGAAGCGAACCTTTGCACCTTGCCAATCAACATAGTATCTATTGAATTCCTCACTGAGGGTTTTTGATCTCAGACTGCATCTTCACAAGTTCCTTAGGAGACAACTTCAGAACATTTTTCTTCAATAAATTCTCTTTCTTGTACTAAGCCTTCTTGGTTTGTCTGGCCTTCTCGTACTTCCACTTTTCTTCAGCTATAAAAGCAGTGAGCACATGATCTAGACCAGGAGGCAGCTTTAGGTCATCAATTGGCGTTTTGGGATCCTTGTGCCAGATATCAATGAAGTTCACCACCATTTTTGGATCTAGCAAAATAGGAATTTGAGTGCCCTTTGCTTGAGACACTAGTTCTTGCTTGTTTCTGATGATTGCAACCAGTTCCTCATCATCAACTTCATCTGAGGAATCTGATGGTATTGTGAATGCCACCTTCTTGGGTTGAGGACTTGGTCGAATGCCTCATCTAGCAGTTGCTTTCATTTTCATCAGAGAGGCACTGGTTGAGGAATGTGCTTGGGTTGAAGAACTCGTTGATGCCCCTGAAGCAATTGAGAATCCCTCTGTCCTCTAACATGATGCAAGCTGCACTAGAGTTGAGGACATTGCAGCAGCAGCAGAGGACTAAGCAGCTACTGAACCAGCGATTGAGGCCTTTGAAGACCGAGCTTGAGGAATCTACTGTGATGATTTTGAAGTTGAAGAATTTGACTTCACAGCAGATTTCTTCACCATAGTTTTCTTCGGGGCACTTGTAGAGGCTCCGATAGTGGCAGAAGCAGCAGCAGAGTCTTCATTGAATTTTTTCACAGCCTCTTTTGCTTTCTTCGCCAGCTTGTCTTGTTTTTTCTCCCATTCATGAGGAAAGTCATTACCATTCTTGAGACTAGTTGGATCATCTATTTGATTTGGAGCCAAAGGTGGCCTGCTGCAAAGGGGTTTAACTACGAATTTCATCATGTACTTAGGAGTGACATAGCCAATTCTTTCCACTCCTTTGCCCATCTTCTCTCAATTTTCCGTCGGCGGATCTTTCTCTACCTAGTTGTCTACTTGCCACGTGTTTCTTCATCAAGCGTGGATTATTCCTCATACAAGTCATCGGGTGTCTCAAAAGCAGTCCGCACATCTGGTTTCTTTCCACCTTTCTGTGGCTTCTTTCCATCAGCCATTTTCTTCGGTTGAGGATTCTGAACTCTTGAAGATTCTGAAGAGGTGCACAGTTTTTCCTCAAGAAATGCTGCAAATGAGTTAAGTTGATGAGAACCTAGTGATTCATCAGCGGACATGTTTTGTACATGTGAACAGAGTATAGGTGTGAGGAATTTGAAGAGGTCATATGCGTTCTTAGAAGTTTTTCAATAAAATCAAGTGTGAGGACTTTGACCATATGTGTCTTGAGGATTTTCACTAAGTGTTCTTTGTCTTAGGTTCCAGAGTTGTGCAAATTTTGAGGATCCAAATAATTGAGGAATCTTGAATAAAATCATAACTTAGGGAAAATCATCAAGTGTATGAACATGTAAGGTGCTTTAGATTGAGATTCTTGAAGAATAAACACCTTTGAGAAATTTGAGGAATAACTTGATGATCAAACAAGGGTAGTAAAAATAGATTTTATTTACCCTGATGAAGAACACGACAAACTGTGAGAAGAAATCAAGGAAGTTCGTCAGTCCAGATCTCCCATGACCTAGCTTGACAGAGGGCGACAGGCTGAAGACTTCCACGGCCGATGCGAGTACGACGATGGGGAGGTTGAGGCAGTGAACCTCTTCCACACTGGCGGCAATGATTTTAGCGGGCGGGCTAGGGTTGAGCTCGGGAGAGAGTAGGAGTGAGGAGTAACTGAGCATAGTGAAAGGGAAGGGGTATTTATAGCGGAGGTGAAAAACAATCTGTCCGGAGATTTTGGACAAGATTGCACGTGACCCTTGATCTCCACGTGACATGTGTCACCCATGTACTAAGAAGTGTAGATAGTGGGGGATCGTGGGTTATCCAGTCATGGGAATTGCAATAAATTGAGCGGGAAGCGCCGAAAATTTTGGTAGTGAAAATTTTAAAGTTTCCGTTCGCAAATTCATCAGCTGTCAAGGACACGGGGAAGAATTTGAACGAGTTTCAAAGTAGAACGCATATGAAGAATTTGTGAACAGACTTGGTTGAGTTTAGCATAGAGGAGGAAAGGGTCCGATCACATTCACTGAGATGAAACTCAACTTGAAGAATTTGCAATAATTGAATGGTGTTGAGGACATTGAAAACTCATATATATACATATATATATATAGTCAATGAAGAACATAAGTTTCATAGTTTGAAGAATTTGAAAAGTTGAGGAATTTGCAAACTTGAGAAATTTGAAAATTTAAAGAATATGCAAAATGACGAAAAACTCAACTTTGAAGAATTTCAACTGTGGTTGGAGGCGTGACCCACCATATAAGAATGATGACTTCAGACACCGCCTACAATTGTCATCGGGTTCTGAGAATCAAATTCCTCATTAATTTCTTCACACTTAGAGAGTTATTCTTCATTGATTGAAGACAAAAACATTACTTCGTGTATTGCACATCTAAGTCATCAATTTTGCATAAGTGATAGGATGTGTGTCCTTTTTCAAAGAACATTCAAAGATTCTAAGATATTTAGCTCACACTGTAACCTGCAAAATCTCAATTCATCCAAGGGCTTTGTGAAGATACCGGCCAGTTGTTCTTCAGTGGGGATGTGGTCGATGGAGATGTCGCCCTTGAGTACATGATCTCGAAGAAAGTGATGACGAATTTGGATGTGCTTGGTCTTGGAATGCTGAACTGGGTTGTAAGCAATCTTGATGGCACTCTCGTTGTCGCAGTAGAGAGGCCCATTCTTCAACTTGATGCCATAGTCCTCGACGGTTTGCTTCATCCATAGCAACTGAGCACAACATGAACCAGCAGCAATGTACTCAGCTTCAGTAGTAGAGAGTGACACGCAGTTCTACTTCTTCGAGGACCAACAGACTAAGGATCGTCTAAGGAAATGACATGTGCCTGAGGTTGACTTGCAATCCATACGATCTCCAGCATAGTTAGCATCAGAGTATCCGGTGAGGTGAAGATTTCATCCCTTAGTATACCATAATCCAAGAGTTGGTGTGTGAGCTAAGTATCGAAGAATATGTTTCACATCCTTATGATGTGATTCCTTCGGTGTTGCTTGGAATCGGGCACACATGCAAACACTCAGCATAATATCAGGCCTAGATGCACATAGATACAATAATGAGCCAATCATGGAGCAATATACCTTCTAATCAAAATCTTTACCATTTTTGTCAGTGCCGAGGTGGCCTTTTGAAGGCATTGGAGTTTTGACACCTTTGCAATCTTGCATGTCGAATTTCCTCAGAACATCCTTGAGGTATTTCTCTTGAGATATGAAGATGCCATTGTCTTGTTGACGGATTTGAAGACCTGAGAAGAATTTCAACTCTCCCATCATAGACATTTGATATTCTTCACTCATCATATAGGCAAATTCATCACTGTAACGTTTGTTAGTACATCCAAAGATAACATCATCTACATATATTTGGCATATGAACAGTTAATTGTCATAGGATTTAGTGAAAAGAGTTGGGTCGAGTGAACTAGGTTTGAAGCCTTTCTTCATGAGAAACTCCTCTAGAGTGTCATACCACACCCGAGGGGCCTGCTTGAGGCCATAGAGGGCCTTGTTGAGTCTGAAGACTTTGTCAGGATGCTTAGGGTCTTGAAAACCCTGGGGTTGAGCAACATATACTTCTTCCTCAAGCATACCATTGAGGATGACACTTTTCACATCCATTTGATATAAGATGATATCATGATGGTTAGCTTAAGCAAGCAATATGCAAAGAGCTTCAAGTATAGCAACTGGTGTAGAAGTTTTATCAAAGACAATTCCTTCAACCTGTGTGTAGCCTTGAGCTACAAGAGAGGCCTTATTTCTTACCACAAGGCCATTTTCATCTTGCTTGTTGCGGTAGATCCACTTGGTACCTATGATGTTATGCTTCCGAGGATCTGGCTGCTTAACAAGTTCCCACACGTTGTTGAGCTTGAATTGATGCACTTCCTCTTGCATAGCTTGAATCCACTAAGGCTCCTTGAATGCTTCATCAACTTTGGTGGGCTCTATGATAGAGACAAAAGCAAAGTGCCCACAAAAGTTAGTCAAATGTGAAGCTCTTGAATGAGTGAGGGGACCTTGTGCATTGATGTCATTGATGATTTTGTCAATTTGCACTTCATTTGCATCTCTTGTATGAGCAGGTTGATGTGGTTGAGGATTTTCTTCAGCACCATTTTCTTCAGGTGTATCAGCATCAATGTCTTCATTCGTTGGAATGACTTCCTCGGTGGGTATGATGTCTTCAGTAGCCTTCAGCTTAATGGATTCCTCAGGAGACTGTTCATCTAGCAAAGAAGGCAGGTGCTCTCTTTGTGAGCCATCAGTTTCATCGAACCGCACATCTACAGTTTCAACAACCTTGTGGTGGTAGGTGTTGAAGACTCTGTAGGTGTGCGAATCCTTTCCGTAAATTTAGAACTATGGTGAGGATCTCTAATCTAGCATTTTGCACCGAAGACTTTGAGATAACCGACATTGGGTTTCTTGCCAGTCATGAGTTCATACGAAGTCTTCTAGAAGAATTTGTGAAGATATACCCTGTTGATGATGTGGCATGCAGTATCAATTGCCTCAGGCCAGAAGCAACGAGGAGTCTTGTATTCATCAAGCATGGTGCAAGCCATCTCAACAAGAGTCCTATTCTTGTGTTCCACAACACCGTTCGGCTGAGGAGTATAAGGGAAAGATAACTCATGAGTAATACCAAGTTCATCAAGATATTCATCAAGATTGGTTTTCTTCAACTCAGTAGGACTTTGCAAGTAAGCATGTGGCAGGCTAAGGACATGTAGAGAAATCAACAATATACAAGTCTCCTCTCCTAAAGCCTTGGAAGACTTTGGAATTGTCAGATTCCGTGATGACAACACAACGATATTTTCCAAATATGACGACCATATAAAGATCACAATGCATTGGGACACACATAAGGTTGAACCCGAGGGATTCGACTAACATCACCTTATCCATGGTTCGGTCCTTTGAGATTGCAACCTTACCTAGACCCAATACCTTGCTTTTTTCCTTTGTTTGCGTAGGTGATATGCTTCAGATGAGATGAAGCAAGTGGAAAATTCATCAGTAGATTCTTGTCACCAGTCATGTGGTTTGTGCATCCACTATTGAGGACCCACTCAATAGCTTTTGGAGATTCATCCTGTAGATTAATTAGTACAACTTACGAACTCATCTGCCTCAGAGTGAAGAATATGACATCACTTTCATCAAACAGAATTTCATCACAGAAGATAGTAAGAAAGTAATGTGATGATGTGAGAAATGAGGAGTTCATTTATACATGGTTAGCTTGTGTCCTTTCAAGCATTTACTCAGGTCTCCAGCAAATTCATCAGACGTTCAAGTTCATCTAGAGACCTGACCCTGCATAAGAAATTAGTTCAATTTCTTCACCACCCACATCTGGAGGGGTGGCAAAGAGTTCATCATTCTACGAGCACCATATGAGAAGGGAGGCATTGAAGCAAGTGCGCTTCATTTCACAGGCGAGGGTTAGAGTACTCATATTAATAAGCAGAGAAATTCTTCGAGGGTTTATGAACATAATGATTTGAAGAATAATGCACATATTCAGAACCCTTAGATTTTCACTTCGCAACAGATGCATTAGAACGAGAATGATATTTTTGACCATTTGAGGAATTTATTCCAAGTGAAGACTTTGGTCCATATGAGGAATTTGATTTGGGGTTCCTTTTCTTCATGAGTGATGTTGTTAGGACATTCACTTGAAGATTTTGTAGGTAGCTCTTGGGAACCCAGATTTTCTTCATAGGTGAACCGTTCCTATAGTTAGTTCCCACAAATTTGGAAAATACTTTGCCTTTCTGATTTTTGAAGAATTTGTAGTTGAAGTTAAGTGACTCATCAGAGGAATATGAAGTTTCACATGTAAAGCCAGATAAAGTGGATGGATCTACAGAAGGTCCTTTTGCAGCAACCCATGAGGTTTTGGGGGTACTGCTCAGGAGTCTAGTAAGATCCATCAGCATTGATTTTCCTCTCAAATGCAATGCCCTCTTTCCTAGGGTTCCTATTCAGAATCTGCTTTTTGAAGACATCACAAAGGGTTTGATGCCCTTCGAGACTTTTGTACATGCCTCTCACATACAATTCCTTCAACCCTGCATTTTTGTCAGTGATACTTGTGGCATCCTCAGATGGGGAATTTGTGACCACTCGAATAGTTGAAGAATTTGTAGCAATAGAAGCATTTGAACATTCAGGTGAAGAATTAGTAGTTTCACGTTCGATGCATTTCAAACAAAGTGGAACAAATTCTTCCTGAGCGGTACTGATCTGTTGAGTCAGTGAGGAATCGTTTTCCCTTTGGAGATCCTCATGTGACACCCTTAGTTTCTCAAGATCTTGCTTTCTTTGAAGAAATTCATAAGGAAGCTTCTCATGATCGGCTAAGAGAGCATTATGATTACTCTGAAGGTTATCATACTTTGTCAGAAGACTTTTGAGATCATCAGACAGAGTTTGAGTCCGATCCACTTCCTCATTCAACACACCATCGATTTTGTCTAGCATTTTCTCATGCTTTTTAAGTGCACTTTGTTGCCTAGTAGCAATATTAGCAAGTTTGGCAGAGCTAGGTTTCACATATTCATTAGATTCACCATCACTTGATTTAGAGGAGGAGTGATGCTTATGTACCTTGGAACCTTTAGCCATCAAGCAATAGGTGGGAGCGTAATCATCATCGCCGATGTCAGAGTCATTGGAGTAGTCATTTTCTTCATCGTTGAAGATGGACTTTCTGATGAAGGCAGTAACGAGATGAAGGCTAGCGACACCAGATTCAGATTCCACCTCAGATTTGTACTCTTCTTCATATTCTTCAGATTCTTCTTCTGAGTCCATTTCCTTGCGAAAGAAAGCCCGAGCCTTTATGGAACTATTCTTCTTGTGCATTGAGGACTTTGAAGATGAAGACTTTGAAGATTTCTTGTTTTTCTTCGAGTCATCAGAATTGTCATCCTTGTACTTCTTCTTCTTCTTTGATTCTTTTTCCCAGAGAGGATAGTTAGAGATGAAGTGACCAGATTTCTTGCATTTGTGACAAGTTCTCTTCTTGTAGTCATATGAGGAATCTGATTTACTCAAACCACTTTTTGATGACTTTGCAAAACCACCTCTCTTGAGAACTTCTGAAATTTCCTCACAAGCATTGCTAGCTCCTGACTTAGTTCCTCAGGATCACCAAGGCTACTATCATAATCTTCACCTTCGAATGAGGAAATTGCTTTTGCCTTCAGAGCACGAGATCTTCCATAGCTTGGTGCATAGAGGTTTCTCTTCTCAGCTTGTTGGAATTCATGAGTATGGACTCTCTCAAGAATATCGGTAAGATCAAGTGACTTGAATCATCAAAGCCAGAGTATCGAATGAGGAATCAAGAGATCTTAGCAGTTTCTTCACCACTTAATGGTCGGTTATATCAGTGGCACCCACTGCTTGAAGCTCATTGGAGATATCAATGAGACGATCAAAAGTTTGTTGAACATTTCCATTGTCGAGTCTCTTGAAGTGGTTGAAGAGATTGCGAAGAACATCAACACGAGAGTCATGTTGAGTGGAAACACCTTCGTTGACTTTGGAAAGCCTATCCCAGATAACCTTGGCAAACTCCAAAGCACTCACTCTGCCATACTGACCTTTGCGCAGATAGTCACAGATGATATTATTTTCTTGAGAATCGAGTTGCTCGAATTTCTTCATATCAGGAAAAGTGACAGTCGGAGAAATGCAGGGAACACCATTTTCCACAACGTACCAAAGATCATTGTGAATAGCCTCGAGATGCATGCACATCTTGTTCTTCTAGTAGGAGTAATCTGTCCCATCGAAGGTAGGACACCGTGAAGAAACCTTGATCATACCTACAGTCGACATAACTACAATTGCAGGTGGTTAAACCAAAATCACACAGAACAAGGGAGTACCTTGCTCTGATACCAATTGAAAGTGCATTATATCGAGTAGAGCGGGGTGAATAGGCGATTTTTACAAATTCATCACTTGAGGAATTTGAAATGTGATGAATAACTAGTAGCGGGTAAGTACTCAAGTGCATGAGAAACATAGAGATAGCATAGTCATCGTGATGAAATGAAACATGCATAGATTACAAGTAGCGTAATACAGGATAAGCAGGCGAGGACAAGGTAACTTGAAGAATTTAAGATGACGAAATTGTTAAAGTCTTCAGTCAAATTCTGCAAATAGTAAAGATCAATTTCATCAACAAGTATATGAGGAATAGAGGGGTTGAGGAAATAGAACCAGGTAGTTCGATGAAGATAATGGTTTCATGACCCAGTTCCAGCTGCTGTGATAGTCGTACGTCTGGTTTGGAGCGGCCTCGTACTTAAACCAGCGGACACATAGTCCTAGGACACACAGTCGTTACCGTATTCTCCTTGAGCTAAGGTCACAAAGTCCTCTCCCAACACTCATGGTAAGTCTTCAGGGTAGACTTCTAAAGCACTCACAAACTGGTCATCCGACGATCCACAATTGACTGCTGGATGTTCGAGACCAAGGTCACTCCGTGATCCCCAATTGACTGTTGGATGCTTTAGACCAAGGTCACTCCGTGAACCCCAATTGACTGCAGGATGCACTAGACCATGACACCTAATCGTATGGAGGATACACAGACCTCAAAGGTAACAAGCGTTAGTTCCACACAGGAACAATTTCTTTAGTGATGCTCAATCACTTTAGCTTTGGTGGTTTGGATTTGGGTTTTTCCTCACTGATGATTTTCTCTCAAAGTCCTCGGAGGATGGGTTGCTCTCAAATGACAAGTGTCAGTTTTTTCTTGGAGCAGCCAACCAACTCGTGATTGTGGGGGTTGGCTATTTATAGCCAGGGTGCAACCTGACATGATAAGACATAAATGCCCCTAATGATATGACCTTTATGTGGATAAGATGATTGGGGACAGCTGGCGCCAAGCACAGCAATGGTCGAAATTTCGAACAATGAAAGTCCTCAGGCTTATCATGCTCCTCACTTGTAGGCAATTTGCACTAGCGAAATCCTAACTCCTTAGTCAGATCAATTTCATCAGAGACCAGAAGAACATCGTCTCTGTCACTAAAGAACTTGACTGAACTGCAAGATATTCCCAAAGAGTTCACTCAAAGGATTCGATAGGTCGAGGCTTTTGGAGTAGAGCATCAGTTGGAAATTTTCCTTAGTATTACCTCGGCCCTCTTTAACAGTACGGTGTTTCCTATGACTCAAAGAAAAGAAATGAAACTACAAAAACAAAAGTCTTCACGCTTCATAGTCCTTGGTCATATCTTCAAGGTCACACCAACTTGTTCATTTTCAAAGTCTCCATGGAATACCAAAGTCGTCAGCAAAGTCTTCACCAAAGTCTTCAGTTGAAGACATACATTTTTAGGGGTCGGTAATCTCAGAATATATCAAACTCCTCATCGACTTATAGAGCATGTTTACACTCGCAAACACATTAGTTCCTTAATCTGTAAGTCTTCAATACACCAAAATAAAAAAGGGACACTAGATGCACTTACACTAACTTTCAATAAATTTCACCACCTATGCTTATTAGGTGTGAAGTCATTACTCCCCATGTGATAAGTATATGAAGAATTTTTAATTTCAAATTGATGATATTCCATTCATTCAACCAATTACTCATAGGATATAAGTGAAGCACGAGAGTGAATTACACACTACTCCAAAAAAATTTAAGTGAAGATTAATGCGTAGTTAATTAGTTAAATGGCCATGTGAGGACTCTATATTATTAAAAATTTCAGATCCAATGATTTTACTGAAACAGCAAGCAAAATAAAAATGATCACTCCAAGAATAGCATGCATCATGTGAACGAATAAAAATTTAGGCTCAACATAGGCTAACCGATAATTGTTGATGAAGAGGGGTAGGATGTGTAGCATCCCCAAGCATAGATACTTGAGAGTCCTTGAAATATTTTCTTGGGGTGACTTGGGCATCCCCAAGTTTGAGCTTTTTTATCTTGTTCAATCCTTTCATATCCTGGTTTCACCTATTCTCAAAAACATCATCCACACACAACTCAAAAAGAACTCATGAGACAGGTTAGTACACGTAATAACAAATCAACGCTTCATGTACTGCCAAAACAAGTTGCACAACAATTTTTAAACATTAAGTACTTTATACTATAATTTCCAAAATTCATATCTACCAATATAGGCTATGGAAACTATAGGATAAGTAGATAACAAAACTTTGACAACAATCTGTCCAAACATAACAACCTGTAGCAATTTATTATATCAATGTACCTCTGTAACTCCAAAAATTCTAAAAGCTTAGAAAATGGGAAGGAATTTATATGAAAACACTCTGTAAAACTTTTAGAAACTTTACACGTTCCAGTAAAATACGAAAATTCAAAGACTACAACAGTAGTTTTTGTTTTTACACAGCACACATCAAACATGAAATTCAAGCATCGTAAAGGCAATGCTTGGAACTTTTTGTTGAAATACAATATTATAAATAACACCTAATAGATAAAAACAAAATAAAATGATGCTCCAAGCAAAACTCATATTATGTGATGAATAAAAATATAGGTCCAAGTCAGATATACCGATAATGTCTAAGACGAAAGAGGGAATGCCTTCTAGGGCATCCCCAAGCTTAGACGCTTGAGTCTTCCTTGAATATTAAATTGGGGGTGTCTTGGGAATCCCCAATCTTAGTTTATTATCACTCCTTATTCTCCTCATATCGGTGTCTCACCCAAAACATGAAAACTTCAATCACACAAAACTTAACGAAACTTTGTGAGAAGGCTTAGTGTAATAAATATAGATCATTCACTTAGGTACTGGCAAGACAAGATTCATAATTGTTACCCATTATAACTACTATATTATATCCTTCTCATAATTTATATTACTCAATATAAGCTATAGGAACACTTGAAACAAGCAAACTATGCATGCAAAACTGAATCTGTCAAAAACAGAACAGTTTGTAAAGATCTGAATGATCACCATACTTACCTGACTCTAAAAATTCTTAAAAATCAGTAACTTTCACAGAATTTTCATAGAAATGTTTTTTAAAAATTTCAGATTTTTTTGACTCTCCAGTAAAATTAGACAATTCATATACTAGACTCAAAACTTTCTGTTTTTGCACAGAATCAAACAAGCAAGTATCCACACTATCCCAAAGGCTTTACTTGGCCCTTTATTGAAATAGAAGGCACAAAACATGATTACTACAGTATATCAATCATGTTAACACATGAAAACCTAAAGTAAAAGTGTTGGCTTGTCTCCCAACAAGCGCTTTTCTTTAATGCCTTTTTAGGTAGGCATGGTATTTTAATGATACTCTTACAAGCCAAATTCCGATGATCGTTATATTGATACTCTAAAATATATAAGTGAAGTTCATAGATCATTCTTAATTAATATAGATTAACCAATATCCAAGCTCAAAATATATAAGTGAAGCATATGAAGCATTCTATAAAGCCATACTCAAAAGATTTAAGTAAAGCACAAAGAGCATTCTATAAAGCCATAGTCAAAAACTTTAAGTGAAGCAGAAAGAGCATTCTACAAATCCGTACTCAAAAGATTTAAGTGAATAACAAAGAGAATTCTACCAATCCATCAAGGACTATATCATACTAGAAAGAAGCATAAAGGAAAAGACAAACATTAAAGACACATATCATGTGAACCGAAAAACCTGAGGTATACAAATAATTGATGACGAATAAAGATGGGGTGCCTTCTAGGCATCCCAAGAATGGATGCTTGAGTCTCTTTGAAATATTTAATTGGGGTGCCTTGGGCATCCCCAAGCTTTATTTCTTGTCTCTTCGTATTCTTCGTATATCGTTACTTCCTCGATCTTCGAACACTTCATTCACACAAAACTTAACAAAACACTCGTGAGATCCGTTGGTATAATAAAGAAAATTACTACTTTAAGTACTGTTTTTAACTCATTCCAAATTCATATTAGCATTATATGTACTATAGTACAACTTTAGCATGGTTCATACCCCCCGATACAAGCGATAGATTCATCAAAATAAGAGAACAATGCATAAAAAGCAGAATGTGTTAAAAATAGGACAGTCTGCGGTAATCTGGAAACTCCGTATACTTCCTTAACTCAAAAAAATCACAAAATTTAGAAAACAATTAAAAAAATTGCATAGAATTACTGTGTTAAAATTTCATAATTTTTTGACTTTCCAGTAAACAATATAAATTCACACACTACAACCAAAGTTTCTCTTTTTGCACTGCACACACCAAACAAGCAATCTAATCATCCTAAAAGTAAATTTTGGCACATTATTTTTATAATACAATGGATATATACAAGGTGATAATTATTTTACAGAAGCTTCCTTGAAAAATTCTACATTGTTTCCATGAGCATGAAAAAAAATGTTCAAGGTCGACCCTCACTTCTCCAATGCACAACCTTCCAATCATTTCTCTTTTTGAAAAACTTCTTAGGCATAAGAGGCAAGTAACTCTTTTTGTATTTTTTATTTTTTTGGTTTGTTTCACCAACAACTACAGAAAGTAAAAAGGGAAAACAAAATATATTTAGTGAAAAAAGAAAACAAGCATACACAAGAATATCAACCCCACGCTATTGCTCCCCGGCAACGGCGCCACAAAAGAGCTTGATAATCCCCAAGTGCAAGGAATCATTGTATCAATTTCCAAAGGTGGAAGCGATAAGTATGGAGTGTCGAACCCACAAGGAGCTAAACGTAAGATTAATATTCTCTCAAGTCCTATCCGCCATCGATACGACTCTACGTACACCGAACGTTTGCTTCCATCTATAAACGAGAAATAAAACTACGTTGTGGGTATGAAGTGGAAAGCTTTGCATGAAATCGGAGAACTAAAATGTAAAAATAGTTGCTGTTATCATAATATTACAATATACTACAAAAAGCGAGTGTGGAATAATGATGAGTCGGTGTGCGGAGTTATCCCAGGCAATTGTTAACAAGATCGGAAATCAATATTGCAATTTTATATGACGGAGAGGCATAAGTTAACATACTTTGTCTACTTGGATCATATACACTTATGATTGGAACTCTAGCAAGCATCCGCAACTACTAAAGATCATTAAGGTAAAACCCAACCATAGCATTAAAGCATCAAGTCCCCTTTATCCTAGACGCAACAACCCGCTTACTCGGGTTTATGCGTCTGTCACTCAAGCAACCCACTATAAGCGAATCATGAACGTAACGCAACACCCTACAGAGGGAATACTTCACGTGCACGCGGCATAGAAGGCACCAGAGGACAGCACCAAAATAAACATACAACTCAAACCAATCTAGATCATCAATCAACCAAAAGGACAAAAGAACTCTACTCAAAACATCATGGCAACACATCATTTGATCATAATACGTAGCATAAAGAACCATGTTCAAGTAGGTGATTACAGTGGGGTGCGGGAGAGTAGACCGCTAGAAGGATATGAGGATGGTGATGAAGAAGGTGATGTTGATGAAGACGATCACAGCGGCGATGGTTCCCCCCGTGGCACTCTGACACCACCGGGAGAGAGGGGGAGAGGGTCTTCCCCTTGTGGTTCCTCCTCCATGGCCTCCCCCCTTTGTGGGGACAGGTTCTCCCTCTGGTCGTTGGGCTCCATGGTGTTGATGGCCCCTCCGGGACGATGAAGATGGCCTCTGGTGATGGTGACCCCCTCCGGTAGAGTGCCGGAGAGGGCCAAGATTGGTTTTTTGTGGCTCTAGAGGTGTGCGGCGGTGGAATTCCCAATCTAGTTTTTTTGGAGTTTTTGGTATTTATAGGAATTTTTGGCATTGGTCTCACGTCTAGGGGGTTCTCTGGGAGTCCACAAGCCACAAGCACCCTCCCGGGGAGGTAGTGCGTTCCCTAGTGGCTTTTGGTGGCCTCCTGGCTCTTTTGGCCCAACTCCAATGCTTTGGGGGTCTCTTTTGGTCCACAAAAAATCATACTAAATTTTCATCCCATTATGAGAAATTTTATTTCTGCATAAAAAACGACACCATGGTAGTTCTACTGAAAACAACATCAGTGCGGGTTAGTTCTAATAAAATCATACCAAAATCATATAAAATTATTGCAAACACGGCATGAACACTTGATAAATTATAGATACATTGGAGACGTACCATCCATGATTCTTAGGATGTTACGAACTATCATCCAAGGGGAGGGAGGGCCTTTCTTGCAACTTCTTTGGGCAAAGTACCTTTGGGGCGTGTCTCTTCTCGCTTGCGTGCGAGTGGAGGATTCCCAAATTTGGAATTCAATTGAGAAGATCAAGCTGGCACTGCTAAGGAAAACCTAGCAGTAGCAGGGGTAAGATCTAGAAATAGCGCGGCTATGGTGCTACAACTAACTATTAGCAGCATCTTGTGTCTAGCCCCACACTGCTACTACTTACTTTAGTAGTAGCGTGCGTTTGGTGATATGTATCTATCGTATCTATAATTTTTCATTATTTCATGCCAATATTCTACAAATTTCATATACTTCTGGAAACTTTTTATACTATTTTTGTGACTAACATATTGATCTAGTGCCCAGTGCTAGTTTCTGTTTGTTGCATGTTTTTTGTTTCGCAAAAATCCATATCAAACGAAGTCCAAACGCAAAAAATAACTTACGTAGTATTTTGTGGAATATATGTGATTTTTGGGAACAAGAATCAACACGGGACGCTGCCCGAGGAGGCCACAAGCCTGCTAGGCGTGGCCTATCCCCTTGGCCTCGCCCTGGGCCCTTGTGGCCACCCCTTAAGTTTCCTGGAGCTCCACTTTTGCCGCAAGGACCATATATTTATAGTAAAAATCCCCTCAAAATTTCAGCCCGATCGGATTTAGGGATCTCCGAATATTTAAGAAACAATGAAAGGCCAGAATCTGGGATCACAGAAACAGAAGGAAACAGAGAGAGATGCAATCTTGGAGGGGCTCTCGCCTATATGCCACCATGTAAGAAATGGACCATAGGGTAAAACCTTCTCCCATCTAGGGGTAAGGTCAAGTAAGAATAAGGAGGGGGACTCTCTCCCCCTCTCCCATCTAGGGGTACCACCGAAGAAAATTACTTGGGTCATCTTCGATCCACTTGTGCTCATGCTGAAAACCCAACTAGATTAGTTGAGGGAAAATCATTAAATGAGCATGCTCATTATGTGTTGCTATCTTGTGGCATCACATTAATACTTTGTGTTGCTATGCTTGGAATCTATGTGAAATTTCTGATTTTACTTCTTATTCAAAGGATGCTAAAAAACACCTTCCCTACCAATATATGTGTTTAATGATAATGAAATATTATCCTCTTACGCCAAGGAGGCCTATTGCAATATTGATGTTGAACAAATTGAAGAATTTGTTGCTTTTAGGGGTGCCTATGAAATTGCTTCTTTCATTGAAAAGTATGGTGCTACTCTTTACAATTTTGAAAAAATTTCCTTACTTAAATATTTCTATGAAAACTATGCTTCTAATGCTTATGTTAAAGAGTTTATTGAAATACTGACCGCTGCCTTGGAAGAGACTAAAATTTTGCAGGAATCTATGGAAGAAGAAATTGCTGAAACTGTGAGCTCATTAGATGAAAAAGATGAGGAGGAGATCAAAGATCAAAAGGAGGGAGAGCGTATTAGCTACCCATGCCCACCTTCTAATGATAGTAACTCTTCAAATAAGACATTGTTTAATTTCCCTTCATGCTTACCGAAGGATGAATGCTATGATAATTGCTATGATCCCTCGGATTCGTTTGAAATATCCCTTTTTGATGAACTTGATGCTTGCTACTCTTTTGGCCATGATGCCAATATGAATTATGCTTATGAAGATGAACTTGCTATAGTTCCTTATGTTAAACGTGAAATTGTTGTTGTTGCACCCACACATGATAGTCCTATTATCTTTTTGAATTCTCCCAACTACACTATATCGGACAAGTTTGCACTTATCAAGGATTATATTGATGGGTTGCATTTTCTGATTGCACATGATGATTTTAATGAATATAATATGCATGTGCATTCTTCTCCTACTTGCAATTATTACGAGATAGAAACTACATCTTCATCTCTCTATGTTTCTGATATAATAAAGTTGCAAGAAACTACGTATGCTATGCATTGGCCTTTACTTGGTGTGAATGAATTGTTCTTGTATGACATGCCAATGCATAGGAAGAGATTTAAAATTTATTGTTGCATGATTTATATCACTTTGTGCTCACTACTAAATTACAATGCATTGTTAATTAAAATTGGCTTTGATATACCTTGGGATCCGGGTGGATCCATTACATGAGCACTTTATGCCTAGCTTAACGGCTTTAAAGAAAGCGCTGTTAGGGATACAACCCAGAAGTTTTAGAGAGTCATTTTATTCTTTTTTGTTCTTTTATATAGTTTAAAAACAAAAAAATACAGTGGGGAACTTAAAGCCTTCTCAAAAAGAAAACTGAAAGTGAGAAAGACGAGCAACCTTGATGTGGGGGATAGCGTTGAACTTTGTTCATGCCCATGGAAACTTTGTGAATCTTGATTACATAAAATTTTCAACAAAAATAATTATCCCCTTGTACAAATCCATTGTATTATAAAAATAATTTGCCAAGAATTACCTTTAGGATGTTTAAATTGCATGTTTGATATGTGCTGTGTAAAAAAAGAAACTTTTGCTGCAATGTTTGAATTTCTATATTTTACTGGCGAGTGAAAAAATTATGAAATTTTTAAAAAATACTGTTATACAAATTGTTGACCAGATCCTAATTTTTCAGAATTTTTAGAGTTACAGAATTATGGTGAATGTTCAGATTACCACAGGTTGTCCTATTTTTGACAGATTCTATTTTTGATGCATTGTTTTGCTCATTTTGATAAAACTATCAATTGTATCAGTGGTATAAGCCATGGAAAATTTATATTATAGGAGCTGCAATGCAAAAAAAATTGAATTGGTTGGCAGCATTACTTAAAGTGGTGATTTATTTTGTTATACTAACGTATCTCATGAGGGTTTTGTTAAGTTTTGTGTGATTGAAGTTTTCAAGTTTTGGGGGAGATCACGATGGATGAAGGAATAAGGAGTGGAAAGAGACTAAGCTTTGGTATGCCCGAGGCACCCCAAGGTAATATTCAAGGACTCCCAAGAAACTAAGCTTGGGGATGCCCCGGAAGGCATCCCCTCTTTCTTCTAACAACCATCGGTAATTTTACTTGGAGCTATATTTTTATTCGTCACATGATATGCGTAAATCTTGGAGCGTTGTGTGCTTTTTCTTTTTCTTTTAATAATGCACCATGCTGGTATGAGAAAGTCCTTGGTTGATTTATAGAAGGATCTTTGCACCTCACTTATATCTTTTGAGTATGGCTTTATAGAATGCTTCATGTGCTTCACTTATATCATTTGAAGTTTGGATTGCCTGTTTCTCACACATAGAAAACCACCATTTTTAGAATGCTCTTTTGCTTCACTTATAATTTTTAGAGCGTGGTCATATCTTTTTTAGAAATAATTAAACTCTCATGCTTCACTTATATCTATTTTGAGAGTTAACAGGAGTTGGTCATTCACATGGTTAGTCATAAAATCCTACATTAAACCTGTAGATCACTGAATAGTTTTGCGATATAATGATGGTGATGTTAGATTCATGCTAGTTATTAATTGTGGAATTATAGAAATACTTGTGTAAAGGTTTGTGATTCCCGTAGCATGCACGTATGGTGAACTGTTATGTAAGGAATTTGGAGCATTATTTGTTTATTGATTGTCAACCTTTGCGTGAGGGTCGGGAGCGCGCGATGGTTATCTCCTACCAACCTATCACTTAGGAGCATCCATCTAATACTTTGCTTCGATGACTAATAGACTTTTGCAATAAATATGTGAGTTCTTTATGACTAATGTGAGTCCATGGATTATACGCACTCTCACCCTTTCACCTTTTCTAGCCTTTCTAGTACCACACAACTTCCGCCGGTGCATTAAACCCACCATACATCCTCACTAAAAACAGCCACCATACCTACCTATTATGGCATTTCCATAGCCATCGCGAGATATATTTACATGCAACTTCCACTGTTCCCTTTATTATGACATGCACCATTATTTTCATATTGCTTTGCATGATCGTAAGATAGCTAGCATGATGTTTCCATGTCTTGTCTGTTTTTTGATGTCAATTGTTACGCTATATCATTGCATATCCCAGTACACCACCGGAGGAATTCATATAGAGTCATATTTTGTTCTAGATATCGAGTTGTAAGTAAATAAAAGTGTGATGACCATCATTATTAGAGCATTGTCCCATGTGAGTAAAGGATGATGGAAGCTATGATTCCCTCACAAGTTGGGATGAGACTCCTGACTTTATGAAAAATAAAAGAGGACAACAAAGCCCAAATAAAAAAGAGGCCTTATCTATCCTTTTTCCAAACATGTGCTTCAAAGTATCACCATGATCTTCATGATAGAGAGTCTCCTATTTTGTCACTTTCATATACTAGTGGGAGATTTTCATTATATAACTTGGCTTGTATATTCCAATGATGGGCTTCCTCAAATTTCCCTAGGTCTTCTTGAGCAAGCAAGTTGGATGCACACCCACTTAGTTTCTTTTTAAGCTTTCATACACTTAAAGGTCTAGTGCATCTGTTGCATGGCAATCCCAAATCACTGACATTAATATATATTAATGGTCATCTCCACAACCCGTCAATATGCCTAGTAGATGTGAGACTAGCTTATCCTTTTTCTTCACAACCTCAACCATATTCTATTCCACCTATAGTGCTATATCCATGGCTCATGCTCATGTATTGCATGAGAGTATAAAAAGGTTGAGAACATAAAATGTGTGAGACAATTGCTTGACTTGCCATCGGGGTTGTGCATGATATAAATACTTTGTGCGGGGAAGATGGAGGATAGCTAGACTATACGATATTGTAGGGATAACTTTATTTTTCCATTATATTTTGAATATATACAATTGCTTTATTAGTATGCTTGAAGTATTATTGTCTTAATGTCAAATGATAGACTATTTATTTGTATCACTCATGTCTTAATATTCATGCCATGATTAGATTATATGAACAAGATTATGCTAGGTAGCATTCCACATCAAAAATTATATTTTTTATCATTTACTTACTTGAGGATGAGCATGAATTAATCTTGGGGATGCTGATAATTCTCCATCATATCTATAATTTTTGATTGTTTCATGCCAATATTCTACAACTTTCATATACTTTTGGCAACTTTATATACTAGTTTTGGGACTAACATAATTATCTAGTGCCCAGTGCCAGTTCCTGTTTGTTGCATGTTTTTTCTTTCATGGAAAATCTATATCAAACAAACTCCAAACATCATAAAAACTTACATAGTTTGTTTGAATATATGTGAATTTTGGGGAAAAGAATCAATGCGAGACGATGCCCGAGGAGGTCACAAGCCTGCCAGGCGTGGCCTACCCCCTGGCCGTGCCCTCGGCCCTTTTGGACGCACCTTTAGTCAGTTGGAGCTCTCCTTTGTCCACAAGGAATATATTTTATAATAAAAAGTCCCACAAAATTTCAGCCCGATCGGAGTAACGAATCATCAGATATTTCAGAAACAGTGAATGGCCAGAATCTGGGAGCTCAGAAATAGAAGGTAACAGAGAGAGAGAGATCTCCAATCTCGGAGGGGATCTTGCCCCTCCGCCGCCATGGAGGCCATGGAACAGAGGGGAAACCCTTCTCCCATCTAGGGGGAAGGTAAAGGAAGAAGAAGAAGAATGAGGAAGGTAAAGGAAGAAGAAAAATTGCTCAAGATTGATGATTTGGCTAGGAACATTGATAGAATTTCTCTTGAGATTGATTCTTTAATATATATATATATTCCACCCAAGCATGGTATTAATGAGTCTTTAAAAGCTATGATAATTTCTATTGATGAGTGTAAGGAAAGAACCGTTAGAATACGTGCTAAGCATGAATGGCTTGAAAAAGTGTGTTCTTGTGATAATATTGATGAAGATATTAAAGTGATTGATGTGACTCCTATTGAATCTTTGTTTTCCAATGTTAATCTTGATAAATATTTGACTATATATGAGTCAACTTTAGTTAAAAGGCATCCCAATGATTCAGAGTTTATATATCTTGCTAAGATTGATAAAAGTGGGATTGAAGAGGTCAAAAATTTAAATAGCAATGAACCCACTCTTTTGGATTTGAAGGCCTTTAATAATGATGGCTGATCTTTCATTGATTGTATTTCCTTGTTGCAATCCATGTTGAATTCTCCTCAGGCATATAATCAATACAAAGCTTTTACTAAACATATTGTTGATGCTATGATAAAATCTTTTGAGGAAAAACTTGAGTCGGAAATTTCTATAACTAGAAAGCTATATGATGAGTGGGAACCTACTATTAGGATTAAGATTATAGATTATGAGTGCCATGCTTTCTGTGATTTGGGTGCTAGCTTTTCCACGATTCCAAAAACTTTATGTGATGTGCTAGGTTTCCATGAATTTGATCTTGCGGATTCCACTATTAATAAACCTATGGAAAGGATTAATGAGGTTCTTATCATTGCAAATAGGAATTATGTGCCTATAGATTTCATTGTTCTTGATATAGATTGCAATCCTACATGTCCTATTATTCTTGGTAGACCTTTCCTTAGAACGATTGGTGCAATTATTGATATGAAGGAAGGGAATATTAGATTCCAATTTCCAATTAAGGAAAAGCATGGAACACTTTCATAGAAACAAAGTAAAATTACCTTCTGAATCTATCATGAGATCTACTTATGGATTGCATACCAAACATGACAATTCATAGATCTATTGTGTTTTGCCTAGCTAGGGGCATTAAACAATAGCGCTTGTTGGGAGGCAACCCAATTTTATTTTTGTGTTCTGTTTTTGCTTCTGTTTTGGTGTGTTTTGAACATTATTAATTCTGTAGTAATTGTGTTTTGGTGTTTCAATTAGTGTTTGAGCCGACTAAAACCTTTGGGGTGATCTATGGTAGTTGTTGATTTGATCTTGCTAAAAAACAGAAACTTTTGCGCTCAGTCGAGGAATTTTCTAAAATTTTTAGAGCTTCGAATTGATTTGAAATTTTTACACAAGACTGATATACAAATTACCCTATTTTTCCTACTTTTTAAGAATTTGTAGAGTTTCATAAGTATTCAAAGTCTACACATTGCTACAGAATGTTCTTTTTGACAGATTCTGTTTTCTTTGTATTGTTTGCTTATTTTGATGTATCTATGGGTCGTATCGGGGGTATGAACCATGGAGAAGTTAGAATACAATAGGTATTACACAAATAAAAATAAAGAATGAGTTCACAATAGTACCTAAAGTGGTGACTTATTTTTCTTATACTAACGGATCTCATGAGTTTTCTGTTGAGTTTTGTGCTGTGAAGTTTTCATATTTTGGGTGAAAATTTGATGTACTATGGAATAAAGAGTGGAAAGACCCTAACTTGGGGATGCACAAGTAACCCCAAGACATATTAAAGGATACGAAAAATCCTAAGCTTGGGGATGCCCCGGAAGGCATCCCCTCTTTCGTCTTCAATCTATCGGTAAATTTACTTGAGGCTATATTTTTATTCACCACACGATATGTGTTTTGCTTGGAGCATCTTGTATGATATGAGTCTTTTACTTTTAGTTTGCCAAAATCATCCTTGCTGCACACATCTTTTGAGAGAGACACGTTGAATCATGAATTTATTAGAATACTCTACGTGCTTCACTTATATCTTTTGAGCTCGGCAATGTTGCTCTAGTGCTTCACTTATATCTTTTTAGAGCATGGTGGTGTTATATTTTATAGAAATTATTGAACTCTCGTACCTCACTTATATTATTTTATAGAAATTATTAGAATACTCTATGTCCTAATATAATGGGCATCCAAGAGGGATATAGTAAAAACTTTCATATTAAGTGCATTGAATACTATGAGAAGTTGGATTCCTTGCATATAGTTTTGAGATAATAAAGATGGTAATATGAGAGTCATGCTAGTGACTAGTTGTGAATTGGAAGAGATACTTGTGTTAAAGTTTGTGATTCCTATAGCATTCATGTATGGTGAACCATTATGTAACGAAGTCGGAGCATGATTTGTTTAATGATTGTCAACCTTTGTGTGAGGGTTGGGAGTGTGCGATGGTTCACTCCTACCAACCTCTCCCCTAGGACCATGCGTCTAATGCTTTGTTTAATAACTACTAGACATTTGCAATAAGTATGTGAGTTCTTTCTGACTAATGTTGAGTCCATGGATTATATGCACTCTCACCCTTCCAACTTTCGCCGGTACATCAAACCCTCCTTCCTCAAAACAGCCACCATATATTTTCCTCAAAACAGCCACCATCTCTACCTATTAAGGCATTTCCATAGCCATTCCGAGATATATTGCCATGCAATTTTCACCATTTAGTTTTTCATGACATGCACCATCACTTCATCTTTCATATAGAGTCATACTTTGTTCTAGGTATCGAGTTGTAATTTTCTTTTTTAGTTATAAGTAAATAAAAGTATGATTATTGATATTAATAGAGC
The DNA here is from genome assembly GCA_022496015.1 of Hordeum marinum. Lineage (NCBI taxonomy): Eukaryota > Viridiplantae > Streptophyta > Magnoliopsida > Poales > Poaceae > Hordeum > Hordeum marinum. Next base: position 396,193,869 of record CM039676.1, on the reverse strand, counting down.
ATTGTCCCGTTAGAGAAAAAGTATGATGGAATACATGACTCCCTCACAAGTTGGGACGAGTATCCGGACTTTACAAAAAAAAGAGGCCCGCGAAGCCCAAGCTAAAAAACAAAAGTGGCCAAAGATGCCCACCAAAATAAATAAAAATTAGAGAAAGAGAGAAGGGACAACTGCTACTATCCTTTTACACACGTGTGCTTCAAAATAGCACCATGATCTTCATGATAGAGAGTCTCCTATTTTTTTCACTTTCATATAACTAGTGGATATTCATCTTGCATGACCACTTAGTTTTATTTTTGAGATTTCATACACTTATAGCTCTAAGTGCATTTGTTGCATGCAAATCCCTACTCACTCACATTGATATCCTTGGATGGGCATCTCGATAACCCATTGATACACCTAGTAGATGTGAGACTATCTTCTCCCTTTTTCCTTGCACCTCCTCCATATTATATTCCGCCTATAGTGCTATATCCATGGCTCACGCTCATGTATTGCATGAGAGTTGAAGAGGTTTGAGAACACCAACAGTGTGAAACAATTGCTTGACTTATTCATCGGGGTTGTGCATGATTTAGATACTCTATGTGGGGAAGATGGAGCATAGCCAGACCATATGGTTTTGTAGGGATAACTTTCCTTGTTATTTTGAAAGGACACGACTGCCTTGTTGGTGTGCTCGAAGTATTAAAGTTTCTATGTAAATATTAGACTATTGTTTTGAATCTTATGGATCTGAATATCCATGCCACAATAAAGAATATTAGATGGATAAATATGTTAGGTAGCATTCCACATCAAAAATTATGTTTTTATCAATTACCTACTCGAGGACGAGCTGGAATTAAGCTTGGATATGCTGATACGTCTCCAATGTATCTATATTTTGTTATTGTTCCATGCATTAATATGCTATTTTGTTATTGTTTCACTTATATCTCCGTTTAATATTATCTATTTCAGATATTTTATATGCATTAATATGCTATTTTATATTATTTTTGGGACTAACCTATTAATCTAGAGCCTAGTGCCAGTTTCTGTTTTTTCCTTATTTTTTATAATTGCTGATAAGGAATATTAAACGCAGTCGAAACGGAATAAAATCTTCGGAATAAGTTTTTCTTGCACCAGAAGCAAACCAGGAGACTTAGAGATGAAGTCGGGAGAGCCTCTGTGGGGCCACAATGTTGGAAATATGCCCTAGAGGCAATAATAAATTAGTTATTATCATATTTCCTTGTTCATGATAATCGTTTATTATCCATGCTATAATTGTATTGATCGGAGACTTAAATGCTTGTGTGGATACATAGACAAAACCATGTCCCTAGTATGCCTCTAATGGACTAGCTCATTGATCAAAGGATGGTGAAGGTTTCCTAGCCATGGACATGAGATGTCATTTGATAACGGGATCACATCATTAGGAGAATGATGTGATGGACAAGACCCAAGTTACAAACGTAGCATATGATCGTGTCAGTTTATTGCTGCTGTTTTCCGCATGTCAAGTATATGTTCCTATGACCATGAGATCATGCAACTCACTGACACCGGAGGGATACTTTGTGTGTATCAAACGTCGCAACGTAACTGGGTGACTATAAAGGTGCACTACAGGTATCTCCGAAGGTGTCTGTTGAGTTGGCATGGATCAAGACTGGGATTTGTTACTCCGTGTGACGGAGAGGTATCTCAGGGCCCACTCGGTAATGCAAAATCACAACAAGCCTTGCAAGCAATGTGACTAATATGTTTGCCACGGGATCTTGCATTATGGAACGAGTAAAGAGACTTGCCGGTGACGAGGTTGAACTAGGTATGGAGATACCGACGATCGAATCTCGGGCAAGTAACATACCGAAGAACAAAGGGAACGTTATACGGGATTGATTGAATCCTTGACATAGAGGTTCGACCGGTGAAGATCTTCGTAGAATATGGAGGAACCAATGTGGACGTCCAGGTCCCGCCATTGGTTATTGGCCGTAGAGGTGTCTCGGTCATGTCTACATAGTTCTCGAACCCGCAGGGTCTGCACACTTAAGGTTCGGTGACGTTTCGGTAGTGTAGAGTTATGTATGGTGGTGACCTAAGGTTGTTCGGAGTCCCGGATGAGATCCTGGATGTCATGAGGAGCTCCGGAATGGTCTGGAGTGAAAGATTCGTATATAGGAAGTCCCAGTTTGGTCGCCGGAAAAGTTCTGGACTCATCGGTAGTGTACCGGGAGTGCCGGTAGTGTACCGGGAGACCACCGTGAGGGGTATTTCGACCCAAGAGGCTTTGTGGTCTGTAGGAGGATGAATACCAGCCCTTAGTGGGCTGGTGGAAGTCCTACACAAAGCCCATGTGGCTGGAAAGAAAATACCAAAAGGAAAAAGGTGGAAAAAGGCAAAAAGGGCCAAATAAGGAAGGAGTCCTAATCCTACTAGGAGTGGAGGAGGAGGACTCCTCCCTCCTTGGTTTGGCCGACCCAAGGGCTGCCTTTTTGGCAGCCAAGCCTCCTCCTCCTCTCCTCCTATATATACTAGAGGATTTTAGGGTTTTGGCACAAGATTTTCAGCCACGTGCCACCCGTTCCTCTAGTGCATAGCTTCTCCTCTAGATCGGTTTTCTGCAGTGCTTAGGCGAAGCCCTGTCGGAATTGCTCCACCACCATCACCGGAGCACCGTCACGCTGCCGGTGAACTCTCTCTCCTCTACACCTCCTCTTGCTGGATCAAGACGGTGGAGATCGTCATCAAGCTGCACGTGTGCTGAACGCGGAGGTGCCGTCCGTTCGGCGCTAGATCGGAAGGACCGTGATCGAGATCGCGAGACGGATCGTGATGAGATCGCGGGACGGATCGTGATGAGTTCGCGGAACAGATCGTGATCAAGATCGTGAGACGGATCGTGATGAGATCACGGGACAGATCGTGATGGGATCGCGGGACGGATCGTGATGAGATCACGGGACGCTCGGCGATTTGGATCGCGAAGATGTTCGACTACACCAACCGCGTTTCTTAACGCTTCCCGCTTAGCGATCTATAAGGGTACGTAGATCCACTCTCCCTCTCGTAGATGGTCATCACCATGGATAGGTTTGCGTGTGCGTAGGAAAAATTTTGTTTCCCATGCGACGTTCCCCAACAGTGGCATCATGAGCTAGGTTGATGGTTCGATGAGATCTCGAGTAGAACACAAAAGGTTTGTGGGCGTTGATGCTTAGATTGCTTCCTCCCTTGGTCGTGTTTTGGTTCAGCGGTATTGTGGGATGAAGCGGCCCGGACCAACCTTACTCGTACGCTTACGAGAGACCGGTTCCCTCAACTGCACTTGTTGCAAGAGATGGCTAGCAGGTGTCAGTTTCTCCTACTTTAGTTGGATCGGATTCGACAAAGGCGGTCCTTGAGAAGGTTGAAAAGCAAACTAGTGTATCACCGTTGTGGTTTATGCATAGGTGAGAATTGTTCTTACTAGATACCCGTAGCAGCCACGTAAAACATGCAACAACAATTAGAGGACGTCTAACTTGTTTTTGCAGGGTATGTTGTGATGTGATATGGCCAATTACATGATGAGATATATGTGATGTATGAGATGATCATGTGATGTATAGAATTTCACGACTTGCATGTCGTTAAATACGACAACCGGCAGGAGCCATAGGGTTGTCTTTAATTATTGTATGACCTGCGTGTCAATCATTAAGCGCTATGTAATGCTTTACTTTATCGCTACGGTAGCAATAGTAGTAGAAGCATGCAGGGCGTGACAACCCCGATGGCGACACGTTGATGGAGATCAAGATGATGGAGATCATGGTGTCGTGTCGGTGACTATGGAGATCATGCCGGTGCTTTCTAGATGGAGATCAAAAGCACAAGTTCATGGCCATATCATGTCACTTATGATTTGCATGTGATGTTAATCCTTTTTATGCACCTTGTTTTTCTTAGGACGACGGTAGCATTATAAGGTGATCCCTCACTAAATTTCAAGATAAATTGTGTTCTCCCCGAGTGTGCACCGTTGCGAAAGTTCGTCGTGTTGAGACACCACGTGATGATCGGGTGTGATAGACTCTACGTTCACATACAACGGGTGCAAGCCAGTGTTGCACGTGCAGAACACTCGGGTTAAACTTGACGAGCCTAGCATGTACAGACATGGCCTCTGAACACAAGATACCAAAAGGTCGAACATGAGTCATATAGTAGATATGATCAACATGATGATGTTCACCATTGCAGCCACCTCAACTCACGTGATGATCGCACTTGAGTTGGTGAATTTGGATCATGTATCACTCGAATGATCGGAGGGATGTCAATTTGAGTGGGAGTTCTTAAGTAATATGATTAATTGAACTCATTATCATGAACATAGTCAATAGTGTCTTTGCAAATTATGTTGTAGATTACTAGCTCGCACTGTAGCTCCCTTAAATTTTTATATGTTCCTAGAGAAATAGAGTTGAAAGATGTTGGTAGCAATATTGCGGACTGGGTCCGTGATCTGAGGATTGTCCTCATTGCTGCACAGAAGGCTTATGTCCTTAATGCACCGCTTGGTGCGCCACCCCCTCTAGCATCGTCTGTAGATGTTTTGAACATCTAACAGGCACGTTTCGATGACTACTTGATAGTTCAATGCATCATGCATTACGGCTTAGAATTGAGGCTCCGAAACGTTTTGAACATCACGGAACATATGAGATGTTCTAGGAGCAGAGATTGTGATCTCAGGCTCGTGCCTGTGTTGCGAGATATGAGATCTCCAATAAGATTCTTTGCCTGTAAGATGAAGGAGAATAGCTCAATCATTGAGCATGTACTCAGATTGTCTGGGTACTACAATCGCTTGAATCAAGTGGGAGTTGATCTTCCATATAAGATAGGGATTGATATAGTTCTCCAAGTCACTGTCACTACAGCTACTAGAACTTAGTGATGAACTATAAAACACCAGGGATAGAAGTATTGATCCCTGAGCTGTTCGCGATGTTTGACACCGCGAAGGTAGAAATCAAGAAGGAGCGTCAAGTGTTGATGGTTAATCAAACCACTAGTTTCGAAAAGGGCAAGAGCAAGGAGGGAAACTGCATGGATAGCAAGTCAGTTGCTGCTCCAGTGAAGCAACCCAAAGTTGAACTCAAACACGAGACTAAGTGCTTATATTATGAGGTGAGAGGTCACTGAAGTGGAACAACCCTAGATACTTGGTAGATAAGAAGGCTGGCAACATCGACAGAAGTATATTTGATATACGAGTTATTGATGTGTACCTTTCTAGTACTCCTAGTAGCACCTGGGTATTGGATACCGGTTCGGTTGCTAAATGTTACTAACTCGAAATAAAAGCTACGGAATAAACGAAGAACTAGCTAAGGGTGAGGTGACGATGAGTGTTGGAAATGTTTCCAAGGTTGATGTGATCAACATCGCACGCTCTCTCTACCTTCAGGATGAGTGACGAACCTAAATAAATGTTATTTGGTGTTTTGCGTTGAGCATGAACATGATTAGATCATGTTTGTTGCAATACGGTTATTCATTTAAGTCAGAGAATAATGGTTATTCTGTTTACAAGAATAATACCTTCAATGGTCATGCACCCAGTGAGAATGGTTTGTTGAAATCTTGATCGTAGTAATACACATGTTCATAACATTGATGTCAAAAGATACAAAGTTAAATAATGATAGTACCACATACTTGTGGAACTGCCGCAAAATGTCATATTGGTATAAAGCGCATGAAGAAACTCCATGCTGATGGATACTTGGACTCATTCGATTTCGAATCGGTTGAGGCATGCGAACCATGCCTCTTGGGCAAGATGACTAAAGGACCCCATTGGATGGAGCGGGCAAGTGATTCATTGGAAATGATACATATTGATGTATGGAATCTAGTGAGTCTTGTAGCGTGCAGTGGATATCGTTATTTTCTTACCTTCACTAATGATTTGAGTAGATATAGTGTATATTTACTTAATGAAACACAAGTCTGAATCGTTCGAAAGGTTCAAGCAAATTCAGAGTGAAGTTTAAAGATCATCGTGACAAGAAGATAAAAATGACCGCGATATGATCGTGGAGGTGAATATCTGAGTTACGAGTTTGGCATACAACTTAAGACAATGTGAAATTTGTTTCACAACTAACGCCACCTAGAACACCATGGTGTGATGGTGTGTCCGAACATCATTGTCATGCTCTATTGATACAGTGCATACTCTGATGTCTCTTATCGTTTTACTACTATAATTTTTGGGGTTATGCATTAGAGACAACTACATTCACTTTAAATAGGGCATCATCTAAATCCGTTGAGATCACACCATGTGAATTATGGTTTGATAGAAACCTAAGCTGTCATTTCTTAATATTTTGGGCTGTGACACTTGTGTGGAAAATGTTTTCACCTAATGAGGTCAAACCCAAGGCGGACAAATGCATCTTCATAGAATACCCTAAGATCGGTTGGGTGAACCTTCAATCTTAGATCCTAGTGCAAAGTGTTTGTTGCTTAAACGGATCCTTTGTCGAGGAAATGTTTCTCTCAAAAGAATTGAGTGGGAGGAACATAGAACTTGATGAGGTTGTTAAACCTTTGTTCAACCAGAGAGTAGCGCAACGCAGAAAGATGTTTCTGTGAAGCCTACGTTAGTTGAAGAGGAAGTTAATGATGATGATCATGAAGCTTCAGGATCAAGTTACTATCGAACTTTGTAGGTCGACAAGGATGTGTACTGCTCCTAAGTGGTATGACAACTCTGTCTTGGAGATCATGTTGTTGGACAACGATGAACCTACGAGCTATGGAGAAGCGATGATGGGCCCGGATTCCGAGAAATGGTTAGAGGCCATGAAATCCGAGATAGGATCCATGTATGAAAACCAAGTATAGACCTTGGTAGACTTGCTCGTTAGACGGCAGGTCGTTGAGTACAAATGGACCTTTAGAATGAAGACAGACACTGATGGTGAATGTCACCATTTGTAAAGCTCAACTTATTGCAAAGTCGTTTGTGACAAGTTCAAGGAGTTGACTGCGATGAGGCTTTCTCACTCGTAGCGATGCTAAAAGTCTGTTGGAATTATGTTAGCAGTTGCTGCATTTTCAATTATGAAATCTGGCAGATGGATGTCAAAACATCGTTTCCTTAACGGTTTACTTAAGGAAAGGTTGTATGTGATACAACCAGAAGGTTTTGTCAGTCCTAAGGATGCTAAAAGATGAGCAAGCTTCAGTGATCCTTCTATGGACTGAAGCAAGCATCTCGGAGTTGGAATATACACTTTGATGAGGTGATCAAAGTTTTTATAGTTTATACAAAGTTTACGAGAAACTTGTATTTGCAATAAAGTGAGTGGGAGCACTATAGAGTTTCTGAGAAGTATATGTGGTTGACATATTGTTGATCGGAAATAATGTAGAATTTCTGGAAGGCATAAAAGGTTGTTTGAAAAGTGTTTTTCAAAGGAAGGCCTGGATAAAGCTACCTAATTGTTAAGCATCAAAATCTATAGAGATAGATCAAGATGCTTGATGAGACTTTCAATGAGTGCATACCTTGACAAGATTTTGAAAGAGTTCAAAATGGATCAGCGAGAGAAATAGTTCTCGTCTAATTTGTAAGGTGTGAAGTTGAGTGAGACTCAAAGCTCGACAACGGAAGAAGAAAGAGAAAGGACGAACGTCGTCCCCTATGCCTTAGCCATAGGCTCTATATTATGCCATGCTGTGTACCGCACCTATGTGTGCCTTGCCATGAGTCTGTCAAGGGGTACAAGAGTGGTCCAGGAGTGGATCACTGGACAGCGGTCGGAATTATCCTTAATAACCAGAGGACTAAGGAAATGTTTCTTGATTATGGAGGTGATAAAGAGTTCGTCGTAAAGAGTTACGTCGATGCAAGCTTTAACACCTATCCGGATGACTAGTAGTAGCAATCTGGATATGTATAGTGGAGCAGCCATTTGGAAATAGTACCAAGTGGAGTGTGGTAGCAGTGTTTACGGTTTGACATAGAGATTTGCAAAGTACACACGGATGTGAATATCGCAGACCCATTGACTATAAGACCTCTCTCACATGCAAAGCATGATCGAGCCCCAAAACTCATTGGGTGTTAGATTCATAACAATGCGAATCACATGGTGATGTGAACTAGATTATTGACTCTAGTGCAAGTGGGAGACTGTTGGAAATGTGCCCTAGAGGTAATAATAAATTAGTTATTATCATATTTCCTTGTTCATGACAATCGTTTATTATCCATGCTATAATTGTATTGATCGGAGACTTAAATGGATGTGTGGATACATAGACAAAACCATGTCCCTAGTATGCCTCTAATGGACTAGCTCATTGATCAAAGGATGGTGAAGGTTTCCTAGCCATGGACATGAGATGTCATTTGATAACGGGATCACATCATTAGGAGAATGATGTGATGGACAAGACCCAAATTACAAACGTAGCATATGATCGTGTCAGTTTATTGCTGCTGTTTTCCGCATGTCAAGTATATGTTCCTATGACCATGAGATCATGCAAATCACTGACACCGGAGGGATACTTTGTGTGTATCAAACATCGCAACATAAGTGGGTGACTATAAAGGTGCACTACAGGTATCTCCGAAGGTGTCTGTTGAGTTGGCATGGATCAAGACTGGGAGTTATTACTCCGTGTGACGGAGAGGTATCTCAGGGCCCACTCGGTAATGCAACATCACAACAAGCCTTGCAAGCAATGTGACTAATATGTTAGCCACGGGATCTTGCATTACGGAACGAGTAAAGAGACTTGCCAGTGACGAGGTTGAACTAGGTATGGAGATACCGACGATCGAATCTCGGGCAAGTAACATACCGAAGAACAAAGGAAACGTTATACGGGATTGATTGAATCCTTGACATAGAGGTTCGACCGATGAAGTTCTTCGTAGAATATGGAGGAACCAATGTGGACGTCCAGGTCCCGCCATTGGTTATTGGCCGTAGAGGTGTCTCGGTCATGTCTACATAGTTCTCGAACCCGCAGGGTCTGCACACTTAAGGTTCGGTGACGTTTCGGTAGTGTAGAGTTATGTATGGTGGTAACCGAAGGTTGTTCGGAGTCCCGGATGAGATCCTGGATGTCACGAGGAGCTCCGGAATGGTCTGGAGGTAAAGATTCATATATAGGAAGTCCCAGTTTGGTCGCCGGAAAAGTTCTGGGCTCATCGGTAGTGTACCGGGAGTGCCGGTAGTGTACCGGGAGACCACCGGGAGGGGTATTTCGACCCAAGAGGCTTTGTGGGCTGTAGGAGGATGAATACCAGCCCTTAGTGGGCTGGTGGAAGTCCTACACAAAGCCCATGAGGCTGGAAAGAAAATACCAAAAGGAAAAAGGTGGAAAAAGGCAAAAAGGGCCAAATAAGGAAGGAGTCCTAATCCTACTAGGAGTGGAGGAGGAGGACTCCTCCCTCCTTGGTTTGGCCGACCCAAGGGCTGCCTTTTTGGCAGCCAAGCCTCCTCCTCCTCTCCTCCTATATATACTAGAGGATTTTAGGGTTTTGGCACAAGATTTTCAGCCACGTGCCACCCGTTCCTCTAGTGCATAGCTTCTCCTCTAGATCGGTTTTCTGCAGTGCTTAGGCGAAGCCCTGTCGGAATTGCTCCACCACCATCACCGGAGCACCGTCACGCTGCCGGTGAACTCTCTCTCCTCTCCACCTCCTCTTGCTGAATCAAGACGGTGGAGATCGTCATCAAGCTGCACGTGTGCTGAACGCGGAGGTGCCGTCCGTTCGGCGCTAGATCGGAAGGACCGTGATCGAGATCGTGAGACGGATCGTGATGAGACCGCGGGACGGATCGTGATGAGTTCGCGGCACAGATCGTGATCAAGATCATGAGACGGATCGTGATGAGATCACGGGACGCTCGGCGATTTGGATCGCGAAGATGTTCGACTACACCAACCGAGTTTCTTAATGCTTCCCGCTTAGCGATCTACAAGGGTACGTAGATCCACTCTCCCTCTCGTAGATGCTCATCACCATGGATAGGTTTGCGTGTGCGTTGGAAAATTTTTGTTTCCCATGCGACGTTCCCCAACACACAATCCCTAGGGGCGCGCCTAGGAGGGTAGGGCGCGCCCAGGCTTGTGGGCCCACGGCAGCTCTCCTAACCCTATTTATCGGCCTATAAATTCCCAAATATTCCCTGTATACCAGAACAAGCCACGAAAACACTTTCTCGCCGCCGGAAGCCTCCATTCTCGAGAGATCCAATCTTGGAGCCTTTTCCGGTAATCTGCGAGAGGGGGATTCAATCACGAAGGGCATCTACATCAACTCCATTGCCCCACTGATGATGAGTGGCTAGTTCACCATAGTCCTTCGGGTCCATAGGTAGTATCTAGATGGCTTATTCTCTCTTTGCCCTTCAATACCTTGTTCTTCATGATCTTCATGGAGATCTATCCGATGTAATACTCTTTTGCGATGAGTTTGTCGAGATCTGATGAATTATGGGTTTATGTTCAGATTATCTATGAATATTATTTGAGTCTTTTGTAAATTCTTATATGCATGATTTCGTAACTTTGCAAGTCTCTTTGAGTTATTTGTTTGGTTTGGCCAACTAGATTGGCAATTCTTGCAATAGCAGAAGTGCTTAGTTTTGGGTTCAATCTTGTGGTGTCCTCACCCAGTGACAAAGTAGGGGTAGCGAGGCACGTATTGTATTGTTGCCATCAAGGATAAAAGGAAGGGGTTTTCATCATATTGCTTGAGTTTATCCCTCTACATCATGTCATCTTATCTAATGTGTTACTTTGTTCTTCATGAACTTAATACTCTAGATGTAGACCGGAGTCGATCGATGTGTGGAGTAATAGTAGTAGATGTAGAATCGTTTCGGTCTACTTGACATGGAAGTGATGCCTATATCCATAATCACTGCCTTGGATATCTTCATTATTATTCGCTTTTTGATCAATTTCTCGACAGTAATTTGTTCACCCACCGCAATACTTGCCATCATGAGAGAAGCCTCTAGTGAAACCTATGGCCCCCAGTTCTATTTTCCATCTTATACTTTCAGATTTAAAACCAAAAAGACCAAAAATACTTTGCTGCATTATTTTTACCTTTTGTTTAACTTTTCATTTAAGCAATCTATCCTATCTATCTTTATCAGATCTCATCCTTGCAAGTAACCGTGAAAGGATTGACAACACCTTTATAGTGTTGGGTGCAAGTGTTTGATTCTTTGTGTAGGTACATCTATTCGGGACTTGCTTGTATCTCCTACTGGATTGATACCTTGGTTCTCAACAGCTGAGGGAAATACTTATCTACTTTGCTGCATCAACCGTTCCTCTTCACGGAAACCAACGCATGCTCGAGAACTAGCAGTGCGTGCTTAGTAGTAGCGCTAGTGTGGTGGGCTAGCGCGACTGCTAGTGCCCACCTATAGCATCGGTGTTTAGCTCCCATTACTGCCAAATGGCAGTAGCGTTGTCCAGTAAGCCTGTGATGCTATTATCTTTCTACCTATAGGGTTATCCCTAGGAGTGTTCAGACTCGTAGGGGGATGCATGTCCTTCTCTACTAGGAATGGCGACATTATCGTGTTTTGGCCAGATTGATGGGCCGGCGGAGCCTCGTTATTCACGAGGTTTCCAAACTTGTTTTCCATTTGGGTGGATCCGTTGCACTTGGTCTTTGTGGAGGATCAAACTAGGTAATTGAACATCTCGTTTCTTCGCTCATTTCGGCCCGTAGAGGTGTTGGAGTGATCCAATTTGTAGGCGACCCGTCGTCGCTCTCTCGCGGACTACTCGGACTCTGCGTCTTGAGCCTAACTCCCTCGCGATATTTGCTCATGGCATTGGCCTACCACCACTACGAATCACGGACTTTGCTGTCTGCCATGGAAGACGACAAAGGGCACAAAGGAGGACGGCAGAAAATTCGGCCCAACAGACTCCGGGAAAGGGGTTCTTAGCCATCTGTTTCGGCCTAGCAGAGGGCAACGATTCTTTGCCGTCAGCTTGCAGATGACAAAGGACCTGGACGGCGTACTACTGACGGTGCCACTCTGAGGTGGCTAATGCACCCCCACTCTTGGTCGTCTGCCTCCCGCCCCCTTTGTTGTCTACCTCTCGCCTCCCTTTGCCGTCTGCCGCCCTCCCACCCTTTGCTATCTGCCTCCCTCCCACCCTTTGCCGTCTATCGCCCTCCCACCCTTTGCCGTCTGCCGCCTCACCCTTTGTTGTCTGCCGCGGACGGCAAAGAGGCAAAATGGCCCTAGCCTGCTTTTCCCAAGTTTCATAGGTGGCCGCCACATGTTAGCTTTGCCGTCCGGGGCAGACGGCAAAGAGGCCTTTGCCGTCTGGGGCAGGCAGCAAAGAGGCGGCATTGCCTCTTTTTTTGTTATATTCAACAATTTTCAATCAAACAATATATGATATGTACATAAATATTTTACAAAATTCATCCATACATATAGTCTCATTGATAGGTTCATCCATTCACAAAATTAAAAGTATCAAATGCCACATTGTTGGCCATATCACAATAGGTTCATCCATAAGTACATATAGTCTCATCGATACAAATGACTCAATACATGAAAACATAAAGTAAACCTAGAACTACATCAAAGCAAGCTGCCGTGAACTCGTGTGAAATATCCAAAATTGGACATAAGAAAGTTAGAAATATAATACTTCAATTAAGCAGTAGAAGAAGATCTAGAATTAGAAGAAGATAAAGAAGATGAAGGGGCTGTTTGGTTTCAAGACACAACTAGCCAGACTTTTCCACAACTCAACTTAGGGAAGTTTGACCATGTTAGGTGTGTGTTTGGTTCTTGCCACAACTAAGACAATATTTTTTTATTAACACTAAGACCCACATATCATAGATAGAAAAAGTGTGGCAAGATTCCCTTAGGCAAGCCAAAGTGTGGCTAACTATTTGAGCACATCAAGTAAGGCAAGTGTGGTAAAATTGTGGCAAGCCAAAGTGTGGTAAAATTGTGGCAAGCCAAAGTGTGGCTAACTATTGGAGCACCTCAAGCCAAAGTGTGGCAAGATTCGCTCTCTGTCTCGTCTTGTTTTTCTTCTTCTTATTGCTTGTTTGGGTCATTTTAGAGCTAACTTAGGTACAATATGTCATTTTAGAGCTAACTTTGTTTTCCTCTTCTTCTTATTGCTTGTTTTTTTACCTAACTAAGATTATTGTGTCATTTTGCAAGAAAATAAGCTAAGTCTATGACATCTATGAGGTTACCAAGTCTATTATGTCATTTTTGACTTAACTAAGCTTAATATGTCAGTATGGAGGAAACAATGCTAAGTATAGGTCATTTTAGAGCTAACTTAGGTACAATATGTCATTTTGGAGGTACAATATGTCATTTTGGAGGTAAGTATGCTTACTATGTTGTTTTAGAGGAAACAAAGCTAACTTAGGTAAAATATGACATTTTTCTAAGTGCAAAGTTTGTCTAAGTGCTATGTTTGTATTTGTTTGAGAAAATAAGCCAAGTAAGTGGCATATTAGGTCTTATAGTCCTTGTCATCATGGAGGTGAAGCACCGGGGTTGCTCGGGTCGTGCGATGCGGCTCGGGAGTTATGATGTACCAAAGATCATTTATCTTAGCATGATGATGCTGAAATGTTAAGACTAGTAACTAATGAACATTGAAATGAAACTCACTTTTCTAGCCATGGTAATGACTGGCATCGGCGGAGGAGTCTGGCCGGTCTTCTCGCACAAACTCTGCACATTTGGTTTTGCCAAGTCAATCATATTGGTTATTAGTGAAAAGAACATGTAGTGCATGATTTGGATAATATGAATAAGAAACTTACCACGATGAGCTCGTACATGGCCTCGTTAGACGCATCGTTCCATGCCCTCTCCTCCTCCAACAACCTAGTCGTCCTCTCCTCAGATCTCTCTTCTCCTCTGCCGCCTGCCAGGCCTGTTCCGCCAGAAGCGACAGGGTTGTCTCTCTCTCTCTTTCTGCAGAGCAGCCTGCAACACAACTCCTCATTAGCATTGTAATCATATTTTTTCGCACACACAATGTAAGGGAGGAAACCTATCTGAGTCCGCACTCCTAGGGAAAACCTTATACATAGAAACTTATCAGTAGCGTTGCTTAAAATAAGGCACTACTAATAATTAGTAGTAGCACACCTCCACGAGAGGCACTACTAGTATCCACATAGTAGTAGGCGGCTAGTATAAAATGCGCTACTAATATAATTGCCACACCGTTGCCGACAGGCTAGGTATCGTAGTAGCACGCTTCTGCAAACAGCATAGTAGCGCGCTTCTGCAAACAGCATAGTAGCGCTCTTCTGCAAACAGCGTAGTAGCGCGCTACTGCTAAATGTCTATCCATAGCATGTTTTCCTCGACCCGTGCCCCGTCACTCCTCACTTTGTAGATCTCCCACTCCACTATCTTCCTTGCGGTGGCGCACCCCTGTCCCGTCCCTCCCCACGCGGCGGCCCTCCCCTATCCCGTCCCGGCCATCCACGCAGCGGTAGCTCTCTCTCCCTCCTCTCCCACTCTCCCCCCTTCTCCCTCATCCCTCTATTTTTGCACTTATAGAAAAGCTTAATGGATGGATGGATTGATGGATTTAGATGGTTATGAATGAATGCATTTAGATGGTTAGATGGACGAATGATGCATTTAGATGCTTATGGATGGATGCATTTAAATGGTTAGATGGATGTATGATGCATTTAGGTGGTTATGGATGGATGTATTTAGATGTTATAAATTGTGTTACAAAGGTGCTTCACGTCGTAACCGTAAAAAATTGTCTCAACTTGCAAACTTTGTACCAATGTCCATTGCTAGATTCCATGGCTAGCACGTTGTAAATGGTTAGATTTGTTGGCGTAGGAAAATTTACAGGGATTCCATGTTTCCTAGACGTTGTCCTATTTAATATGTCCATTGTTAAGAAAATTTCATGCCAAATTTATAGGGATTCCATGCCTCCTAGACGTTCTCATGAAGTGGAGTTGAAGTGGCAGAGGAAGTTGCTGGCACGGGGAAAAAGGATTGATGATGCAGTGGTCGGATGGAGAGATTGTATGTGGGAGATGAAAGAGGAGGAGAATATATTTCGGAAGACTCGGTGTAGTCACTGGGAGTTTGAAGTCAAGGAGTGCAAGAATTATGCCCAAACACAACTACAAGTTGCAGGAGACGTCATCTTCGTGGAGGCCAACGCTGCAGAGCATGCTCGGATGCCACCTCAGAGTAATCCCCACTTGGTTATGGAATGGGCACTACAACAAGTGACATCTCCATGCCCGGCTCAAAGAGCCCGATGGGGAAGTGTTGTCGGGATACTTCCGCCAAGAATGCCCCCACCACCATCAGATTCTGCACCACCAGATTTTGCTCATTAATAGTATTGTAGTAAGATTAAGCTCTAGTTTAAGCTTTAATAGTTTTATCATTATTGGTCACAATCTAGCAGTTCAGTCTGGACTGGTAAGGTTTTTGAAATCTAGTTATGTGTTTGACGAAAATGATGATGAGGAGGAATTGTTATATGACAAATTATGCATTATCATGATACTGTATGAAAACTTGTATAGTGGCGTATGAATATACGACATACAAAAAAGAAATACGTAATAATAATGGTAGCGCGGGCGGAGAGGCACGCTGCTAGTAACTACTATCAGCGCTTTCCACTAAAAGTGCTACTGCTAAGCAGGTATAGCAGTAGCGCGGGCTAACACACACTACTGCTACACTTTAGCTGTAGCGTCGTAGCAGTAGCGCGTTACCCTGCGCTTCTGCTATAACCAAAACCAGCGCTGCTGCTAGGCTTTTCCCTAGTAGTGTCGCATGACTAACCTTGATGGCAAGATGGACTGGCCATGGACGAGGCGTCATCTTAGGACAAGAGCTCGTTTGGCACGCCTTGATCTTCGCGAGAGTGCTCGAAGACCGTATATGTCCATCTCCAATGGCTATCGAACCATGGGGCCTCCCGTGGCCAGCTATCATCACCTGGTTTGGATCAAGTGGATGCTGGCTCAGGTTGAAGTCCTCCCCATTTACCACCTTCCCTACATCTCTGTACCTCATGAGCTTGTGGTGGGAGGAGATATTGGTGAAGTTCTCAGGATTATCGAGGTCGGACTCAGAGAATGTCTTGACCTTCTTGTATGAGACAGTATGGGCCATGGCATAGAGGTCGTACACCTCTGGTACCTCGGTCTTATTGTGATGAGCCTACAAGAGAGGAACAAAATATTAATAATGGGTAAACCTAGCACTATAGGAATGAACTGCAGGAATCGTGAAGCAAACCACATACCTAGTTCCGCCTGAACTGATAAATGTTGGCGCTGCCTTGATGGTGTGGCACACCTTCCTTTTGGGCACGCCGTGCCTTGGCATCGTCATGGACGACTCGCCATTGGTCAGAGCACCATTCATTCACGAACGTCTCCCAACAACCCATCTTATCCACACACCATCTTAGGGGCACCTAAGTTAGTAAAGACAAATTTGAGAGCTACACCTACGAATCAAAGCAGATAAAACTAAGTACAAGGCCTTAAGAATAGGTAATTACCTTCATGTATTGCTCCATGTCCATAATCTTTCGGCGGGACGATGACTTGGCCTTCTTAATACGTTGTGAGGCGTAGTAGTATCGAACAGCATAACCGGCATCCGCGGCATCTCCTGCAACACTTCGGCATGGGAGGTAAGCACGTTTCTGACCTCCTCACTTACTATTTGGCATCCGATCCTCGTTTAGATTTTATCCACGCTCTAGGGGAATGGAGAATAGGGGTAAATAGCCATAGGAGTGATCACAACATCATCATGAGTTTCCAGTAGTGATGGATTTGAGGCTTCCATCCGGATTAAGTACAAGGGGGGATGGGGATTGGGGGTCAATCTTACATAGTAATCTCAAATCTTAGCCCCCTCGACCTTGGAGGCGGTTGGAGCAGCGGGTGACCTTGGCCTTATTCTTGTCCTCGTGCTAGACCACCATTTCGTCTTCCTCGCTAGAGTCTAGATCGATTGGCCTACTTTAGTGTCCTGGCTCCGTCACCATAACAACCATCACCAGAGCTTCTTCTTCCTCCTCCAGCACCACCATAGTCCTTGTCGTGGAGTACTTTGCGGCACGCTTGTCATGAGGACACATGTATTCCCCACACTTGGCCCACCTCGTCCTTTGTCTAGCTTCACTAGAGTCGGACTAATTCATGGCACAAAGAAGGATGTTGACTGACATACTGCCCTTGGTAGGCTAGGAATCAGCGTCTTGAACTCATCTGTAGTCGCCTTCTTCACCATAGTGGTTGTCTTCTTTATGCATATATTCAATGCTGCTGAAGATCAAGCACACTTCCATGGTGTTCTCAAACTTGGTGCGGTCATCGAGCAAGCACCCGAGGTAGAAATCCCTCCCACTACTAGGGAAAACCTTATACACAGAATCTTAGTAGCAGGGTGGGATAGGACGGGGCGCTTGTTGGTAGACGTAGTAGTAAATCTAAAAATTTCCCACGTGTTCACCAAGATCCATCTATGGAGAAACCAGCAATGAGTAAGGGGAGAGTGCATCTTCATACCTTTGAAGATCTTAAAGCGGAAGCATTACAAGAACGCGGTTGGTGGAGTGGTACTCGCAGTGATTCAGATCGCGGTGGAATCCGATCTAAGCGCCAAACAACGACGCCTCCACGTTCAACACATGTGCAGCCCGGTGACGTCTCATATGCCTTGATCAAGAAAGGAGGAAGGAGAGGTTGAGGGAGATCTCAGGCAGCACGACGGCATGGTGACGGTGGAGCTACGTGGTGTCCGGCAGGGCTTCGCCAAGAACTACGAAGAACAACGAGAGGGAGGAGTAGGGCTGCGCCGTGGGAGAGAGAGATGCGTCTCTCCAGCTGCCCCAATGGCTGGGTTCCCACCCTAGGGTCTGGCGGCAGCCCCAGATCCCATCTGGGCACCGGCAACAGAGGGAGAGAGGAGGGGCGGCGTCCTAGGGTGGGCCTTGGGCCCATCCAGGCCCTAGGGTTTGCTCCCTCCACCCCTTGCTGCGCCTTGGGCTGGGGTGGGAGGGGCACCAGCCCACCTAGGGGCTGGTTCCCTGCACTCATGGCCCATGAAGCCTTCTAGGGTTGGTGGCCCCACTTGGTGGACCCCTAGAACCCTTCCGGTGGTCTTGGTACGTTACCGGTGATGCCCGAATTTTTTCCGGTGATCAAAACCTCACATCCTATATATGAATCTTCACCTCCGGACTATTCCAGAACTCCTCGTGATGTCCGGGATCTTATCTGGGACTCCAAACAACATTCGGTAACCACGTTTATTATTTCCCTATAACCCTATCATCATCGAACCTTAAGTGTGTAGACCCTACGGGTTTGGGAGACACGTAGACATGACCAAGACACCTCTCCGGTCAATAACCAACAGCGGGATCTGGATACCCATGTTGGCTCCCACATGATCCACGATGATCTCATCGCATGAACCATGATGACGGGGATTTAATCAATCCTGTATACAATTCCCTTTGTCTACCGGTATGATACTTGCCCGAGATTCAATAGTCGGTATCCCTATACCTTGTTCAATCTCGTTACCGGCAAGTATCTTTACTTGTTCCGTAATACATCATCCCGTGACTAACTCCTTATTCACATTGATCTCATTATGATGATGTCTTACCGAGTGGGCCCAGAGATACCTCTCCGTCACACGGAGTGATAAATCCCAGTCTCGATTCGTGCCAACCCAACAGACACTTTCGGAGATACCCGTAGTGTACCTTTATAGCCACCCAGTTACGTTGTGACGTCTAGCACACCCAAAGCATTCCTACAGTATCCGGGAGTTGCACAATCTTATGGTATAAGGAAGCGACACTTGACATTAGAGAAGCTTTAGCAGACGAACTACACGATCTTGTGCTTTGCTTAGGATTGGGTCTTGTCCATCACATCATTCTCCTAATGATGTGATCCCGTTATCAACGACATCCAATGTCCATGGTCATGAAACCATGACCATCTATTGATCAACGAGCTAGCCAACTAGAGGCTCCCTAGGGACATCTTGTGGTCTATGTATTCACACATGCGTTACAGTTTCCGGTTAACACAATTATAGCATGAACAATAGACAATTATCATGATAAAGGAAATACAATAATAATCATTTTATTATTGTGTGTAGGGCATATTTCCAACAATGCTACTGCTACTTAGAAGTAGCGCGGTCCAAAAACAGGCGCTACTGATATCAATTTAGCAGCAGCGCGACTTGGTACATCTGCGCTGCTACTAAAGTTGACCGACCGTTCCTGCCACGCTAGGTTTAGCAGTAGCGCTCTTCAAATAACCACGCTGCTACTAATGTAATAGTAGTAGCACGCTTTTTTTTCATGTCGCTACTGCTAATTCTGAAATTGGCCACATGGCTGGCCCTCCTTAGCAGTAGCGCATGTGAAAGAGGAGCGCTACTGCTATA
The DNA here is from genome assembly GCA_022496015.1 of Hordeum marinum. Classification (NCBI taxonomy): domain Eukaryota; kingdom Viridiplantae; phylum Streptophyta; class Magnoliopsida; order Poales; family Poaceae; genus Hordeum; species Hordeum marinum. The sequence goes on along the minus strand of CM039676.1, from coordinate 396,174,313 downwards.
TTTTTAGCAGCAGCGCGTTTTGCTCCCAACGCTATTGCTAAGCTGCAGCCATACCACCTTTTTCCTCCCACCCCTCCCCTCCTTTATTCTTAACTTTCCTCTAGCTCCCACCTCCTCTCTCCCTCACTTTGCTTCTTCCTCACTACTTCTCCCCCCATTACTCTCCTTCTTCTACCTATCTTTCTCTCTCTTTATTACTCCTAGCTAACTACACAAACCTCCATTAATGCATCTCCTTTCTCTTTTTCCTTCCCCCTCCACTAGTTGTCTCCTCCCAAACTACCAAGCTAGGTAGATCTAGCTAGCATTTAGTGAAGTGACCTATGTACCTCCCTAACTAGATCTATAGCCTTGTCAAGAAGTGCTTTGTCCACTTTTGATCATTCCATAGGTGTGTGTGGCGACACCTATCAACATCATCATCACCGTGCTCGATCTCAAGATAGGTGATTGAAAATGTATGCTTTTACAAGAATGGAAATATGTGTATGTGTGCGATATGACATAATCGAGCGATATGATGGAAATTGTGTGTGTGGCATGAGTTGCTGCCGAATTGTGCTTGTGAGTTGCCTATGTTTTGCCAAAATGTTGATTTATTTCCATTTCGGCGAATTCCGGGCAAACTCTATATGTCCTATTTTTAGGGAAGGTCATGTCGAATTTTTGTATGACTTTGATGCATGCATGCATTTTTATAATCAATTTGTTTATTATTGCCATTCAGGCGTTCACGATGGTCAGTGGAACGGTGGTGGACAGGTGGTTGCGGTCGGCGGTGCAGGACATGAATGAAAATAACCCGACAGAGGCTTTATGTTCGTGTCGAAGATGCAAAGGATGAGCTTGGCTCGACCCCTATGATGATGGTCATGTGTTGGCGCACCTTCTGATGACTGGTTGCATGACTAGCTATACTTGGTGGATAATTGAAGATGAGGATGATGATGTTGAGGAGGCCGATAGGGCAGGCAATGATGACACACGGGGCAAGACGAAGAGATGATCGATAATGGCGGCGGAGAAGGGGTTGGACATGGCGGCGGGGAAGAGGCCAGACATGGCAGCGGAGAAGGGGCCAGACATGGCGGCGGAGAAGGGGCCGAACATGGTGGCAAAGAAAACGTGGACTCCACGCCGTAGAATTCGTCGGTACTATGTTCAATCGTGCGGGACCCTCATGTTCAAGCACTGCTTCGTAAGGAGACAGTTACCGAGAGAGCTGTTTCTAGAGAGGAGGCCAAGCTGCAGCAATTGGTGTAGACTCAAACACTCCATTGTATCATGGTTGCAATCCCGAGGTGACCTGCTTGAGTTTCACGCTAGAACTTCTGAAGACGAAGGCTAAAAACAAATTGACCGACAATAGTCTCGATGAGCTTCTCAAGTACCTAAAGGAATTTCTTCCCGCGGGGAATCTATGTCCTACTAGTGTGGATGAGGCCAAGAAGATCGTGTGCCCTCTTGATCTGCCGCATGTTAGATACCATGCATGCATCAACGATTGCATAATTTATCGGATGGAGCACATGGAAAAAACAAGTTGTCCGGTGTGCAATGCTTCCTGATACAAGAAGGTCGAGAAGAAATCTCCCCAAAAAGTCGTATGGTACTTATCGATCACTCCCCGTCTCCAGCGGTATTTTGTAGATCGCAAGGAAGCAATGCTCATGCGCTGGCACGCGGAGAGGAAGAAGCCAGACGATGGAGATGATCCGAAGCTGAGAAATGTCGTGGATGGAAGCCAGTGGAGAGCGTTCAACCACGAATTTCAGAATTTTGCATATGATGCAAGGCACATCATGATCGGCGCATGTACCGATGGCATGAATCTGATTGGCAACCTAAACACCAACCATAACACATGGCCCGTGTTTGTATGGATGTACAACCTCCCCCTGGTTGTGCATGAAGTCGAAGTACATACACATGAGCATGCTGATTCAAGGGCCGAAACAACCCGGAAGTAATATTAATGTGTATCTGGGGCTATTTCCAGAGGAGTTAGACACGTTATGGAAAACACCGGCCAAGACATGGGACGCCAGCAAAGGCGAGTATTTCTATATGAGAGCCACGTTGATCATCACGGTGCACGAGTATCTCGGTTGCGGATATGCCAAAGGATAGGTGTGCCATGGATATTGCGGATGCACATGGTGCATGGATGATACAATGTCTTAGCAGCTAATGTCAAGGAAAGATGGCGGGTCTGGCAAAATCATGTACATGGGGCATCGAAAATGGCTCGAGAAGGACGACCCGTGGAGAAACCGTGGAGATCTATTCAATGGTGAGGCTGAGCATCGAGGACCTCCACGTAAGCGGAGCAGCGCCGAAATCGATGAGCTATTGAAAAACTAGAAACAGTGCTCCGCGCCGGGAAAGACGATGAAGAAGGCGTCGGAGCCGCTATTGAAGGTATGGAAGACGAGGTCTGTTTTCTAGGACTTGGAGTAATGGAACAAACTCGACATGCCTCATTGCCTTGATCAAATGCATATTTGTAAGAATGTCCTTGAGAGCTTGGTTGCGACACTGATGAACATGCCGGATAAGACCAAGGATGGGCCGAAGGCAAGAAAAGACTTGCAGGATTTGGAGATCAGGGCAGATCTGCACATGCCACCCCGTAAGAAGTTAGAGGAGACAGAAACGGAGACAGAGGCGTGGGAGAAGAAGGGCAAAAAAGCAAAGCAAGTAGATTATTGCCCCCCTTCTTGCTTCACCTTAAGTCTGGCTGAGATAGATCAATTCTTCAAGTGGCTTACCGGAATCAAAGTTAGTTCTGGTTACTGTGGCAAGATAAGCAGATATTTGGACACGAAGAAGAAAAGGTTCAGCGGGATGAAGTCACATGACTGTCATGTGATGATGACGCAAATACTACCTGTTGCCCTTAGAGGGATAATGGACAAGCACGTTTGTGACACGCTTCTTGGTCTCTCCAACTTTTTCGACGACATCTCTCGAAAGTCGATCAGTATGAAGCAGCTCCGAAAGCTATAGGAAGAGATCGTTGTCATACTAAATGAGCTTGAGATGTACTTCCTGCCCGCATTCTTTGACGTCATGGTGCATGTGTGTGTCCATATTGTGGACAACATAATAGACCTGGGGCCGTCATTCATGCACAACATGATGCCGTTTGAGAGGATGAATGGGATCATGAAAGGATTCGTTCATAACATGTCCCGTCTAGATGGAAGCATCGTCCAGGGCTATCTGACACAAGAGTGCATCTCTTTCTGCGAGAATTTTCTATATGGCGTAGACCGGCCGCCTGGTGTTGGTTTGCCCGTTAACAAGCACGATGGGAGGCTCACAATAGAAGGTTAATCGAACGATCGCAGGGAACTGCATATGGCCTACTCAGATTGACGCAACGACTTTGACATAGCAAACTTGGTAGTGCTACAACACCTACACCAGGTAGATCCTTTCGCGACGGTGCACAAAGAAACTATCCAAAGAAGTATCGTGATCGGGGGGTATGCAGGACGGACGCCGAAGTTACTAGAGACCACAACTCCACTTTCCTGCATTTGTTCAAAGAGCATATTATTGCTAATCTCCCGGAAGAGGGCTCGAAGGACAGATTGCTCATATACGCCTTAGCACATGGCCCCTCGCCCAACCTCGTCACCTATCAGGCATACGATATCAACGGATACATGTTCTACACAGAGGCCAAAGATATGAACAGTGATGATTAGAACTCAGGGGTGATGATGGAATGCATGACCGACAGCGACAACGATGCAACTGAGAGATTTTACGGAAGGGTCGAGGAGATCTGGGAGCTTGACTACTCTGTACTGCACAACACGATGATGTTACGTGTCAGATGGGCTAATAATGTCGAAAGAGAAAACCGGTATTTCACTACCATGAATATACCCGACGCCAAGAGTGGTACCGTGAACGCTATCGCAAAAAATGAGCCATGGGTACACGCTAAGCATGCGACACAATGCTTCTTCATAACCGACCCGTGCAATCCCAACCGTGTTGTCGTGAGGAGAGGCAAAAGGAACATCATTGGAATGGATGGAGTCGCCAACAAGGAAGACTACAACCAGTACGGGAACCCAATGAGGGAAGATGACGATGATGATGAAGCATACATCAAAAGAAGAATCAATACTACATTACCTAAGAAAGATCGTACTCCATGGAAAAGGAAAAGTCACAATAAGGGGCTCAATTATTCTTCAACGAACAAGAAGGGAAAGAAGCTCACTCAAAAACGCAATGTCGACGCTGAGGAACCATTATCGATCAAATGATGTAATATATATGTTCTTATTTTGTGTTCACACTTAACCTTTATGTATGGGTAAATGATGTAATCTATATGTTCCTATTTTGTATACATACTTAACCATCAAATGATGCAATATATATTGCCTTAGTTATATACATTGTATCACCCACCATTCGTTCCTGCTCTTGGAAAAGAGGAAAAGAAAAGAAAAGAAAAAGAAGAAAAGAAAAAGAAAAGAATATAGAAGAAACAAACAGGAAAAATGGTATAGGTACTGGTTATAGCAGTAGCGCTTTTCCAAAAAAGAGCTATAGCTAGTCGACATAGCAGTAGCGCCATTTGGAGAAATGCGCTATAGCTACCTGTGATAGTAGTAGTGCTTCTTGGATAAACACGCTATAGATAACTTAGCTATAGCGCGTTTTTAGTAAATGCGCTACTGCTACGTTGACTTAACCCCCAAATCTGCTTCCCGCCTCTGCTTCTTCCCCCAAATCCCCACTCTCTCTTCTCCCCGCTTGTCTCCGTCGGAGCCCGTGCCCTCGCTCTCAACCTTGCCGCGCCCCTGCCTCAAGCGCCGGAGCCCTGCGCTCGCCCTCGACCATGGCGCTCTCCCCCGACCCCGACGCTCGGCGCTCGCCCCTGACCCCGATGCTCGCCCCCGACCCCCCGACCCCGGCGACCTCCCCCTCGCACCTCACCCCGACCCTGGCGCTCGAAGCTCGCCCCGACCCCGGCGCTCGCCCCGACACCCCGACCCTGGCGACCTCACCCTCTCCCCCGACCCCGGCCCCGGCGCGCCACGCCTTCCTCCTCTGCTTCCTCCCCTCCCAACCTCGACTTTCGTCGGACCTGCCTCCTTGCCCCTGCACCCTCTGTAAGCCCCCCCACTCCTCCTCTCTCTACTAGCTAGGGTTCTTCGATTAATTTACTTAGGTTTTAGTTAGGGCAGTAGGTTAATTAGGTTATCTATTTATTTCTGAACCCTAGTTATCAAACTAGTAGGTTAATTTGGCTATATTATGAACCCTAGTTAGTTAGGGCAATAGGTTAATTAGGTTCTTTGTCAAATTAAGACAGAAATTTAGGGTTAGGTGTTTGAGGTGTAGCTAAAAGAAAAAACAGAATTGATTATATAGGTTTCTTGCATTTTCTAGTTTAAGCAATTGTTTCTATTTAAATTTTGTAGTGCTAGCTAGTTAATTAGAATTAGTCTGAAATCTAGGAGAGCTTAGTTAAAGAAATTGTTGCTATTAAAAAACATAATTTGAAGTGGACATGTGATTTGGACATGTCATATTTGGCAATTGGAAATGTCATATTTGGACATATGATATTTTGGACATGTCATATTCGATATGTCCACTTTTTAGCAAAGGTCATGCCGAAATTTTCTGTGAATTTTGGCATGATTTGTGCTAGAAAGTAGGCATATCGAGTGCCGGGATTTGCTGGGAAACGACATTCCTGCAAACATAGATCTTTTTTTATGTCATTTCTCATTTTTTGTAGTTTTAGAATTAAACGAGGAGACTTGATCATAGGAAACATGTCGAACAACGAACAAACTGGGCCTTCTGACCAAGATGTAGACGAGATGGATTATGAAGGTGAACAATAGTACCTCAACTTTTTGTCTACTAAGCACAGTCAAGGTTTGCAGGTCGGCCTAGATGATGATGTTAACGCCGACGTCGACACCGATGGTGCCGGCACCGATGGCGGCGCCGAGACCGGCGGGGAAGGTATGGAAAAGAAGAAGCAGAAGAAGCAGAGGATACGAAAACCTAACAAACTCGGCATCAGACGGCTGGTGATCACAAAGATGTCCCCTGGCAAGTTTGACCCATTAGAGTCGGAAGAACCTCGCAAGTTCTATGGGAACCAAGTAGGACGCATCCTACGGGAATGCGCGAGCATCAACGACAATGACATAAGGGGTAAAGAACATGTGATGCAGTTGCTCCCGATGAAGCTGCATAAGAGATTCAAGTTCCCTGACAGGGATGACGCCATAGAAGACCCGTGGGATGATAAGAAGATGAAAAGGATTAACAATCATGCCCTGGGCATGTTGAGCACTGGTTTGGCTTCCTGGAAAGGGAGGGTGAAACGAGATATTGAGGCTGAGGAACCCCTGTCCAAGATTCTGGAGGAGAATCCGACACTTACGGAAGAGGAGTTAGAAAACCCCTTCACGAAGTTCACCAACCCCTTGGAGCATGACTTCATCAGGGCCCGCTACAAGTGGGACAAGGAAAAGAAAGTTTTCTAGACGGACCAGATCACGAGGAAATTGATTAGAATGCTGGTAATTATTCTTTTACCACCTTATATTTAGCTTCTGATCAAGTAGACTACACATTCGTAAATGGTTCACGTTCCTTCTGCAAGAGAAGCAACACCATCTTGCAGCCGAAAGCCCTACTTCGTCGTTGAGGACCAACTGGGACACCCTTCTCAATCGGGCCTTGAATGAACTTAAGGGACTCCCTTTGGGCCAGCGGCCGCAATATGGACGTGTGCACGACGCCGAAGACGGTGCCACGTGGAAGGTGTTTTACAACGAGGGCCCAAAGGCCAAGAAGCAGAAAAAGAAGTTTGGTCAGATGGAGATCGACGAGAAGGTGAAGCTTGCGTTCATGAAAAATGGAGCCGAGGAGAAAGATGAGTTGCTACAGCAGGCAGTTGATGCATTTGTACATGCCTGGAGAAATGATTTTGCTACTAACTTGATCTTGGCTATCATCAACTGGACAAAGGAAAATCCAGACAAGACGGTACATGGTTTCCCCATGCCCAATTTCGTCGGGAGAAACTCGGTGAACAACACCACCACACCATCACCTGCTCACAAAATCGGGCGTGCTCCCGCACCCACACCCGCAACCGCTCATAGCAGCCCATCCTCAGTCTCTTGCGCGCTAGGCGGGCGTTCGTCTTTGGCTGAGCTCAACGACCTCACAGTAATTACATGTCGCACCAACATATATCTATAATATTCCATTTTCGTTGCCTTTCGAATGTTTTACGCTGCAGACATGTGTTTGCAGACGACGAAACCCCGTGCACCGTACTCTACTTGATCGAAGGACAGAAGGTGGACGTGGGAAAGGGGGTGATAACGAATCCTTTGTAGCTCACGTTCCACAGCCAGCCGATGCCTGGTGGGAACTTCAGGGTTACCTTGTCGAGTGTGAAATCGGGGCACAAGGATTTGCCTCCTCTAGTATGGCTAGGGGGAGAGGATGACGAGACCCCATCGCGGATTGGAAGCTGCAAGGGTTGGGTGCTGCTATGGCCGAAGAATCTTCTTTGTCTGGAGACATCCGAGAGCACACCAATAACAACACATCAACAAGCAGGTATGGACACCACCACCCCGCCTATGCAATTACTAGCGCCTGTAGTGCCGGGTGAGAGCGGCGGACGATGTGATGAAGGGGGGTCCAATAGTGGCTGATGTAATCGCTCCCATAGAACCAAAAATGGACGATGATGAGATGGAGGAGGACCCTCTTTGGTTCCTCAATACAGGCGCCTTTCACGGTTACTTACATATGATGAATTATCCATATGCCGACTCGGGCTATCATCATGCTAATGAGGATATGGATGATCTGCCCGGGCAGGAATGTCCTAGCAGGGATTGCAAGAAGTCTCTCTTCATGCAATCCTCACAGGACACGCCTGAAGATGCAGGGGGTCGTAAAGTAGTGCTTAGCCTGACAACACTGGGGCAGGGGTTAAGAAAGGGTCTAGAAGGTCAGCCCAAGAAAAAGGAGAGGAAGAGATTGGGGAAGATAGGCTCATCTGCCTACAAACAAGCAAGAGCACATAGGAGGCAAACGGTGGCCATGTTCCATGTCACGGGCGGGCCGATGCTACCGTCGAAACCGCTGGAGGCAATATTTGAGGATCTCAGGAGACTGCACAACCATGTGCTGTCGATTGAGAAAAGCCTACTAGCCTCGAAGGATATTGGATATCTGACATACGCGGCTCGTGTGCCTGAGAGGAAGTGGTACGTCGACACACGGCCCGTAGAGGAGGTCTTCCTGCAGTTTGATCATATCTTTGAGATGTTTCTGACAAGGCGGCTCGATTGTACAATCGTTTGCCTTTTTGCGCTACATATGAGATCCATCATGAAGAGAGAAGAAGGCTCACAAATCTATGTGGCGGATCCATACTACATGCACGAGTTCTCCTTAAGTCTCAGTGACTTTGAGCGTAAAACTGCTAGGGAGTACCTCGAAAACTTCATGGTACAGAACAAGGACTAGGAAATTGTCCTCCTGCCTTATCATCCAAAGTAAGTCAGTGCCGGACAACCCCTTCGTATATTTCAATCATTCCTTTTCTCTCATGTGGAGAATAATTTGAGTTGTTTTTTCCCACAGCAACAGTCGCGCCATCCTTATCTTTGTTTACCCGTGAGTCTCCCACGCCGTGCATTTTGACCCTACCAGAAACAACGAAAAGAAGGACTACACCCATGTAATAAATATTCTAAATGATGCTCTCCAAGCCTTCAGCTTTAGGGGTGGCCATATGCAGATAAGGAAACAAAGGAACCGCAAGACGGTTCTCTCGCATAAAACCAACTTCTGCTGCATCCATGTCCTGAAATGAAGTACGAACGATGGATTCTACCTCCTCCATCTCATGATGGAGTTCAGAAGGGATCACCAAAAGCTTCGCATGACAACCAGAAACGATGATCATATCGGCAAGTGGGTAGAATCTCAAGGAGAAGTGGGTAGAATCTTAACGAATGACTTCTTTCGCATCCAAAGGGACATTGCCACGATCATCATGAAAGAAGTTGTCGAAGTGAAGGGGATGTTCCACCATGGCCCTATATCGCGAGCTGAGGTCCGAACATACATAGGCATGCAACGTCAGGACCTCGCGCCATTCAAGAAGCTAGGGTCCATCCTCGATCATCTGGAAGGTTGGAAGTTCTAGTGATTTTTGATGCCAATGATGATATTATGTGTCGGTTGAACTTGTATATACTTTCTATAGAGATGAAACTTTGTTATGTCCACGGTCCCTATCGAACTTGCGTAACGCTACTTTGTTAGTTTGGGTGCGATGACCTGCGTACCTCTAGTTAATTAGTTTGCGCATGATGAAACTGCGTTGATTATTTATGTTTACTATATGTTGCATCTAGTTGCTAACCCTTTCTTTTTTGTGTTGCTCAAGTATATTTTGTTGCATATGATTGTACATTCTCTTGATGAAGATGCATCTCTAACTAGTACCTAGATTCTTGATGGCGAAGTACCGGTGTGATGTCGTGTACAATGGAAAGGTTCCGGGAGAATATGAAGAGTGGTCCGAGTGTCAGGCGCAAGTGGAGGAGGTCTCGGGCGCTAGACATAAAGCCTTCAAAAGCAGACAAGAAACAGAAGCTAGTTACATGAGGAGGCTCACGCTAGCGCGAGAGAGGGCTAATACCCGTCGCCTCATGTACTACATAGTTTTGCTCTCAGTCAGAGCGATAGCTCTTCTCTCGTATATCATTGTTTAGATGGATGACAATGTAGTTGCAAGTATTCGAGACTTGTATCGCTATTTTCGAGATGATGACAAGAGACCACTTTGTGTTGGATGATGATTATGATGAGACTATTTGTATGTATATGCTATGATTACATTCGTGGTCTCACAGCCAATTGTATGTGTATGATGATGAGATTTGTATGTGGTAATGATTCTTGTATAAATCCTATTCAAATACAAAACAAATATGCAGAAAAAAAATCAGAAACTAATAAAGTTAGCAGTAGCGCGTGGTGTAAAGTTAGCAGCAACATGCCATTACCAGTAGCGCAGTATAATATAAGGCGCTACAGATAGTAGCAGTAGCGCTCTATTTTGGCGCTCACTACTGCTATGTATGTATCGCAGTAGCGTGGGCCAACATGCGTTGCTGCTACAGGTTAGTTGTAGCGCCATATCAGTAGTGCATGTTCCCGCGCTACTGCTACACATAATACCCGTGCTACTGCTAGGCTTTTCCCAAGTATTGTCCATCCAATGCCCCAACAGAAGGGTTTGGGGTTGTGGTTGGAGTTGGTATTGGAGTTTATGGCCAGGTATAGGAGCAAAAGATGTCTCCTTTTTCTCCTCCTTTAGTGGCGGGTGTACCATGATGTGCGATTGGTGGAGTCCTAGACATGGATGCCGGGGTGGCGGCACTACAAGAAATATGCTAACTTCCGACCATCAATATTGGTCACTGAATGGTCATTGTTTTTTATTTACGACCTTTTTACGACCAAAAACAGTTGGTCAAAAGCTGAGGGTCAAGAATGGAAATTAATGACCTTTCTTCTAGATTGGTCGTAGACATTTACGACCAACAAAAGGGTTGTAGGTTCTATGACCAATTGTTTTGGTCAATGGCAGTCTGCCTAGGCCACGTCAGATTCGACGTGGCAAACAGACATGGCAAAATTGCGACGAATTGTATTGGTCATTGGTAAGATTCAGCCTGGTCCAATTCGATGTCTATATGGGCCAAGCCCAAGAAATTCAGCTTATATATATATATATATATATATTTCAGTCAAATTTTGGTCGGCTTCATGGGCCAAGCCCGACATTGCAGCCTTTTTATTTTTGGGCCATGGCCTTCTTTCTTAATACTCAGTTTTTCGTTTTTTAAAGGGGTCCACTAGTCAAATTGGGTCATAGTTGTCAGGTTCTGATCAATGGCTCCCAAATGTCAGTCATATTCTTCTTATTTAAATTTAACAGTAAATAAATAACCAGTATTTAAATTGGAACAAACCACATAATACTTCAAATAATATACTTTACAAGCTCTAGAAGCCCGATTCAATACATAGATCCTATTGTACAAATAACACGTGATACCAGCTCTTAGCATATACTTTACAAGCTCTAGAAGTGTAATAACAGTTACAAGATCTACAGGTATGTCAATCATAGTTACAAGCTCCAAAAGTGTAATACTAGATGGCCATCACAAACTCTACAAGTCCTATGTTCTTCAGCATGGAGCTCCTTTGATAGCGATCACAAACTAGGCACCTCCTCCTGTGATGAATTAGCAGAGAAGAATCAGAAAACGTAAGCCAAATATACTATGAATTGACCATTCAAAATAGGACAGAAGCCAATATACTATGAATTGACCATTAGCTCACAAGAATTTGAGAAATGATGGTCATAAATACAACACCACACCTAGGAACTTGGAAAATTGTCATGCAATCAAGCTGGAATACAAAACTGAGATTGCACCAGCTTTTAAGCAACCAATCATATTAAATACTTCAAATATTTAGCATGGCAACCACAAACTAAGTATGAGAACATAAATCTATAGCAGATAGCTAATGAAATTTTACATATGGCATGCTATTAGACAACAATGTATGTATGGAAGAGTTAACAGAAATATCCATATTGATGAATTAGGTTAACAAAATAAATATTGTCAAAGAAACTGGCAAATTAAGTTTGGCACCTTCATTACTCTGAACATACAACTATAAACTGGAGTACACAACTATAAACAATCGGTGTGCTTGTTCCATACAACAGTTCAAACAAACCATAAGGCACTTAGAATAGAAGGCATCATAAAATTGGATCATATAGATAATAAAGGATTTTAGGCGTGTAATTAGGAAATGAGAATCAGCTTACAATCTTACAGTTACTGAGATTGCATCTACAATCTATATGTAAATCAACCAAACTTGCAAATAACCATGTATATAAACAAAAATAACTATTCAAGACAGGCATCTTGACTGTGAACAAGAAACATTAAACCTGCAACTAGAAAATTATTCGAGGAGCACTAATCAAAACGTACTCCATACAACAATACAAAGAAATGGGAATGTATAGAATTGTTATCATCATAAACTGAAGTCACCTGCACAATACAACCATTCCATAATTAAAGGTATGCTACATAAAATTAAACGTAAGGATCCGGTAGTTCTCAACCTGCTTGTTTACTTTGAGGTAGGGAAGAGCACCCATCATGTTGTTGTAGTCGCTCTTGTTAACTTGGACCTGCAGTGGAAGATAGTAGTCTGAGAGGCATGCAAATTGGCACCGCGGCACAAAGTGACAAGCTTCATTGATCTAGTGAAGTTGTCATGGAGTCATAGTACTACAGTCCCTAAATAAGCTACACTAAATATTACAAGTACAACTTACCTGTTTTATCATGGTTACAATCTGATCAATGTGATCTGAAACATGGGGCTCCACAGATGGTGGTAGACATTGAAGCTGAGCCATGTCCGATAGGAAATCATCAGAGTATCTTTTGGTTAAGCTAAAAGGATCTTCCCCCAACTGGTTAGCTCTTGCAATTATCTACAGAATTCCAGAAGTGCAACTTAGGTTTCCTGTGCAGATGCAATTGCTGTTTAAATTTTCTTTCTAGTTTTCCAAGTAAACTACAATTAGCAACGAACTGAATGAAGTGGATGTGAACTTAGCAAACTAAATTCAGGGATTAGTCTGAAGTGAACAGATCATATTACATGAGCATCCAAAGAAGATCTCTACCTTCTCTATTTTAGTTCAGGTCAGAAACATTTTTCTGGGCAGTAATGGTATAATTTGGCAACATTCAAATGGAGATGATGCAAGATACGCCATAAATATAATAGTAGCATTTTTTTTGTTAAAGTAAGTTCAAAACCTAAGAACCAAACATCACTTGTAGTTATATGCAAAAAAAATTAACCTGTAAATCACCTTGTCATCGATGCAGTAAAGTTCCGAACATAGCGTACTTCATAGTCCAAATAACGCAAGTACCTAAGATGGCCATAAATACATGTCAGGAGACGACACATAATCAGATGCAGTGCCTTCCGATTCCCAACCTGGCAAAAGTACTTGACAAAAACAAGAGAGGACCAAATGTTCACTGGTCACATTACATGCATTGTGTTTTAGAATGCCAGACTGTTAGCGGATGTGTAAGCCCATAGCCAAATTCTACTAGCATATTTATGTTTAGTCGAATAACTGAACCATTATAGCACAGTATAGTATAGTATTAATGTTGGAACTTCCTAAACTGAGATGGTTATATCACAAAAATGGATACTATTAAGTGTTCTATATCGAATGGAAGAATTGCTTCTGGGCTCTGGAACTAGAGATACACACAAATAAAATTCCATATGAAATTCATTTATTAGGCATTAGAATTGCAAAATCGTTTCTCACTTCCACCATTTGACCCACACGAACAAGCTGGCACAAACACAGGACACGGCTAAGTGGACCAAAAATGCCATGGAATCAGCAGCACTGAGCTTGAAGCACTAATGGACTAACGAACCTCAGGAGGACATCGAAGGCGACGTAGGTGCGGGCGTGGCCGATGTGACTGTCGTCGTAGGGCGTGACGCCGCAAACGTACATGCCGACCTCCCCGCCGGGCGCGCGCCGCTGGAACGACTCCCTCCTCCTCGGTCTCGTGTTGTGTAGGTGCAATTCCTGGGCCTTCTCCGGGTTCACGCCATTCAAGGAGGCGGCAGCGGAGCAAAAGAAGAGCTCGGCCGGGTGGGATGGCAGGCGGCGGGCGCAAACGAGGGCGGGCAAGGCTAAGGAGAAGCCCTGGTGTGGGAGGGATCGGGACTCTGAGGAGAGAATCAGCTGGAAGAGGCCAGTGGCAGCGCGCCTCGCCGTCGCTGCCATCATGGGTTGGTCGTGAAGGCCGTAGGCGCGAGTGGTAGGATAGCGTTTCTTCTGGAATTTTCGTCGTCGGCGGTGCTGCTAGCACACTAGCATGCTCCTGCACCTCGTCAGTGGTCCCGGAAGGGGAGGAGTAGAGGAGGACGGACTGGTGGATGTGTGCCTAGCGGAGTGCGAGCGCCAATAGGGCCCCCGCCGCGTAGCACTGCATTGGTGTCTGCAGCACTGCCACGATGAGCAGTGTTGGGGTCCGGACTAGATGGCACGGATGGCGGGCGGCAGTCGCCAGCTACTGGGTGGTGTTTGCTTCGAGGGAGGCGACGTGGACCTATTGGGACGGACGATGGGGAGGATGGGGAGGCAAAGGAGGACGAGGACTGGGCGGGAGCTAGCTACGGCGGAGGTGGATGGAGAGGAGAGGCATGAGGGGTGTGGGCACCGGAGGTGGCGGTGGCCTCGATCTGGATCTGGGAGAGGAAGAGAGTGGGAGGCAGAGGTGCGTAGGGAGGCGGGTGTGTCATGCGCTAGGTTTAGGTAGGAGAGGGAGGAGACGTTGGATCTGTAGGACGTGGACGGTTTAGATCAACTTCGGTAGGGTGATCTGTGGGAGAGAGATGCTGCATCTTCATTGGTTCGAGACATGTGCCACTTAAATAGTATCTACTCCCTTCGTTCCTAAATATAAGTCTTTCTAGATATTTCACTAATGGACTACATACGAAGCAAAATGAGTGAACCTACACTCTAAAGTATGGCCACCTTCATGAAATAGTTCGTTGAAATGATCTCATATTATGCACAAGGGTGCAAGTTGAAATGGAAAACAATGTTGCCAAAGGGAGTTTTCATTTTCTTTGCACAAAAAAATCATTTTCCGTTTTTCAAGTGCCCAAAATGAGTTTCTTTGTGAAGGACCTACCAAATATTTGTCAGTAAACTGGTCAAAATAATTTTTATAAAATATTAGGCCATATTTAATGCACAATTGACAAAATATTTGGGAGCCAAAAGCTTTCAATCCAGCTCTAGTGAAAAAGACAAAATTCTGCGGATTCAGTTGGAAGCGGTCAAATTTGAACTAGAGGTGCCTGATAGTTTGCTCTTTATTTTTTACAAAAATCATTTCTAGTTACGTAAGTACCTATTTAATAAGAAATACATGGTTTGGTGGCGATACGTCGAGGTTTGGACGGTGGCCGGTGGCCCCAACTCCAGAGCTCGTAAACTCGCATACCCGCCGCGTGGTCACCGCATGACCATGGCATTGCCTTGCGTTCTAGACGGCATAGGCATGTCTAGTTGGCTGGACACTCCCTAGGTAGGTGCTAGGAATAAAATTACAGTAGAAGAATCTCACGAGGATACCTAACTATGCTCAAACATGAATTAGCAGCCAAGTGTTTGATTAGCGGTAAGGGAAATCGACATGGCCAATAAGCGTGAGTTTTGGCTGAGGATGATCATATACTAAGAATACCGTCTTCACAAATTTTCAGCTCAAATGGATGAGCTCAGGTGGTACTTCTGTTGCAAAGTACCACACTGGACAGAAATATGAATGTTGAAGCTGGGCTCAAAATAATGAATGGATTGAGATGATTATTGGCATGTGGCAATTATTTGGATATGTAAGATCACCCAAAAAGTTTGAGGGAAATACGAGGGGTCTATATAGCACTTGCTTTGTAATACGCCAATCTGGACAGAAACTAGAAAGTGAAGCTGGGCTCACATAGTTGACTGGATTAAGCTGCAATTTGTAGGACGATGATAATTTGGGCATATGTAGGCACTGTAAAAATTTCATACTATTTGGGTAAATAAAAATGGTACTTGCTTCACAATGCTCTCCACTGAAGAGAATATTAGGAAAAAGGTTGAGGGAAATTGGCTAAATTAAATGAGCTAAAATTTGGTCGAGGGAGGTTCTGTGATCATGGTCATGTACTGGTGAAGTTTCATAAATTATAGAGAAATATAAAATGTAGTTGCTTCACAAACTAAAAATATTACTAGAAACAAAGATTGGATGGTGAGCTCACATGGATTGTTAGATCGGGCTAAAGTTTTGTGGATAGCTATTAGGGCATATTGGAGATCTGGGAAAAATTCAACTCGTTATGATATGCATAGCCAGTACCTCCATCACAAAGCTTCTAGGTGAATGAATATTTTGGAAATTTGCCGAGGACGATTTACTAGGAAAATGGAGCTCAATTTTGCCATGAGGTAGTGATTTGGATAGGAAAGAGTTCCCAAATTTTTTGAGGTCAATCAAGAATATGTAAGTAGCACTTCCTTCTGTTGTTCTGAGCAGAATAGGAAAATGAATATTTTTGAATTATTTTTGAACTAGCGAAGGAAGGTTTTTGACATATTTGATGAAGATATGATACAAAGAATTTATGAGAATTGTTTGGGAATTTTGTGAATAACAGAGATATAGGTTGCTTCACAACCTACGGCAAAAATTGACACATGGACATGGCAAGTAGGCAAAAATTGACACATGGATATGACACATAGGCAAAACTGATGAGGTGGTGCCAAGTCATAGCTTATGACCATTTATATTGGTCATTGTCAGCAGTGGACCGGTGTTGTTCGCTTTATGACCATTTCAATTAAGGAAATTATGACCTTTCTGACCAAAATGGTCGTTGGTGTTTAGGGTTAGGACCCCTCCGGACAGCGTACGACAAATTTGCCTCAAAAGGTCATAGATTTACGACCATTTTTTCCAAGGTCACTGATAGAAGGTCACAAGATAGCATATTTCTTGTAGTGCGAACACGGATGGCGGTCTGTATGGTTGGCTCTCCGGTGGGAACCATGGTGGCGGTGATGAACTTACCTCCTAGTCATGTGGGTGGCTAGAGGTGGGGCAATGGGTGGCTCGGGTGCACTTGCTGTCACTGACGGTGGCGGTGCTCGGGTCTAGATCTCGAAGTTCTGTGTTCTTCATTTTGGCCCTGGAGACCTTGTGGTGATGTGGGGGTGTTGCCGAGTGAAAACTTTGCCCTTTGTGGCCGACGACGACGTGGTTCCGGATGAAAATCTCTATCTGTTGTAGAGTCGGCAACGACGACGCTTTGCGTTGTTTTCCCTCCTAGAGATGTTGTTGTGGAGCTTAGGTGTTATAGGGCCTAGCGCAGGGTTGCTCTCAGTTCCTCCTGTACTCTATGTCGGTAGCGTAATCGTGTTCATTATGCGTGATCCTGTTAAAATGAGATGGGCATTGTTTGAGGGTCACCCCATCCCCTTATATCGTTCGGCCATGCACTCTGTGTGGTTGTTGCTTTATATATAAAGCGGCCGAGAGCCTAAACCAATTTGAAATTGAGTTTACCGTAACATTATAGTGGTAGAAACATAGTAGAGCTAGAGGGCAAGAATGGAATGAATATCTTCGGATATTAGTTAGCATCCGTGAAAAAGCGTGGAAGTTCCATTACTCAGCTCATTTCTTGCTGAAAACATTATTTCATGACTGCTGCAGTTTTACATGACTATGTTGCAGAAATATTCCATTAATCAGCTCCTTTCTTGTATTTACCTAAATTTTGTTGCATGACTACTGCAGTTTTACATAAACCTGTTACATAAGGGGCAACTAAAACTAGAGAGACGTTAGTGCTCCACATATAAGGTGTTGAACACAGAAATATCTATGTTAAGGGGGGAGACTTGTATGTGATCTCACATTTAGGTGAGATCGTAAGATCGACACCAAAAAATCATATTTAGGCATTTCAAAAAAAATCTGAAATTATTTCACAACATTCTTGTGTTATATGCCTACCACCCGGGAAAAAACAGCTCAAAACACGATGTACATTAAGAGATTCAAAAAAGACAAATTCGAATGTGAATAGTAGCAGCTTTGGGTGAATAGTAATTTGACACTATTCATATCCGATTTTATCATTTTAATTTATATTAATTTGAGTTCCATTAGTAGCTGAAACTTTTTGACGTTAAACACCAAACAATCATGAATGTCTACAAAATTTTGAGAATTTTCGAACATCTACACTTTTTTCAAAAAAAATGATCTCATACATCTCACCTAATGTGAGATATCACACAAGTCTTCCCCGGGTTAAGGGCAAATGAGTACATACTCAGAGTTAACCTTGCCATAGACCACCCTCAGGCATCCAATTATCGTTCGAAGAAAGACATACGTCTCTCCACCAGAGGGGCTTGTACAATTTTTCGGCAAGGAAAGGTGCCATAGCACCTGGGTGTCTAGGCACCCCCAAGCTGTTGTAGTGAGTGGGCTGTAATCGTAGAAAATTAACAGAGTTAGCACATGAACTTGCTGCAACCCCTACACATCTCTCTCCTCTCATGATAAGTTTCTCTTTCATAGTCACATCATCTTGCATGCCAAGTTCAGCAAAATGGACATAATTGATCTATGGATGCAACTAATTACAAAGTGAGCTATGCAAAAAAATCACTGTCCCGATACTTTTGTGTGGTGTCCGATAGTAAGACGTCACACTACACTGTGTGGCAGCTGAGTCCTAGGCGCTACACCTTCGGTCAGGTTGGCGCCCTGCCATCCATCACAGTGTGACGCCTAAAGAAAAGGCACTTGTTCCAACAACTCGACATAGCTAGGACTACACTCAAACACCATGTCAAGATCATTTGGGTCCGGGTCAATATTGCCTTTCAAAACAGCATCCTTCTCCACATGATGAACATAACCACATGTTGTTTCCATCCCCAAAAAATTTGAACAACACAACATAGAATATATCCAATAAGCACTCATCCAAAGACTAGAACATTCGCATAAACAAAAGAACAAGCCTTACTCCTAAGATATATATATTGAACAACCCTAACCCCAACATAACCGTAACCTTTACATACAAAGAACCCTAACCCTAACATAACCTTAACCCAAACATAACCCTAATCCTTACATACAAAGAACCCTAGAAAAATGCAACAAATGCATCCACATTCCAAAATTCATGAAGAACTATGGTTTGTTCAAACTTGCAAAAAAGTGAGCAAACGAGAGCAATTTTTTGGATGAGCGGGAGGCATTCGGGGGATATTACCTTAAGGGAGGGGTCGGGGTTGAAATCCCCGGATCTACTTGATTTGGGGTGGGATTTGACAAGGGGGAGAGGGGAACTAAGATGTGTGGAAGTGGGGATGAGGGAGGGCCGGCCCGTGGCTGTATAACTCGAAGTGTGGCGCCTAAGAGCTAGGCGCCACACTTGCGAAGTGTGGCACCTTCTCCTTAGGCATCACACTACAGGGGGTGGGGTCAGCCCTAAACAGACTACTAGCATGGCAGGAGGTGCGGCGCCTAGGCTTCGGGCGCCACACAGTGTAGTTTGGCGCCTTGGTGTCGGGCGCGACACGAAAAGGTTAGGCTTGTGAAATTGTTTCGATCTCGGTTGACTTTGTGAATTAGTTGCATATATAGGTTAGATTTGTCCATTTTACCGCCAATTTCTCTCACGTACTAAAAAACATCAATCTTTGTCTCATGCATAAGCTCTCTCACTTGTCACTTATTTAAAAAGTGAAGTTCTCTCTTCCAAGCTTTCTCTTGCTCTCTCTCCATTTTTTCCTGTGTCACTTCTCCAGAAAAACTAAAGTTCTCTCTCACAGGTGGACAAAATTTCGTGTTTTGGCCCTTTTGCGATAGTTAGGCAAGAACATGTGTTTATGTTCATCACGTGGACAAGGATGGAAAGGAGGCCATGCCCGGCGGCGATTTGAGTGAGGATGGGAGGGAAGCGATGGGAGGTCGGGCATGCGGAGGAGGTGGTGGTGGTGAGAAGATGGGGGTCGGGGTGGAGGTGGGGAGGTGGTGGGATCTGAGTTAGGGTTGCCGGTGGGGGATTTCCTTTCTCAATTTTTTTTCTATAGATAAATGGATGGATGGATGTGGATGGAGAGATGGATGGATGGATGGTCGTCATGTCATCGATCTGTGTGACAACTAATTCCAACAATGATAATACATCAGCACATGTAATTATGTTTTTTCTATTTTTTCACATGAGAAGTTCAAAAAATAATATCTTATTGTACACATGAGTGCATATTGGAATACGAAACAATGTTTCCAAAAAAGTTTTGTTTTTCCTTGCACGATTTTTTTCATTTTTCGAGTGCCCAAAATAAGTTTTTTTGAAGGACCTACCAAATATTTATTGCAAAATGACACCACGCTATTTTTTTAAAATATTATACCATGTTTTATGTAAAATATACCAAATTATTATGTGGCAAAAGCTGTCGGTCCACCTCTCGTGAAAAAGATAGTTTTCAGTCGATTCAATTGGGAGCAGGTCAAATTTGAACTACAACTACCTCATAATTTGTTCATGATTTTTTTTAAATAATTTATAGGTAAATATATATATATATATCATTATAGAAACACCATAAAATTTGAAATGGGCATGAAAAAATAAAAAAAATGAAAATCCTTCACATTGTGTCATTATATATGACCAAGTTACCAGAAAAAATAATAAACTTGTAATATGACAATTTTTTTTAAAAAGTGTTCTAAAAATGAGCTTCATGTGTGCAGATTCATGCTTGTCAAACCAAATGATCAATCTTACGGCCAAATTCATGACATATTTTTCTCAAATGATCTCATATTATTAACAAGGGTGCATCTTGCAATTACAAACAATGTTCCCTAAGGAAGTTTTCATTTTCTTTGGATGGAAAATTAATTTTCTATTTTTCGAGTGCCCAAAATGAGTTTTTTGCTAAGGATCTACCATCTATTTTTTGCAAACTTAGACCGGATCATTTTTATTAAATATTATGTCATATTTAATTTACAATTGACTAAATGGTTGGGTGTCAAATGCTTTGAGCCACGTCTCTTGAAAAAGACAAATTTCGCCCCAATTCAGGAGGAACCTGGTCAAATTTGAACTGCAACTGCCTCATAAATTACTTTTTATATTTGCAAAAATCTTTTCTAGGTACAAAACTATCTATTTAATCATAGAAACACAAAAATGTTTCCAAGATTCAACCACTAGCTAGCTACGCTCATCCCCGCTGTTCTGACTACATTTTGAAATGGGCATGGAAAATTAAAAAAATTGAAAAATTGAAAATCCTTCACATTGTGTAATTATATGTGACCAAGTTACCAGGAAAAATAATAAACTTGTAATACGGCAATTATTTCAAAAAGTGTTCTAAAAATGAGTTATAATGTGTAAATATTCGTGGCTTTCAAGCCAAATGATCAATCTTATGGTCACATTCACGACATAGTTTGCTCAAATGATCTCATATTGTGCACAAGGGTTCATATGTGACCAATTCCTCATTTTCTTTGGACACAAAATTCATTTTCCCTTTTTCGAGTGCCCAAAATGAGTTTTTTTCTGAAGGGCCTACCATATATTTGTTGCAAAATTGGAACGAATCATTTTTTTCTAAAATATTAGGTCAGTGTGAATGTACAATTGACTAAATGGTTGGGTGTCCAAAGTTTTGAGCCAGCTCTCGTGAAAAAGACATGTTTCCCCCGATTCAGTAGGAAGCGGGTCAAATTTGAACGACAACTGCCTTATAGTTTCCTCATGATTTTTTCAAAAATAATTTCTAGGTACATAAGTATATAGTTAATCAGAGATACATTTTTTGGTAGCGAGAGATTGAGGTTTGGACCGTGGACGATGGCCCCAACTATAGAGGACGCAACCTGACATGCCAGCCGGGTGGTCACCACATGACCTTGGCGTTGCCATGAGTTCTGGGCAGCGTAAGCATATCTGATGGGTTGGGTACTCATCCAGTAGGTGTTGGGAAGAAAATACAACAGAACAATCTCAAGAGGAGGCTAAACTAAGCTGAAACATGAATTAGCAGCCAAGTATTTGATTAGCGGTGGGGGAAATGAACATGGCCAATGGGCCTGAGTTTAGTCTTAGGATGATCATCTACTATGGGGACTGTCTTGGTAATTTTTCCTCTCAAATGGAGGAGACCAGGTGGCACTTGCTTTGCAAAGTACCACACTGGACAGAAATATGAATGTTGAAGCTGGGCTCAAATGAATGAATGTATTGAGCTGCAATTTGGTGGAGGATAGTCATTTGGGCATAGGAAGGCACTGTAAAAATTCGATACCATTTGGAAATGCCTAAGTTGTACTTCCTTCACAATAGTCTTCTCTGGACAGAAAATAAAAATTGATGCTTGGCCCACATGGATGATTGGATTGAGTTGAAATGTGGAGGAGGATGATAATCTGGGCATATGAAGGAACTGTACAAATTGCATACCATTTGGAGAAATAAAAATGCTACTTCCTTCACAATGCTCTCCACTGAACAAAAAATTGGGATAATATTGAGGAAAATTGGCTATATAAAAATCATATAAAATTTGGTGTAGGGAGGATCTGTGGGCAGGGTCATGCCCTACTAATTTCAGCAATTATAAATCAATAGACAATATAGTTGCTTCAAAAACTAAAAATATTACCACAAACAAAGATTGGATGATAAACTCAAATGAATGAATGGATTGAGCTTCAATTTGGTGGAGGATTGTCATTTCGGCATAGGAAGGCACTGTAAAAATTTGATACCATTTGGACATGCAAAAGTGGGACTTCCGTCACAATGCTCTTCCCTACACAAAACCTTGGAAAAATAATTGAGATAATATGGCTAAATGAAATGAGCTCAAATTTGGTGGAGGCAAGTTATATAGGTAGAAACATGCTCTAGTAAGTTTCATAATTAATTAAGAAATATAAAATATAGTTGGTTCACAAACTGAAAATATGACGAGAATAAAGGATTGGATGATAAGCTCACACATGGATTGCTGGATAAATCTGAAATTTTGTGCAGAGTGATTCTTTGAGTATATGAAACATGTGGAAAAATCTCAGATCATTTACATAATCCTAGCGAACACTTTCTTCACAAAGCTTCTCTCTGGATAGGAACTTTTGAAATTTGTTGATGAAGTTTTACTAGCCAAATAGAGTTGAATATTGGCATGTGTCAATGATTTGAATATGTAAGAGAGTTGCAAAATTTTGAGTAAAATAGGAGGGGTCTATATAGCACTTGCTTTGCAACGTGCCAATCTAGAGAAAAAATAGAAATTGATGATGGGCTAACATAGATGATTGGATTCAGCTGAAATTTGGACAAGGATCATAATTTGGGCATATGAAGGCACTCTCAAAATTTCATACCATTTGGATAAATAAAAATGTTACTTCTTTCACAATGCTCTCCACTAATCAAAAAATTAGGAAAAACATTGAGGGAAATTCGATAAATTAAATGAGCTAAAATTTTGTGGAGGGAGGTTCTATGGGCAGGGTCATGTCCTGGTAAATTTTCAGCAATTGTAAAGAAATATAAAATATAGTTACTTCATAGTCTGGAAATATTACCAGAAACAAAGATTGGATTGTGAACTCACTTGGATTGTTTATATATGTTTAAGTTCTTTTCATATATTCCCAACAAGAAAACATATTTTCATACATATGTTTTGATGTTTATATTTGGTTTTGCACATTGTACATTCTTTGTATACATATAAAAAGGAGGTGGCCTTAAGTACCAATGCATCCACGTTCACAACCTCATGACCATATATATTGGTCGTAATTAGGTAGAAATAAGGTTGTCAAGTACTTCTGTCTGCTTTATGTCCATTTGGTGTAAGGCAATTTCAGGGTTTGAGCCCTTCCTAGCAAAATGGCAGTAGATTTACGACCAATTCAGTTGCGTTCACTAAGAGAAGGTCACAAGTTGAAATATTTGCTGTAGTGATCGGCCTGCATAACCGGCATCCGCGACATCGCCTGCAACACTTCAGCATTGGCGGTAAGCACGTTTTTGACCTCCTCACTTACTATTTGGCATCCGATCCTTGTTTAGATTTTATCCACGGTCTAGGGGAATGGAGAATAGGGGTAAATAGCCATAGGAGTGATCACAACATCATCATGAGTTTCTAGTAGTGATGGAGTTGAGGATTCCATCTGGATTAAGTACAAGGGGCGGGGATGGAGATAGAGGGTCAATCTTACATAGTAATCTAAAATCTTAGCCCCCTCGACCTTGGAGGCGGTTTGAGTGGCGGGTGACCTTGGCCTTGTTCTTGTCCTCGTGCTGGACCATCGTTTCGTCCTCCTTGCTAGAGTCCGTATCGATTGGCCTTCTTTGATGTCCTGGCTCCGTCTCCCTAACAACCATCACCAGAGCTTCTTCTTCCTCCTCCGGCACCACCATAGTCATTGTCGTGGAGTACTTTGCGGCACGCTTGTTATGAGGACACCTGTACTCCCCGCACTTGGCCCACCTCATCCGTTGTCGAGCATCACTAGATTCGGACTAATTCCTGGCACAAAGAAGGATGTTGACTGACATAATGCCCTTGCTAGGCTAGGAATCGGCGTCTTCAACTCATATATGGTCGCCTTCTTCACCATAGTGGTTGCCTCCTTGTGGATCTATTCAATGCTGCTAAAGATCAAGCACACTTCCATGGTGTTCTCAAACATGGCGCGGTCATCGAGCGAACACCCGAGGTAGAAAGCCCTCCATCCAATGCCCCAACAGAACGGTTTGGGGTTGTGGTTGGAGTTGGTATTGCAGTTTATGGCCAGGTATAGGAGAAAAATATGTCTCCTTTTTCTCCTCCTTCCATTGCGAGTGTACCATCATGTGGGCGATTGGTGGAGTCCTGGACATGGATGCCGGGGTGGCAGCCTCGCATGGCGGTCCGCATGGTTGGCTCTCTAGTGGGAACCATGCATTGTGGTGGTGACGGCCTTACCTCCTAGTCGTGTGAGTGGTGAGAGGTGGGGAGTGGGTGGCTCAGGTGCGCTTGTTGTCGCAGACGGTGGCGGTGCCCGGGTATGGATCTCGAAGTTCTGTGTTCTTCGTGCTGGCCCTGGAGACCTCGTGGTGACGTGGGGGTGCTGCCGAGTGAAAACTTTGCCCTTTGTGGCCGACGACAGCGACGCTCACGGGCGTTGTTATCTTTTTGAGGACATTGTCGTGGTGCGCCTCTGTGCCCTGGTTCTGGATGAAAATCTCTATCTATTGTAAACTCGGCAACAATGACGCTTTACGTTGTTTTCCCTCCTACAGACGTTGGTGTGGAGCTTAGATGTTATAGGGCCTAGCTTGGGGTTGCGCTCAGTTCCTCCTATGCTCTATGTCAATAGCATAGTCGTGTGCACTATGTGTGATCCTGCTAACATGAGATTGACATTGTTTGGGGGTCACCCCATCCCCTTATATCATTCGGCCATGCACTCTGTGTGGTTGTTTCTTTATATATAAAGCGGCCGAGAGCCTAAACCAATTTGAAATTTAGTGTACCGTAACATTGTAGAGGCAGCAACATAGTAGATCTAGAGGTCAAGAATGGAATGAATATCGTCGGATATTAGTTAGCATCCGTGAAAAATCATGGAAGTTCCATTACTCAGCTCATTTCTTGCTGAAAACATTATTTCATGATTGCTACAGTTTTACATGACTATGTTGCAAAAATATTCCATTAATCGGATCCTTTCTTGCATTGACCTAAATCTTGTTGCATGATTAATGCAGTTCTATATAAACCTGTTACGTAAGGGGCTAATAAAACTAGAGAGACGTTAGTGCTCCACATGTAACGTGTTGAACCCAAAAATATCTAGGATAAGGGGGAGATCGTGAGATCGACACCAAAAAAAAATCATATTTCGGCATTTAAAAAAAATCTGAAATTATGTCACAACATTCTTGTGTGATATACCTACCACCCGGGAAAAATCAGCTCAAAACTCGATGTACATTAAGAGATTCAAAAAGACAAATTCGAATGTGAATAGTAGCAGCTTTGGGTGAATAGTACTTTGACACTATTCATATCCGATTTTATCTTTTTAATTTCTATCAATTTGAGTTGGATTAGGAGCTGAAACTTTTTGACGTTGTACACCAAACAATCATGAATGTCTACAAAAAATGGAGAATTTTTGAACGTGTACACTTTTTTCAAAAAAAATCGATCTCGTATATCTCACCTAATGTGAGATCTAATAGAAGTCTTCCCCGCGTTAAGGGGAAATGAGTAAATACTTAGAGTTAACCTTTCCATAGACCATCCTCAGGCATCCATTTTTCCTTCGAAGAAAGACATACGTCTCTCCACCTGAGGGGCCCGTACAATTTTTGGGCACAGAAAGGTGCCATAGCACCCGGGTGTCTAGGCACCCCCTAGCTATTGAAGTGAGTGGACTGTAATTATAGAAAATTAACAGAGTTGGCACGTGAACTTGCTGCAACCCCTGCACATCTCTCTCCCCTCATGGTAAGTTTCTCTTTCATAGTCACATCATCTTGCATGCCAAGTTTGCCAAAATGGACACTAAATAACAATTATTCAGGTTCATCACTACTCTTGAGAGCGTGCCGATGGCGATCACATCAACCTTGGAACAATTTCCCACACGCATCATCACTTCGTCTTTTGCCAGCCTTCATCTACTCTGTAAGTCCTATTTTGAGTTGCAAATGTGAGCAACCGAACCGGTATCAAATACCCAGGCACTACAATGAGAGTTGGTAAGGTACACATCAATAACATGTATATCATATATACCTTGTTTGGTGTTGGACGCCTTCTTGTCAGCCAGATACTTGGCATAGTTCCGCTTCCAGTGACCAGTTCCCATGCAATAAAAGCACTCAATTTCTGGCTTGGGTCGAGCCTTGGGATTCTTCACGGGAGGGCAAGCGCTTTGCCACTCTTCTTGGAGTTACGCTTCTTGCCCTTGCCATTCTTCTTGAAACTAGTGGTTTTATTGACCATCAACCCTTGATGGTCCTTCTAAATGTCAGACTCAGCGACTTTTAACATCGCAAACAGCTCGGCGACGGAGTTTTTCATCTCGTGCATGTTATAGTTCAACAAAAAGCTCTTGTAGCTAGGTGGCAATGATTGAAGAACTCTATCAGTGATTGCCTCTGCTGGAAGGGGCATCCCCAATAATCCAGATGGGTAGAATACATAGACATTTTGAATATGTGTTCACTGACAGACCTGTTCTCCTCCATTTTGCAAGCATAGGACTTATTGGAGGTCTGATACCTCTCAATCTGGGCATTCTTCCGAAAGATAAAATTCAACTCCTGGAGCACATCATATGCTCCATGATGTTCAAAACGTCTTTGAAGTCCCGGTTCTAATCCATACAACATTGCACATCGAACCATTGAGTAATCACCAAAACGTGCCTGCCAGGCATTCGCAACGTCTCCAGACTCAACTGGAGCGGGTGGATCACCAAGCAGCGCATCTAGGACATCAGTCTTCTGGCAAGCCATGAGGATAATCCTCAGATTCCAGGCCCAGTCCACAAAGTTACTTCCATCATCTTTCAACTTAGCTTGCTCTAGGAACGCATTAAAATTCAGGGGTGCTACTACGTGAGCCATTGATCTAGAACATAAATATGCAAAGCTTACTAAGATTATTGTTCAAGATAATGAATTTAGTTAATAAAATTACTAAAGCTCACACTCAAATTGACATCCCTCAGGTCATCTGAGTGATACATGATCCAAATTCACCAACTCAAGTCTGATCATCACGTGAGTTGAGGTGGTTTCAATGGTGAACATCAGCATGTTGATCATCTCTACTAGATGACTCATGTTAGACCTTTCAGTGTCTTGTGTTCTAAGTCCATGTCTATACATGCTAGGCTCGTCAAGTTTCACCCGAGTGTTCCGCATGTGCAACACTGGCTTGCACCCATTTTATGCGAACGTAGAGTCTATCACACTCGATCATCACATGGTGTCTCCACACGACGAACTTTCACAATGGTCAACACTCGGGTAGAAGACAATTCATCTTGAAATTTAAGTGAGGGAATACCTTATAATGCTATCGTTGTCCTAATCAAAACAAGGTGCATAAAAGGATTAACATCACATGTAAATCATAAGTGACATGATATTTTCATGAACATATGCTTTTGATCTCCATGTCCAAAGAACCCGCATGATCTCTATCGTCACCGGCATGACAACATGATCTCCATCATCTTGATCTCCATCAATGTGTTGCCATCTGGGTTATCGCGCTGACTGTTGCTTCCACGACTATTGCTAACTCATAGCGATAAAGTAAAGCAAAACGGCGAAAATAATTAAACACAACCCTATGGTTCCTGCCAGTTTCCGTACTCATCGACATGCAAGTCATGATATTCTATACAAAATATGATCATCTCATACATCACATATATCCAATAATGCAATTCCCCATATCACATCACAACCTACCCTACAAAAACAAGTTAGATGCCCTCTAATTGTTGTTGCAAGTTTTACGTGGCTGCTACGTGTATCTAGCAAGAACAATTCTCACCTACGCATAAACCACAATGGTGATACTCAAATTTCTATTCAACCTTCTGAGGGACCGCCTTTGTCGAATCCTATCCAACTAAAGTAGGAGAGACAGACACCCGCTAGCCATCTTTGTGAAACAAAGTTACACGTCAGTCGATGGAACCGGTCTCTCGTAAGCGTACGAGCAAGGTTTGTTTGTGCCACTTCATCCCATTATACCACTGAATCAAAACATGACCAAGGGAGGAAGCAATTTAAGCATTAATGCCCACAAACTCCTTTGTGTTCTACTCGTGATCTCATCTACACATAGACCTAGCTCATGATGCCAATGTTGGGGAACGTTGCATGGGAAACAAAACTTTTCCTACGAACACGCAAGATCTATCCATGGTGATGAGCATCTACGAGGGGGAGAGTGGATCTACATATCCTTTTAGATCGCTAAGCAGGAAGAGTTAAGAAACCCCTTTGCCTCGGCCGCACGGAGGAGAAGAGGAGTCCTCCTCCAATCCTAGTAGGATTAGGACTCCTCCTTCCCACTTGGAAACTCTTTCCACCTTGGGTTTACCTCTTCCCACAGCCCATGTGGACTCTTGGGTTGAGACAACCCTCCCGACGGTCCCACAGTACCCTCCCGACACTCCCGGTACACTACCGATGAGCACAGGACTTTTCCGGTGACCAAAACAGGACTTCCTATATATCAATCTTTACCTACGAACCACTCCGAAGCTCTTCACGACATCCGGGATCTCATCCGGGACTCCGAACAACCTTCGGTCACCACCATACAGAACTCTATACTATCGAAATGTTACCAAACCTTAAGTGTGCAGACCCTGCGGGTTCGAGACCTATGTAGACATGACCGAGACACCTCTATGGTCAATAACCAGTAGCAAGACCTAGAGGCCCATATTGGTTCCTACAAATTCTACGAATATCTTTATCAGTTGAACCTCTATGTCAAGGATTGTGTTAATCCCGTACGTTGCTCCCTTTGTTCTTCGGTATGTTACTTGCTTGAGATTTGATCATCGGTATATCTATACCTAGTTCAATCTCGTTACCGGCAAGTCTCTTTACTCATTCCATAATACAAGATCCCATGGCTAACACTTTAGTCACATTGTTTGCAAGGCTTGTTGTGATGTTGTATTATCGAGATGGCCCTGAGATACCTCTCCATCACACGGAGTAACAAATCCCAGTCTTGACCCATACCCACTCAATAGACACTCTTGAAGATACTTTTAGAGCATCTTTATAGTCACCCAGTTACGTTGCGACGTTTGATACACACAAGGCACTCCTCTAGTGTCAGTGAGTTGTATGATCTCATGGTCATAGGAACAGATACTTGTCATGCAGAAAACTATAGCAATAAACTGACACGGTCATATGCTATGTTTATAGTTTGTGTCTTGTCCATCACATCATTATCACAATTATGTGGTCCCTTTATCAAATGACATCTCATGTCATTGGCTAGGAAACCTTGACCATCTTTGATCAACAAGTTAGTCTACTAGAGGCATACTAGGGACAAAGTGTTGTCTATGTATCCACACATGAATGTGTTTCCAGTCAATATGACTATAACATGGATAATAAAATTTTATCATGAACAAGGAAATATAATAATAACCATCTTATTCTTTCCTATAGGGCATATTTCCAACAAACATCCCCCCGCAGTCACAAAGGTAGCGACGCAGACGGTGAGACTAGAGAAGAATCCGAAGGTAAGCCAACGGACATCCCCCCACAGTTGTAACGGTCGATGCATCACGGAATTTGAGGCTGGAGTGGAAACCGATGAGTTTTCTCAAGTAAGGCAGTAGCCTTTTGGGCAGATGTCGAACTAGGCGAGAGCGAAGGGTGGCGTAGCAGTGGTTGAGGTATCCGAGCGAAGAACGCCATGGTCGGTGTCGAGTGGGGGTAGCCGGTGTCGAGGAAGTCGTCGTGGACCTGCGGGCGCAAGGAGCCTCCTAGTTAGTCATGGGTGTAGTCGTGTCGAAGTAGTGGTGCGCTGGGAAGAAGATGTAGTTGAGACATGTCGCACCCGGATTGCCAAGTCCGGGGACACGTCATGGCCGAAGCCACACGTCGGTGTCCCTAGTACCAGGCATGCCTAGACGGACGAAGACAATTTTGACGAAGAGCTGTTTAAGGCTTGCCACGATTGAGGACACGTCATTGACGAAGGCATGCATCGGTGGTGCCAACATCAGGCATGCATCGGTAGGACCTATAGGAGTTGTATGCCATGTCAGAGAAGTCGAAGGGGCCAGCGGAGAGGAACTCGATGATGATTGCGACATCCATTCGCACGAGACTTGATACATCTCAATTGTATCTATAATTTTTTATTGTTCCACGCTATTATATTATCTGTTTTGGATGTTTTACATGCATTAATATGCTATTTTACATTATTTTTGGGACTAACCTATTAATCTAGATCCTAGTGCCAGTTTCTGTTTTTTCCTTGTTATTGAGAATTGCAAATAAGGAATATTAAACGGAGTCCAAATGGAATAAAATCTTCGGAATAATTTTTCTTGGACCAGAAGAAAACCAGGAGACTTGGAGATGAAGTCGGGAGAGCCACCATGGGGCCACAAGCCCTAGGGGCACGCACAGGGGGTAGGGCGTGCCCCCAGGCTTGTGGGCCCTTGACAACTCTCCTAACCCTATTTCTCGGTTATAAATTCCCATATATTCCCTGTATACCAGAGCGAGCCACGAAAACACTTCTCCACCGCCAGAAGCCTCCATTCCCGAGAGATCCAATCTTGGAGCCTTTTCCGGTAATCTATCGGAGGGGTATTCGATCACGAAGGGCATCTACATCAACTCCATTGCCCCTCCGATGATGCGTGAGTAGTTCACCATAGTCCTTCGGGTCCATAGCTAGTAGCTAGAGGTCTTATTCTCTCTCTTTGATCTTCAATACCATGTTCTTCATGATCTTCATGGAGATCTATCCAATGTAATACTCTTTTGCGGTGTGTTTGTCGAGATCCGATGAATTGTGGGTTTATGTTCAGATTATCTATGAATATTTTTTGAGTCTTTTCTCAATTCTTATATGCATGATTTCATATATTTGCAAGTATCTTCGAGTTATTGGTTTGGTTCGGCCAACTAGATTGGTACTTCTTGCAATAGGAGAAGTGCTTAGTTTTGGGTTCAATCTTCTGGTGTCCTCACCCTGTGACAGAGTAGGGGTAGCGTGGCACGTATTGTATTTTTTCCATCAAGGATAAAAATATGGGGTTTTGATCATATTTCTTGAGTTTATCCCTCTACATCATGTCATCTTACCTAATGCATTACTCTGTTCTTCATGAACTTAATACTCTAGATGCAGGGAGGAGTTGGTTGATGTGTGGAGTAGTAGTAGTAGATGTAGAATCGTTTCGGTCTACTTGACACAGACATCATGCCTATATGCATAATCATTGCCTTGGATATCTACATAATTATTCTCTTTTCTATCAATTGGTCGATAGTAATTTGTTCACCCACCACAATACTTGCCATCATGAGAGAAGCCTCTAGTGAAACCTATGGCCCCCGGGTCTATTTTCCATCTTATACTTTTAGATATGAAACCAAAAATACTTTGTGGCATCATTTTTACCTTTTTTTTACTTTCCGTTCAAGCAATCTATCCTATATATCTCTATAAGATCTCAATCTTGCAAGTAACCGTGAAGGGATTGACAACCCCTTTATAGCATTGGGTGCAAGAGTTTGATTCTTTGTCTAGGTACATCTATTGGGGACTTTCTTGTATATCCTACTAGATTGATACCTTGGTTCTCAAGAACTGAGGGAAATACTTATCTATTTTGCTACGTCAACCATTCCTCTTCACGGAAACCAATGCATGCTAGAGAAGTAGCAAGAAGGATTTCTCGCGCCGTTGCCGAGGAGATATGTAGCAAGTCAGGATCAAACCTTCCAAGTACCCATCACAAACTCATCTCTTTCATTTGCATTATTTTCCATTTTCCACTTGCTTTCCTCTCCCCCACTTCTAAAATGATTTTCAGAACATACCAAAAAGATTTGCTTATTTATTTGCCCTTTTTCATTCGTCCTTTCGTTTGCTTTTTGCTTGCTTGTGTGCTAGATTGCTTGCTTTGTCATGATGACTCAAGAGAATACCAAGTTGTGTGACTTTCCCAATACAAATAATAATGATTTTATTAGTACTCCGATTGCTCCCGCCACTAGTGCGGAATCTTATGAAATTAATGTTGCTTTTCTCAATCTTGTTATGAAAGAACAATTTTCCGACCTTGCTAATGAAGATGACGCATCCCATCTAAATACTTTCATTGAGTTGTGTGATATGCAAAAGAAGAAAGATGTGGATAATGATATTGTTAAATTGAAGCTATTCCCGTTCTCACTACGAGATCGTGCTAAAACTTGGTTTTCATCTTTGCCTAAAATAGTATTGATTCATGGAATAAGTGCAAAGATGCTTTTATTTCCAAGTACTTTTCGCCCGCTAAGATCATCTCCCTTAGGAACGATATAATGAACTGTAAGCAACTTGATCATGAGCATGTTGCACAATGTTGGGAAAGGATGAAACTTATGATTAGGAATTGACCCGCGCATGGTTTGAGTTTATGGATGATTATACAAATTTTCTATGCTGGATTGAATTTTGCTTCTAGGAATCTCTTAGATTCTGCCACGGGTGGTACTTTTATGGAAATCACATTAGGAGAAGCTACTAAACTCCTAGATAATATTATGGCAAATTACTCCCAATGGCACACCGAAAGATCTCCTACTAGTAAAAAGGTGCATGCTATTGAAGAGATTAATACTTTGAGTTAAAAGATGGATGAATTGATGAAATTGTTTGCTAGTAAGAGTGCTCCTATTGGTACTAATGATATGCCTTTGTCTTCTTTGATTGGAAATAATAATGAATCTATGGATGTGAATTTTGTTGGTAGGAACAATTTTGGTAATAACGCTTATAGAGGTAATTTCAATGCTAGACCGTTTCCTTGTAATTCCTCTAATAATTATGGTAATTCCTATATAAATTCTTATGGAAATTATAATAAGATGCCTTCTGATCTTGAGAATAATATTAAAGAATTCATTAGTACGCAAAAAGCTTTCAATGCTATGATTGAAGAAAAATTGCTCAAGATTGATTATTTGGCTAGGAACGTTGATAGAATTTCTCTTGCGATTGGTTCTTTAAAAATTAGATCTATTCCACCCAAGCATGATATTAATGAGTCTTTAAAATATATGTGAATATCTATTGATGAGTGTAAGGAAAGAACCGCTAGAATACGTGCTCAGCATGAATGGCTTGAAAAAGTGTGTTCTCGTGATTATAGTGATGAAGATCTTAAAGTGATTGATCTGACTCTTATTGAATCTACGTTTTCCAATGTTAATATTGATAAATATGGGACTCGAGATGAATCAACTTTAGTTCAAAGGCATCCCAATGATTCGGAGTTTATAGATCTTGCTAAGATTAATAAAAGTGGGATTGAAGAGGTCAAAACTCTAAATAGCAATGAACCCACTCTTTTGGATTTCAAGGACTTTAATCATGGTAGATGCTCTTTGATTTATTTTTTTTACTTGTTTCAATCCATGTTTAATTCTCCTCATGCTTATAATCAAAACAAAGCTTTTACTAAACATATTGTTGATGCTATGATGCAAGCTTTTGAAGAAAAACTTGAGTTGGATGTTTCTTTACCTAGAAAGCTATACGGTGAGTGGGAACCTACTATTAAGATTAAGATTAAATATTATGAGTGCCATTCTTTGTGTGACTTGGGTGCTAGCGTTTCCACTATTCCAAAAACCTTATGTGATGTGCTAGGTTTCCGTGAATTTGATGATTGTTCCTTAAATTTGCATCTTGCGGATTCCACTATAAAAAACCTCTAGGAAGGATTAATGATGTTCTTATTGTTGCAAATAGGAATTATGTGCCTATAGATTTCATTGTTCTTGATATGGATTGCAATCCTACATGTCCTATTATTCTTGGTAGACCTTTCCTTAGAACGATTGGTGCAATTATTGGTATGAAGGAAGGGCATATTAGATTCCAATTTCCATTAAGGAAAGGCATGGAACAATATCCTAGGAATAAAATAAAATTACCTTATGAATCCATCATGAGAGCTACTTATGGATTGCATACCAAAGATGACAATACCTAGATCTATTGCATTTTGCCTAGCTAGGGGCGTTAAACAATAGCGCTTGTTGGGAGGCAACCAATTTTTATTTTGCTTTCTGTTTTTTTATTATTTTTTGGTGTGTTTTGCACATTATTAATGCTATATTAATTTTGTTTTTGTGTTTTAATTAGTGTTTGAGCCAATTAAAACCTTTGGGGTGATCTATGGTAGTTGTTGATATGATCTTGCTGAAAAACAGAAACTTTTGCGCTCAGTCCAGGAATTTTCTAAAATTTTCAGAGTGTCTAATTGATCTTAATTTTTTTACACAAGATTGATAAACAAATTTAACTGGTTATCCTATTTGTTAAGAATTTTTAGAGTTTCATAAGTTTCGAAGTCTGCCGATTTCTACAGACTGTTCTGTTTTTGACAGATTCTCTTTTTTTTTGTGTTGTTTGCTTATTTTGATGTATCTATGGGTCATATCTGGGGTTATGAACCATGGAGAAGTTATAATACAGTAGTTATTATGCAAATATAAATAAACAATGAGTTCAAAACAGCACCTAAAGTGGTGATTTATTTTTCTTATACTAACGGATCTCATGAGTTTTCTGTTGAGCTTTGTGTTGTGAAGTTTTCAAGTTTTGGGTGAAGATTTTATGGACTATTGAATAAAGAGTGGCAAGAGCCTAAGATTGGGGATGCCCAAGTCACACCAAGCCATATTCAAGGATACCAAAAAGCCTAAGCTTTGGGATGCCACGGAAGGCATCCCCTCTTTCGTCTTCAATCCATCGGTAAATTTACTTGAAGGTATATTTTTATTCACCACATGATATGTGTTTTGCTTGGAGCGTCTTGTATGATATGAGTGTTTTCTTTTTAGTTTGCCACAATCATACTTGCAACACACATATTTTGAGAGAGACACGCTGAATCGTGAATTTATTGGAATACTCTATGTGCTTCACTTATATCTTTTGAGCTAGGCAATGTTGCTCTAGTGCTTTACTTATATCTTTTTAGAGGATGGTGGTGTTATATTTTATAGAAATTATCGAAATCTCATATTTCACTTGTATTATTTTGAGAGTTTCTTAAAACATCATGGTAATTTGTTTAGGTTATGAATTTAGTCCTGATATAATGGGCATCCAAGAGGGATGTAGTAAAAACTTTCATATTAAGTGCATTGAATACTATGAGAAGTTTGATTCCTTGCATATAGTTTTAAGATACTAGATATGGTAATATGAGAGTCATGCTAGTGATTAGTTGTGAATTGGATGAGATACTTGTGTTAAAGTTTTTGATTCCCGTAGCATGCCTCTATGGTGAACCGTTATGTAACAAAGTTGGAGCATGATTTGTTTAATGATTTTTAACCTTTGTGTCAGGGTCGGGAGCATGCGATGGTTAACTCCTACCAACCTCTCCCCTACGAGCATGCGTCTAATGCTTTTTTCAATAACTAATAGACCTTTGCAATTAGTATGTGAGTTCTTTATGACTAATGTTGAGTCCATGGATTATACGCACTCTCACCCTTCCACCTTTGCTAGCCTCTCTAGTATCGCGCAACTCTCGCCGGTACATCAGACCCTGCTTCCTCAAAACAGCCACCATATATTTTCCTCAAAACAACCGCCATATAGTTTCCTCAAAACAGACACCATACCTACCCATTATGGCATTTCCATAGCCATTCTGAGATATATTGCCATGCAATTTCCACCGTTTATTTTTTCATGACACACACCATCACTTCATCTTGCATATAGAGTGATACTCTTTTCTAGGTATCGAGTTGTAATTTTCTTTTTGAGTTATAAGTAAATAAAAGTGTGATGTTTTTCATTAATAGAGCATTGTCTCGTGAGAGAAAAGGATGATGGAATCCATGACTCCCTCACAACTTGGGATGAGTATCCGGACTTTACAAAAAATAGAAGAGGCCAGTGAAGCCCAAAAAAATAAAAGAGGCCAAAGAAGCCCACCAAAATTTTAAAAAATGAGATAAAGAGAGAAGGGACAATTGCTACTATCTTTTTCCACACTTGTGCTTCAAAATAGCACCATCATCTTCATGATAGAGAGTCTCCTATTTTGTCACTTTCATATAACTAGTGGATATTCATCTTGCACAAGTACTTGGTTTTCTTTTTGAGATTTCATACACTTACATCTCTAAGTGCATTTGTTACATCGCAATCCCTACTCACTCACATTGATATTTATCGATGGGTATCTCCATAGCCCGTTGATACGCCTAGTTGATGTCAGACTATCCTCTCCCTTTTTCCTTGCACCTGCTCCATATTCTATTCCACCTATAGTACTATATCCATGGCTCACACTCATGTATTGTGTGAGAGTTGAAAAGGTTTGAGAATACAAAAGGTGTGAAACAATTGCTTGACTTGTTCATCGGGGTTGTGCATTATTTGGATACTTTGTGTGGGGAAGATGGAGAATAGACAGACCATATGATTTTGTAGGGATAACTTTCTCAGGGAATGTTATTTCGAAAGAACATGACTGGCTTGTTGGTGTGCTCGAAGTATTACTGTTTTTATGTCAATATTAGACTATTGTTTTGAATCTTACGGATCTGAATATTCATGCCACAATAAAGAATATTACATCGATAAATAAGTTAAGTAGAATTCCACATCAAAAGTTCTGTTTTTATCACTTACCTACTCTAGGACAAGAAGGAATTAAGCTTGGGGATGCTGATACGTCTCCAACGTATATATAGTTTTTGATTGTTCCATGCTATTATATTATCTGTGTTGGCTATTTAATATGCATTAATATGCAATTTTATATTATATTTAGGACTAACCTATTAATCTAGAGCCTAGTGCCAGTTTCTGTTTTACCTTCTTTTTGAGAATTGCAGATAAGGAATATTAAACGGAGTCCAACTGGAATAAAATCTTCAGAATAATTTTTCTTGGACCAGAAGCAAACCAGGAGACTTGGAGATGAAGTCGGGAGAGCCACTGTGGGGCCACAAGCCCTAGGGGCATGCCCAAGGGGGTAGGTTGTGCCCCCAGGCTTGGGGGCCCACGACAGCTCTCCAAACCCTATTTCTCGGCCTATAAATTCCCAAATATTCCCTATATACCAGAATGAGCCACAAAAACACTTTTCCGCCGCCAGAAGCCTCCATTCCCGAGAGATCCAATCTTGGAGCCCTTTCTGGTAATCTGCCGGAGAGGAATTCGATCACGGAGGGCATCTACATCAACTCCATTGCCCCTCAGATGATGCATGAGTAGTTCACCACAGACCCTCAGGTCCATAGCTAGTATCTAGATGGATTCTTCTCTCTCTTTGCTCTTCAATACTATGTTCTTCTTGATCTTCATCAAGATATATCCGATGTAATACTCTTTTGCGGTGTGTTTTTCGAGATCCGATGAATTGTGGGTTTATGTTAATATTATTTGAGTCTTTTATGAATTCTTATATGCATGATTTCATATCTTTGCAAGTCGATTCGAGTTATTGGTTTGGTTCGGTCAACTAGATTGGTAATTCTTGCAATAGGAGAAGTGCTTAGTTTTGGGTTCAATCTTCTCGTGTCCTCACAAGGTGACAAAGTAGGCGTAACGAGGCACGTAATGTATTGTTGCCATCAAGGATAAAAATATGGGGTTTTCATCATATGGCTTGAGTTTATCCCTCTACATCATGTCATCTTACCTAATGTGTTACTCTGTTCTTCATGAACTTAATACTCAAAATGCAGGCAGGAGTCGGTTGATGTGTGGAGTAATAGTAGTAGATGTAGAATCGTTTCGGTCTACTTGACACGGACGTGATGCCTATATGAATAATCATTGCCTTGGATATCTTCATAATCATTCACTTTTCTATCAATTGCTCGATAGTAATTTGTTCACCCACCGCAACACTTGCCATCATGAGAGAAGCCTCTAGTGAAACCTATGGCCCCCGAATCTATTTTCCAACTTATACTTTCAGTTCTAAAACCAAAAATACCAAAACTACTTTGCTGCATTATTTTTACCTTTTGTTTTACTTTCCGTTCAAGCAATCTATCCTATCTATCTCTATCGGATCTCATCCTTGCAAGTAACCGTTAAGGGATTGACAACCCCTTATAGCGTTGGGTGCAAGAGTTTGATTCTTTGTGTAGGTACATCTATTGGGGACTTGCTTATATCTTCTACTGGAATGATAACTTGGTTCTCAACAACTTAGGGGAATACTTATCTACTTGGCTGCATTAACCGTTCCTCTTAACGGAAACCAACGCATACTCGAGAAGTAGCAAGACCCATGTAACCAACGATGGTCGGAGTAGACAAAGTGGTCAGGGTAGATGAAGGTGACGCTGGGGATGGGATGGTGTTGAACAAAGATGAAGGGGGTGGAAGGGCGGAATATCTCGGGTGAGCAAGCTGCAGCAGCGCCGAAGACGAGCGGTGGCAGCGGCCTGATGACGGAGGCAGCGGCTGGTTAAGAGCACGGCGGCGATGCTCGAAGTAGGCGAGGAAGAACCCGACAACGAGACAATGACCGGCGCAGATGGTGACATTCCCGCACCAAGGGAGTTGGCACGACGCAAGCCACAAAGAATTCGACATGCGGCAATGGTGCTGTGGACCGCGCGCCGTGGCACTATGGCGCGAAGAGGCGGCAAAGCAGCAACGCGCGGGTCAGGGTCATGGCAGGAAGACCTCGTGGCAGATGCTTGGACCTCGTGCCGTGGTATTGTTGGGGAATGTTGCACAGGAAACGAAAAAATTCCTATGCACACGGAAGATCTATCCATGGTGATGATCATCTACGAGAGGGAGAGTGGATCTACATACCCTTGTACTTCGCTAAGCGGGAAGCGTTAAGAAAAACGGTTGATGTAATCGAACGTCTTCGCAATCCAATTCGCTGAGCGTCCCTTGATCCCATCACAATCCATCTCTCGATCCAATCATGATCCGTCCTGCGATCCCATCACGATCCGTCCCGCGATCCAATCACGAATCGTCTTGCGATCTTGCTCATGGTCCTTCTGATCTAGCGCCGAACGGACGACACCTCCCCGTTCAGCACACGTACAGCTCAATGACGATCTCTACCTTCTTGATCCATAAAGAGGGATCGGAGAGATAGATGAGTTCTCCGGTAGCAACGACAGTGCGGCGGCGATGGTGGTGGAACTATTCCGGTAGGGCTTCGCCTAAGCATCGCTAAAATTAGACTAGAGGAGAGAACGATCTAGAGCAAGTAGAGGGAGCACATGGCAATTAGGATTAGTTTCCCCCTCTAAATCCTCTAGTATATATAGGAGTGAGGGATGGGAGGAGGAATCCTCAAACCCACAAGGTTTGGTCGAAATTGGAGGTGGAGGAGTCCTACTTCAATCCTATTAGGAGTAGGATTCCTCCTTTCCACTTGGAAACTCTTTCCACCTTGAGTTTTTTCCTCTCAAACCACTCTAGCCGCATTGGACCTTAGGGGAGGCTTCGTCCAGCCTACTAGGGGCCGGTTTACCTTCTCCAACAGCCCATGTAGCCTCTTGGGTCGAAACACCCCTCCCGATGGTCCCCCGATATCCTCCCAACACTCCCGGTACACTATCGCTGAGCCCAAAACTTTTTCGGGGACCAGAATAGGACTTCCTATATATCACTGTTTACCTCTGGACCATACCAGAGCTCCTCGTGACGTCCGGGATCTCATTCAGGACTCCGAACAACCTTCTATCACCGCCATACATAACTCTATACTACCAAAACGTCATTGAACCATAAGTGTGTAGACCCTGCGGGTTCGAGAACTATGTAGACATGACCGACACATGTCTACGATCAATAACCAATAGCGAGACGTGGATGTTCCTATTGGTTCCTACATATTCTACGAAGATCTTTATCAGTGGAACTTCTATGACAAGGATTCAGTTAATCCTGTATGCTGTTCCCTTTGTTCTTCGGTATGTTACTTGCCCAAGATTCGATCGTCAGTATCTCTATACCGAGTTTAATCTCGTTACCAACAAGTCTCTTTACTCGTTTCGTAATACAAGATCCCGTGGCTAACACTTTAGTAACATTGCTTGCAAGGCTTACTGTGATGTTGTATTAACGAGTGGTCCCTGAGATACCTCTCCATCACAAGGAGTAACAAACCCAAGACTTGATCCATGCCAACCCAACAGACACCCTTGGAGATACCTGTAGAGCACCTTATTCTCATAATAGAAGCACTTATTCTCAGGTTTGGGTTCAACTTTGGGTTGCTTCACTGAAGCAGCAACTGACTTGCCATCCATGAAGTTTCCCTCCTTGCCCTTGCCCTTCTCGAAACTAGTGATTTTACTAACCATCAACACTTGATGTTCCTTCTTGATTTCTACCTTCGCGGCGTCAAATATCGTGAAGAGCTCAGGGATCATTATTTCCATCCCTGGCCTTTTATAGTTCATCACGAAGCTCTAATAGCTTAGTGACAGTGACTTGGTAAACTATATCAATCACATTCTTATCTGGAATATCAACTCCCACTCGATTCAAGCGATTGTAGCACCCAGACAATCTGAGCACATGCTCAACGATTGAGCTATTATCCTTCATCTTGCAGGCAAAGAATCTTGTTGGAGATCTCATATCTCACAACACGGGCACGAGCCTGAGATCCCAATTTCATCTCTTAAAACATCTCATATGTTCCATGACGTTCAAAACATTTTTGGAGCCTCAATTCTAAGCCGTAAAGCATGACGCACTAAACTATCAAGTAGTCATCGGAATGTGACTGTCAAATGCTCACAACATCTATATATGATGTTAGAGGGGGTGGCGCACCGAGCAGTGCATTAAGGACATAAGCCTTCTGTGCAACAATGAGGACAATCCTCAGATCACGGACCTAATATCCAATATTGCCACCATCATTTTTCAACTATTTCTCTAGGAACATATAAAAATTCAAGGGAGCTACAGCGTGAGCTAGTAATCTACAACATAATATGCAAAGACACTACTGACTATGTTCATGTGAGTTCAATTAATCATATTACTTAAGAACTCCCACTCAAATTGACATCCCTCCGGTCATTTGAGTGATACATGATCCAAATTCACCAACTCAAGTCTGATCATCACATGAGTTGAGGTGGTTTCAATGGTGAACATCATCATGTTGACCATATCTACTATGTGACTCATGTTAGACCTTTAGGTCTCTTGTGTTCTGAGGCCATGTCTGTACATGCTAATCTCGTCAAGTTTAACCTGAGTGTTCCGCATGTGCAACACTGGCTTGCACCCGTTGTATGTGAACGTAGAGTCTATCACACCCGATCATCACGTGGTGTCTCGACACGACGAACTTTCGCAATGGTGCACACTTTGGGAGAACACAATTTATCTTGAAATTTTACTAAGGGATCACCTTATAATGCTATCGTCGTCCTAAGCAAAACAAGGTGCATAAAAAGGATTAACATCACATGCAAATCATAAGTGACATGATATGGCCATGAACTTGTGCTTTTGATCTCCATCCTTAAAGCACCACATGATCTCCATCGTCACCGGCATAACACCATGATCTCCATCATTGTGTCTCCATTGGGGTTATCGCGCCCACCATGCTCATACTACTATAGCTACCATTTAGCGATAAAGTAAAGCATTACATAGCGCTTAATGATTGACAAATAGGTCATGCAACAATTAAAGATAACCCCATGGCTCCTGCCGGTTGCCGTACTCATCGACATGCAAGTCGTGATATTCTATACAATAGATGATCATCTCATACATCACATATATCTCATCATGTAATTGGCCATATCACATCACAACATACCCTACAAAAACAAGTTAGACGTTCTCTAATTGTTGTTGCAAGTTTTACGCGGCTTCTACGGGTATCTAGTAAGAACAATTCTCACCTACGAAAAACCACAAAGCTGATACATAAATTGACTTTCAACCTTCTCAAGGACCGCCTTTGTCGAATCCTATCCAACTAAAGTAGGAGAAACAGACACTCGCCAACCATCTTTGTGCAATGACGTTACACGTCAGTCGATGGAACCGGTCTCTCATGAGCGTACGAGTAAGGTTGGTCCGGGCCGCTTTATCCCACAATACCGCTGAACCAAAACACGACCAAGGGAGGAAGCAATCTAAGCATCAACGCCCACAAACTCTTTGTATTCTACTCGAGATCTCATCTACACATAGACCTAGCACATGCTGCCACTGTTGGGGAACGTTGCATGCGAAACAAAAATGTTCCTACGCACATGCAAGATCTATCCATGGTGATGAGCATCTACGATAGGGAGAGTGGATCTACGTACCCTTGTAGATCGCTAAGCGGGAAGCGTTAAGATACGCGGTTGATGTAGTCGAACGTCTTCGCGATCCGAATTGTCGAGCATCCCACGATCCCATCACAATCCATATCGCGATCCAATCACGATCCGTCCCACGATCCCATCATGATCCGTCCCACGATCGAATCACGAATCGTTTCGTGATCTTGATCACGATCCTTCCAATCTAGTGCCGAACGGACGACACCTTCATGTTCGGCACACATACAACTCGATGACGATCTCCGCCTTCTTGATCTAGCAAGAGGGATCGGCGAGGTAGATGAGTTCTCTGGCAGCGCAATGGTGCAGCGGCTATGGTGGTGGAACTATTCCAGAAGGGCTTCGCCTGAGCACCATCGAAATTAGACTAGAGGAGAGAATGATCTAGAGGAAGTAGAGGGAGCACATGGCAATTAGGGTTAATTTTCCCCTCTAAATCCTCTAGTATGTATAGGAGGGAGGGAGGGGGGAGGTAGGCTCAAACCCTCAAGGTTTGGTCGAAATTGGAGATGGAGGAGTCCCACTCCAATCCTATTAGGAGTAGGATTTCCCCTTTCCACTTGGAAACTCTTTCCAGCTAGAGTTTTTTCCTCTCAAACCACTCCAGCCGCAATGGCCCTTAGGGGAGGCTTCAGCCAGCGCCCACCGGGGGCTGGTTTACCTTCTCCCATAGCCCATGTAGCCTCTTGGGTCGAAACACCCCTCCTCATGGTCCCTCGGTACCCTCCCGGCACTCCCGGTACACTACCAATGAGCCCGAAACTTTTCCGGGGATCAAAACAGGACTTCCTATATATATATATATATCAGTCTTTACCTCCGGACCATTCCGGAGCTCCTCATGACGTCCTGGATCTCATTCGGGACTCCGAACAACCTTCGGTCACCACCATACATAACTCTATACTACCAAAACGTCACTGAACCTTAAGTGTGCAGACCCTGCTAGTTCGAGAACTATGTAGACATGACCGAGACACCTCTACCATCAATAACCAATAGCGGGAGTTCATATTGGTTCCTACATATTGTACAAAGATCTTTATTGGTTGAACCTCTATGTCAAGGATTCAGTTAATCCCGTACGATGTTCCCTTTGTTCTTCGGTATGTTACTTGCCCGAGATTCGATCGTCAGCATCTCTATACCTAGTTCAATCTCATTACCGGCAAGTCTTTTTACTCATTCCGTAATACAAGATCCCGTGGCTAACACTTTAGTCACATTGCTTGCAAGGCTTACTATGATGTTGTATTATCGAGTGGGCCCTGAGATACCTCTCTGTCACACGGAGTAACAAATCCACGTCTTGATCCATGCCAACCCAACAGACACCCTCGGAGATACCTGTAGAGCATCTTTATAGTCACCCAGTTACGTTGCTACATTTGATACACACAAGGTACTCCTCCGGTGTGAGTGAGTTGCATGATCTCATGGTCGTAGAAACAGATACTTGACATGCAGAAAACAGTAGCAATAAACTGAAACAATCATATGCTACGTTTGTAGTTTGGGTCTTGCCCATCACATCATTCTCCTAATGATGTGATCCCGTTATCAAATGATATATCATGTCCATGACTAGGAAACCGTAGCCATCTTTGACAATGAGCTAGTCTATTAGAGGCCTACTAGGGACATGGTGCTGTCTATGTATCCACACATGTATGTCAGTTTCCGATCAATACAATTATAGCATGGATAATAAACGATTATCATGAACAAGGAAATATGATAATAACCAATTTATTATTGCCTCTAGGGCATATTTCCAATAGGTGTAGGGGCGGCACACGGGTCGGGGCAGCCGCAGGGATAACCACTGGCTCAGGTGATGGCCCATTGGGAGACGGCGTGGACCGCGTACTGCAACACGTCAGCCCTAAGGGGCGACGCAAAGGTGTTGACGGATATGAGGGTAGACGGTTGAAGGATCTCAGGGTGGCGTCGTGGACCGTGGGCCCTATGCAACAACCCGAAGCAGCGTTGACGGGAGTGGTGCGCGGGGTCAGGGCA
Organism: Hordeum marinum; assembly: GCA_022496015.1. Classification (NCBI taxonomy): domain Eukaryota; kingdom Viridiplantae; phylum Streptophyta; class Magnoliopsida; order Poales; family Poaceae; genus Hordeum; species Hordeum marinum. Next base: position 396,129,328 of record CM039676.1, on the reverse strand, counting down.
GCCAACAGGAAGATTTCGGGGCGGTGACACAGTGGTCCGAAGGGACGACGCGGCAGCAACCTATGGCTTGATCGGCGGAGTTGTGTGTTGTACTCGAGGCAGTCTTCACGGGAGCTGCGGAGGCACACGCAACCGACGGGCCAGGACGGTCGCACGGCGTAAAAGAGGCGGCTTGCGGCGGCGGGCGGGTGATCAATCTGATCGTGCGACAATTCTGGGACATGTCTTGGTGGAGGCGGGATGGTAGCGGAGTCCAAGATGAAACCAGCGACGATGGTCGGCAGGGCGTTCGTACTGGCATGACGTAGATTGACGGGAGGGCTGTCGAGCGAACTGATCCTATGATGGGTTGTGGTATGGCGTGAGGCCGTCGGGTCGAGGTGATGCAGGAGTCCCGATCGGTGCAGGGGGTGACGGCCGACATAGATCGACGGGTGGGCCGGCGAGTGAACGACGTCTTTGACGGGCCGCCACGTTGCGCAAGGCCGCAGGGTCGATGGAGAGGTCGGGTCGCGTCGATGTCGGAGAAGAGGCGCGGTGGTCGATGGCGGCGGCGGGTGACGCAGACCGACCTAAGATTGGAAAAACAAAAAGAAAACATCGATCATTGCGACCGACAGAAGGGAGAAACCCCGGCTCAACAAATCGGGAAAAAGAATCTCTAGGGAAGCCGGTCAACACGACCGGCGGACGAACCCTAGGTACGGGCATTGCGGCCCCCGACAACGGTCATGGTGGCTGACCGCCCCGAGGGCGGCGCGCGGGGCGGAAGCGACGACGACGTCTAGGGTTGGTTTGGTTAGGCTTATACCATGTTGGAAGGGAGAGAGTTATTGGTGGAATAGTTGATGTATTGCTTGAGTCTCATGAGAATATATATAGGAGTACAATGATCTACTTGGGGTACGGGACAAGGCAGAAACAAATCCTAGTCTATCGCATACTCCCTCAGTCCGAAATTACTTGTCACTAAAATAAATAAGAATAGATGTATCTAGAACTAAAATACATCTAGATACACTCATTTATCGGACAAGTATTTCCGGACGGAGGGAGTATTTCCTAACTAATCAATATGCTCAACGATTGGCGGTAGGGTTACACATCCTACCGTCAAGATCAATGGCGGTAGTATTTAAGTGTGTCCTTACCGTCGTTCGACGTGAAAAACACCCTAACGCCAAAGTCCTTGACGGTAGGCTGTCTAACCCTGCCGCCATGGTACTTGGTGTATTAGTTGTCGTCCAACACTAATTGTATAAACATATTATTGGAAGAAAAAACAATGTCATTATATTTATTGTAAATTATTATTTTACAATACTTTTGTCTTTTGTATTAGCAGCATAAGCATATGTCAACATGCAAACTAAAGTTCAATGTTACACCTTGAAACATGTATCGATGCCTAAAATGTTGTCTACTATGCATGAAAGGATAAATAGTGTAAAAAATATATTGCATATGTAATACAAAATATGATTAACACTTTCGATGGGCTAAGACATGATGGCCTCGCATTTGCTAGGGCCACTTTGCTAGTTTTTAGAAAAAAGAATAATCATAATCAAAATTATGGATGCTAAATTATACCTGTATTAGGTTAACTGTTGAAAGTTTGAATTTACACCACATTGATTTGCTGATGGCTAGGTTTTTTTAGCAGATGGAACCGCGGTGGGGATTAAGCATTCTAGGAATTGTTATAGGAACAACATGGCATCGTGGACAACTTGAGGACCTCTTCGTGGACAACATGGCTTCGTATCATGGCCATTTCATCCAGACTTGTTAGTAAGCTGTATGTAAACATCGACATTAGAGATAAGCGAAGAATAGCATTTGCCAACAAATATAAAGTTGATAGTCAACTGTATGATGCATACGTGGTGTCCGGGTTACTGAAACGCCACCGTGCCTCCCGAGTCGCCCCCATGTGGCAGCTGGGGGCCTTCAGATCCCATAGCCCTCGACTCCCCCTCTCGTCTTTCTCCTCCCTCGCCGCCGCTCGAGGGCGTAGCCAGGCAAAGCCTTGCCATCGCCGGTGACGGCGGGGACTAGGTGACCTCTCGCTTGTGAGGAGCTTGCGCGGGCCGGCGCCTCCGGGCCGGAGTGTGACGCGCGGCCAGATGTCACGACGGGGGCTGGTGGCGCTCCGGCGATCCCATTCCCCATGGCAGGCAGCTTCAAGATATGGGGCACCACGGTCACAAGGGTCGGCAGTGGCGTGACCAGATCGGCGGCAGCGTGGCCGGATCTCGGCTCAGGCGTGAGCCTTGTCTTCGGGTCATGGTCGGCGCGATGGCGAGTGCGACACTTCGGCATCTGGACGGATCTATGGGATTCCATCTTTGTCTGGTCCTTGACAACCCGGACAACTCCCGGGGAAACCCTAGATCTCCATGGGATCGAGCGATGGCGGTGCTCGTGCGCCGCAGTCCCTCTTCAGGGCATCGTTTTGGAGTTTGCTACGGTCGAAGGAACCAGCGAGGCCGACAGCGTACGGCCGGTGGCACAACTGCCGATCAAAATCACGCCAACTACGGTCATGGCAGATTATGGCGGCGTCTTTGATGTCGTTTCCTTGTAGAGGCATCGTTGTTGCAGTTGGCGTCATCAGGCTCGGGATGCTCCGGAGAAAACCCTAGATCTGGGTCTCCCGGATCGGACGATGATGGCGTTCTAAGTAGCGCTTTCCCTCATGGGGGCATCGTTTTGGAGGAAGTGATGGCTGGAGGTGGCAAGAGGAGGAGCGGTGCTTCATCACACACATAGATGGTGTCGGATCTCGATGGCATGGAACTCTGGAGATTAGGTGTCTGATGTGCGATGATGGACTCGCGCAGGAGGTCGACGCTGTCTGGCGTCGTGGTGGCGTCGGCGGCAGCTAGACCGGGCAATGTTCATGCAACAGTACAGCTCTGAAGATGGATTGGTGGTAGGTGGCTGCGATGGCCTCGTACCCGGCAGGCGTCCCGGTTGAGAAGCACGCCAGACTGGTGGGTGCCCATACCGGCAGGCGTCCTGGTTGGGACCTCAGGTCTTAGATGTTAGGTTTGGCTGTGAGGTCTGTTTGGTACTAAGCCTAGACTATCAGCATCCCTTCGTCAATTGGATAGGAGTAGCGACACTTTTGTTGCCTAGACGGTGGCTTTAATCTTAATATTGTATGCCTTTATAAGGTCTTGTGTGAATAATTAATAAAGTGACTACATACATCGTCAGATGCAGAGGCCGGTAGTCCTCCATTTCTAAAAAAATAGAGTTAATCATACCCCAGCAGTGGAACAAGAGTCCATAAAATATAGCCCGACACAAACATCCAAATAATTGCAAAAGTCATGGACGACTATAGCGAGTGTTCTTGTTAAACAAAAAACATCCTCCTGAACATACATCAAAATAATCACCGAAGTCCCCACACTGTTGGTCTACAAACAAATAGGACGTGAATATAATCATTTCTCATTTATTACCTATACCTTTTACCAAATAAAGTATGAAGTGTTTCTGCCTGTCCGTCATACATTTAAAAAAACTTGATTTTAAAAAACTTGATTTTTTTTAAGTAACCCTCAGTTCAATATTAAGTGCTTAGTCTAGTTGGGATTCAGCCAAACAGCAGTAGCCACTATCTTGTGCTCCTGTGCTGGTTAGTATTCCGTGTATGATCAATCTGTTCTGTTTTCGGTCCATTAGGTCCCTCATATTTTATTATTTTAGAAAACAAGTTAAATGTGATTAGTTTATAATTTTACAACCGTAATTCGGATTAAAATAATTTTTATATGTAATTTGATCAGAAAATGTGTAGTTTCTAACCGTGCTATTATTTGTTTCTGTTAACCACTTTAAATTTTTATTTAGTGCAAACCATAGTTAACCTAACTAATTTCAATGGTATATTTTGGAAAATGCTAACGAACAATATAAATTTTGTATAACCTTTATAAATATGAAGTATGTTAGAAGGGTCTATATTAATCCGAGGAATTATGAATGACCAGTTTCAATGGGCATATAGTAGTAATAAAGAAAGAAGACAATAAAGTGCGTGTGGATATAAAGAGAACTGAAGATTCTCAAAAAATGAAGAAGATAATAACGAAAATGAATTAGTACTAAAATGAAGGGCATGACATGCATGCAATGCAACAATGAAAATAAATTAATATGGAGGAACGTGGAAGGGGCACACATATGTGTGTTATTGTGCAATGTCTGACCGTTATGTGCAATAGAAATAACGCAACCAGGAAGATGAGAGACGCTTTGTAAGCGTCGAATTGCATGCAACGAACTAGGGTCGTTTCGCTCAAACGTAGACAATATTTTTATTATTCTTCAAGCATATGCATATGCAGAGATGGCCTAACATGCACTTAATATAATCATTTTATTGAGATTTTTCCCATGATGTGGTGTAAATTTCAAACATTGCTTCAACCTACAAATACTGCCTTGAGACATAAAAATTCAAAATTCGGCTGTTTAAGATCAGAATCGTCATAACAAAAATATTGTCTATGTAGCATACTTCTTAATAATATACAACCAATATAAATTTCTGCTAGACCTCAATGTGCGTCTTTCTATCATGGACGGAGACAATTCAGATGTTATTGGACCGTGTTGACGAATATTTCACTAAACATGTTAATTATCTTTCTCATTATAATGCACGGACATATATGCTAGTTCGTCCTATATTCTTTGTCTCATTACCAGAACTGTCACGGTTATCTCTTCAGTTTCACGCCAGCGACCGCGTCGGCACGTCCTTGACCACCTGCGCGGCACCCGCATGCCTGCACGCGGTCAGTCGGCATTCTGCCAGGATCCACGGCCAGAGGAGGAATATTTCCCGAGCCGAACCTGATTCGAGGAGAGGAAACGCTGACTCGAGGAGGGACCAGCCACGGCGTAGCCACAGCTGCCGCCTGCAGTCTCCGGCCGCGCCGCTGCAGAAACAATCGCCGGCGGGGACATGGGAGAAGAGAGACGAGAGGGATGTGCGGCGGCGAGTGCGTGCGCGTGGCGCCCTGGGATTCGTTTAGCTTCTCTGCCTACGCCGGCCTGGGCCTCGGCTGCCTTTTCCATGGATCCACGCCACAATTGATATTTATTCTCTTTCTTTTTTGAGTCGGCTAGTGTTTTTTATGTACCAATTGAGCACCTCTAAAAAAAACTAACAATTGAGAACCCCTCAAAAACAAATCTAACAATTGAGATTTATCTTTGTCTGCGTTTTGTATGTGATTTTTTAGAATACTATGAGGTATTTCGGCTAAATATATGGAAAAAAATGCAATGTCCCCGATTTTCTTCTCCTCACGTTTGCTTCAATCCTAGGTCTGCGAAAGCAACTAGTTAACGAGCCGCGTGTTTCAACGTAGGTCGTAGGTCATAGGTCGTAGCGCGTGTTTCGTCATGCCGCGTGTTTTGTCGTGCCGTGTGCAAACGGCGCCTCCGGCGGCGCAGCCCTGGCTCGCTTTCGACTCGGTTAGCATTCATATAAACCTTGAAGGAGGGGGTCATAGGTCGTTGCGTGTGTTTCGTCGTGCCGCGTGCCAACGGCGCCTCCGGTGGCGCAGCCCCGGCTCGCCTCCGGCTCGGTTAGCATTCATATAAACCTTGAAGGAGGGGGTCATAGGTCGTAGCGCGTGTTTCGTCGTGCCACGTGTTTTGTTGTGCCGCGTGCAAACGGCGCCTCCAGCGGCGCAGCCCCGGCTCGCGTTCGGCTCGGTTAGCATTCATATTAACCTTGAAGGTGGGGGTCATAGGTCGTAGCGCGTGTTTCGTCGTGCCGCGTGCAAACGGCGCCTCCGGCGGCGCAGCCCCGGCTCGCCTTCGGCTCAGTTAGCATTCATATAAACCTTGAATGGGGGGTCATAGGTCGTAGCGCGTGTTCCATCATGCCGCGAGTTTTGTCGTGCCACGTGCAAACGGCGCCTCCAGCGGCGCAGCCCCAGCTCGCCTTTGGCTCGGTTAGCATTCATATAATTCTTGAAGGGGAGGGTGGTCATAGGTCGTACTGCGTGTTTTGTCGTGCCGCGTGTTTTGTCGTGCCGCGTGAAAATGGCCCCTCCGGAGGCACAACCCCGGCTCGCCTTCGGCTCGATTATCATTCATATAAACCTTGAAGGAGGGGCTCATAGGTTGTAGCGCGTGTTTCGTCGTGCCGCGTGCAAACGGTGCATCATGTGGCGTAGCCCCGGCTCACCTTCGGCTTGGTTAGCATCCATGTAAACCTTGAAGGGGGGGTCATAGGTCGTAGCGCGTGTTACATCATGCAGCAAAATGTCTAGCCCGTGACTCTTTGCCCCAACACACCCGTGGTTTACACTGTGGCTATTCTAAATGTCTATTCCGTGACTCTTGTGCCTACACTACCGTGATTCTTGCCACTACACACCCGTGCTTTATGCTGTGGCTATTCTAAATGTCTGTTTCATGACTCTTGTGCCTACACTACTGTGATTCTTGTGCCTACACACCCGTGCTTTACGTTGTGGCGATTCTAAAATGTCTATTCCGTGTCTCTTGTGCCTACACTACCGTGATTCTTGTGCCTACACACTTGTGCTTTACGCTGTGGCTATCTAATTGTCTATTCCGTAACTCTTGTGCCTACACTACCTGTGCTTTTCACGGTGGCTATCCAAATGTCTAGCCCGTGATTCTTGTGCCTACCCACCCGTGCTTTACGCTGTGGCTATTCTACAATGTCTATTCCTTGACTTTTGTGCCTACACTATCGTGATTCTTGCCACTACAAACCCCTGCTTTACGCTATGGCTATTCTAAATGTCTATTCCGTGATTCTTGCCACTACACACCCGTGCTTTATGTTGTGCCTATTCTAAATGTGTGTTCTATGACTCTTGTGCCTACTCTACCGTGATTCTTGTGCCTACACACTCGTGCTTTACGCTGTGGCTATTCTAAATGTCTGTTCCGTGACTGTTGTGATGGGGAACGTTGCATGGGAAACAAAAAAAATCCTATGCACACGCAAGATCTATCCATGTTGATGAGCATCTACGAGAGGGAGAGTGGATCTACATACCCTTGTAGATCGCTAAGTGGGAAGCATTAAGAAACGCGGTTGGTGTAGTCGAACATCTTCGCGATCCAAATCGCCGAGCGTCCCGCGATCACATCACGATCCGTCCCGCGATCCAGTCACGATCCGTCCCGCGAACTCATCACGATCCGTCCCGTGAACTCATCACGATCCGTCCTGCGAACTCATCATGAATCCGTCACGCGAACTCATCACGAATCGTCTCGCGATCTTGATCACGGTCCTTCCGATCTATCGCCGAACGGACGACACCTCCGCGTTCAGCACACATGCAGCTTGATGACGATCTCCACCGTCTTGATCCAGCAAGAGGAAGTGGAGAGAAAGTAGAGTTCATCCGCAGCGTGACGGCACTCCGGCGATGGTGGCGGAGCAATTCTGGCAGGGCTTCACCTAAGCACTGCGGAAAACCGATCTAGAGGAGCACCGGTGGAACGGGTATCACGTGGCCGTAAAATCTAGTGCAAAACCCTAAAATCCACCGGTATATATACAAGAAGAGGAGAGGAGGGCCAAGGATCCTATAGGAGTCGGCCGAACCAACTAGGGAGGAGTCCACCTCCTCCACTTCTAGTAGGATTAGGACTCCTTCCCCTATTTGCCTTTTTGCCTTTTTCCACCTTTTTCCTTTTGGGTTTTCTTCTTCAGCCACATGGGCCTTGTGTGGGAGTTTCCACCAGACTTCTAAGGGCTGATATTCACTCTCCCATAGCCTATGAAGCCTGTTACTCGTTCAACCTCGTTCAACCTAGTTCAACCTCCACCCAAGATTCGATCGTCGGTATCTCCATACCTAGTTCAACCTCGTTACCGGCAAGTCTCTTTACTCGTTCCATAATACAAGATCCTCTGGCTAACACTTAGTCACATTGCTTGCAAGGCTTGTTGTGATGTTGTATTACCGAGTTGGCCCTGAGATACCTCTCCGTCACACAGAGTAACAAATCCCAGTCTTGGTCCATGCCAACTCAACAGACACCCTCGGAGATACCTGTAGAGCACCTTTATAGTCACCCAGTTATGTTGCGACGTTTGATACAAACAAGGCACTCCTCCGATGTCCGTAAGCTGCGTGATTTCATGGTCATAGGAACATATACTTGACATGCAGAAAACAGTAGCAATAAACAGACATGATCATATGCTACGTTTGTAGTTTGGGTCTTGTCCATCACATCATTCTCCTAATGATGTGATCCCGTTATCAAATGACATCTCATGTCCATGGCTAGGAAACCTTAACCATCTTTGATAAACGAGCTAGTCCATTAGAGGCATACTAGGGACATGGTTTTGTCTATGTATCCACACATGCATCTAAGTCTCCGATCAATACAATTATAGCATGGATAATAAACGATTAGCATGAACAAGGAAATATGATAATAGCTAATTTATTATTGCCTCTAGGGCATATTTCCAACATGTTGTGCCTACACTACCGTGATTCTTGTGACTACACACTCGTGCTTTACGCTGTGGCTATTCTAAATGTCTATTCCATGACTCTTGTGCCTACACACTCGTGCTTTACGCTGTGGCTATTCTAAATGTCTGTTCAGTGACTCTTGTGCCTATACTATGGTGATTCTTGTGCCTACACACCCGTGCTTTACACTGTGGCTATTCTAAATGCCTGTTGCGTGATTCTTGTGCCTACACTATAGTGTTCTTGTGCCTACACACTCGTGCTTTATGCTATGGCTATTCTAAATGTCCGTTCCGTGACTCTTGAGCCACTACACACCCCGGCTCTTCACCAATCTTGATGCAAGATTCAGGACGGTTGAGAATAAAGGAAAAAAACAACCTGGCTCTTCACCAATCTGGATGCAAGGTTCAACAATAAAGCACAAAACCAAACCGGCTCTTCACCAATCTTGATGCAAGATTTGGGACGGTTCCGTCAGTTCCCTCGCTGTCTCTACTACTGCGTTCCTTCTTCCCCCAATCAAAAATCTCAAACAATTCCCCTCGCGTATGCTCTGCCCTTCTCGTTCTCAAGCACACAGAATTCGAAACCACAGCTAGCCTCACCGGTAACCGCCGCCGCGAGTCTCCAATCGCCCTACACTCCGGCAGAAGCACTCAAAAGGTGCCCGACACAAGATGCCCCCCCCACTGGTGGCAACAGTTGACGAAGAACTACGCTCGCAAAACCGGTGATGGAGATAACTACAAAGAACAACGACAGAACGAGTGGGTGGATTCGAGGAGTCCCGCACACAGAATTGAAGGTAAACATTTCTGCATTCCATCCCGTTGTTGCAGGTCGCTCATAGTATCTATTTCCCCCGCCTTGGATGAATAGAAACGCTAGCATCCGCACCAAATCTGCTTTCGAATACTTTGTATCAACTTATCTAATAAGTAGAAATAGGATAGGAAAAAAGTTACCAACGATTGTTTACGTACCTACATTTTATGGATTTCAAATTACGTGACCTTGTTTTTCACAATCCGTGCTCCATGTTTAGATAATACGTGCTTCAAGCATCAAACAAACCGTGACCTAATTTTTTGTCAAATCCAAGTAGGTCGCTGGTGCAAAGGACTTCATGGAAATTGAGCAAGAGAAAATAGGTAATACTATTGATTCAACAGTTATATATCCACAGCATGCAGTCAATCAAGGTAACTATTATCGTCCAACTGTGCTTCTAAGTAAGAACTCTTTTATGTTGTACCGCGATCCCAATGAGAAAGAGATGATGCATTCCTATGACAACTCTTTTAGAATGCTTGCATAGTACCTTATTATCACCAAGAGGCAGTATATGTCATGTATAACCCATTAGTATGATTTAGAACTATGTCTTACTGTTTATAGTAAATATTGCGTCACAAACCTTATGTCCTAACTCATTATTAAGCAGGGCATGTACACGCAGATATTCAGACAATCATTTCTGAAATTAATACAGAATATCTAGATAAACCCAACATCTCTCCTCACCAACCAGGAACAAGGACGGGACCAAGCAAGCACAAAAAGGCACCTGCCGTCGTATCACAGCCACAGAAAACCACTGTAACTTACAGCAGGCAAAAAGCAAAGATACAGCCAGAAAGAATGGATGGTGTTAATATTGTGGAAAAGACACATGAGAGAAAGAAAAGTACTGACCCCTTAGTCAGTAGTGATACCTTGAAGCAACAGCCGAAGCCTCCAATGGTAATCCCACCAGCTCATCATCAAGCAAAACCATCTGCAATGACAAAATAAATTGACATGAAAGACAGAAAAAATGACAGCGAGATGAAGAAGGAGAGGATTCGAAAAACAGAGTTTCGGAAGAGTCCAGCAATGCCAATGCCAGCACAGAAAGAGACAATGATTTCAATCCTGCACACGATAGCGAAGCCGGAGAGGACGACATCGATCATGTAAGAGATGATTTCTCTACAAGTATTTGTTGCTACTGAAAATATAATGGTGCTTACTAAGAAAACATTTGTTTCTGTTTTATCCGAATCAGGGAAATACAAGCCAAAATAAGAGAAATAGGAAAAGGGCGAGGGGAAAACTATCGCTACCGATGATAGTCAACGAAGCAGATAAAACAGAGACCGACGAAAAATGTCAAATCAAGGCTGGAGCTACATTTTATCAGGTGAAAGAAGCATGGGGAATTCTCAAAGAACGTCACTGAAAAGATGTTAAGATGACTGGCTTAGGAAGCATAGAGGGCTGCAAAATAACGGCGTCAGTCAATAGGAACCTCGCAGTATACATGTACAAAAATATGGACACAAATAACTTGACGATAAGCTTCGGTGACGGCGATGGGGACAAGGAAATAAGGATTACCAAGGAAGGGATCCATAAAGTTTTTGGATACCCAAACGGCAACAAAATGACAGCACCAAGGCCAATGATTTGCAACAAAACAATGAAGGAGCTTGTAGAAATTGACTTCACACATTCATATCTGATTACGAAATTAAGGGAGCTTGTAGAAATAGATCTAGAAGAAGAAAACAAGAAGGCTGTCAAAATCTTTTTCCTCATATTTTTCAACAAGGTTGTCTGTGGGACAACCTTCCCTCGCTACAGCAAACAAGCAATAATGGTCAAGAATATGAATTATAAAGAAATGGCGGAGATGGATTTCTGCCAGGTCATTGTCGAAACAATCCAGGCTAGAGCCATTAATTGGCATCAAATGAAAAAGGGTGTAAAAGGAAACCAAGACCATCTCTATGGCTTGGCGCAGGCACCAGTAATCATGTACCTCGACTCCTTGTTATTACCAAACACAAGACAAATGAACAGATTATCTAAGAGTATGAACAATACTTCAAGGCCCAGAGCGAACTACCTTGAGGAGAACGTTCTAAAGAAGATAGCTAAAGAATACATGAAGAAGGATGGAAAAGGACGTCTAGATGACTATGAATTTGGCAGGATAAATGTATCTCTATTGTCTATGAATTCCTCATACCGTTTAAAAACACTTCTTATTCTAACAAACTTTGTCTTACCGAAAAAATGCATACATGGAAAGGGACAACAGATAGGATATTCTACATGGATCGCGGAAACATAGGGTCACCTTCAACTTCAATGCAATTAGTACCATCACAGAGTAATAGACATGACGTCAAAACTGCTATTAGATCCACCCAAGCTGAGGCATGAAGCAATGGCCAGCACCAGAACGAGAAGCGAACATGAGACAAGCACTAGCAAAGGATCTAAAGAAGGCTTCACCAAGATCAACAAATTTTTGGAAAAAGTGCTTGATGAAGCAAGACAGTTACCCGTGATAAGGCAGAATAATTTGGCAGGATGCACTAAAGATGAGGCAAGTTATGACCAATCAGCCAGACAAAGTCTGATAAACCAAACGGTGACACTGATTGGTAATTTTGATCGACACAATGCCTATCAATGGATGATTCACAACAAGAACCTGACAACTATAGTGAAGATTGTAGAAGAACCACTGAGAAGACCGAAATGAAAAACCAATGAAGTAGAAGAGAAAGAACGGAGAATGAAAAGAACCAGAACACAAAAGATGACAGATGCAAACCAGGCAGAACAGAGAAGAAGGAGATAAAAGATGGCAACAACAGTGAACACGAGCATCCAAAGAGGAAATCACCTGTCATCTCTGAAGATACGAGAGAACTGAGAAGGAAAGGCTCGTCCTCGGGCATCATAACCAGCCAAAAATTGAGTATAAACAACCTTTTTTTCCTTGTAAGCTGGATATGTATGTGTTTTACAAGCTAACAGCCCTGGAACAAAATGTAGACTCGGCTGGACAAGAAACAAAAAACAAGTCCAACAAAGATAGGCTCAATCATCGATAGATCACAAGATGAACAAGAACAACAAGAAACAATAATGAGGTGACCTTCCATAACCAACTTACCCAGGTACAACAGGTCTTCTAAACAAAATTTGCCACAAAACTTAACATGTTTCATACCTAGGTATTACAAGAAGAGGAAATAGTAGAGGATGATGTGCAAAGGCACACTCATGATGAAGTTGCTGCTGATATAGAGGTAGAAGCCTTAGAGATGGTAGTTGATGACAAGGTCGAAACCAGTTTTTCTAAAAAAGAAATGGCACTGGACGCAGAGACAAACACCACAAGTACCGAAGGATGGGTAAAATCAAACGACAAGAAAAAACCTATCTCGGAGATTTATCTTGTGATGTAGTTTATTACACTAACATTTTTTATCTGAATGGGCATAGGAAACGAACGAGACCACTGCTGCAAAAGAACGACAAGTAATAGAACAGGAGGAAATCGAAATTTTAGGGGAGCTTGTCAGTAGAACAGAACGAATTGCTGTAACACAAGAACAGGCTTCGCTTGACACAGAAAATTTAGGAGAGATCTCACAGGGACCAATGATTGAAGATGTAAAGTTGGACAAGAGTTATAAGAGATCACACATTCCAAATGAAGGTTTATTGTTATATGACGATCACAAATTCCAAATGAGATCCGACATGCACCAATTGTTGTTCTATGCCGATTGTTTCGTTTATTTCTTTTCTTGTTTATGTTTTGAAGAAGCACTACATGATACAATCCCTATTAGTTCATGAGAAACAAAGGAGGGTACCAATGTCGTACACATACTGTAGTCTAATATTTCCAAAGAAAAAATGAACTGCTAAACTCACCATCTTTGATCTACATGTACTACAAGAACAGGGAATAGAATAGGCAACGCAGGTCGAACCCGGATCTCATGATGAATCTATGTCACATCAATGCCACACTCAAGATGAAGTTTGTCCTGACAAGGAGATACAAGCATTAGAGATGGCAGTTGTTGAGAAGATCCTAGAACCTCTTTTACCTCAAAAAGAAATAGCGGTGCAGGAAGACACAAACACGACAACGACCGACAGACCGGTCAAATAAAATGAGAAGAAAAACTTTATCTCGGAGATTTGTACTGGGGTTCTGGTTAATTACAGTAACATTTTTTATCTGAATGGACATAGGAAACAAAAAACACACTGCTGCAAAAGGGCAACTAGAAAGTCTAGACGAGGCCCACAGGAGGACACCACTGCTGCAAAGGAACAACTACAAAGCCTACAGGAGCAAACCCTATAGGAGGATACAAACATTGAACAGGTGAACACCAACGAACCAACAATTCATGTTTATATATCATTTAAAAGAAATTGGTAGTCAAGGAAGAAATACAATCCCTAATAATTACTTTTCAGCTTCAAGAGGCATGAGAAGAAAAGGAGAGTATCGATGTTGCACATATACTGTAGTCTCATCACTTCCAAAGAAAAATGAAGCACTAAACTCGCCATCTTTCATCTACAGGTACTACAAGAACATGAAATACAACAGGCAACGCAGGTCGAACCTGGATCCCATGACAAATTTAATTCACATCAAAGCTACACTCAAGATGAAGTTCGTCCTAACACGAAGATACAAGCCTTAGAGATGGCAGTTGATGAAACCAAAAAACTAGGGGAGCTTGTCAATACAACAGAACCAAGTGTTCTAATCGAAGAGCAATCTTCAGTTGACACACAAAAACTAGGAGAGATTGCACAGGCACGAATGACTGAAGATGTAAAGTTGGATGAGAACTAGAAGAGATCGCACATTCCAAATGAAGTTCCATCGTTATTTATATGTTTGGTCCATCAAACTGGAAAAAGAAACAGATAAAAACATCAGGATGGAACGACAAGAGTGTGTTGTCACCGGAGTAGAAGACTTGTGAAAAATAGAGCCAAGAACTTTAGTATATGAGGAAGAAGAAGCGAGAGTGCAAGGCACAACCCAGCTAAGAAACACTAACAAGGTCAACACCACTAACCAACAATTACTGTTTAAAACATTTAAAAATAATTGGTGAAGAAATACAGACTCTAATAATTTCTTTTTAGTTTGAAAAGCCGCAAGAAACAAAGAAGAGTACCGACGTTGTACATGTGAGCAAGCAACTAGAATAGGTCAACAAACATGTTATCGCAATGGCATACAACGCTGAAACTGGAGGTACAAAACATTCAGTCGGCGAGAAGGAAATATAAAGGACTAGAACGGCAACAATTTCTGAAGAGGTAAATTTACATAAGCTACTTCTCTGAATTGAAAAAATAGCTCCTCAGGGACAAACAAAATCACATTTTAAGTTACCTCTTTCTTTGAGCAGCCGCAAGAGAAACAAGAGGACACTGGCAGTGAGGAACGAACAACAGGATCCTAGGACACGACAGCGACGACAACATTCGAAGAGGTGGTATTCCACAAGCTGCTTTTATAAAAATAAATATTGCAATTTTATTTTTATTTAACTACAAATATCTGTCATGGTTCAGAAAACCCAAGAATATGAGCTCACACATATACAAATTGAAGCAAATCTTCAAAGTGTTCTGGACAAAAACAAGGACAAAACAGAAACCAAGGCTGCTCATAGCAAATCAAGGCAGGAAGCCCAAGAAGATGAGCTCACACATATACAAGTTGAAGCAAATCTTCAGAGTGTTCTGGAGAAAAAACAATGACGCAACAGGAACCGAGGCACCTCATGGAACACCAAGGCAGGAAAGTGATGACAAAGGACAAGGTACAACTCGTTGCAGCAAATGAGGTAATTAAAAAATATTATTTCAACCCCTCTACTTACATAAACACAAAGTACCAAGTAGTATAATGTCTTGAGGTACAAAAGGCAGCAAAGACACTGAGCCCACAATAGAAACGATTGAAAAAATCTACAACGCTGTATGCCGCAGGGAATGGACAGTCGAAGAAAGGTAAGTGCATGTTACTTCCACAGAAAAAATTATTTCAAATTTTTTCCTGTGAACAAATATACCCTTTATCTCTATCTCTCTATGTATATATATATTGCAGAAATTATGATTCCATAATAAGGGGCATTTTATTACCAAGATCGGAGACGCTGCTAGAAGCTTCGCATATGGTAATGCGGTCAACACTATAATCATTGAGCCCTTGCTGTTGCTCCTACAAAATGAATTCAAGGGCACACGGAGGAAGATCCTAACAGTAAACAACATTGTAGGTAAAAATCTCGACGCAATATCATATTTTAAATAAATGAGTATCAGGCTGTGTACATGTGGACATACAAATTCTTTATATGTACGTTTCACAAAACATGCAACATGTAATATACCGAGCCAATAGCAATGATCCATTCGAGTTTTGGGACTACGATGACGAAAAGATAATTAAAATATCTGCCAAACCGTCTTAAGAGGTTTTTTGGTATCGAAGAAGGGGAACATCTTGAAGATTATGACAAGGTAAACAGAATAAACTACCATATCTAAGAACAATTACAGATGTTTAAATTTATGCTACCAATGTTTATGTTGCATTATTGTCCTTTTGCAGTTCCTTCTGCCAACTGCCATAGGGGGGTTCATCAAAGACAAAACTATCGGTCATTATGTGACCATAGCACTCAACATGAAAAAACTGCACTTTGAGCTGCTTGACACTATAAAGGATAACAATGAGCCAATAGAATTCTTCTACATTGTAACAAGAAATTTAAAGAGGATCAGGAAACAAGTAAGCTCAAAGGTTCAACTTTCACCAAGTAACATTGACCATTTCAAGAAGGTCATCATGAACGTACCACTTCAGGGACCAGACACGTAAACACCACTAACATCCTTTTTCTTTATCTCTTTGAGACCGTTTATCATGAAAAACGTAGAAAGTATTTTCATACCAAGGGGTCAGCATCATTAACGAACCATTCTCTCAACTTGCAGACTGGACTATGCGTTCTACATGTACATGAACCTCAAGAACTTCTCAGAAGAAGGAAGAACCATCTCACTGACAGAAGAACAAGTCCCTGACTTTAGGAAGAGGATTCTATATCATTTAATGAGCAAACACATGGGCAATACAAACCTAGTATTGCTAAACTGTACGACAGATTTGTCTTTCAAAAAACAAAAAACTAATTCTCTGCTGAGAGGTAGTTTTCACAAGCAAAGCCTCCCAATTTTTATATGTTTGTTTGATCATATAGATATGCTGAAACATAAAGTTGTAATCGAAGACAGAGAAATGAAACAATTCGGTTGCGGCATAACCTAAGAAGAAATTCCTCAATCTCCTGAGAAAATTGATGGATGCACTGGAGAGATAGAAGTTATTGAATTGCTAGACAGTGAAGAGGAAGAAGGCAAACAAGACAACAATTCGTGGAGTCAAAAGGAAGAACTTAACCAAGAGGGTCAAGAGCAACATGTGCAACAAGACAACAATTCGTGGAGTCAAGAGAAAGAACTTAACCAAGATGGTGAAGATCAACATGTGCAACAAGATGCTGATTTGGAGAGGGAGCATGAACGCAAGGATCCCCCAATAGAACAAGATTGACCCCCCCGTCCCAACCGAGGAGAATACTGGAAAAGAAAACGACAAAGAGAAGAGAAATATATCTGAACAAAGGTTTATTGAACAACGAAAATGTGATGCTACCATGTCTTTTCGTAAAGAAGCAAAGAAAGTTGTCAAGAGAAAATTAGAAAAAAGCTCAGCAGTAAGCAGCACATCAAGCACAGTACCAGATGTGCCTTGGACTTGTTGCTCCCAAAAACGCTATCCCGTGAAGAAGATATGGTAGAGTTACTAAAGGGTCTTACACCTTTTCAGCTAGAAAATTACGATGAACTTGTAGTTCGTGGACGTATGAATTATGAAGAATTCAAAGCAGCGTTAACTATGGCTCATGAGGAGGAATTTAACCAGAAACAAGCGAAGGTGCTGGTAAGGTTGCAATCAGATTCCTCAGGTACCTCAATACACCAGTCATCTGAGATCACGCCGACAAACATAATATCTATCAAGAGGGTGATCAAACGGTCAACTAGGCTCTATGGCGTAACTAACATTCCAACTTTTGAGTATCACCACTTCATTCACACGAACAAGTCCAAGGCCCTTCATCAATATCTAATGAGCACAGGAGAATTGCGGAGAGTAAGTAGCCTCTCTGCCCTGAAAAAATAAAGACAAGTGAAGCTACCTAACCAGTGACTCTAATATTTGTGTAATCCTTTTTGCTTTGCAGAGTACCCCCTGTATAAAAGCGCAACTCTTGAAGATTATATCACCGGAAAAATGATGTTGTACCAGCTCCAGAAAGGATCAAAGGTACAAATGGAGGCCAGCATCTTTAACGCATCGCTCGAAGAATGGATAGAACAGAAACAATAGAACCCCAACGATAAAGTTATTCTCACAACAGAATTCGCAAATGTATGCGGAACACTCTTCCACGAAAGCACTTACATCACACAATCGATCGGAAAATGTTTTGCTAAACATGCACTCCTTGTTTGTTGCAGCTTGTACTCGGCCTCGAGTGTAAAACTTGAGGGCTAAAAGAGTTCAATGAAGATGAATCACTACAATAGTTCGGAACACTCGTGAAAGTAAAAAACCTTCTAGAAGAGAAGCTGGTAAGTTCACTTCACATCAGTTATTCTCCTTCTTTACCCCGCATGTTCACATGACATTTGACTCTCTATGTCACCCAATGCAAATCATGATTCCTCATAACACCACTTCACACCACATGCTGTATGTCCTGAACAAGTACGAGGAGACTGTTGATATTCTGGACTCACTAGAGTACAAGCGTTGTAGTAAGTTGACATGGAGAGAGCACCATAGAAGCCATGAAGAACTAGTATGTGGGTCTAAATTCCGTTTTGTCTCTCTACGGATAACACGGTATGATTACTTTTCTTGACAACAAAAAAAACTGAAATCACCAGATTGAAAGGATGTATCTGCTGATGAGGAGGCATTACGGGGAAGCGGCACTAAAAGACCACGACGAACCAAATTGGGGAAATTAGGAACCAGACCTAACAGAGTTACCACACCAAAACAAAAGGATATGCCATGTGGACAATTCATGGTCCAATTTGCAAAATACTAGAACGGCCAATCACTGGTGTAGGATGATGATGAACTACATGTAAGTTAACAATATAACAATTTTATTTATTTTGAGAATCATAGTTTCCATGAAAATATAAGTATTTGGATATCATCACTTCAACATAGTAAGGTAGATGACAAATGGAAACCAGAGTTCCTATTCACTGTGATATTTGGTAAAAGCAACAGCTTAAAGTGGGACCAACTTATTGTACAAATACAAGAATTCAAACCAACAAATTCAAAGTTTTTTTCAATGAAGGAAGGTAAGATAACTTTTCTAGAACAACACACGCGGACAAGCTATGACTAGACGATTTGACATATGTTTTCTAGCATAGAAAAAATGACAATTAATTTTTACCTGCTTTGACAGAGACAAATAGCAAACAAAAGGACAGGCAACAAAGCCGCGTGACATTTCCAAAACTTGAAGCACCATGCTTTGACCACACGGATGACGTAGTCAAGCTGCTGCAAATAATCATGAACAATAGCTAGCAGAAGGAATTCAAAAAGTGACTTATTTACTCATGCATGCAGAAAAATACCTCAAGTTACTTTTTAGAGACCACCTCACAGAAATAATTCTTTTTTTCTCTAACAGAAAAAATCTATATAAGGGGAGGCATGGAAACTCCACAAAATCAATTTTTACTGGACCGCAACTAAAGGCGGCATTTGGACCAACACCAGGTCTGAACAAATCTCGCATTGAAAAGAGGGTGCTCAAGGAAATAGCCCATATCTGGGAAAGCATTAAACCTTCACAAGAAAGTTATGAAGACAAGTTAATATTAGGCCCTTACTTTGCAGAGGTAAATTTTAAAATACCACACACATCCTTGTAAATTTGCATGTTTCATGTCGATAATAGTTTATTTCTTTTTGGTGCAGCATATACTGAAAATAAAGAATCACACTCTAGGCATTGACAAGTTTAAAGTTGAATTGGATAAAGAGAAGAAACAATTGATTCCCCGGTACGTTAATGAACATCTGCAGAAGAAGCTCTCAACAACAAATATGGTAAAAGCCCTCACTCCAAAACATAATCAAAATACGTGTTTCAGCATGTTCCTTCATATAGCATTAAATGTCACAAAATCTTGTGTGTTTGTAGATATTCTTAATAATGGAGAAGGAAAGCCATTACGCTGTATATATGATGTACGAATACACGAACAAAGTACAAATTATTGATCCTCGTGAAGTACCTCGCAAGGAAATTCAAGAAGAAAGTGATCCAAACATTTACGGTTTGAGCATCGAGGATGCAAATAAGCTGTTCGATTTATTTGATGCGAGAAAGGAGAAACGGAATAGAGACTTTGATGCCTACCACAAACACAAATTGAAAGTTTTAAGTGTCCTAAGTTATAAAAAAAATCCACT
Organism: Hordeum marinum; assembly: GCA_022496015.1. Lineage (NCBI taxonomy): Eukaryota > Viridiplantae > Streptophyta > Magnoliopsida > Poales > Poaceae > Hordeum > Hordeum marinum. The sequence goes on along the minus strand of CM039676.1, from coordinate 396,109,387 downwards.
TGCTGATTTCTTGAGCCTCTCCCCCCCACAAGAAAACTATACTTGCAGGCACCTAGGTTTAAAGAAGTTTGCGATGTGGTACATCCCAAGAATATGGAAACCAAGCAGAAGGTTAATTGGCAAATAAAGTTCGTAGAAGACGTTCCAACGGTTGATAAGGGTGAATCAGCATATGCTGCTCTTAAGCTTGTATTCTTGTACAATGGCAAGAAATTTGTTTGAACACATAGATCATTTCGACGTAAGTTTTCCCTCAAATTGTAGACTGTGCTAGGAGTATATAAAAAAACTGGAATATTTTTTACTTCTTGTTATTACTTAGTGAAGACATTTTGTTGGTAAATTTAATTTTAGTTGGTGAATTTTCTAGGATGAACTAGAAATCTGGAAGGTGGAAGCACTATACATGCTACTACTCACTGAAGAAAACGAAGTCAAACCTGATGCGATGGGTCAACAGATTCGAAGGATCTTAAACAAGGATGAAGACTAATATTTGTCAAACAACACGTTTAAACTATCACGATAGCTGCTTTCTCAACATAAACAAGTAAGCATGTAAATGAAGTCAATCTCCATGTGTATGTGCATGTAAATGAAGACTATTGAATCATTTCTCTAGGAAATTCGTACACATGCCTTTTGTTGACGGCTTGATGCCAAGCCTCTGCAAGAATCACCCCCGTGACTCTGCAACAGGTAAACCGTGAATTACACACATGCTTCCAGATACTGATGAATCATGCGTCCGAAAATCAGACACCTGCCTCTGTCAACTCATACAACATACCTCTAGGCGATTGCACGTTGCACATCAAAACATGCTAAGACCAATACAGGTGTGCTACACTAGGCATGGTAGTGATGCCTCGACAGGAACGGCAGTGAAGCCATACAAGCACTTGTGTGTAGCCTCTATAGGCACGATTGTGTAGCTGTTATAGGCATGTCCGTGTATTTGCTAAAGGCATGATATTGTATCCTTTACAGGCACTGGAGTCAAGCCGCTAGAGGCAGGCGAGTGAAGCCTTTACGGGCACGGTCGTGAAGGCTCTACAGGCACGGGAATGAACCCTCTACGCGCACGCGAGTGAAGCTTCTACAGGCACGTGACTGAAGCATGTATATGCACGGGAGTGAAGCCTCGAGAGGCACGTGACTGAAGGAGACACAGGCACAGGAATGAAGCCTCTATTGGCACATGACTTAAGCCTAGACATGCATGGGGCGAAAGTATCATCAGGAATGCGACTGAAGCCTACATAGGCACGGCAGTGAAGCCGCTACAGGCACGGGACTCAAGCAAGTATTGGCACGTGTGTATAGGCTTCAATCACGGGACAGGCACGTGACTGAAGCCTCTACAGGCACGGAACTGAAGCATGTACAATCACGTGACTGAAGCATGCACATGCGCGTGAGTGCAACCTATAAAGGCACGTGACTGAAGCATGTACAATTACGTGACGGAAGCATGCACAGGCACGTGACTGAAGCCTCTATAGGAATGGGACCGAAGCATCTACAAGCACATGTTAGAATCCTCCTCACGCATGGTACTAAAGCATCTACATGCACGTTTGTGAAGTGCCCTACAGGCATAGACGTGGGGTTCTGGATGCACTGGTTGGCACGGGAGTGAAGCCTGTACAGGCACGTGTGTGAAGCCATAAAAGCATTTATGTGTAGCCTCTATAGGCACGGTTATGTAGCTGATACAGGCACGTCTGTGTCGCTGCAACATGCACGTTCTTGTCACCGATTATATCACGGAATTGTAGCCATTATAGGCATGGGAGTGAACCCGCTACAGGTAGGTGACTGAAGCCTTTACAAGCACGGGAGTGAAGCCTCTACAGGCACGTGACTGAAGCCTCTATATGCACGTGACTGAAGCATGCACAGGCACGGCAGTGAACCCGCTACAGGCACGAGACTCAAGCAACTATTGGCACGTGTGTATAGGCTTCAACCACGGGACTTGCACATGACTAAAGACTCTACAGGCACAGAACTGAAGCATCTATAATCACGTGACTAAAGCATGCACAGGCACGTGAGTGCAGCCTCTACAGGCACATGACTGAAGCATGTCCAATCACGTGACTAAAGCATGCACATGCTCGTGACTGAAGCCTGTACAAGCATGGGACTGAAGCATCTACAGGCATGCCATTGAAGCCTCTACAGGCACGGGAGGGAAGCATCGACACGCACAGGACTGAAGCATGTACAGGCATGTGTGGCACTCATGTGTAGCCTGTACAAGCAATATTGTGTAGCCGTTACTGGCACGTCTGTGTCGTAGCTATAGGCATGTTCTTGTCGCCGCTAAAGGCACGTTATTGTAGCCATCCCAGGCATGGGAGTGAATCCTCTACAGGCACGTCACTGCAGCCTCTACAGGCATGGGAGTGAAACCTCTATACATGCACGTGACAGAAGCACGCAGAGGCAGGGGACTGAATCCTCTACATGCATGAGACTGGAACATTTACAGGCATGCCATTGAAGCCTCTACAGGCACGAGAGGAAAGCATCAACAAGCACAAGAATGAAGCGTCTACGGGCACGCCAGTGAAGCCTTTACAGGCACGTTACTGAAGCACTCACAGGCACGGGACATAAGTATGTATAGGCACACGCCGGAAGCCTACAAAGGCACGACAGTGAAGCTGCTACAGGCATGGGACTGAAGCAACTATTGGCACGTGTGTATAGGCTTCAGTCACGGGACAGGCACGTTACTGAAGCCTCTGCAGGCATGGAACTGAAGCATGTACAATCACGTGACTGAAGCGTGCACAGGCACGTGACTGAAGCGCTCACAGAAACAGGACGGAAGCATCTACAGGCACGCACTACTAGAAAAAACGCTGTGAGTGGCGCACCTATTTTGGCTATTAATGGCGCACTATAGGTGCGCCACTATTATCACGCCACTACTAATAAATAGTAATGGCGCACGCCTGGTGCGCCACTGTTAATCTACATAACGGTGGCCACCTGGTGCGCCATTACTATCCCAGACACTAATGGCGCAGCTAAAGTGTGCCATTACTAGGTCCAGAAGTGCGCCACTGCTGTTACTCCAAGGGGCCATGTGTACCTTGTGCTCTGGGTTACTAATGGCACACTTTTAGATAATGCGCCACTGGTGTGTTTATTTCTGTGCGCCACTAAAGTGCAATATGGTGCGCCACTACTATGAATATTAGGATTTTTTTTTGGCTTTTCTGATATTTGCACAGGTTACAAAATACATTACAACACAGAATATAAACAGCATAACATATAAACAGCAGATTTATCGAATACAATAGAAGATTAGTCTCCGAATACAGATCATCATATTAGTCTCCGAATTCAAAATACCGAACAAAGATTGAACATTACAAGTCTCGAGACCACGAGTAGCGAGTTTTTCTTCACATTACAAGTCGATATGTAAACTACCATCACATAGAAGAGGGTTGCGGTCACGATGAGCATCATCGCGATGAAACTAATCTTCATCCGGTTCCTCCTCCGCTCCCTCCTCTCTCCCGCTAGATAGCGCGTGTATCTAGCTTCTGCCTCCGCCCTAGTGGTGTACCCTTTGCAACTGTTACTGCTGAAACGGTGAACCTGTCTCTAACACTCCTCCTAGTCGTCGTAGACTCCGGGAACCTCACCCTTGTACACGACATACGACGACATCTCTATGCACGAAACAAACAAAACATTAGTAGCAATTCATAGATAATATGTAAGCAATATATAAGTATGCAACAAAAGGATCGGAAGAGAAAAGCACCACATTAATAGCACGATTCATGGTCCGACTAATAAATAGCATCGATTACATATAAGTTGAACGATTGTCCAAACTAAATAGACATACAAGTTCATTAAAGTTTAATTACAACATGAGCTAATCGATATTTCAGAACTACATCGCATCAATACTTTTGACTCAACTCAGCGCCCGGAGCATGGATGAAGCCGCCGTCTTTCATGATGGTCATGAATGTGCGGTCGTTGTCAGCCTGCATTTGTAGCGTTGTTTCTATTTCACTATTGGACGGTTGAGATTTGAGGTAGAACTACCTCGAGGTACGAAGGACATCTTGATAGATGATTTCTGCAAACTCCGATTGGATGCAAAAGAATTCTTGTCTGATGTCCTCGTCCTGGATTGCCGACAAGCGTGCGGCCCATTCTTTGAGATTATTTGGTAGCATAAGGTGATGATGGTCTCGTACGATCGCCCGCATGTGATGGAGGGCATAGTAGGCATCCTTCTAACAGCCAGGCGGCTGCTTGATGCAGGGGAACGTCATTACGTGGGTGAACACGTGCTTGCCGTACCTACAAATTGGCCTCCTGAAGGTGCCTCCAGATTTGACGTAGCCGGGGAGAGCATCATCAATAACTTTCTTGATATTTGTGTAGTCTTTATTCGACTGACGGTCCGAGTCAAAATACGTGGCCATGGAATATTTCGGGCTTAAGAGGATGAGTGTGCAATGTGTGTCACTGCACAAAACACGAAATGTTAGAAAAAAATAACGATCGAAATCTAAGAAATCATATGTTATTGGGCGGTGAGGGGATGACTTACTCGGAAAAGTAAGGCACGAGGAAGTTATGCTTATCTGGGTTTGCCAGAATGACGCCTTCGAGGTATGAACTCGCGACTTGACGGTCCCCAGCACTGCCCAAGATCTTGGCACGCATGTAGAAGGGGTCGACTATCACGATGTCTGGGGTCTTGTCTATTATGATACGCATCTCCATACTGAGCGAAAATAGTAGAATGAAGGTGTAGTGCAGCGGATAAAGGTTAAACATAGCAAAGATGTCATCAAACCGTAGGACGATCATACACCCGATGGTGATATCGACTAAGCCCTTGCCCTCTAGCACCTTGGCCTCGAAAACCGGGTATGCCACATCATTCTCGGAGAGACGCCGCTTCTCCGTTGAAAGAACACCGTCATGCAGACTCCGCATAGCATTGGTTGCAGCATTGAGCAGATTAGTCGGTAGCATCGGCCTACCCGCCACATGCACCCTCCTCGAGATATCCTTAGATATTGGTGGCCCGTCCTGAGCAGGGATCAAACTCGGTGCCGACTGGCTCGCACCCTTGTTATTTTTTATTTTCCATCCCTTCTGCTTCTTCTGCCGTAATGGGATCGAGTTCTGCTCAGAGACGACCTTCTTGAGTGTGTTGGGGATGATAATATTTCGCACCTCGGCTATTTGAGTCTCGGTGAAGGCGACAAAAAGAGGCGTCTCCTTAGAACTGAACAAACGACGCCTGTTGCAATTGGGTTTCTCCGTGGTACCAGCCTTTTGCAGGGTTGGGTTCTTGGGAAGGAGGCCCCATGAATTCGTCACCGTACCCATGTTCGTTGATGTACTTACCAATGTTGGAAAATGTATAGTCGTCATCGTGCGGATCCTGTGCATTATGCATGTCCGGATCAGCTGACGACGGTAGTGTTGCGGCGGTCTTGCCATGGCTTGGCGTCGGCATGACTGGCGGTGTTGTCTGTTGGGTGGTGTCCCCTGCCCCCAAACGAATCTGGCTCTTCGGCCAAAGCATGGACCAGTTTAAATAGGTGCTGAGGGTCATCACATCATCTTCGTCGGCCCAGCGGGTCGATACGGAGGTAACAAGTCATCGCAGCCTCGCAGCACCTGAATCAGTTGAACCCTATACATGGAGGGTGGCATCGGATTACCATGGAACACAAGGTTTCCCGGTTCAATGATTTTGGCCTTGGCGACGTCAGTCAACTCGCCATCCACGAAGTGCAGGAGAGTGCATTGAACGTTGGCGGCGCCCTACGAAAACATGTAGGGCGTCAGGGATGTCTAGTCAAAGGAAATGAGACGAAGTCATCGGCTGAGGCTTAGCTACCGTGATGGCATCAAGCTCGGCTAATGTCGAGGCACCGCCAACAGCGGGCGTGCAAGTGATGGAGGGGCAGCTTGCTGCCGAGGTGCAGGCCAGCGTATTCTTCCCATACCCGGGCGCATTAAGCTCCAATACCGGCGCCGACACCGGAGACACCAATGCCGCCTCCACCGGAGACACCAATGCCAGCACGTTGTGCGAGTTGCTACCCGTGAACCTTGGAATCGGGGGCGGCCCCTGTTGGCCGCTCGCAATCCACCCCCACAGCCCCTCAAGCAAGGAAGGCATAATGGCGGTGATCGTCGCTCCCAGTTGGTCTCGCACTTGCTCTTGGACGATCTCCGGAATCCACGCCACTTGTGCCTTGAGTTCTTTAACCTCGCGCTCCTGGCTTTCCGAGCTTGTATTTCTCTCCTTGCGCCCAGCCTTATAGTAGTCCGACCATTTCGTGGACAAGCCTTCGTCGGCCACACGACCAGCTGACGATGGCTTACTGAACTTATCCTTGTGTTTCATTACGTTCAACGCCCTATTTAAAGTGGTGTACCAAGGGGCAGACGGGGATCTCTAAGACCCCGCACTACTGCTTTCAGTTTCCTGCGGAAGGAACGTGAACCATTTAGAAATTTGGCTTCATTCATTAGAATGCAACCATATGGAGCTAATTACGCGGGGGTGTATTCCTTATCAGAACACGCTCAAGCTCCTTCACCTTTGGATCCGTGGTAAGCTCCTTTGTTACCGGGTCCACCTTGTACCGGGCCCTGACATAGTTCCTGGTCGGCTTTTCATGGTATTTATCGAAGAGGGGCGGTAGGCCTTGCTTGGCACGCTCCGCGTCCTCCTTGTCCCATTTAGGTTCCGCCACTGTGTAACCGCCGGGACCAAGTTTGTGGACCCCTAAGTTCAAGTCCCGCATATCTTTCCCCCACTAACATGATTCCGCGGATGCGTTGCTCTCGCACTTGATCTTGAGCTCCAGGTAGTTAGCTTTGCTGATCGAAGGATTTGTCTCCTTGATCTTCTCATCACTATCACCACTTAGAATCCTTCTCTTCACCGCGGCTCTCCAAGTAGCTAGGGCCGTGCTCATCTTCGTGAGGGCGTCACTATTCACTTTATTCCCTGAGAGGCATGTGTTTGCGAAGTCACCGGGGAACTTCTGTCGTTCGTGCAGCTTCGTGAAGAGGAGGTTGCGCAACTTCCCTTGGTCACGATACCTTAGATTCTCCGTGTTGATCGAGATGTGGCTCCAGAGAATGCACCCGAGTTGTCTCGCGTACCCACCTACTAATTCTTTGGGCACCGTTGGATGCCCACTGGAGGACACTTCATTAAATTCCTCCTTGACGGTGCCGAGCATGTTCGGGCACCGGTCCTTCCATTGCCTCTTCGGTTGGCTGCCATCTATGCGTTCGCTGCCATCATCAGTGGTGGCATCCCCGGCGGCACCATCAGTGGTGTCATCCCCAATGCCACTAGGGGTTGTGTAGTCGGGATCGGTGTCGTCCGCGGCGTCCTCATAGAGGTGAGGTTCTTCCTCCATCTCCAAGGACAGCTCCCAAAATGGCTTGCCCGAACCGCCGGCCTCATCGTTGTCGGCCATGTTCGCTCTAAATTGTTTGAGCGTAGATCACTCACTGCCCTTGATCACCTAGGTCATGAGAGTAGGGAAGGGTAATAAAACTTCTGATCTCTTGATAGTGCCAAAACCATATAGATTGTATAAAAAAATTATAATGTGCTCCATAAAAATATAATTGTGACTTCAGATTAATGCCTAGGAGGACATGAACCTAGAAGGTACAATTATACGCTATCTTCCCCCACAACATGAGCTAGGTTCTCTCCACACACAAAAAAATATAGACTTTCACTTCGTACAACCATCAAGTATTTTTTTCCACATAAAAACACGAGAAAAGTGAGGTAAATAAAAAAAATACATATATGAAAAACAAAAGGCTGAAGATTGTCCCTTTTTGAAAAGGATTAATTAAATAAATGCCACTCGAATTCTAGCAATTCTGAACTGCAATTTCCAAACTTTGGAAAATGCCACTGCAAATTTTGCAAACTTTGAAAAATGCCATTGCAGACTTTGATGTTGCAAATAGTGTTTACTCTCAGATACATTTCATACAAAATGAAAAGAGTGTCACTCCATGCAGGTAAGATATAATGGAAATCATGTACAAAAATGCTGCTGCTTTAGAAAACTGTTTCAAAGAAACTAGAGTGTGGATCCCAAAGTCTGTTTTTTTATTCTTGGACACTGAATCTATGAATGTAGTCTTGAATTGCAGTTTCAGACGGATCTACGTCACTCTATGAAAGTAAGATAAAAATTTGGTCCTGTCGAAAATGTAGGCAGTGCGGATTCCAAAATTCTGAAACTTCTTATTCCTATAGTCTGAAACTATGAGTATAGTCTTGAATTAAAGTTTCAGACTGAATCTAATTCATCCTATGCAATCTAGATGAAAATGGATCATGTACAAATTGATATTGCAAGATTGAATCTATGAATGTGAATCTGTCTTGATTCCAAGTTTTGGATCGTATAATCCACGAATGAATGTGTGCGCAAAACTGAATTTAAATACATTCTTGCTGTCAGACTCAATGTTTCAATCTAAGAATCTACACAACTTTGATCTGAATGAAGTGCATGTACGAAATACCATCACTGAAAGCAGCAGGGCGAGGACGGATTAAAAAAATGGATGTATAGATGGGCAACCTGGAAGGCCGACGTAAGCCTGCAAACACAGCCAATTCATATATTAACTGCCCAGGGTACAGGAAACATCACTAAGCTAACTGAATGTATGTAGATCCCTAGTTTTTATAATCCAATCATTAGAATTTTTATTTAAATTTACTAGGTTACCAGACACATGATGTGACACCTAGTTGATATATGCAAAAGCAGCCAACTAGCTAGAGGTCCCCAGTGCCATAATACCCATTATCTTGTAGATATTCTTGCGTATCAACGGGAAACATGGTGCTACTGTGGATACTATCATCATTAAACGAGGTTGTATAGTCGGTTGCATATAGGAAAAGAATTTTTGTTTCGGTTGAGAATCGGGCACCTTCTAGGTCAGGAAAATTGAGCATGACCTTTGCTAATTTTCTTGACCTAGGAGTGCCCCATTCTCAACAGACATGGAAATTAATCAACATTTCAGGAGAAAGGGGTAACTATTTGTCCTGGCGTCAACATTCCAGGACACACGGGTGCTTAGCAATTTAAAATATTGACAGGCCTATGCATCCAGCGCTCTAGACACTCCTTCCATTAAAAAAACAGGGGCTGATTATGTCACTACTATATGAAATCTCAGTTTGCTGATTGCTTGCAGAAATTTTGTTGCCACAAAAACAAGCCAACAAACGAGTATCACCCAACAAACAAGTCAACAAAGAGAGGGGAAGAGGGGCTGGATGCTCACCTCGCCCGCAAGGGGAGCTGGAGGGGAAGGAGAGCTGGAGGCGGGGGTCAAACCTGGCCGGAGGCGCGCTGGAGGCTGGGGACGGGCTAGGCGGCGGCGAGACGGGGTGGACGGGCCCGACGTCGTCGATCTGCTGACGCGGGAGCTCCGTGGAAGTGGACCACGAGGATGGTATGCGGGAGTCGGGAGTCGGGAGGCGGGAGGTGAGGGCGGCAAGGGCGGGGGTGGGAGGGGACGGCGGAGTGGGGGTGGGAGGGCGAAACCCTAGCCGGTTGTGGCGCACGGGGAAGAGCCTAGCCGCGGCACAACGCTTCGGTGAGTGATGAGGAGAGGAGAGGAGGGGGCTGAGGCGGAGGATGACGGGGTCGTCGGTTAGCAATGGCGCACCTTTTAGGGGTGCGCCATAAAAATTGGTATATCAATGGTGCACCTTTTAGGGGTGCGCCATAAACAACGTGATAGCAATGACGCACCTTTTCCTGGTGCGCCATTACTAACTTTTTTTATTTTTTTGGATTTTTAGTTGCATGTAATAATTTAAGATTTGAGATAAAATAAAAGGAAAATGCAAATGGAGTGATAAAACCATTGTGCAATGATTTAGAATTAGACGACATGGTTGAAATCAAGTGACATGAAATAACAGTCATCAAAGATTGAGCTTGCCACTGACACACACACGCGGCCGACACGTCGTGATTCGATCTTAGCTATCTTTTCACAATCTTCTTGCCCTTCTTTCTCGCGGTTGAATAATTTAGCCCCGGAACCCCTTGAATTCTTCTCTTGAACGAACGTCCTTTAGGTAGGGTGGTCCTGCTTCTTGTGGTGTATGGTACTTCATCGTCGTCAACATCTTCCATCTTTGGGTCGCCGGACTTGTTGAAGTCTTGCTCATTGGCGACTCCATCCATTCCGATGATGTTCCTTTTGCCTCTCCTCACGACAACACGACTGGGCTTTGACGGGTTGGTAATGAAGAAGCATTGGTCCACTTGGCAAGCCAGTACCCATGGCTCATATTTCGAAGTGACGTTTGCGCCCGCAGTCTTGGATTTGGCTTCGGGTATAACCATGGTGGTGAAGTGCCGGTCTTCTTTTAGGACGTTCTTGGCCCATCTGACACGGAACATCAGGACCTTCTCTCCATCGTAGCTTAGCTTCGAGATCTCCTCGATCGTTCCGTAGTATCTGTCCTTGTCGTTACCGGTGTAGGATTCAATCGTTACCCCAGAGTTCTGATAATCGCTCTTCATGTCCTTTTCCTCGGTGTAGAATGTGTAGCCATTGATATCGTACGCCTCATAGGTCATCAGGTTGTGCTCGGCGCCCTGTGACAAGGCGAATATGAGTTTTTCTTCTGTGGAAGAATCCTCATGTAAAGGGTACGACAGAAGCTTGTCCTTGAACCAACGCGTGAAACATGAGTTGTGCCCTTTGATTATATCTCCATCCGTCCTCTGTTGGCCTCGTTCATTATACGTCTTCTCAATAAAGGTTTTGTGCTCTGCCACCCAAGGATCGACCACGTCTATGTGTTGTAGCGCGACTACGTTTGGTCTTTCAAAGTCGGCGAGTCGACCCTTGAAGTCGACATGCATTTCGTGGCGACCCTCGTGGTGACCCCATCCAGCAAGCCTGCCAAGGTGCCTATTGACGGGCAGACCAACGAGGTTCTCGATGCCTAGATAATTCGTGCAGAAGGAGATGCAATCTTTGGTCAGAAAGCCCTTGGCTATGCTTCCATCTGGACGTGCCCTGTTGCGAACGTATCCTTTGATGACACCATTCATCCTTTCGAACGGCATCATACTATGCAGGAACGTCAGCTCGAGTTGGATGATATCCTCCATGATATGGACCAGCAGATGCACCATAACGTCAAAGAATGCGGGCGGGAAGAACATCTCAAGATCGCATAGTATCACCACGATCTCTTCCTAGAGCCTTCTGAGTTGCCTCACGCCAACCGACTTCCGAGAGATGATGTCGAAAAAGTTGCATAGGCCAAATAGCAATTCACGGACGTGCACGTCCATGATCCCACGGATTGCAACTGGAAGTATCTACGTCATCAGCACGTGACAGTCGTGAGACTTCATCCTGCTGAACTTCTCCTTCGCTGAGTCTAGGTATCTGCTTATCTTCCCCGCGTAACCGTAAGGAAGTTTTACTCCTGTGAGGCAGGTGAAAAACTGCTCGCTCTCCTTCTGACTTAGAGTGAAGCACGCGGGAGGGCAGTCATATTCGATCTTCTTGGCCTTTTTGCCTTTGCGACAACTTTTCGTGTCCTTCGCCTCATCATCATCATCATCATCATCATCATTAGGGCGTTTTGTGTGAAGCTCCTCCCTGATGCCCATTGATTGCAAGTCTGCCCTTGCTTTCGGCCCATCTTTGGTCCTCTCTGGCACGTTCTTCGTGATATGCATGACATCAAGGCTATGAGGCACACAGAGTATCTTCCAGTATGGCAAGGCCCAGAAAACAGACCTCGTTTTCCATACCTTCAGTAGCGGCTCTGGCGCCTTTCGCTTCTTTCTCAGCGGTGGGCACTCTTTCCAATTTTTCAACAAACCACCTATTTCCACGCCGCTCCTCGTACGTGGAGGTCTTCGGGGTTTGGTTTCACCATCGAATAGATCCTTGCGTTTTCTCCATGCGTCATCGTCGCGAAGCCACCTTCGATGTCCCATGAACACGGTTTTCGAAGACCCGGGATCTCTATCTAGCTGGCGATACGTTGTGTCATCCATGCACCAGACGCATGCCGAAAATCCGTGGACCACCTGCCCCGCAACATATCCGTAACCGAGATAGTCGTGCACCGTTGTGAGCAGTGCGGATCTCAAAGGGAAATATTGTTTCGCTGCGGCGTCCCATGTATTGGCTGGCGTTTTCCACTGCATGTCTAGCTCCTCTTTTAGCAGCCCCAGATACAGATTGATGTCGTTACCTGGTTGTTTCAGCCGTTCAATTAGCATACTCATGTGAATGTACTTCCTCTTCATGCACATCCAGGGGGAAGGTTGTACATCCACACAAACACAGGCCAGGTACTATGTGTGCTTCTCTGGCTGCCAAACGGATTGACTCCATCGGTGCTCGCTCCCAGCATGATGTTCCTTGGATCGTCCCCAAATTCTGGGTGTTCGAAGTTCAACGCTTGCCACTGGCTCGCATCCTTAGGGTGACTCAGCATCTTGTCTTTTTTATTGATCCTCGGATAATTTCCGTCATCTTCTCGCTTCTTCTCCTCCCTATCCGCGTGCCAACGCGCAGGAGTGCTGCTTGCTTTGGGTCTGCGAAATACCTCTATAGACGAGGAGTGATCGAAAAGTACCACACCACTTTTCAAGGAGCTTTCTTCCTCTTCTTGTATCGAGTGATGCCGCACACCGGACATATGGTAGACTCCGCGTGCTCGTCCTGATAAATGATGCAATCGTTCATGCACACATGGTATTTCACGTGTGGTAAATCCATAGGACACACAATTTTCTTTGCCTCCTCAAAACTGGTCGGGCACTTGTTCCCCTTGGAAAGACGTTCGTGCCAGAATGACATGTTCTCGTCGAAGCATGCGTCGGTCATTTTGTGTTTTACCTTCATCTCCAAAGCCATGAGCGTTACTTTCAGGCGGGTATCCTCGGGCCTGCATCCTTCATACAATGGAGTAAACGCGTCTATCTTTAGTTGATCCATCTTGGCTTTCTCTCGGGCGGCAGCTCTTGCGTTACCCGTCTGCTTGAGAAGCAGCTCTTGAATATGAGGGTCCTGCACCCAGCCCATCGATGGTCCATCATCGTCTGCTCCGGCATCTTCATGTTCATGATCATGCCCTACGTCTTGATCTTCCTCATCATCATGTCCGGCATCTTCTACATGATGACTGTGTCCTGCATGTACTTCGTGATCATGTCCTGGAGATTCTTCGTCTTCTCACCCGCCCTCGCCGCTATTGTCTTCCTACCATTCCTTATTTCTTGCCCGACCCCATGGACGACTTCATAATCATCTTCATCACCTTGCCACCTATAGCCATCCATGAAACCACGCACGAGCAAGTGGTCCCGCACCTGTCTGGAATCCGGGTCCATAAGGCTCTTCATCTTGCATCTTCAACACGGACATCTTATCTCCGTCTCGTTCTTTTGAAGCATCTCGGCCTTCGCGGAGCTCAAAAACCTATTCACGATGCCTTCGGTCATCGTGCGGACCATGTTCGCCTGTGGGGTAGAGCAAAACGATATTTTAGATCCAAAACAAAATTTGGCACAACTTTGCCTAAAATTAGGACCAAAAAGAATGCATATTGCGAAATTCTTCCCGAAACGGAAATGAATCAACATTCCGGCAAAATATTGGCAACTATCGCATTTCAAATATAGGTACCTGCAAACACAAACATATGCAACACCACAAACATACATAGATCTAGGCCATAAAAAGTGCGTACGTTGGAGGGAGAAAAAAGTAGATCTAGAACATAAAGAAAGCTTTCCCCTTAGTTACCTATCAAAAAAGGAAATTTAACCACTTAATTTGGGTGAATCTATGGTGCAAATGAGGTGAGGAGGAGGAGGCAGTCGAGACCAAGATTGGTAGAGGTGGAGAGAATGAAGAGGGGAAAGTGAGTGTGGTAGGTGGCTATCAAAAATATCTAGCTGCTCTTAGGTTAGCAATGGCGCACCTCCTAAGAATGCGCCATTGTTAACAAGGGTTACTAATGGCGCACCTGGTGTGTGGTGCGCCATTACTAGTTTTGAAAAAAAAATAAAAAAAATAGTTAGTAGTGGCGCACCGTGGGTGTGGTGCGCCATTACTAGTTAAAACTAGTAATGGCGCACTTTCCCCTGGTGCGCCACTACTAAGTCTAGGAAGGGTGTGGGGCGAGGACAAAACTAGTAATGGCGCACCACACACCGGGTGCGCCATTAGTAATATGGCCACTAATGGCATACCTATATCTTGTGCGCCACTACAATATAGCAGTGGCGCACCACATACATGGTGCGCCATTAATGTCCATATTAGCTATAGCCGTTTTTCTAGTAGTGACGCGACGGAAGCCTACCAAGGCATGGCAGTGAAGCCGCTATAGGCACGGGACTGAAGTGGCACGTGTGTATAGGCTTCAGTCATGGGACAGGCACGTTACTGAAGCCTCTGCAGGCATGTAACTAAAGCATGTACAATCACGTGACTGAAGCATGCACAGGCACATGAGTGCAGCCTGCACAGGCACGTGACTGAAGCATTTACAATCACATGACCAAAGCATGCACAAGCACATGACTGAAGCCTCTACAGGCATGGGATGGAAGCATTTACAGGCATGCCATTGAAGCCTCTACAGGCACAGGACGACAACATCTACAGACACGGGAATAAAGCCTACACAGGCACCATTGTGAAGCCTCTAAGTGCACGGTACCGAAGCATCGACAGGCACGTGTTAGAAGCCTTAGCACGCACAGTACTAAAGCATCTACAAGCACGTTTGTGAATCCCCTATAGGCACGAATGTGGGGTTTTTGAGGCACTATTAGCAGTGGCATGTGTCAGAATTTCCAGTTAAAGAGTACAGCCATGGGCATGTTGCACTACAGGATCGGGCGTAGCCAGTATGTAAAGCACGGGTGTGTTGGCACAAGAGACACGGGAGAGTGAAGCCTGTTCCTGTCGGGACGTGGTGCACAGTTATGGGAGGGACGCCTCTAAGGGCAAGGGACCGAATCATCTAGAGGCATGTGAGTGAAGCCTCTACAGGGACGTGACTAAAGCATCTACAGCCACGTGGTTGTATCCTCTAAGGGCACGTTTGTGTAGCCGCTAAAGGCAACGGATTGAAGCCCTTATAGGCACGGTAGTGAAGCCATTATAACCACAGGTGTGTTGCACTACAGGCGCCCAAGGCGAAGAAGTCAAGGCACTAGAAAAACGGATGTAGACACTTTGTAAAGCATGGGTCTCTAGGCACAAGAGACATGGGAGAGTGAAGCCTCTTCACGCACGGAAGTGAAGCCTTTACACGCACAGTGGTTAAGCCTCTACAGTCATGCTAGTGAAGAATCTACGGCACGTGTTTGCAGCTCCAAGAGGCACGTATGGGGAGCCCCTACAGGCATGGTGGTGAAGCATGCACAAGCATGGAGGTAAAGCGTGCGCAAGCATGGACGTGGGTTCTCGTGGCACTTGTATCAACATCCTCTGGATACATCTAAAAATAAGCTTATTTCCCATCAAGCTACTGCGTCGAAACTAGTCTCACAAACTCTTTACACATCTACAACACACAGAATTTCAGCGGAGGCTCCTCGAACACCGCATCTGACTTGGAATCGGCTGCCTCCGGCAGAAAGAAGACGAGGTTCGCGCCACCACGGAGGTCGGTTGTACATCCACCGACGAGGAAGGTAGAGTGTCCTTCCACTAGCTACAAGGACAGGAGGGTAGAGTGTATGCTCCCTAGGAGCATGCATATGTTGGTCAAGTGCACAAGTGGATCTGAGCGGCAAGAAGGTGGATCTTCTAAGGACCACATTAGCGACCTCCCAGCTGGCATCCTTGGCAAGATCATCTAGAGTCTGCCGCTCAAGGATGGCATTCGCACCCAAGCCCTGGCCTCTCGATGGTGAAATCTGTGGCGCACCGCTCCGCTGAATCTCGTCTGCCATGAGATCCTGGTCACTCGTGTCTTTAACAGTCTAGAAACAATCAGGTGCGAAATCATCTGCATTCTTCCCACCAAGGAGGTAGCCCGAAGCACTCATGTTGGAACTCAATTCCAACCTCTCGCACCGACTGCCGTTTTGAATCTGCTGCTGATGATATTATCCTTCCTAGAGCCATTATGTCCACCCATGAGGGGTCCGTTCATTGCCTCTGCATCCCGACGAGCTACCTCTAGTCCCAACCCAGTGTCGTCGATGAGTTACTCCAATCCGCAAAACTAGACAAAATCCAAGTGATCGAGTTCTAACATCTGTTCCTAAAATTCCTCCATCGGGCCGTCAGCCAACCACACCAATGCCCTTCATATATGCCCTCAGCACTAATGTCCATCTTGAGGTTCTACTCCTCCCTCCACACGGTCACACTCACCCTCTGCAAACTAGGAGACAATGTAGTAGAAACGATTCACCTCCCACTACTCAAGAGACTTTCACTCGTGGAAGTTTACATATCGGAGGTCTCGCTACACAACGTGATCCACTCGTGTTGTCCTGTCGTGCAATACCTGCTACCTGTTTTCAACAAGGAATTCCACAGCATGCGAATAAACTAACCTAATCTTATCAGCATCGCCATTCGTTGTGATAGAGGGAAACTCAACATCGAGGATGCCAATTCACTTCAAAGATTACTCCACGATTCTGTGCCTAAACTTCACACCTTGGGAAAAAATTCGGATTTATCTGGTGAATCAAATATCGTCTTTGTTTCTACAATCATTTAGGTACTGTTATTCCACAATACATATTGTGCTGCATTCTGTTTCATGAACACAAACTAATAACAAAATCTTCTATGATCAAATGAAGGGTCTATCCATACACAACATACCAGGAGTGATGGATTCTGTGAAGGCTTTATATATCTCGCAGACATTTTTTAAACTCAATGAGGTTGATGGATTGTTATGATGCTTCAAATGCCTGCAGAACCTATTTATCGAGATGATCATCTAACACACAATGAGAACCTATACACAGTGTTCTTTGGGCTTTCGCATACATGGTATTCCACGTAGTAACACAATATATGGGCTTCCCCATACATAGCAGTAACACAATAACAGTTTTTGTTGCTCTTCATATATATTTTATTTCGTGTATGTATAACAGGTGAACATTCTTGACAGTATTTTGGGTGTTTTCTAGAAATTAACTGTTTTTCAGTCTTCATGTGTCTGTAGGCAACAGGGTGGGATCAGAGAGGCTTAACAAATGAATGACGCCTAAAGCACCAGGTTTTTCTCAAGAGTCATGAGATTTACTTGAAGACAATAACACTTGAAGAATATGAAGACACAAGGCCAAACATTGAGTTTGTGAGATTCTTTATTCAGAATGCAAGCATACTACAAACCATCAAGCTCAAGTTCATCTTGCACAAAGATTACATGGTTAAATTTTACAAACAGAAAGAAAAGGTGCTTCAGATGCACACAAGGGCTTCGAAGTGTGCTCGTCTTAAACTAACAACAAGTTTTTAGCAAACACACACGTCGAGTGTTTGGAATTGTCAAATCCGTTCATTTGCGATTGCTAAAATGAGGGTCTGTGTTGTCATGTCCTAATTACTGTGTAAACCATAGAGGTCTTTTGCAAGACTTGTCAGAATAATACCTTGTGTTTTGTAGCAGCAATAATTATGACATCAATACTGTGCTTTCTCTTACTATGTTAACTACATGTTTGTACAACCATGAATGGTTTAACAAAAAAAGGGGGGATTGAGCATGCTAAAAAACCAACATATTTTCTTCCTCTCTAATTTCAATTTCGACGCACTGCCGCATGTGGGGGTATATGATGTTGTCCGTGCCTCCACAACTCTCATAACTATAGGGCCTATGACACTCAAGCTAGAGTGGACGTATAGAGTGATCAGACGCACAATACCATACCTCTATAGTGCATACCTCCTCTCATTGAAGTTGCCGTTAGAGAAAACATCTCATTCAGAGGCGCACGAACGTTCTTTACCTAGAGTCAGATCTGTGCCCATCTCTCTCTCTCACTGAATCGGTCATCACGGGAAACATTGAGGTAACAAACAGAATAACGTGACTTTTCTTCATGTAGTCTCGTGCCTCAACTAGAGCGTCAACGGACCCTCTAGTTGTAAGATCGTGACTACACGGGTCTATTAAAATATTTGCAACTCATTCGTATTGACGTGCCTCCTTCAATTGTTAGACCGTGACTGTTTAAGTGTACCTTCGACCAGAATATTTGGAATAACAAAGGCATGACTATGATTCCTGAGGCGACTCAAGCTTTCTACGTGCAAACCTAAAACCTTAGTGTTTGCTTTGGTGCCCCCACAAGTAGAACCACCTTGTTTACAGTAAAAAAAATATCTGACTAACCCGATGTACAACACTTTCTATTCCTCTCTCACCCTTTCTTCTCACTCGGTCCGCAAAGTCACTCTACGATTCGTACGTTACCTCTCCATTTCCGCATCATTTTTTGTATGACTCGTTCCATTCCTAAAGATTTTTGTTTCTTCGTGCTGTAAATCGATAGATCTATGCTGTTACGATTAAAATTTTGCGTTGATCTCATGTGGATCAGCTAAATGCCAGGACGAAGCTATCCGCACCGTCAATATCCGACATCAACAACCTCGTCGGAGAAAGACAAATCTCTACAACCGACAACGAGGTAAGACGTCCCAGTCGTAGGAGACAAATTTAGTCGAGCAGTGTAGGTGGGACCGTTAGAGAAAACCCAGCGGCTCTCTAGCTAAAAAGAGAATGGGCGGGTGTTAAAGGGGAAAGTGGAGGAGGTGTTGCGCGGTATCCCTTACCGATGACGGGGTTGTGAGACCGGCCCCTAGTGGCGTGGATGACTCTGCTAGATCATTAGTTGAAAATATTGCTGAAATTAGAAAGGAGATCCGAGTGTCTGGACACAAAACTTATGTATTATTAGATACAAATGCGTGTAATACAATGCAAGTGCCTAATACCATACGTAATTACTTAAATAAGTGTAGTGACCCGACCTGAAAGGTCGAATCTCTGGTGCTTCTGTACAATCCCAAGATCATGCTGGTACACACACGGTACATCAATGTATATATCAAAGGGAAATCACACAGCATTAATAAATCGAAATCTCATATCGAGTCCTTTATTACAATAAGGATTTCAATAAAATGGCTGAAGGCCAACTCATGAGATAAACTATACCAAAACTTGCGGAAGCTCCAAAGGTAGTTGAGTCCATCTGACTCCAAGGGCATCTCACCAAGCGTAGAGCGTATCCTCACTCCTGGTCGGAAAAGTACTCCGCAACATGATTCGTTGCAGCCGTATAGGTCAGCAAATTGAATATGCCGGCAAAGTCACAAGAGAGGGGGTAAAGTAATCATCTAGTCTATATGCAAATATGGCAGGTGGGGTGGTAAGTTTTTGCATAAAGCCAAATTTTTCCTACAACAAGAGAGGGCAAAGGCATAATTACTACAATGTTGGTTGATTAATGAGATGGTTCCACCAACCAATTCTCATACCCAAGTTAACATTAATAACCCACATCAATATAATTAATTGTGTTGAGAGTTCTAGATAATTGAAGTTCCTTTGGCTCAAACTGTCCATGGACGTGGACACGGCTAATCGATTAGGTTTGGGTACTCTGCAGAGTTTTGCACACGTTCCCCACAAGATTTGATCGCCTTCGTTGGACTTCTCGCACTTCATGGTGTTTGAGAAACGGATGACCAAAACATGGTCTTCTAAAGGGTTTCCCTGAGACTCTGTCGGTGCCCATCCTTTCCTACCGTTCTTCTACATCTCGTAGCACCACCTGTCCAGGGTCACCACGATATCCAACCAAGCCAGAGCCCATAATGGCTTGTGGCTATGCAGGTAAGCCTTGGGTCTTGAAGCATCCATCCTTCTCTTTGTGCCTGGGTGGACCTTTCCGCATGAATACTGGCACTTCTCCAGCATCATCTAGGCTAACCACTGGTTTCTCCAGGGCGCCGTTCAACCATCATCCACCCAAAGGTAAGTTGAAAACTTGGAGTCTTGAAGACTTGATCATCATGTAGGTCTTGAAATTATTAACTCACAACTCTCATGAATCACAGAACCAACCCCGTCTACTAATAGCATAGCAAAATGTAAATCAACGTTTCCCGGGGCTAATGTGTCAAAGGGTTGAGGGGTACCTACCACATGATACTACAACAAGTAACCAAGTTTCCAATTACCTGCTTTGCATGCAATTGCGAGATGGAAGAACTAATGCAATAAAACATAGGTATACATGGTCAAAGTGACTTGCCTTGCTGATGATCCTCGTAATCGAGTGACTCTAGATAACAAGCTTCGCACTCCGGATGATCTAACGAATCAAACAAGAGCACACCATAAACATAAACACAAAATAATTGACTCAACAGCAAGGTAAACAAATGCTTCAACAAACAAAATCACAATCAACAGAAGAAGCACTTAAAGTATAAGGCTATAAAATTATTGGGGTCAAAAATCCCTACTAAGACATACAAGTCAACAAGATTGGTCTTGAACAACTAGACATTTAGATAACAGAAAAAAATATAAAGTTTTATTTGAAAACAAACAGTATTTTATTATAAAAGTATTGTGCTAAAAAGAAGTACTACAAAACTTCTTCTAAACAATATACATGGTGAAAACAAGATGAACCTATTCAAACTAGAGCACAAAACAATTTGAAAAACAAATATTATTAACAGAAAAAAGATACACCTAAAGTTGAATCAATAGAACCTAATGAAATCTAAAAAACAAAAGTTAAACTAATTCAGGTTCAAATTAAATAAAAATCAATTGAGTTAAAATCTATTAAGAACTAAACAGATCCTATTTTTGTTAAAAACAGTAACTAAATTCATTCTAAAAATTCTGAAATTATGTAGAATGATAGGTTTTACTAAGACCAAACAGTTGCAAAAAGATTCACTCAAAAAAATATTTTTAAACTCTAGTTATACAGATTTTAGTAATTTAAACAAATTTGATTAGATTCAAAATTTAAAGTTCAAATTTGAAATTTAAGCATACAGACATAAAGTACATCAAATTTTGAACTAATGCAAAAACAATCAACTAAAAACACTAAATATTTTAAAAGATATGATAAAAACAAAAACAGAAAACATTCTATTTTCTAAAACAGAAACTAATAACGATCGGTTAGGGGCTACGTGTCAGGTTGTGATTGGCCACGAGGGCGTGCGCGTGAGAGCTAACGACGGTCTACCAAGACTTAGTGCGTACCGGTTCGGGCTTTTAAGTGATCTAATCTAGGGCGTTCACTTCGGATCCGACGGCTACGGCGAGGTGTGGTGACTTAAAACGGAGGGATCATGGTTCCGGCGAGGTCGACGGCGGCCGGAGGTTGGTGGTGGTCGTGGGCGACGGTGCAATGGTCGGGGGCGGCGTCCGAGGTGCTCAGGCGACGGCGGCGAAGCTCCGGCGTCGATTGGCGGCGGCGGAGGGGGTCGGGGGCGAGTGTGGCGACGGGCATGAGCTCAGAGAGGTTCGGTCGAGTGCCGAACTCCGGCGAGGTTGTGGGGCAGCGTTCCGGCGAGAAAAGGGGGTTTCGGGTGTGGAATAAAGAGCAGAGGGTCGGGGCTTTATGTAGGGGGCGGTGCGGTGGCCGGGGAGGGCACGAGAGGCGTGATTCACGATGGAGGGATCTCCGGGTAGGGGGAGGCACGGGGAAGGGGACGAGCGCGGGGACGCCGTGGTCGGACGATGGGTCCCAAGCGTCAGTGAGGGTGGGGCGCGCTGTTAGCGCGTCACTGGCCGACCCGGAGTAGTTTAAGGTCTTAATGGCTGTGGGCCGGCCCGTTTCTAATAAATCCATTTCATTTATTATTTCCAGAGCGTTTAAAACACATTTAAAGCATTCAAAACATTTCCAAATATAGGAAATGTATATATCAAAATGAACAGGAGAATTAATGCTATTTAATGAGCATTTTTCCTCTCTCATATTGAATACTTTTAAATTTTTTTCTTCAGAAATTGCCTATTTGATTTTAAATCCTTTTGCAATAATTTTTCAAATAACCCCTGGTTATATTGTTCAAATATTTCACCAAGATGCCCCTGGTGTGGAGTGTCATGCTACTCCCCTCTTTGCTTTGAACTTTTCCAAAGGTTTTCAAATAGGTGAAACAAGAAAAGGGAAAGATGAAAGTGGCCTATTCAGAAATTCAAAGGAAGCACTTCAACCATTCTATTCATGCAAACAATGTGATGATGATGCATAGCTATATTTCATAACATTCCAAAATGGAATTTTGGGCTGTTACAAACCTAGCCACCTTAAGATGAATCTCGCTCTCGAGATTCGGGTTGGCTAGAAAATAGGTGCGGGTGGTCTCTACGAAGATCTTCTTCACGTTCCCAGCTGGCTTCTTCCTCGGTGTGGTGACTCCACAGAACCTAAAGAACTTGATGATCTTGCTTCGGGTAACTCTGTTGGTAGTCTCGAGGATTCTGACAGGCTTCTCCTCGTAGGTCAGGTCACTGTCAAGTCGTATGGCCTCTAGGGGCACTGTGTCTCTCAAAGGATATCAGCCATCTCAGCATGGCTTTTCTTCAGCTGGGAAACATGGAAAACATCATGAACTCTACGTTCCAGAATTTTGTAGGGGCCTATGAATCTGGGTGCTAACTTTCCTTTAACACCAAACCTCTTGATTCCTCGAAGTGGGGACACACCGAGATATGCTCGATCCCCCACTTCATATGTCACCTCCTTGCGGCAATTCCAGCTTGTATGCAACTTCGCCTCTACGTTCCAGAATTTTGTAGGGGCCTATGAATCTGGGTGCTAACTTTCCTTTAACACCAAACCTCTTGATTCCTCGAAGTGGGGACACACCGAGATATGCTCGATCCCCCACTTCATATGTCACCTCCTTGCGTTTGTTATCATCATAACTCTTCTGCCGGGATTGAGCTATCTTGAGTCGGTCTCGAATCAGTTTGACCTTCTCTTCAGAATCTCTGATAAGATCGGGACCAAAAAGTTTTCGGTCTCCAACACCATCCCACGTCAATGGTGTTCTGCACCTCCTTCCGTATAAAGCTTCGAAAGGGGCCATCTTCAGACTGGTCTGATAACTGTTGTTGTATGATAACTCTGCGTAAGGCAAGTTGTCATCCCAACTGGACCCATAGTCTAGCGCACAGGCTCTCAACATGTCCTCCAGAATCTGGTTGACTCTCTTAGTCTATCCATCGGTCTGCGGATGAAAAGCTATACTGAACTCTAGCCTTGTACCCAAAGTTTCATGTAGCTGATGCCAAAAGAATGAGGTAAATTGTGTTCCTCTATCTGACACGATACTCCTCGGAACTCCATGCAGACATACGATCCTGGTTATATATATCTTGGCTAGCTTAGCACTGGTATAGGTGGTCTTCACTGGAATGAAATGAGCCACCTTGGTCAAGCGATAAACCACTACCCAGATGGAATCATAGCCTGAATGGGTCCTAGGTAGTCCTGTGATTAACTCCATACCAACCTTATCCCATTTCCACTCGGGTATCGGCAAAGGTTGGAGTAACCCTGTTGGTTTCTAATGTTCCGCCTTTACTCGCTGACAAACATCACATACCGCAACATGTTCGGCAATATCTTTCTTCATTCCTGTCCACCAGTAACTTTCCTTCAAATCCAGGTACATCTTGATGTTGCCTGGGTGTATCGAGTATGGTGAATCATGGGCTTCTTGAAGTATCAACTTCCTGAGCTCTGGGTCATTGGGCACATAGATTAGGTTCTCAAACCATAGAGTACCCTATTCATCTTCACGAAAGCCTTTAGCCTTGCCTTCCTTCATTCTCTGCTTTATCTCAGTTATCTCCTTGTCCGATTTCTGGGCTTCTCGAATTCTTTCGGTCAAGGTGGACGGAATCTCTAGTGTGGCAGCATATCCTTGCGGAACTATCTCTAACCGAAGCTCTCTGAGATCTTTGGTTAACTCCTGGGGTAATCCTCCGGCTATGAGTGTGTTCACATAACTCTACCGACTCAAAGCATCTGCGACAACATTTGCCTTTCCTGGATGGTAATGTAATCTCATGTCATAGTCCTTGATTAACTCTAACCATCTCCTATGACTGAGGTTCAACTCCTTCTGCATGAAGATATACTTCAGGCTCTTATGATCAGTGTAAAACATCACAACTATTTCCGATAAGGAAATGTCTCCAGGTCTTGAGTACGTGCACTACGGTTGCTAGTTCCAAATCATGGGTGGGATAATTCAACTCATGGAGTCGTATCTCTCTGGATGCATATGCTACAACTTTTCCCTCCTGCATGAGTACTCCTCCAAGTCCTTGACGGGATGCGTCAAAATAAACCTAGAAGTCCTTCCGAAGGTTTGGCAGTATCAACACTGGGGATGTGACCAAGCATTTCTTCAACTCCTAGAAACTGGCTTCACATTCCTCAGTCCAGATATACTTAGACTCTTTCTTCAACAGCTCTCTCATGGGCTTGGCAATCTTTGAGAAATTCTCAATGAATCTCCGGTAATATCCCGCAAATCCGAGAAAACTGCGGATCTCCTTAACTGAGGTGGGTGACTTCCACCTAGTGACTAGTTCGACCTTAGCAGGGTCTACTGCTATTCCTTCTCCGGAAATAACACGTCCAAGGAATCCGACTTCCGTGAGCCAGAATTCACATTTACTGAACTTGGCATACAACTGATGCTCTCTAAGCTTCTCCAGAACTAAACACAAGTGTTCCTTGTGTTCTTCCTCGCTCTTGGAGAATATCAAATTCATGAAGTAGGCAGGAGCATTAGTCAAACCAAAGGACATGACTGTATACTCGTATAAGCCATACCTGGTGGTGAAAGCTGTTTTGGGTATATCCTGTTCACGAATCTTCAGTTGGTGATACCCTGATCAAAGGTCGATCATGGAGAATACTTTGGCGCCTACTAGCTGGTCAAACAGGTCATTAATCATCGGCAGAGGGTACTTATTCTTGATAGTCACCTCGTTCAATGCACGATAATCGACCACCATCCTCAAGGTTTCTTCTTTCTTCTCCACCAAAAGAACTGTGGCTCCCCAAGATAGGGGCTACGTGTCAGGTTGTGATTGGCCACGAGGGCGTGCGCGTCAGAGCTAACGAGCGGTCGACCGAGACTTAGTGCGTACTGGTTTGGGCTTTTAATTGATCTAATCTAGGGCGTTCACTGTGGATCCGACGGCTACGGCGAGGTGAGGTGACCTACAACAGAGGGGGTCAAGGTTCCGGCGAGGTCGACGGCGGCCGGAGGTCGGTGGTGGTCATGGGCGACGGTGCAATGGTCGGGGGCGGTGTCCAAGGTGCTCAGGCGACGGCGCCGAAGCTCCGGCGTCGATTGGCGGCATCGGAGGTGGTCGGGGTCGAGTGTGGCGACGGGTACAAGCTCCGGGAGGTTCGGTCAAGTGCCGAACTCTGGCGAGGTTGTGGGCAGCGTTCCGGCGAGGGAAGTTCGCGGCGGAGGGATCTCCGGCGAGGGAGGAGGCGTGGGGAAGGGGACGAAGCCGGGGACGCCGCGGTCGGACGGCGGGTCCCACGCGTCAGTGATGGTGGAGCGCGCTGTTAGCGCGTCGGTGGCCAACCCAGACTAGTTTCGGGTCTTAATTGTTATGGGCGGCCCGTTTCTAATAAATCCATTTCATTTATTATTTCCAGAGTGTTTAAGACACATTTAAAGCATTAAAAATATTTCCAAATATAGGAAATATATATATCAAAATGATCAGGAGAGTTAATGCTATCTAATGAGCATTTTTCCTGTGTCATATTGAATACTTTATAAAAATATTTTTAGAAATTGCCTATTTGATTTTACATCCTTTTGCAATAATTTTTCAAATAACCCCCTGGTTTTATTGTTCAAATATTTCACCAAGATGCCCCTGGTGTGGAGTGTCATGCTACTCCCCTCTTTTCTTTGAATTTTTCTAGAGGTTTTCAAATAGGTGAAACAAGAAAAGGGAAAGATGAAAGTGGCCTTTTCAGAAATTCAAAGGAAGCACTTCAGCCATTCTATTGATTCAAAAATGTGATGATGATGCATAGCTATATTTCATAATATGCCAAAATGGAATTTGGGATGTTACAATAAGTGTTCAGGAAAAAAAATATTTCGTAACGGTACTTCCGTGACTAGTTCGACATACATCTTTAAATTGGAAACAAAGTAAACACGAGTTTCCTTTTATAACTGCTGCATGAACTGAGCTATCACAAATCAAGCAGTTGCACATGACTTTTCAGGGCTTTGCATGTAAACAAGTCTTTACTCGAATATGCTTGTGTTGATAATTTCGTACATATCAAAATTCACATTTAATTTTTATACGTTTGCTATATATTCTGCAGGAGAATTATGAGTTGCAAAACCTGTAAGAATGTCAACTGCCCTGGATTAGAAACATGCCTTCTATACACTACAATAGCACTTCACCTGCCGCTCTGTTATGAAACATGCAGTGTAAGGAGAAAATTTTGGAACGACATGCACATAAATTACTACCATGTTATGTTTCTCATGGAACGAACTAAAAGTTTCTCTAATCCCATTTCAAGTAGATCTGTACAATCAACAAAATGATTGCATTTTTCAAAGCACATCTTTTACCAAATGCTAGACTACTGCCTGAAGAATTTTTTTGGAATTAGGAAAACCCTACATTTTAAGTGATTGAAGAATTCCTTCTTACTGATTGATGCATATTAACTTTATTTGCAGTACATACCATGCTATCGCTGGGAGCACGTGGTTTCTTTAGTAAAGCAATGGAAGCAACAAGCTCTGGAAGAAGAAGGAAAAATTAAAAACCACGTGATTCTGAAAAATGAAATCCTGTCATATGAAGTACACATCACCGATGAAACTATCAGGTGTAAAATTCATGAACCTGGATGGACAAAGTTAATGAGTGATTATGACCTTCGCCACCAAGATATCCTCGTCATAAACTTAGATGGCGAAGGTCTCTGTATTCAAATTGATCTCTCGCTTAGTGAATCCGCAGAACCAAAACCTTCAGTTGGTATGGTTTTAATCTATCCCCACAACAACTTATGATTCGCGTTATATTTTTTTTGGAAATGTACTCTGTTTCAGCTACCTCTTTGTTTAAATTTTTTTGTACAAAAAACTATTTAGACAACTATTCAAAGCTACTTGTGATTTTAAATACATCCTCTGTTCCTAAATACTTGTTGTTAGGAAGAACTAGACTAGTTCTCCCCAACAACAATTATTTAGGAACAGAGGGAGTAAAACATTACCAATTTTATCGCCTATGCCTTTAACTACACTAAATGAGTCCAAATATTCTCTCTTGGTATACTCCCTGTACTTTTCAACGCTATTATTACTTCAAGCAAATTGGCGTATCAAGTTTTTATTTATTTAGCTCTAGATGAACTTGATTCTTCAGAGAAAGACTACATCAACAAGATTCGCCATGCTCCAGGATTAGAACTGCCCCATGACTTGCCAACAATACCATTTGTTCACCATCTCAACGTCATAGATATCATGACTGACAGACTAGAAAGTAATTTTTGTTTTGTTTTCACCTACTTCTAATTTTCACTAGTAATGAAGTTGTTTTGTGTGCGTGCTAAAAAAATTCTTGTTTATCCATAATAATAATCCGCAGAGAATCCCAGCAGCCATTGTAAAAACATTGAAGGCTAATCTTGGTTACCTTCCACCAAGAGGAGTCATAATCCTTGTACATATGTACGACGAAATCGAAGTTAAGATGACTTACTCAATACAAGCTGATGGGGGGGGGATGGAAGTAGAAGGGCTTTCCGATTTTGTAGAAGAATATCAGCTGAGAGTTGGCTCAGTACTCCTTATGACAATTGATAAGCACTGGCCAAGAATGCGAGATATGAGCTTATTGTGCCTTATAATCATTTATCTCTCCTGAATAGTATTTTGGTAGTGTCCTACCCAATAGATTGCATGATGCGTTTTACTACATAATTGTGGCAGGAGGTGGTCGTATACACTAAATATATAGTTATGTTTAGCTAGACTGTGGTGTAAAATGGGATTCAAAAATGGTCTAATGTTTACCTTCATCACTTTAGTATAAAACTTTGGTGAATTACAAATGTTCATTTCGGTTGTTTTCTGCACATTTGAGGTCTGAACATTCATGCCGCCATCGAATTTCGCCGATGGAAGACGTGCACCATGGGAGAGGCATGAATGCCGCCTCTCAACTAAAATAAGAGGGTAAAACCTTTTACTGTGCAAAACCATGCATGCAGAGGCTACAAGACCGTGAGAGTCACTATTAAAAATGCAGTACATGACAGTGACTTTTCGACACAAGGGACCATGCCTGTAAAGCCTGCGCACAGAATGCTTGCAAAACCGTGCACGCAGAGCCTACAAGACTGTGACAGTAACTGTTAAAAATGTAGTACATGACAGTGACTTTGCGACACAAGGGGCCGTGCCTGTAGGTCCTGTGCACGGAATGCTTGCAAAACTGTGCACGCAGATGCTACAATACCGTGACAGTCATTTTTAAAAATGCAGTACATGGCAGTGACTTCACGACACAAGGGGCCATGCATGTACGTCCTTCGCACGGAACGCTTGCAAAGCCGTTCACGTAGAGGCTACAAACCCCACATGTCAGTCAAACTGACAATAACGTCATATATATACAGAGGAACGCAAAAACCTAACCCTAACCACTCCACTCACTGTCCCAGCCGCCTCCAGCCTCCTACTCTGTTTCTCCCGAGTCTCGATCGAGCCACCTCCACTCTCCAACGTCATGCTCTGTTATTCCAGATCCAGCCAACCATCAGTCCACCATCGGTCACCACCGGCCGTTGGCTCGCTCTCATGTGGATCGCAGCCGCCTCCAATCGCCTCTTCCTCCCATTGATCCATCCATCCATCCCGTCGCCCCATCCCGCACAGAGCAGTTCTCATAGGCAGCAGGAACAAAGCAATGGAGATGGAGATGGAGTTCCAGCCCGATTCCTCGACGACCAAGATAGCAAGAGTCGCGCCACCGTCGATGCGCTCCTCTTGGGTTTTGGCACTAGCGGCTCGAAGTGGCGCGGGTGCCCTCGGTGGAACCCATGATCAGGAAGAGGAGTGTGGTCCGGATCGCATCAGTAGCCTACAGGACGCCGTCCTAGGTGAGATTGTCTCCCGTCTCCCCACCAAGGATGTCGTCTGCACGCAAGTTCTCGCACCTATGGCGCACCGCTCCTCTGAATCTCGACTGCCATGAGATCCCTCTCGCTCGAGGTTTTAACCCCCTCGAAAAAGTAGATTTCGAGTTGATTTCCGCTCGCTCCGTCGCACCGGGGGAGCTCATTCGCATAATGTACCCTGGAACTTTTTTTAGTGGAGAAGTTGTTGATGATGTTGATTCGAACATTCCAAA
This sequence comes from Hordeum marinum, assembly GCA_022496015.1. Taxonomy (NCBI): domain Eukaryota; kingdom Viridiplantae; phylum Streptophyta; class Magnoliopsida; order Poales; family Poaceae; genus Hordeum; species Hordeum marinum. The sequence goes on along the minus strand of CM039676.1, from coordinate 396,079,812 downwards.
GGCCATGTTCTCCATCCATGAGGGCGCAGTTCACAACCTATGCATACCGACGTTCTACCTCTAGTACAGACGCTCGACTGTCAACGCCTGGCTCGAATCCCCCAGATCAGACAATCTCCAAGTGCTTAAGTTTTACTACATGTTCCCACGATTCATGAGATAAGGTGACATACTACCATTCTCATGCCCTTCACTTATGCCATCACCACCGACATTCAACCCTCGGATTTCCTCTTCCCTCAACACCATCGCCTTTTCTCTTTGCAAGTTACCAGAAAATTATGTACGAGCGCTTAAACTACCATTGCTCAGGATACTCCCGCTTGTGGATGTTGATATATCTGAAGTCTTGTTACAAAACATGATCCATTGTAGCAGTTTCCCCACACTCAACTGCCTGATGCTTGTTTGGACAGTGAAGATCCATTGCATCAAAATAAATTCACCTAACATTATAAGCATTGGCATTTGTGCTCACCATGGCAAAGTTGTTATAGAGGATGCCTCCTCACTTCAAAGGTTGATTCTCGATGATGATCATAACGAGAACTTGCACATAATTATCATCTCTGCACCGAAACTGGAGGTCTTCGGCAAATTATCTAATATTTTTGATGAATTGAGCAACCCACCACACCGTATAGAAATTCAGGTACTGACTTCCCAGAATATTTTCAGTTGCATTCGTTCAAACAAGCAAGTTCCATGTAATCCAACTCTACTCTATATTAATATTATGTTTTATTATTCATGAAGTTTTTGCCGATAGTCAGCACATCGATAGCAGTCCAATCTGTCAAGATATTGCTTATCAATATGGATTATAATGTGAGCGCAATCATTTCCTTGGTGCAATGCTTCAGAAGCTTGGAAACGTTGTATATCGAGGTGATCATTTTCACACACAATGAAAACACATACCATGCAGTACTTCATTCATCTAAAAAGGCTAGTCTTAGATTCATCTAGAAAAGGCTTGTCTTAGTATTGTATGTGATGGACAAATATGTACTCCCTCCGTTCCTAAATATAAGACCTTTTAGATATTCCACTCTAAAATATGTCTATATACATCCATATGTTGTCTAGTGAAATCTCTAAAAGGTCTTATATTTTGAAACGGAGGGAGTATGTATTAGACACATCTGTGTCTAAACAAAAAGAAAAAAAGAAAAAACTATAATAAGAATGGAGGTAATTAGGATTAATCGTTCACTTGTTGTTTCAACGGAATCTTTCTTTATTTACCTTAAGCATTTTAAATCTTTTTGCCTATTTAGGAAGGAGTCTCTAATGATAAAGTCTTACGACCTATTCTTGTGAGCACCATTACGACATTCCTTTGAAGTCAGTGACACTTTTAGGCTATAAACAGTGTGAGAAAAGCATTCAATTTGCAACATTCTTTATTCTCAATGCAAGACAGCTGGAGACAATCAAGCTTAAGTTTCTTTCTCATGAAGACTTCACAGAAGGATTTTACAAACATCAACAACAGGTGCTTTAGTGGGACAAAAAGGCTTCTAAATATGCTCGCCTTAGATTGTCGCCAAGTTGCGACCACAAGCAGTTGGACTTAAGACATGCACGCATTGAGCACCTGCATTTACCGGATCCATTTACTTGTAAGTGTTGAAAACAACGTAGGGTTATATGTTGCTGCCATATAACTGTCTGGGTTTTACGTAGGGGTCGTCAAACATTGCTTGTACCTTTTGTTGAATCTGTAATTCTGTTAACAACATTGTTATTGTGCTAAAATAATTCCTGTACCTTTTGCTGAATCTGTGACCTTGCTAGCAGCATTGTTATTGTGCTGTACACCGACGAAGGATCTTGCAACTGCCAAAAGCAAACTACATAGTCTCCTTTTGTCTTGGTGCAACAACATTTTGTACTCTCCAGCTATGTGTAGTAAGCAAAAACATTTTTCCTATCTGCCGAGTGATCTTGAATAGGATAGCAACCAGTGAGTTTCATGGTCGTCTCAATAATGAAGACACATACTTTTACATGAGGAATGCATAAAGTTCAAAGATACATGTGATTGTCAAAGGGTTGAAACAACAACCACTCTAGAGCACTACAGTAGTTGATTCCACAGTTTCTTAGATGCACGGAACAGAAGCAGGGAGCAGGGTTTTAGAAGGAAATAGGAAGAGAGGAGGCAGGAATATATCCATCAATTTGCGGAAAGTTCACAGTGAATAAATACGCATCGTTCACAAAATCAAGGCCAGCAGGTGCACGACGTTGCATTCAGAAGACGCACGGGTTTACATACATAAAATCCACAGTTTCTTAGTCCCACTAGCAGTTGATTACACGGTTTCTTCAACACAAGGAACAAAAGCAGGGAGCGAGGTTTTAGACGGAAATAGGAACAGAAGAGGCAGGAATATATTCATCAATTTGCGGAAAGTTCACAGTGAATAAATACGCATCATTCATAAAAATCAAGGCCAGCAGGTGCACAACGTTGCATTCAGAAGATGCACGGGTTTACATTCAAAAAATCCATGGTTTCCTAGTATCACCTGTAGTTGATTCCACGGTTTCTTAAATGCATAGAACAGAAGCAGGGAGCAGTGTTTTAGACGGAAATAGGAAGAGAGGAGGCAGGAATATATCCATCAATTTGTGGAAAGTTCACAGTGAATAACTATGCACCATTCACAAAAATCAAGGCCAGCAGGTGCATGACTTTACATTTAGAAGACACACGGGTTTACATACAGAAAATCCACGGTTTACTAGTCCCACCTGCAGTTGATTCCACGGTTTCATAAACACACAGAACAGAAGCAGGGAGTAGGGTTTTAGACAGAAATAGGAAGAGAGGAGGCAGGAATATATCCATCAATTTGTGGGGATTTCTTAGTGAATAAATATGCATTGTTCACAAAAATCAAAGCCAGCAGGTGCATAACGTTGCATTCAGAAGATGCACGGGTTTACATACAAAAAATCCATGGTTTCCTAGTACCACCTGCAGTTGATTCCACGGTTTCTTAAACGCATAGAACAGAAGCAGGGAGCAGTGTTTTAGACGGAAATAGGAAGAGAGTAGGCAGGAATATATCCATCAATTTGTGGAAAGTTCATAGTGAATAACTATGCACCATTCACAAAAATCAAGGCCAGCAGGTGCAGGACGTTGCATTTAGAAGACACACGGGTTTACATACAGAAAATCCACGGTTTACTAGTCCCACCTGCAGTTGATTCCATGATTTCTTAAATGCACAGAACAGAAGCAGGGAGCAGGGTTTTACACAGAAATAGGAAGAGAGGAGGCAGGAATATATCCATCAATTTGTGGAAATTTCTTAGTGAATAAATACACATTGTTCACAAAAATCAAGGCCAGCACGTGCACGATGTAGCATTCAGAAGACGCAAGGGTTTATATAGAGAAAATCCACGGTTTCTTATTACCACCTGCAGTTGATTCCACGGTTTATTAAACGCATGGAACAGAAGTAGGGAGCAGGGTTTTAGACGGAAATAGCAAGAGAGGAGGCAGGAATATATCCATCAATTTGTGGAAAGTTCACACTGAATAAATACGTATCATTCACAAAAATCAAGGCCAGCAGGTGCACGACATTGCATTCAGAAGATGCACTGGTTTACATACAGAAAATCCACGATTTCCTACTTCCACCTGCAGTTGATTCCATGGTTTCTTAAACGCGCGGAACAGAAGCAGGGAGCAGGGTTTTAGACGGAAATAGGAAGAGAGGAGGCAGGAATATATCCATCAATTTGTGGAAAGTTCACAGTGAATAAATACACATCGTTCACAAAAATCAAGGCCAACAGGTGCAAAATTAAACGGTTGTTTGTGCAACCGAACCTTGCTGCAAGCGCCACACTTGAGACATTTTTCTTGCAGATATTAGCAATTACAATAGAGAGCAACTCCTTATCGGCCATGGCTCTCCTGAGGATCGTGAAGAGCACAACCGAGTCTAATGTCAACCTAGCTGCATTTGTCAAAGCCGATAACCCAGATATTGCCAACCTTCCATCTTTATGCAAGTAGTGAGTGCCAGGAAAATCGATGGAACTAGAAAGTTCAACATGTCTGATGCTTCTCTTTATAGGAAAATATCCAAGCTTCATCCTGAGAGCATCGGTAACAACAGTAGGTATTTCCTATACAAAATTGAATCATTGTAAGTTGTTCCATTGCATCAAGGGGAGTGACATGTGGAGATTGGCTTGTAGAAACAAAAAATGACTAACCAAATGACCTTTCTGAATGGCTGTATAATTTAGACAGTGCACGAAGGCAATAACAGTGATGTCCTTAGCACTTAAAACAAGGTTGGTCACGCAAACCATTTCAGTATATGAAAGTTTTATGCCTCGGGTGTAGATAGTCTTGTCTATGTGTTTTATCTGGGACACACTGAGATCTTCAAGAGCTGAACAATAAAATCATCTACAAGTCAACATGTGTGAAGCAAAAAATGGTAGTTGCATGGTAAATCAATTTTTCAGAATGAATTGAAAATTTAAATACAGTATACTTAGAAATACTGATTACAGGGTCGCTACAAAGGATAAATCTCACAGTATATGGTAAAAAAAAATTTAGTCCGACGATTTTCATCGAGATTCGGATCACATGTTTCTTGATAGGTGGGTTTAACATACCGACGGAAGGTTTAGGAACTGCTTTGTGACTCCCTCGAGATTCATTCAACCGCATATCAATGTGAAAGAAGAAATCTTCGCCTTGCAAATTAAGTTTAATAATATCACCGTAACACAGATCATAGTCGTGTATCATCTTTTCCCACCCAGGACCATGAAACATGGACTTGTCAGCACAATCAGTAAACTTAATATTGTATGACAACTCCTCGTCGGTGCCAAACACAAGGTTCAAATCATCTTCTTCAAATGCATCATCTAAAGCTTCTTCTTTCCATAAAGAAATCAAAGAGAGGACTTGCTTCCGATAATAGCAAGGGACATACTACCAAATAAGAAGAAAAAATAAGTATGGTTAATAGATCAAAACGACCATGCCAAAAAACTACTAACAAGAATGATTATGTGTCATTATTTATATCTCTTATATTGCTCGATTAATATTATTACTTATGTAAGAACGGTAGAAGCAAATGCACAAAACAAATGTTCTTGTTACCGATATCCAAAATTTACCAGGTACGACTCATAATAACGAGGCAAAGGGACAATCAGGAAAGAGCAGTCAACAGCGGATCCACCACCATGACAACCGAGGTTCCAGCAAACATCACAGTTCATTGCTGTCTGCGAATATAAAACAGTATATAAGACAGAGATGCATCAGATCTGGATAAAGACTATATAGATCTATGACAACATGTGTAACCATTTATGCCAGGAGACAAATAAAAGACTATGCAACAGTGTTATATACTCAATATAACGACATAAGACAAAGTTATATAAAGAAAACTTCATAGGTCTACCATGAGTGGCAGAGACTGGCGAAAAACAACCAACTCCATTCCCTCAAGATTTTTCGCCCAAATACTTAAAATGGGCTAACATGTGGAGGAATCCGACACAGGCTACCTAAAAAACACTGTAAAAAGTTTGGAAATCTGAGTTAGATAGACAAACCATAGACGGAAAGAGGGGAACGAGCTAAAGTGAAAGAATCAGATTTGAGGATAAAGCGGAAGAGCAAGTAACTCTGTTTATGAGATACATACAGCCTCGTATTTATGGAGAAAGTATTGGAGAAATGGATGTCTTGATGAAACTAGAAACTGTGTGTAATAAGAGAGGGGGAGAGATCAAGAGGGACATAGAGACACGCAAGAGATAGACGTAACGGCTGCGAGTTCACCACAATACTTCCCTCTGTAAATGCTGCTTCCTCACGCCAAGTACTTCTCGTGGCGCCAGAAAAATACCGGAAAGAAAAAAAGTGGTAAGTAGGTGCAATCTTTCATCACTCGGGCAGACGTTTGGTGGAGTGGGACGATGTGAAAACTCCCTACGAGGGTTGGGCCACCGACATGTGGGTCAGGCTCAGCACTACATGGTGCGTTCTTCATGGACCTAGCGCGTCCTTAGCTCTCTCTCCAAACCACCCCCAACGCCCTTGTATATTCGCTAAATACGATGAGTAAGATGGCGGCGCTTCTGCCCATAGCCGTTGTACCATGTCGACATCTACGATCAGCAAAGCGATGAAGATTGAAGAGATGTTCTTCCATGACATGGACTTTGATTTCTATGTAAGAGATTTCCACTTACATGAGAAGTTCTGATTTTGGTGTTTTGTTTTTGGGGATATTTCATTTGACCTCAAAGGGTGCTTTTGTTCTTGTAGGAGAACCCTAATACAATCGTAGACCAAGATTTTCATGGTGAAGAAGAAGTTCTCCCTCTGTACTGCATGCTCCATGACACCAAACCTATGAGCTGTGTGACCTTCAAAGGAATTGACACAGGAAGGAGGTTCTATGGCTATGCTGTCAAAGTTAGCCACTTTCAAAATCCCAGTTACATCAAGTTGGTTGCAGATAGTTACAAACAAAACCTTCTTAGTTGGAACCATTATATCTAGCTTAATGTCTCACCGGTAGTGCGAGCCCCGATCTCTTCGCATTACAAGAGGCATTTACAAGCAAAATTTTAAGGTTGTTGTTTATTGTATCTATCGTACTACTTTGAAAAGTCATTGCCTATTATATCTAGCTTCTACTATGCTATTGTTTAACGTTCGCTAGTTCCTTGAGGAAAACATGTTACTTATCCTAAGATAATTTCTAACTTAATGCATACTTTCTAAATAAGATAGTTTTACTTGTGTTGGTTGTTCCCATTTGTTTCTTCACCATACGCAATTAATTGATGCTTGTTAGAAGAAAGTTAGTGCAGCTTTAAATCTCACGTAGTACGTTAATAATATTGTTCACATTTGTTTCTTTCCTTTTTGTTTCCTTTGCAGAGAGGTGTGAACCGCGGAGTCGTGAAATGGGTGATCAGCCTAGGCCTCTTATAATGCAGATGTGCCTGCTCAAGCATTGGCAGATGTTGCACAAGGCTAATGGTGAATGCCAGGAACAGAAAGAAGAGATAAGAAAGCTTTAAAAGTATGTCGAACAATTGAACCTTAAGCTCATGAACCTTGAAAGGCAAAAGAAGAAACTCCACATCAATCATAAAGAGCTCAAGTCCATTCACGTGTGTCTCGCAGGTGCTGTTCGGAATATCGAGGAGGAGAGGGATGAGACCAAGGCAGACAGAGATTTTCTGGACATGGGGTGAATATTCTGAAGGGGAATAAGAAGAAGATGGAAACGGTTGTCTCTGATCTTGTTGCGAAAGGCTCTGCAGATAGGTATGAGCTTCTGAGGATCAAGGAAATTCTTGAAGAATGATTGTTAGGTATCTTGTTGATTGGACAGCATTGGGAAAACTACTAGTCTGGTATAAATCTAATGAGTGGACATGGAACCGGGTGTTGATGTTATTTTTTGCAACCTTGCATAGAGGCCCTGTAGTTGTAGTGTTCTAGATATGAATCATGTATTGAAATATTAATGGGTCCCAAACGTCGTTGGTTCATTCCAAGATGCATGAGGTAGTTTCGCTCTTGCTTTGCCTGATAAATATCTCTGTTCAAAGTAAAATATGAAGCATGGATTTATACTATCTAGATGCATGGGCATACGCCAGGCAGACGCACGGGTATACTCTAGGCAGACGCATGGGCATACTCTAGGCAGACGCACGGGTTTGTGTGTGCGTGTGCTATAGGGAAATATGAAAGTTTGGTTTCTTTTTCCACGGATATACGCTAGGCACACACATGGTTGAGTATGCTGTACGTCCATGGGTTGGGGTGTCCATGTGCTATAGGGAAACACAAAAGTTTGATTTTTTGTGCCAAGGATATACGCTAGGTAGATGCACGGGTGAGTACGTGGTAGGTCCACGGGTGTGTACGCAGTAGGTCCATGGGTGAGTACGCTATTGGTCCACGGGTGTGCGAGTGCCGGAGGAAAACACAAAGGTTTGGTTTTTTTGCAAGGAACTTTGGTGATGTAAAACGGAAACCACTGATATACGCTAGGTCGATGAATGGGTGAGTACGCACTAGGTCCACAGGTGAGTATGCTGTTGGTCCACGGGTGTGCGTGTACCGGAGGAAAACACGAAGGTTTGGTTTTTTTGCATTGAACTTTGGTGATGTAAAACGGAAACCACGGATATAACATAGGCAGACGCACGGGTGAGTAAGTTGTAGGTCCACGGTTTTGGGCGTGCGTGTGCTATGGGGAAACACGGTTTTGGTGATGTACCGGAGGAAGCCACGGATACACGCTAGGTAGATGCACGTGTGAGTATGTGGTAGGTCCACGGGTGAGTACACCATAGGTCCACGGGTGAGTACGCGGTAGGTCACGGGTATGTTACGTGTGCTGGAGGAAAACACGAAGGTTTGGGTTTTTTGCAAGGAACTTCAGTGATGTAAAACAGAAACCAAGGATATACGCTAGTAGTAAGAGGAAGCACAGTAGTAATAGGAAGCATGGATTTGTACTAGCAAGATGCATGGTTATGTACGCAGCAGGTCCACTGCGTGAAAGGCACGGATACTACGGAATTATGAAGCATGGTATTAAACGGAAAATAGGAACAGGAAGCAGCATATTATGTAGGAACGTTTGTCCGTAATGTAAAATAGAAGCACGGATTTATGTTAAGGATATGCACGATAATGAAGGCAGCACAACAATTGATTCATTTGACAAAATGGTCCATCCACCATGTAACGCACCTGCCATACATACAATGGCAGGATGGATACCACTCTAAAGAAAATAAAAAGGTGGGATGGATATGAGGGACGAGGGCCACGTCATCCGTCGGCATTTTCACTTTCAGAATACAGATGGACGCCTCTTCGGTCGCCGCCGTGTGAACGCCGCATGTCACCCCTCTGGCTCGATGCCCGACACCAAGTATGTCCATTTAAGGCGTCTGACGTTCCGAAGACCTATCACACTCACCTCTTTCCTCTCCGTGCCGCCACCATAGCCCTTTCGTTTCCTCTATACACCAATCTCGCAGGGTCTCCGGCGTCGTCTGGTCCGCCGTAAGATCACCACCTAGGTGATCCGTACTCCTGAGTGCCAGATGCAGATCGAGGCAGAGATCCAAGGTAGGCGCGCCGTCCGCATCGCTGCCGGCCTGCCTCCGGAATCGCCGGAGCAAGAGGAGGATGACAAGAAGCAGACAGGTGACGAGGAAGGAGAGCAGCTGCCGGAGCTAATGGAGGTGGGAGTTCAGAAGGAGGACAAAGCAAAGGAGCCTTCTCCTGTGCTCAACATGGAGGAGTGAGACATAGACTCTTCCATCGAGTCAGACACAGACTCTTTCGTCGACCTAGTCGAGATGATGGTGGAGCAACAGGCCATCATGGAGTCATAGAAGGATGAAGCCAAGGTGGAGGCCAACCGACAACTTATCCGGAAGCAGCAGGCGGAGGTGGACGCTCTCTTCGACAAACTTCACGCGAAGATGGCAGCACAGGAGGCCAAAGCGGAGCAGGAGGAGGTGCCGAAGGGGGCCGAGCTAAAGCTGACACATATGTAACAGTCGGAGGTTGCAGGGATAGTTCACATCTCTGATGAGGAGTAGCTACGTACTACATACTTTTTTAATTTTGCATGCTTTTGTATGGATGTAAGAATCTAAGCATGGGATGAACTGGTGCTAATTTGAGATCACTCCTCATGGGCGTCTTGAAGTTAATAGGGATGCTTTTTTACCATGGATATACGCTGGGTCGACGCATGGGTGAGTACGTGGTAGGTCGACGGGTGAGTAGTCGGTAGGTCCACATGTGAGTACGTTGTTCGTCCACGGGTGTGCGTGTGCTGGAGGAAAACATGAAGGTTTGTTTTTTTTGCAAGGAACATCGGTGATGTAAAACGAAAACCATGGATATACCATAGGCAGATGCACCAGTGAGTATGTTGCACGTCCACAGGTGTGTGCGCTGTTGGTCCACGGGTGTCCATGTGCTAGAGGAAAACATGAAGGCTTGGGTTTTTTGCAAGGAATTTCGGTGATGTAAAACGGAAACCACAGATATACAATAGGCAGACGCATGGGTGAGTACGGTTTAGGTCCACGGGTTTGGGTGTGCGTGTGTTGTAGGGAAACACAGAAGTTTTTTTTTGCAACGGATATACGATAGATAGACGTAGAGTATGCGGTAGGTCCACGGTTGAGTACGCCGTAGGTCCCCGGGTGAGTACGCGGTAGGTCACGGGTATCTACGTGTGCTGGAGGAAAACATGAAGGTTTGGTTTTTTTGCAAGGGACTTCAGTGATGTAAAACAGAAACCACGGATATACGCTAGGGGTAACAGGAAGTACAGTAGTAATAGGAATAATGTATTTGTACTAGCGAGATGCATGGGTATGTACGCAACAGGTCCACTGCGAGAAAGGCACGGATACTACGGAATTATGAAGCATGGTATTAAACAGAAAATAGGAACATCAAGCAGCGTATTATGTAGGACGTTCGTCCGTAATGTAAATAGAAGAACAAGTTTATATTAAGGATATGCACGATAATGAAGGCAGCGCAACGATTGATTCATTTGACAAAATGGGTCATCCACCGTCTGACACACCTGCCATACATAAAAAGGCGGGATGGATACCACTAAAAACAAGGCGGGATGGATACGAGGGGCCAGGGAGGTACATGCGCGGGACTGTAATAATTATTTTCATGGCTGCGTTAGGCCGTTTTCGCCACAAGCGCCGCATGCATAGCGGATAGCCAGCAACGAGCACCCGTGACTTAAAGTCCTGGCTGCGGCAGAAACTTAAAGTCCTGGCAACGAGCGTCGTGGATGGGAGCAATGGGGCAGTTGTTGTTCGCCCCGTGATCGTGGGCGACACTATTGGAGGAGGTGGGCGGCGACCCTTGGAGCGGCGGAGAGCCAGCACCCAGCACTCCCCTTATAAATTGAGGGTTTGGCAGGGCGAGGCTCATCCATCCTTCCTTCCTCATCGAGTGCAAATCTCTAGAGCTCTCCCTTCCGCCTTTTCCAAACCCCTTGAGTGGCACCCGCCCTTAGCCATGACTAGGGGGCGAGGGCGGCCACTGTTCTCCGTACCAACGAGGAGTTCACGTCTGGATCATGACACCGCTTCCGCCGCAGAGGCGGAGGGTGATCTGGGTGTTCTCCGCGGGAGAGGCACGAGGGGCCATGGTTGTCGTGGAGGTCGAGGCCAGGGCAGGCGGAGTGTTGGTCCATCTCTCCCTCCAATGTTAGGCCCCTTCCTCGAAGAAACCCACGCTGAGGGCACGGAGTTGGAGTTCGTCATCGAACTGCACGGTCCCCTTTGAGGCCATCTTCGTCTTCCTGACCCTTTCGCCAGGCCCATCGAGGATAATGAACCGCCCGCGTTGTGGTTGCGGGCGCATGACTGCTGCAACGGCGCCACGCGGGTGGACATCGAGTATTTGGAGAGGCACGTCATGTTCTTCATGCGTGGCTAGAAATCGTTCGCCCGCACCCACAGCCTCTAGGATGGGCATGTCCTTCGTTTCAAAATGATGGAGGCCAATCTGCTCTTCGTCAAGATTTATGGGCACTCAAGCGTCCGTCTCAACAGTTGCGAAGAGAGCTCGAGTGGTGCCGAAAGCTCATCCTAGAGCAGAAGCGACAAGGAGGACAATGTCGGTGAAAACAACGATGAGTCCGACCTCCAGGCCATCAAGTCAGAATACGACGACCTGAGCTCTGACTGATTAGCGGTCGAACCATAATCGTCAGCCTCACACCTCTCCTCCTCCCGACAGGACGATCTTGCCGGGGTCCCTGTCCTGGGCATTGCCTCATCTTCCAGATGGATCTTCCGACATGCCCGTGGACCTCGGCTTCCTGGGCTCCTCTTCTCGTCCGCGAAGTGTTGGTCTTCTCCTCTGCACAATGCTAGCCCTCTCCTCCGTGCAATGCTGGTCCAGGAGGGGCCAGGTTCTCGTCGGACGCCCCTTGCCATCTTTTTCTTCTTGTAGTCTACCTCCACTTTCCATCTTTTTCTTCTTGTAATCTCCCCTTGGGGAGAAGGTGAAATAAAGATGTACTTAGGAAGAAGCGATACTATTGACCCTATTTTTCTTCTTATTCTTCTTCTAGTCTGCCTCCTCTTTCCATCTTTCTTCACCCTATTTTAAAGACCATATACTATTCTCCTTGTTACATTCCTCTTGGCAAGGTGGTAATTTGGGATCACTCCTCGCCGACGTCTTGAACTTAATGGGGATGCTATTTTTCCAAGGATACATGCTAGGTAGACGCATGGGTTAGTATGCTATAGGTACACGGGAGAGTACGCGGTAGGTCCACGGTTGTGTGTGTGCTGGAGGGAAACAAGAAGGCTTGGGTTTTTAGCAAGGAACTTCGGTGATGTAAAAGGGAAACCACGGATATACGCTAGGCAGACGCACGGTTGAGTACGCTGTAGGTCCACAAGTTTGGGTCTGCGTGTGCTATAGGGAAACACGAAATTTTCTTTTTTTTCCATGGACACACGCTAGGAAGACGCATGGGTGCGTTCGCGGTAGGTCCACAGGTGAGTACCGGGTAGGTCCACGGTTGTGCGTGTGCTGGAGGGAAACAGGAAGGCTTGGGTTTTTAGCAAGGAACTTCGGTGATGTAAAATGAAAACCACAGATATACGCTAGGCAGAAGCACGGGTGAGTACGTTGTAGGTCCACTGGTTTGGTCTGCGTGTGCTATAGGGAAACACGAAGGTTTGTGTTTTTTGCCATGGATACACGCTTGATAGACGCACGGGTGCATTCGCGGCAGGTCCACGGGTGATTACCGGGTAGGTCCATGGTTGTGCTTGTGCTGGAGGGAAATAGGAAGGCTGGGGTTTTTAGCAAGGAGCTTCGGTGATGTAAAACGGAAACCACGGATATACGCTAGGCAGACGCACGGGTGAGTACGCTGCAGGTCCACAGGTTTGGGTATGTGTGTGCCATAGGGAAACACGAAAGTTTGGTTTGTTTTGCAACGGATACACGCTAGGTAGATGCAGGGTGAGTATGCGGTAGGTCCACGGGTGAGTACCGATTAGGTCCACGGTTGTGCGTGTGCTGGAGGGAAACAAGAAGGCTTGGGTTTTTAGCAAGGAACTTCGGTGATGTGAAACGGAAACCGTGGATATACGCTAGGCAGACGCATGGGTGAGTACGTTGTAGGTCCACGGGTTTGGATCTACGTGTGCTATAGGGAAACATGAAAGTTTGGGTTATTTTTGCCACGGATATACGCTAGGAAGACGCACGGGTGCATTTGCGGTAGGTCCACGGGTGAGTATCGAGAAGGTCCATGGTTGTGCATGTGCTAGTGGGAAACAAGAAGACTTGGGTTTTTATCAAGGAACTTCGGTGATGTAAAACGGAAACCACGGATATACGCTAGGCAGACGCACGGGTGAGTATGTTATAGGTCCACGGGTTTGGGTATGCGTGCACTATAGGCAAACATGAAAGTTTGGTTTTTTTGCCACGGATACACACTAGGTAGACGCACGGGTTAGTACTCTATTGGTCCACGGGTGAGTACGCCATAGGTCCACGGTTAAGTACATTGTAGGTCACGGGTGTGTGTGTGCTGGAGGAAAACACAAAGGTTTGGATTTTTTGCAAGGAACTTCAGTGATGTAAAATGGAAACCACGGATATACGGTAGGAGTAATAGGAAGCACAATAGTAATAGGAAGCATGGATTTGTACTAGCGAGATGCATAGGTATGTACGCACCATGTCCACTTCACAATAAAAATTAGTTCTACAACTGTTATTACAAAATAATCTTCTTCTCTTATGAACAGACACGTGTTTCAGGTTTGAAAAATAAAAAAAGTAAGGAAGAAAAAAGGAACATTAAAAACTTCAAAGACCATGTTGATAAAAACTTAGTTTCCACATGTTCCACTCAAACATGGTTAACAACTAAAAAAGTAGAGGTAGCTGGTTGTTCACTAATACATATTCATACAATAGATAGACCATTAGATGTAAAACAGGTAAATTGCTATCTATTCAGAGCTTCAGCAGCACCAAAAACTTATGCATTTCCTCAAGCAGAACCACTCGCGCCCCCATGAACAAATTTACGAGCTTCAGCAGAACCAGAATCGACAGTAGAGACACTATCGGAAGAAGGGACAGGTCGAATGATTTGAGTCTTTGTAAGACCAAACCAATCTGGCTTGCAAGGCTTCAGCTCCACAACTTTGGTAGCCACCATAACTGCATAAATGTTAGTGCTTGCACCTTGCTTGAAATTCTTTCGATGGACAACATTCATAGAGAACATGTTGTCAAACTTGACAATACCCTCGTCTCTGAGATAATGGTATGCTACCTAAAATGACCAATCGCCAAGATAGTCGTAAAGTGCATAAGCAACACAGAATGATGCTGGGAACAAGTTGCATGACACTGAGAAGACAACAACATTGTCAACCAGACCATAATGGAGGCCTACTTGCTCCTTTATGGAAATGGCAATCTCTAGGACCTGCGGTGCTCGATCATACAACTACAAAAAAGAAAAAAAAGAATGAATAAATTAATAACTTGACAAATACATAAACAACAAGACAACTAAACAAGCATTTTAAGCATATATATAATAAAAAAGAAGAACAAAAAAATAGTAATTAATAGTTTGTAGCTTTTAAACATATAAACAGTAAGAAAGCTTTTACAAACTTGAATGGAAGGAGAAAAATCAACTTACACAACAAGTGTCATCATCAACTTCATCACAATCCACTCTGAGCCTTTTGTCCTACGACGGAAAGATTAACATGTAAATAACAATATGAAAGGATAACACAAAAAAACATAAGCATACTACTACAATAATTATTGAGAACCTATGTAACCTTAGAAACCTCTCCTTTTCTCTTTGATGATGAACAAGCAGATGTGTCCATCTACAAAAATTTGGTACCCAAATAAATCAGATCCAGAAGAACAAGAAAATGTGTCTATTTGATTGATAACTGTTCCAATAAACCAGATCTACAAAAAAACTATCATGAACCAAAGAAATGCTTGCTCTAGTTGAAGGCATAACATCTACATTTGAAATTAGAAAAAAAGAATCCCTGAAGAAATGGTTGCTTCATGGTTTCAGTCAAAAAAATCAACCTAGTGTATAGAAAATTAATAAGCACATGAAATTTATACGAGGAACCATAAAGAACGAGGGCCACGCTAATCGCACAGAGAATCATATTAATGATTTAGGAACCTAAGATTTACACTACTGGCACATGAAACCTTTTCATCAAAAACATCTGAATAAGTAAGAAGAAATAGAAAGGAAGATGGAATGACGGTAGACCTCAATGAAGTGCCTGAACAAAAAAACGCAAGGAATAATAAAAAGGGATCAGATCCCTTTGAAATATGAGAGTTTCCGAGGAAGACGATGAGAGGAAATGCTGGAGAAAGAGATGGGAAATGGAGGAGAGGAGATAGTGAGGAAAAAAGAGACAATTCGAATGGCAAGGGACTCTATGACTGAGGTGGCGCCTATGTAAATGTTTGGGAAACTGAACCGACGGTAGTGTGGTAGTGGGGCACGCGGAGGGGTAGCGGGGTGCCACGTTTGAGTAAGTTAACAGTCGCTCAGTGAAATGGGACACGGCTTGCCTCCGTCCGGAGCGCGTGAGACCATCAGCCCAACTAGAAGTTTTTGTTTTGTGTGTGTGTGTGTGTACACGACTGTTTAAAAATGTCTGTGCAAAATTAGCTAATTTAAAAGCATCAATCAAAAAAAGGAAAAAACTTAAAATTAAGAGAAAACCTAAATAAATTTTAAAAAATTGAAGAAGGAATTATTTTGCAGAATATAGAAAAGATAAAAAAATAACCATAAAAAATATAGGGCAGTATCAAGAACCATTGTGAATCACGAATGTGTGCATGGAGTATGGACGGGTGTTTACGCGGTAGGTCCATAGATATGCTTGTGGTATAGGGAAACACGAAGCACGGATTTTTGCAGAAAACTTCCGCAATGTAAGAAGGAAAGCACGGATCTATCCAAAATAGATGCACACGTATGCACGCCTTAGATCCACGGGTCTGTATGCTAGAGGGAAACACGAAGCACAGTTTTTTACAGGGACCTTCCATGATGTAAAATGGAAAGCATGGATCTATGCTAACCAGGCGCACGGTTTTGCACATGATAAATCCATGGTTGTGTGTGTGCTAGAGGGTCACATGAAGCACATTTTTTTCCAGGAATTTTTGTGATGTAAAACGGAAAGCGCGGCCTTGCGTTCACTAAAAGCATTGTTTTTTGTAAAGCAAACAGAGGAAAATACATGTTGCCACGGCAGAGGCCTTCAAAGGAAGTGACACATGAAGGAGGTTCTATGGCCGTGCTATGTTAGAAGGAAAACTTCATCTTCACCAGCAGCATAAGCTTGTTTTGTACTTAAGTAAACTACTACACGATTCCAAAGCAAATGAACTACAACACAAGCATAATGCGCAAAGCTAAAGAAAACTAACAACTTGTAAGCAAATTAACTTGTAATCTAGCATGACTACGAGCAATCTTGAAGATACTTCTTGGGGTGCATCATCTTCATCTTTAGTACTTCCTGGCCCACTTCTTGGACTTCTCTAGCTTTGCACGGCGAAGTCCGTCTTGGACGAGGCGATGAGGCGCCATATCTCCTACGCGGCGTAAGCGTCCTTTGTCGTATACTCGATGTGCTTCTCGGGTAGGGGCATCTTGTCCCAGAGCACGTGATTTGTGGTCATCTTGTACTTCATGTCAATGTAGTAGTCATCGATCAGCATGGAGGAGATGTCGCCAAGCGAGTCCAAGTACTTGGTGCTTTCAGGCACCCTTCATTCCTTCTGGATGTCAACGAAGTAGCCGATCTCAAGGCCGACATGGTCAAGCTTCTCGATGTCCTGGTCGATGGAGAAGCCAGCAAAAGTGTACCTTGTGTCTGCGAGGAAGTTGTCAAATGCCATGCACTTTTCTTCGGCAGCGCTCAGTTGGAACAGCAGCACCGACAGGGTCTTGCCGATGGAGAGCCGGACGAGGGCAGCCTTCTGCATGTGCGCTGGCTCGTCGGTGTACTCGACATCAACACTGACGATCTTGTAATTGCGCTGGTACTTGAGGTGCATCTCATAGTGCTTGATCGTTTCCTCCACCTTCTTCAAGTCATTGGTGTGGATCACGTGCAACTTGATGGTACCGTGTGCCTCCACCTCCTTGAGTTCCCTGATGAAACCCATCGTCGGGAGCCCTCCTTGAGAAGGATTCATGGATTTCTCATGGAGAGGAAAGACTCAGAGGGGAAGTGATGGCAACGCAATGGTGATCTATGTTGTTCTGGAGGTCTCTATTTATGGGCGAGAATGGCCGCAAGGGAGGAACCGCACGATCCTCCATCGTGATGCGGTCATGGAGATAGTGGGTTCTTCTTCTTCTGTGATCCTTGGTTTTACTAATGCAACCGTTGGGACCGCGGGTTAGTCTATGATCATGTATTTTTTCTTTGATCAATATTTTTTGTTAACCAGATGCACGGGTTTTTACGCGTTAAGTCCATGCGCGTGCTTGTGTTAGAAGGAAACACCAAGCACGGTTATTTACCAGCAACTTCCAAGATGTAAAACGGAAAGCACGTATCTATGAGAACCATACACACATGTCTGCACGCGTTAGGTCCACGGGCGTGCTTGTGGTAGAGAGAAACACAAAGCACGTTTTTTACCAGCAACTTCCGTGATGCAAAATGGAAAGCACACATCTATGAGAACCATACGCACGGGTCTGCACGCGTTAGGTCCACGAGTGTGCTTGTGGTAGAGGGAAACAGGAAGCACGTTTTTTACCAGCAACTTCCGTGATGTAAAACGGAAAGCACGGATCTATGAGAACCATATGCACGGCTCTCTACGCGTTAGGTCCATGGATGGAGCGAGCCTCACCATCTTGATGCTAGGGGCAGCGCACATCCCCATCTCCATTGCCATGGTAAGATAGCAGTGTGTACGGTGGATCTAGAAAGACGGTTAGGCCTTCACTGCATCTACGTATATGAACCGTAATCCATCTATTGGCCCTACATGTCATAAACCCTAAGCACAACAATCTTTTTTTCTTTACAAGTATTGGCCTTAATTCATTCAAGAAAGAATAATCACAGAACAATAAAAACGTGGGGATGATGTTATGAACGTGCATCGTGCGCTTTAACATTAAAGTAGGAGCACAGGTGATGATGCAGAAAAACCACGGTACTGCCTCTGGTCTATAAAATGTTATGTCTGACGTTAATTATCACATGTCAAACATCAGTGGAAGCACTCCATGTCACACATCATAGGAGTAGGAGATCCGGTCATTAGAGGCACGTGTATACATGCATAAAACGCACGTCCGCGACTCTATGTTCAAAATGTCTTTGGTCATTCCGCTTGTTCAAGAAGAGTGCCAAAACGTAATTGTCAAACGTGCAATGCCGCCAGGACAAAATAAGCATAGCTGCAAATGTACGGCCACGTGTTTAGACATTAATTATCAGATGGCACAACCGCACCATCGGGTAAATACAGAAGTAAACCTATTGGTCTTGTATATGTCGCTGTCTATTGTGCCATAAAACAGAGCTTACGAGTCATTTTTTATTACAACGCCACAAGAAAAATAAATCTTGCTGTCCCTTTCTCTCCTGCAGACACAACAAAACATACAAGACACTTTACTACAACAGATGGTGCTGTTTTTTGAGTATTCAGATATCCATTCTTCTTTCTCCAACTCGGCATATACTTTCCATTCTTCCTCGCCATTCTCCTATTAAAAAATAAAAAACAGAAAAAAAATTAGGATAATTCGTCATGGGTATATTTCTCAAAACCGTAGCAATATTTCTACGGTTCTAGATATTGTACATCATATTCTTTCTATTCAGGCTCTATATTTACATTTTAATTCTTCACTCATATTGTTCGCCGGTACAAAATAGTCTCCATTCCATTCTTTCTCTTCTCAAGGTAGGCTGCGGACATTCTGTTGCTTGACTCAAGTCTGCTTGTGGACATTTTGTGTGTCTTCCTAGTGTTATACTAGATTTTGGTGTGGTTGGAGGACTTTGCTTTTGACGCTTTGTTGTTAGTGCGGTTGTTGCTGGTGACAGTGGGGTTGCTGGCATTGATGCTGGTGTTAACCGTCTTGGTCCTGGACTTGGAGTGCATTCTCCTCCTCCATTTGATATTCTAGATGCGGTCATTCGTGTTGTCGACCATTTCATTGACCTTGCCTTCTTCTCCTCATGTGCTTTCCTCTTCTCCTCTTGAATCCTCATTTTTTCAATCACTTCCGGGTTAGTCGGGCAAACTTTTTTCGTCTGACCTTTTGTCCTGCAATGTCTGCAAATTGTTTGCTTTTTGTCCTTCCATCTCAGAACTAGCTTTGATTCGCTCTCCTTTTTTCCTTCCTTTCGAGCCACTCATGAGAGGGTTTTTGACACTTCCAGTGTCACATGGATGTTTCCCCGTGTGTGTTTCATCTGCAAGTGCAGTCATAACTTTTATTTTCATTTGTTGCATACACTCCAGTAGCACATTGTATGCTTTGTCCTTTCTGCAAGCATGTGAACATATATCACACAACTATGCATACTCGAGACCCACTCTCATCGTTTCATCTTCTTGTGCGGTCAAGCTGTTACCTTGACTTGTAGCGGGTAGTCTCAAGCTATCTGACTAATTCCTGGTCCATCTTGGGATGATAAAAGACTTTGGAAGGTGCTCAACCATACCTATCTGGTCCATAACCTTAAGTACATGGTAGCACTGAATGCCATCCCTAGTCATCTTCTTGGAGCTACACGTGTATATTTCCTTATGCTCATCCACATCTACCCTGAATTCAGACCTATCAAATTCCTCACCTGGGTACAGTTTCCTATCTTTTTCTTTCGTTGATATCCTTTTTAAAAGGTATTGCCTACCTTTTGCCAGGTCGTGGCACTTATAGTATGTGCGGTTGTGCAGCTCTAGCTGAAATTTCCTAAAAATTTCATTAGTGTATATTTCGCTTGCTTCTGTTTCAATAGGAAAACCCGTCTCTCGTGATGGTATCTTCTCTTCTCTTGGGTGCCTCTTCTTGTCAAGTGTGGCCAGGCAATTTTGTTGAATGATGTTATACGCACCGACAAACCTCATTATGGTATCCTTGTGGTTCACATAATTTTTCCACATTGAGTTTGTGCTCTCACTACGTGTGGTTGTTGATGAGAATGGATAAAAGCAGTTCTTGAAGTAGGCTGGCACCCAAAATGTACGTAGGTCCCACAATGTATTAAGATGTGTGTTTCCTTCTGCATTGTATTTTGAAATCGATCTTCTCCATGAACCTTCAAACTCATCTGGATTTAGTGAGTTTTTGATTATTAGAAATAACTCATCGGACATCCCTGGGTGTTGCGCCAACACTATTGTGTTGTTCTCCTTCAAGTTCTTCCGTATATGCCACAAGTAGAACCTGTGCTTGGTCCTCGGAAGTACTTGCTCTATTGCCGCCTTCATCGCCTTGTCTTGGTTTGTTATTATGTACTTCGGTTCCTTTCCTCTCATTGCCTCAACAAATGTACTTAGGAGCCATTTGAATGACCCTGTAGTCTCATCCTTTAAGTGGCCTATTCCAAATAGGATGGTTGACCCATGGTTGTTAACACCTATGATAGGTGCGAATAGTAAGCCATAGATATTCGTGGAAAATGTTGTGTCAGAAGACAAGAAATCTCCGTACAGTCGGTAATTCATCTAGCATAAGGAGTCTGTCTAGAACAGGCTTCACACCATGTTGTTTCCATCGGTCTCCTCCACATGGTGAAACCCTGCGCTCTTCCTCTACATTTTTGCAAAGAGCTTCATGGTGTCCTCAATATTTGTGTTCCTTTCTCCAGCCTTGTCCTTGCATGCAATGTTGCTTATGTCAATCGTTTCGAACATAATTTCTTGCATCGGTTTACCCATAGCAGTAAAGATCTACATGACTTTCGTTGGCTCTAGCCTTGCCTTCTGAAGGACCTGGATAAAAAAATTCTCCTCGGGTCTCATGTTCTGATAGCACCTCATAAATTTCAGCATCCAGTGAGACAGGTGTAGCACGTGGTTGTGCTCTAGGCGTACATTCCACAAGTACCATATACCTCTCTCTGTATCTCTCTTTGCTGTTATCTCAACGGGATAGCCCGTCCTAATCAATAAATTGCTCCTTCTGTGCTTCACAAGTCTCTTGGTTGTTTTATTAGCACCTTCCTTTGTGCACTGGAACACTTGCTTGTCAGTCTGATGCTCAGGACCTGCTCTTCTAGTGGTTGATCGCTTCATAGAAATACCAATCTTTGTGGCATATGTGTAGAAGCAAAAGAAGGCATCGTCCCTTGTTTTGAAATGCAAGCCATCCTCTGGTTCACCTGCTTGCGTCACTTCTTCAATCGATGGGAATGCGCTTCCTTTGAACATTTCGTCCATATCTTTATCTTCTTGCGTTGCCTTACCCATATCAATGTTGTCTAACATGTTTCCATTGCGATCATCATTATCACTGAAGATATCAATACTGTCATGACCAGGCGTTAGCTCGTTTCTGACAGAGCTGATGTAGCTCGCTTGTTTGTCGGATGCGGCAACACCATCACTGCTTGAGGTACAGTCCATCAGTACTTCCCAAATGTTGTTGCTGCCTTCTCTCCCATCATCTTCAAGAATGTTGTTCTCTGTACCTCCGGTAACCGGAAACCCGAGGACCTGCGCTGCTTCCACCATAACATTTGTGCTGTCACCATAGCCGTCTGTGTATACTACTTGCTTCTCTATAGATTGTTTTCCCTTAACCGTGCATAAAGGAATCTTGCAGTTATTTGGCTCATCTGTCAAGCTCTCTGTCAAGTCCTGCACATGAAGGTTGCAACAAATTAGATATCAGAGACACCTGAGACATATGCATCTTATTTTCTCGCATAGAAAGTTTTAAACAGATGTTTGAATGGTCCATCATGTCTTCCAGTTTGTTGTTTGGAGAAACATCTACCAGGATTTAGCAGTAGGTTTTTTACAGGAACATCCGTGATGTAAACCAGAAGCACGGATTTATATCAGCTAAGATGCACGGCTGTGGACACACGATATCCATGTCGGTGGGTGTGCCAAAGGCACGGCCGTGCTTTTGTTTGCACTTTACCATCAGAATGGCAGGGTCGTGCTTCTGCTTGCACTGTACAATCTAAAGTAGGTGAGAACATAGTTGTGTAGTTACCTTTCTTTCCTCCTGTCTCTCATGCTCAGTACATTTTGGCGACATCCTCCGTGCATTGGAGATCTCGTTGACAATCCTGAATGCCATTGGAGATCCTCTAGAAGGACCTCTCATGCTGAACACCAATGGCGATCCTCTCAAGGACCTTGCGTCGTCAACCTTTAAATTGTCACCAGTATATCCAATCCGTTGGAGCCTTTGTTCCCTCGCCTGATCCTTCTTTCTTTGCTCGCAAGCCTATGGCACACAAAAAGACAAAGAAAATTTCACGATTAAATTAAAATAACACAACGGTTTGACATATTTTTTGGTTGTTCCACGTTGCTATCACGTCTGCTATCTTCTGATGATGTAGATCAGTAAAGATTCTTCCTCCAACCGCTGGAATAATGCTTATGTCAATCATGCTTGATGATTCATCATTTGTGCCTTTATTGGCAACATGACCATCAGAAAACACTACTCCATCGGAACGACTGCTCTGCACCACCTTGTGTTTTGAAACATATCGTCATTAGATGCACATGTGTGTATTATGAAGCATTAGCAATTTAAATAATAAAACATATGAAATGATCTTGTGTGTCCAGATTTGCAAAACAAGGATGAGTTTTCAAGTTTTTTATCGTTACTTGGAGCGACTCGGTGCTATGGTTTCTATGTTGCGACGTTGGATTAGAGGCCGAAGTCGGGGACATTGCAGCAAAATTTACTCTACTTCTTAGAATGCTCATTTTAGCATGTGTGTGCTGCATAGCTTCTTCCTGGTTGGGATGCTTACCGAGCACTTGTTTCTCACCCTTGACTACATTTAGCCCAGCCCGCCTGGCATGTGCGTGTTGAACATCATCTGCACTCTCTTTTTTTGTTCTCCACTTGCAGTATTTTCTTTGTCTTCCATCTATCGATCTTTAACTGCAGATAACATAGATGGAATAGTGACTCGTTACAACACTCAACCAAGAAATATTTATGATTTTTTCTACTTGTTATTGATGCCCGTGGGCCTAAACATTACATTAATCAATAGTGACATGTTACGCCTTGACAGTATATAATGCAGAGAAAGAAAGACAAGATAGCATCCAAAACCTAAGGTTCAATTGCTTTCGCCACAAATGACTCTAGTGTGATTCACTTGTTGCTGTTAGTTTCTTTTCATATGGCTTTGCAATATCATTTAGAGATACGCCAACCTTACTGCCCTGATCAGCTAGTCCAATCCTCAACATCTGTAGGGAAAAAACGTATACAAAGACCTAACAATTGTTGTACAGTGCTATTTGAACACAATAGTTTTTTTAGCAGACATCTAAACAACTTCTATTCACTGCAATAGAATTGACAAGTGATTTTAGTTAAATAGAATTGACGTATAGAATATATTTTATTGAACATACTACAAGGGATCCCAAACACAGATCCTTGTGCTAATCTGGCACTACGTCATAATATAACAATAGATCTCCATGAAATATGGTCAAAAAACATCATGTTCCTGCAAAAGTACCAATGCTCAAAAACCAGCATGGAATAGAGCACTTTTATTACTCAAGCACCACATCGCTAGGGAAATTAACAACCATGACATGACAGTTATGACCTGAAGCTTCACTCTACACCGCCGTGAAGACCAACTAAGGCGGTTGCATCGTCAATTACATAAGAGGGGATCCAATACGAATTATGGCACACCCTACCTCCTGCTACGACCAACTGAAACCATGCTTAAAAAAATAAGGATACAGAAAACCAACAAGAACATCGATGACGCATAACCAAAACATAAATATATTGCAGTGACCGTTCTAGTTCATCAGGAAGTATTAAAAATGACGAGCGGGAAAAATCCAATCTACCACGCGCGTCAAGAAACATCACGGGATGACTTGACCGTTTTTTGCTAACCTTTGTTTGCTGAATCTAAACCCTAGACCGCTTGGACCCGGATACACTTCAATTTTGTGCACGATCTACATTCCTGATCAAGGCAACTCTCAAATATCCATGGGTGATTTTGAATTTGAACAAGACGCAGGAAAAGGGACAGAGACGCGAAAAAATAAAGAGAGCATCCTTCTCTCTTGGCCTGCAGGAAAAGTCTAGAACAAAACCTGAGCCACCAAACTCTCACATAGGCCCTCCAAAGGTTTCTTTGACAGGCAAGTGGGGTCACTTCTCGTGCAACAACACGGAAAGTCCTAGATGAAGTCGAGCCGTACTGACATGCGGGCTCTACAATGGTTGCTCCTATTGACCTACGGGGTTTGCTCTCAATGAATTCCAGATCTCAGTTTGTTCACTCCCCATCTGGACAGTGGGGTCAGTTGTCAATGAATTCCAGATCTTAGTTCGTTCACTCCCCATCTAGCGTCGTTGAAAGCAATTTGAGGCTGGATATCCTAGCTCTCTTGAGGAATTCCTGCCGATTGGTCATATAATTTCTCTCTACTCCTCCCTCTTCCCCTGAAAAATTGCCCACCCTCTTCCTCCAGGTCATGAGCCTCCTGTTGAGGTAACACATTATACCTTGCACCTACTACTTTGTTCCTCGTCGCAGCGCTTCATATGTTGTTTCAATTTTTGAATGATAAAATTTCAGCAAGACCAGCTAAATTCACGTTGGATGAGGAACGCAACACGAGAGAGATGGGGCACAAATTAAATTTATCGTAATATTTTTCGAAATCCCAGGGGTCAGGGTCGCTGGTCGAGGTCGCAGAATTCCTTCACTGGAAATAGTTGATGGGTGTTACATACAGTTCTGACCGAGGTTTCACTGGACTGACCCACAGTTCTAACCTGTCAGCTGTATGCTGATTTTCATTTTGATCCTCCTATTCAAAGTGTTATGAACACCTTTCATCCTCTATAATAGTTAGATAGTACTTACGCTAGTTAACTCGAACTAAATATCTCTCTCAATTAATTCATATGTCAATGATAATGTAACAACAGCTGTTAACATCTGTCCTAGCTAGTTGAGGTGGTAATCATCATGTCTCATGGCCTGTTATGTAGCAATGGATGGGATGGACTCCACTCCATAGCTCTCAGAGACCAAGTCTCAGTCTGTCGATGGCACAGAGATCGTGACACAAGATTTCATGGTCCCTGAACAACTTGAAAAGGAAAGGATAAGAACCGAGTCCAAACATACAGCGCACGAAAAGCTCATTCAGGACTATAGAAGGTTCACAGTAGATTCTTTTTTCCAGTGATTCCCATGTATCTTGTCGCATTTGCTTTCAAAAAATGAGTAATAATGGTCTCATATGTGTTTATTATTGGCGAGACGTTTATACTGAAGATTCAATACATTTTTTGAAATTCAATTCTTAATTTTATTCGTAGAGCATATACAACGGGAAGATTTCAGTACAAAACTGAGCCTTAAGAAGTTCATATCTGTTTGTGATAAGCTGACAGACGACCAGAAGAAACTTGTCAAAGACATTGGTTTCGGGAATCTACTAGACTTGTGCTGCCAAGAGATCCCAACGTGTTTGATTCAATGGCTTTTACGTTACTTTGAAAGCAGCTGAAGTTCTTTCGTATTACCTAGTGGATTCACATTCCGTATAAACTCTTACACCATGCACCGCATACTGAGAATTCCACTGGGAGGCAAAATTATTGCTAAAAGGTGCTCAGAAGCTTTCAGATGTCAGGTTAAGTTTGAGACAAATTGTGCCGCGTAGACTCCAAGCATGAGAGAACTGACTGATCTCATGACCCCGGAACTGGCAGGAAAATTATTTCAGCGGGTTTTTGTGATGTTTGCAACTTCAGTATTTCTATGCCCGACGACACATGAATGTGTAAGCCCAGATTACCTAGTAGCTCTTGAAGGACCAACATCAGATATCCATTCATATGATTGGTCTGGAGCTAATCTAGACAAGTTGGTGACATCACTCCAAACATTCAAGGATAAGGAATTCATCGGTGCATTGTGTGGCTGCCTCTTGATACCCGTGGTTGGTTCACTACTTTTTTGCTTTTGAATTCTCTTCCTTCGTAAGTGCTGAGCATCTGATCCATTTTTAACCTTTTTATCTCTGGAAAATAAGCTACTTTGAGTACCTAGATATAAAGGTCTCTGGGATAAAGACGTTGTTAAGAATTACTAACCTAGATAGACTGTCATCAGAGGAAGGAAATTTTGGCAAACACCGTGTGAGTGAAGTTCATTCTTTGTTACTCTCTGGACACTTACCTCTTAGCAGAATGATTTAGCTTCCATACCTTAATTTAATTTGGCCTGTACTTATTTGTTTTCTTGCCCATTATCACAGCTAAAGGATATAAGGGGCACACCTTTATACCCACCAAATGGCTCTGAATCTTTTGAATGGGTACCAAACTACAAGCCTACTTAGAACAGTTTGTGCAAGAAAGCAAATTGTCTTTGCTGAGTCATGACAAACCCATGGCCCATATTTTTGTTTTAAATTGTCTATAATTGCACACCCTATGAGTTTTCAAACTGATTCAACATATAAGTCAACATATATAGGAAAGAGGTACCTGGGCTCGCTGCATTAAGATATAACTACCACTACTCAATCATTTTAGCTGCGCTACCTACAATAGATTACATGTTGGCCGTCCTTTCTACAGCATGCTTCATTTACGTTACATGTGCCTCCTATCTATAGTAGGTTAGTTGTGTTGCTTGAGAACAAATAGTAGGTAGTTTCTGGTTCTATGATGGTTATAGACCTTCCTCACATGATAAATTAGTTGTGCTTCATACACTAGGCTAGCTATGTTACCCAACAGTAGTCCAGCTATAACTATGTGATTTTTATAACTGTGATTCTTGGATAGGCCGTGTGTGATTCCTCATATGCTTCATGCACTAGTCTTAACTATGCTTCCTGCAGTCCAGTATACCATATAGATTTTTTGCATGTTATTATTCATTTAACGTTATATTAATATCAGATGCTGTTTTTTATGTGTCATTTGTAGGCTAAAGAAAATATTGGCAAAATCATTAACGAGATGTACACAGAATATTTCTCTGTAATTCAACCCGTCAATGAGCAGAAACTGGAAAAGGTTCTTTCTATTGGTAGGGAATTTGGTGTGAAGAAAGTTAAACGAACTGACCGCGGCGTATATTGTAACTTATAGAAAGATGAATCCAACGAAGAAGAAACGTTTTGATCACTTCCTTCCACTTTTCCATCACTTCCTTATCACCACAAAGAAAATCCTCAAAGATCATGTAGCAGTGGCTCAAGCAATTTTGCACATCCCTCATCATACTCGATGGATAATAGAAATGGTTACTGCGGTACTCCTATGTCACCGTCCCAAAACAAGTATGATAAGGAACAGTTCAATACCTAGCTATCCTTACAATGTCAAACATCAACCGAGCTTAAATTGCACTTGGTGGTGATTGAGATAGACCTCAAGACCGATGACTTCGATGCCGATGCTAGGTCACATCTAGAAACTTTGAGAGACTTTTATAATGCCTGCCTTGATGGGATACTTGTTCATGAACATTTCATGTCAACATCAGACTTGTTGGACAAGAACACAAGAATGATACTAACTGGTGAAAATTCATCCGAGAGCACTGCACCAACTGCAGCCAACATCTGCAACATAGCTTCCACATAACGGGAACATGTAATCACAGAACCAACACAATCAAGCAAATTTACTGCTGTTGAACCTCACACCTCAGACTGTATAGATGAGAAATAGTTAGACACCATCGCTCCATTCACAAGTGAGACTATTGAGCAGCCTGCATCTCTTGTTATTCAAATGCCAGACGGTATTGCACGTTCCATCGCTAATGACACAATTGTTGAAAATTTTCCAAAAAGCATGGAGAAGCTCATTGTATCCGGAGCTAGTAAAAAGATAGACACTGCTACCGACAAATGCTCTTCTCCCACCATGAAAGCCCCGGTCAATATTACTAGCAATTTGAGTGATGAGAACAATATTGGTGGGTCCAAATCATATGAATTTGCATTAGACTCCAAGTTTAGCCACACGCCCACTAGTACAACATCTCTCCCCTACAGTTCCGGTAGCGGTTGTGGAATTGAACTGGTTCAGACAACTGGTGAACATGCTCAACAAAAAAACCTGCATCCACGAGTGACACTCAATCCGTTGCTGCCACTTTTAGCAGCACAAGGAAAGATGCCACTGTACAAATACGGGCACCAGCTACCGAGAATCCAACTAACAGTGTGAGCGCTAAAGTCTTCAAGAGCCAGCATGTAAACCAAGCCAACGAGCGAATGACAACTGACAAGAGACGCTGACTAATGATGCCCAATGCAGCAAATGAGGCCACTGTTGGGGAACGTTGCATGGGAAACAAAAGTTTCCTACGCACACGGAAGATGTATCCATGGTGATGAGCATCTACGCGAGGGAGAGTGGATCTACATACCCTTGTAGATCGCTAAGCGGGAAGCGTTAAGAAACACGGATGATGTAGTCGAACGTCTTCGTGATCCGAATCGCCGACCATCCTGCGATGCCATCACGACTCGTCCCGTGATCCAATCATGATCCGTCTTGCGATCTCATCACTATCCGTCCCGCGATCCAATCACGAATTGTCTCAAGATCTTGATCACGGTCCTTCCGATCTAGCGTCCAATGGACGGCACCTCCACGTTCAGCACACATACAGCTCGATGATGATCTCCGCCTTCTTGATCCAGTGGAGAGGTAGAAGAGTTCTCTGGCAGCGCGACGACGTTATGGCGATGGTGGGGGAGCTATTCCAGCAGGGCTTCACCTAAGCACTGCTGAAACCAATCTAGAGGAGAAACTACGATCTAGAGGAGAGGTAGCACGTGGCCATTTTTCTGTGTCTCAAAACCCTCAAATCCTCTAGTATATATAGGAGGAGGGGAGCGAGGAGGCTTGGCTCCCAAGGTAGCCAACCCTAGTTCATGCGAAGAGGGAGGGAGGAGTCCTCCTCCTCCACTCCTAGTAGGATTAGGACTCCTTCCTTATTTTCCCACTTTTGCCTTCTTTCCACCTTGGGTTTTCTTCCCTTGTCGTATGGGCTTCCTGTGGGCCTTCGGCCATCCCAATAAGCGCTGGTATTCCTTCTCCCAAAGCCCATGTAGCCTCTTGGGTCAAAATACCCCTCCCGATGGTCCCCCGGTACCCTCCCGGCACTCCCGGTACACTACCGATGAGCCCGAAACTTTTTCGGTGACCAAAACTGGACTTCCTCTGTATCGGTCTTTACCTTCGGAGCATTCTGGAGCTCCTCGTGATATCCGGGATCTCATATGGGACTCAGAACAACCTTCGGTCACCACCATACATAACTCTATACTACCGAAATGTCACCAAACCTTAAGTGTGCAGACCCTGTGGGTTCTAGAACTATGTAGACATGACCGAGACAACTCTACGGTCAATAACCAATAGTGGGACCTAGATGCCCATATTGGTTCCTACATATTCTATGAAGATCTTTATCGGTCAAGCCTCTATGTCAAGGATTCAGTTAATCCCGTATGTTGTTCCCTATGTTTCTTCGGTATGTTACTTGCCCGAGATTCGATCATCTTCATCTCCATACCTGGTTCAACCTCGTTACCGGCAAGTCTCTTTACGTGTTCCGTAATAAGAGAACCGATGGCTAACACTTAGTCACATTGCTTGCAAGGCTTGTTGTGATGTTGTATTACCGAGTGGGCCCTGAGATACCTCTCCGTCACACGGAGTAACAAATCCCAGTCTTGATCCATGCCAACTCAACAGACACCCTCAGAGATACCTGTAGATCACCTTTATAGTCACCCAGTTACGTTGCGATGTTTGATACACACAAGGTACTCCTTAGGTGTCAGGGAGTTGCATGATCTCATGGTCATAGGAACAGATACTTGACATGTAGAAAATAGTAGCAATAAACTGACACGATCATATGCTACATTTGTAGTTTGGGTCTTGTTCATCACATCATCCTCTTAATGATGTGATCTCGTTATCAAATGACATCTCATGTCCATGACTAGGAAACCATAGCCATCTTTGATCAACGAGCTAGTCTATTAGAGGCATACGAGGGACATGGTGTTGTCTATGTATCCACACATGTATCTGAGTTTCCGATCAATACAATTATAGCATGGATAATAAACGATTATCATGAACAAGGAAATATGATAATAACCAATTTATTATTGCCTCTAGGGCATATTTACAACAATCTCCCACTTGCACTAGAGTCAATAATCTAGTTCACATCACCATGTGATTCGCATTGTTATGAATCTAACACCCAGTGAGTTCTGGGCTCGATCATGCTTTGCATGTGAGAGGTCTTTTAGTCAACGGGTCTGCGACATTCAGATCCGTGTGTACTTTGCAAATGTTTATGTCATACTATAGCCCCTGCTACCACACTCCATTTGGAGCTATTCCAAATGGCTACTCCACTATACGTATCCGGATTGCTACCAAGAGTCATCCGGATTGGCGTTAAAGCTTGCATCGGCGTAACTCTTTACGACGAACTCTTTATAACCTCCATAATAGAGAAAAATTTCCTTAATCTGTTAGTTACTAAGGATACTCTTGACCATTGTCTAGTGATCCACTCCTGGATCACTCTTTTACCCCTTGACAGGCTCATGGTAAGGCACACAGAGGTGCGATACATAGCATGGTATACTCAATAGAGCCAATGGCTATGGCATAGGGGACGACATTCGTCCTTTCTCTTTCTTCTTCCGTGGTCGAGCTTTGATTCTCACTCAACTTCACACCTTACAAATCAGGCAAGAACTCTTTCCTTGACTGATCCATTTTGAACTCTTTCAAAATCTTGTCAAGGTATGTACTCATTGAAAGTCTTATAAGACGTCTTGATCTATCTTTATAGATCTTGATGCCCAACAATTAAGTAGATTTATCCAGGTCTTACATTGAAAAACCCTTTATGCTTTCGAGAAATTCTACATCATTTCCGACCAACAAGATGTCATCCACACACACTTTGTATAGACTCAAAAACTTTGATCACCTCATCAAAGTGTATATTCCAACTCCGAGATGCTTTCTCCAGCCCATAGAAGGATTGCCAAAGCTCGCACACCTTTTAGCATCCTTAGGACTGAAAAAACCTTCTGGTTGTATCACATACAACCTTTCCTCAAGTAAACCATTAAGGAAAAAATGTTTTGACATCCATCTGCCAGATTTCACAATTGATAAATGCAGCAATTGCTAACATAATTCAACAGACTTTAGCATTGCTACGAGTGGGAAACTCTCATCGCAGTCAACTCATTGTACTTTTCGGAAACTTCTTTGCGACAAGTCGAGCTTTATAAATGGTAACATTTACTATCAGCGTTTGTCTTCATCTTAAAGGTCCATTTGTACTCAACGACATGTCATCCAACGAGCAAGTCTACCAAGGTCTATACTTGGTATACATGGATCCTTTCTTAGATTTCATGGCCTCTAACCATTTGTCAGAATCCGGGCCCAGCATCGCGTCTCCATAGTTCATAGGTTCATCGTTGTCCAACAACATGACCTCTAATACAGGGTTGCCGTACCACTCAGGAGTAGTATGCATCCTTTTCGACCTATGAGGTTTGATAGTAACTTGATCCGAAGCTTCATGATCATCATCATTAACTTCCTCTTCAACCGACGTAGGCTCCACAGAAACATCTTTCTGTTCTACGCTACTCTATGGCTGAAAGAAAGGTTCAACAACCTCATCAAGTTATATCTTCCTCCCACTCAATTCTTTCGAGACAAACTCTTTCTCGAGAAAGGACCCATTTTAGCAACAAACAGTTTGTGCTCGGATCTTTTATGGAAGGTATACCCAACTGTTCTTAGGGTATTCTATGAAGATGCATTTGTCCGCTTTTGGTTCAATCTCATTAGGTGAAAACCTTTTTCACATAAGGGTCGCAGCCCCAAACATTAAGAAATGATAGCTTAGGTTTCTGTCAAACCAAAATTCATACAGTGTCATCTGAACGGTCTTAGATGGTGCCCTTTTAATGTGAATGTAGTTGTCTCTAATGCATAACCCCAAAAAAATAGTGCCAAAATGATAAGAGACATCATAGTATGCACCATATCCAATAGAGCATGACTATGACGTTCGAACACACCATCACACTATGGTGTTTCAGGTGGCGTGAGTTGTGAAACAACTTTCACATTGTCTAATGTTGTATGCCAAACTCATAACTCACATATTCACCTCCACGATCACATCGCAGGTATTTTTATCTTCTTGTCACGATCATCTTTAACTTCACTCTGAATTTGTTTGAACTTTTCAAACGATTCAGACTTGTGTTTCATTAAGTAAATATACACTATATCTACTCAAATCATGAGTGAAGGTAAGAAAATAACGATATCCACCTCACACTACAAGACTCATTGGATTGCATACATCAACATGTATTATTTCTAATAAATCACTTGCCCGCTCCATCAAACCGGAAAACGGGGTCCTTAGTCATCTTGCCCAAGAGGCATGGTTCGCATGTCTCAACCGATTCGAAATCTAATGAGTCCACAGATCCATGAGCATGGAGTTTCTTCATGCGTTTTATACCAATATGACATTTAGCGGCAGTGCCACAAGTATGTGGTACTATCATTATTAACATTGCATCTTTTGGCATCAATGTTATGAACATCTGTATTACTACGATCAAGATTCAACAAACCATTCTCACTGGGTGCATGACCATTGAAGGTATTATTCATGTAAACAGAATAACCATTATTCTCTAACTTAAATTTATAACCATGTTGCAAGAAACACGATCTTATCATGTTCATGCTTAACGCAAACACCAAGTAACATTTATTTAGGTTTGTCACTAATCCCGAAGGTATAGAGAGCATGAGATGTTGATCACATCAACCTTGGAAACATTTCCAACACACATCGTCACCTCACACTTAGCTAGTCTCAGTTTATTCCATAGCTTTTACTTGGAGTTACTAACATTTACCAACCGAACCAGTATCCAATACCCAGGTGCTACTACGAGTACTAGCAAGGTACACATCAATAACACGTATATCAATATACTTCTGTCAACGTTGCCAGCCTTCTTATCTACCAAGTATCTAGGGTTGTTGCGCTTCAGCGTCCGCTCTCCTTATAACAGAAGCACTTAGTCTCGGGTTTGGGTTCAACTTTGGGTTGCTTCACTGGAGCAGCAACTGACTTGCCATCCATGAAGTTTCCCTCCTTGCCCTTTCCCTTCTCGAAACTAGTACTTTTTCTAACCATCAACACTTGATGCTCCTTCTTGATTTCTACCTTCGCGGTGTCAAACATCGCGAACAGCTCAGGGATCATCATTTCCATCCCTGGCATTTTATAGTTAATCACGAAGCTCTAGTAGCTTAGTGACAGTGACTTGGAAAACTATATCAATCACTTTCTTATCTGGAAGATCAAATCCCACTCGACTCAAGCGATTGTAGCACCCAGAAAATCTAAGCACATGCTCAATGATTGAGCTATTCTCCTTCATCTAAGCACATACTAGGGACATGGTGTTGTCTATGTATCCACACATGTATCTGAGTTTCCGATCAATACAATTACAGCATGGATAATAAACGATTATC
This sequence comes from Hordeum marinum, assembly GCA_022496015.1. Lineage (NCBI taxonomy): Eukaryota > Viridiplantae > Streptophyta > Magnoliopsida > Poales > Poaceae > Hordeum > Hordeum marinum. The sequence goes on along the minus strand of CM039676.1, from coordinate 396,045,787 downwards.
ATGAACAAGGAAATATGATAATAACCAATTTATTATCCTCTGGGGCATATTTCCAACAGCAAGGCCGAAAACGAAGAAAAGAGTAAGGATAATAGATCCTTTAGGAGAGTCACCCGACGATCTTTCCAATAAGCGACAAGTTGTTGACAACCAAAAAGCCCTGCATGATGTTGCATTCATTGAAGATTATAGCATATGGTATGACCCAAATATATATGAAGAAATTGACAAGGCAATAAAACAAGAGGACAGGCCATCCAACTCTAAGAACGTAGACTTCAAAGAATGTCAACCTAATACTCCAATGCACATATACGGGCCTACAAGCTCATCAGCAAGGCCCAGGCTTACTTATACTGAAGGGTCAACTATAGCTACCACATCAACTCCTAACTCAATGCTAAACGGTAGTTGCCTCTCACGGCCCACTGCTACGACATACTCCGTGGGTTTAACCCGACCTCCTTGGTCAGAAAGTCCCATTGTTACGTCACAGTCCGTGGATTTAACCCAATCTGCCTGGTCACAAACTGCCAGACCAAATACTCTGTCAACACATTGCCAGGAACAACCCCCCTCCGATTATAATCTCCAGTTTTTCAACCAACAAAAGTAGCAACAACCTTCCGATTGTAATTTTCAATCCTACCATCATAGAAATGACCAAAGTAATGATCGCTTGCACAGCCAGCAGCACCCACCCAATGAATACAACCATCAACATAACCATCGGGAAAGTTACAACAGCTCACATTCACGGATGAATAATACATATTCTTCATGCCCACATCAACACAATACATCAGCAGAGATTGCTCCGAGCCAAATCAGCAAACGAGGCATCGGTATGTCTACAACACAGATGCAACAACAGCAAACAAGAGCGCCTGTACTATAGAGAAACAACCGTTACAATGAGGGCTTGCACAAAAACCATTACCATGGCCAACAACATATCGGTAATGCTCAAGTCGGTTCCATTGCACCTCACTCCAAGAACTATCATTATGATCTGCAGCAACAGCCCCGGCTAACTGGTCCAACAAATAACCAACATGATTCCTTCAGGTTGTTGGATATAAGAGATTCTACACTCGTAGAGAAACTTGTCTATGAAACAGTTGTTGAGAACACGCCACCAACAGGCAGAGATGACAGGTAACGAGATCATTGTTCCCGCTGTAGAATTTTTTTCTCAATTGAAATATTGTTATTGTTATTATTATTATTATAATGACTAGAATCTTGGAGCTAAAACATTCAAGTGGTTAGCCTGTAGTTTTCATTTTTTTTGTTTACATATTACTTCGAAACAAAGTTTTGGTTTCTCCACATTTCAACAAAATTGTCCTTCCAGTTTGATCACACTCCTGTTCTTCTTGTCACTGTAGATTAGGGCTATACTTGCATTTTGAAAACTCATCGCCTCTAATCAAGTTAAATATTAAAATAAGTAATTCATAAAATTTAATGGGACTTTTTTTGGCAGCAAGAGGATATTTTCATCAAATGATGTTGCAGACCATCGAACCTTCGGTCTATCGATCAAGGTCTACGGTTATATGAACGAATACGTGATGGGTGCTTACTCAGAGTTGTTGTTGCGAGAACAATTTTATAGTAGAGACAACTTACACAAGCACATAATGTACATCGAAGCTTCAGTAAGTTTTAATATAATTCCTCTACCTTTTTTAAATATGAATAAAAAACTATACCAAAGAATGGTAAGGAAGCATCTATCTTTTGCAGGACAAATTTCAGGTCAAAATGTAAGCATTGAACTTCTATCTTCGCTCTATTGTGTTGATCCGTGTTTATCTAGTTTTTCCTACTATTTTCCCTCACAAATATTCCTGCTCACTGTTTTAGGTGTTAATTCCTGTGAGACAAGGCCACTTTATATACTTGATAATCGTTAATTTCGAGAAGAAATGCTTTGAGATCATGTGTCCTTTTATCAATTGTGAGGGTATAAAGGAACATTCAGACATTGTGATTAAAAAATTCAAGAGAGCGTACCATTCAGCTTACAATACCTATCCTCAGTGTACAACCTGTGACATGCATAAGTAACTCCGAAAGAGAGTGAGTCTCTTGTTATTGTACATGTACATCAATATGTGCTTGTCAACCTTTAATTCATAATTCATATGAGTTATTCAACCTGTAACCACTGATATATTACTCTCAATTGACAGGGACGACATCAGTATATTCATAATGCACTTGATGCCGCTCATTGATATGAGGCCATCATTTTTTACCAAGAAAGTAAGTTTGGTTTGTGTCAAATCATAAGATGTTACACTATATACTGTTGATACAAAAGACCTGTACCATTGATATTTATAATATTTCTTCTTAATTTTTTTCTCTCCTTGCAGATCTATGTGAAGCCGTTGCGAGAACAACTAACTTACAAAATGATGACAACTGGGCACAACAAGGGAAAAATATTCGAAGAATTGCAAAATGTCTTCAACCAACACAACATACAACATAGAATACCAAACATTTGAAGTCTACTATTCTAACACCTAGTTGTCAGGACAAGAAAAAATCACCAATTTTGTTTCGTGCTCTGTGATTCAATATACATTTATATCTACACCACATATCTGTCATATAAAAAGTATGTTTGTCATTTAAAAAGGTGATGAAATTTTTGCATAGAGAAACAAGACCTTGACTATTCCTATCATAGGTCAGTGGCTCATCATAACAAGGGACACTGCTTCTTTGAGGAAACGTCTCCGAACAAACGTTCGGCACAATCACGAGAGACCGTGACTCCAAATAACATAATTCGATGCCTCTTCTAACTTCACTACCGTACCCATGAAAAAATCTGAATGGTTCGATATTGTCGTCCTTCAGTTCCACTAGTGTCTGTACAACTATGTTTCTTCCGCCTCAGCTTCTCAAAGTGCCATTCTAAACAATTTAACTACTGACCGATAAAAAAACACATTAACTCCCATGCCAGGGTCATGAGTGAGCGACAGGCACTAAGGACATTTTTCAACAGGAACATACATGATAAAACACACAAGCACGAATTCATACCAGGAAGCTGCACATATGGATACTATGGATATGCACTATGATTCGTGTGTGAAAGCCACGCCTGGCAGACAACACAAAGCAAAGGTCCGTCATGCAAAACCACAACACGGTATTATAATCTAAAAATGCATAGTTGTGTACTCAGAGGGTCCATGGGGTGTGCGTCTCCAAGAGGCACGGTGAATATGCAAACTTGAAGCATTGTTTTACCGAGGAAAGTCGATGATGCAAAACTGAAGCACGTTTCAAAAGAGGAAAAATAAACGTATGGGTACTCTGAACAGGCATTGTTCTTCGTGTGCAAAATACACAGCTGGCCTGACGACATAAAGCAAAGGTCCATGATGTAAAACAAGAGCATGGTTTTAAAATAGGAAGATGCACTAATGTCCACGCAAAGCGTGAACGGGGGTGCTTGTGCGAGAAGCATGGCTACCATGGAGTCAGGAAGTCACAATTTTTCAAAGTACAACTTCCGTCGAGTGAGCAAACACCACAACATTTTACACAATATAAAAAATTAACTAACTTCAAGTGATGGAAGTTAATCACTACGTATTTCTCTTGAGACCCCATCCAGAAGCAGATTGCTCAAAAACGTCGACGCCTGTAGCATGGCAGCAAGCGCTTATGCAGACGGTCCTTCATCTTCAGAATACGGCGGTAAAGCTCATCGCTAACGTACCCGTCCGGAAGAAAAAGTGAATGGACATGAAAATTTAGAATAAGAAGAAGCATCTTTGTGAAAACAAAATTTCAAATTAAAAAAATCATATACAATTGCTGCATATTTCAAATGCTCCGGAGAAAGTGGCTTCAAATCCTAGTAGTGATGCTTATCTCTTGGGAACGTTGACTTCATATCCCTGTAAGATTCATCTATGATGTCTGCAAGCTGGACGTCGGTGGTGAAGGGCGCGTGAATGGTAGACTCACAGTCTTTCGCAAGAAATGCGGGAACATGTAGTAGAACTCAAGCACCTGAGATTGTCCAGTTTGGGAGATTGAAGCGAGGCGTCGACGATAGAGGGTCTACATTGTAGGTAGCACGCCGGGATGCAGAAGCGGTGAACTACGCCCTCATGACCGGAGAGGATGTCTTCAGGAAGGCTCGCATCATCAACGACAGATTGTCCATGACATCGAGTTCCAAAGTATCTTATTTGGATCAACTCCTTGGTGTGGAGCATGGAGATTGTGTCGATATGCACTGCTTCTAGAGGGTTGAAAATACGTCCAACGGGATCACGCTGTAGTCGAGATTCAGAGGAGTGGTGCACGAGAGATGGCTAAACCTATGTGCCAGCACTTGAGTTTGTATGGCTTCTTTTGTGGTGATACTGAAGATGATCTCACCTAGGATTGCGTCCGGGAGGTCGCTGATGTAGTTAGGACGAGAATGATCTTACTCCCAAGATCCAGTACGTGAACCCTCGATGGTCGTCGCCCCCTCGACCATCACCATGCACGCAGAGGACGGCGTCACCGTGGTTCAAGCCTCGATCTGTTTGCACTAGGGGCAGGGGACTCCACCTCCACCTCCATCTTCGGGGTGTCACGGCGCCCCAGGGAAGAACTGTGTGTGGTGGATCTAAAAAGACGACTGGGTACTGAGTGCGCCGATAGAGAAAAGCCAAAGGTTAAATGGGAAGGGGGAACAGGGTAGGAGTGGGTAGGTGTGCTTTCCTATGTCACTCATTCATCAGGCGCTATTAGAATGTATACTAGCAAAAGCACGAACGTTTGGGAGAATCTACATTGTTGCTACTGGAGCAAACACATAGTACTAGGAAGATTCTAGTATGTGCTCTATGGAATGCACAGTTCATTGCATCAGAGACGGCCATGAGGTACATGGTTCTCCATGCCGGTAAGACAATGTCATGACTACATGTGAACTGCCCTCACATTAACAAAGAAAACGTTTCATCACGTCGTTTCCAGGGGACTAGAGACTCTTTAAAACCTCGACAGAAAACGACAGAAACTAGATTGATTTTTAGGACACATGAACTGCTTCGTCGAGTACAACAAACAACCTGACAAGGAGAAAAACAAACAACCTTACAAATGTGCAAAACTTACAAAGGTTTTTTGATCATGTCTAAATCTCTAAGCTCCGTAAACTTCCCTACAGAAGGCGCTACAACATGTAACTCCGAAAGCTTCCCCGCACAGAGCTGTTTTCACCATTCACAGGTGAATGGATTGGTCAAGTCCAAGTATTCAACACTTTTGTGTGTTAAATCCAGCCTGGTGTGTTTGCAACTTGAAGTTAATATATGGCGAGCTCATTTAGAAGCCCTCTTGTCCCACTTAAACACCTTCCGTTGCTCGGCATAAAAATATAACCTGGCTTCTGGGGACGTGAAGCCTGGAAGGTAGCGAAACTTAATCTTGATGGTCTCCAACTCTCTTGCATTCAAAATAAAGAACGTTGCAAATTCAATGTGTTCCTCACAGCTTTCGTAATCTTCCAGTGTTACTGTCTTGAGACGAATGGGATGGTCTTCGACAAATAGTAGGGACTTACGGCGCCAAAATGTTCGTTTACCACCAGAATGATTAAATCCGCCCTAAAACATGTGAAAAAACTTAACATAAGTGGAGACAACAAAAGAATGATTAACTATATTATGTCCGTCCCCAAAAGCTTTTCATATATTTGTCTAGATCCGGATGTATCTATCAGTAAAGCTTCTGTAGACACAGGTATATCAATCCTGAAAAATCTAAGACAATTTTTTTGAGACGGAGGTATGAATGCTACACTATGAAATATTTGTGAAAACCATTACCACAACAAATAAGTTTTCCAGGTTTGGAAAGAGGTCCAACAATTGAAAAGCTTGTTCAACTTTATAGTGCTGCAATATAAAAAACATCTTGACGGATTGCCGTATTTTTGTTAGCCCAATAGCCATCGAACCCTTCAGGAAACATAGAAAAAAGTTAATAAAATAAAAGTATGGATGACATTAATCTCGTTTCCTCCAATGAAACAAGGTTAAAGTATTGTGGAAATCCAATACCTCTAGAGAATCGTAGACACCCGGGTTAATGAATTCACCCAATGTCTCCAAATTAGGTGTAGAGACAATGGTTAACTGTAGGGGTCTGCTATCCAAATCATAAATTAGTCATTGAAGTGCAGGGTCATCCTGGATAACGAGTTCAAATTTCCCATAGGAGATGCCAATGCTTACAAGCTTAGCTGAGTTTATTCTAATGCAATGGTTTTTTTTCGTTCAAAACAAGCAGCAGTAACTCGAGTGAAGGACAAGTACAGTGGATTATGCTGTCCAGAGAGGCGTCTGATATATCAACCAGCACAAGGGAAAGCCTCTTGACCAGCAACAATTGAAGCATTTGGACATAGTTGTCACCTATCTGGCAAAGAGCAAAGCTGACGGTGTGCAAAGAAGAGGAAAACCGGAAGATGGACATAACTAGTGGAGGCGTAGGTGAAGGGCATGCATGTAGTAATGTGACCTCATGATTCGCGAATTGCGGGATCAAGAAGTAGAAATCAAGCACCTGATTAATATTGTCGAGTTTTGGCAATCGAATCCAGGCATCGATGGTAGATGGTCTGCATTGTAGGTAGCACGCCGGGATGCATAACCGGCAAACTGCGCCCTCATGACCGGAGTGGATGACTTCAAGAAGGCTCAAATCATCACCTACAAGTTTTCTACTAACCCAAGTTCCAGAGTAACTTTTGTGGATGACGTCCTTGCTATAGCGGGATACGCAAGAGCTGGTCTCTATATGAACTGTTTCTAGATGGTTAAAAAGACGAGCTACATGGATCTCACGGTAGTCGAGATTTAGAGGAGCAGTGCGTCATAGGGGCTGCCACCACGATGCGAGAACTTGCGGGCGGACGACATCCTTGGTGGGGACACGGGATATGATCTCACCTAGGATAGAATCCGGCAGGCTACTGATGATGTCTAGACAAGATCCCTCTCCGTGTTAGTCCGGTCGAGGGGGGCCGCAATCGCCACCTCTTGCACCTTCGACCACCACCGCACACCCAGAGGACGGCGTCGCTGGTGGAGCGCGCCTCGCCATCTTGGTGCTAGGGGCAGCGCACATCCCCATCTCCATTGCCAGGGTAAAACAGTGATCTATACGGTGGATCTGGAAAGACCGTTAGGTCTTCACTTCCTCTATGTATACGAACCGTAACCCATCTATTGGCCCTACATTTCTGGAAGCCGTAGAAATATTTCTACGGTCCTAGATACTATGCATTATATTATTTCTATCGAGGCTCTGTTTTTACCTTTTAATTCTTCACTCATATTGTTTGCCAGTACAAAACAGTCTCCATTCCATTCTTTCTCTAGAACCTTCATTGAGCATATAATATACAAAGCACGTCCACGGTGGTGCGTCCACAAGAGGCACGGATCATATATAAGACAGAGCAATATTTTATATTAGTAACATGCACCGTATATGTACACAGCACATCCACGGTGGTGCGTGCACGAGAGGCACAGTTCATATGTAAGACATAACACTATTTTATATTAGTAACATGCACCATTTCTGTACACAGCACGTCCACAGTGGTGCGTCCACGAGAGGCACGGCTCATATGTAAGACAGAACACTGTTTTATATTAGTAGCATGCACCATTTCAGTACACAGCACGTCCACGACGGTGCGTCCACGAGAGGCACGGCTGATATGTAAGACAGAGCTCTGTTTTATATTAGTAACATGCATTGTTTGTGTACACAGCACGTCCACGACGGTGCATGCATGAGAGGCACGGCTCATATGTAAGACAGATCATTGTTTTATATTAGTAACATGCACCGTTCCTGTACACAGCACGTCCACGGCGGTGCGTGCACGAGAGGCACAGCTCATATGTAAGACAGAACATTGTTTTATATTAGTAACATGCACCGTTTTTGTACACAACACATCCACGGCAGTGCGTCCACGAGAGGCACGTCTCATATGTAAGACAGAGCATTGTTTTATATTAGTAACATGCACCGTTTATGTACACAACACGTCCATGGTGGTGCGTGCACGAGAGGCACGGCTCATATGTAAGACAGAGCACTTTTTTATATTAGTAACATGCACCGTTTCTATACACAACACATCCATGGCGGTGCGTGCACGAGAGGCACGACTCATATGTAAGACAGAGCACTGTTTTATATACAAGACGATTTTATACTAGGAAGGTGCACGGATGTACAATGTGAGAGACGTACGACTCGCTGCAAGACAAGAAGGACAGTCCATCTATAAATATATAAGTCTTACATATCTGCATATCTATAATTTTGAATAACAATCTTTTGTACCATACATTTCATTAAAACATCTGCATACAACTATACCCCAGATAAATGTTTCACTTCAGAGTCTATAAGTAGGATCACTACAACAGAGGGCTGAAAATGACAACAAGCTCCCGATCACGCTCTTTGAAGGTTATGAGCATCAAATTGTTGACTTCAATAGACGATGCACGAAGAAAATCACCAAAACCTTGCTTCTTGAACACCATTCTACCACCCAAGCCAATAAAGTAGGAACAAGGAATGCTCACAGATATATCAATGTTCAGATTCAAAAGTAATTTCAAGAGTCCAAGAACCAGTCCTAGGAATTGACAAAAAATTCTTCAAACTCCTCACAACCATGCTCGGAATAACCTGAAAAAAAGCTCAAGTTATATGGTGTTCATCTTAGAAATTTAAAATAGTACACCAGAGCAAAGAACAAATAAATAAACAGTAGACAAAAACAATGTTGGGAGACATAGTAGTAAATCAAAAAAATTCCTACGTGTCACCAAGATCAATCTATGGAGAAACCAGCAAGGAGCAAAGGGGGAGTGCATCCTCATAACTTTGAATATCACAAAGGGGAAGCGTTACAAGAACCCGGTTGGTGGAGTCGTACTCGTAGCGATTCAGATCGCGGTGGATTCCGATCTAAGCACCGAACAACGGCGCCTCCGCGTTCAACACACGTGCATCCCGGTAACGTCTCCTACGCCTTGATCTAGAGAGGAGGAAGGAGAGGTTGAGGTAGAGCTCCGGCATCATGACGGCGTGGTGATGGTGGAGCTGCGTGGTACTCCGGCAGGGCTTCGCCAAGCGCTACGGAGGACGAGGAGGAGGAGGGGCAGGGCTGCGTCGTGAGAGAGAGAGAGAGATATTCGTTGTTGGCAGCCCCAAAACATCAACTATATATAGGAGGAGGAGGAGGGAGGGCGCATCCCCTAGGGTTGCCACCCAAGGGCGGCGGCTGGCCCTAGATGGCCCTTGGGGCGGTGGCCAAGAGAGGGGAGAGGAGGGGTGGCGCCCTAGGTGGCCCTAGGGCCCATCTGCGCCTAGGGTTTGCCCCCACCCACATTTGCTGCACCTTGGGCCCTTGTGGGAGGCACCCCAGACCACCTAGGGGCTGGTTCCCTCCCACCTTCATCCCATGCAGCCCTCTGGTGCCGGTGGCCCCACACGGTGGACCCACGGAAACCTTCCGGTGGTCCCGGTCCATTACCGGTGATGCCCGAAACACTTCCGGTGACCAAAACCTCACTTCCTATATATGAGTCTTTACCCTCGGACCATTATGGAACTCCTCGTGACGTCCGGGATATCTTCCGGGACTCCGAACAACCGTCGGTAACCAGCTACACTATTCCCATATAACCCTAGCGTCATCGAACCTTAAGTGTGTAGACCCTATGGGTTCGGGAGGCACATAGACATGATCGAGAGACCTCTCCAGTCAATAACCAACAGCGGGATCTGGATACCAATGTTGGCTTCCACATGCTCCACGATGATCTCATCGGATGAACCACGATGTCAGGGATTCAATCAATCCTGTATACAATTCCCTTTGTCTACTAGTATGACACTTTCCCGAGATTCGATCGTCGGTATCCCTATACTTTGTTCAATCTCGTTACCGTCAAGTGTCTTTACTCATTCCGTAACACATCATCCCATGGCTAACTCCTTAGTCACATTGAGCTCATTATGATGATGTCTTACCGAGTGGGCCCAGAGATACCTCTCCGTCACACGGACCAACCAATCCCACTCTCGATTCGTGCCAACCCAACATATACTTTCGGGGATACCCGTAGTGTACCTTTATAGCCACCCAGTTACGTTGTGACGTTTGGCACAGCCAAAGTATTCCTACGGTATCCGGGAGTAGCACAATCTCATGGTCCAAGGAAATGACAGTTGACATCAGAAAAGCTTTAGTAGACAAACTACACGATTTTGTGCTATGCTTAGGATTGGGTCTTGTCCATCACATCATTCTCCTAATGATGTGATCCCGTTGTCAACGACATCCAATGTCCATGGTCATGAGATCGTGACCATCTATTGATCAACGAGATAGCCAACTAGAGGCTCACTAGGGACTTGTTGTGGTCTATGTATTCAGACATGTATTATGGTTTCTGATTAATACAATTATAGCATGAACAATAGACAATTATAATGAACAAGGAAATATAATAATAATCATTTTATTATTGCCTCTAGGGCATATTTCCAACAGTCTCCCACTTGCACTAGAGTCAATAATATAGTTACATTTTGATGTATCGAACACCCATACAGTTGTGGTGTTGATCATGTTTTGCTCGTGAGAGAGGTTTAGTCAACGGATCTGCGACATTCAGATCTGTATGTACTGTACAAATATCTATATCTCCTTCCTAAATGTAATCACGAATGGTGTTGAAGCGGCGCTTGATGTGTCTTGTCTTCTTGTGAAACCTGGGCTCCTTGGCAAGGGCAATGGCTCTAGTGTTGTCACGGAATAGAGTCATCGGGCCCGACATGCTGGGAATCACTCCTAGGTCGGTGATGAACTCCTTCATCCAGACTCCTTCCTTTGTTGCTTCTGAAGCATCTATGTGCTCCGCTTCACATATAGATGCCGCCACGACGCTTTGCTTGCTGCTGCACCAGCTGGCTGCCCCTCCATTCAAAATATACATGTATTCGGTTTGTGAGTTGGAGTCATCCAGATCTGTGTCGAAGCTAGCATCGACGTAATCCTTTACGACGAGCTCTTCAGCACGTCCATATACGAGAAACATGTCCTTGGTACTTTTCAGGTACTTTAGGATATTCTTTACCGTTGTCCAGTGTTCCGCTCCGGGATCACTTTGGTACCTCCCTACCAAACTTATGGTAAGGTTCACATCGGGTCTGGTACACACCATGGCATACATAATAGAGCCTATGTCTAAAGCATAGGGGATGACACTCATCTTTTCTCTATCCTCTGCCGTGGTCGGGCATTGAGTCGTACTCAATCTCACACCCTGTAACACAGGGAAGAACCCCTTCTTGGACTGATCCATATTGAACTCCTTCAATATCTTGTCAAGGTATGTGCTTTGTGAAAGACCTATGAGGCATCTCGATCTATCTCTATAGATCTTGATGCCTAATATGTAAGCAGCTTCTCCAAGGTCCTTCATTGAAAAACACTTATTCAAGTAGGCCCTTATGATTTCCAAAAGTTCTATATCATTTCCCATCAACAATATGTCATCCACATATAATATGAGAAATGCTATAGAGCTCCCACTCACTTTCTTGTAAATACAGGGTTCCCCATAAACCTGATAAATCCAAACGCTTTAATCACCTCATTAAAGTGAATGTTCCAACTCCGAGATGCTTGCACCAGCCCATAGATGGAGCGCTAAAGCTTGCATACTTCGTTAGCATATTTAGGATCGACAAAAAAACCCGGCTGCATCATATACAGTTCTTCCTTAAGAAAACCATTAAGGAATGTCGTCTTGACGTCCATTTCCTAGATCTCATAATCATAAAATGCGGCAATTGCTAACATGATTCGGACGGACTTCAGCATCGCTACGGGTGAGAAAGTTTCATCGTAGTCAACTCCTTGAACTTGCCGATAACCCTGAGCGACAAGCCAAGCCTTATAGACGGTCACATTACCATCTGCATCAGTCTTCTTCTTCTTCAAGATCCATTTATTTTCTATGGCTCGCCGATCATCGGGCAAGTCCACGAAAGTCCATATTTTGTTCTCATACATGGATCCTATCTCGGATTTCATGGCTTCAAGCCATTTGTTGGAATCCGGGCCCGCCATCGGTTATTCATAGTTTGAAGGTTCACCATTGTCCAACAACATGATCTCCAGGATGGGGTTACCGAACCACTCTGGTGCGGAACGTGTCCTTGTGGACCTCCGAGGTTCAATAGCAACTTGATATGAAGTTTCATGATCATCATCATTAACTTCCTCTCCAGCTAGCGCAGGCTCCACAGAAACAACTTCCTGCGTTGTGCTACTCTCCGGTTCGAGTGGAGGTACAATTTCCTCATCAAGTTCTATTTTCCTCCCACTTACTTCTTTCGAGAGAAACTCTTTCTCTAGAAAGGATCCATTCTTGGCAACAAAGACTTTGCCTTCGGATCTAAGGTAGAAGGTATACCCAATAGTTCCTTTGGGGTATCCTATGAAGACGCACTTTTCCTCTTTGGGTTCGAGCTTCTCAGGTTAAAGTTTCTTCACATAAGCAGCATCCCCAAACTTTCAAAAATGATAGCTTAGGTTTCTTTCCAAACCATAGTTCATACGGTATCGTCTCAACGGACTTAGACGGTGCCCTATTTAAAGTGAATGCGACAGTCTCTAATGCATATCCCCAAAATGATTGCGGTAAGTCGGTAAGAGACATCATAGATCGCACCATATCCAATAGAGTGCGATCACGACGTTCAGACACACCATTTCGCTGAGGTGTGCCAGGTGGCGTGAGTTGCGAAACAATTCCACATTTCCTTAGGTGCGTGCCAAACTCGTGACTCAAATATTCTCCGCCATGATCAGATTGTAGGCACTTTATCTTCCTGTCACGTTGATTCTCTACCTCACTCTGAAATTCCTTGAACTTTTCAAATGTTCCAGACTTGTGTTTCATCAAGTAGACATATCCATATCTGCTTAAGTCATTAGTGAGGGTGAGGACATAACGGGAGCTACCACGAGCCTCAATGCTCATTGGACCACATACATATGTATGTATTATATCCAACAAGTCAGTTGCTCGCTCCATTGTTCCGGAGAACGGAGTCTTGGTCATCTTGCCCATGAGGCATGGTTTGCACGTGTCAAATGATTCGAAATCAAGAGACTCCAAAAGTCCATCAACATGGAGTTTCTTCATGCATTTGACAACAATATGACCAAGGCAGTAGTGCCACATGTAAGTGGGACTATCCTTATCAACCTTACATCTTTTGGTACTCACACTATGAACATGTGCAACATCACATTCGAGATTCATCAAAAATAAACCATTGACCAGTAGGGCATGACCATAAAACATTTCTCTGACATAAATAGAACAACCATTATTCTCAGATTTAAATGAGTAGCCATCTCGCATCAAGCGAGATCCAAATACAATGTTCATGCTCAAAGCTAGTACTAAATAACAATTATTAAGATTTAAAACTAATCCCCAAGGTAGATGTAGAGGTAGCATGCCGACGGCGATCACATCGACCTTGGAACCATTCTCGACGTTCATCGTCACCTCGTCCTTCGCCAGTCTTCACTTATTCCGCAGCTCCTGCTTGGAGTTACAAATGTGAGCAACTGCACCGGTATCAAATACCCAGGAGCTACTACGAGCGCTGGTAAGGTACACATCAATAACAAGTCTATCACATATACCTTTAACGTTTCCGACCTTCTTATCCGCTAAGTACTTGGGGCAGTTCCGCTTCTAGTGACTAGTACCCTTGCAATAAAAGCATTCAGTCTCAGGCTTGGGTCCATTCTTGTTCTTCTCCCCGACAACTTGCTTACCGGGTGCAGAAACTGCTTTGCTGTCCTTCTTGAAGTTCTTCTTACCCTTGCCTTTCTTGAAACTAGTGGTCTTATTGACCATCAACACTTGATGCTCCTTTTTGATCTCGACCTCCGCTGATTTCAGCATCGAGTACAACTCAGGAATGGACTTCTCCATCCCTTGCATGTTGTAGTTCATCACAAAGATCTTGTAGCAAGGTGAAAGCGACTGGAGGATTCTGTCAATAACCGAGTCATCCGGGAGATTAACTCCCAGCTGAGACAAGCGGTTGTGCAACCCAGACATTTTGAGTATGTGCTCGCTAAAAGAACTATTTTCCTCCATCTTACAACAAAAGAACTTGTCGGAGACATCATATCTCTCGACCCGGGCATGAGCTTGGAAAACCAATCTTAGCTCTTGGAACATCTCATATGCTCCGTGTTGCTCAAAGCGCTTTTGGAGCCCCGGTTCTAAGCTATAAAGCATGCCGCACTAAACCAGGGAGTAGTCATCACAGCGTGACTGCCAGGCGTTCATAAAGTCTTGAGCCGCTGGGAAAACGGGTGCATCACCTAGCGGTGCATCAAGGACATATAATTTCTTGGAAGCTATGAGGATGATCCTCAAGCCATGGACCCAGTCCGTATAGTTGCTTCCATCGTCTTTTAGCTTGGTTTTCTCTAGGAACACGTTGAAGTTGAGGGCAACATTAGCGTGGTCCATTGAATCTACAATATATATTGTAAAGATATTTTCGACTAAGTTCATGATAATTAAGTTCACATTATCAAATTATTTAATGAACTCCCACTTAGATAGAAATCTCTCTAGTCATCCAAGTGACACATGATCCACATCAACTAGCCCGTGTCCGGTCATCACGTGAGACGGACTAGTCATCAATGGTGAACATCTCCATGTTGATCGTATCTTCTATACGACTCGGGTTCGACCTTTCGGTTTCCCGTGTTCCGAGGCCATGTATGTACATGCTAGGCTCGTCTAGTCAACCTAAGTGTATTGCGTGTGTAAATCTGGCTTACACCCGTTGTACGCGAACGTTAGAACCTATCACACCCGATCATCACATGGTGCTTCGGAACAACGAACCTTAGCAACGATGCACAGTTAGGGGGAACAAATTTCTTGAAATTTTAGTGAGAGATTATCTTATTTAAGCTACCGTCGTTCTAAGTAACTAAGATGTAAAACATGATAAACATCACATGCAATCATATAGTGACACGATATAGCCAATATCATCTTGCTCCGTTGATCTCCATCTTCGAGGCACCATGATCATCATTGTCACCGGCATGACATCATGATCTTCATACTCTTGATCTCCATCATTGTGTCTTCAACAAGTTGTCTTGCCAACTATTACTTCTACTACTATGGCTAACGGTTAGCAATAAAGTAAAGTAATTACATGGCATTTTTGATTGACACGCAGGTCAAACAATAAATCAAGATAACTCCTATGGCTCCTGCCGATTGTGATACTCATCGACATGCAAGTCGTGATTCCTATTACAAGAACATGATCAATCGCATACATCACATATATCACATCATATTATTTGGCCATATCACATCATACGACATATGTTGCAAAAACAAGTTAGACATCCTCTAATTGTTGTTGCAAGTTTTTACGTGGCTGCTATAGGTTTCTAGCAAGAATGTTTCTTACCTACACAAAAACCACAACATGATATGCTAGTTGCTATTTACCCTTCATAAGGAGCCTCTTCATCGAATCTGATCCGACTAGAGTGGGAGAGACAGACACCCACTTGCCATCTTATGCAACAAGTGCATGTCAGGCGATGGAACCAGTCTCACGTAAACGTACGTGTAAAGTTGGTCCGGGCCGCTTCATCCCACAATACCACCAAATCAAGATAAGACTAGTAACGGCAAGCAAATTGACAAAATTGACGCCACAACAACTTGTGTTCTACTCGTGCATACTACGCATAAACCTGGCTCAGATACCACTATTGGGAGACGTAGTAGTAAATCAAAAAAATTCCTATGTGTCACCAATATCAATCTATGGAGAAACCAGCAATGAGCAAAGGGGGAGTGCATCTTCAAACCTTTGAAGATCGCAAAGCGGAAGCGTTATAAGAACGCGCTTGGTGGAGTCATACTCGCAGCGATTCAGATCGCGATGGACTCCGATCTAAGCGTCGAACAATGGCGCCTCTGTGTTCAACACACATGCAGCCCGGTGACGTCTCCTACACCTTGATCCAGCAAGGATGAAGGAGAGGTTGAGGAAGAGCTCCGACAGCACGACGGTGTGGTGATGGTGTAGCTGCGTGGTACTCCAGCAGGGCTTTGCCAAGCGCTACGGAGGACGAGGAGGAGGAGGGGTAGGGCTGCGCCGTGAGAGAGAGAGAGATGTTCGTTGTTGGTGTTGGAAATATGCCCTAGAGGAAATAATAAATTAGTTATTATCATATTTCCTTGTTCGTGGTAATTGTTTCTTATCCATGCTATAATTGTATTGATCGGAGACTTAAATGCATGTGTGGATTCATAGACAAAACCATGTCCCTAGTATGCCTCTAATGGACTAGCTCGTTGATCAAAGGATGGTTAAGGTTTCCTATCCATGGACATGAGATGTCATTTGATAACGGGATCACATCATTAGGGGAATGATGTGATGGACAAGACCCAAACTACAAACATAGCATATGATCGTGTCAGTTTATTGCTACTGTTTTCTGCGTGTCAAGTATATGTTCCTATGACCATGAGATCATGCAACTCACGGATATCGGAGGAGTGCCTTGTGTGTATCAAACGTCGCAATGTAACTGGGTGACTATAAAGGTGCTCTACAGGTATCTCCGAGGGTGTCCGTTGAGTTGGCATGGATCGAGACTGGGATTTGTTACTCAGTGTGACGGAGAGGTATCTCGGGGCCCACTTGGTAATGCAACATCACAATAAGCCTTGCAAGCAATGTGACTAATTGTTATTTGCGGGATCTTGTATTACGGCACAAGTAAAGAGACTTGCCGGTAACGAGATTGAACTAGCTATGGAGATACCGACGATCGAATCTCGGGCAAGTAACATACCGAAAAACAAAGGGAACGTTATACGAGATTAACTGAATCCTTGACATAGAGGATCGATCGATAGATCTTCGTAGAATATGTAGGAACCAATGTGGACGTCCAGGTCCCGCCATTGGTTATTGGCCGTAGAGGTGTCTCGGTCATCTCTACATAGTTCTCGAACCCGCAGGGTCTGCACACTTAAGGTTTGGTGACGTTTCGGTAGTATAGAGTTGTGTATGGTGGTGACCGAAGGATGTTCGGAGTCTCGGATACGATCCCGGACATGACGAGGATCTCCGGAAGAGTCTGGAGATAAAGATTGATATATGTGATAATGGTGTTTTGATCTCTGGAAGAGTTCCGGAATTAACCAGAAGGGGTTCCGGATGTTTACCGAAGTGTTCGGGTACAACAACACTTTATATGGACCAATGGGGTAAAACCCACGAGGTATTGGAAAGGGCAAAAGGAAGTTTTGCTGATTCCTTAAGCAGTAAGGCAGTACTACCGCTTGTGAAGCGGTACTACCGCTCAAGCGGTATTACCGCTTGGGAAGCGGTACTGCCGCTCAAGCGGTACTACCGCTTGTGCGCGGGACTGCAGGGATCCGAGTTGGACTCTTTTCTTGCGGGCTAAACCGACCTTGTGCGGGCAAAATTGACCTTGTAGAGGTTTTTGCTCCGAGTTTAGACCCCAGGGCTCAACATATAAATAGAGGGGCAGGGCTAGTAGACGGGGCACAACTTACGGCCACGTGCTACCCGTTTCATCGGTGCTCCTCTAGATTGGATTTCTGCAGCACTTAGGCGAAGCCCTGCCGGAATTACTCCACCACCACCATCACCGGAGCACCGTCACGCTGCCGGTGAACTGTCTCTACTCTCCACCTCCTCTTGCTGGATCAAGACGGTGGAGATCGTCATCAAGTTGCACGTGTGCTGAACACGGAGGAGCCGTCCGTTCGGCGCTAGATCGGAAGGACCGTGATCGAGATCGCGAGACAGTTCGTGATGTGATCGCGGAACGGATCGTGATGAGTTCATGGGATAGATCGTGATCAAGATCGTGATACGGATCATGATGAGATTGCGGGACAGATCGTGATGTGTTCACGGGACAGATCGCGATTGGATCGCGGGACGGATCGTGATGAGATCGTCGGACGCTCGGCGATTTGGATCGCGAAGATGTTCGACTACACCAACCGCGTTTCTTAACGCTTCCCACTTAGCGATCTACAAGGGTACGTAGATCCACTCTCCCTCTCGTAGATGCTCATCACCATGGATAGGTTTGCGTGTGCGTAGGAAATTTTTTGTTTCCCATGCGACGTTCCCCAACAGTGGCATCATGAGCTAGTTTGATGGTTCGATGAGATCTCGTGTAGAACACAAAAGGTTTGTGGGCGTTGATGCTTAGATTGCTTCCTCCCTTGGTCTTATTTTGGTTCAGCGGGATTGTGAGATGAAGCGGCCCGGACCAACATTACTCGTACGCTTACGAGAGACCGGTTCCCTCGACGCAACTTGTTGCCTAGATGGCTTGCGGGTGATAGTTTCTCTCACTTTAGTTGGATCGGATTCGACAAAGGCGGTCCTTGAGAAGGTTGAAAAGCAACTAGTATATCACCGTTGTGGTTTTTGCGTAGGTGAGAATTGTTCTTGCTAGATACCCGTAGCAGCCACGTAAAACATGCAACAACAATTAGAGGACGTCTAACTTGTTTTTGCAGGGTATGTTGTGATGTGATATGGCCAATTACATGATGTGATATATGTGATGTATGAGATGATCATGTGATGTATAGATTATCATGACTTGCATGTCGGTGAATACGGCAACCGGTAGGAGCCATAGGTTTGTCTTTAATTATTGTATGACCTGCGTGTCAATCATTAAGGGCTATGTAATGCTTTACTTTATCGCTAAACGGTAGCAATAGTAGTACAAGCATGCAAGGTGTGACAACCCCGATGGCGACATGTTGATGGAGATCAAGATGATGGAGATCATGGTGTCATGCCGGTGACGATGGAGATCATGTCGGTGCTTTCTAGATGGAGATCAAAAGCACAAGTTCATGGCCATATCATGTCACTTATGATTTGCATGTGATGTTAATCCTTCTTATGCACCTTCTTTTGCTTAGGACGACGGTAGCATTATAAGGTGATCCCTCACGTAATTTCAAGATAAATTGTGTTCTCCCCGAGTGTGCACCGTTGCGAAAGTTCGTCGTGTTGAGACACCACGTGATGATCGGGTGTGATAGACTCTACGTTCACATACAACAGGTGCAAGCCAGATTTGCACGTGCGAAACAATCGGGTTAAACTTGACGAGCCTAGCATGTATAGACATGGCCTCGGAACACAAGAGACCGAAAGGTCGAACATGAGTCATATGGTAGATATGATCAACATAATGATGTTCACCATTGCAGCCACCTCAACTCACGTGATGATCAGACTTGAGTTGGTGAATTTGGATCATGTAGCACTCGAATGATTGGAGGGATTTCAATTTGAGTGGGAGTTCTTAAGTAATATGATTAATTGAACTCATTATCATGAACATAGTCAAGTGTCTTTGCAAATTATATTGTAGATTACTAGCTCACGCTGTAGCTCCCTTGTAAATTTTATATGTTCCTAGAGAGATAGAATTGAAAGATGATGGTAGCAATATTGTGGACTGGGTCCGTGATCTGAGGATTGTCCTCATTGCTGCACAAAAGGCTTATGTCCTTATTGCACAGCTCGGTGCGCCACCCCATCTAGCATCGTTTGTAGATGTTGTGAACATCTGACAGACACGTTTCGATGACTACTTGATAGTTTAGTGCGTCATGCATTATGGCTTAGAATTGAAGCTCTGAAACATTTTGAACGTCATGGAACATATGAGATGTTCTAAGAGCTGAGATTGTGATCTCAGCCTCGTGCCCGTGTTGCGAGATATGAGATCTCCAACAAGATTCTTTGCTTGTAAGATGAAGGAGAATAGCTCAATCGTTGAGCATGCACTCAGATTGTCTGGGTACTACAATCGCTTAAATCAAGTGGGAGTTGATCTTCCAGATAAGATAGTGATTGATATAGTTCTCCAAGTCACTGTCACTAAGCGACTAGAACTTGGTTATGAACTATGAATTGTCAGGGATTGAAATAATGATTCCTGAGCTGGTCGCGATGTTTGACACCGCGAAGGTAGAAATCTAGAAGGAGCGTCAAGTGTTGATGGTTAATCAAAACCACTAGTTTCCAGAAGGGCAAGAGCAAGGAGGGAAACTTCATGGATAGCAAGTCAGTTGTTGCTCCAGTGAAGCAACCCAAAGTTGAACTCAAACCCGAGACTAAGTGCTTCTGTTATGAGGTGAGCGGTCGCTGAAGCGGAACAACCCTAGATACTTGGTAGATAAGAAGGCTGGCAACATCGATAGAAGTATATTTGATATACGAGTTATTAATGTGTACCTTGCTAGTACTCTTAGTAGCACCTGGGTATTGGATACCAGTTTGGTTGCTAAATATTAGTAACTCGAAATAAAAGCTACGGAATAAACGGAGAACTAGCTAAGGGTGAGGTGACGAAATGTGTTGGAAATGTTTCCAAGGTTGATGTGATCAACATCGCACGCTCTCTCTACCTTCAGGATTAGTGACGAACCTAAATAAATGTATTTTGGTGTTTTGCGTTGAGCATGGACATGATTAGATCATGTTTATTGCAAATACGGTTATTCATTTAATTTAGAGAATAATGGTTGTTCTGTTTACATGAATAATACCTTCAATGGTCATGCACCCAGTCAGAATGGTTTGTTGAAATCTTGATCGTAGTAATACACATGTTCATAACATTGATGTCAAAAGATACAAAGTTAATAAAGATAGTACCACATACTTGTGGCACTGCTGCTAAATGTCATATTGGTATAAAGCGCATGAAGAAACTCCATGTTGATGGATCTTTGGACTCATTCGATTTCGAATCGGTTGAGACATGCGAACCATGCCTCTTGGGCAAGATGACTAAGGACCCCGTTTTCTGGTTTGATGGAGCGGGAAAGTGATTTATTGGAAATGATACATGTTGATGTATGCAATCCAGTGAGTCTTGTAGCATGAAGTGGATATCGTTATTTTCTTACCTTCAGTGATGATTTGAGTAGATATAGTGTATATTTACTTAATGAAACACAAGTCTGAATCGTTTGAAAGGTTCAAGCAAATTCAGAGTGAAGTTTAAGATTATGGTGACAAGAAGATAAAAATGACTGCGATATGATCGTGGAGGTAAATATCTGAGTTACGAGTTTGGCATACAACTTAAGACAATGTGAAATTTGTTTCACAACTAAAACGCCACCTGGAACACCATAGTGTGATGGTGTGTCCGAACATCATGGTCATGCTCTATTGGACATGGTGCATGCTATGATGTCTCTTATCGTTTTACTACTATAATTTTGGAGTTATGCATTAGAGACAACTACATTCACTTTAAATAGGGCACCATCTAAATCTGTTGAGATGACACCGTGTGAATTATGGTTTGATAGAAACCTAAGATGTCATTTCTTAATATTTGGGGCTGCGACACTTGTGTGGAAATATTTTTCACCTAATGAGGTCGAACCCAAGGCGGACAAATGCATCTTCATAGAATACCCTAAGATCAGTTGGGTGAACCTTCTATCTCAGATCCAAGTACAAAGTGTTTGTTGCTTAAACGGATTCTTTCTCGAGGAAATGTTTCTCTCGAAAGAATTGAGTGGGAGGAAGATAGAACTTGATGAGGTTGTTAAACCTTTGTTTAACCAGAGAGTAGCGCAGCGCAGAAAGATGTTTCTGTGAAGCCTACGTTAGTTGAAAAGGAAGTTAATGATGATGATCATGAAGCTTCAGGATCAAGTTACTATCGAACATCGTAGGTCGACAAGGATGTGTACGGCTCCTAAGTGGTACGACAACCCTGTCTTGGAGGTCATGTTGTTGGACAACGATGAATCTACGAGCTATGGAGAAGCGATGATGGGCCCGGATTCCGACAAATGGTTAGAGGCCATGAAATCCGAGATAGGATCCATGTATGAAAAGCAAGTATAGACTTTTGTAGACTTGCTCGTTGGACGACAGGTCGTTGAGTACAAATGGATCTTTAAAATGAAGACAGACACTGATGGTAAATGTCACCATTTTAAAATTCGACTTGTTGCAAAGATGTTTGTGACAAGTTCAAGGAGTTGACTGCGATGAGACTTTCTCACTCGTAGCGATGCTAAAGTCTGTTGGAATTATGTTAGCAGTTGCTGCATTTTCAATTATGAAATCTGGCAGATGGATGTCAAAACATCGTTTCCTCAAACGGTTTACTTGAGGGAAGGTTGTATGTGATACAACCAGAAGGTTTTGTCAGTCCTAAGGATGCTAAAAGGTGTGAAAGCTTCGGTGATCCTTCTATGGACTGAAGCAAGCATCTCGGAGTCGGAATATACGCTTTGATGAGGTGATCAAAGTTTCGAGGTTTATACAAAGTTTATGAGAAACTTGTATTTACAATAAAGTGAGTGGGAGCACTATAGAATTTCTGATAAGTATATGTGGATGACATATTGTTGATCGGAAATAATGTAGAATTTTTCGAAAGCATAAATGGTTGTTTGAAAAGTGATTTTCAAAGGAAGACCTAGATAAAACTACCTAATTGTTGAGCATCAAGATCTATAGAGACAGATCAAGATGCTTGATGAGACTTTCAATGAGTACATACCTTGACAAGATTTTGAAGGAGTTCAGAATGGATCAGTCAGAGAAAGAGTTCTCGTCTGATTTGTAAGGTGTGAAGTTGAGTGAAACTCAAAGCTTGACAATGGCAGAAGAAAGAGAAAGGACGAACGTCGTCCCCTATGCCTTAGCCATAGGCTCTGTACAGTATGCCATGTTGTGTACCGCACATGTGTGTGCCTTGGCATGAGTTCGTCAGGGGGTACAAGAGTGAACCAAGAGTGGATCACTGGACAGCGGTCAAGATAATCCTTAGTAACTGAAAGACTGAGGAGATGTTTCTCGATTATGGAGGTGATAAAGAGTTCGTCGTAAAGAGTTACGTCGATGCAGGCTTTAGCACCAATTCGGATGACTAGTAGTAGCAATCTAGATACATATAGTGGAGCAGCCATTTGGAAGTAGTACCAACTGGAGTGTGGTAGCAGTGTTTATGGTTTGACATAGAGATTTGCAAAGCACACGCGGATCTGAATTTCGCAGACCCGTTGACTATAAAAGACCTCTCTCACATGCAAAGCATGATCGAGCCCAGAACTCATTGGGTGTTAGATTCATAATAATGTGAATCACAAAGTGATGTGAACTAGATTATTGACTCTAGTGCAAGTGGGAGACTGTTGGAAATATGCCCTAGAGGCAATAATAAATTAGTTATTATCATATTTCCTTGTTCGTGGTCATTGTTTATTATCCATGCTATAATTGTATTGATCGGAGACTTAAATGCATGTGTGGATACATAGACAAAACCATGTCCCTAGTATGCCTCTAAGGGACTACCTCGTTGATCAAAGGATGGTTAAGGTTTCCTAGCCATGGACATGAGATGTCATTTGATAACGGGATCACATCATTAGGGGAATGATGTGATGGACAAGACCCAAACTACAAACATAGCATATGATCGTGTCAGTTTATTGCTACTGTTTTCTGCATGTCGAGTATATGTTCCTATGAACATGAGATCATGCAACTCACAGATATCGGAGGAGTGCCTTGTGTGTACCAATGTCGTAACGTAACTGGGTGACTATAAAGGTGCTCTACAGGTATCTCCGAGGGTGTCTGTTGAGTTGGCATGGATCGAGACTGGGATTTGTTACTCCGTGTGACGGAGAGGTATCTCGGGGCCCACTCGGTAATGCAACATCACAATAAGCCTTGCAAGAAATGTGACTAATTGTTAGTTGCGGGATCTTGTATTACGGAACGAGTAAAGAGACTTGCCGGTAACGAGATTGAACTAGGTATGGAGATACCGACGATCGAATCTCGGGCAAGTAACATACCGAAGAACAAAGGAAAGTTATACGGGATTAACTGAATCCTTGAGATAGAGGTTCGACCGATAGATCTTCGTAGAATATGTAGGAACCAATGTGGACGTACAGGTGCCGCCATTGGTTATTGCCATAGAGGTGTCTCGGTCATGTCTACATAGTTCTCGAACCCGCAGGGTCTGCACACTTAAGGTTTGGTGACGTTTCGGTAGTATAGAGTTGTGTATGGTGGTGAACGAAGGATGTTCGGAGTCTCGGATACGATCCCGGACATGACGAGGATCTCCGAAAGAGTCTGGAGATAAAGATTGATATATGTGATAATAGCGTTTTGATCTCTGGAAGAGTTCCGGAATTAACCGGAAGCGGTTCCGGATGTTTACCGAAGTGTTCGGGTACAACAACACTTTATAAGGACCAATGGGGTAAAACCCACGAGGTATTGGAAAGGGCAAAAGGAAGTTTTTCTGCTGCCTTAAGCAGTAAGGCAGTACTACCGCTTGTGAACCGGTACTACCGCTCAAGCGGTACTACCGCTTGGGAAGCGGGAAGCGGTACTACCGCTCAAGCGGTACTACCGCTTGTGCGCGGGACTGCAGGGATCCGAGTTGGACTCTTTTCTTGCGGGCCAAACTGACCTTGTGCGGGCAAAATCGACCTTGTAGAGGTTTTTTGCTCCAAGTTTAGACCCCAGGGCTCAACATATAAATAGAGGGGCACGGCTAGCACACGGGACACAACTTACGGCCACGTGCTACCCGTTTCACCGGTGCTCCTCTAGATCGGATTTCTGCAGCGCTTAGGCGAAGCCCTGCCAGAATTACTCCACCACCACCATCACCGGAGCACCGTCACGCTGCCGGTGAACTCTCTCTCCTCTCCACCTCCTCTTGCTGGATCAAGACGGTGGAGATCGTCATCAAGCTGCATGTGTGCTGAACGCGGAGGTGCCGTCCGTTCGGCGCTAGATCGGAAGGACCGTGATCGAGATCGCGAGACGGTTTATGATGTGATCGCGGAACGGATCGTGATGTGTTCGCGGGATAGATCGTGATCAAGATCGTGATACGGATCGTGATGAGATCGCGGGACGGATCGTGATGTGTTCACGGGACGGATCGCGATTGGATCGCGGGATGGATCGTGATGAGATCGCGGGACGCTCGGCGATTTGGATCGCGAAGATGTTCGACTACACCAACCGCGTTTCTTAACGCTTGCCACTTAGCGATATACAAGGGTACGTAGATCCACTCTCCCTCTCATAGATTCTCATCCACATGGATAGGTTTGCGTGTGCGTAGGAAAATTTTTGTTTCCCATGCGACGTTCCCCAACAGTTGGCAGCCCCGAACCCTCCACTATATATAGGAGGAGGAGGAGGGAGGGCGCAGCCCCTAGGGTTCCCACCCTAAGGCGGCGGCCGGCCCTAGATGGCCCTTGGGGGGCGTCCAAGAGAGGGGAGAGGAGGGGCGGCGCCCTAGGTGAGCCTAGGGCCCATCTGCGCCTAGGGATTGCCCCCTCCCACCTTTGCTGCGCCTTGGGCCCTTGTGGGAGGTGCACCAGCCCACCTAGGGGCTGCTTCCCTCCCACCTTAAGCCCACACATCCCTCTGGTGCCGGTGGCCCCACACGATGGACCCCCGGAAACCTTCCGATGTTTCCGGTACATTACCGGTGAGGCCCGAAACACTTCCGGTGACCAAAACCTCAGTTCCTATATACGAATCTTTACCTCCGGACCATTCCGGAACTCCTCGTGACGTCCGATATCTCATCCAGGACTCCGAACAACCTTTGGTAACCACATACACTATTCCCATATAATGCTAGCGTCATCGAACCTTAAGTGTGCAGACCCTACGGGTTCGGGAGGCACGTAGACATGATTGAGACACCTCTCCGGTCAATAACCAACATCGGGACCTGGATATCCTTGTTGGCTCCCACATGCTCCACGATGATCTCATCGAATGAACCACGATGTCGGGGATTCAATCAATCCCGTATACAATTCACTTTGTATACCGGTATGACACTTGCGAGAGATTCGATCGTCGGTATCCCTATACCTTGTTCACTCTCTTTACCGGCAAGTCTCTTTACTCATTCTGTAACACATCATCCCGTGGCTAGCTCCTTAGTCACATTGAGCTCATTATGATGATGTCTTATCGAGTGGGCCAAGAGATACCTCTCCGTCACACGGAGCGAGAAATCCCAGTCTCGATTCGTGCCAACCCAACAGATACTTTCGGGGATACCTGTGGTGTATCTTTATAGCCATCCAGTTACATTGTGACGTTTGGCACACCCAAAGTATTCATACAGTATCCGGGAGTTGCACAATCTCATGGTCTAAGGAAATGACACTTGACATTAGAAAAGCTTTAGCAGACGAACTACACGATCTTGCGCTATGCTTAGGATTGGCTCTTGTCCATCACATCATTCTCCTAATGATGTGATCCCGTTATCAACGACATCAAATGTCCATGGTCATGAAACCGTGACTATCTATTGATCAACGAGCTAGCCAACTAGAGGCTCACTAGGGACTTGTTGTGGTCTATGTATTCACACATGTATTACGGTTCCCAGTTAATACAATTATAGCATGAACAATAGACAATTATCATGAACAAGGAAATATTATAATAACCATTTTATTATTGCCTCTAGAGCATATTTCCAACAAACAAAGCTCACCATATGTTGACAATTAACATTCATGGAATCAATCCTATGAACAAAAGGAGTACACAATATGTAGTTGTCATCAAAGAGCCGTCGCGACATGAAATACATTTGCCGATAATTCAGACTGACACCACGACTATAAAAACAACTCTCAACAAGTTCCCTCTCAGTTTCACTCAGATACTGAAGAGCTACAAAAATATATTTTCACAAGTTCAGCAGAACAACAAAACGTATAAGCTGAAACAAAATATAAAATAACTAAAAAAATGCCCTTATCAACAGAGGGTAAAGGAAACAATATAACACCATCCCGATGAAAATCAACACCAATCATAGTTCCATAGTGCTCAAGCCTAACAGTCATAATGTCATGATGACGGAGACCATAATCACTCATAAGTTCCTCTCAAGAGGGACCATGGAATTTACTGCTCACCCGGCCATGTCTAAACAGAACACCATATAAGTAACCCTCACTGTTGTGAAGAGCAAGATCAATATCTTTGTCACCCCTCCAAATAGCTAAAGCTCTGTACTCCTCAATGTACCGAGCAAGATGTGATGTATCACAGCACAGAACATACTACAAAAAGAATGGAAGCAAACATTAGAATCATATAAACATATAAACAAAGGCATTAATTAGATTATATTCCAACCAAAACAACATCAACCATATGCCACAATCACATAACACAAGAAATAGAATCTTACAACACGCCTTGAACAGCGACGATCCAGCACCACAATGAACACAGATGCACAAGAATAAAAGGAAGAACAAGGGCCACCTGGAACTTGGCAAAAGGAGCAAGCCATTACCTGCAAAGAAATGGTGACCAATAAGATCTGATACCACAACCAAGTTGAAAGTTGACATTTGATTGTGTTGTAAGCTCCCACCCGTAATTCCCCCTGAAACCACAATTTCCCGGAAATATAATGGGAAACACAAAAAAGGAAACCATGACTACACGATTACCAAGGGACGACGACGGGGCAGCGACAACAGAACCAAAGACCACAGTAGGGCGATGACGGTGGGGCGACAACCGAAGCAAGACCATAGCAGGGCAACGATAGCAGAGCGATGACCGAAGCAAGACGATAGCGGGAAGACGGGACGGGACTTGTCTGGCATGACGACGAACCCGACAGAGAAAAAAATCTGAAAAAATAGATCGAAGCATTACTTGTAAACACTAAATTGTTTAAGGACTTAATTGCAAAAGGGAAAACCAGAAAAAGAAACCAGAAACGGGATATCACGGTGGTATTCTCCGCCCGACAAGTGTCACACACAGAGCACGCTTAAAAGACCTCTAGCGCGCCCACAACGAGACACTTGTCGCGCGCGAAGAACACCCCGCGTGACCTTTGCGAGGTATACTCCCTAACTAGTGATTTCGTAGGTCTGCCAATGGTCGCATGAAAGTGCCCTCCTTAGTTAATGGTGCTCCCGTGGGCCAAAGATCTCCAACTATACTGTCTTCACAATGCCAGGCCTCAAATAATTGTACCTATTATAGACAAAGTGATTATTATTATTATCAGGCCTTCATTTGCTGTAACTCGATAGTTACACAAGTTAAACCTTCAAAATCTTCCGAATAATTAACATAAAACCTTCAAAAAGAATGACAATGTGAGTTTGGAATCCCAACCTAACACCAGAAACCCTTCGTGTAAGAGCATCTACAGTCGAACTTAGAAAATATAACTCACTAAACGTCCACAGACGCACCCGGTCAGTGACCAGGTGTGTCCCCTATCTGTCCGTCTGTGCATCGACACTCCTTATTTTCTTCCTCATATGTCTGGTCACTTGCGCGTGATTAGTAGAGAGGAAGAGAGAGAGAAAAATGAATAAAGAAAAAGAAAAAAGGTGGTTCGGGGTAGGGTCTCGTCCTACGTGGCAGACTGATCAGGCGCGTCCGGACGCGTCCATGAGCCCTCATGTTCTTCCTATATTTGAAATGGATATAAGAGTTCACGGACAGCACGGACGTATAGAGATGATATGAGGGCTCCAATTGGGTCACATTTTTCCTTCTTTCTCATGTCTGGTCACTGACAGGCTGCGTAGGTGAATGTATGAAATGCTGTTTGAGGCGTCCAATTATAGATGCACTAAGTATACCTATTGGCAGTTTATTTATTCTTAACCCACCTTTAGCGGGTTTGGATGCTAGGAGGTCAGATGTTGATTTGTACGGAAAGGGACTACACCTAACATTGGTTGGTAAGTGGTGATAGGAACAGACTATATTATTGAATTGAAAAATTGCTACTTGCTAAATAGTTGATTCCTTATTCTTATCTTTTAGTGGTATAAAATATAGCCCGTTTAACGGTATAAACTTGCGTCCGCCTTGACAGGGCGTTTTGATTCTACGGAATTTGTTGTTGCAGCCTAGTTATTTGCTTTAATAATTTAACCTAGTACTATCTTGTTTTTTCAAGAAACCGGTAGGAGCACAATTTAACCTACACAAGTAATTTGTCATTAATTTGTCATTAATTTGTCATTGATTTTAGTAGTCTCAGTAATTTGTCATTGAAACTCATTAGCAATACACAAGTAAAGCTTAAAAAAGGAATGACAGTATATCAGCCCAAAAGTCCAACCGAGTTTCTTTTTTCTTTTCAGCGGCAATACCGTGTGCATGCCGCGTTGATAGCTCAAACTTCCATCAGCCACGACAAGCTCCATTGATAGCGATTGGAGGAGCTGGCGTATACAACAAGTGCGTACGTCACGACGCGTTGTGTACAATATTAAACAATCGACTGGATCATCTTAATCACATGTGTTTATGGAATAGGAGATGATGACCTTCCTATTTGGTCAAGTCATTGTAGAGTGCCGTCTATCCTTTTCATTGGCAATGGCTTATATATACACACCACCTAGCAACTTCATTCGCTCTAACAAGCAAACAAACAACTTGCAACCCCAAGCTTTACAACTTCTTCACACAATGTCCACGGCGCCGCCGCAACCGAACCAGCATCAGCAGCACCACCGGAGGCTGCGGGTGCGGCGCGTGTTCGACCTCTTCGACCACGACGGCGATGGGGTCATAACCGCCGCCGAGCTCTCGGGCGCGCTGGGACGCCTGGGGCTCGCCCTGGGCGCGCAGGCGAACGGGCTCGTCACCGCGTACGTCGCGCCTGGCATGCCCGGCCTGCGTTTCGCGGACTTCGAGGCGCTCCATGCAGAGCTCGCTGGCGGAGGCGAGGAGGACGAGGAAGCGGAGATGAGGGAGGCTTTCGCCGTGTTCGACGAGAACGGCGACGGGTACATCTCCGCGGCGGAGCTGCAGGCCGTGCTAGAGCGGATGGGGATGCCGGAGGCGGGGAGCATGGCGCGGGTGCGCGACATGATCGCCGCGCATGACCGGGACAGCGATGGCCGCGTCGACTTCCACGAGTTCAAGGCTATGATGGCTGCCGGTATGTAAATGTAATGGCTTAGTTATAAGAACTAGATTTCTCGTTCCAAGTGATGTACGTACTATACTACGTGCTAGCTATACGTACGTACTAAGCTAGCTGTCATTAGCTGTCATGTGCATATAGTCCTGTACTTTGTCAACAAAATAGTGCATAGTTCTAGCCTTTTGTAATCAACGTCGCCTTTTTTTTTTAAAGCAAGTAATCAGCGTCTCCCGTAGCCTTCAGATTTTCTTCTTTGTTTCGGGTTGTGTGTCTAACTGTTCAAATTAAAGGTGCTTTGTTCCTTTTGATTCTTCTATCTGTAGTTGGACAACTGTTTTTCCTGTTTCTTGTCATGTGGCAATTGATTTTCTTATGGCACGAAGAGATATTATAACAGAATTACCTTGTCTTGTAAGTTTAAAAGGCCTTCACATTTTTTTTTAAATGTTAACGCATGTTCTAAAAATTGTTCATTTATTTTAGAGAAAATCAGGTAATTTGGAAAGTTTTTATATCTTTAAAAAATATATTCTTATGGTTTCAGAAAAGTGTTCATGCATTTAAAAAAATGTCACTCCCTCCAATCCATATTACTTGTCTCTTAAACGAATGTATTTAAACGACTTCCATGTCATATAGACCTGTTTGAGCGATAAGTAATATAAATCAGAGGAAGTATTATATTTTTCAAAAAAAGAAAGATGCGGAAATAAAATGGAAAAACATCATAAAAAAAGGAGAAAGAAAAAAAGGAAATCAAATACAAAAAGAACCAAAAAATAGGAGGAAGAATACAAAATAAACAGAGAATAGAAAATGTGTGTATTTGTCGATAAATGATTATATATTATAGAAAAAGTCTTTCAAAAAAGAGAAATATAGAAGAAAAGAAAAAAGGCAAAGGAAGAAATATGTTTGTATATCAATACACCTACTATTAAAGGTAGGTTGGTTTGGTCTTCATTTTTTTCGTTCGCCAGCCAGCCTCAGCGTCCCGTGCTACCCTACCCACCCCCGATGACAAAACAATTGGAATCGCTCCTTCGGGTCGCGTCGTACGTCACTGCTAATGGGCATCCTCCTTGGCTTTCTAGCGTCGGCGAAAAATTAAATCCTATAGATGGAATCAAATTTACGGCTATACTATCTTCATCCTGATTTATTGCTCTTAGTATTTTATGTCAACTTTGATCATAGGTTTAACTAAGAAAATAATAACGCATGTCATAAAAAACTATATTGTGGGGTTCGTATTTGAATATCGTTTCCAGTGATATTATTTTTGGTTACGTACGTTAACATTGTATTAGTACTATCTAAGGTTAAAATTGAACACAAAATAGGAGGTGTACCGATAAAGCAGTACGAGGATAGTAGTAGCCAACTAAACCAGTGTATCAGTGTGTTAGAAGAGAGTGTCATTATGTTAGAAGAGAGCGGTCGCTTACTAATCAAATAGTCCCACCCGCCCCTTTGGATCAAATCGTACCAGTTTATATACGCTCGTTGGTTCTTCGAGAATCAACCAGCCGCCCTGAGAATGAAGTTTGTAAATTGTGCCTGGGCATGATGCTAATTTAGAGGAGGGCATGACAGCATGAGACCCAAATATAATAACAGACTGATAGCCCGTTTGCATTGTAATTTTGCCTATAAACGTTGAGGAAGAGGTAGAGAAAAGTATTAGTCATATAGTCAACCTTATTGTATGAGTGGCTATAAGTGATGACTACATATGTATGACAAGTTGACAACATCATATAGCCAACAGTTGGTTGTACTATTGTTCAAGCTCTAATAGCATCTCCAACAGGCGAGCGATAGTTCGGTGCGCTAAAAAAATTACTGCGTCGAAAAAGCGTTTTGATGCACGCAGTAGGATGGTTGATTTGCAAAATTTAACGTGCCGCTGTAGCGCTTAAGCAGGTTCGGTAAAATCCAGCGTGCACTCAGCCTCCGCTTGGAAAAATATGAATGCAATGAAAGCATTTAAATTCATAGCATAGGTCAAGCCCCAAACCACAAGCAAGTTCATCTGATGCTAAACAGATATAGCTAAAACAAGCAACGGAAACATTCAAATTCATAGCATATTTCAAGCCCCAAACCACAAGTAAGTTCATCCGATGCTAAATAGATATAGCTAAAACAATACTAGACTACTCCTCGTCCTACTCGGTGGCGTAGTCCAACGACGTAAATGCGTCGAGCCATCGAGGATCTTCATGGTCTTAGGTCGATGTCGGGCTGTCCATTTGGGCTTCCACCAATTCCTTCCATGCACGCTTGTCCGCCCGACGCGCGGCTCGCTCCGCCATTATCTACGCCCAGAACTCGTTCCCGACGAAGACATCCTACGGAAAGCGCTCGCGCCACACCGCCATGGCATTCTCGTCCACCTCGACGTTTAGGAGGTGGCACTCCTGCTTCCGCTGGAGGCGGCGATCCTCGTTGGTGATCAGCCGATGTGGAGGCACGAGATCATGCGACTGCTGGAACGCACAGGCGGCCTCGTGGGCGGTGTCGAAGGTTTCCAGCCCGAGGCATGTATCGCCAGAGCGGACCTCCGCGTAATATGCGGCGGAGGGGCAGAGGCGGACGCCATGGTAGCCTTGCGGCATGGCGGAGCTTGGCGGCGGCGAAACCGACGGGAAGGGATGGTGCGGCAGCGGTGGGGCGCCAAAAGAGGCAGGGGAGAAGGTGCGGCTGCGGCGGAATGCTGGAAGAGTTGGGGAAGAAGGCGCAGGAGGAGAAAGTTCTGGCTGTTGGCGCGCGTAGAGGCGTGCGGCTTTCATGACGCGCGCTGCCGCCTTTTCCCTACATATGGGATAAGTTTTTTCGCGTGCCAACTTTTCATGCACCAGCTGCCGTGCGGTCTCTCGTGCGTTAGACTTGTCACAATGGGGAGTAACATAGAGTAGTAACATGCATATGTTACTAGTCTAAGTTACTACCTCCACAATCGATAGTAACATATGAGTAGTAACATTGAACCTTTCATTTATTAGCTTATAGACTCATTTTGCATTGGTATGCGTTATGTTACTCATAGGGATAGTAACATGCTAAGTTACTCAATTTCTCTCTCTTCTCATTAATTAGATGTCACGTCATATATTTTGCTTAGATGACATCTATGTTACTACCTATGTTACTTCCATTGTGAGTTACCAACCGGGACCAAAAGGATTTCACGCGTCAGCATCTAGCAGAAGCTGGGGTGGTTTTAAAGGGGGGGGGGGTTAGTGGGTTTTGGATGGTTAATTTAGAAGTTTCATATTATGTTAGGTAGCTAATAGAGAGAAGTGTCCTTTCTTTCTTCGTGCTTGGGCGACGCTAGCTACGATAGAGAGAACTCGACACGCTAGCTAGTAAGAAAAAGAAGGTATCATTAACATATATATAGAGAGAGAAGTGATCAACCTCTCTTTCTCCAACAGATTGGTCGAACAACAAGTTTTCGTATTTCTCCGAGATTAAGCAAAAGAAGGAACCATATACAATATAAGATCTCTTACAATCCCTAACATCTAATGTCAAATTCCAGATGGTATTCTCCGGCTTTATTTATGACGTGGTCAAGAAAGAATCTCGCCAATTCCTCTTGAATTGCTCGTATGCGATCATGTGGTAGGAGTTCATCCCGCATCTGCCACATCTAATTTGAAGAAGGGGGTCAATTCATATATATGAATGAAACTCAACACAAATCATTGTAATAAAATAAAATTGTAAATATTATTTCTTACACACTTCATATTGTTTTTGAGAGTAGGCCCGCTTAGGGGTCATCGCGTTGTAGATGAACTCGCAAACGTAGTATACACACAAAAAATCCGGCTTCCTGCCACAAGCACTTTACTAGAAATAGAGTTCAATCAAACTAATAATCAAGCATGATAAATGGTATTGATGAAACTAGAATCAATGGGAGATGCGTGGAACTATCTAGTAGTACTTACTTTCGGGTGTGTAAATCGCAGCTCCCTCGATAGTGCCGGAACAATTGCGGTGAACTCTTACCAAACCCTACGAGACAAAGAAAATAATTACTTGATATCAGGAAATGAACATAGTTGCCGATATGATGCGATAATGATCGATTGAACTTACTTCTGAAGCATTTTAGTCATGTCCGCATATTCCTAGGGATCTTTTCATTTCGAGTCTAAGACGGTTACTACTCCCCGCTCAACTTTAGCAGAATAAAGTGAAAACTACGCACGCATGCATAACTCATCAATTACATTACTATAACCTCGAGTAATAAGGGAAACCGAATATGCACAAGGCAGTAACACTCACTTGAAGTTGTAAGGAAAGAGTATTGTCTCTTTGTTTTGATTTGCAAGCAATGATTGTAGCAAGTTGTCCTTGGTTTTTGTGGCTTCGTGTTTAACCGTAAAATCATGTATGATATTTGGGTTAATGAACCTAATGTCATACATTTGTTCTTTTCTGCATTCGACGATCTTCAATCTGCATAATATAGTGAGGGTAATTATATATACATGCAATGAAAGAGTTGAGCTATATATAGAGACTTAATTACAGAAGTAGTACTTACAGACAGTAGCAAGTCACGATTGTTTTGTCGATGGCCTTTTGATTGTATAACTGGAATAACTCGTCAAATTCAACAGACAACTGATCCATTCCAATGAGGTCATGCTCCTCTTTAATTCCTATCGTCACAATATCCGTCCGAGATTCACTGCAGGTTTTCAGGTACCAATCATGGAATCTTCGCATCATCATTGTTACAGGAGGATGATCAGGTTTGACGACAGGCTGACCGTACCAGTATCTGAATTTGTCCACCTCCGACGGCGCAAACACTACATCATCGCTCATGTAATCATCATGATTGGTACCGGGCACAATCCCCGGATGATCAGCGGCGGTATCGCTAGACACCTTGAGCGGGGGGCACGATTGGTTCGCCTGTTTGCCGAGCTGGAGATTTTTTCACACTTCTTCGTTTTACTAACCTTGCATCACTGGAAGTACTCCCCGACCGCCACGCATCTTGATATGTCTTTTTAAGACAGCGGACATAGTTGGAATCCAGCTCTTGCAGTGGTGGTCGCTTTAGGGCATTGATAGTGCGCTTCACTTTCACCGGATCTACCTTCTCCTTTGGAGTTGGAGTTTTCTTTGCAAAATGGTCCCTCAATTGGGCACGACATATGTCCTCGTTTTCCTGCTCGGTCCTCTCATATGGTACCTTTTCCAGAGGCTCTAGAGATGGACCGTATCTGAATTCCCTCCCGCCTCTGCTTGTACTGCTAGCTGATGGAGCGGTGGTGTCTCTCTTCCCTACCGCTTCTGTCTTTCACCGTTGCCGACGAGGTGCCGGAAGAGGCGGACTGCTCGGATGCGCCAGAGCAGGCGCAGGAGGAGTCGGAGTGCCGTCACGCGCCGGATGAGCCGTAGAAGGAGGCGGAGTGCCTTGATCACTTGCTGGAGGAGGAGGAAGAGGAGGAGGCGGAGTGTCCTAGCATGCTGGAGGAGGAGGAGGAGACGGAGGAGGAGTGCCCTGATCACTCGCCGGAGGAGGAGGAGGAGGAGGAGGAGGCGGAGTGCCTTGACGCGCCGGAGGAGGAGGAGGAGACGGAGGCGTCCAGTTTGGAAGCTTGATATACTCCTTCGGCCAGAGACATGTACTCCTCAGAGCATGAACCAACTTCTTCTCCCCTTCACCCATATGGTGGTCAAGCTCGACCTCATCAAATCCCTTCATTACTTCATCCACCATCACAACATCATTGCCATGTGGAATCGGATTGCAGTGAAAAGTTCTGTTAGGTTGAGGAGGTGCAACAGAGCCGACAACCGCCTTGAAAGTGAGGTTCCGGAATTTCGTCCAAAGCTCGCAATGTTGAACCTTCGTGATAATATCCATGGGGTATCTAGGAGCCATGAAATCAGGCTGAACGAGCTCCGTGGAAGCCACGCTGCTTCTTCGCTGAGATGGCGGGGTAGCTTCTGGGGTAGCTTCGTGCCGCTGAGATGGTTGGTCAGCAGCTCACCAGCTCTCAGCTTCCTCTAGATTTTCTAGTCTTGCATTAAGCTTCTGCATTTCGCTCAACTCCGCTTTCCTCTTTCTCTATCGGCTTCTGTAACCGCCTGTGTCGAGAAACCCAACCTTCCACGAAACGGAGCCTGGTGTGCCTCGTGTTCGTCTAGGGTGCTCAGCATTCCCTAGGGCCTCAGTCAGCTCGTCCTTCTCTCTGTCGAGAATGAACACCCCTTCCTGCGCTGCGGTGATATACTTCTGAAGCTTCGTCACAGGTATTGCAAGTTGCTCATTTGTCCAATGGCACTTCCCTGTTTCAGGGTCCAAAGTTCCTCCAACCCCGAAGAACCAAGTCCTTGAACGGTCTGGCCAGTTCAATGTCTCTGGTTTGACCCCTTTAGCAAGCAGGTCCTTCTTAGCTTTGTCCCACAATGGCCAGGCTTTGAGGTAGCCACCTGACCCCGTGTGATGGTGATACTGCTTGTTTGCAGCATTGTTCTTGTTTGTCTCAGACATTTTCTTACTCTTCTCTGATGTCTTGTAGGACACAAATTTGGGCCACTATCCTTTTATCTTCTCAAATCTGCCGATGAATTTTGGAGTCTTCCCTTTGTCGACAAACTTTGATTTCAACTCATTCTTCCACCTCCTGAATAGATCTGCCATCTTCTTAAGAGATCACACCTTGACCAGTGGCTCTATAAATGGCTTATTCGGATTTTCCTCTGGCGGTAGAGTGAAATTAGCCTTCAGCGTGGTCCAAAGATCATCTTTCTGCCTATCGGTGAAATCAGAAATTTCAGGGTTGTTGTCCTTAGGCTTATTCCATTGGTTCATTTTGATCGGGATGTTGTCCCTAACAATAGCTCCGCACTGAGAAGCAAATGCGTCCTTGGTCCGCTTTGGTTCAATCGGTAGGCCATCGAGTGTTGTGATCGTGAACCTTTCTTCCTTGCCCAAACTTCTCTTCGGGCCTCGTCTCGTTAGCAAAGTTTGGCTCGATCTGGAGGGATATATAAAAGAAGAAATAAGAATATGTACATACCAAAACAATTAATGCATCAATTAGCTAGTCAGCACATGCTTAATTAATATATATACCTCGCCGGACTTTGCAACAACTCCGTCCTCCGTTCGGTCACCGGAGCCGTCACCAGGGTCTCCTTCTTCCTCCGGCTTTTGGCGACTGGAGCCGTCATGATCATTTCCTTCCTCCTCCATTGTTCGATCACCGGAGCAGTAATCCTCTCCATCAAGACCATCGGTGTCGTTATGTGACGCCCCCGATTTCGACCGTACGCTAATCATGCACGCAATGCGTACGATCAAGATTAGGGACTCACTAATCAATATCACAACACAACTCTAGACACAAATTAAAGTCATATATCTTCATATTACAAGCCAGGGGCCTCGAGGGCTCGAATACAAAGATCGACAAGCACGAGTCAGCGGAAGCAAATAATATCTGAGAACAGACATAAGTTTAACAAGTTTTGCCTTGAGAAGGCTAGCACAAACATAAACACGGGTCGAAAGAGGCGAGGCCTCCTGCTTGGGAACCTCCTATCCTACTGCTGGTCGGGGGCCGCCTCCATGTAGTAGTAGGCTCCTACGGTGGTGTAGTAGTCGTCTCCGGCGTACTCCATGTCCTGGGCTCCATTGTCTAAACGCAAAATCGTATCGAGGTCGAAAGAGGAGGCAAAGCAGCGGTGAGTACTCATCCAAAGTACTCGCAAGACTTACTTCAGAACTATGCTATGCATAATTATCAATGAGTAGGGTTATATCTAGACTGACTACAGAAAGCAAGAATAGGGGGAAGGCCTAGTCCTACCGAAGACTAGTATCTTTAGCATCTTGCAGCATAGGAAGAGAGTAGACAGGTACTCACATATAATCATATTGTTGTAACAATTTTATTAAGTAACCACGCCCAGAGATTCTTCCTTGACTCCCTGCGAGGAAGCAATCCCAGAGCCATAATTCATTTCATTTCAAACACAATTATAGTTGTATAAGGTCAAGGTACAACTCCAAGTCGTCCTGTTACCGTGGACACGGCTATTCGAATAGATAAGTTCTTCCCTGTAGGGGTGCACCGCATTTCCAACACGCTTGATCACCTCCGGCCAGACACACTTTCCTGGGTAATGCCCGGCCTTGGGATCCAAAACATCGTCGCCCCACCTAGACTCAACGAAGAGGCCAGCCCGCCAGTTTAAATTCCTAAGTGCGCAGGTTCATGGGCCCACTTGCCCTTGCAATCTTGCACGATGTGCACGCGGCCGGAAACAGTCCTAGCACCCCTTAGTAACAAGCACGATGCATTCCAGACCAATCCGGCGCGCGCCACTCCATTGTTGACGTCCGAAGAGCTTCGACTAATACAACGACGCTGAGTACCCATAACTATTCCCACGTGAAGGTTTAGTGCAAAAAGGTCAAATGACCAACTCAGATCAAATACCCAACCCTTTAGCAATTTATTAGTACGGGGCAAGCGCGAACCATAATGTAGTCCGTCGCCCAGCCAATAACCCTCGGGTGCCTTACCGGCGCACCCCACCACATATCACTCTCGTGGGTATCCTTGGGGCCGACCCGTCTTCAACATGTTTCTGTAACCGGTCATAGTAACTGTGTGTCCATACTCTGAGTGGATATCCGAGGCATGACCCTCGATGGATCCCACTCAAGGTAAGTGTATGACAAGAGTCGCTATCGATAAATGGGAAGGAGGAATCACCCTTGATACCCATGATCGATAGCTATGCTACAGGATTAACACCGGTAGTGCTAAGTGAGGTATCACCCTTGGCACTCGGTAGTAGCTCTCCAGTGCCATACTTAAGGGGGTGTGAGGTGATGTGTCGGTAATGGCTTGTCAGTCAAGACGACTGAGTCTTTTGTATTCAAGTCCTCGATATCATCGATGAAAGCAGGGGCAAACTGGGACTAAGGTTTTTCAGGGGTTCACTGATCAACCTATTCTATGCAGTTGATATGATAGAAGGTGTACCTACAGTTCATCAAAAACAAGATATGCATCAGATTGGGAGCTAACAAATACAGTAGCAAAATCTAACGCAAGAATGAGAGGGAAAGAAATGGGTGATATCAGAATGCTCAAGGGGGGTTGCTTGTCTTGTCGCTCTGCTACAAAAGTCTAGTCGTCGGCGGTGTAGTCATACCCGGCAGCACCGTCAGTCTCGGGGTCTAGCAGAGAGAAGAGGGGGGAGAAACAATAAATACAAAGCACTGATGCGCCACAGTGCTTGACATGACAATATGCTGAGCTAGGCATGCACTAACATAGTACTATACACATCAGACGGAGCGGGAGAATACCCGACGATATTTCCCGGGTGTGCGGGTTTATCGGTCAGTCGAATCAGAGGGGAAAGTTCCATGTTCATCATGCTAGGATCCATTGACAAATTAACGTATGGCATAATTAGATTTGTGGGATTTTTTTATCAACTTTCATGTATAAAACTTTTTCATCTGAGCTATAGATTAATTTCTATAATTTTCTAAAGTTTTTATTAATTTTTGGAATTTAACAGATTATTACTAATTTGAAAAATGCTTTATGATGTCAGCATGACATCATCACTGCATCAGCAGTCAACAGTGGGGTTGACCAGGTCAAACCTGACCAGTGGGCCCCACTTGTCATAGACACTAGTCTATTTTAGTTTATTAATTAAACTAATAGAGATTAAATTAGTAGTGGGATCCACATGTCAGTGAGAGATTAGGGTTAAACTAATTATGTTAATTAATCCAATTAGTTAATTAGGCAGCTTACAGGGGGACCCACCTGTCATACACACAGGGGCATGGGGTCCCACCAGTTAGTGACAGGTCAACGGCGACCGCGGGACCCAGCTACCAGAGACACTAGCAATGGCCCCGAGTCGGCCACGTGGGCGGCGGCACAGGCTGGCCACCGGAGGAGCTCCGGCGAGCTCCCAAAATGGTGGGGAGGGTCGGAAATGGTGCACAGGGGGTCAAATCACGCGTTCTTGAGCGCATTCGAGCGGGCGTTCAACGCCGCGTGGATCAGGGCCATCAGCAGCACCGGGGATGGTCAGTAGGGGCCCCAGCGAGGAGCAAATGCGACGACCGTGTGGGAACTCGATGGGATTGGCGCTATGGTGAACTATCGAATGTTTGGAAGCGATGGCCCGAAGCGAATGGCACTAGCCCGAGACCATATGGTCATCGGGGCCTCGCCGACGATGAGCCCGAGCGGAGCTCAGCAGCGGCCATGGCGGTTGAGGGCCAAACAGAGCCGCAGCAAGCTTGGAGTGAGGCTAGGAAGAAGGCGCAGCTCACCTGCATTGCAGAGAAGGCCCGGGGAGAACGGACACATGACAGGGGAGGGAGATTTGGCGGAGAAGCTCGTCGGAGCCGAGGTTGAAGACGACCCCGCGCGGGCGCTGGGCGGTCCTGAGCTCGATCTGGAGGTGGTTGGTGGCGTAGCTAGCAAGGCGGAGCCGATGAGCATGTCGGTGGAGCCGGAGAGGCCCGGAGAGCACGGTTATCCGGTGTCCATGGCGTTGGTAGCGCTCAGGATCGGGAGGGAACGAGAACGGCGGCGCGAGGAGGAAGAGCGAGGGGGAGAGTGGCGATCTAGGGTTCGCAGGGGGGCTGGTGAGGTGCCTCGGTGGCGGCCTTATCCCCTCCGGGCCATCGCCGGTGAGCTGGTGTGGCGGGGACGTGCTCGGTCATGTGCACGCCTCGGTCGTCGCCTCCTGTAGCAGGGTTAGGGACGACCGAGGGGGCTGCTGGGCCGGCCAGGCTGGCCTCGGCCCAGGGGGGAAGGGGCCTTTTTTCTGTTTTTTTATAAGTTCCTATTTTATTTCTTTTTAGCATTGATTTATTTTTGCAAAAAATGTGGGACAAGGTCCAATTAATATCCTGCTATATTTTAAATGGCCACACCAATTTTGGGCATTTTTGGAATCTGTTTGAATTTTCCACAGGATTAAATAGACCTTTTTTAAATGCAAATTGGTTCTGTTTTGATGGTGGGGCCCACACCGTGAGGTTGGTGATGTTGTTTTCCTTAACAACATTAGTTTTAAGATTTTTAACAAGTGTCCAACATTTCTCTTATGGTATTTGCAACTTTATTTTATCACCATAAAATTCAAAGCATTTTGAGTTGGAATTTGAAATGAGGTATGACCCCATTGTGATCATGCACTGTTTAGAAAAAGGGATTAGCTTAAACATGGCCATTGCTGTAGCTTAATTACAATGACCATTGTAGCATAATTCTAGGGTGTCAAAATTCTCCCCTAGTAACAAGAATTCTCGTCCCTAGAATTAAGAAGTAGGAGGAAAGAGCCCAGGGTATTCAGCACGAAGATGATATTCGCGTTCTCAAGTGGCCTCATCTTCAGAATGGTTTGCCCACTGCACTTTGAGGAACTTGGTAACCTTCTGACGAGTCCGATGTTCAGTTTCATTGAGAATGCGGACTGGTTTCTCTTTGTAAGAAAGGTCTTGTTGTAGTTCAAGCATAACATGATCCACTACTCAGATAGGATCCTTGAAGCAGTGGCGAAGCTGTGACACAAGAAACACATCGTGAACCTGAGAAAGGTTTGGCAGTAGTTCCAGTTGATATGCAACTTTACCACGCCTTTCGATAATAGTGAAAGGACCGATGTATCCAGGAGCCAACTTGTCCTTGATCCCGAAACGATGTGTATCTCTCATTAGCGTGACTCGAAGGTAAGCATGTTTGCCACGTTAATAGACCATCTCCTTGTGATGATGGTCATACTAATTCTTCTGACGAGACTGAGCAGCCTTCAGATTTGCATGAATAATGCGTACTTGTTCTTCGGCATGTTGGATAATATCCAGACCGATAAGTGAACTTTCCCCGGCTTCTGACCAATTCAGTGGAGTACGACACTTACATCCATATAACACTTCAAAAGGAGCCATCTTCAGGCTAGCTTGATAGCTATTGTTGTAGGAGAACTCAGCATATGGGAGAGATTTCTCCCATTTCTTGCCGAAAGAGATGGCACAAGCTCGAAGCATGTCTTCGAGAATCTGATTGACTCTTTCAACTTGTCCCTGGGATTGAGGGTGAAAAGCGGTGCTGAATGACAAATGAGTTCCCATAGCTTCCTAGAAACTTGCCCAGAATCTTCAAGTGAATAATCTGCCATGGTGTGAACTAATCACCAATGGAATACCATGGAGTGAAAAAATTCTGGACATGTAGAGATCCGCTAGCTGACTAGCAGTAATAGTTTCCTTGACAGCCAGAAAATGTGCAACTTTGGACATCGGTCAATGACGACAAGAATAGCATCATTTCCCTTTTGCAACCTGGGAAATCCAGTGACAAAGTCCATTTCAACATGATCCCATTTCCATTCGGGAATAGTAATAGGTTGTAGAGTTCCAGCAGGCTTTTGATGTTCTACCTTGATCCGGCGGCAAATGTCACAATCTGAAACATAGCAAGCAATGTCTTGTTTCATGTTTGGCCACCAAAATATTTGATGGATGTCTTGGTACATCTTGGTGCTACCCGGATGAAGAGACAACAGAGTATCAGGAGCTTCCACTAGTAGAAACAGACCTTTTGTCCACATCATTAGTCCTGGTTGGGTTTTGAACCGGCACTAATGTGCCCATTAGTCCCGGTTCGTGACGGGCATCATTAGTGGTGGTTTGTTCCAGATCTTTAGTCCCGGTTCGTGCCACAAAACGGCACGAAAGGTGTAGTGTCAGGCTAGCGTCAGCCTAGGGCCCCACAGGAACCTTTAGTCCCGGTTGGTGGCTCCAACTGCGACTATAGGCTAACCTTTAGTCGCGGTTGGAGCCACCAACTGGGACTAAAGGTCCCCTATGTGAAACCCTTCGGTGCCAGCCCGAGCAGAGTCCTCTATTCTTCCCCTTTCCTCTCCTCTCTGTTCTTCCTCTATTCCTATCTTCCTCGATCTCATCCTCCATTTTTGCCAAAATTTGTCAAGATTTGGAGGCATCCCATCCATCCAAGTGTTCACAAAGTTAGCAACTTTGTCCTTTCATCTCTCATTGCTAGATTAGCTCTTGCAATGCTCTATAAGTATAGTAATTTGTGGGTTTTAGTTTGTATGTGGTAGTTTATTTGAGTTATACAATTTGAGCTCAAATTAACCTCTTACTGTGCATTTGTAGGTGTGATTTACTTAGTGCCTTCCCGTCCCCGTCCTAATCACCACCGATCGCCCGCACCGTCCCGTCACCGGCACCACCTTGGCGAGCCTCTTGTTCTTATCCTTTTTATAATAAAAAACCCATGTTTGTAAGATTTAG
This sequence comes from Hordeum marinum, assembly GCA_022496015.1. NCBI lineage: Eukaryota > Viridiplantae > Streptophyta > Magnoliopsida > Poales > Poaceae > Hordeum > Hordeum marinum. Next base: position 396,002,198 of record CM039676.1, on the reverse strand, counting down.
TTAGTTACTTGTATAGTTTTCTTACCTATATGGTTGTTCGTTATACATAGTGGCATCGTTTTGAAATCTGTCCCTGTCGGCCCTTGTCTGGTTTATGATGCGGATGTGGTATATACTCTCTTTTATAACTCTTTGTTGCATTTCGTATTCATGACAATTATGCCAATCAAGTTGACATCGATGTTTTTATCTAGGAGGTAAATGAACCGGAGATTCCAACCGACGTAGATATTCTTGTCAAGAAGTTAAATTTAGTTGAAAAAGAAAATGAGTATTTGAAAGAAAAATTGAAAAGAGTTGAAGAAGAGAAGATGAAACTAGAGTTGTGTGTTGCTAATGTCGTCGATGATCACAAGATCAAGATGGGTGCAATGCGCTTGAAGACTAGAAAATTTAAAAGATATACCATTGATAGTGAGGCTTGGTATTACTAAGCTGTTGGATCAATTGTTACCTTTGTTGCGATGTTGATCACATTTGTTGTTGCCTTTAAATGCTTTACCTAGAGAGTTTGTATGTTGTTTTATGAGAACAAGTGTGTATGAACTTTATGTACGAACTTGTATTAATTTGGTCTTTTCGGTGTTGTGTAATGAAGATGAGCCGGCAATGGATGTACGACAACCGATGCTCTCCCTAGTTCATTAATGGCGTGCATACTTTTCTGGTTGCGACTGAGGTGAATAAGTGGCCGGATGGTTTTATGTATTGTCCATGTGCTGGTTGTAAGAATGATCAAAATTACTCTAACTCAAGAACCATTCACGTCCACCTGTTTGAGTCCGGTTTCATGTCCGGCTATAGCTGTTGGACCAAGCACAGAGAAAGAGGGCTCCTAATGGAAGAGAATGAAGAAGAAGAGGATGACGACAACTATCCTGGCCATCGGTTCCATGAATACGATGGTACAACAATGGGGGAAGAAGCTGAGCCGACAATGCGGGAAGGAGCTGAAGAAGAGGCATCAGATGATCCTGCTGATGATCATGGTCAGGCCATTGCCGATGCAAAGAGCAACTGCGCAAGTGAAAAGGAGAAGTTGAAGTTGTAGCACATGTTAGAGGATCACAAAAAAGGGTTGTACCCAAATTGCGAAGATGACAATAAAAATCTGGGTACCACACTGGAATCGCTGCAATGGAAGACAGAGAATGGTGTATCTGACAAGGCATTTCAAAAGTTGTTGATAATGTTAAAGAAGAAGCTACCAAAGGACAACGAATTGCCAGAGAGTACGTACGAAGCAAAGAAGGTTGTCTGCCCTCTAGAATTAGAGATCGAGAAGATACATGCATGCCCTAATGACTGCATCCTCTACTGTGGTGAGTACGAGGATTTGAATGCATGCCCGGTATGTTGTGCATTGCGCTATAAGATCAGCCACGATGACCCTGGTGATGTTGAGGGCGAGCGCCCCAGGAAGAAGATTCCTGCCAAGGTGATGTGGTATGCTCCTATAATACCACGGTTGAAACGTTTGTTCCAAAACAAAGAGCATGCCAAGTTGATGCGATGTCACAATGAAGACCGTAAGAAAGACGGGAAATTGAGAGTGCCCGTTGATGGGTCGCAGTGGAGAAAAATCAAGAGAAAGTGGAAGGACTTTGCAAAGGATTCAAGGAACGTATGGTTTGGTTTAAGTGCAGATGACATTAATTCTTTTGGGGAGCAGAACAACAATCATAGCACATGGCCGGTGACTCTATATATCTACAACCCGGCAACAATCATAGCACATGGCCAGTGACTCTATATATTCCTTGGTTGTGCATGAAGCGAAATTTCATTATGATGCCAGTGCTCATACAAGACCCCAAGCAACCCGGCAACGACATTGATGTGTATGTAAGGCCATTGATTGAAGAACTTTTACAGCTGTGGAATGGAAAAGGTGTACGTGCGTGGGATGCGAAAGATCAGCAGGAATTTGACCTACATGCATTGCTATTTGTAACCATCAATGATTGGCCTGCTCTCAGTAACCTTTTAGGATAGACAAACAAGGGATACCACACATGCACGCACAGTTTACATGATACCGACAGTATATATTTTGATAAATGTAAGAAGAATGTGTATCTGGGGCATCGTCGATTTCTTCAGAGCAGGCATCCCGTAAGAAAGAAGGGCAAGCATTTCAAAGGTGAGGCAGATCACCGGAAGAAGCCTCGCCTCCGTATGCGTGATGAAATCCTTGATATGGTCAAGGATTTAAATGTAATCTTTGGCAAGGGTCCTGGTGCAGAATCTGTTCCGAATGACACTGACAAACGCGCACCCATTTGGTAGAAGAAATCTGTATTTAGGGACCTACCGTATTGGAAAGACCTCGAGGTCCGTTGTGCACTCGACGTGATGCACGTGACGAAGAATCTCTGCGTAAACCTACTAGGCTTCTTGGGCGTGTATGGGAAGACAAAAGATACGCCGGAAGCACGGGAGGACCAGCAACGTATGCATGAAAAAGACGACATGGATCCAAAGCAGTTTCAGGGTCATGCCAGCTACGTTCTTACCAAAGAAAAGAAGGAAATCTTCTTCGAATGTCCGCTCAGTATAAAGATCCTGTCTGGCTTCTCGTCAAATATAAAGGGAATAATAAATATGGCAGAGAGAAATTTCCAGAACCTAAAGTCTCATGACTGCCACGTGATTATGACGCAACTGCTTCCGGTTGCATTGAGGGGGCTTCTACCGGAAAATGTTCGATTAGCCATTTTGAAGCTATGTGCATTCCTAAATGCAATCTCGTAGAAGGTAATCGATCCAAAAATCCTACCAAGGTTAGAGAATGATTTGGTGCAATGTCTTGTAAGTTTCGAGTTGGTGTTCCCACCATCCTTCTTCAATATAATGACACATGTCCTAGTTCACCAAGTCGAGGAGATTGCCATTCTGGGTCCTGTATTTCTACACAATATGTTCCCCTTTGAGATGTTCATGGGAGTCTTAAAAGAAATATGTTCATAATCGTGCTAGGCCAGAAGGAAGCATCTCCAAGGGCCATGAAACAAAGGAGCTAGGTCACTGAGTTTTGTGTTGACTTTATTCCTAACATTAAGCTGATAGGTGTTCCTGAATCGCGGCATGAGGACAGACTGGGTGGAAAAGGCACGCTAGGAAATAATTGACTAATATGTCGGGACGGGCATTCCCTGGCCCAAGCACACTACACAGTTCTACAATGTTCCGCCTTGGTGGCTCCATATATCGAGCAACACAAGAATATTCTATGCTCCAAACACCCAAAGAAGTCTGACGACTGGATTACACATGAACAAACGGTGACTTTCCCTGGTTGGTTGTAGACACGTCTCATGCATGACGACACTGTTGAAGATGACCTGTACTTGCTGTCCAAGTTACCATCTTCGACTATATTGACTTTCAATGGGTACGAGATTAATGGGAATACATTTTACATGATCGCCCAAGATAAAAATAGCGCCAACCAAAACAGTGGTTTCCGCTTTGATGCAGCAAACAACAATGGGCCAAAGGACACATACTATGGTTACATAGAGGAGATATGGGAACTTCATTGTGGACTTGATTTGAAGGTCCCTTTGTTTAGGTGCAAATGGGTCAATCTGACAAGAGGCAGGGTAAAGGAAGACCCGCGGTACGGAATGACAACAGTTGATCTCAACAATCTAGGGTACGTATACGAACCATTCATCCTGGCCAATGATGTGGCGCAGGTTTTCTATGTGAAGTGCATGTCTACCAAGCCGAGAAAAAGAAAAGATAAGGAAGCAAATACATCATGCAATGAGGCAAAGCGCCACATAGTTCTTTCAGGGAAAAGAAACATCGTGGGAGTGGAGGACAAGACAGACATGCCAAAAGATTATGAAAAGTTTCATGAAATTGCTCCCTTCACAGTGAATGTTGACCCAAGCATCAAGTTAAACGATGAAGATTGTCCATGGTAACGACGCAAAGGGACTCTCGCGAAGAAAAAATTTACACCCAAAGATCCCACTCTGGGATGTGACCAACTTCTCTAGTTAGTTTCTGCACTTATATATCTAGAAAGTACAACTTCGGAAAAACCGAAAGGAATCTTTGTAATAGTAGCATACTTATGTGTTTTGTGCATTCAGTATGCACCATTCGAAGGGAGGCCATAAATTTTCAAATCTTTTTGACTTGATTTGGTATTTTTCATGCATTTACTAAAAGAAAATCAGCTAAATGACCCTGAAATTGATAAGCACTACAAATGAACTCTGAAAAGGTTGAAAGTTGCCATGGTATCATCATTTCACCCACGTAGCATGTGCTAAAAGGTTGAGAGGGTTACGGCAAAAAATGGATGCACTTCGTGTATAAAATGGACAATCTCTTTCAAAGTATGAGGATTTCAAATAAAAACTCGCATGTTACAAAGGCATTTCATTTTTTAACTTATTTCAACTCCAGACGTTTTGGGCATTTAGTATGCACCATTCGAAGGGAGGACATCAATTTTCAACCCTTTCTGACTTCATTTGCTATTTTTCATGCATTTACTGGTTTTTTAGCTAAATGACCCTGAAATTGATAAGCACTACAAATGAACTCTGAAAAGGTTGAAAGTTGGCATTGGTATCATTATTTTGCCCACATAGCATGTGCTAAAAACTTGAGAGGGTTACGGCAAAAAATGGATGCACTTCGTGTACATAATAGACAATCTCTTTCGAAGTATTAGGGTTTCAGACGAAAATTCGCCTATGATGAAGGCATTTCATTTTTAACTTATTTCAACTCCAGACTTTTTGGGCATTCAGTATGCACCATCCAAAGGGAGGCCATCAATTTTTAACCCTTTCCGACTTCATTTGCTATTTTTCATGCATTTACTGATTTTTTAGCTAAATGACCCTGAAATTGATAAGCACTACAAATGAACTCTGAAAGGTTGAAAGTTGGCATGGTATCGTCATTTCACCCACATAGCATGTTCTACAAAGTTGAGAGGGTTACGGCAAAAACTAGATGCACTTCGTGTAAAAAATGGACAATCTCTTTCGAAGTATTAGGGTTTTAAACGAAAACTCGCCTGTTACAAAGGCATTTCATTTTTAACTCATTTCAACTCCATACCTTTTTTGCATTTAGTATGCACCATTTGAAGGGTGGCCATAAATTTTCAACCCTTTCCGACTTCATTTGCTATTTTTCATGCATTTACTAATTGTTTTTGAGCTAAATGACCCTGAAATTGATAAGCACTATAAATAAACTCTAAAAAAGTTGAAAGTTGGCATGGTATCGTCATTTCACCCACATAGCATGTGCTAAAAAGTTGAGAGGGTTATGACAAAATATGGATGCACTTTGTGTACAAAATGGACAATCTCTTTCGAAGTATCAGGGTTTCACACGAAAACTTGCCTGTTACAAAGGCATTTTATTTTTAACTTATTTCAACTCCAGACTTTTTGGGCGTTCAATATGCACCATTAGAAGGGTGGCCATCAATTTTCAACCCTTTCCGACTTCATTTGCTATTTTTCATGCATTTAGTGATTTTTTGAGCTAAATGACCCTGAAATTGATAAGCACTACAAATGAACTCCAAAAAGGTTGAAAGTTGGCATGGTTTTGTCATTTCACCCACATAGCATGTGATAAAAAGTTGAGAGGGTTACGGCAAAAACTGGATGCACTTCGTGTACAAAATGGACAATCTCTTTCGAAGTATCAGGGTTTCAGACGAAAACTTGCCTGTTACAAAGGCATTTCATTTTTTAGATAACCTAAGAATTACCAAATTGGATATAATGATAAAACACGATAATATTAAACAGTAGAAAAAAGAATCACTGGAAAATCTATTTTTAAAGTAAATTTATTCACAAACTAGTGATTCACACAAATTTCAAATAATTCAAATTTAAACTATTCAAATTTGAAAACTACTAGCACCAACAGAAAGTTATAAAAATTTTACCTAAAGAAAAACCACTCACAAAGAAACTCTAAATAAAAAAACAACTCAGAAACAAAAGAAAATAAATAAAGCAGAAAACAAAAAAACAAAAAATATTTTAAAAAGAGCCCGCCTACTGGGCCGCCACGGCCTGCATACGACTATAAACCTAACTTTTTGTTGGGCCAGGACGCAGGCCCGTATGACCTAGTAGGCCCCACAGGGCGACAAGGTGCTGTATGCCCAGAAGGCCTTCTTAAGAGAGGAGCTCGACACGGTAGCCGCGACGGGGCTTATAAACCGGTGCAAGCTCCTCTCGGCTAGCGAGGTGGGACTAAACATCCACCCCGACACTCACCTGGCACAAGACCCTTTAGTCACGGTTGGTGGTTCCAACTGTGACTAAAGACCCCCCTTTAGTCGCGGTTGGAGCCACGAACCGCGACTAAAGGGTTTTGCTTCCCGCCGTTTCGGTTGGTGAAATTCACCTTTAGTCGCGGTTGGTGGCTCCAACCGTGACTAAAGGGGGTCTTTAGTCGCGGTTGGAGCCACCAACCGCGACTAAAGGTCTCCTTATATACAACACTTCAAAAAAAATCAATTCCTCTGCTTTCTTCGAGCTCTTCGGCATAGCCATGTCGTCGCCGTCTCACCTCCCCGACGCCAGAGCTCTTGATTGCCCCCGACACCGGCCACCCGCGCCTCCTCGCGCCGATCTCTAACGGTGCCCGTGCATGCTCCTCCCCGAGCCAGGCCTGACGCCATCCAGGACGCCGCTCGGGCCCGCTCCTCCGGCCCCGAGCTCCTCGCCGTCGTCGCCCCTGACTCGCCTCGCCTCGCCGTCGCCCCATCGGCCCGCTGTGAGCTCCCCCCCTCTCCCCCCTCTACCTCGCCCCTTGTGCCGCCATGGCGGCCACCGGCGGCTCCCCAAACCTCCCCAATTTTGATGAACACACACACACCATTTTTTTGAGATTAATTAGTATATGTATGTATAGAAATTAGTATATATATACAGAAATTAGTATAGAAATATATGACATTAGTATATATATATATATAGAAATTAGTATATAGAGAGAGAAATTAGTGTATATATAGAAATTAATTTATGGAATTTTTACATTTTGATATATGTATAGAAATTAGTATATATATATATATGAATACAATGTATAGAAAAGAGTTGATGAATTTTGACATTTGATCCAATGTATAGCTATTAATATTTGCAAAAGTTGCATATATATTTCAATGTTGTAATTGCAAAAGTTTGTTATGTATTAATTTGCAATTAGTATTTGTTATGTACTAATTTGCAATTAGTATTTGTTATGTATTAATTTGCAATTAGTATTAATTTGCATAAGAATTCTTTTCTCAGAGTCAACAATGCCTGGCCCCCATCCTCGTCGTCGACTCGTTCGCGACGACGTCCTACTTCGGAGGGGCAACGTTTGAGACTGGCCCCGCCGGGGTGGCAATGGGAGGTGCTACATTTAAGGGCGCACAACTTGGTGAGGAACCCCGGTCCCGTCGTCGACCCTAAGCTTCTTGGTGGCATTTGCGTCGGCCAGCTTTAGTGCGGAGGCAACCGGCCCCGCCGGAGGTGGTACGTCGCCGTGTCAGGGAGGAGGACGAGCACGTCCGTCGGTACATGGATGCATTGGACGTCAGGTTCTCCAATACATGGCAGGTTCTTCAGGGATATCACCCGAGCTATGATCCTGTCATAGTTCCTTCTCTTTGGGTGTCTACCGCCTGCCGAACGAGACGTCAACTGGATCTGTAGTAGTAATATTATATAATCATTAATATTCGAGATGTGTTAGTAATATCATTCGAGAAGTATTCGAGATTATATTAGATAATATTCGAGACGACTTATTGGAGATTATATTCGATGATGCATATTATGTTCTATGATTCAGTTTTCCTTATTGATTGCATGCATTCTATTTGAATACTAAATTGTCTTATCTTTCTTCTGGGTTAGTTAAATAAAATCTATGGACAATACCGGTAGAGAAGGAGAAGAGGCTCTGTTCAACATCATACGCTCCACATGTCCAAAGCATCAACATGAAGATGATGATGGCTCGCAATATCTAAACAATTCTGGTGAGGGTTGTATGTTAGATGAAGACGAGAGAATAGATGAATTCCACAACTATGTTGATGAAGAAAATATTCTTCAAGTAACAAAGACCAGCGAGGTATATTTATTATATAAGCCATCCGGTGATCATTACATGTCTTAATTGAGTTGTATATGTATTAACGAATCGATCTTTCTTCTTCTAGGCCTCCGGATTGAGAAAATCTTCTACAACCAACAGGGTAGTTCGAGGCCCGGCCAAAAAGTTGGATCCTGGCGTAAAGTTCGGCGTCGATTCCATCAATACATCAACTAGCGAACCACTTGAACCTTAGAAAAATGCGACCAAGTTCAAGAATCAATGCGGAGTTATTGTCAGGGACCAAATCCCGATCTCCACACAAGAATGGAAAAAGCCAGCAAAAGGGAGATCGAGAAGGAGTTACTTTCCTGGATGAAAGAGCAAAAGATGTGCTTTGGATCATGCTGATGTCACATTTCACACTACCAGATAACTTGACAAATGCAAATCTGAAGAAAGTCAGAAACTATGCTCTTAAAAAGATGGCGATCGCATTCAACATCTTCAGGAAAAATGCATGGGCTGCGTACGTCAAAGCAAACAAGACGACTCCAAAATTCGAGGGAGCACTGGTGAACGCAAAAGATCACTGGGACGATTTCGTGAAGTTCAAGGAATCAGAAGTAGCTAAGGAACGGTCGAGAAAAAACAAGATTAATGCTGCGAAAAAGGAGTGGCACCATACTCTGGTGCCAGGTGGCTACAAGACGGCCCTGCCTAAGTGGGATCAATCCGAAAAAGATATGATTAGTGCAGAAGTCACTCCAGTTACAGTGAATTGGCCCCCGAGGTGTAGGACATGGTTTTATGCGCATGGGGGGAAGTTGGAACCAAAGACAGGGGCTATTATGGTGAAGGAAAGTCTTAAAGGAGTGGTAGAAGAAATTATGATGAAAATACTAGAAGCTTGAATGGGGGTGTTCACGCCCAACAGTGAGGACGACGAGCTTACACGCGCCCTGAAGAATCCTGAACACCCGGGAAGAAAACGAGGGAAAGGCATTGTTCCGTGGTTTGACGGGTTTCTAGGTTGGAACGACGACTACAGAAGCCGTGTGAGAAAGAAGATGCAGCAGGAGCCTAGAATCAAAGCACCTGGAGTTGGAATCCAGACTCAGGTGGCAGCAAGAGCAGATCGACTTACTCACCCAGGAAAGGGCATCTCAGCGGCAGCATGAGCAGATCGATCCAGCATTGGATAGCACCGTCCCATCTATCCCGAGAAGCAACATGGATTCCGCCCCGGCCGATATCGATGACGATGCACTGCTAGCTAGCTACCCTGTGGATGATATCAAAGACTGGACTAACTGTGAGCTACACATGAAAGTGAAGAACTTATCCATGAAGGTGGCAAACGTCTATGCTTTAGCAAATCCCCTAGAAGCAACCTTCCATTGCAATCCCATTCCAGCTGGCTATGCTCGTGTGGGGGTTGATAAAGTGATGTCAGCATATCACGAGCTACAACTTGACATTCCTAGAGGTGACGAGGAGAGAACACTGGGAGTGGCCATACATTGTATTATTCTATGGAAAAAAGGATTGCATCGTCTTTCCAAGGCCACCAACTCCTCCTCCTCCAAGTCCGTTGCCGCGTCAGTCGACTCCGACTCCTCCTCCAAGCCCAGCACCGCATCAGCCAACTCATCCTCCAAGTCCGGCACAACATCAGCCAACTCCTCCTCCTCCAAGTCCGGCACCGCGTCAGCCGACTCCTCCTCCAGGTCCGGTAGGGCGTCAGCGTGCTCCGTCGACTCAGTGTGCTCTGTCGACTAAGCAACAACAGAAGAGAGAGGCCGCAGCTACGACAACTAGCGGCACAACAGGAAAGAAATACACATATGGTCCAAGGCTCAAGCCTGTTCTGAAGTTGCCTTACCACCTGACCGACGAGGAACTCGGCAGCGCAGTGGATGCTAATTTGAAGGCCCATTTTGGACCGAAACCGCCCTAGCCGCCAAAGGAGAAAGTACCTGAGCATGTCTCACAACACTTCATTGATATGGCTCGACTGGCTCAGAAGGACAGCGACTATATGCGGTCTATCAAGAAGTCATATCTTGCAGGACAAAAGGATTTGAGCTCGAGCTCGAGCCAAGGAGTTGGAAAAAAAAGCAGGAAAACTATCACCCAGCTGGGAGAACAGGCAGTGCAATCGATCCCCCCGCTCATTGTACAAACACCTGTGAGTACCACCGGTCGTCTAGCAGGAGTAATTGACGATCATATTAGGATGGCTAAAGAGGCCAGTGTTAGTGTTGAACAACTCCTAGGCCTTGAGGAAATCCCCCGGCTTAAATAGTCAAAAGTAAAATATCAATATGCCCAAGGCAAACCTCCGGTCAAGCCTGAAGATGTCAAGCATCTACCAACGTGATTGTACAGTTTGCATACGTGGTACATGCAAGAAACAACAAATACAATTAAAGAGTCACTAATGGTGAGAGTCAAGAAGAGGCATTACTTTCATAAAAAAGATTTGTGGATTCACTATTCAGAGTTGTTTCAGTTATTCAATCAAGATGCACTCGACAAATCTTTAGTCAGTAGCTATTGTCTGTAAGTGATTTCTTTCTATAATTTAAGTCTCTAGCTAGCTGTGCTCTCATTCATTACCTGTAATTATCCTCACTATATTTGTTTCTATGGTATTATGCAGAATGAAGATGTATGAAATGAAACAAGTTGGACGCTATGGCGTTGGGTTCATTGACCCAAATATGATTAATCAGGCAATATGGGAAACTCAATATTCGAGAAAAGACATAGAGAAATTCATGCTAGAGTTTTTGAAGCATCTAAACACCCAACCAGAAATACTACTTCCTTACAACTTCGGGTGAGTGTTACTATATATATATCTTGTACTATAAATTCTATTTCTGCTTACTAGATGTTAATAAGTGTTGTTGATGAGTTATGCACACATTCCCGCTTAGTTAGAAAAAACGTGTGCGCATGCAGTTACCACTGGATCTTGTTAATCATTGAAGTTGACAAGGGAAAAGTTGAAGTACTCGACTCACTATATAAGGATCCATCCGAATACGCAATCATGAGGGGGATTGTTGGCAGGCAGTTTCAATCATTATTGTACTATATATGCCGTCCTCTTTAATTACTTCATTTCCTGATATCAACTAGTTAATAACTCCTTTATTCATTTTCTTTGTCGGTGGACATGGCTTGGGCCAAGTTCATCAAACAGGTCCCAAGCTAGTGGCCACAACAACTGAAATGGGTGCGACCCAAGGTAATTAAGTACTACTAGCTAGCTACGTCCATGCGTCTCTCTAATTGTAGTTTCAATACCATTATCATGCTTGATTAATTATTACCTGATTAAATTTTATTCTCGTAAAGTGCATGAGGCAGGAGCAGGGGACCAGTTTATGGGCATACTACGTTTACGAGAACATTTGCATGATCACGTCTGAAAGGAGAAGAAACGAAAGAAATCTTTGGGTACGTTTGCCAGAACACTATCCAAAAAAATTTTGATCATGATCTAGATAATATATATACACACAACTAATATATTCATCTTGATCTCCATCTTTTAGCTGACGGAGATGCGGGGCCAGCTCATACCAGAGGCTCGGGTACGAGCAATTCAAGAGGAATTAGCTGGATTTCTGGTCGACCAGGTCATAGATCCCAAAGGAGAATACCATTACAAGATCAAGAACAAGTAGTTCCTGCATATATATATATATATATATATATGTGTGTGTGTGTGTGTGTGTGTGTGTGTGTGTAATTATCCTTAAATTGTAGGAGAAATTATATATATATATATATATATATGTATGTGAATGGTCGTCGTATGAGCAATTCGATAATAGTATTCTCTCTCTCTCTCTATATATATATGATCGATGATCTACAAGAAATTCTATTTATATATATATGCACAACGTGTGCAAAGTATGTAGTAGCGTAATATCTGTTTGAAATGAAAATGAATTAAATGGAAAACACATAATTAAAAGGAAAATTAAACCATAATTAATTCATAAACCCCTTAAGGATTAAAAACGAAAAAATACTTTTAGTCCCGGTTGGTGTTACCAACCAGGACTAAAGGTCCCCCGCCCCACGGCGCTGGCGTATGCCACATGGAGGGCCTTTAGTGTCGGGTCGTATTGAACCGGGACTAAAGGGGGTTAGGCTTTAGTCGCCACCCTTTAGTGTCGGTTCGAGAACCGACACTAAATGCCCTTACGACCCGCGACTAAAGGCTTGTTCTGCACTAGTGTTCTTTCAGTATTCCATCAGTCATATTCAGGTTCTCCCGTTCCGTTGGACCGAATAAGCGTCCCTTGAAGTATACAACACCATCATCAGCAACGGTGAAACATGAGGGTTTACCTTCCGCTAGATGGTATTTAATCTTATCGACTTTGTTATCATAGCCCTGCATTCTTTTGATATAGCCCACGAGATATGGTTCAACAACCAAGCTACTCAAAGAACCCTGCATTCTTTAGGAGAGGGAACGAGATACCCGTGAGAAACAATATGGAGGTTCAACTTGCGGAATTCTTCTTGAAGAAGGGGGTGAACCTTGTGAACCTGAAGGTGGTTGGAGTATGACTTGCGGCTCAAAGCATCAGCCATCACATTAGCCTTGCGAGGTGTATAAGAAATTCCCATGTTGTAATCTGCTATGCGCTCCATCCATCTCTATTGACGGAGATTCATATCTGGCTGAGTAAACAAGTACTTCAGACTTTGGTGATCGGTGTAGATCTCGCATCGATTACCAACCAGGTATTGTCGCCACTCCTTCAGTGCATGTATTACTGCAGCAAGTTCAAGGTCATGAACTAGGTAGTTCTCTTCATGAGAGCCCAATTGACGAGAGGCATAAGAAACCACTTTGCATTCTTGCATTAGGACACAACCTATTCCCTGACGCTAAGCATCACAATAAATGACAAAGTCCTTATGAGTATCTGGAGGAGCAAGCAATGAAGCAGACGTCAACTTGTCTTTAAGTGTCTGAAAGCTCTCCTGACATTTTTCTGTCCACTCATATTTAACACCTTTGTGAAGCAGATTGGTTAAGGGCTTTGCAATATTGGAGAAGTTCTTGACGAATCGACGGCAATATGGCGAGTCCGAGAAAACTTCTGATTTGCTTGACATTCTTCGAGAGAGTCCAGTAAAGAATAGCCTAAACTCGTTCTGGGTTGATCGCAATACCATCCTTAGAGATCACATGACCAAGGTAGGTTACTTCATCCATCCAGAACTCACACTTGGAATACTTGGCATATAGTTGATGTTCCCGAAGTCTTACCAGTACAAGACGAAGAGGTTCAGCATGCTCTTATTTATTCTTGGAAAATACTAGAATATCATCTAGATAAACCACGACGAATTTGTCGAGGTAATCCATGAAGATATAATTCATTAAATGAGAGAAAGTTGCTAGAGCATTGGTTAGACCGAAGGACATGACGGTGTACTCGTATGAACCATAGAGAGTAACAGATGCGATCTTTGGAATATCCTCTTCACGAACACGGATTTGGTGGTAGCCCAACCTCAAGTTGAGTTAGAGAAAATTGAGGCACCAGCAAGTTGATCATACAAATCATTGATCCGGGGAAGTGGGTATTTCTTCTGAATTGCAGCTTGGTTGATGGATCGATAATCCTCGACTAGACGGTTTGTCCCATCCTTCTTCTTAACAAAGAGAGAAGGTGCTCCCCAAGCAGAGGAACTTGGACGAATGAAACCCAACCAAAGCGAATTGTCAATTTCTTGCTGAAGTTCAAGGAGTTCATGTGGTGTCATCTTATATGGGTGCTTGGATATGGGAGTGGTACGAGGTACCAAGTCGATGACAAACTCAACAGCTCTAGCAGGGGGAATCCCTAGAAGTTCTTCCAGAAAAACATCTTGGAAATCCTGAACAACTGGAATGTTTTCAATCCCCTCAAGAGGTGACTCATTTAATGCATTCATGGCATATAGCCAGGCATCAGCATCTCGAACAAGATGAGCATGGTAGCTGGCTATCTCATTAGAAGGATGCAGGAGGTGGATAGTTTTGGTCGCACAAACGATAGAAGCAGTATGTGCTTTCAACAAAGCCATTCCCAAAATAAGGTCGATCTTGGAGGACTTCAATATAATGGAGGAAGCATGGAATTCCATCCCTTCTATTTCAATGGGGACATCTGGACAAAACATGGAGGTTTGACATTGGCCAGCGGGGGTGTTTACCACTATTGGGACGTTCATCTCCTCATAATTAATGCCATGCATGGTTGCAAAATCTTTAGACATAAAAGAATGCGATGCTCCTATATCAAACAATACAGAAGTTGGTACTGAGTTGACGAGAAGAGTACCCATCACAGTAGCAGGATGGTCTTGAGATTCATTCATTTCAACATTGTTAGCTTGAGCACGACCCTGAGCAGGCCTGGCATTGTTGTTGCGGGGCTGTTTGGTAGACAGTGCAAGTTGATTCTGATTCTGCCTGCATTCTCTAGCACGGTGTCCTAGACGACCACACTTGAAGCATAACCCATCCTTAGGATGAGAAGGGGGAACAGTAGCTCATGGTGGTGGAGCTGGGAGCCTTGGCTGCCTAGGTGGGGTTCGAGGCAGACGAGGTGCAGCATAGGACGGCCTCGGAGCAGGAGCAGGTGCATGGTACATGTTGTGGGGAATCCACATCTTACGCTTCTGACCTGCTGAGCCCAAAGATGAGCCCATGTCACGGTTGTGCTTGCTGTTGTCCCTGTAGTCCTGCAGACATGTTTCCACCATAATGGACTTGTTCACGAGGGTGGAAAAGTTATCGAAGTCTTGAACAAGGATTGCCAGTTATATATCAGGGTGGAGGCCATCACAGAACTTCTCCTGTCTAGGAGAATCAGTTGCAACGTCTTCTTTAGCATAGCGAGATAAGTCCAAAAATTCCCGCTGATAAGCGTCCACAGTCTTGTTGCCCTAGACGAGATTCCGAAACTCACGCTTCTTCTTGTCCATCAGTCCCTGAGGAATGTGACGGGCACGGAACGCTGCTTGGAACTCCGGCTAGGTGATGATTGTTCCAACAGGCTGTGAGCGCCTGTGGCTATCCCACCATTGAGTAGCAGGACCCTTCAGAAAGTATGAGGCAAAGGTGACATAGCTAGCCACCAGGGCGCCTGAAGATTCCATCTCATAAGTGATGTCACGGAGCCAGTCATCTACGTCTAGCGGCTGAGTTGAGCTGCGGTAGATCGCTGGGTTGAGGCGCATGAAGTCTAACAGAGTCATTGGGGTTGGCTGCTGATTCATATTCGGCCTCAGGAACTGCTCCATAAGCCCTTGCATAAATTGGCGATTCAGTTCAAACTGTTGCATCATACCAGCCATGTATTCAGGTGGCGGGGGTGGCTCAGGCGCACCACATTCACGACCAGCTGGCCTAACCATTCTGTCAAAATTTTAAAAGTGGTAGTTCTAGCATGGGGTAATTGCATAGACAAGGAACCATTCAAGAAGTAAATTGCACAAAGCAAGAAGTGCAATAGATACGACATAGTAGTTCAAATTCAACATGCAGATCCATACAAAGGTCTATTACAAACCATAAGTCTGTTACAACATAGATGATAGGTCCAGCATCAAACTCGTCTAGACAACTAGGCGGCACGCAGGCACGCGGTAGAGGGATACAACAACGGACATAGCGAAAAGCTACATCAACGTCGGGGACAACGAAAGAACCCACGGAACTACAGATGACCCTGAATGCTGAACCTGGTGGCAGGGTTCTACATCCCGTGCACAAGCTAATGTAGGACCTGCATATTAAGCTGGAGCGCAAGTCCACGTGCTGGAACATGACCTCCAACATCAGGCCACTCAAGACCTGGAGGAAACACCATCCGAGGCGGGTAAAGGATGCGCTCCGGATGTATCCCCGCGGTGACTGCTGGCAACAAATGCTCCACAGCTCGACGTTAAGAGCCCTGACAGTGCGATCCAATGCTTTAGTGTACTGAACCAAAACCCATGGGTCATAACGACGACTCACGTAGGGGGTGCAGACAGCAATGTAGGATCGGCATTGCGCTATCCTGCGAAAGGGGTCAAGACCTCAGCGTTGGCGGCAGTATCAACTCCCGCAGGAACATACACAATGTATCTGTATGTCGTCTCCTCCAAACAAGAGTCCGTTGCACGGAGATGAACAATAGAAGCATAAGCAGCATCCTGTACTGCCATCTCGACAGTTACTCTAATGCCACGGAAGGTGTGTAGCTCAGTGATGGAGAGGTCCTATCGATCCTAGATAACCATCACAGCCTCATACTATTCCTGGTTGAACTCGTGGTAGTCCTTGTAAACAGTGTACTCGGGGTACCAACGATATCCCAGCCTCTTCAGGAGGTCGACAAGAATGGTCGGGAACCCAGTCGTATCGTGCGTGAAGGTCAGGCAAACGATCTGCCTACCAGGACGCATCTGTAACAAGAAGATTTAATATGTGAAAAGATAGTGTGTGTATTATAGCTTCAAATGGAATAATTGTCGTCAAAACAATTCTTCAGTGGATGTGATCACGAGAACCTAATGTTAGAGTTAGCAAAATCTTTAACCCGAAAAATAAGAGAAATCAGAACCCAGAGTATAGACGAGGAATAAAAGATTCTAATACCACCCGATTGAGATGTGGGCCCGTAAACCACACAACAATGTTAGTAAACTTTTTCAAGTACTAGACTCAACTTCGGCCAAGGAGTTGGAAAGGGGGCTACCTATAGGCAGTCTCCTCTGATACCAACTTGTGAGCCCCTTATTTCGACCGTACGCTAATCATGCACGCAATGCGTACGATCAAGATTAGGGACTCACTAATCAATATCACAACACAACTCTAGACACAAATTAAAGTCATACAACTTCATATTACAAGCCAGGGGCCTCGAGGGCTCGAATACAAAGCTCTATAAGCACGAGTCAGCGAAAGCAAATAATATCTGAGTACAGACATAAGTTTAATAAGTTTTTCCTTGAGAAGGCTAGCACAAACATAAACACGGGTCAAAAGAGGCAAGGCCTCCTGCTTGGGAACCTCCTATCCTACTGCTGGTCGGGGGCCGCCTCCACGTAGTAGTAGGCTCCTACGATGGTGTAGTAGTCGTCTCCGGCGTACTCCATGTCCTGGGCTCCACCGTCTGAACGCAAAATCGCGTCGAGGGGGAGAGAGGAGGCAAAGCAGCAGTGAGTACTCATCCAAAGTACTCGCAAGACTTACTTCAGAACTATGCTAAATATGCATCATTATCAATGAGTGGGGTTATATCTGGACTGACTACAGAAAGCAAGAATAGGGGGAAGGCCTAGTCCTATCGAAGACTAGCATCTTCAGCATCTTGCAGCATAAGAATAGAGTAGACACGTACTCACATATAATCATATTGTTGTAACAATTTTATTAAGTAACCACGCCCAGAGATTCTTCCTCGACTCCCTGTGAGGAAGCAATCCAAGAGCCTCAATTCATTTCATTTCAAACACAATTATAGTTTTATAAGGTCAAGGTACAACTCCAAGTCGTCCTGTTACCATGGACATGGTTATTCGAATAGATAAGTTCTTCCCTGTCGGGGTCCACCGCATTTCCAACACGTTTGATCACCTCCGGTCGGACACACTTTCCTGGGTAATGCCCAGCCTCGGGATCCAAAACGTCATCGCACCACCTAGACTCAACGAAGTGGCCAGCCCGTCGGTCTAAATTCCTAGGTGCACAGGTTCGTGGGCCCACTTTCCCTTGCAATCCTGCACGATGCGCACGCGGTCGGAAACAGTCCTGGCACGCCTTAGTAACAAGCGTGATGCGTCCCAGACCAATCCGACGTGCGCCACTCCATTGCCGACGTCCGAAGATCTTTGGCTGATACAACGACGCTGAGTAGCCATAACTATTCCCATGTGAAGTTTTAGTGCGAAAAAGGTCAAACGACCAACTTAGATCAAATACCCAACCCGTTATCAATTTATTAGTGTGGCGCAAGCGCGAACCATAATGCAGTCCGTTGCCCCCATCAATAACCCTTGGGTGCCTTACCAGCGCACCCCACCACATATCACTCTCGTGGGTACCCTTGGGGCCGACCCGTCCTCAACATGATTCTGTAACCGGTCATAGTAACTGTGTCTCCATACTCCGAGTGGATATCCGAGGCATCACCCTCGATGGATCCCACTCGAGGTAACTTTATGACAAGAGTCTCTATCGATAAATGGGAAGGAGGAATCACCCTCGATACCCATGATCGATAGCTACGCTACAGGATTAGCACCGGGAGTGCTAAGTGAGGTATCACCCTCGACACTCGGTAGTAGCTCTGCAGTGCCACACTTAAGAGGGTGTTAGGTGATGTGTCGGTAATGGTTTGTCAGTCAAGACGACTGAGTCTTTTGTCTTCAAGTCCTCGATATCGTCGATGAAAGTAAGGGCAAACTGGGACTAAGGGTTCTCAGGGGTTCGCTGATCAACCTATTCTATGCAGTTGATATGATAGTAGGTGTATCGACAGTTCATCAAGAACAAGCTATGCATCAGATTAGGAGCTAACTAATACAGTAGCAAAATCTAATGCAAGATTGAGAGGGAAAGAAATGGGCGATATCAGAATGCTCAAGGGGGGTTGCTTGCCTTGCTGCTCTGCTGCAAAAGGCTAGTCGTCGGCGGTGTAGTCATACCCGGCAGCACCGTCAGTCTCGAGGTCTACTAGAGAGAAGAGAGGGTGAAACAATAAATAAAAAGCACAGATGCGACCACAATGCATGACATGACAATATGCAGAGCTAGGCAAGCACTAATTCAGTACTATACGCATCAGACGGAGCGGGAGAATACCCGACGATATTTCCTGGGTCTGCGGATTTATCGAACAGTCGAATCGGAGAGGAAAGTTCCATGTTCATCATGCCAGGAGCATGTAACAACTGAATGGACGGCATAATCAGATTCATAGGATTTTTCTAATCAACTTTCGTGTATAAAACTTTTTCATGTGAGCTACAGATTAATTTCTATGATTTTCTAAAGTTTTTATTACTTTATGGAATTCAACAAATTATTATTAATTCGAAAAATCCTTTATGATGTCAGCATGACATCATCACTGCATCAGCAGTCAACAGTGGGGCTGGCCAGGTCAAACCTGACCACTGGGCCCCACCTGTCATAGACACAGGTCTATTTCAGTTTATTAATTAAACTAACAGAGATTAAATTAGCAGTGCGGTCCACATGTCTGTGGGAGATTAGGGTTAAACTAATTATGTTAATTAATCCAATTAGTTAATTAGGCAGCTGACAGGGGGACCCACCTATCATACACACAAGGGCATGGGGGCCCACCAGTCAGTGACTGGCCAGGCCCAATCAGCACGTTGACCTCGTCAACAGGTCAACGGCGTCCGCGGGACCTAGCTACCGGAGATATTGGCAGTGGCCCTGAGTCGGACACGTGCGTGGCGGCGCTGGCTGGCCACTGGAGGAGCTCCGGCGAGCTCCCAAAATGACGGGGAGGGTCGGAAATGGTGCACAGGGGGTCAAATTGGGCGTTCTTGGGTGCATTCGAATGGGCGTTCAACGCCGCGTCGATCTAGACCATCAGCGGCACCAGGGGTGGTCGGTAAGGGCGCCAGCAATGAGCGGAGGTGGCGACCGTGCGGGAGCTCGACGGGATCGATGCTACGGTGAACTATCGAACGTTTGGAAGCGACGGGGGGATTGTACGCGATGGGCCGAAGCGAATGGGCACTAGCCCAAGACCATATGGTCATCGGGGCCTCGCCGGCGACAAGCCCGAGCGGAGTTCAGGCACGGCCATGGCGGTTGATGGCCAAACAGAGCCACGGCAAGCTTGGAGTGAGGCCAGGAAGAAACTGCAGCTCACCTACGTTGCACAGAAGGCCCAGGAGAGAACTGACGCCTCGCAGGGGAGGGAGATTTGGCGGCGAAGCTCGTCGGAGCTGAGGTTGAAGACAACCCCGTGCGGGCGCTAGGGCGGTCCTGAGCTCGATCCGGAGGTGGTTGGTGGCGTAGCGTAGCGAGGCGGAGCCAGTGAGCACGTCACTGGAGCCGGAGAGGCCCGGAGAATGCGGTTTGCCGGCGTCCATGGCGTCGGCGGAGCTCGGGATCGGGAGGGAACGAGAGTGGCGGCACGAGGAGGAAGAGCGAGGGGAGAGTGGTGATCTAGGGTTCGGGGGCAGGTGAGGTGCCTTGGTGGCAGCCTGATCCCCTCCGGGCCATCGTCGGCGAGCTGGTCCAGCGGGGACCCGCTCGGTCGTGTGCGCTCATCGGTCGTCACCTCCTGTAGCGGGGTTGGGGACAACCGAGGGGGCTGTTGGGCCCGCCAGGCTGGCCTCGGCCCAGGAGGAACGGGGCCCTTTTTCTGTTTTCTTTTATAAGTTTCTGTTTTATTTCCTTTTACCATTGATTTCTTTTAGCAAAAAATGTGGGACAAGGTCCAATTAATATCTTGCTATATTTTAAATGGCCACACCAAGTTTGGGCATTTTTGGAATCTGTTTGAATTTTCCACAGGATTAAACAATCCTTTTTTAAATGCAAATTGGTTCTATTTTGATGGTGGGGCCCACACCATGAGCTTGGTGATGTTGTTTTCCTTAACAACATTAGTTTTAAGATTTTTAACAACTGTGCAACATTTCCCTTATCGTGTTTGCAACTTTATTTTATCACCATAAAATTCAAAGCATTTTGAGTTGTAATTTGAAATGAGGTATGACCCCATTGTGATCATGCACTGTTTAGCAAAAGGGATTAGCTTAAACATGGCCATTACTATAGCTTAATTACAATGACCACTGTAGCATAATTCCAGGGTGTCACACGTTGAGAAAAGACAAGACAACATTAGGATTGTCTCGGATTATGTCCCCCAATAACGGTTCTTGTCCCAAGTCTCTTTGATCCATAGTGTCTGCAAATATTACAACATGGCAATTAATATACAAACATGAATGTCCGACGCCCGGACCGCCTCTCTCAAGAATTTCCGATGTCCGGACCGCCTCTCTCATGAATGTCAAACAAGGGATTCTCTTAACCTTTAATGTATTTAACAAAATGGTGCCATTATTAATTTACTGGAGTTTTCTTCTAGGGGTTTGGGTGGCCTCGAGAGTTTGTCAAGTAGGGGAGGGAGGGGGTAGGAGATCGACAACGTTTTTTTTCTAGGGTTTGCGTGGCCTCGAGAGTTGGTCGCCCGATATGTCCGACGTGCCCCCTCATGTTGAATTTACCGGAGTTTTCTTCTAGGGGTTTGGTTGGCCTCGAGACTTTGTCAAGTAGGGAAGGGAGGGGGTAGGAGGTCGACAACGCTTTTTTTCTAGGGTTTGCGTGGCCTCGAGAGTTGGTCGCCCGATATGTTTGACGTCCCCCCTCATGTCGAATTTACCGGATTTTTCTTCTAGAGGTTTGGGTGGCCTTGAGAGTTTGTCAAGTAGGGGAGGGAGGGGATAGGAGATCGACAACGCTTTTTTTCTAGGGTTTCCGTGGCCTCGAGAGTTGGTCGCCCGATATGTCTAACGTCCCCCCTCATGTCGAATTTACCGAAGTTTTCTTCTAGGGGTTTGCGTGGCCTCGAGAGTTGGTCGCCCGATATGTCCGACGTCCCACCTCATGTCGAATTTACCATAGTTTTCATCTAGGGGTTAGGGTGGCCTTGAGAGTTGTCGGGTAGGGGAGGGAGGGAGTAGGAGATCGAGGGCGACGACAACATACATGGAAAAATGATATCCATCCATACATACATAGCCACATACATACATAAAAAAATACATATATGAACAAAAAAATGCTATGAATAAAAAAATTAATACACATATGAAAAAATTACATATATCAACAAAAAAATGCTCTAAAAAATTAATACATATATTAACATTCATACATACATATAGCCACATACATATATACATTATATATATGAACAAAAAATTCATCATATAAAAATGAACAAAAAATGATATGAACAGAGTCGGGGCGGCGGCGGCTCACAGCGGGGGCGGCCGGCGACGAGGACGGCGACGGTGGGGGCAAGCCGGGGCAGGGGCATGGCCGGGCGCGCTCGGGGGGCGGCGGACGGCGGCGGCTGGCGAGGGCGACGGCGGGGGGCAGCGCGCGAGGGAGCCGGCGATGGCGTCGGCCGGCGAGGGCGACGGCGAGGGCAGAGCACGAGGGAGGCAGCGACGACGGCGATGGTGGGGGCGGGTCGGGGCTCAAGGGGAGCTCGGGGGCAGCGGACGGCGTCGACGTGGGCGGTAGACGGCGACGGCGTGGGCTCGGGGGTGGGACAGGGGCACGGGCAATGGAGACGGCGTCGGGGCAGCCTGACGGCATCGAGGAGGTCGGCGTCGTCGGGGGGAACTGCGAGATAAAAATGAAAATTTTCACAAGTGCTGCTTATATACACACAGCATTGGTCCCGGTTTGAGGCAGGAACCGGGACCAATGCCCCCCTTTGGTTCCAGTTGGTACCCCGGACAGGGACCAAAGGTCTCTATTCAGCATCCCAAAGGGCGGGAAGCAGAGACCTTTGGTCCCGGTTGTTGGTACAAACCGGGACCAAAGGTAGGCATTGCTCCCGCTTGGTGCCACCAACCGGAACCAAAGGGATGCATTGGTCCCGGTTTGTGGCACCAACCGGGACCAATGGCCTACGCTTGGCACAGACGTGCGGTTGGATGTTTAGTCCCACCTCCCTAGCTGAGAGGCTTCGGCACTTGTTAATAAGCGCGGCTGCGCCATCTCTTTCAAACTCCTCTGAACTACATGCATGTGGGCCTAATCTCACACTGCTATGCCTATGGGCCTACTGGGCCTGTTGCGGGCCTGAATCTTGGCCCAACTAGTTGGGTTTCTAGTCGTATTCAGGCCATGGTGGCCCAATAGGTGGCATTTTTTCTGTTTTCTTTCTTTTGGTTTCTTATTTGCTTTATTTTTTTGTTTCTACTTACAACTAAATACTTACAGTTTTTGAGTGATTCTTTTTGCTTTTAGGTCACAAAAACTAAAATTCTTGTTGCTATTAATGTTTTGAACAAAAAATACTTTGATAATTTTAGTTTCTTAAATTTTATATAATTTTAGTTTAAAAATACTAGAGGTTTATATAATTTTAGTTTCAAAAATATTTTGATAGTTTTGTTCTTTTTGTAAAAGCTTCTCACTTCATTCATTTTGCTATTAGAGTTTTGTAAAAGCTTCTCGGTTCATTATTTGAACTCCTTACTTTTTGTGTGTTCAAAATGAACCATTCAAAGCCACATCATAAATTTTCAACCCTTTCTTACTTCATTTGGTATTTTTCATGCATTTACTGATTTATTTGAGCTAAATGACCCTGAAATTGAAAAGCACTACAAATGAACTCTAAAAACGTTGAAAGTTGGCATGGTATCATCATTTCACCCAAATAGCATGTCCTAAAAAGTTGAGAGGGTTACAGAAAAAACTAGATGCACCTCGTGTGCAAAATGGACAATCTCTTTCCAACTATCACGGGTTCGGACGAAAACTCATGTGTTACAAAGGGATTTCAATTTTTGAACTTATTTGAACTCCTGACTTTTTGTGTTTTCAAAATGAACCATTCAAAGCCACATCATCAATTTTCAACCCTTTCTGGCTTCATTTGGTATTTTTCATGCATTTACTGATTTATTTGAGCTAAATGACCCTAAAATTGAAAAGCACTACAAATGAACTCTGAAAAGGTTGAAAGTTGGCATGGTATCATCATTTCAGCCACATAGCATGTACTAAAAAGTTGAGAGGGTTACGGAAAAAACTGGATGCACTTCATGTGCAAAATGGACAATCTCTGTCGAACTCTCAGTGTTTCGAACGAAAACTCATGTGTTACAAAGGGATTTCATTTTTTTTGAACTTATTTCAACTCCTGACTTTTTGTGTTCGAAATGAACCATTCAAAGCCACATCATCAATTTTCAACCCTTTCTGACTTCATTTGGTATTTTTCATGCATTACTGATTTATTTGAGCTAAATGACCTACAAATTGAAAAGCACTACAAATGAACTCTGAAAAGGTTGAAAGTTGGCATGGTATCATCATTTCACCCACATAGCATGTCCTAAAAAGTTGAGAGGGTTATGGGAAAAACCGGATGCACTTCGTGTGCAAAATGGACAATCTCTTTCGAACTATCAGGGTTTCGGACGAAAACTCATCTGCTACAAGGGATTTCATTTTTTTGAACTTATTTGAACTCCTTACTTTTTCTGTGTTCAAAATGAACCATTCAAAGCCACATCATCAATTGTCAACCTTTCTTACTTCATTTGGTATTTTTCATGCATCTACTGATTTATTTGAGCTAAATGACCCTGAAATTGAAAAGCACTGCAAATGAACTCTGAAAAGGTTAAAAGTTGGCATGGTATGATCATTTCACCCACATAGCATGTCCTAAAAAGTTGAGTGGGTTACGGAAAAAACTGGATGCACTTCGTGTGCAAAACGGACAATCTCTTTCGAACTATCAGGGTTTCGGACGAAAACTCATCTCTTACAAAGGGATTTCATTTTCTTAAACTTATTTGAACTCCTGACTTTTTGTGTGTTCAAAATGAACCATTCAAAGCCACATCATCAATTTTCAACCCTTTCTTACTTCATTTGGTATTTTTCATGCATTTACTGATTTCATTTAGTATTGTCACACACAGTACATGAACAATGCATAAAACCATTCTGCTTGTTTGCCTTAGCAGAAAGTATGGTAGTGATCAAAATAAATACATAACGTTCATACATAGTTCTCATTATTTAACAACATAATGCTCTCTAGAGCATCTAATTAAAACATACATTGAAACTATGTAAAAAATTAAGTGCAACAACAAATGCGATCATAACCGCTATTAAGGTACGAATTTATTTAACGGCAGAATGATACCAAGCATTAGTATGAATGTCATATTTTCTAATGTTTCTAATCTTCAAGCACATTGCATCCATCTTGATCTTGGGATCGTGGACGACATCGGCAACATGCAACTCCAACTTTATCTTCTCCTCTTCAACTCTTTGTAATTTTTCTTTCAAGTCATTGTTTTCTTTTTCAACCAAATTTAACTTCTCGACAAGAATTTCTATGTGGGTTGGAATTTCCGATTCACATACCTCCTACATTAAAAAATCTATGTCACGTTGGTCGGCATAATTGTCATAAACACTAAATAAAACAAATAGTTATAAAAGATAATATATACCACATCCGAATCATAGACAGGACGAGGGCCGATGGAGGCGGATACCAAAACCATCGCACTATATAATAACAAACAATAATAAAAGTAAGAAAATTACACAAGTATCTATCTAAATAATACAAGTAAGAACTTTAGTCTTTTAGAAAGAAGATAAGAAGAAGAGGCTAACCACGGTGTTGCCAGCACCGAGATGGGCGCGGGCGATCGACGGCGGTGAGGACCGGGATGGGACAGGACGGACCGCCAAACCTAGACAAATCTTGAGGAAAATGGAGCTTGGACAAGGAGCTTCGAGAGGAGAAAACTTAAATGTGGCTTGGGCATTTCATCGAACACCTCATGTGCATAGGAGGTGAGCTAGAGCACTACAAAGCTCTCCCACGGCCGACCAAAAAACAGAGCATTGCACTGGTCTGGTCGTGGGCGGGGGGTATATATAGACCAACCTTTGGTCCTGATTTGTGGCTAGAACCAGGACTAGAGGACCCCATTTGGTCCCGGTTCCATTCACAAACCGGGACCAATGATTGTGGGTCAGGAGCAAGGCCAATTGGTCCCGGTTCGTGTCTGGAACCGGTACCAAAGGGTCAGACGGACCGGGACCAATGGCCCACGAGGCCCCATCGACCCCCTGGCCTCACGAACCGGGACCGGTGCCACCATGGGTCCCGGTTCGTGAGTGAACCGGGATTAATGGCTTTTCAGGCCTGGACCAAAGCCTTATTTTCTACTAGTGATATAGTGTGTTACAAATTATGATTTGAAGGAGAATAGTGGGAGAGGAGATATAATTATGCCTTTGCAAGTTTTACCGATGCTAATTGCTTTTGAAAAATCCCTAAAA
The DNA here is from genome assembly GCA_022496015.1 of Hordeum marinum. NCBI lineage: Eukaryota > Viridiplantae > Streptophyta > Magnoliopsida > Poales > Poaceae > Hordeum > Hordeum marinum. The sequence continues at coordinate 395,975,953 of CM039676.1, read as the reverse complement.
TCATTTACCTTTTTGCTCTTGAGAATTGCACATATATGAACCAAACAAAGATAATGCTCTTATATCATTGAGTACTAAAACGGGGTTTTGCTGTTTTTCAGTATAATGTGATATTTTTGAGGCATCATCGAGGAACATTGGCAAAGACATGAAGACATTCGCACAACCATGTAGATTTACTGAACCGTCACATGTTTATGATTTTGCACAACAACATTTGTTGTCATGTGGTAGCGTGACGGATTTCAAGGAGTTTGTTTTTAGTCAAGTGGCCCGGGCTTTGGCCATTGGGTTTGGAGAGTTTATTTTTCTTCCGTTGAAATGCATGAACATATTTTCTAGTTATATATAAAATATTTATGAAAAATGATGAATAGAAGAAAAACGAAAATAAGAAAAATTGACCTCATAAGAAAAAGATACATTAATTATTGATCGAGGCCACTTAATCAGGCACCAATACCCTGAACCGGATCATCCGACTTAAGGAGATATCAGCGGACACTTCTCCTTCAGCAGAAACGAAATCCAACGCCTTGGAAAAACAACAGACTCTGTGCTTGAGCGGGACTCTCATATGCGCTAACCCTGGCACTATGACGCTGGAAGCCCTTGCACGGATGAGATTTTTCATCCCTTGAGTGTTGGTGTCCGCTTTGCAGAAGGAAAGTCTGTTGTTTTTTTGGCGGGATTGGAAAGTCTGTGTTTCCTTCTCTACGTTACAGGATCCGGCTGCCTGTACCCTGCATTGCACCAATATACATAGGGAGTGTCTAGGTCTCAGTCGACTGTCAAGTAGTATAGTATGTAAGAAAAAGAAAAAAACTGTTTACACAAATCTTGATATAAAATCAACGGATTATAGTATCGAGTTTCAGTCGACTGAATTTTTAGCAAGCACGATATACAAATTGACCGTCTTGTAGCCATACTACGGTCAAAAGTCATCTACTGCTCCCAACCTCATTTGAGCTTGAGATGAACAGTAAAATTCAAAATAAAAGAAAATTGTTTCCAAAAATCTGATTTTTTTTTGTGTACAAACATTGACAAAAGTTCTCAATGCTTACGAAATTTCATCAAAAAAGGACATTCATAGAACTCATGAAAAAAAATCAATACTCCAAAATGTTATCGAAAATAACACTATTGGAGCATCACTTTTTTATCTATGGCTTCCACTATTGTTATTTTGTGGTGAAATTTTGGGAGCGCTAAGAACTTTTATCAATGTTTGCACCCAAAAAAATATATCAGAATTTTCTAAAAACAAAATTGAAACTTTTTTGAAGGTGTTGTTTGCTCTAGCTAATGCTCATTTGAGCTCGGGGCTCAGAAACACCACGTCCTACTCCGGTCTCCATTTCTAGTCCCCGGCCGGCTGTGACAAGTATAGTAGACTTGTACTGTATACACCACTAAAAACAACTTGTATGTAATGTATGTAGCTATCTAACACCAAGAAATTAACAATCATCAATTTTGTCTCGACTGTCTCCATCCTCCTCATCTTCAATCTCAGACTCAACCATGGAAGCAAAACGAAACAGTAAAGGAGATAGTATATCTTCATCCGGATTGTATTAGGTCCCTATTTACATATCCCGGGGGCAGCTCTTAGCGGGATCCGGCGGTGCTCCTGGTGCGCGTGTGCCATGTGGCTGGAACTCTTAGCGGGATCCGGCGGTGCTCCTGGTGCGCGTGTGCCATATGGCATCCAGCCACATGGCAGCGGACCTCGGTGAAGGCTGGTGGAGCGCGGCTGCTGCTGCTCGGTGGTGCATCGGGTGGGGCCGTGTCTGGCGTGGTTGGCAGGATGGACACTGGCCGGGGTGATTGCATGCGTGGCGTTCCTCGGTCCGGCAAGCGCATGATCTGCCCTCTTGCGGTGCTCGGGGATGGGTCATCCGGTCATGCTCGGGCGGCCTGTGTTGGTCCAGACCGCGTCGTCAAGTACTTTTCGACGACACGCGACGAACGACGACGAACCCATTCCTGTCGATGCAATCGCGACGAAGTCTCTTTACGCCGGCTGCACCACACCACAGAAAGCTGGCTCGCTCACGTACACGTACTTGAACACAAGCAGGCAAGCAAGGAGGTGGATGGATTTTGCTTGATCGAGTCGACTAGCTGGACACACGAACGCACGCGTACTCGTTGGATTGATGGCCGCAGGTACGTATCATACCTGTTCTTTTCCTTTATTGCTTTCAATCTTACTCACGGTCTGGATACAAGGTACAGGGGTAGGCTACATATATATAGGAGAAAATAGCCCAAGAGCTAACCTAGTCGGCCTTGAATATGTGCACTACTCGGACACATATTACAAAGACGTGTTTAACTCCAACAATCACCCCCCTAAACACGATGTCCTCACTTTACAGCTTGGACGCCGATCCTCCTCCGCATCTCCGTGAACTTCTGTCGTCCCAAAGACTTGGTCAGGATATCTGCAAGCTAGTCGTCGGCGCAAACATAGTTGACTTCAATCTGGCCTTCTTCCACGCACTGTCGTATGTAGTGATACCTTATATCGATGTGCTTGGTCCTGTCATGATGCACTGGATACTTACACAGGGCAATCGCAGACTTGTTATCAACATTGAGCACCATTCTTTCTGGTTCCTTATCCGTGAGGTCACCGAGTAGCCTTTCTAGCCATACACCTTGACCCGCCGTGGTTGCAGCTGCTATATACTCCGCTTCACAAGATGATAATGCAACCACCTTTGCTTTTGTGATAGCCAAGTCACTATGCTCCTGCCCAAGAAATATGCTAGACCCGAGGTACTTTTACGGTCGTCCACATCTCCTGCCAGGTCGCTATCACTATAGCCAAGTAGTTCCACCACCTCCTTCTTCTCCTCTCTCAAATAGACACAACCGAAGTTTGTTGTCCCTTTGATGTACCTGAGTATATGTTTGACAGCTGCCCAATGTTCAGTCGTGGGCGCTTCCATGAAGCGACTCCCGGGGATATGAACTTCAATCCTGTAGCGAGCGTCCTGAGGAAAAGATATGATCGCATACCCAGTGATGGTCGGCAAAGCAATCTTCACATCCTTGACTATCTGGATCAGCTCCTTGCCAAAAGGCATGGTGGCATCTGGCTGGCAGAACTCCGTGAAGCGAACGGGGGTGAAGGTGGCCATCTAGAAAGTTGAAACCAACGGAGAGGAAAATCAGGAATGAGCAGAGGGGGAAAATATAAGTATTTGTAAAACAAAGGAAAGAGAATGATCCTAAGGCTTTTCCAGTCCTAGAGGTTACGTCCTACGGTCAGTGCGTGCTTTGATACCATCTCTGTAGCGACCCGACCTGAAAGGTCAAGTCTCCGGTGTTTCCGTACCATCCCAAGATCATGCTGGTACACACACGGTACATCAATGTATACATCAAAGGGAAATCACACAGCATTTTATTAACGAAATCTCATATCGAGTCCTTCATTACAATGATCATTACAATAAAGTGGCCGAAGACCAACTCATGAGATTAACTAAGTCTTGCGGAAGCGTCATGGTAGATGAGTCCATCTGACTCCAAAGGGCATCTTGCCAAGCGTAGAGCGTGTCCTCACTCCTGGTCGGAATAGTACTCTGCAACATGATACGTTGCAGCCGTGTAGGTCAGCATATGGAATATGCCGGCAAAGTCACAAGAGAGGGGGTGAAAATAATCAGCTAGTCTACATGCATATATGGCAAGTGGTGTGGTAAGTTTTTGCGTAAAGCCAAGTTTTTCCTACATCAAGAGAGGGGCTAAGCAAAAATGTTACTAAGTTGGTTGATTAATGAGATGGTTCCGCCAACCAATTCTCATACCCAAATTATTAATACCCACATCATCATATTACTTTGTGTTGAGAATTCCGGAAGTTTCAGTTCCTTTGGCTCAAGTTGTCCATAACCGTGGACACGGCTAATCGATTAGGTTGAGTACTCTGCAGAGCTTTGCACACGTTCCCCACAAGATTTGATCGCCTCCGTTGGATTCCTTGCACTTCAGGATGTTTGAGGAACGGATGACCAAAACATGGTCTTCTAAGGGGTCCCACTGAGACTCTGACGGTGCCCATCCTTTCCTACCATTCTTCTACATCTCGTAGCATCGCCTGTCCAGTGTCGCCACAATATCCAACCAAGCCAGAGCCCATAATGGCTTGTGGCTGTGCAGGTAAGCCTTGGGTCTTGAAGCATCCTTCCATCCCTTCGTGCCTGGGTGGACCTTTCCGCGTGAATACTGGCACATCTCCAGCATCACCTAGGCTAACCACTGGTTTCTCCAGGGCGCCGTTCCAACCATCATCCACCCAGAGGTATGTTGAAAACTTGAAGTCTTGAAGTCTTGATCATCATAGCAGGTCTTGGAATTATTATCTCACAACTCTCATGAATCACACAACCAACCCCGTCTACTAATAGCATAGCAAAAGTAAATCAACGTTTCCCGGGCCAATGTTATCAAAGGGTTGTGGAGGTACCTACCACATGATACTACTTCAATGTAACCAAGTTTCCAACTAACCTATCTTGCATGCAATGGGGAGATGGTAGAACTAATGCATATAAAACATGGGTAAAACATGATCAAGGTGACTTGCCTGATTGCTGATCTTCGTACGTGAGTGACTCTAGGTAACAAGCTTCGCACTCTGGATAATCTAACGAAGCAAACAAGCACTCAATAAGCATACAAAAATAATGTAGCTAACACACACATCAACAAGGAACTAGAAAACATTCAAGACAAAATAAATGCACAAATCATAATTAAGAAAACACACAAGTTTGTTTTCTAAAGGATGATGGGAAGAATCACTACTAACATAACAAAACTATTTAGATTAACAAAACAATGGTTGAAAACAATTAAACAATAGATATTTTTTTACAAATAAACAGAATAAAATCAATTTAAAGTTTTGTAAGAAAAACTTTAGTAAAGTTTATAAAAGTTTGGTTAAACACTATTTGATGAGATAGCTATAGTTTTACTAACAAAAGAACAAAACTAACTTATTATATATTACTAAGACATTATCTTAACATAATGGAAATTAGTAAAACTTTTCTAGAAAACAGAATTAAGTTATATAAAACTTGTTGAAAATAAAACTATTACTAACTAGTGGTTTTAATCAAATTAATCCTATTTGAAAATGGGTTGAGATTCCTATAACAATTAAGAAATACTAAGAAAATTTATCTTTTATTATCAGTAAGTAAAACACTAAATGGTTAACTAACATAACCAATTAAACAAATAAAACTAAATTCCAATTTGAACTAACTAAAACTAAGTTAAATAAACTATACTAACTAATAGGCAGAATCTGGTTTTAGCTAAAACACTAATCAAATTCATCCTAAAAATTCTGAAACTAAGCATAATGGTACTCCTAACTAATACCAATCAGTAGCAAAAAGATTCATGTCAAAATCTATTTTCAAACTCTAGTTATTCAGATTTGAATGTTTTAAGAAAATCTGATTCAATTCAAATTTTATAGTTCAAATTGGAAATATAAAAGTACAGGGTGAAACTACATGAAAAATGTGAGCTATTGCAAAAAGAATCAACTCAAAACACTAAGTAGATTAAAAGATATAGCTAAAACAAATCTCTAAAACATTCTGTTAATTTAAAACTAAACCGAAAAAAGAAAAGACTACCGGACGGTCGGGGGGTGACGTGGCAATATCCTATTGGCTAGCCAGCGTGGGCGTTAGATGGTTGCGGGCGTTCGACCAAGGCCAAGAAAAAAAATGGTTCGCCATTTTAATGTTCTAATCCGAGCCGTTGGATTAGGATCGGAGGGAGGGGAGCGTCCGGTGACATACCGGAGGGGAGAGGTGACGTTCCGGCGATGGAGGCGGCGGCCGGAGGTCGTGGTCATCAACGAAGGTGGCTCCAGTGGTCGAGGGAGGCAGCAAAGGGGCTCGGGCGACAGCGGCGGCCCTCCGGAGTCGAACGGAGGCGTTGGGGGGGGACGAGGACGACCGAGGTGGTGGATACGACGTAGGGGAGATCCGGTGGTGGCGCAACTCCGGCGAGGAATCGACAGCGGTTTGGCGACGTAGAGAGAGGGGACAGGGAGGGAAATGGATGCGGGGAGGGGGCTCGCTTAAATAGGGCAGAGGGGGCGTCGGGGAAAGGAAGGGGAGGAGATCCCGCGGCGAGGGATCTCGCCGGCGACGGCGCGCATGCGAGGTTAGGGGTGACCGTTGCGGGGGTTTCGGGTGGAGTGGGGCCCATGGTCAGAGAGAGTGAGGGTGTCGGTGGAGCTGTCGGTTGGCCGAAATCAGAGGAATTCGGCATTTAAGAGAGGTGGGCCGGCCCGAATAAAGTTTAATTCCTTTCCCTTTTAATAAAACAGTGTCATAAAAGGCTTTTATTGCAATTAATATGTTTCCAAAAATAGGAGTAGCATATATCAAAATTATCAGAATAAAATATGTCATTTAATGAACATTTTTATTCTGACATTTGAATACTTTGAAAAAAATATTTTTTTCAGAATTGACCTATTTGTTTTAAATCTCTTTTTGCAAATATTTTCAAAATAACCCCTGGTTTTTATTGTTCAAATAAATCACCAATTTGGTCCTGGTGTGGAGTGTCATCTTCCTCCTCTCTTATTTGAACTTTTTACCAAGATTTCAAATAGGTGAAAGCAATAATGGGGAAAATGAAAAGGGCTTTCAGAACGTTAAAAGGGGCATTTCAACAATTCCACACATTCAAGAAATGATGATGATAGATGCATAGCTATATTCATAACATTCCAAAATGGAATTTTGGGATGTTACAAACCTACCCACCTTAAGATGAATCTCGCCCTCGAGATTCGGGTTGGCTAGAAAATAGGTGCGGGTGGTCTCTAAGAAGATCTTCTTCGCGTTCCCAGGTGGCTTCTTCCTCGGTGTGGTGACTCCACAGAACCTTACAGAACTTGATGATCTTGTTGCGGGTAACTCTGTTGGATGTCTCGAGGATCTTGATAGGCTTCTCCTCGTAAGTCGGATCACTGTCAAGTTGTATGGCCTCTAGGGGCACGGTGTCTCTCAAAGGGATATCAGCCATCTCAGCATGGCATTTCTTCAGCTGGGACACATGGAACACATCATGAACTCTGGACAATCCTTCCGGCAATTCTAGCTTGTATGCAACTTCGCCTCTACGTTCAAGAATTTTGTAGGGGCCTATGAACCTGGGTGCTAACTTTCCTTTAGCACCAAACCTCTTGATTCCTCAAAGTGGGGACACACGAAGATATGCTCGGTCTCCCACTTCATACGTCACTTCCTTGCGTTTGCTGTCAGCATAACTCTTCTGTAGAGATTGAGCTATCTTGAGTCTGTCACGAATCACCTTGACTTTATCTTCGGAATCTCGAATAAGGTCGGGACCAAAAAGTTTTCGGTCTCCAACACCATCCCACGTCAGTGGTGTTCTGCACCTCCTTCCGTATAAAGCTTCGAAAGGGGCCATCTTCATACTGGTCTGATAACTGTTGTTGTATGAGAATTCTGCGTAAGGTAAATTATCATCCCAACTAGACCCATAGTCTAGTGCACAACTCTCAACATGTCTTCCAGAATCTGATTGACTCTCTCAGTCTGGCCGTCTGTCTGCGGATGGAAGGCCGTACTGAATTCCAGCCTTGTACCCAAAGTTTCATGTAGCTGATGCCAAAACTTTGAGGTAAATTGTGTTCCTCTATCTGACACGATACTCCTCGGAACTCCATGCAGACACACGATCCTGGCCATGTATATCTTGGCTAACTTAGCACTGGTATAGGTGGTTTTCACTGGAATGAAATGAGCTACCTTGGTCAAGTGATCAACCACTACCCAGATGGAATCAAAACCTGAACGGGTCCTGGGCAATCCAGTGATGAAATCCATACCAAGCTTTTCCCATTTCCACTCGGGTATCAGCAAAGGTTGGAGTAACCCTGCTGGTTTCTGATGTTCCGCCTTTACTCGCTGACAAACATCACATATTGCAACGTGTTCCGCAATATCCTTCTTCATACCTGTCCACCAATAACTCTCTTTCAAGTCCAGATACATCTTAGTATTGCCTGGGTGTATCGAGTAAGGTGAATCGTGGGCTTCCTGAAGTGTCAACTTCCTGAGCTCTGGGTCATTGGGCACATAGATGCGGTTCTCAAACCACAGAGTTCCTTGTTCATCCTCACGAAAACCTTTAGCTTTACCATCTTTCATCCTTTGCTTAATCTCAGTTGTTTCCTTGTCCGTCTTCTGAGTTTCACGAATTCTTTCGGTCAAGGTGGACTGAATTTCCAGTGTGGCAACATATCCTCTTGGGACTATCTCTAGCCTGAGCTCTCTGAGATCATCGGCTAACTCTTGGGGTAATCCTCCCGCTGTGAGTGTGTTTACATAAGTTTTTCGACTCAAAGCATCGGCTACAACATTTGCCTTACCTGGATGGTAGTGTAATCTCATGTCATAGTCCTTGATTAACTCTAACCATCTCCTCTGTCTGAGGTTCAACTCTTTCTGCATGAAGATATACTTTAAGCTCTTATGATCAGTGTAAACATCACAACTATTTCCGACAAGGAAATGTCTCCAGGTCTTGAGTGCGTGCACTACGGCTGCTAACTCCAAGTCATGGGTGGCATAATTCAACTCATGAGGTCGTAGTTGTCTGGAAGCATAGGCTACAACCTTTCCATCTTGCATAAGCACTTCTCCAAGTCCTTGACATGAGGCATCACAGTAAACCTGGAAGTCCTTCCGAATATTGGGCAAGATCAACACTGGGGCTGTGACCAAACGTTTCTTTAACTCCTGGAAACTGGCTTCACATTCCTCGGTCCAAACATACTTGGATTCTTTCTTCAACAACTCTGCCATGGGCTTGGCAATCTTTGAGAAGTTCTCAATGAACCTCCGGTAATATCCGGCAAGTCCGAGGAAACTCCGGATCTCCTTAACTGAGGTGGGTGACTTCCACTCAGTGACGGCTTCAACCTTAGCGGGGTCCACTGTTATTCCATCTCCGGAAATAACATGTCCAAGGAATCCGACTTCCGTCAGCCAAAATTCACATTTGCTGAACTTGGCATATAGCTGATGCTCTCTCAGCTTCTCCAGAACTAAACGCAAATGTTCCTTGTGTTCTTCCTCGTTCTTGGAGAATATCAGAATGTCGTCAATGAACACCACGACAAATTTGTCCAAGTATTCCATGAAGATTTTGTTCATCAAACTCATGAAGTAAGCAGGAGCATTGGTTAAGCCAAAAGACATGACAGTATACTCATACAAGCCATACCTTGTGGTGAAAGCTGTTTTGGGTATATCCTGTTCACGAATTTTCAACTGGCGATACCCTGATCGAAGATCGATCTTGGAGAATATTTTGGCTCCTACGAGCTGATCAAACAAGTCATTAATCATTGGCAGAGGGTACTTGTTCTTGATAGTCACCTCGTTCAAGGCACGATAATCGACTACCATTCTCAAGGTTTTATCCTTCTTTTCCACCAAAAGTACTGGGGCTCCCCAAGGTGAAGAACTTGGGCGAATATACCCCTTGTCCAATAACTCCTTGATTTGCTTCTTGATTTCCAGTAGATCATTTGCGGGCATCCGATAGGGTCTCTTGGAAATTGGAGCTGTTCCTGGTAGTAACTCAATCAGAAACTCAATTTCCCTATCTGGTGGCATGCCTGGTAATTCTTTCGGGAATACATCCGGAAAATCTTTTACCACCGGTACTTCCTCCTGAACAACTCCCGTGAGAGAATTTAACCGAGCACTCATCCGTGTGCGTCGGGATACATACTTAATCCTCTTGTTCTCCGGGGTGGTGAGCAAGATAGACTTGCTGGGACAGTCAAGATTTCCTTCATACTTGGTCATCCAATCCATGCCTAGGATTACATCCAATCCTTGTGACTCTAAGACGATGAGGTCGGTGGGAAAAACATGTTTTCCTATATGGAGTTTCAAGGCATGGCATCCTATCCCTGCCATCATCATACCTCATGGGGAACTGACCTTAAAGGGCTGACTAAGGGTTTTGGTGGGCAAACCATATTTTTCCACAACTACCCTTGATATGAAAGAATGAGTTGCACCGGAATCAAAAAGTACTGTAACTGGACGTGAATGCAATAAAAACTTACCAACCACAGTCTCGGGTTGATCATAGACTTCTTCCACGTCGAGGTGGTTCACCTGGGCACGAGGAAACGGATTTGGCTTCTTAGCTGCGGAGTTGCCGCTTCCATTTCCCTGCTTGCTCTGGGGACACTCAGTAGCATAGTGCCCTGTCTTCTGGCACTTGAAACAGGTGATGTGACTCAGATCCTTCGGAGCGTGACGGTGCTGGTTGTTGTTCCCATTGCCATTCTCATTCTTGAAGTTGCCATGGTTGGGACGGGTATTCCCATTTCCTCCATGGTTGTGCATGGCATGAGTGTGCTTCCCAAACTTACCGGTTCCTGATCCGGCATTCCCTGAGTATGAGGAGTAACGAAGCTTCTGATGAGCTTTAGAATTGAACTTCCCCAGAGTGTACTTTCGCTTGTGGTTCTCAATCTGCTGCTATTTACCCTCCAAGATGAGGGCCTTGTCCACCAGCTCTTGGTAGTTGTTGAAGGTAGCCACTACCAGCTGTATGCTCAACTCATCGTTGAGTCCTTCCAGAAACTTTTCTTGCTTGGCCGCATCGTCGGGCACATCTCCGGGTGCATAACAAGCCAACATGCTGAACTCTTCCACATATTGGGCCACGGAGCGATTACCCTGGCGCAAGTTGCGAAACTCGCGCTTCTTCAGACTCATGGCTCCAGCTGAGACATGAGCGGTGCGGAAAGCAAGTTTGAACTGCTCCCAAGTCACACCTGCAATAGGATAAGTGGTGGTGTAGTTCTCCCACCATGAAGCTGCTGGTCCTTCCAGTTGATGTGCGGCAAAGCGCACCTTCTCAGCGTCAGCGCATCCAGCGGTGACGAGTTCTCTCTCCATCTTACGGAGCCAGTCATCTGCCACAATAGGCTCAGTGCTGCTGGAGAAAGTTGGAGGGTTCAACCTCGGAAAACGGGTGAGGTTGTCAGCCTGAGGTGGATGGTGGTTGTTGTTGTTCTGGTTGTTGGTCTGATTCTGAATCAACAGCTGCATCAGTGCATTCTGCTGCTGGAGGAGTTGCGTGAGTTCCGACGGGAAGGTGGAGTCGGTCTCACGGCGTGGAGGCATCTTGCTGCTTTTAGAGGGATGAGAATTAGAATAGAACAAGGGTCTAGAAGAAATTCACTACCCATATGCAATGCAACAACATATCACACCAAACACTCATTCATTTATTCAATCAATGTCAAACATCGAGATACAAATCTCCATCAAACTAAACATCGACCTACGCTTTATCGTTGAAAATAAAAGATACATGGAGGGCATAACTAAAGTTTTCCTCAGAAGTACATGGCCGTGGGTCCTCCGGTGGTGCTCTCCTCATAATCTTCATCGTCGCTGATGAAGGGTGCCATATCTCCTTCGGGGTGTAGGTTTTCCCCCATGTCTAGCTGCTCCTCTAGAGTTGCGATGCGTGCATTCTGCTCATCGATCCTCTCTAGGAAGTCTTTCACTTCATGCTCATGTTCATAGTTGGCCTCCCGTAGATCAGCTTCAAGGTCCAGCTCACGGTTCATCAGATTCTTGATAGTCTTCGTGTCAGCACGCACATTAAGCTCTAGCGTCCTGACATGCGTCTCCAGGGTTTGGATATATGATATGGTGGAGTCTTCAGTGGGGTTGTGAGGATGTTGCCATGGGCATCTCTGCGGCAAACCATGCGGAGGTCTCGTGAAATGGGACCACCTCAGTATTCCTCCCGAATACGTCCGAGAGCACGGTGAATTGCCATGTCTCTCCCGAGAATCCAGCTGGGTGCCATAAACTTGAAGTCTATGGACTCAGTGATAAATCCAAAGGTCCTCCCGGGGATATGAACTTCAATCCTGTAGCGAGCGTCCTGAGGAAAAGATATGATCGCATACCCAGTGATGGTCGGCAAAGCAATCTTCACATCCTTGACTATCTGGATCAGCTCCTTGCCAAAAGGCATGGTGGCATCTGGCTGGCAGAACTCCGTGAAGCGAACGGGGGTGAAGGTGGCCATCTAGAAAGTTGAAACCAACGGAGAGGAAAATCAGGAATGAGCAGAGGGGGAAAATATAAGTATTTGTAAAACAAAGGAAAGAGAATGATCCTAAGGCTTTTCCAGTCCTAGAGGTTACGTCCTACGGTCAGTGTGTGCTTTGATACCATCTCTGTAGCGACCCGACCTGAAAGGTCAAGTCTCCGGTGTTTCCGTACCATCCCAAGATCATGCTGGTACACACACGGTACATCAATGTATACATCAAAGGGAAATCACACAGCATTTTATTAACGAAATCTCATATCGAGTCCTTCATTACAATGATCATTACAATAAAGTGGCCGAAGACCAACTCATGAGATTAACTAAGTCTTGCGGAAGCGTCATGGTAGATGAGTCCATCTGACTCCAAAGGGCATCTCGCCAAGCGTAGAGCGTGTCCTCACTCCTGGTCGGAATAGTACTCTGCAACATGATACGTTGCAGCCGTGTAGGTCAGCATATGGAATATGCCGGCAAAGTCACAAGAGAGGGGGTGAAAATAATCAGCTAGTCTACATGCATATATGGCAAGTGGTGTGGTAAGTTTTTGCGTAAAGCCAAGTTTTTCCTACATCAAGAGAGGGGCTAAGCAAAAATGTTACTAAGTTGGTTGATTAATGAGATGGTTCCGCCAACCAATTCTCATACCCAAATTATTAATACCCACATCATCATATTACTTTGTGTTGAGAATTCCGGAAGTTTCAGTTCCTTTGGCTCAAGTTGTCCATAACCGTGGACACGGCTAATCGATTAGGTTGAGTACTCTGCAGAGCTTTGCACACGTTCCCCACAAGATTTGATCGCCTCCGTTGGATTCCTCGCACTTCAGGGTGTTTGAGGAACGGATGACCAAAACATGGTCTTCTAAGGGGTCCCACTGAGACTCTGACGGTGCCCATCCTTTCCTACCATTCTTCTACATCTCGTAGCATCGCCTGTCCAGTGTCGCCACAATATCCAACCAAGCCAGAGCCCATAATGGCTTGTGGCTGTGCAGGTAAGCCTTGGGTCTTGAAGCATCCTTCCATCCCTTCGTGCCTGGGTGGACCTTTCCGCGTGAATACTGGCACATCTCCAGCATCACCTAGGCTAACCACTGGTTTCTCCAGGGCGCCGTTCCAACCATCATCCACCCAGAGGTATGTTGAAAACTTGAAGTCTTGAAGTCTTGATCATCATAGCAGGTCTTGGAATTATTATCTCACAACTCTCATGAATCACACAACCAACCCCGTCTACTAATAGCATAGCAAAAGTAAATCAACGTTTCCCGGGCCAATGTTATCAAAGGGTTGTGGAGGTACCTACCACATGATACTACTTCAATGTAACCAAGTTTCCAACTAACCTATCTTGCATGCAATGGGGAGATGGTAGAACTAATGCATATAAAACATGGGTAAAACATGATCAAGGTGACTTGCCTGATTGCTGATCTTCGTACGTGAGTGACTCTAGGTAACAAGCTTCGCACTCCGGATAATCTAACGAAGCAAACAAGCACTCAATAAGCATACAAAAATAATGTAGCTAACACACACATCAACAAGGAACTAGTAAACATTCAAGACAAAACAAATGCACAAATCATAATTAAGAAAACACACAAGTTTGTTTTCTAAAGGATGATGGGAAGAATCACTACTAACATAACAAAACTATTTAGATTAACAAAACAATGGTTGAAAACAATTAAACAATAGATATTTTTTTACAAATAAACAGAATAAAATCAATTTGAAGTTTTGTAATAAAAACTTTAGTAAAGTTTATAAAAGTTTGGTTAAACACTATTTGATGAGATAGCTATAGTTTTACTAACAAAAGAACAAAACTAACTTATTATATATTACTAAGACATTATCTTAACAGAATGGAAATTAGTAAAACTTTTCTAGAAAACAGAATTAAGTTATATAAAACTTGTTGAAAATAAAACTATTACTAACTAGTGGTTTTAATCAAATTAATCCTATTTGAAAATGGGTTGAGATTCCTATAACAATTAAGAAATACTAAGAAAATTTATCTTTTATTATCAGTAAGTAAAACACTAAATGGTTAACTAACATAGTTCAAATTTTATAGTTCAAATTGGAAATTGAAAAGTACAAGGTGAAACTACATGAACAATTTGAGCTATTGCAAAAGGAATCAACTCAAAACACTAAGTAGATTAAAAGATATAGGTAAAACAAATTTCTAAAATATTCTGTTAATTTAAAACTAAACCGAAAAAAGAAAAGACTACCGGACGGTCGGGGGGTGACGTGGCAATATCCTATTGGCTAGCCAGCGTGGTCGTTAGATGGTTGCGGGCGGTCGACCGAGGCGAAGAAAAAAAACGGTTTGCCATTTTAATGTTCTAATCCGAGCCGTTGGATTAGGATCGGAGGGAGGGGAGCGTCCGGTGACATACCGGAGGGGAGAGGTGATGTTCCGGCGATGGAGGCGGCGGCCGGAGGTTGTGGTCGTCGACGGAGGTGGCTCCAGTGGTCGAGGGAGGCAGCAAAGGGGCTCGGGCGACAGCGGCGGCCCTCCGGAGTCGAACGGAGGCGTCGGGGGGGACGAGGACGACCGAGGCGGTGGCTACGACGTAGGGGAGATCCGGTGGTGGCGCAACTCCGGCGAGGAATCGACGGCGGTCTGGCGACGTAGAGAGAGGGGATGGGGTGGGAAATGGATGCGGGGAGGGGGCTCGCTTAAATAGGCCAGAGGGGGCGTCGGGGAAAGGAAGGGGAGGAGATCCCGCGGCGAGGGATCTCGCCGGCGACGGCGCGCATGCGAGGTTAGGGGTGACCGTTGCGGGGGTTTCGGGTGGAGTGGGCCCATGGTTAGAGAGAGTGAGGGTGTCGGTGGAGCTGTCGGTTGGCCGAAATCAGAGGAATTCGGCATTTAAGAGAGGTGGGCCGGCCCGAATAAAGTTTAATTCCTTTCCCTTTTAATAAAACAGTGTCATAAAAGGCTTTTATTGCAACTAATATTGTTCCAAAAATAGGAGTAGCATATATCAAAATTATCAGAATAAAATATGTCATTTAATGAACATTTTTATTCTGACATTTGAATATTTGAAAAAAATATTTTTTTCACAATTGACCTATTTGTTTTAAATCTCTTTTTGCAAATATTTTCAAAATAACCCCTGGATTTTATTGTTCAAATAAATCACCAATTTGGTCCTGGTGTGGAGTGTCATCTTCCTCCTCTCTTATTTGAACTTTTTACCAAGATTTCAAATAGGTGAAAGCAATAATGGGGAAAATGAAAAGGGCTTTCAGAACGTTAAAAGGGGCATTTCAACAATTCCACACATTCAAGAAATGATGATGATAGATGCATAGCTATATTCATAACATTCCAAAATGGAATTTTGGGATGTTACAGATGCCCACTAAGAGACGATCCTTGCCTTTACCTCGCTTGTACATAGCATGCTCGAGTGGACTTTTCTCAAAACCAAGAGAAATCAATGTACGGTCAAGCTTGATGTTCCATGCCCGAGGAGCTTGATGTAGCCCGTACAATGCCTTGTGTAGCTTCAAGACCTTGTGTTCTTCTCCTTCTTTGATGTATCCCGGTGGTTGCTTCACGTATACTTCTTCTTCCAACTCCCCGTTCAAAAACGCAGATTTTACATCCATGTGATGTAGCCTCCAAGATTCTTGAGCCGCGAGAGCTATAACTAGCCTCACCGATTCCATCCTTGTGACTGGAGCAAACACTTCCTCGAAGTCCACACCTTGCTCTTGCACGAATCCTTTAGCTACGAGCCGAGCTTTATGCTTGACCAAGTTCTCATCGGCATCCTTCTTGACTTTGTACACCCACTTGAGCCCTATGGATTTGTAACCGTTGGGAAGATCTGCGAGCTCCCATACTTTGTTGTCTCGTATCGATCCCAACTCTTCATCCATAGCACGACGCCAACACTCCTCAGTATTTGCTTTTTCAAATTTCGTCGGTTCTTCGATGCTAAGCAAACATTGTCGTCCTTTTCTTATAAACTTGACAGGATTAATAGTACGAAGTGCTTCCTCCGGATATAAATCCATCACTTGTCGAAGACGGACTGGTGTCGGCGGACGTTCCCTTGTCTCCTGTTCTGTCGAAGACGAGGAATTTTCATCTTGCGGAGTTGCCAAACTCCTTTTTTCTGGCGATCCAGGCTCTCCTGTACTATGTACAGTTGCATGTTCACTGTGTGAATTAGCCAACGTTTGGGATCCTTCACGTGCATGGTTTTGGATCTTCTGGAGTGCATGTTACGTGCTCTCGTGGAGTATGAGCAAAGGTTGTACCCTCTGGCACTTTTGTTGCTAGGCCGTCCTCTGGTGTTATCTCCGGTTGATTATCTGCACGCTCATATTCGTTGTAAACAACATGAAAAATGTCATCGGAAATCGGGTATACCGGTTCGGAGGAGTTCCAATTCCATGACCTTGATTCTTCAAAGACCACATCACGCGTCACAATCACCTTTTTGGTCGAGGGGTTGCACGCATGGTAAGCCTTCGTGCCCGCTTCATAGCCAACCAATATCATTGGAGTACTCCGATCCGCCAACTTGCTTGTATGCCCGACCACCGTCTTCACATGCGCCACACACCCGAACGTGCGAAGATGATCAACCGTGGGCTTGTGTCCGTACCATGCTTCGTACGGGGTCATCCCATCCACACTCTTGGTTGGAGCCCGGTTCAACAGATAAACGGCCGTATTGACCGCCTCACCCCAAAACTTGCCTGGCATCCCTTTGCTCTTCATCATGCTTCGTGCCATCGCCACCACGGTTTGATTCCTCCGCTCCACAACACCGTTCTGCTGTGGTGAATATGGCGCCGTAAGATACCGCTTGATCCCATGTGCTTCGCAAAATTCCGTGAATTCACGAGACTTGAACTCACCCCCCCCCCCCCGATCGGTGCGGAGGGCCTTCAGCTTGGCTTCGGATTCTACCTCGGCCTCCATCTTTACTTTCCTGAAGGCTTGCAAAGCTTGGTCCTTTGTCTTCAACAGCACAATCCACATGTATCTGCTGAAGTCGTCGACGATGAGCAAGAAGTATTTGTTCCCGACTGATGTAGCCGGTGTAATGGGTCCGCACAAGTCTCCATGGACCAACTCAAGAGCTTTACTTGCTCTAAAGTTTCCCTCTCTCGGGAACGAGGCCCGCCTTTGTTTCCCAACAAGGCAACCGTCGCACACCTGCTCAACATGATCGATGCACGGTAGACCACGTACCATCTCCTTTTGTCCAAGTTGCCGAAGAGCCTGGAAATTTAGATGACCGTAGCGCGCGTGCCACTTCCATGCCGAGTCCTCCATGCTTGACAAGAGACATACTGGATCCACACGTTCCAAGTTGAGGATGTAGAGTCTGTTGGGCGACCTCTGCACCTTCATGATCAACATCCTCTGACGGTCATACCCCCATAGATAGCCATCTTCGAGCACAATCTTGCAACCACGCTCCTCGAGCTGGCCAAGGCTAATAATGTTGCTCTTTAGCTTGGGAATATAGTACACATCCGTGAGTACCTTGTGACCGCCGTTCTTCAGCTCAAACAGGACAGTGCCTCGTCCTGTGATGTCAACGGTCCGCCCGTCACCGAATCGAACCGTGCCTCCAACCGAGAGATTTAGCTCAGAAAACTGGTCCTTGTCACCGGTCATGTGGTTGCTTGCTCCTGTGTCAAGGTACCACACATGCCTTGCCGTGTTCATCCTCTTCTTGTCATGAAGGTAAACCTTCTCTTCGTCGAGCGTGACGACCTCGATATCCGGCGCCTTCGGAGCTGGACCGTCCTCGTCCATAAGCTCGCATACTTCGACCATGAGCATCATATCGCTATCATCGCCTTCCTTGGCCATGAGAGCTCTCTCCGTCAGTGGATTCTTGCAATCAGACTTGAAGTGACCGAGGATTCCACAATTGTGACACCTTACCTTTTTTTATGTCAAATTTTCTCCTTGGTTTTCTAGCCTTTTCTTCCTGTCTAGCGAGGTCCTTTTTCACCGGGCCTTGCTTCTCCTTTGCTTTACTGCCGCTCGTGGATCCACCTTGCTTTCCTTTCGACACGGCCATCCATTGCGACATTGTAAGCATGAGATGCTCACTCTCCTTCGAATCGACGAAGCTGAGACAAATTCTCTCGTCGTGGGCCTTGAACCTTCCGACGAGATCCTCGACCGTGAGAGTCTTTAGGTCGAGACATTGTTCGATCGACGTGACGATCTGGATGTAGCGTGCCGGCGCGGCGCGCAAAAATCGTCGGACGATCGCAACTTCTTCTAGGGTTGAACCATAGCCGCGTATGCCGTTGACGAGGGTCTTGAGACGTGCGGCAAACTGATCAACCGTCTCACTTTCCTCCATCTTCAGGCACTCGTAGCTTCTCATCAGGGACTGAAGGTGTGCTTCCTTGACACGGTCATGACCCTGGTGCAGGATCTTGATGGTCTCACATGCCTCCTTCGCCGATTTCTTTCCGACGAGGTGTTGCAGCACATCCTTCGGCATGGCGGAGTAGATCGCCGTTAACGCCCGACGATCCGTCCGATACTTCGCCGCGCCCTTCGCGTACTCTACGCCGCCATCCTCGACAGCTTCCCAGAGCTCAGCGCCCTCCATCGCGACCTCCATGTTCATCGCCCATAGTGCGTAGTCCTCTCGATCCAACCGGGGAAATTGCGACACTCCCACCATCGGCATCGGTGCTCCGGCTCCCGCTCCCGCCACAACGATCTCCTTGCTCGGGTTCGACATGATCCTTCGATTGCTTTCCGAAAATCACGCCAATAAACCAAGCTCTAGAGACCAATTGTTGGCCCAGACCGCGTCGTCAAGTACTTTCCGACGACACACGACGAACGACGATGAACCCGCTCCTGTCGATGCAATCGTGACGAAGTCTCTTTACGCCGGCTGCACCACACCACAGAAAGCTGACTCACTCACGCACACGTACTTGAACACAAGCAGGCAAGCAAGGAGGTGGATGGATTTTGCTTGATCGAGTCGACTAGCTGGACACACACAGGAACGCACGCGTACTCGCTGGATTGATGGCCGCAGGTACGTATCGTACCTGTTCTTTTTCTTTATTGCTTTCAATCTTACTCACTGTCTGGATACAAGGTACAGGGGTAGGCTACATATATATAGGAGAAAATAGCCCAAGAGCTAACCTAGTCGGCCTTGAATACGTGCACTACTCGGACACATATTACAAAGACGTGTTTAACTCCAACAGCCTGACACCTTCACGCTGGTGCGCTGGGCAAGATGACCTTGGTCATGGAGGTTGCTGCGTATGTGAGAGCATGAGGGCAACTAGGGGAAATCCTATCTCGGGTTGCAGTCATGACCAGTGACGACGATGCATATCGGCGCCATAATCCTTGTCGAAGGTGTCTCTGCAATGCTTCTCTCCTCTTGTGATCTTTGCTCCGGGGGAAACCCTTGCCCCCTTCTTGGACAGTCAATGCATGGCCGGGTGGCGTTCATCCTTCCATTACATACAATGATCAGTAATAAAAAGAGAAAAACCTCGTTTTGCAAACCTGGTTGATGAAGCTTGCCCAAAGAAAAAGCTCATCTTCGATTGATCTTCCTCCTGATCATCTCTGGTGCCGAGGAAGAGAGGGGGGTTGGGGACGAGAGACGAGGGCAATGAGTGGAAGCGAGGCAGTAGGCATTAGGGGAGCGAGAGGGGCATATGTCCCCCGGCCCCTACCCCTCCCACCAAAAACCTAAACCAGCTAGGGCTTCAAAAAAGGATAAATCAATATATTTCCTACTGATCAATCAGGTTCATCAACCCAAGGGTTTCTTTCCATATGGGATCGCATTGCTTTCTGATTTCTAACTAGCTAGTGCACGATTTCATTCGATCCAAAGCAAAAGCAAGAAGACTTATTTTGTCCCTTCCATCTTTCATATGGGTAATATGGGAAATGGACGTGTTTTCTGTCGTTTCCTTTTTTTGTTGCAGTTCGGAGGCATGGATTCATGTTTGTGCCTGGGACTTTTAGTGGCTTCACACTACGGGTGGGCCAGTGCGTCTTCTCCAGCGCGTCCTGCATCATCATGATCAAGCCGATCGACATAGTGACCTACGTGTGGACCTACACTCATGTCAATCTATCTAGCTAGTCATGACTCATATACACGCATATGCCAACCAGTCTTCTTCCTCCGTGCGTTGCGTACGTATTGATCTTATTTTCGTGATGATGCTGCATACCCTCTGGAGTTTCGCCCTAGCAATCCACAAGCTCAATGTTCACGGGCAACAAAAAAAGTCTGGTTTGGGACACAACACAGCAAACCCCAAAAGAAAGCAACTAGCTAATCAGGCTCCGGGGGTGGAGGAGGTAACGGTGGCGCGAGGGAGATGGCGGTTGAGCGAAGTCCGGCGGTGAAGCGAAGTTCGGCGATGATGGTGTTGATGCCGTCCCGATGACACCGCTCGCTAAGCGGCCGCCAGAGCTGCAAGAATCCGCACATTTTGTAAATGGCGTCAGTCGTCAAAGCGCAGTCACATGTTCAATCACAAGCTTATTGCGCACATTTCAGAGTGTCCAAGCTATCGCACTAATCGCCACCCAAAGGGTGGGGCGAGTTCTACACGCCGAATCAATACTTTCCCGGAAGAGATCCGGGAGGTTGTCATGGGCCCCACTGCCTCCCACTGTCTCTCGAAGGCAGCTCCATAAGAAAATGGCAGCCGTACAGCGAAAGAAAATATGGTTAGTATCCCCAGGCACACCACACAGGGGGCAATTACCCTCCCCATGGCCATTGCGCTTGCACACTTCCATCCCGGATGGGAGGCGGCCCCGCACCCATTGCCAATGGAAGATTCGAATCTTCAGTGGTACTCTAATCTCCCAAAGGAGATTTAACTCCTGAGGCCCAGGGGTAGCCACCCGCGCCTGGTACAAGGACCTGGTGGAGAAGTGCCCATTGGGCTCTAAACGCCAAGACATGGCATCCGGCTCAAGGGACAGAGCATGCAGGGCAATGCATTCTAGCAGCTCCTCCCATTGGCCCCGCTTGTGGGGGCCGAACGTATGCCTAAAGGTCACGCGAGAAAGGTCGGCCAGAGCGGCTCCCACCGTGAGTTGGGGAGTGGCACAAAGCAGGAAGAGCGACTGGAACTGTTCCGTAAAGGGTCTAGTGCCTGACCAACGGTCGAGCCAGAATAGCGTGTTAAAACCCAAACCAATCGTGATCGAAGACCCAAGCCGTAGGACCGGCAACAGTTGAATAATCGTCTGTCAGAACTGGGAACCGCCCACCCGAGGTGCAAAGGCAAGTGGCTGGCCCCGAAGGTATTTAGAGCGGATGATGTGAAGCTAGAGGCCGCCATCTTCGGTCTCAATACGCCAAAGCCACTTAGAGAGGAGGGCGATGTTCATTCGTCTAGAAGAGATGATACAAAGCCCTCCCTGGTCTTTAGGCTTGCATATTTCCGACCACTTCACCATATGGTACTTCTGTTTATTTCCCTTACCTGCCCAGAAGAATTGGGACTGATATTTGGCGATTTCCTGATGCAGGGATTCGTGAAGACTATAGAATCCATCAGGAACATAAAAAGGCTAATCATAGAGGAATTGATAAGCACAACCCTCGCAGCCTTGGAGAGCCATCGGCCCTGCCAGGGCTCCACTCGATGTTGGACCTTGGATACCGTCGGTCGTAGGTCATTTTCCTGGATCCTACTATCACTGACCGGTAGCCCAAGGTAGGTTGTGGGGAAAGACCCCAACCGGCAATTTAGCCTGTTCGCAATGCCAAGGGCCTCCTCCTCCGAGTATCCCAAGACCATTACATCGCTCTTGGTGAAGTTAATGGTCAAGCCCGACATCTCCTGGAAGCATAATAGGAGGAACTTAAGGCTGGTGATATCTGCATCTGATCCTTCTACCATCAGGATCGTGTCGTCTGCGTACTGGAGCTGGGTCAAGCCACCTCCAGGGATGAAAGGGGAAACCCTATTTCGAGGGGTTTTGCCCTAGCCATAGTCTACCTGATCACTCTGTTGGCCGAGGAGGATGTTCACCGACCCTACATTGCCTTCCTTCTGATACTGGGTGACAGCGTCCCTACAATATCGACATCTTGCTCCCTTACGTGCTTGTTTCTTTCTCGAACCTATCTAGGCTAGTCATATGTGTGTGTGTGCGTGTCGTGCGTGTGCGTGTGTGTGCGTGTGTGTGTGTGTGCATGTATGCATAATGTATCCATGTGTAGGTTGTGGCTCTAGTTTCCTTGTCGGCGGCCTCTGCCTCGGGCTTTGTCATGGTCCTCTTCATCATGGACATTGAGTTATGCGTATCATTCCCCAACCTACCGTGTTGCGGATTCTAAGGCAACATCGTCCTCAGCTTTGTGGCGTGGTTCCTACAGACCACATCGGCCTTCTCCAACCTTTGCCTGATGGTGGAGGTAGCCACACAACACCCTCATCAATAGAAGCTCGTCTTCAATTGATCTTCCTCCTGCTTAGCTCGGATGACAAGGAGGAGTGGAGGGCCGGAGACAAGAGATGATGGAAGTGACTGGAAGCAAGGTAATAGCACTACCGGAACCGGCCCCAACACCGACAGCCAGACCCGGTCGACGTAGGACTGAATACCGTCGGCGTAGACCCGTCGGGATCGCGAGCGTCGGCATACCCGGGCATTTTCGTCGGCATAGGAAAACTGCCGGCGTAGGTCCCTATGCCGACCACCGGCCGTACGACCGTCGGCGTCCTTTTTCATGTGACGGCGGCTGACGGCGACGTCGGAGTTTGTCCACCAACCGGAAGCTGCCACGTGGCAGGGATACACCGACGGTTCCATAGGCGTCGCCCTGCCACGTGGCAGCTCCAGGTGCATCCGAAGGTAGGGCTATGCCAACGGTTACACAGTTGGCATAGGCCACGAGATACGCCGACGGTGTAACCATCGGCATAGACCTACCACGTGGCAGATCCTGGTGCATCCGAAGGCATGGCTACGTCGACGATCACACCGTGGGCATAGGCCACGAGATACGTCGACGGTGTGACCGTTGGCGTAGCCCTGCCATGTGGCAGCTTCTGGTGCATCCGAAGACAAGGCAACGCCGACGGTTACACCGTCGGCATAGGTACTATTTTT
Organism: Hordeum marinum; assembly: GCA_022496015.1. NCBI lineage: Eukaryota > Viridiplantae > Streptophyta > Magnoliopsida > Poales > Poaceae > Hordeum > Hordeum marinum. Next base: position 395,952,598 of record CM039676.1, on the reverse strand, counting down.
TGTTTTCATTTTATTTCTCGATAATATATAACACAAATTGATCACAAATACTAAACAACATACATATATCACAGATCCACATCATTATCACCACAATATAAGTATTATCACCACAATACAATTATTACCATCACAACATAAGTGAAATCAACACAACATACGTCGAAACAACACAACATAAGTCTGAACAATATAATATAAATGCATGAAAGATAATTCATGACCAGCACCACTCATAGGCTTCAGCGTTAGGAGGTCCACCACCAAGTTTGGTACCGCCAAGACCGCCAAAGCCAAGGTCGTCACTACTACCAGCACCGCTACCGCCAAGACTGTGACCGCCACCTCCTTGGTGGATCGGAGTGACCGGGCTCCATGACTCGGGAGTGATGCCATAATTGGCACCACCAACAACAAAGGATCGATCGGTTCCCTGCATGTTTGAAAAGATGTGTTATAAGATTTCGAGCACCCAACCTTGCCACCTTGCCCGCTGAATATATCGAGCTTGGGTTTATACTTGGTCTCTTCCGTATTGTATCGAGGCACCTTATTATGCAGGCTGGGAACGTGGTCTGGATAATACGATGTCCTGAGGTTTGACACCTCCTCAAGGATAACTGCCTCAGCTATGTAAGCTTCAATCTTAGCTTTGTTTCCACATTTCTTTTGGAGATGTTTGTTCTGTCTGTCAGGGCCGTACTGCTAACGATTCTACAAAGGGCCCCCAACAATACCTCTTTCGCGAGGTGTAAAATGAGATGTGTCATCAGAGTAAAGAACCGTGGCGGAAAGGTATTGTCTAGCTTGCATATCAACTCTGGTGCCTTCTTATGTCACCTCGGGACATACCTCTTTAGCACAGAGTGTGCAAAAGAAATGGCTTAGCTCCACAAGCACTCAGCAGACATGCTCAGGGACATAGCCTCGAACCATCACCGACATTAATTGCTCAATCTATACATGATAGTCATGACTCTTGATCCCATTGACTTTGCCCGTTGAAAGATTGACTCCATTACTTATATTCGATGCATAACCATTAGTGAACTTCACAATGTGTTTGAGCCAAATAAGTGCCTCCTTCTTTTTTGGTGGTTTAAGGACGAACTCAACCTCTCGCTTGAACCAGTTTCTTCGACCGCTTGTGGGAGGTTGCATGTTTAGACGTGGTCTATCACAATTTTTTTGTTGATCGGCTCTAGCTTGAACGTTATCCTTTGTCTTATCAAGAATGTTGAGGATCATGCTAAACAGGGACTCTGTGACATTCTTTTCGGTGTGCATCACATAGATGTTATAAGGAAGTTTGAGGTCCTTGAAATAGGGAAGCTTCGTGAAGGGGCTAATGTGAGTCCAGTTGTGCGTCTCACCATATCCCTCGAAGCGTTTGCCTTTGCCTTTCCCTGTGACTTCAGGCTAGAGAGTTTTTCATATATCTGTGTGTGTGGAGGTGCCAGGTCATTTCGTCCTTGCCTTTAGAGTGACGTCTGCCACATCTTGCACACGGGCCATGTGCGATCATTCTCATTGGACTACGAAATGTCTCCCTCAAAAACACATCGGTTTTGGCAATCCACTCTGATGTTACTCGATTCCCACGGGGGCCATGGGTAAAACCACTATACATCCACCGATTATCTGCCATCCTCTGCTTTATTGGGAGCCACACAAAAAAATTAAGATTTAATTTGAACTAATAACATCAAATATTTATTATCTACCGCGTTGACGGCAGTGAATCCACCTACATCTCTAATAGGTAGAGAGGGTCCTAATCCCAGCCAAGGATGTGTAGATACACGTCTCGGCAAATAGCCGAGAGAATGTGATCCGGAGAACAATGGGGAGGCGCCGCCAAAATCCTGTCTCGGAACGGGGTAGAGCATGAAGAACGTACCCAATCTACACATCCTCGGGCTGTCCGTGGAAAACGCTGGACAATCTGAAAGAGTTGCGGTGATAAGTATGCAATTGAATGCATATTTATCGATGCAACAATTTCGGTCGGGAGACGCCTAAGTTACGTGACTTGACATGATAATTAAATCTAGTGACATGATTAAAAAAGAGTAGGAGGAGGTGTTGGATATGTAGCTCACCCTCGGGTGTAGAGGAAGTAGTCGAACAGCAGCGGGATCACGGACCAATAACTTCGACGATGATGACTCCAAAGAGATGCAACACCACAAAGCCTGCAAATTTTACCGACAAAATAATTTAGATCATCAAATCAAATATCTATTTTGAGCAAGACCGTCAACATTTTTAGCATGTTAGATCATCCATCCATCTTTCACAAATGCATCTAACAAAATCTCATCCATCCATCTATCACAAATCCATCTAACAAATTCATCAATCCATCCATCTAACAAAACTTACCAACATTCATCAATCCATTCATCTACCAATATTCATCAATCCATCTAACAAAATTCACTCATGCATCCATGAACATAATAAACATGAACATAATGCAAAAAAATGAAAAAAAACTCACCGCGGACGTTTCGGGTGCTGGTGCAGCGCACGAGCAGGGAGGCCGGGGGCGGGTCCGAGGAAGGGTGGACGGGGGCCGGGGCCGCCGCTGCAGGGCGTCGGCAGAGGGGGCATCCGAGCCCCGACCGGCATGGCGAGGGCTGATGCCCGAGCAGGAAAGGGAGGGCGCTGAGTGGGGGCGTGTATGAGAAGGCCGTCAAGAGGTGGGAGGCCGGACGGGGGTGGTGGTGGGGTGAGGGGCAGAGAGGGTGGTGGCGGCGGCGCCGCCATGCCGAGGTGGCGAGGCTATGGCGGCAGCGGTGCGAGGCAGGGCGGAGAGGGTCGCGGCGGCAGCGACGGTCAGGGCGGTGTTGGGCGGCGGTGGCAGAGGGGCCCGGAGTTGGGGTGGGGTCTAGGTCGAGTGGGGTGGCGGCGGGAGGGCGAGTGGGGGGGCGGGGTTGGGGCGTGGATGGAGAATGAGTGGAGGGGGTTTCCCCGCGGATGGATAAGGAGGGTATGCCGACGGTTTAGCTGTCGGCATAGGTGGTGATGCCACGTGGCCACCTACGCCGACGGCAAAACCGTAGGCATATCTATTTTCCCATTTTTTTTCTTCAACCTCAACTTTAATTATTTTTTTAAACTTCTACCTATTTTTAAAACACCCACTGTCCTTCCTACCCTTCGAAGTCTACCTACGCGGCAGTTTCACCCCTCCAAGTGTTGGCGACATCGCCGTTCGTGAGGGAGGCCACACCCCGGAGCCTATGTACACCGCAGAACATTTACTATCGTGTCATCGTCGTCCGTGAGGGGGGCCACACCCCGGAGCCTATGTACTGCCTCTTCAGACATGCCATGTAGGTACACTTCGTATCAAGGTCCGGGCACAACCCACACCAAGATTCCCTTCATTACTGCCCAACGTGGAAGTTCCCCCCTCCGTGCGACGACGATGGCAACGTCGGTGAGGGGGGTCACACCACAGAGCCGCGTGTCGTGTGCTTGCACCCGCCACCGCACTTCCGGACGTGTAGGAGGACCCAGATAAATACCTCGCGGCATAGCTACACCCCAAACTACACCCGTCCCGTCTAACCCTACGAGAGTTGACCGGGCAGTCTACGCCTTTGAGTTTCGCCGGAGGGGGTTTGACTGATGGATATTTTCACCTAGATGTGATAGCCCAGCCCCTAGGTACACTTTGTATCAAGGTCCGGACACAACCCACACCAAGATTCCCTCCGTTACTGCCCGACGTGGCCCACGGCAAGACCTGGCGGCATTGCCACCCCCCAGGTCCCCCGTCCCATCTAATGCTGACATTGTTGACCGAACGGATCTACCCCCTTTGACTTTCACTGCACGGGGTTTGACCAAGGGACATTTTCACCTTGCTGTGATAGGCCCACCCATAGCAACATCTTAGAACAAGGTCCGGGCCCAACCCACTACAAGATTCCCTCGGAATCGACCCGATGCGACAGTTTCCGAACGTAAGAGGGCCCAGGGCAAGACCTGGCGGCATTGCCACTCCTAGGTTCCTTGTCTCGTCTAACCCCTGACACAGTTGATCGAACGGATCTACCCCTTTGACTTTCACCGGACGGGGTTTGACCGAGGGACATTTTCACCTGGCTGTGATAGGCCAGCCCATAGCAACATAAGAGCACAAGGTCCGGGCCCAACCCACCACAAGATTCCCTCGGTGTCAACCCGATGCCACATTTTCCCAATGTAAGAGGGCCTAGGGAAAGACCTGGCGGCATTGCCACCCCCAGGTCCCATGTCCCATCTAACCCTGACACTTTTAACCAAACGGATCTACCCCTTTGACTTTCACCGGACGGGGTTTGACCGAGGGACATTTTCACCTAGGTGTGATAGGCTAGCCCATAGCAATATCTTACCACAAGGTCCGGGTCCAACCCACCACAAGCTTCCCTCGGTATCGAACCGATGCGACAGTTTCCGAACGTAAGGGGGCCCAGGGCAAGACCTGCCGGCATTGCCACCCCCAGGTCCCCCACCCCGGCTCCTAATAGTGTTGACCGAACGAATCTACCCCTTTGACTTTCACCGGACGGGGTTTGACCGAGGGACATTTTCACTTGGTTGTGACAGGTGAGCCCATAGCAACATCTTTGCACAAGGTCCAGGCCCAACCCACCGCAAGATTCCCTCGTTGTCGACCGGTCCCCCGTCCCGTCTAACCTTGACACTGTTGACCGAACAGATGTACCCCTTTGACTTTCGCCGAACGGGGTTTGACCGAGGGACATTTTCACCTGGCTCTGATAGGCAACCCATAGCAACATCTTAGCACAAGGTCTAGGCCCAAACCACCGCAAGATTCCCTCGGTATCGACCCGATGCGACAGTTTCCGAATGTAAGAGGGCCCAGGGCAAGACCTACCGGCGTTGCCACCACCAGGTCCCTCGTCCCGTCTAACCCCTAACACTATCGATCGAACGGATCTACCCCTTTGACTTTCACCGGACGGGGTTTGACCGAGGGACATTTTCACCTGGCTGTGATAGGCTAGCCCATAGCAACATCTTAGCACAAGGTTCGATCCCATCCCACCGCAAGATTCCCTCGATGTCAACCCGATGCCACATTTTCCCAACGTAAGAGGGCCCAGGGAAAGACCTAGCGGCATTGCCACCCCCAGGTCCCCCGTCCCATCTAACCCAGACACTGTTAACCAAACGGATCTACCCCTTTGACTTTCACTAGACGGGGTTTGACCGAGGGACATTTTCACCTGGCTGTGATAGGCCAGCCCAGACCAACATATTACCACAAGGTCCGGGCCCAACCAAACACCAGATTCCCTTGGTATCGACCCGATGCATCAGTTTCCGAATGTAAGAGGGTCTAGGGCAAGACCTGGCGGCATTGCCACCCCCAGGTCCCCTGTCCCGGCTAACACCTCACAATGTTAACCGAACGAATCTACCCCTTTGACTTACACTAGACGGGGTTTGACCGCGGGACATTTTCACCTGGCTGTGATAGGCGAGCCCATAGCAACATGTTAGCACAAGGTCCGGGCCCAACCCACCGCAAGATTCCCTCGGTGTCAACTCGATGCCACATTTTCCCAACGTAAGAGGGCCTAGGGAAAGACCTGGCAACATTGCCACCCCCAGGCCCCCCGTCCCGTCTAACCCTGACACTGTTAACTGAACAGATCTACCCCTTTGACTTTCATCGGACGGGGTTTGGCCGAGGGACATTTTCACCTAGCTGTGATAGGCCAGCCAATAGCAACATCTTACCACAAGGTTCGGGCCCAACCCACCACAAAATTCCCTCGGTATCAATCCGATGCGATAGTTTCCGAATGTAAAAGGGCCCAGGGCAAGACTTGGTGGCATTGCCACCCCCCAGGTCCCATGTCCCGTCTAACCCCTAACACTGTTGACCGAACGAATCTACCCGTTTGACTCTCACCGGGCGGAGTTTGACCGAGGGACATTTTCACCTGGCTATGATAGGCGAGCCCATAGCAACATCTTAGCACAAGGTCCAGGCCCAACCAACCGCAAGATTCCCTCAGTGTTGACCAGATGCCACATTTTCCCAACATAAGAGGGGCCAGGGCAAGACCTGGCGGCATTGCCACCCCCCAGGTCCCCCGTCCCATCTAACCCTTGCACTGTTGACCGAACGGATCTACCCCTTTGACTTTCGTCGGACGGGGTTTGACCGAGGGATATTTTGACCTGGCTGTGATAGGCTAGCCCATAGCAACATGTTAGCACAAGGTTCGGGCCCAACCCACCACAAGATTCCATCGGTATCGACCCGATGCCACAGTTTCCCAACGTATGAGGGCCCAGGGAAAGACCTGGCGGCATTGCCTCCCCCAGGTCCCCCGTCCTATCTAACTCCTGACACTATTGACCAAACGGATCTACCCCTTTAACTTTCACCAGACGGAGTTTGACCAAGGGACATTTTCACCTGGGTGTTATAGGCTGGCCCATAGCAACATCTTAGCACAAGATCCGGGCCCAACCCACTGCAAGATTCCCTCGGTGTCAACCCGATGACATTAAGAGGGCCCAGGGCAAAACCTGGTGGCATTGCCACCCCCAGGCCCCCCGTCCCGTCTAACCCCTGACACTGTTGACCGAACGGATCTACCCCTTTGACTTTCACCGAACGGGGGTTGACCAAGGGACATTTTCACCTGACTGTGATAGGCCATCCCATAGCAACATCTTAGCACAAGGTCCGGGCCCAACCCACCACAAGATTCCTTCGATGTCGACCCGATGCCACATTTTCCCAACTTAAGAGGGCCCAGGGAAAAACCTGGCGGCATTGCCACCCCCAGGTCCCCTGTCCCGTCTAACCCTGACACTGTTGACCGAACGGATCTACCCCTTTGGCTTTCACCAAACGAGGTTCAACCGAGGGACATTTTCACCTGGCTATGATAGGCCAGCCCATAGCAACATCTTAGCACAAGGTCTGGGGCCAAGCCACTGCAAGATTCCCTCGATATTGATCCGATGCCACAGTTTTCCAACGTAAGAGGGCCTAGGGCATGGTTCGGGCCTAGCCCGCCCCAAGATTCCCTTTGTGTCTCACCGACGCGGCCATTTCCACACTCCATGCGACTGTGGCAGCGACAGCCCTAAGGAGGGACACACTCTGGAGACACATGTGAGGTGCTTGCACTTGCCACCACACTTCCATACGTGTAAGAGGGCCCAACGCAAGACCTGGTGGCACTGCCAACCCCCCAAGTACCCCGTTCTGTCGAACCCTCGCACTGTTGACCGGACGGATCTACCTCTTTGACTTTCACCGGACGGGGTTTGATCGAGGGGTATTTTCACCTGGCTTTGATAGGTCAGCCCATAGCAACATCTTAGAATAAGATTCCCTCCATGTCGACCCAACGCCAACGTTTCCCCTCTTCAGGTGCAAGCGGCAGCGCCGTCCGTCAAGACTATGTGCACACTATATATAACATGATTTTTAGCGCCTATACACACAGCTAAATAAACGATGCATTGAAAAAATAGTGTGTAGATTATATATAACATGGACATGGGCTATAGACTTAATAATTAAATTAAATTTTAATACAGGGAAAATATTTTAAAAAAATATACCTATGCTGACGGTTACACCGTCGGCGTAGATAAAATAAATAAATAAATGTACCTACACCGTTGGCATAGCTAAAATTAAGATGATGATGAGTTCTAATATGACATATACCAGTACAAATTAGATGGATGCAATAGACTAAGTTGAATTAGAGAAAAATACAATGTTGCGAATGGCAACATGGCAACATCGTATTTTCCTCTAATTCAACCTGGTCTATTGCATCCATCTAATTTGTACTGATGTTGGATGGGTTTTTTCCCATAATTTGTGCTGCTGATGTTGTATATTAATATGTGTAACTACGTGAAAATACAATATAAATATAAAATAAAATGAACACACAAAATTAAAGACGACCCTTTCCAAAAACAATAAACTAGACCCCAACACATTGCAGGGGCTGACAGGTGGATGCCCTTTTGTCCCGGTTGGTGTTACCAACCGGGACTATAGGTCCTCCTGCCTGGGTGGCCTACAGCGGCCGCGTGGAGCCCTTTTAGTCCCGGTTCGTAAGCTAACCAAGACTAAAAGTCTGGAGCTTTAGTCCCAATTGTGTTGTACCGGTTCCAAAATCGGGACTAAAGGCCCTATGGAACCGGGACAGATGCCCTGTTTTCTACTAGTGATATCTACATACCCTTGTAGATCGCTAAGTGGAAGCATGTATAATGTGGTTGATGTAGTCGTATGTCTTCACGGTCCAACCATGATCCATCTCGATCTAGCACCGAACCGACGACACCTCTGCGTTCACCACACGTGCGGCTCAATGACGTCTCCGCCTAATCGATCCAACGAGCGAGGGCAGAGTAGTAGATGAGTTCTCCAGCAAAATAATGGCGTGGTGGCGGTGGTGATGGTGCTATCCCTGTAGGGCTTACTACTAGGAGCTTGCTTATAGATAGGATTTTAGCAGTTGCGCCTGTTAAATGGACAACGCTACTGCTAATTAGTAGTAGCGCGGGCGGAGACAGGCGCTATAGGTATTCTATTAGCAGTAGCACTGGATATTAAACTGGTGCTACTGCTAATCGGTCCCATCTCGACCGATGGGGGTGACCGATAGTAGTAGCGATTCTCAGAGAGCAACGATATTCCTAAAGCCATAGCAGTAGCGCTCTTCTCATCCCTGCGCTACTGCTAATTGGTCCCATGGACTTATCATCTTCTCCGCGCGCCCCTCACTCCTCACACTCAGATCTCCCTCGCATCGGCGCTCCCACATCCCTGTATTGGCGCTTCGACGCGAGGACCCTCCCCACGCGACGGCTCCTATGCAGCGGCCCTCCCTGTCCCGGCCCTCCCCGTTTGGGCCCTCGAGATGGACTGGGCTCCACCTGGCAGGGCTACTCCTAGCACTACTGAAACCGCGAACGGAGGAGAAAACAATCTAGGGAGACAGAGGGGCACCAAGGGCTTCGTGTGTACTCTTGGGGTGCCCCCTCCCCTCTATATATAAGTGGAGGGACGTGCAGATCAGCCCCTCCAAGCCCTAGGGTGCAGCCAAGGTTGAGGAGTTGGACTCCTAGTCCAATTCCCTCCCTTTCCATAATCACGTGGACTTTCCACCTCTCCCAAGCCACATGAGCCTTGAGGGACTTATCCGCCTGGTGCAATAAGGTCAGGGAACCTCCCCTCAGCCAATGCAAACCCTTGGGACGTGGTGGAACCCTTGGTGGACTTCTGGACTCCTCCGGAAGTTTTCGGATGCTTCTATAAGCTTCCTCGTACAGTACCGGAAAAACACGAAACTTTTCCGGTAGCCAAAATATGACTTCCCATATATAAACCTTTACCATCAGACAATTCTGGAACTCCTCGTGATGTCCGAGATCTCATCCGGGACTTCAAACAACCTTCGGTAACCAACATACATAAATCAACAATACCAAATCATCACCGAACATTAAGTGTGCACATCCCGTGGGTTCGAGAACTATGTAGACTTGACCGAGACAACTCTACATTCGGTAACAAGTAGCGAGACCTGGATGCCCATATTGGTTCCTACATATTCTATGAAGATATTTATCGATCGAACCATGATGTCAAGGATTTGGACAATCTCGTATGCAGTTCCCTTTGTCCATTGGTATGTTACTTGCCCAAGATTCGATCGCCGGTATCTCCATACCTAGTTCAATCTCGTTACTGGCATGTCTCTTTACTCGTTTTGTAACACAAGATACCATGGCTAACTGCTTATTCATATTGCTTGCAAGCTTCTTGTGATGATGTGTTACCGAGTGGGCCCAGAGATACCTCTCCGTCATATGGAATGACAAATCCCAGTCTCGATCCATGCCAACCAAACAGACACCCTCGGAGATACCTGTAGAGCACCTTTATAGTCACCCAGTTACGTTGTGATGTTGGTACACACAAGGCATTCCTCCCGTGTCAGGGAGTTGCATGATCTCAAGGTCGTAGAAACAGATACTTGACCTGGATAAAGCAGTAGCAATAAACTGACATGATCAATGATAGGTCTCGAACATATCTAGTTTTCCTTTGCTCTTGTTTTGGACCCTAATTTGCATGATTTGAATGAAACTAAGCCGGACTGACGTTGTTTTCAGCAGAACTATCATGTGTTGTTTTTGTGCAGAAATAAAAGTTCTCAAAATGGAAGGAAATTTTTTGGATATTTATTTTGGAATATTTGAGGAATTATGGAGCCAGAAGCCACCTAAGAGGCGGACCAGGGTACCCACGCTCCACCAGGGCACGACAGGCCCCCTGGCGTGACCTGGTTGAGGGCGGACACGTCCTGGGTCCCCCGAGCCTAATTCCAACGCTATAAATTAAAAAAATTCTAGAAAAATACCAGAGAAAAGGTTTTACCTCATTTCATGATACAGAGCCGCCACCACCTCCTGTTCTTCATCGGGAGGCTAGATCTGGAGTCTGTTTGGGGCTCTGTGTAGGATGGAAAGTAGGTCTAGAGGGGGAGGGTGATTAGACTACTTGACCAGATAAAAATCTACCTTTTCCCAGTTTGAAGTGTTGGCAAATTTTAGCATTCATAGTAAGTCAAACACACCCTACACATGCATGTGTATGAGTATAGCAGCATAAAGTAAAGACAAGCATGAGTAGTAAAGGAAGGGTATGAAGATCAAACGCAATGTGGAGACAATGATTTTTCCCATGGTTCTGATTGTTGGTGCTATCGTACGTCCACGTTTATGGAGTCCTCAAACCACGGAGGGTAACGTTCACAAGAGTCCACAGAGGGCTCTACCCGCGGAGGGTTCCACGAAGAAGCAAAATTGACTATACCATGATGGACTACGTCCATGGAGGACTAGCCTAACTCGGGGTAGATCTTCACGAAGTAGGAGATATCCTTGCCCTTACAAATTTCTTGGTTCACTCCACAGCACGAAGTAGGAGGCTCCCAAGCGACACCTAGCCAATCTAGCAGGCACCACCCTCCAAAAGGTAATAGGCTCGATAATGTCGATGAACTCCTTGCTCTTGCGCTTCAAGATGATAGACTCCTCAACACACCACCACTCTCTCCAGATTTGGCTTTGTTGGAAGAGATTGATTGGGTGGAAAGCAACTTGGGGAGGCTAGAGATCAAGATTCATATGGTTGGAATGGAATGGCATGATCTCAACACATGAGTAGGTGGCTCCTCTCTGAAAATCAATTGGTATGAGTGGGGATCTATTCTGAGTGCTTCTCTTATGAGTGAGTGGTGGTGGAGGAGTATATATAGGCATCTCCAAAAATCTAACCATTAGACCTTAAGTGAACAACTCGGTGACACTGATGTGTGAATCTTGGTGGTACCAACTTGCTCCAAAGGTAGCAACTTTTGAATCTTGGTGGGGCCGATATAGAAATCTCGGTTGCACCGATTGGGTGACCAATGGTTAGATTGCCAAACTCCGTGACGCCAATTCAATAAACTTGGCCGGACCGATTTTGTGAATTTGGGCAACAGGAAGTTGTCAACCCAAACTCGGTGGCGTCAAAACCAAATTGGTTGCACCGAAAGGTTAGGGTTTGACTTGAGTCTGTCTGAGTCTGGGAATTGGTGGCACCGAGTGGGAGTTGTTGGTTGCACCGATTTTGAGTGTTTGGCTTTGGACAGACTTTTGGTGGAAGAGCTTGTGGGTGTTTTTGGTGACTATCACTTGTGCATGTATGAGCATATTGTTCAGCAACAGTACCTTACCCCCTTTTAATAGTATTGGCTTTCCTATGGACTCAAAGTGATTTCTCACAAGGTAAAATGTAGAGTCCTCTTGCTTTAAGCTTTACCAAACTATTTCCTTGCATCTTGGGGTATTCCACAATCCTTTTGACAACCCATCATTGAAATTTTCCTGAAATATGCTTAGTGGAATCATTAGTTCAATGACATATATGTTGTTATTAATTATCAAAACCACCAAGGGAGCAAATGTTCTTTCAATCTCCCCCTTTTTGGTAATTAATTACAACATATAGATCAAAGCTTTGACATATGATATAATCAATGAATGTAGTCATCGCTTTGAGAAGTATGTGATACGCAAGAGCTCTCCCTAAATTTGTGCATTATTTTAAAAGTTGTGTTTGAATGCAAATGCACAATTGATTAGGTACATGGGGCACTTCTTCCATGTCACATACATCTTGGTGGTGTGCGAGAGTAATAGGAGTGAATATCATAGAACAACACAATCAAGCAAAGTGAATGATCTCATCTCATAAACATCAAAAGGATAGGAAATAGTAGCAACACACACATTAAAGCGTATGATCAAACACGAACAAAAGTTTAACATAAGCAACCAAAAGACCAAATGTTTTTGAAACAGCAAATAAAAAGCAACGCTCTCTCACTCGAAGCCTAAAGATCTATATACAACTTCTCCCCCTTTGGCAACAAGTTACCAAAATGTTCAAAGAGATATAGCTAATCATTCCTCTGGGGATGATCTCCTCTGGTGGTCGATGTCAGAGTCGAGAGAACTACATCGGCGAAGACATTTGCTGATGTCATGGATGGAGTTGGAGTAGCAACTGGAGGCACTAGACGAGATGATGGAGCTGAAGTGACAGTAGCAGATGCTGATGAAGTAGGCCTCGACTCAGGAGCTAGCACTGTGGCTGATCTGGCCTGGGTAGTGAAGTGTATGCCTGGCCTGAGAGTAGAGACATCCTCATCCTCATCATCTGAAGAATGAGGAAGAGGCACATACTCAACTTCCTTCTTGAGCTCTTTCACGGTCTTGGTCAGCCAATCCACCTTTTCATTGAGGGTCTTAACCCTATTCTCAAAGATCCTCACAAGAATGTTTTGGTTCTCCAGTATGTCCTTGATGTCCTTCTGCATGACGTGAATAGTAGATATCAAGAGATCCCTCTGCTCGTTCCTGGATCTAGAGACTTGAGCACTAGTGGCTCTAGATGCCTCTGCCTCTGCCTCTGACTGAGATGCAGCTGATGTGGGATGATCTAGGTCCATCACCACAACATTGTCCTCAAAGTCTGGTTGTAGGGGTAAGTGGGGTCTGTCTAGAGCAAATATGTGCTTCTCCAGCTTGGAGTTGATGAGCATTTGAATGTAGGGTGCATAGCAGCAAGAACACTTCTGATCAGCAGCAACCCTCTTCACAGTCTCCACAATCCGATCCATCACTTTGAATCTCTGGTGCTGGTCAATATGAAGTAGAAAGTTGATGGAGTAGCCTCGGATCATCTTCTCGTCTCCTGACTTAGGCATCAAGGTATGCCTCGGAATGGTGTTAATGGTACGGAGACCTGCCTAGACGTAATAGATAGATCCTAGCTTATGAGACTGAAGATGTGCAGCAGGAATAGCATTGTAAATGTCCTGCATGGCATTGTGGCTGGCCTTGGACTCTGAGTACACACAAACATCTCCATCCTGCACCTCTGGGACTCCTAAGATGGCAGCCCACTCATCAACAATTGACTCATATCTTGATCCTTCTGTCATCCACACAATCCTACCATCTCCATAGAAGTGAGCAGTGGAGTAGAATTGCAAGATCATCTCATTGTTCCATGAAGTGAATTCTTTGCCAAGAAACTCTTCTAGGCCAACACAGTTGAAGTTGTCTTGTACATTGGGGAAATAGTCTTGATTTGCCTTGATGTACTTCTAGTCAACATATCTCATGTCACCCACAACTAGACTCTTTTCAAGCAGCATAGTCTCAAATAAATCCTATTGCTCCTTGGTGTAGAACCTGTAGTCCACAGTTGTTATTTTCCTCCTCTGAGAGTAAGGATCAATGGCTCTCCACTCTCTCAAGCCGGCAACCTCCTTCTTCTTCATGTCTACAGCAAGTGTATGGTTGGCATTGTGCTCTGGAAGGTGTGGCATGAGCTTCGTCGATGCATACATGGCTTCCTCATCCATATCTCTGGAGGTAGATCCCTTGTTCTTCTCAGAAGCTGCAATCTATCGGGATGACCTCTTGGACTTTTCAGCAGCAACCTTCTTGGGGGCAGATTGGTGCTCTTGGATGGACCTTGCTTTGGTATAGCATCTGCCAAAAGCTTCTTCTACTTCTTATTGGGAGGAGCCTTGACAACTTTCTCTTCCTCCTCCTCATTAGCAGAAGCACAAGCAACCTCCTCTGGGTCCTCATACATGGAGGTAGCCCTGCCAGTAACATAGACAATGCTCTTTCTGGCATTCGTCTTCTCTCCTGCCTTCTTAGGCAATGACCTCTTCGGGGAATCAACGGTCATGGTAGCCCTAGCACTCTCAGGATCTCTCATACTCTCTAGAGGGGCATATGTGTTGCTAACTACTCTCTTGGAAGAGGTGGCTTCATTTGCAGACTTCCTGGCAGCTTTGTCTTGCTTCTTGGCAAGAACTTCCTATGGCACAAAATCAGAATCCTCCTCATCTGAATCTAGCTTCTTCCTGAACCTAGTAGCAGCCTTGGGCAACCCATGAGAACTGGGTGGTGCCTGGATCTGAAAAGGAGCTAGGCTCTATACTAGTGTCTGAACTCATGTCGACATTCTGCTCCTGCAAATTCTGACTGTCTTCGGCATCTGACATATCTGACCCTGTGAATAGAGTATAGAGTAGAACATGATAAGTCATCACAAAATGCAGACTTTTTTGAAAGATTGAGCAGAAAAATCATTGATGTATTTCTCAGAAAAAAAGGATTTTGGTGTCACAGAGTCAAAAAAATTGGTGCTGCCGAGACTCACAATAGCCTTAATAGAAACTTGGCAGCAGTTTCGGTTTGAGCAAAAACTACCCCTCTATCTCACCGTGTATTGTCCTCAGTAGCACAAAAAGAAAATCGGTGGAACCAATTTTTCTGACTTGGTGTCACCTAGTTGAAATTTTGTGGGCAACTAAACCTAGAAAATTTCGGTTCCCTAATCTAATGAGCTTTTCTTTGGAGAGAGAGGTCTGCAATCGGTGGATTATCGATGGAATAAACTTCAATGCGCAAGAATCGGATGGGAGCGCAAGAAGGGACGGATCCATACCCTATCCCGGTGACGGATCCGCTACGACAGCGACGATGGAGAAGATTTCGTTGGCGATAGCGATTCCCAGTGGCAGAGACGCATGGGGAAGAAAAGGCGATGACTAGGGGCCTTGTTTCGGCAGCGTTGGGTTTTGGAGGGGGCAATGGTTGAAGAATAATTTCAAAGGTCGGGTCTACCTCATATATACCCGCGGCTGTTGGTCACACCGATTCTAAATTTGCGGTGTCACCAAGTTCCTCAACTGTCAGCTAACAGGAAAATCGGTGTAACCGAGAATATGGAATCAGTGGTACCGAGATTGAAAATCAGATCAACCCTAGGTATTCGGTCAGTGCTTTGTCGATACAGTACTCCGAGTGCTCCTCACACAACGGGATCGGAAAGTACTTGTTAAAATTTTGTGATGCAGCATGAATGGAATATGAGGTGAGAAAGCATACATATCTAGAGGAGTGGTCCTAGGCATTCTTGTTCATCCAATTGGCAAAAGAAAAATCAAAATGCCAAATAGCAACAATTGGGTTCCTCCAATGAGTAAATAAATGCAGACCAACAAGCTCACACAATAAGATGTCAAATGAAATCATGCCAAACATGCACATACACACTAGGATATATCAAGCACTTTGGCGATGATGGAGTCATCTACATATGAGTATATTGACTTAGGAGCCAAGTATGAATACTTGATCATAGGTCATACTCATCGTTTAAGCACAAGTGGGGTTACCATTTTACATAAAGCATTTAATGTTGTCACATCCTATGAGATGCTTTGACTCAAGTCTTTGAGTAAAGCTCCACCTTGATGTGACATCCCCCCATAGGAGGGATAAACTAACCTTGGGTTTTGTCGATGCAGACTTCATGTAGGTGAAGTAGTGGTGGATGCTCAATGTTGATGAAGATCACCATGAGTTGGGAGCATCCTTGTTGTTTCCGTACTCTTCTCACCTACATGGGTTAGTCCCAACACACAATAGACTAATACAAGGATATCTATGGACATGGAGTGAAAAGCATATACGATGATGTCCATTGATTTGTTGATTACCTTGTCCCTTGCTTACCTTTGAGGGAATGTGTGACTCCTTGAAATATTGCATGATGTTGATGTTGATTGCAACTAGTTCTTGCCAATCATGAATATGAGTGAACTTCATTAGCGGAGTCACCCCTCAAGAACTTCTCTAGTTCTTCTTCTTAGGGACCCACATCAAGTTGATGGGGGTCCTTGGTGTTGAAGTAGCACTTGTAGAAGTTGAACTTGTAGTAGCCTTGGGAACCCACTTCACCATAGCTCGGGATTCATCTTCATATGAGTCAATGTCCTCTGGAAGCTTGTTCTTGTACTTGATCTTGGGGTATTGTGGTGGAAGGTCATCTAGATCTTTTGTTCCCTTGGGGAGAGTATTTTCATATTTCTCCTTTTGAGGAACAAACTTGGACTTGGGGTATTGACCTTCTTCCCATTCAACTCCATTAGCGTTGAAGTATCCAACTCCATGGTTCTTCCGGTATCCTCTGTTCTTGCGTACAATCTCCTCAAATTGCTTGCACTTGACAAGACTCTTGTAGATACCTTTCTCTATAATCCCTTTCAAAAGTTCATTTTCTTGCTCAAGTGTAACTTGGCTAAGAGAATAGTTAGTGGGATCAATAGAACTACTAGAAGCAATATCATTGGATTTATCATTTTTATTGCTACTAGTTGAAGAGCCTTTCTTGCCTTTTTTACTAGTTTGCTTAGCCTTAACTTGTGGAATGAACGTAGAAAAGAGAAGTCATTTGGCTAGATAAGAGGAAGTCTTCTGTCGAAGATCGTCATTGACATCTTTAAGGAACTCATGTTCTTGCTCTAAATTGAGCTTCTCGAAGCGGAGCTTCTCATGTGTCCTTTCAAGCTCTCTACGATCTTGTAGAGTAGACTCATGAGCTAACTTAAGAGGGTTTAGTTCTTGAGTTAGTCGTGCTATTTCGAACTTATCATCATCGCATGACTTATCTAGACTAGAATGATTACTAGCAAGTTCATCTTGACTAACATTACTAGATTTATCAAATAGCAATTCATCTTCAATTAACAAGTCATCCTCATCACTATTGAAATCAAGATACTCGGGGTGTGATACCTTGGGGCCTTTAGCCATCAAGCAACATCCACACCCAACATTTGGTGAATCAAATATGTCATAGGAGTCGGTTGTCACTAGTGCAAGTCCGACAACACCTTCATCTTGACTATAGTTGGAGTTGGAGTGATAGCTTCTCTCGGAGTGGTTGTCAGAATCGGATCCAGAAACCCATTCACCAACATGAGCTTGATGTCTTCTTCTTGAGTAGCTCTTGGTGTACTTGTCCTTCTTCTCCGAGTCCCTACTTCTCCTTGAGGGTCTTCTTTCATAACGATCATATCTACTCCTCTCTCTTCGAGGTGACTCGTCTTTTGAGCTTAGTCTTCTTAGTGACTCTTCTTTCCTCTTGTAAGGATATGCGCACTCATTGGAGTAGTGTCTAGGATCCCACAATTGTAGCAATTTCGATCATGACTTGACGAACGCTTCTCTTCATATCTTGAGTTGGAGCTTCGATCGTTGCCTCTATTCTTGTAGAACTTGTTGAATTTCTTAACCATGAGGCTTATCTCTTCATTTGTGACAAGGTTGTTGCTTGAAGTTGTGGGGGCATCACTTGTGGCTTTGTAAGCACCGCTAGAGTTGTTGTGAAGCTCTTCCTTGTCCTTGAGCAACAATCCTTCCAATCATTTCCGTTGGCTTGAGATCTTTGTAGTTGGGCATCATTTGGATCATTGTGCACATGGTGTCATATCGATCATCCAAAGCTCGAAGTATCTTCTTGATGATGAATTTGTTGGTAATTTCTTCTCTTCCTAAGCCGGCAATCTCACTGGTGATGAGAGCTAGCCTAGAGTACATCTCAGTGACTCCTTCACCATCCTTCATCTTGAACTTGTCAAGTTGACTCTGAAGAACATCCAACTTGGATTTTCTTACAAATTCGGTATCTTCATGCATATCAACCAAAGTATCCGAAAGCTCTTTTGTTGAATTCTTCGGGGCATAGGCAGTTGAAGAGAATGTCACAGGCTTGACCATTTAATTGCAACATCTTCAATTCATCCGCGGTCCCTTCACGATCCGGTTCCCTTCCACCCACAAAGAATTCACCTTGCAATCCAACACGAACAACAGCCCAAACGGTATGGTTATGACCAAGAAGATGCATTTTCATTTTGTGCTTTCAACTAGCAAAATTAGTGCCATCAAATTACGGACCTCTACGATGATAATTTCCCTCACTAGACGCCATACTCTCCTAGGTTGTGAAACCAATGCAATGGAGACCAATGTTGTGATACCACTTGTAGGATTGAAAGTAGGTCTAGAGGGGGGTGATTAGACAACTTGACAAAATAAAAATATACCTTTTCCCATTTTGAAGTGTTGGCAGATTTTAGCATTCATAGCAAGTCAAGCACACCCTACACATGCATGTCTACGAGTATAGCAGCGCAAAGTAAAGACAAGCATGAGTAGTAAAGGAAGGGTAGGAAGATCAAACACAATTTGGAGACATGATGATTTTTCCCGTGGTTCTGATAGGTGGTGCAATCGTACGTCCACGTTTATGGAGTCTTCAACCCGCGGAGGGTAACGGTCGTGAGAGTCCACGGAGGGATCTAGCCACGGAGGGTTCCATGAAGAAGAAACCTTGACTATACCATGATTGCCTACGTCCATGGAGGACTAGCCTAACTCGGGGTAATCTTCATGAAGTAGGCGATCTCCTTGCCCTTTCAAACTTCTTGGTTCACTCCACAACACGAAGTAGGAGGATCCCAATTGACACCTAGCCAATCTAGGAGGCACCACCCTCCAAAAAGTAATAGGCTTGATAATGTCGATGAACTCCTTGCTCCTATGCTTCAAGATGATAGACTCCTCAACACACAATCACTCTCTCACAGATTTGGCTTTGGTGGAAGAGATTGATTGGGTGGAAAGAAACTTTGGGAGGATAGAGATCAAGATTCATATGGTTGGAATGGAATGGCATGATCTCAACACATGAGTAGGTGGCTCTCTCGTAGAAAATCAGTTGGTATGAGTGGGGATCTGTTCTGAGTGCTTCTCTTGCGAGTGAGTGGTGATGGAGGGGTATATATAGGCATCTCCAAAAATCCATCTATTACACCTTAAGTAACCAACTCGGTGACACCGATGTGTGAATCTCGGTGGTACCAAATTGCTCCAAAGGTAGCAACTTTTGAATCTTTGTGAGACCGATACATACATCTCGGTTGCACCGATTGGGTGTCCAATGGTCAGATTGCCAAACTCGGTGATGCTGATTCAACAAACTCGGTCGGACCAATTTTGTGAATTTGGGTAACAGGAAGTTGGCAACCCAAACTTGGTGGCACCAAAATAGAATCGGCTGCACCGAAAGGTTAGGGTTTGGCTTGAGTCTGTCTGAGTCTGGGAATTGGTGGCACCGAGTGGGAGTTGTTGGTTGCACTGATTTTGAGTATTTGGCTTTGGACAGACTTTTCGTGGAAGAGCTTGTGGGTGTTTTTGGTGACTATCACTTGTGCATGTATGAGCATATTGTTCACCAACAATACCTTACCCCCTTTTAATAGTATTCGCTTTCCTATGGACACAAAGTGATTACGCACAAGGTAAAATGTAAAGTCCTCTTGCTTGAAGCTTTGCCAAACTATTTCCTTGCATCTTGGGGTATTCGACAATCGTTATGCCAATGCATCATTGAAGTTTTCCTGAAATATGCTTAGTGGAAACATTAGTTCAGTGACATATATGTTGTCATCAATTACCAAAACCACGAAGGGAGCAAATGTGCTTTCACTCCGGAGAGGGGAATCATCGGTCTTCGTCATCATCAACCCTTCTGCATCGCCAATTCCATGATGCTCCCCACCGGGAGTGAGTAATTCCTTTGTAGGCTTGCTGGTCAGTGAGGAGTTGGATGAGATTCATCATGTAATCGAATTAGTTTTGTTAGGGCTTGATCCCTAGTATCCACTATGTTATAAGATTATGTTGCTATGACTTTGCCATGCTTAATGCTTGTCACTAGGGCCCGAGTGCCATGATTTCAGATCTGAACCGTTTATGTTATCATCATTATATCTATGTTATTGATCTGATCTTGCCTAGTCATATGCATCTATTACGTGTTATGATCCGTCAATCCCATAGCCACAATATTTGGGATACTTCACGGTGATGACCGTAGTTTGAGGAGTTCATGTATTCACTAAGTGTTAATGCTTTGTTCCGGTTTTCTATTAAAAGGAGGCCTTAATATCCCTTAGTTTCCTTATGGATCCCACTACCACGAGAGGGAAGGACAAAAGATGTCATGCAAGTTCTTTTCCATAAGCACGTATGACTATATACGGAATACATGCCTACATTACATTGACGAACTAGAGCTAGTTCTGTGTTGCCCTAAGTTATGACTGTTATATGATGAATATCATCCAACAAATACTCCGATCCAGTGCCTACGACCTTTCCACTCAATGTTCTTGCTAAGTTACTATTGTTGCTGCTATTGCTATACTCGCTACAAAACTATCACTGCTACTGTTACTGATAGTGTTACTGTTACTACTGCTATCAAACTATCATATTACTGTTCTACTGATCACTTTGCTGTAGATATTTATTTCCATGTGTGGTTGAATTGACAACTCAACTGCTAACACTCTCAAGTATACTTTGCCTCCCCTTGTGTCGAATCTATAAATTTAGGTTGAATACTCGACCCTTGAAAACTGTTGCGATCCCCAATACTTGTGGGTTATCAATCAACTGCTATGCTTACAGTTAGGTCTTGTCCATCACATCATACTACTAATGATGTGATCCCGTTATCAGAAGACTACTCATGTCTATGGTCAAAAAACCTTGACCATCTCTAATCAATGAGCTAGTCTAGTAGAGGCTCACTAGGGACATGGTGTTGTCTATTTTTCCACACATGTATCTGAGTTTCCGATCAATACAATTCTAGCATGAATAATAAACAATTATCATGAACAAGTAAATATGATAATAACCAATTTATTATTTCCTCTAGCATATTTCCAACATGCACATCCTTGTACACTACCAGAGGCATTCATATAGAGTGATATGATTTTATATTGCAATGATATCTATTGATAGGCATCTCCATAGCACGTTGATACGCCTAGTTGGTGCGAGACTTCCTTATCCACTTTGACTCCTTTGATACCTACTACTACTTGTAAACTGTGTTGGAACTTTCTTCAAAGAGAAGAGGAGATGCAGCACAATAGAGAAAATTATTTCCCTCGGTGAGAACCAAGGTTATCAAACCAATAGGAGCACCATGCAAATTTCCATCATAAGCACCTACAAACAAAAGAGCACGCACTTGTACCCAACGCGGTCAACAGGGTTGTCCAGCCCATGGAACTCGTTACTTGCAAGCGATAAGTACTGATAGATAGAGAATATAAATATAAAATAACCATAACAATAAATAAACGACAACAATATTTTTGGAGTTTTTGTGATATAAATTTTTGTGAACACTCGAGGGCCATAGTTTTCGCACAAGGCTTCTCTCTCGGAGAAGGCATATGGTGGGTAAACAAATTATTGTTGGGAAATTGATAGAGAAATGCATAATTATGCAATATTTATTCGCGGCCATGATCATGTAAATAGGCATCAAGTCCACAAAAAAGTAGACTGACTCCTGCCTGCATGTACTACTATTACTCCACCCATCGGCTGCAAAATGATGATGCTATTGATGTGAACTTTATCTCGTGAAACAATTTTAACAACAATGCTTATAGAGGAAATTTCAATGCTAAGTTGTATCATGGTAATTCCTCTAACAACTATGGTAACTCTTATGGAAATTCTTATGGAAATTCTTCTACAAATGCTAATAGGATACCCTTTGATATTGAGAAATAATTAAATAATTCATTAGTTCTCAATAGATTTTTAATACTATGGTAGAAGAAAAGTTGCATACGATTGATGTTTTGGCTAAAAACAAGGATATAATTGCTCTTGATGTTGAAACTCTGAAAACTAAAACTTTGCCACCCAAGCATGATTTTATGAGACTGTTAAATCTATCCAAATATCTGTTAATGAAATTAAGGAGACGACCGCTATGTTAAACATCTAAGCGGGAATTCTTAGAAAAAGCTCTTCCACCTGGTTTTTAACGAAACCATGATGAAGACCTTAAAATGCTTGGCACTTCTCCTATTGAACCTTTTTTTATAATCTGAAATTAATGATAAAGGGACTGAAGATGATTCAACTCTAGATATAGGGCATCCCGTTTGCTTGGAGGGTGATGATACTAATGCTAAAACTGAAAAAGTGGGTTTGGACAGGTTAAAACTTTAACTAGTGATGTGCCCACTATCTTGGATTACAAGGACTTTATTTATAAAGTTGCTCTTTATTAGAATGTATTTCCTTGTTGCAATCCATTATTATCTCACCCAATAGCTATCACCATGGCTTGGATTTGGCCAAGTACCTCGTTTAATGACAAGATGTCTGTGGGGTCCATGCTCCTGGAGTACATAGGGTTGATCTATAGTACAACTGCTTTGGGGGTGTTTAAAATCATGGCCGGGCATAGTTCGGCTGAAGCCAATCTAGGCACATAGACCGGATCGGATTCAAGGACGGGCATGGAAGCCGCCCCGATGGTGGGGTTTCCCGTTTCCTGCACATAGACTGGATCGGGCTTCGAGGCGCTAGGGCTCACGAGCTCCTCAAGGGGAGACAAAAGCTTAGTTAGAATGTGGTCTCCCTAGGAGTCGGTGATGAACTCTAGGTTACCAAACTAGGTCTCTTGATCGAGGGCCAAGCTTCTGACCTACCCAAGGTGGTCGGTCGGGGCAGCGTGGAGCACGATGCTGCCAAACGCAAAGATCTGTCTAGGGACGAAGACGTCCCTGTTACGGATGTCGTTGTTGATGATTAAGAGAGTCATTGATCCTTTCGGCGATCCTACAATGGAACTCTCAATGAAAGCACCAATGTCGGTGTCAAAATCGGCAGATCTTGGGTAGGGGGTCCCGAGCTGTGGATCTTGGATCAATGGGGAACAGGGGACACAGGGATAGTATTTACTTAGGTTTGGACCCTCTCAAAGAGGTAAAACCCTACGTCCTGCTTTGATTTTATTGATTGGGTGTATGACGACTACAGAGTCGATCTTCCACGAGATCGAATGAACTAAACCCTAGTTGAGTAGGAATAATGGTTCTCCCCCTACGTACTTGTGGCGCCCCGCCTGATTACCACTTTAGCCAGACGGTCGCCATGCATACCAGCCCAGGAAATCAGTCTAGCATGCGCGTTTACAACAAATATCATGAACATAGGCATTTCTATTAATGGATATATCAGTCTTACAAGATATATTACAGGAGTGATGGCAGCGGAAAAGCTCTATCTAAGGTAGCATGGTCTTGGTGTAGCTCCAATCCATAGGGATCTGACTGGGATACTTTTCTAGCTCGCGAACGCTCAGTCTCCTTGTCGACGGATGAGGATCCTTATGTGAAACTGGCCATGTTAAAGGCCGTTGAGTACTTTTGAATGTACTCGCAAGCAAACCAAACTAACATATACATCAAGCAATGCAATCCATGGGATTCAAGGATGCATTTGTTATTAGAGCAATATTAATCATCATGACATAACAGGATTATCCAGTGTGATACTACTAGAGTAAAGGAAAGCATGGCAAGTAAATAATCCATACTTCGAACATTCTGAGGATCCAATCCAACTCTTAACCAGATCCAACTTACTCTCTTACGGGTTGTCCCACAACCCTCGGAATACTCACGAGTCATCAAGTACTTCTGATCATAGGACAAATTCTTCCATCATTATTATCATTACTATGGTTGACCACCTAGCGAGGCCTGGACAGACTGTCCAATACCATGGACGCGACTATTCGAATAGAATTTTCACTCTGCAGAGGTTGCGTACTTTAGCCATACCATGGAGCACCTGGCCTCGTGATCCCATTTGGGTGGACCAACATTGCTCCAACGAAACCCGCCTGACCAGTGACTCTCCCATCGTACCACCGGCATTCATCCTCCCCCGGAGTCCTGCCTTGGGTGGCCCCTATGTCACCGCGTGGCACCTGTCACCATCATGGCTATAGAAACTATCCCAAACAGGGACTGTCGGGTTAACCAATCAACTGAGCTCACAAGGTTATCTCCGCCTACCAGACCAGGGTAGCACGTGCATAACCTTCCCTATCTGGAGGTATCGGTGAAAGAGAACGCAATCAAACCAAGTTAAGACCGTCCCATACCGGCAAATGTGGCTACACGGATAAGCCCGGACGGGTGACTCTAGATTAACTGACTAGGTTTACCCTTAGCAAGTATTTAGCAAGCATGGTTGTTTATCACAATAACTTGAGATGGTACTAGCTAAGCATGATAAACACATAACCAGCCATCTCCATATAATATCATGACAAGTCATTAGTGCAATGATAAGATGAGTAGTAGGAGGTAATCTAAATGACAATATAGAATGGCAGGAGTTTAATTATTTCTAGCACAAGCATATCATTAATTAAACATGCAAGAATAACATAGAGCAATGCTCTAGGGAATATATCAGATGGTCGGCTTGCCTGGGGGTCGAAGAATACTACGAGAGAAGTGCGGAGAGTCCGCGAAAGGGATCGATGGAAGCCGTTCTCTCTCGGAGGGGGCTGATTAGAGGCAAGGTAAAAATGGTCATTTGCACTATGTGAACACATTTTGAAGGTGATGCCAAAAGAACAGGCTCGACGATACGAAGATGTGAGCGTTGGTTTCACCTCGATCGGAGTTTCGAGCGAAAAGTTACAAAGGTTTTTCTGCCAGGGACTAATCTGCAAAATAAATAATCACAACCAATTCCCTCACAGCCTGGCTGATCGGGCACTCAGGCAAATACACTTTCCCATGGGGAAAACGTAAACATACTAGGACGCTTCCACTTATCCACATGGGCAGCGGTTGCTGTCACTTACACGCGGGTCCCACACCACCTCTCTCTCTCTCCTCCCGCGCCTGCGTCCTCTTCCCCCCGACGCTGCACGCAGAGCAGAGGAGGGCCACCAGTGACGGCCACCGGTGGCTCCGGCAACCTCAGGCGGTGGCGCGGCCACCGGCGGGCTCGGGCGGAGGCGTCGCTTCCGTTCATGCGTAGCACCTGCGCCCGGGAGGAGCAGAGCCGTAGCAGTTCAGGCAACAGAGGACGGGGACGGGGCTCGACGTCGGCGACGTCCACGGGGATTCCAGCAGTCTCTGGCTCCGGCGAGTCCACCGGCGACTTCAGGGGATGATTCTGCTTCCGTTAGAACGCGAAGAGAACACCGGGGAGGGGTGAAAAAGAGGCACGCCGCGGAGGCAGAGAACGGCGGTGGCCAGACTTGGGGAAGACGCGGCCACGGTGGTTGCGGCAGCAAACTGAGGAGAGCGGGAGATGCGCCGGGATATGGCGAGGAAAGGGGTACGAGGAGAGCTCCGGTTAGCTCGAATTTAGGTGGGCAACAGTGGCGGCTGAGGTGGCGATGTGCGGGCACGGGAGCTCTCCGAGCTCAAAGGAGAGGTAGGGCGGGGTGCTAGGAGGTAGAGGAGGGGCTAGAGGTGCCGTGGGTGCTCGGTGAGGGCTCTGGCCATGCCTATATATAGCCGGTCGATGCGAGGTGATAAGCACGGCCGCCATGGCAGCCCTATCCCCGCACTGGAGCTCCAGCGAGGTGGCGCGCGAGGAGAGGTGCCGACCTGACGCTCAACAAAAGGAGGGGACGGCTCGGGGAGGAAGAATCCAAGGGAAGAGTAAGACGACGCCGGTCACGGGCACACAGAACGGTGGCAGGGCTCGCCGTGGCGCGGCAAGGAAGAAACTGGAGGGGGAAGGTGATGGTGACGGTGCACCCGTCCGTCAGACAAGAGAGGGTCGGCCGGAGGCGATAGCACAACGTTGACAGAGTGCAGAGCACCGTTTTGGCGCGCTATCATGCGTGGTCACCAGGGTCACCGCGTGTATAGGGCACTGGATGGCTCTAGGACTTTGTCCAACACTGTCCTCGCTGTTGAAATAAATGACATGGGTAGCTGAAACCATCTAGGTAGAGCTGAGATGAGAGAAACTTGCAGAAGAAGATTCTGACGGCAAACTGTTTGTAGTGATTTTAGAAAAATTGGCTAAGTGAAAGTGGCTAAATTTTGGTGTGTGGCAGTGGTTTGCTGAGATGAGCCCCTTGGAAAATTTGCAAGCTAAATGAACCAACCTAGATAGCATTTCCTTCACACCATGACAAACCGGACAGAAAAAAAGATGAATTTGATGGGATAACATGGCTACATAGATTTGGCTCAAATTTGGTGGAGTGTGATGATTTGAATGTGTGGAGATAGTGGAAAAGTTTTAGATCATTTTGAAATGCCTACATGGTACTTCATCCAGACCACTTCCAAATGGACAGAAACTTGAGAAAATTGATATGGAAGAAATGATGGATGAATTGAGCTGGTTTTTGGTTTCCGTGAGTGATTTAGCAACGTGAACCACCACGAAAATTTTCATCTCAAATAGATCAAGGTTTCAAGCACTTCCTTTACAATTTGCCCAACTGGACAGAAATTGCAAATTGATGTTGTGCTCAAACATTGAACTATGGAACATGGGTTCTTGATGGAAATGATGAAGATATGTATAAGAGAAGCTCCACAAGTTATTTGGGATTTTTCCTGGCTACCAAAATGGAGGTTGGTTTTGAAAGGGCCACATATGCAATATTGACGTTAAATAGGAAAAGGCAATTTCCCTTATTTAATTATGGCCAATATTTTTATGGGAGCTCACTATGATCACAAAGAATATCTCCACAAGTTTTCATGAACTTTGTAGATGGATAGATATTTTCTTGGATTTAATTCCTTTAACTAGCAGAAGAAGGAATTAATCATAAATGAAAAATATGGCAAATGACTTGGCAATTTTTTTGCATATCCAAGGTTTATAGATGTGGGATGATCACTGGGAAAAGTTTGGGAAAATGAGGTTCCTTTGTAACTGGAAGGATTAGGGTTCCCTTCCGATAACTCAGAAGGTAGGGATTCGACGGCAAAACCCTGAGCCAAAGATCTTGGGTGGCAAGGTTGGACTGGAGAGAATCTCTGGTTGGATAGGAAGGCAATGCTGAATGACGCTCTTCATATACCCAAGAGCTAGAGAAATCCAATAACATTGAGAAAAAAGACGGGAGTCATATCTTGCAAAGGATAAAAACAGGAGCAAAGACCATGGTGTTAGAAACCTACCCCCCTTAAGAAAATCTCGTTCTCGAGATTTCCAGGCTTACCTCCTGGGGAAAGGGAACTTACCAGTGTGCGACTTGGATTCATCAGTTATCTTGTCTTTGTTGGTTCACCGACCCCTTTTAACTTCCTCTTCTGATGGACCATGTGTTGTCTTTTCACACAGCTTCTTGGAATCCTTCTCTTTCCTATCAGTTGTACCTTTTGTCCTGGTAGTGGTATTGCTGGGTGAAGTGGCGGGTAATACCAACAGGCAGATCGATTTCAAGGGCCTAGAAGTATCTGCTTCGGGTTTTATTGTAATGCTGCGTACCCTGACTGTCATGGGCAAGACCTCCTTTCCTGGTACAAGGCCTACGTGCTCGTATGGCCTCGAGTAGGTGGGATGACTTTATTTTTGCTGTGTGAGAATGCTCATTCTGACTGTGGGTTCCATACCGATGTTTCTCTCTGCCTTAGGCATTCTGACTTTGTCCCGGTTGTTCCACAATGACTGGGTTATTACCCTCGCATCCCTAACTGAAATGTTAGGCATGATCACAAAGTAATCATAGATAGTAATCTCTTATTCCAATGATGTCATGATGCCTATGAGTTGTTAATGCGGATGCGCTTTGAGTCGTTCTATCTGAATGCCTTGTTTCAAACTCTGTCACTTGTGGAGCGAATTCTATTATATATAGCTCTCGTAGTCCTTGTTATGACCACTGGAGTGAGCATAGTATGGCTAGCATCCGGTGTATCTTTTGGAGCATAGCCTTTTACCTTGGTTGATAGCCCATATTCATGAGGAGTGTGGTAAGATCATTTGTAGCCACGGGTGGGGCATTGTTGTGGCCGCATATGCAAGAGTCTGACAAGGTTTGGTGATACCACCCTATTCGTGAAGCTGTATCTTGTTGACCGTCACGGAGGTTGTTTATCCGCAACTTAT
This sequence comes from Hordeum marinum, assembly GCA_022496015.1. Lineage (NCBI taxonomy): Eukaryota > Viridiplantae > Streptophyta > Magnoliopsida > Poales > Poaceae > Hordeum > Hordeum marinum. The sequence goes on along the minus strand of CM039676.1, from coordinate 395,924,146 downwards.
TTGTTCTTGATGATTCCTTTCATGGATCTGTAATGACCTATGAGCATGGCTCCTTGATTGTTTTCCCGGCTTGTCAGGCTTGTTCTCACAACTTTCTCTTGCATACCTCGTAGGGGTTGTTGTTCTCATATTCTTCCTTTAAACATGGGGCCAATGTTCCTCTGAACACAATCATTCCCGATGAGTGGCTCGCATGAACTGATCCATTGGACTGCAAGCTCACAACATATGAATGTGTAGGACAAACCCTTTCATAACCACTGATTTCTGAGGCGGATGTGTGTCGAGACTAGTTCCTGCTCCTGACAAGCTTGTTGTAGGCACGATGACGTGTTGAAGAAGACTAAATTCCTTATGCTCGAAGCTTCTGACGGAGTAGCATGCTGAAGAAGGCTGGTTATCATACTTCAAAAGCTTTCCTTCATGTGTGGCTTGCCACGTAAGGTCAGGTGCCTTATGCCATATATCTTCCGCGGAAGGCCACTATGGAAGATTGGAGTACCGTATCCTAGAAGGATCTCTCACCGAGTGGCATACCGAGGAAGATTAGCAGTCTGGTATCGTAAGCTCTTCTTGGTAGTTTGCGGGGGAAGGATGGGTTCCTTATACCAGAAGACTTTTACTATGCATGAAGTCGGATCTATCGCCGCTTCTGGCTTCCTTCGAAGTATCCGAGATTTTGCCCATAGCGGAGCCAAACTTTGTATAGGCCATACCTTGACTGAAACTATTCCATTGGTCATGCACCGCTTGTCCTTCTGCTGGTCTGATTATTGTAGCTATGAAGGTTGCATGGCTGATGCAGACCTCATGTTCACAATTAATCCTGAATACCATATGTTGCCAGTAGTACATGGTCGGCGGATAATTCCATTTAATTTAGTTGAACTTCCAAGCATTTGAAGTTTTCATTGAATCTAGGCAACTGTAAACTCATCCATATTTCTCACAAACCTTGTTCATAGTGCCCAGAAAATTTTGTATTTGCATTGGTGAATGCCAAGATATGCTTTGAATTATCATCATACCGGAGTTTAGTTGTTGCTCTTGGCACCTTCACATTCTTGAAATATATCTTCTGTGGGTAATAAATGATTCTTGGGTCCATTGAGAAAAGACTCAGGGTTCACTTCACTGACTGAAATAATCCCTGTATCGCGGACGGAATAATTTGTCCTTACTGATGTTCATTCTTAGTAGCTCATCTGCCTGTTCCTTAGGCGTGATTTGTTCCGAGGCAAACTCTCTCAGGTATATTCTGGGCTTGTGCGTTGCTCATAGATTCTACTTCTGAACCATTCTTCATTCTTGACAGATCTGGAGTTGCTGTCCTGAATATCAGACAGTTGGCATGGCTTGACTTTTGTTGAATCTGGATTATTAGGTATTATCCAAGTTGTATGCTGGTCTCCTTAGGCAACTCTTGCGGATTGATCCAGTTAGAGCGGAGAGACGGAATTGACAAAAGAAGCAAGAACTGGGAAAAACCAAAAAGCAAATAAAGATCAAATGTTGCGGACCTTACACATGTGGCCAATTATCCACTACTATAACTATTATAGTGCACTCGATGCACCTCTAAGGATTCAGAAGCGAAACCACACAATGCTCCTGGTAGCACTAGTGTCTGATATGTCTCCAACGTATCTATTTTTCCAAACTCTTTTGCCCTTGTTTTGGACTCTAATTTGCACGATTTGAATGGAACTAACCCGGACTGACGTTGTTTTCAGCAGAATTGCCTTGCTGTTATTTTTGTGCAGAAATAAAAGTTCTCGGATTGACCTAAAAATTTATGGAAAATATTTTCAGAATTAATAAAAAAAACTAGCGAAAGAATCAACCGGAGGGGGTCCACCACTTGGCCACAAGCCAGGGGAGCGTGCCCCCCTAGGGCGCGTCCCCCCTGTCTTGTGGGCCCCCTAGAGCTCCGCCAACCTCAAATCCAACTCTTTTTATTCCTATTCATAGAGAAAAAATCAGAGAGAAGGTTTCATTGTGTTTCACGATACGGAGCCGCCGCCACCTGTTGGAAATATGCCCTAGAGGCAATAATAAATTAGTTATTATCACATTTTCTTGTTCATGGCAATCGTTTATTATCCATACTATAATTGTGTTGATGGGAAACTCAGATACATGTGTGGACACATAGACAACACCATGTTCCTAGTATGGCTCTAATAGACTAGCTCGTTAATCAAAGATGGCTATGGTTTCCTAGTCATGGACATGCGATGTCATTTGGTAACGGGATCACATCATTAGGAGAATGATGTAATGGACAAGACCCAAACTACGAACGTAGCATATGATCGTGTCAGTTTATTGCTATTGTTTTCTACATGTCAAGTATATGTTCCTATGACCATGAGATCATGCAACTCACGGACACCGGAGGAGTGCCTTGTGTGTATCAAACGTCGCAGCGTAACTGGGTGACTATAAAGGTGCTCTAGGTATATACGAGGGTGTATGTTGGGTTGGCATGGATCAAGACTGGAATTTGTTACTCCGTATGACGGAGAGGTATCTTAGGGCCCACTCGGCAATACAACATGACAACAAGCCTTGCAAGCAATGTGACTAAGTGTTAGTCATAGGATCTTGTATTACGGAACGAGTAAAGAGACTTGCTAGTAACGAGCTTGAACTAGGTATGGAGATACCGACGATCAAATCTCGGGGAAGTAACATACCGAAGAACAAAGGGAACATCTTACGAGATTAACTGAATCCTTGACATAGAGGTTCGACCGATAAAGATCTTCGTAGAATATGTAGGAACCAATATGGCATCCAGGTCCCGCTATTGGTTATTGACCGTAGAGGTGTCTCGATAATGTCTACATAGTTCTCGAACCCGCAGGGTCTGCACACTTAAGGTTTGGTGACGTTTCGGTAGTATAGAGTTATGTATGGTGGTGACTGAAGGTTGTTCGGAGTCCCGGATGAGATCCCGGACATCACGAGAAGCTCCGGAATGGTCCGGAGGTAAATATTGATATATAGGAAGTCCTGTTTTGGTCGCCGGAAAAGTTTCGGACTCATCGATAGTGTACCGGGAGTGTCGGTAGTGTACCGGGAGACCATCGGGAGGGGTATTTCGACCCAAGAGGCTACATGGGCTGTGGGAGAGTGAATACCAGCCCTTAGTGCCCTGGTGGAAGTCCCACACAAGGCCCATGCGGCTGGGAAGAAAAGCCCAAAGAGAAAAAGGTGGAAAAGGGCAAAAAAAGCAAAAATAAGGAGGAGTCCTAGTCCTACTAGGATTGGAGGAGGAATCCTCCAATCCTCCTTGATTCGGCTGACCCAAGAGCTGGTCCTTTGAGGGCCAAGCCTCCTCCTCTCTTCCTCTTATATATACTAGAGGTTTTATGGTTTTGGGCACTAGATTTTCAGCCACGTGCTACCCGTTCCTCTTGTGCATAGTTTCTCCTCTAGATCGGTTTTCTGCAGTGCTTAGGCGAAGCCCTGCCGAAATTGCTCCACCACCATCGCCGCAGCACCGTCACGCTGCCGGAGAACTCATCTACCTCTCTGCTCCCTCTTGCTGAATCAAGAAGGCGGAGATCGTCATCGAGCTGTACGTGTGCTGAACGCGGAGGTGCCGTCTGTTCGGCGCTAGATCGGAAGGACTGTGATCAAGATCGCGAGACGGATCGTGATGAGTTCGCGGGACAGATCGTGATGAGTTCGCGGGACGGATCGTGATTGGATCGCGGGACGGATCGTGATGAGTTTGCGGGACGGATCGTGATTGGATCACGGGAAGGATCATGATGAGATCGCGGGACGCTCGGCGATTTGGATCGCGAAGACATTCGACTATACCAACCGCGTTTCTTAACGCTTCCCGCTTAGCAATCTACAAGGGTATGTAGATCCACTCTCCCTCTCGTAGATGCTTATCACCATGGATAGATCTTGCGTGTGCGTAGGAAATTTTTTGTTTCCCATGCGACGTTCCCCAACAGTGGCATCACGAGCTAGGTCTATGTGTAGATGAGATCTCGAGTAGAACACAAAAGGTTTGTGGGTGTTGATGCTTAGATTGCTTCCTCCCTTGGTCGGATTTTGGTTCAGCGGTATTGTGAGATGAAGCAGCCCAGACCAACATTACTCATACGTTTACGAGAGACCAGTTCCCTCGACCGCAACTTGTTGCATAGGTGGCTTGCGGGTGCCAGTTTCTCTCACTTTAGTTGGATCGGATTCAACAAAGGCAGTCCTTGAGAAGGTTGAAAAGCAACTAGTGTATCACCGTTGTGGTTGTTGCGTAGATGAGAATTGTTCTTGCTAGATACCCGTAGCAGCCACGTAAAACATGCAACAACAATTAGAGGACGTCGAACTTGTTTTTGCAGGGTATGTTGTGATGTGATATGGCCAATTACATGATGTGATATATGTGGTGTATGACATGATCATGTGATGTATAGATTATCACGACTTGCATGTCGATGAGTACGGCAACCGGCAGGAGCCATAGGATTGTCTTTAATTATTGTATGACCTGCGTGTCAATCATTAAGCGCTATGTAATGCTTTACTTTATCGCTAAACGGTAGCAATAGTAGTAGAAGCATGTTGGGTGCGACAACCCCGATGGCGACACGTTGATGGAGATCAAGATGATGGAGATCATGGTGTCTTGCCGGTGACGATGGAGATCATGCCGGTGCTTTCAAGATGGAGATCGAAAGCACAAGTTCATGGCCATATCATGTCACTTATGATTTGCATGTGATGTTAATCCTTTTATGCACCTTGTTTTGCTTAGGACGACGGTAGCATTATAAGGTGATCCCTCACTTAATTTCAAGATAAATTGTGTTCTCCCCGAGTGTGCACCGTTGCGAAAGTTCGTCGTGTTGAGACACCACGTGATGATCGGGTGTGATAGACTCTACATTCACATACAACGGGTGCAAGCCAGTGTTGCACATGCAGAACACTCGGGTTAAACTTGACGAGCCTAGCATGTACAGACATGGCCTCGGAACACAAGAGACCGAAAGGTCGAACATGAGTCATATAGTAGATATGATCAACATGATGATGTTCACCATTGAAACCACCTCAACTCACGTGATGATCGGACTTGAGTTGGTGAATTTGGATCATGTATCACTCGAATGACTGGAGGGATGTCAATTTGAGTGGGAGTTTTTAAGTAATATGATTAATTGAACTCATTATCATGAACATAGTCAGTAGTGTCTTTGCAAACTGTGTTGTAGATTACTAGCTCACACTGTAGCTCCCTTGAATTTTTATATGTTCCTAGAGAAATAGAGTTGAAAGATGATGGTAGTTATATTGCGGACTGGCTCCATGATCTGAGGATTGTCCTCATTGCTGCACAGAAGGCTTATGTCCTTAATGTACCGCTCGGTGCGCCAACCCCTCTAGCGTTGTTTGTAGATGTTGTGAACATCTAACAGACACGTTCTGATAACTACTTGATAGTTTAGTGCGTCATGCATTACGGCTTAGAATTGAGGCTCCAAAATGTTTTGAACTACACAGAACATATGAGATGTTCTAAGAGCTGAAATTAGGATCTCAGGCTCATGCCCATGTAGCGATATATGAGATCTCCAACAAGATTCTTTTCCTACAAGATGAAAGAGAATAGCTCAATCGTTGAGCATGTGCTCAGATTGTCTGGGTGCTACAATCGCTTGAATCGAGTGGGAGTTGATCTTCCAGATAAGATAGTGATTGATATAGTTCTTCAAGTCACTGTCACTAAGCTACTAGGACTGGGTGATGAACTATAAAATGCTAGGGATAGAAATAATGATCCCTGAGTTGTTTGTGATGTTTGACACCGCGAAGGTAGAAATCAAGCAGGAGCGTCAAGTGTTGATGGTTAGTCAAACCACTAGTTTCGAGAAGGGCAGGAGCAAGGAGGGAAACTTCATGGATAGCAAGTCAGTTGCTGCTCCAATGAAGCAACCCAAAGTTGAACCCAAACCCGAGACTAAGTTCTTCGATTATGAGGAGAGCGGTCGTTGAAGCGGAACAACCCTAGATACTTGGTAGATAAGAAGGTTGGCAACGTCGACAAAAGTATATTTGATATACATGTTATTTATGTGTACCTTGCTAGTACTCCTAGTAGGACCTGGGTATTGGATACCGGTTCGGTTGCTAAATGTTAGTAACTCGAAATAAAAGCTACGGAATAAACGGAGCACTAGTTAAGGGTGAGGTGACGATGTGTGTTGGAAATGTTTCCAATGTTGATGTGATCAACATCGCACGCTATCTCTACCTTCGGGATTAGTGACGAACCTAAATAAATGTTATTTGGTGTTTTGCGTTGAGCATGAACGTGATTAGATCGTGTTTATTGCAACACGGTTATTCATTTAAGTTATAGAAAAATGGTTATTTTGTTTACATGAATAATACCTTCAATGGTCATGCACCCAGTGAGAATGGTTTGTTGAATATTGATCATAGTAATACACATGTTCATAATATTGATGCCAAAAGATACAAAGTTAATAATGATAGTACCACATGCTTGTGGCACTGCCGCTTAATGTCATATTGGTATAAAGCGCATGAAGAAACTCCATGCTGATGGATCTTTTGGACTCATTCGATTTCGAATCGTTTGAGACATGCGAACCATGCCTCTTGGGCAAGATGACTAAGGACCCCATTTTCTGGTTTGATGGAGCGGGCAAGTGATTTATTGGAAATGATACATGTTGATGTATGCAATCCAATGAGTCTTGTAGCATGCGGTGGTTATCGTTATTTTCTTACCTTCACTAACGATTTGAGTGGATATAGTGTATATTTACTTAATGAAACACAAGTCTGAATCGTTTGAAAGGTTCAAGCAAATTCAGAGTGAAGTTTAAGATCATCGTGACAAGAAGATAAAAATGTCCGCGATATGATCGTGGAGGTAAATATCTGAGTTACGAGTTTGGCATACAACTTTAGACAATGTGAAAGTTGTTTCACAACTCATGCCACCTGGAACACCATAATGTGATGGTGTGTTCGAACGTCATAGTCGTGCTCTATTTAATATGGTGCTTGCTATGATGTCTCTTATCGTTTTGCTACTATAATTTTGGGGTTATGCATTAGAGACAACTACATTCACTTTAGATAGGGCACCATCTAAATCCGTTGAGATGACACCGTGTGAATTATGGTTTGATAGAAACCTATGCTGTCATTTCTTAATATTTGGGGCTGCAACACTTATGTGAAAAAGGTTTTCACCTAATGAGCTCGAACCCAAAGCGGAAAAATGCATCTTCATAAAATACCCTAAAGACAGTTGGGTAAACCTCCTATCTCAGATCCAAGCATAAAGTGTTTGTTGCTAAAACTGGGTCCTTTCTCGAGAAAGAGTTTCTCTCGAAAGAATTGAGTGGGAGGAAGATAGAACTTGATGAGGTTGTTGAACCTTTGTTCAACCAGAGAGTAGCGCAGCGCAGGAATATGTTTGTGTGAAGCCTACGTTAGTTGAAGAGGAAGTTAATGATGATGATCATGAAGCTTCGGATCAAGTTACTATCGAACCTCATAGGTCGACAAGGATGTGTACTGCTCCTGAGTGGTACGACAACCCTGTCTTGGAGGTCATGTTGTTGGACAACGATGAACCTACGAGCTGTGAAGAAGCTATGATGGGCCCGGATTCTGACAAATGGTTAGAGGCCATGAAATCCGAGAAAGGATCCATGTATGAAAACCAAGTATAGACTTTGGTAGACTTGCTCGTTGGACGGTAGGTCATTGAGTACAAATGGATGTTTAAAATGAAGACAGAAGTTCATGGTGAATGTCACCATTTGTAAAGCTCGACTTGTTGCAAAGAAGTTTACAACAAGTTCAAGGAGTTGACTGCGATGAGACTTTCTCACTCGTAAGCAATGCTAAAGTCTATTGGAATTATGTTAGCAGTTGCTGCATTTTTCAATTATGAAATCTGGCAGATGGATATCAAAACATAGTTTCCTTAACTGTTTACTTAAGGAAAGGTTGTATGTGATACAACCAGAAAGTTTTGTCAGTCCTAAGGATGCTAAAAGGTGTGCAAGCTTCAGTGATTCTTCTATGAACTAAAGCAAGCATCTCAGAGTTGGAATATACACTTTGATGAGGTGATCAAAGTTTTGAGTCTATGCAAAGTTTACAAGAAACTTGTATTTACAATAAAGTGAGTGGGAGCACTATAGAATTTCTGATAAATATATGTGGGTGACATATTGTTGATCAGAAATGATGTAGAATTTCTAGAAAGCATAAACGGTTGTTTGAAAAGAGTTTTTCAAAGGAAGACCTGGATAAAAGCTACCTAATTGTTGAGCATCAAGATCTATAGAGATAAATCAAGATGCTTGATGAGACTTTTAATGAATACATACCTTGACAAGATTTTGAAAGAGTTCAAAATAGATCAGTCAGAGAAAGAGTTCTCGCCTGATTTGCAAGGTGTGAAGTTGAGTGAGACTCAAAAGCTCGACAACGGCAGAAGAAAGAGAAAAGACGAATGTCGTCCCCTATGCCTTAGTCATAGGCTCTGTATAGTATGCCATGCTGTGTACCGCACCTGTGTGTGCCTTGCCATGAGTCTGTCAAGGGGTACAAGAGTGATCCAGAAGTGGATCACTGGACAACGGTCAATATTATCCTTAGTGACTAAAAGACTAAGGAAACGTTTCTCTATTATGGAGGTGATAAAGGGTTCGTCGTAAAGAGTTACGTCGATGCAAGCTTTAACACTGATCCGGATGACTCTTAGTAGCAATCCGGATACGTATAGTGGAGCAGCCATTTGGAATAGTACTAACTGGAGTGTGGTAGCAGTGTTTACAGTTTGACATAGATATTTGCAAAGTACATACAGATCTGAATGTCACAGACCCGTTGACTATAAAGACCTCTCTCACATGCAAAGCATGGTCGAGCCCCAGAACTCAGTGGGTGTTAGATTCATAACAATGCGAATCACATGGTGATGTGAACTAGATTATTGACTCTAGTGCAAGTGGGAGACTGTTGGAAATATGCCCTAGAGGCAATAATAAATTATTTATTATCATATTTCCTTGTTCATGACAATCGTTTATTATCCATGCTATAATTGTGTTGATCGGAAACTCAGATACATGTGTGGATACATAGACAACACCATGTCCCTAGTATGCCTCTAATAGACTAGCTTGTTGATCAAATATGGCTATGGTTTCCTAATCATGGACATGAGATGTCATTTGGTAACGGGATCGCATCATTAGGAGAATGATGTGATGGACAAGACCCAAACTACAAACGTAGCATATGATCGTGTCAGTTTATTGCTACTGTTTTCTACATGTCAAGTATATGTTCCTATGACCATGAGATCATGCAACTCACGGACACCGGAGGAGTGCCTTGTGTATATCAAACGTCGCAACGTAACTGGGTGACTATAAAGGTGCTCTACAGGTATCTCCGAGGGTGTCTGTTGGGTTGGCATGGATCAAGACTGGGATTTGTTACTCCGTGTGACGGAGAGGTATCTCAGGGCCCACTCGGTAATACAACATCACAACAAGCCTTGCAAGCAATGTGACTAAGTGTTAGTCACGGGATCTTGTATTACGGAACGAGTAAAGAGACTTGCCGGTAACGAGGTTGAACTAGGTATGGAGATACCGACGATCAAATCTCGAGCAAGTAACATACTGAAGAACAAAGGGAACATTTTACGGGATTAACTGAATCCTTGACATAGAGTTTCGACCGATAAAGATCTTCGTAGAATATGTAGGAACCAATATGGGCATCCAGGTTCCGCTATTGGTTATTGACCGTACAGGTGTCTCGGTCATGTCTACATAGTTCTCGAACCCGTAGGGTCTGCACACTTAAGGTTTGGTGACCTTTCAATAGTATAGAGTTATGTATGGTGGTGACCGAAGGTTGTTTGGAGTCCCGGATGAGATCACGAACGTCATGAGGAGCTCCGGAATGGTCCAGAGGTAAAGATTGATATATAGGAAGTCCTGTGTTGGTTGCCGGAAAAGTTTCGGGCTCATCGATAGTGTACCGGGAGTGCCGGTAGTGTACCGGGAGACCATCGGGAGGTGTATTTCGACCCATGAGGCTACATGGGCTGTGGGAGAATGAATACCAGCCCTTAGTGGGCTGATGGAAGTCCCACACAAGGCCCATGCGGCTGGGAAGAAAAGCCCAAAGAGAAAAAGGTGGAAAAGGGCGAAAAAGGCAAAAATAAGGAGGAGTCCTAGTCCTACTAGGATTGGAGCAGGAATCCTCCAATCCTCCTTGATTCGGCCGACCCAAGAGCTGGTCCTTTGAGGGCCAAGCCTCCTCCTCTCTTCCTCTTATATATACTAGAGGTTTTAGGGTTGTTGGCACTAGATTTTTAGCCACGTGCTACCCGTTCCTCTAGTGCATAGTTTCTCCTCTAGATCATTTTTCTGCAGTGCTTAGGCGAAGCCCTGTCGAAATTGCTCCACCACCATCGCCGCAGCACCATCACGCTGCCGAAGAACTCATCTACCTTTCCGCTCCCTCTTGCTGGATCAAGAAGGCGGAGATCGTCATCGAGCTGTACGTGTGCTGAACGCGGAGGTGCCATTCGTTCGGTGCTAGATCGGAAGGACCGTGATCAAGATCGCGAGACGGATCGTGATGAGTTCGCGGGACGGATCGTGATGAGTTCACGGGACGGATCGTGATTGGATCACGGGACGGATTGTGATGAGTTAGCGGGACGGATCGTGATTGGATCACGGGACGGATCATGATTAGATCGCGGGACGCTCGGCGATTTGGATCGCAAAGACGTTCGACTACACCAACCGCGTTTCTTAACGCTTCCCGCTTAGCGATCTACAAGGGTATGTAGATCCACTCTCCCTCTCGTAGATGCTCATCACCATGGATCGATCTTGTGTGTGCGTAGGAAATTTTTTGTTTCCCATGCGACGTTCCCCAACACCACCTCCTATTCCTCCTCGGGAGGGCAGATCTGGAGTCTGTTTTGGGCTCCGGAGAGGGGAAATCGACGACGTCGTCATCACCAACCATCCTTCATTACCAATATCATGATGCTCTCCGCCGTTCATGAGTAATTTCATCATAGGATTGTTGTACGGTGATGGGTTGGACGAGATCTACCATGTAATCGAGTTAATTTTGTTAGGGTTTCATCCCTAGTATGCACTATGTTCTGAGATTGATGTTGCTATGACTTTGCTATGCTTAATGCTTGTCACTAGGGCCCGAGTGCCATGATTTAAGATCTGAACCTATTATTTTTTCATGAATATATGTGTGTTCTTGATCCTATCTTGCAAGTTGTAGACACCTATTACGAGTTATGATCCGCATCCCCGAGGGTAACAATAACTCGTCTTTCCAGTGATTACCGTAGTTTGAGGAGTTCATGTATTCACTAAGTGTGAATTCTTTGGTCTGGTTCTCTATTAGAAGAAGGCCTTAATATCACTTAATTTCCATTAGGACCCCGCTGCCATGGGAGGGTAGGACAAAATATGTCATGCAAGTTCTTTTCGATAAGCACGTATGACTATATATGGAATACATGCCTACATTATCTTGATTAATTGGAGCTAGTTCCGTGTCACCCTATGTTATAACCGCTGCATGATGAATGCTACCCGACATAATTATCCATCACTGATCCATTGCCTATGAGCTTTTCACATATTGATCTTTGCTAAGTTACTTTACTGTTGCTATTGTTACAATCACTACAAAACTGTTATTGTCAATTTTGCCATCGTTATCTTTACTTCCATACTACTTTGCTATTGAATACTTTGCTGCATAAATTAAGTCTTTTTAGGTGTGGTTGAATTGACAACTCAGCTTCTAATACTCGAGAATATTCTTTGGCTCCTCTTGTGTCGAATCAATAAATTTGGGTCGAATACTCTACCCTCAAAAACTGTTGCGATCCCCTATACTTGTGGGTTATCAGTGTCAAGCTCCTACTACTTCCTTAGAGAACATCACACTCGATGCAGGACCATAGCCAAAGTGGCTTGGTCAACGATCATAGGGTTATCGGGGAAATATGGAATTTATAGGCATTTCCCAAAGGAAACTAGAGTAAGAAGAGAAATGCCACGGCTAGCAAGTAGGGTAAGGTTATCTGGTTTACATAGGGGTTTCAGGGTTCGCGGGTCGTTGCTCGGTGCGAGCGTTTCACACCGGAGGCAAGGGCCATGAGAGTTGGAGTCTGATGGAGCCAAAGAGCTATGGGGTTGCCTTATGATCAATAGTAGCCGTGCCAAATGGAAAATATGGCTGAAATCCATCTGGGCTTTCTACTGAACACAAGACAATGAAGTCTGGCTAGGGTAACCTATGGTCGGCCTGACTGCTAGAATACCATTCGTTGTGGCGCCCCGCCTAATTACCACAGTAGCCAGACGGTCACCACGCGTACCAGCCCAGCAAATCACTCAGGCATGCGCCTCTATAACAAGTATAATGAACGCATGCATTTCTATTAATGGATATATCAGTCTTAAAAGATATATTACAAGAGTGATGGCAGTAGAAAAGTTCTATCTGAGGCAGCATGTTCTTGGTGCGGCTCCAATCCATAGGGATCTGACTAGGTTACTCTTCTAGCTCGCGAACGCTCCAGCTCCTCGTCGACGGATGACGAATCCTTATGTGAACCTGGCCATGTTAAAGGCCGCTGAGTACTTTTGAATGTACTCACAAAAAAACCAAACTAACATATACACCAAGCAATGCAATCCATGACATTCAAGCATGCGTTTGTTATTAGAGCAATATTAATCACCATGACATAACAGGATTATCTAGTGTGATACTACTAGAGTAAAGGAAAGCATGGCAAGTAAATAAATCATACTCTGAAGATTCTCAGGATCCAATCCAACTCTTAACTAGATCCAACTTACTCTCTTACGGGTTGTCCCACAACCCTCGCAATACTCACGAGTCATCGAGTACTTCTGATCATAGGACAAGTTCTTCCATCATTCTTATCATTACTACGGTTGACCACCTAACGAGGCCTTTACGGACTGTCCAATACCATGGACGCGGCTATTCGAATAGATTTTTGACTCTGCAGAGGTTGCGCACTTTACCCACACCATGGAGCACCTAGGCTCGTGATCCCATTCGGGTGGACCAGCGTTGCTCCAACGAAACGTGCCTGACCCGTGACTCTGCAATCGTACCACCAGCATTCATCCTCCCCCGGAGTCTTGCCTTGGCTAGCCCCCGTGTCACCGCGTGACACCTACCACCGTCATGGCCACACAAACTGTCCCAAACAGGGACTCTCGGGTTAACCAATCAACTGGGCCCACAAGGTTCTCGCCGCCTATCGGGCCAGGGTAGCGCGCACGCATAACCTTCCCTATCTGGAGGTACCGGTGAAAGAGCACGCGATCAAACCAAGTTAAGACCATCCCATACCGGCAAATGTGGCTGCACGGATAAGCCCGGGCGGGTGGCTCTAGATCAAGTGACTAGGTTTACCCTTAGCAAGTATTTAGCAAGCATGGTTGTTTATCACAATAACTTCAGATGGCAGTAGCTAATCATGATAAACACATTACCACCTATCTCCATATAATATCACGACAAGTCATTAGTGCAATGATAAGATGAGCAGTAGCAGGTAATGTAAATGACAATATCGAAATGGTAGGAGTTTAATTATTTCTAGCACAAGCATATCATTAATTAAACATGCAAGAATAACACAGAGCAATGCTTTAGGGCATATATCCGATGGTCGGCTTGCCTGGGGGTCGAAGAATACTTCGGAAGAAGTGCGAAGAGTCCGCCAAAGGGATCGCCGAAACCATTCTCTCTCGGAGGGGGCTGATTAGAGACAAGGGCAAAACGGTCATTTACACTATGTGCACACATTGTAAAGGTGATGCCAAAAGAACGGGCTTGACGAGACGAAGATGTGATCGTTGGTTTCCCCTCGATCGGAGCTTCAAGCGAAAATTTACAAAGGTTTTTCTGCCAGGAATTGAAATGCAAAATAAATAATCGCAACCAAGTCCCTGACAGCCTGGCTGGTCGCGGACTCAGGGAAATACACTTTCCCATGGGGAAAACGTAAACACGTGAGGGCTCTTTCACTTCTCCATGTGGGCAGCGGCTGGTGTCACTGACACGCGGGTCCCACCCCACCTCTCTCTCTCCTCCCGTGCCTGCGTCCTCTTCCCGCCAATGCCGCACGCAGAGCAGAGGAGGTCCGCTGGCTCCGGCCACCTCAGGCCGTGGCACGGCCACCGACGGGCTCGGGCGGAGGCATTGCTTCCGTTCAGGCATAGCAGGCGCACCGGGGAGGAGCAGAGCCGTAGCAGTTCGGGCAACAGAGGACGGGGACGGGGCTCGATGTCGGCGACGTCCACGGGTATTCTGGCAGTCTCTGGCTCAGGCGAGGCCACCGGAGGCTTCAGGGGATGATTATGCTTCCGTTCCAACGCGAATAGAACACCGGGGAGGGGTGGAACGGAGCACGCCGCGGAGGCAGAGAACGACGGTGGCCGGACTTGGGGAAGACGCGGCCACGGTGGTTCCGGCAGCGAACTGAGGAGTCTGGGAAACGCTCCGGGCTATGGTGGAGCTAGTGGTGAGTAAAGGGGTACCAGGAGAGCTCCGGTTAGCTCAAATTTAGGCGGGCAACAGTGGCGGCCGAGGTGGCGATGTGCGGGCATGGGAGCTCTCCGAGCTCAAAGGAGAGGTAGGGTGGGGTGCTAGGATGTAGAGGAGGGGCTAGAGGTGCCGTGGGTGCTCGGGGAGGGCTATGGCCATGCCTATATATAGACGGCCGATGCAAGGTGATAAGCACGGCCGTCGTGGCGGCCCTATCGCCGCACTGGATCTCCGGCGAGGTGGCACGCGAGGAGGGGTTGCGACTTGACGCTCAACAGAAGGAGGGGACGGCTCGGGGAGGAAGAAGCCAAGGGAAGAGGAAGACGACGCCGGTCACGGGCACACAGAACGGTGGCGGGGCTCGTCGTGGCGCGGCGAGGAAGCAACTGGAGGGGGAAGATGCTGGAGAGGGTGCACGCGGCTGTGGCGGATCCACTAGACTCAGACAGGAGAGCGTCGGCCGGAGGCGACTGCACAACGTTGACAGAGCGCAGAGCACCGTTTTGGCGCGCTCTCATGCGTGGTCTCCAGGGTCACCGCGTGCCCAGGGCACTGGATGGCTCTAGGACTTTGTCCAACACTCTCCTCGCTGCTCAAATAGATGACACGGGTAGCTGGAACCATCTAGGTAGAGCTGAGATGAGAGAAACTTGCAGAAAAAGATTTTGACGGCAAACTTTTTGTAGTGAATTTAGAAAAATTGGCTAAGTGAAAGTGGATAATTTTTGATGTGTGGCAATGGTTTGCTAAGATGAGTCCCTTGGAAAATTTTCAAGCCAAATGAACCAACCTAGCTAGCATTTCCTTCACACCATGACAAACTGGACAGAAATAAAGATGAATTTGATGGGATAACATGGCTACATGGATTTGGCTCAAATTTGGTGGAGAGTGATGATTTGAATGTGTGGAGATAGTGGAAAAGTTTCAGATCATTTGGAAATGCCTAGATTGTACTTCCTTCACAGCACTTCCAAATGGACAGAATCTTGACAAAAATGCTATGGAAACAGAGCGGCCCACCTGTCCAGTGATACATCTCCAACGTATCTATAATTTTTGCTTGTTCCATGTTGTTATATTATCATTCTTGGATGTTTTACAATAATTTTACTACAACTTTATATTATTTTAGGCACTAACCTATTAACTTAGTGCCCAGTGCAAGTTTATGTTTTTTCCTTGTTTTTGAGTTTTATAGAACGGAGTCCAAACGGAAGAAAAACTTACGGTGATTTTGTATGGACTAGAAGAAGCCCACGGGGCATTGGAGTTGGGCCATAAGAGCCACGAGGCCACCACAAGCCTAGGGGGCGCCCCCCTAGGGTGCGCCCCCTGGCTTGTCGTCGCCTCGTGGCCCCCCTTGACTTGTTTCCGACGCCAAAAATTCCTATAAATACATAAACCCCCAAAAAGAAACCTAGATTGGGTGTTCCGCCTCCGCAAGCCTCTAGAGCCATGACAAACCAATCGGGAGCTTGTTCCGGCACCCTGCCGGAGGGGGAAACCATCACCGGAGGCCATCTTCATCATCCCGACGGTCTCCATGAAGAGGAGGGAGTAGTTCACCCTCGGGGCTAAGGGTATGTACCAGTAGCTATGTGTTTGATCTCTTTCTCTCTCTCTCTCGTGTTCTTGAGATGGCATGATCTTGATCTACCGCGAGCTTTATTGATATAGATGAATCATATGGAGTTTTGCCCTCTCTATCTTCTTGTGATGAATTGAATTTTCCCTTTGAAGTTTTCTTATCGCATTGAGTCTTTACGGATTTGAGAACACTTGATGTATGTCGTGCGATGGGATATCCGTGGTGATAATGGGATTTTCTATTGATCCACTTGATGTATGTTTTGGTGATCAACTTGCGGGTTCTGTGACCTCGGGAATGTATGCATAGGGGTTGGCACATGTTTTCGTCTTGACTCTACGGTAGAAACTTCGGGGCACTCTTTGAAGTTCTTTGTGTTGGATTGAACATGATGAAAATGAAATTCTGTGATGCATATCGTATAATCAAGCCCATGGGTAGTCATGGTGACATTGGAGTTTCTAGGTGACATTAGTGTTTTGGTTCATGTGTATCTTAAGTTGTTATTTTAGTACGAACTCTAGCATTGTTCGTGACACTTATAGGGATAACTCATAAGATTGATTGAAAAAGATAACTTTGAGGTGGTTTCATACCCTACAATAATTTATTCATTTCTTCTCCGCTATTTGTGACTTTGGATTGAACTGTTTGTCGCACGTGAGGGATTTACATATGATTCAAGTATGTTAGTATTGTTGAGAGAACTTGCACTAGTGAAAGTATGAACCCTAGGCCTTGTTTTCAAGCATTGCAATACCGTTTGTGCTCAGTTTTGTCACTTGCTACCTTGCTCTTTTAAATTTTAAGATTACAAAAACCTATATCTACCATCCATATTACACTTGTATCACCATCTCTTCGTCAAACTAGTGCACCTATACAATTTACCATTGTATTGGGTGTGTTGGCAACACAAGAGACTCTTTGTTATTTGGTTGCAGGTTTTTTTTAGAGAGACCATCTTCATCCTACGCCTCCCACGGATTGATAAACCTTAGGTCATCCACTTGAGGGAAATTTTCTACTGTCCTAGAAAACTCTGCACTTGGAGGCCCAACAAGAGTCTACAAGAAGAAGGTTGCATAGTAGACATCAAGCTCTTTTCTGGCGCCATTACCGGGGAGGTGAGTGCTTGAAGGTATATCTTTAGATCTTCCAATTGAAGTTTTTAGTTTCTTGTTTTTTTATCACTAGTTCAGTCTATAAAAGAAAACTACAAAAAAATGGAATTGAGGTTGCCTCATATGCTTCATCTTTTCAATGTCTTTCTTGAAAATGATGGAAATGAAATTGTGCTCAATTGTTAGAAGAATAAGTTATTAAAATGTTTGGCACTAAATTTTTGAGTGATGAGCATGATTGCAATATTGTTAGTATGAATTCTTTGAATATCCATAGTACTAATGATGATTGCACTAGTCATGATAAAACATTTCTTTTAAGCATGTCAATTTTTGTGGAGTGCATAGAGTTTGTGAAGACATGCCAAAAAGGGAAGATAGATTTTGTAAGAGGCATAAGTATTTAGAAACTAAATGGTTGCAAGAAAGGCTATATGCTTGTGCTGAAAGACTTAATATTTCTCGCCATCCTTGTGAACTTTGCAATGAAAGTGGTCATTTTAATTTCCAATGTGAATTATTTCATGATCGAATTGTGTCAAAAAATTGTGATAACCTCATTATCCTTGAGCATCATAATGGACTTAGTCTATTTTTGGGGTATGAAGAAATGAACATAAAACTAAGGATGTTCCAGCTTGGGTTCTCATGAAAATGATTGATTTTGATCTAACTGAAATCTATATTTATTTCGTGGTAAATTGCATTGAGAATCCCTATATTGCCAATTACTTAAAGACAAGAAAACAAATAGAAGATTAAGATAATACTAATGAAGGGGAAGAGGTTTCCTAATATCCTCCTATTTTTTCTTATGATGAATCAGGTAACGAGGATGAGCTTTTTATTCAACCAACCTCTCCAAAAAGAAGCTTGGAGGAATTAAATAAACCCACAATAAGAAGAAAAAAGGAAAAGTAAAGGTAAAGAGGTATCTCTCCCAAAGAATGTTGCTCCCATTATTGATAGGCCTCATGAGAATGAATCAAAAATAGCTGTGGAACATGATAAACTTGAGGATGATTTTGTTATGCCTATTGCTTGTTGTGATAATTATGATTGGGAAGATAATGATAGTTCTTATAATCTTGAAAATATTTATGGCACGAACTTGGAGGATGATGATAATAATTGTTATACTATTTGTGCTATTCTTACTATTAATGATGAGAGTGACTATGTTTATGATATACAAAGCCACAAGCTTGGGGATGCTATGTTTGATGAAAATGACATGTTTGAGAATTTATTTGCTGCAATTAATGTTTGTCCCAAGCTCGGGGATGCTATGCTTAACGAAGACGATCTTTTTATTCCCCCTGCTTTGAATGATCAAATTTGTTATAATGATTGCATGCCTCCTACTTATGATGATTACTGTGATGATACTTATGCGATGAGAAAGAGTGATGATTACTATTATGATACTTGTCATAATTATGAATATCCTATTATTGAATATTACTCTTTTACTGTGGAACCAATTTGTAGCATTCAATTCTTTTATGATACTCCCACTATTAGTCATGAGAAGAAATTTTCTTGTGTGGAGAGTAGTAAAATTTCTATGCTTGTAGATCATGAAAAGAATGCTTTATGTGCTGGTTATATTGTTGAATTCGTTCATGATACTACTGAAAATTATTATGAGAGAGGATCTTATGCTTCTACATATTGCAATAATATCAAGTTTCCTCTCTGTGTGTTGAAAGTTTTGAAGTCATGCTTGTTTTGACTTCCTATGCTAGTTGATTCTTGTTCCCATAAATTGTTTGCTCACAAAATCTCTATGCATAGGAAGTGGGTTAGACTTATGTGCTAGTCATATGCTTCATGATGCTCCTGTTATGTTTCAATTCTTATCTTTTATGTGAGCATCATTGAAATCATCATGCCTAGCTAAAAAGGCATTAAAGAAAAGCGCTTGTTGGGAGACAACCCAATACTTATACGTACTTATTTTGTGTGTCCACATGAAAAAGCTACTGTATAATCATGTTTTATAGCTTTTGTTTCAAAAAAGTGCCAAGTAAAGCCTTTGGGATACTATGGATGATAGTTGACTTTATTCTGTGCAAAAACAGAAACTTTTTCTCTCAGTCCAGCAATTTTGTAAATTCATTGGAACGTGATTTTGATCTGAATTTGTGATAAGTGACTTATATAAAAATTGCCTAGATTTTCCTAATGTTTTTGAATTTTTAGAGAGAGGGAAGTATGGTTATGCTACAGATTTTCACAGACTGTTCTGTTTTTGACAGATTCTGTTTGCATGCATAGTTTACTTGTTTTAGTGTTTCTATAGCTTATATTGAGTGATTTAAATTATGGTAATGATATAATACAGTAGGTATGATGTGGGAAAAATTATGAATCTTGTCTTGACATTACCTAAGTGGATGATTTATCTTTATTATACTAACCCTTCTCACGAAGTTCCGTTAAGTTTCGTGTGACTAAAGTTTTCAAGTTTTGGGTGGGACACCGATATGAGAAGAATAAGGAGTGACAAGAACCTCATATTTGGGATTCCCAAGGCACCCCCAATTTAATATCCAAGGAATACTCAAGGGCCTAAGCTTGGGGATGCCCCGGAAGGCATCCCCTCTTTCGTCTTCAACACTATCGGTATATCTTACTTGGAGCTATATTCTTATTTGTCACATAATATGAGTTTTGCTTGGAGAGTAATTTTATTTTTTTGTTCTCCGTTAGTTCTTATTTATAATCTCGTCTTTAAATAAAAAGTTCTAAGAATTGCCTTAGGATGCTTGCATTGCATGTTTGATGTGTGTTGTGTAAAAAACAAAAACTTTTTCTGTAGTGTTTGAATTTTCATATTTTACTAGAACGTGGAAAGTTTCTGAAATTTTTACACACTATTTTTCATATAAATTATTTAGCATGTCCCAATTTTTCATAATGTTTTGAGTTACATAAGTACACTGGTGTAATAAATTGCTACAGACTGTTCTCTTTAGACAGATTGCTCTCATAGTTGTGTTATCTACTTATCCTATAGTATCCATAGCCTATATTGGTAGATATAAATTGTGAAAATGATAGTAAACAGTATATTATGTTTATAAATTATTGTGAAAAATGTCTTGGCAGTACATGAAGTGTTGATTTATTCTTATGTGTACTAACCTATCTCACGAGTTCTTTTTGAGTTTTATGTGGATGAAGTTTTTGAGAATAGGTGAAACCGGGATATGTGAGGATTGAACAAGATACCAAATATCAAGATTGGGGATGCACAAGTCACCCCAATTAAATATTTCAAGAACTCTCAAGCATCTAAGCTTGGGGATTCTACGCATCCCACCTCTCTTCGTCAACTATCGGTTAGCCTATGTTGAGCCTAAATTTTTATTTGTCCACATGATGCACCTATTCATGGAGTGCTATTTTTCTTTTGTTTGATGTTTGAATAAAAATACTCAGATCTGAAAATATTTATTGAGAGAGATAGAGAGAGTCCTCACGTGGCTACTTGATTGTTTACCTACTCATTGATCTTCACTTATATCTTTTGAGAGCAGCTTGTCATTTCCTCTCATGCTTCACTTATACCTTTTTGAGGGATGAAATATTTATGCTCATGTGCTTCCTTTAAATTTGTTTGAGCTTGTCGAAAAAGCAATAGCAATATATGAAACTAGTCCCAAAGTGATAGATATCCAAGGTGGATATAAAATAAAAATTCATGAAGATCATTAGACAAATTAAACTTGATTCTCTGTAATAGTTTTGAAACATGATGATAGTAATATATGAGTCATGTTAGTGAGTAATCATGCTTAGTAGGAATATTGGTGTTAAGGTTTGTGATTCCCTATGAATGCATGAAAGTCAATAGTTATGCAATGAAGTTACATCCTACTTGTGGTGCATTATTCGGTGTTTGTTATGATTCAATGCTCACTTATGTGATTTTTCTTTTCTTGGTTGGTTGCTTCCCAATCTATTTGCTAGCCTTCATTTGTACTAAGTAGAAATACTACTTGTGCATCCAAAATCCTTAAACCAAGTTTTGCCTTATGAGTCCACCATACCTACCTATATGTGATATTTCCGTGTCGTTCCAAGCAAATTTGTATGTGCCATCTCTAAATTTTTAAAATAAACTTTCTCTTTTGTGTGCCCGTACCGCTCATGAAATAGTGGGGAGTATCTAATATTTTTCCATGCTAGGTGTGTTATTCTCACGATATGTGTTGATTCACTATCATTCACAAGAAAGTGGCTGGTATTCGGGATACCGAGTTCCATGCTCAAAAAAATCAAATCAAAATATAATGAAACAAAACTCCCCCAGGATTGTTGTTTGTATGGGCGGTACCGTGGATTTGGCTCGCCGTGGAGTGTGATTGATTGGTGGAGGGGGAGTAAAAACTTTACTTTTCTGTTTGGGAACCGCCTATAATGTATCTAGCATGTAAAGTATTGTGAGCTACTTTGTCGTTTTCGTTGACAAGAAAAGCATGCCACTCAAAATATTTTTCTCTCTCAATTTAAACTATGAGCTCTGGCAACTCTACAAATACCTACTTCCCTCTACGGGTGGCCAATCTATTTACTTTATGCATTTTTTCTTTGAGTCTCCATCTTCTATTATAAGCACCAACTAGGGGGCACTATGATCGTACTTGAGCATTAGGCATGGCTAATATTTGAGTGTGTTTCATGAATGGAACAATGATTGAGCATGATGGGATAGGGATAATTTTCTTTAGTGTTGATATTTTGAAAGACATGGTTGCTTGCTGTCATGCTTGAGTATTGAAGTCATTATGTTAAAACTGGACTATTGCTTTGAAACATTTACAAGTCCAAACGTCCATACTATACAAACAAGAAAATAATATGATGAACATGTTAGGCAGCATTCCACATCAATTTTTTTGTATTTATCATTTACCTACTCGAGGACGAGCGGGAATTAAGCTTGGGGATACTGATACGTCTCTAATTTATCTATAATTTTTGCTTGTTCCATGCAGTTATATTATCATTCTTGGATGTTTTACACTCATTTTACTACAAATTTATATTATTTTTGGGACTAACCTATTAACCTAGTGCCTAGTGCCAGTTTCTGTTTTTTCCTTGTTTTTGGGTTTTACAGAAAATTAATATCAAACGGAGTCCAAACGGAATAAAAATTTACGGTTATTTTTTATGGACCAAAAGAAGCCTACGGGGGCGCCCCCTGGCTTGCCATCGCCTCGTGGCCCCCTTGACTTGTTTTGGACGCCAAAAATTCCTATAAATACAGAAACCCCCAGAAAGAATCCTAGATCGGGAGTTCTGCCGCCGCAAGCCTCCAGAGCCACAAAAAACTAATCGGGAGCCCGTTTTGGTACCCTGCCAGAGGGGGAAACCATCACCAGAGGCCATCTTAATCATCCAGGTGGTCTCCATGATGAGGAGGGAGTAGTTCACCCTCGGGGCTAAGGGTATGTACCAGTAGCTATGCGTTTGATTTGAAGAGGTGCCAGAGCTCATGGTTTAAAACTGAGATGAAATTGTAATTTGGGTGTTGTGCTTTTCCTGTCAACATCACGATTGAGTTTTCAATATTTTTCATGCTAAACACATTATTGGCGGTTCCCAAACGGTAATAGAAAGTGTACTCCCATCCACCATACATAGACAAGCCACTGCTGATCGAATCCACGGGTTCCCTCCAACATATCAACTGTCACGGGAGTTTTGTTTAATTTATTTTTGATCATGCGAGTCTGGGCATCCTTTTTACTAGCATCTCTAGTGCAATGACAGGCGAATGAACTTCCATCTTGAGAATAACCCGCTTAGCATGTAACATACTGACCGCCTTGTCACTCCATGAGCGGTACGAGCACACAAAACAGATGGTTATTTGAATATGTAGAGGTGGCTCATCCAAATTTACTTAGAACGGGGGGGGGGGAGGGGGTAATACTGCATATAGGTATATATGATGGACTCATTTGGAACAACTTGAGTTTAATGATTTTGGATGCACAAGCAGCATTCCCGCTTAGTAGAGGTGAAGGCTAGAGATACACTGAGAAGCGACCAGCTAGAGAGCAAAAACGGTCATACTCATACATTGAGAATAATTAAAATTGAACACTAGAATGAGTAGGATATTAACACTCTAAATTTAAATATCATGACAGTTGCATTGGTTTTTAATCAACTACATGTTTGCACGTGGGCCAAGTCAAGCCGCTCGAAGTACTCAGAGGAAGATACCATACTAGCACACCACATCACAATCATTTTAATGCACGTTGACATATAAGATAAATCATTATTCACTCTTAGTTATTTAAGCATGGTATGAGCAACTATAATCTCTAATTGTCGTCATGAACATGTTTACTCATAATAGGCTTAATCAACATCGAACGACCTAAACATGTTTACAAAAAGGGAAAACAAGAAGAGTTCATACCAGCTTGCTTTACCACGATCACTTCACCAAATATCGTCATTATTGCCTTTCACTTGCACGACCGAATGATGTGAAATTAATAATAGTGCAAGTGTGTCATGGACTAAGCTAGAAGCTGCAAAATGATAAGTTGATACGTCTCCCACGTATCTATAATTTTTCATTGTTCCATGCTATTATATTACCATTCTAGGATACTTTTTGGGTGTTCATTTACCAATTAATATTATTTTTATGCACGAACCTATTAACCTAGTGCCTAGTGTTAGTTGTTATTTTCTGCATGTTTCTGGATTTTTAGGTTACAGTACCAAACGAAGTCCAATTGCCACGAAACATTAATATGACTAGTCGTCAACCCGTGCGTTCGCAAAGGCTAGTTATGTGCATCTTAGGTTATATATTATAGAAGATGGTTATTCATTAGGGGATGTACCAGATCCGTATATTTTAAAGGGGATGCTTACTCAAGTGAGTGAATCAATGTCAACAATTGATGGTACACCAAATATATTTGAACAAAATTGACATAACAACTTAAGAATGTGCAAGTAAGAGAACATTTTAAGTTCTTGAGAGTCTATCTACTCGAGGATAGGAAAGAAAGATGTAATATTCTTTTATATAGTAAAAGGACAAATAACATTTATTAAGGGCCTATGAATAAAAACGACAAACATTGAAGCATGGCATTCTGCATTGAGCATCATAGCCCATGCTTTACATGCCATATGTATGTTGACCTCTTATTGGACAGATTAAGGAAAGAATGAAGCAAGGGAATCATTTAAATTAATGGACAACAGCAATGTACGACTTGAGCGATACGCCATCACCTATGAAATCTCACGTATCCATTGCTTAGCGTAAAACAATTGCATATGTCTCGTCTATGTATGTAACTATGGTTAGATAATGGGCATGGAAGCTGGACCAGGGATATTATACAACGGTGATTTTTTTTAGTCGAAACCCAATTCATCTATGACGGCAATGTCGACAACTATGGTGATCGTCCGAAGTACCTCACTTGTCCACCTGTGTGGCCTGGTTATACATGTACAGTGGAGAAGCCGGAGATAATTTGTTGAAAATAATGTATATTTATTAAGTAGGAGAGTACATGTGGTCAGCTTACTTTTCTCCCTGCCTTTGCATCATGTATGTCGTACCTTTCTTGTATGCTTTCGTCTTCATGTATTTGTCCAAATGCACCATATTGACGTATTAATTCGCTTCAAATTGAGAGCTTATAAGAGACAAAAAAATGCATGCCATATTTACATGATGTTGTAGATTGGCCTTAATATGAAGCAAAAAGACAAAAACATAGAAAATGAATAATATCGGTGTTGGCAGCAAAAAAATACCAACAAAGGTCGAGCTCCAGTGAGCTCGTTTTGAAACTTTATTTTTCCGGCGTGCGAAAATTTCCAAATTTATTTGTGAACATACGTGCATATGTATACTACGTATGTGCAAAAATCAACGGCATTACACTTTGACATGTGGCGTACAGAAAAAAGACAGATAGACATTTTTAAACGGGCCTTCTATTTTTATTATTGGCCAGAATTGTATTTTTTATACAGCCTACAAATCACAATAATTTTGGACGAAATTGAGCAGCTCCTGGAGAATACATATAGTCCCCACAAATATTTTCTCCAACTTTTCAAAAACTTTTAAATATGATTTTGATATTTTCAAAATAGTAAGCCCATTCGAGCTCGGCCTCCAGAAATCCACACTCGCGTTACCAAGCTCTTTATAGGAATTAGTGCCAATAGTCATCTTAGCTTTTTTTTTTTGCGGGTGAAATGTCATCTTAGCTTTGTTTGAGATGGAGGAGATAGGACATATGACTATATGAAAATCATCCCATTGGTCTCTCTCTCAACAACAAAAAAGAATCATCCGGTTGGGTGAAAAAATAACTGGCACGTGGCTGTGCCATGTTGCATATGTGCATGTTCCACGCTATGCTAATCCGGATCTATTAAGCTAGCCGGCAGCACCTAGTCTGCCACGTACATGTTTTTGCTAAGGCAAGAATCGATCCACCTGCTTGCTTAGGTTGAACGGGTGCCTCGTTGAATACTTTTGTTTCTCCGTAACGTCGATCGGCTTAGCAAAAAAGTCAATATCTACCCGTGACATGTGTACATGTCAGATAGATTATTTTTAATTGTTGACCAAACTGAGTGTTTTTAAGAATTATGTGAGTTCATCTACACCGTTATAACTCAGCCACACCAGATTAACGGTCCATAAATTCTAATTAACGTGAGAATTTTTAGAAAGTGTCTAATTAGTATAAGTAAGTATATAGATTTTTTCTGGACCAAAAGAAGACCTGGAATCTTCGGAAGGAGGTCGGGGCACCACAAAACAGGGCACACCCTGGGGGTGGACTGCACCCTGTGGTGCCCCCCTCGGGCGTCCTCCGACCCCCCTCTGGCGTATAAATTCCCTAAAATCGTAAAAACCCTAAGGAGCATCCTGAAACACTTTTCCACCGACGCAAGTCTCTCTTCTACCGTGTGCCCATCTGGATCCCTATTTCGGTGCCCTGCCGGAGGGGGATCGATCATGGAGGGCCTCTACATCATCCATGCATCTCCCATGGTGATGTGCGAGTAATTCACCACAGACCTACAAGTCTATAGTTAGTACCTAGATGACCATCTCTCTCTCTCTCTCTCTCTCTCTCTCTCTCTCTCTTCAATACAATGATCATCACATATTTGCTTTCATCTATCTGATGTAATTCTTTTGTGCTGTGCATTTGTTGGGATCCGATAAATTGTGGGTCTATGTTCATATTAGTCATGAAAAGTATTTGAGTCATCCCTGTATATTATGCTTCTGTTTTGCATGATCATTATAGCTTCGTAAATCTCTCTAATCTATTGAAATAATTTGGCCAACTAGATTAATATTTCTTCGGTGAGAGGGGTGCGTTGTAGTGAGTTCAATTTGGCGGTGCTTGATGTCTACTACACAACTTTATTCTTGTAGACTCGTGTTGGGCCTCCAAGCTAGAGTTTTGGAGGACATCAACAGTTTTCCCTCAAGTGGATGACCTAAGGTTTATCAATCCATGGGAGGTGTAGGACGAAGATGGTCTCTCTTAAACAACCCTGCAATCAAATACAAGAAATCTCTCGTGTCCCCAAAACACCCAATACAATGGCAAATTGTATAGGTGCACTAGTTCGTCGAAGAGATGGTGATACAAGTGCAATATGGATGGTAGATATAGGTTTTTGTAATCTTAAAATATAAAAACAGCAAGGTAGCAAGTGTAAAACAGTGAGCAAAACGTTGCATAAATGCTTGGAAATAAGGCATAGGGTTCATACTTTCGCTAGTGCAATCTCCCAACAATGCTAACATAGTTGAATCACATGATCATCCCTCAACGTGCAACAAAGAATCACTCCAAAGTTCCTATCCAGCGGAGAACAAATAGATGAAATTGATGTAGGTAGTAGAACCACCTCAAAGTTGTTCTTTCCGATCAATCTTATGAGCTATTCCTATAAGTGTCACAAACACCCCTAGAGTTCATAGTAAAATAACCCAAGTGATACATATCAATCCACCCTAATGTCACCTAGATACTCCAATATCACCTCAAGTATCCGTTGGTAAATTATGCGACATGCATCAAACAATTTCAGATCTATCATATTCAATCCATCATAAAGAACTTCAAGGATCACCCCAAGATTTCTATTGGAGAACAAGGTATGAAAACATGCAATCAACTGTTATGCATAGATCCCCTAGGTCATTGGAATCCGCAAGTTGATGCCTCAACATATATAAAGTCAGTCAATAGAATACCCCAATATCATTATGGGTACCCCACGCAAGACATACATCAAGTGTTCTCAAACCATAATATACAATCCAACATAATGACATCTCAAAGGAAAAGATTCAATTCATCACAACAAGATAGAGAGGGAAGAACACCATATGATAAAACAATATTAACAAAGCTCAGGATACATCAAGATCGTGCCATCTCAAGAACACGGGAGAGAGAGATTGAACACATACCTACTGGTACAAACCGCCAGCCTCGAGGGTGGACTACTCCCTCCTCGTTATGGTCTCCTCCGGGATGATGAATATGGCCACCGGATGATGATTTTCCTCCCCGACAGGATACTGGAACACCTCTAGATTGGTTTTTCAGCGATACAGAGGGTTGCGGCGGTGGAACGAGGATTCTCTTTTTATTTTGGGGGTTTCTTGGATTTATAGGATTTTTCAGCGTTGGAATCACACCAAACGGATCCATGAGGGGCCCACCGGTTGCGGTCCGTCCTGTTAGCTTGTGGACAAAAGGTGGACCCTCCAATGGTTCTTCACTCCAATGTTGCTTATTTCCTCCAGACCAAATCACAAAAAAGTTTTGGGCGATTCTGAAAATTTAATTTTTTGCACAAAAAATAACACCACGGCAATTCTGCCGACAATAGCGTCAGTCCGGGTTAGTTATAATTAAATCATATAAAGTGCATCAAAACCATATAAAAGTATTGTAAACATAGGCAAATATGGCATTAATACTTCATAAATTATAGATACGTTGGAGACGTATCAGCATCCCCAAGCTCAATTCTTGCTTGTCCTCGAGTAGGTAAATGATAAAAGAAATAATTTATGAAGTGTGAATGCTAGCATAGTGAATAGTTTTTATCATTGATAATTTCAATAAATTTTGTAACATCATAACCCACAACTTTTTCTCATGAAAATCGTCATGATATAGTAGCAATCAATTCACATCTCATGGTTCAACCAATTCATTCACTTGAAACTTAACAATCTATGTTCTTGGTCACCAAACAATTTCATTGCATCATCAAGTCTAAGTAAGAGCTCC
Source organism: Hordeum marinum (assembly GCA_022496015.1). Classification (NCBI taxonomy): domain Eukaryota; kingdom Viridiplantae; phylum Streptophyta; class Magnoliopsida; order Poales; family Poaceae; genus Hordeum; species Hordeum marinum. The sequence continues at coordinate 395,895,398 of CM039676.1, read as the reverse complement.
ACATACTCAATTATCATATAGTCTTTTATGATTGCTAATACTCAAATCATATTTTTTAGAATAAACAATATCCAGCAAACACATAGAAAGATAGCGGCTTAATGTCGCCTCCCAACATACTTACCATAAAGATAATTCTCAACAATAATGAGTCATGATCAAATATATTTGAGTGGATATATATGTTTGGATCTTTCCCCACCATATTATGCTTTCCATCTAATAGACCGAGGTTCGAATAAGAAGTTGACTCAACATGAATCGGAAATAGCATGAAAGTAAATAGATTGTCGCTTCGCTGAGGGAAATAGGGATATGGAGAGGTGCGAGAGCTCATTGTTTAAGACATAGATGAATATGTAATTTTGGGTGGTGTGCCTTCACTATCAACGTCACAATAGAGTATTCAATATCTTACATGCTAATCACATTATTGGTGGTTCCCAAACAAAATTGAAATTTGTTACTCCCCCTCCACCATTCAAACACATTCCATGGCTAGCTGAATCCATGGTTGCCCTCCAAACAATTAACTTTATTTGTTTATTTATTTTTGTGTTATGAAGGACTAGGAATCCTATTTACCAGCCTCTCCTGTGCAATAACAAGTGAATAAGCACTCATCTTCAGAATAACTCGCTTAGCATGGAAGATAATGACTGTCTCGTTGCTGCATGAGCGGTGCAAGCACACAAAACGGATGTTTATTTGAATCTTTAGAGGTGGCACATGAAAATTTACTTGGGACTGCAGTGAAATACCATATATAGGTAGGTATGGTGGACTTTAATGGAAGAAACTTGGTTCAAGGATTTGGATGCACAAGTAGTATCTATACTTAGTACAAATTTTTGGCTAGCAAAAGGTCCTAAACAAGAACCACAAGTTGGAGGATCTATAACAATATAACTTCTTTGCGAATATACCAAAACATAACCATTATGTTGTCTTACTTGTCCAACTTCAACTTTTTGATCAAGGTTGGAAATAATTGGTGGGTATTCACAATCATAAAAGATGTCCAAGATAATATATTTGTATGTGAAAGTTCTCTTTCTTATACTAATTATTCATGAATTACATGTATGACCAATTTGATGATTGTCAAATTCTAGTAGGTTTTACATTATAAACCAGATGTCAAGCTACAACTAAGCATAAAACACATGATAATTTCATTTTATGATATTTCATTCATTCACAATTTACTCTTAGGATATGAGTGAAGCACAAGAGTAAACATCAAACTACTCAGGAAAGATATAAGTGAAGATCAATGAGTTGTCAAATAATTAAGTAGCTATGTGAGGACTATTTCTCCATAAAAGTTTCAGATCTATAGTATTTTATTCAAGCAACAAACTAAATAAACATGCATTCCAATAGTAGCACATATCATGTGGACAAATAAAAATTTAGGCTCAACATAGGCTAACCATATTTGTTTGATGAAGAGAGGTCGGATGCGTTGCATCCCCAAGCTTAGATGATTGAGACTTCTTGAAATATTTACTTGGGGTGCCTTGGGCATCCCCAAGCTTGAGCTTTTCTATCTCGTTCATGTTGGGGAACATTGCATGGGAAACAAAAGTTTTCCTACGCACACGCAAGATCTATCCATGGTGATGAGCATCTACGAGAGGGAGAGTGGATCTACATACCCTTGTAGATCGCTAAGAGGGAAGCATTAATAAACACATTTGAAGGAGTCGAACGTCTTCACGATCCAAGTCAACGACCGTCCCGCGATCCAATCACGATCTGTCCTGATCTAGCGCCGAACGGACGACACCTCCGCATTCAGCACACGTATAGCTCAATGAGGATCTCTGCCTTCTTGATCTAGCAAGAGGTGGCAAAGAGGTAGACGATTTCTCCTGCAGTGCGACGGTCTGGCAGGGCTCCGCCTAAGCACTATAGAACTAATCAAGAGGACAAACAATCTAGTGGAAGAATAAGGCAACATGTGGTTATTAGGGTTAGGGATGCCCTCAAATCCTCAAGTATATATAGGAGGGAGGGGAGGGAGGCCAGCGCCCCAAGGGCTGCCCCTTTGATGCGGCCGAAGTGGGAGGTGTAGCGGTCATACTCCAATCCTACTAGGAGTAGGATTCCTCGTCTCCACTTGGAAACTCTTTCCACCTTTGGGGTTTTCCTTCCGTAACTGCATGGGCCTTAGTGGGGCTTTGGACAGCCTACCAGGGTCTGGTTTGTCTCCTCTCACAGACCATGAGGCCCTTTGGGGCACGAGGCCCCTCCCGATGGTCCCCCGATACCCTCCCGGCATTCCCGGTACACTACCGAAATTCCCGAATCTTTTCCGATAACCAAAACGGGACTTCCTATATATCAACCTTTACCTCCGAACCATTCCGTAGCTCCTCGTGACATTCGGGATCTCATCCAGGACTCCGACCAACCTTCGGTCACCACCATACATAGCTCTATACTATCAAAATGTCACCGAACCTTAAGTGTGCAGACCCTGCGGGTTTGAGAACTATGTAGACATGACCGAGACACCTCTACAGTCAATAACCAATAGCGGGACCTAGATGCCCATATTGTTTCCTAAATATTCGATGAGGATCTTTATTAGTTGAACCTCTATGTCAAGGATTCAGTTAATCCCGTATGATATTCCTTTTGTTCTTCGGTATGTTACTTGCCCGAGATTGGATCATCGGGACCTTTATACCTAGTTCAATCTCGTTACCGGCAAGTCTCTTTACTCGCTTTGTAACACAAGATCCCGTGGCTAACACTTTAGTCACATTGCTTGCAAGGCTTGTTGTGATGTTGTATTATCGAGTGGGCCCTGAGATACCTCTAGGGCATATATCGAACAGTCTCCCACTTGCACTAGAGTGAATAATCTAGCTCACATCACTATGTTATTTACATTGTAATGAATCTAACACCCACACAGTTCTAGTGGTGATCATGTTTAGCCCTTGGAAAAGGTTTAGTCAACGGGTCTACGACATTCAGATCCATGTGCACTTTGCAAATATTTATGTGTCCTCCTTGATGTACTCGCGAATGGAATTGAAGTGCTGCTTTATGTGTCTGGTCCTCTTGTGAAACATTGGTTCCTTGGCCAGAGCAATGGCACCAGTGTTGTCACAGAACAAATCCATTGGATTCAGTGCACTGGGCACTACTCCAAGATGTGTCATGAACTCCTTCATCCAGACACCTTCCTTCACCGCCTCCGAGGCTACGATGTACTCCGCTTCGCATGTAGAATCAGCTACCACGCTCTGCTTGGAACTACACCAGCTTACTGCTCCCCCATTGAGAATAAATATGTATCTGGTTTGCGACTTAGAGTCATCCGGATCAGTGTCAAAGCTTGCATTGACGTAACTGTAGCGACCCGACTCAAAATGAGTCAAGCCTATGTGTGTTCTGTGCCATCCCTGGATCAGTATGCTGGCAGACACAGTACATCAATGTATATATCAAAGTGCAATCACATGTAACAGCGTAAAACAGATATATACCTTAAAATAGCAGCGGATACAGTCAACGGGAGTGGAGTCCCAATAACACCAACGGCAAGTTGAGTGCAGACCGTAACCCTGAATCGTACTCTTACCCGTCGTAGAAGAGTATCTGCAACATGATACGTTGCAGCCATATAGGTCAGTACATTGAATGTACTGGCAAGAACACCATAAAAGAACAGAAGAATAAGGACTATTCTATATGCAAAGGCTTTGTGGCTCTGTGTCTAAGTTTTTGCGTAAAAGCTGATTTCATTTTCCTACAACCAAAGAAATATCAGGAATATCACTATGGAATTACCTATCATGACATGGTTCCGCCAACCAATGTCTCAATACCCTCAAGTATCTTAAGTTGCCCACAATTAAGTTATCAATCCAGTGTTGAGAGTTTAGAGATAGATTCAAGTCCAGAGGCTCAAATTGTCCGTAACCGTGGACACGGCTAATCGATTAGGTTTAACTCTGCAGAGTGTTGTGTACTTTACCCACAAGATTCTTTCCCTCCTGGTAAGTCCTCACACTGCCTGGTGTTTGAGAACAGGATGAAAGAAACATGGTCTTTCAGAGTGCTTCCCTGACTGTCCGATAGTGCCCATCCAATCCAAACGTCGACTACATCTCGTAGCACTGCCCAGCAGAGTCACAACAAAGATCAACCAAGCCAGAGCCCATATTGACTTGTGGCTACACAGGTAAGCTTCCGGGCATGAAGTATTCGTCCTTCTCTTTGAGTCTGGGTGAATCTTTCCGCAAGATGTCATGGCACTTCCCCATGCATCCCGACCATCCACTGGTATATCCCCAGGGATGCCCATCAATTCCATCCTTCACCCAGTAGTGTGTATTGAAAACTTGTCTTCTCGAGTCTTGAAGTCTTGAGGTCTTGAAGATGCAGGACTTGCATATGTCTTCATGAAGTTGTCGTCTTGACGTAGAGTCCTTCTTAACACCACTCACGAACACTCATACCAAACCCCGTCTACTTTAGCATAGCATAAAAATAACAATCGTTCCCGGGGCTTTAGTAACCAGTGGTGGGTACCTACCTCATGCATTCTACTCAACTACAAGAATTTTAATAACACTACGGGAGGGATCTGTTGAATGATGTCACTACATGCAATAAAAACATAGGTATGAAATAGATGGTCAAGGTGAACTTGCCTATACTGTTGATGAAGAACAATATCGCTCTCAGAAATAACTTGATAGACTATTCGTCACTCTCCGATGAAAATCTATATAAAAACATTGCATTCATAAGCAATCATACTAGCAATCAATCCTAACAATCACAAGATAACACAAGAAACAAAACAACAAGGTTGATGAAGGAAACACTTAAGACAAAACTCAAGGTCAACAAAGTTTTCATAAAAGCAGCTAAGGTAGTTTTCCCCTACAAACAATTATTTTCAATAGTAACAAAACAATAACAAAGTAAAATATAACAAAAGGGTTTTAGTAAATATTTTTCTAGCAAAAAGAATTACTTTTGAAGAACAAGTAAAAACTATGAAAACAACATTCTAAACAACATAAGTGTTTGCCTAATGAACTTAACTACAAGCACAACCATAAACTAAGAGAAAAAAATTTGTAAAAACAACTAAGTTAACAAAACATAATTAAATAAAATCTTTATTATAAAACAGAATTAAATCATATAATTTTTTTGTGAATAGAGTTTCTATGACAAACTAAATTGTTTTATAACATATTTACCTAATGAAAGATAATCTAGTTTCCTATCATAATTAAATTATTTTTATTAACTAAGCATTTCTGAACATAAAAAAATAACTACAAATTTTATTTGAAAACAGAATCTAATTATATAAAACTTTGTTAAAAAAACTATTACTAACTAGTTTGTTTTATCACAAATTAAACCTATTTGAAAATGTATAGTGTTCCTATAACAACATGGTAGTAAACTACGCAAATTATTTTTATTTTAACAACAAGTAATCCACCTAAAGTTTAACTAACAGAATCTACTAAATCAAATATATAATTAACTCAGATTTAAACTAACAAAATAAAACTAATAAAACTATATTAACAAACTAAACAGGTTCTGTTTTTAGCTAGAACACTAATCAAATTTATTCAAAAAATTCTCAAACTCTACCAAATGATATCTAATATCACTAGTGACAAGTAGGAAAAACAATCATTCAAAAATTTATTTTAGAACTCAAGATATTCAGAAAACAAAATTTAAATCAAATCGGTTTAAATTCAAATTTAAATGTTCAAACATGGTCAAATTTGTCATCTACAGAAACTAGATAAAAATTGTGATCTAATACAAAGTGAATCAATTAAAAATACTTGAAAACATTAAAGATATAAGCGAAACAAATTTGAAACTATTCTGGAAACAGAAATTAAAAGAAAAGAAAAAGTTTTGTTTCGAACGGATAGGTGGGCTACGTGGCATCTCCTGATTAGTCCAAGTGTGCGCGCGTGGTGTGTTACGGGCGGGTGACCGGTACTTAGCAGAAAACGTTTCGCGAATTTAGATGTTATGATCTGGATCGTTGGATCCAGATCCAACGCACTCAGAGGGGGGGGGGTGAGCTCACAGGGATATGGCCGCCGACGAGTCTTCTCCGGCGAGTCCGAACGGCGAGGATGACGTGGGCGTTGCTCCGGTGGTCGAGGGGGTCGTCGGAGGGCTCCAACTGACGGCGGCGAGGTCCCGGCGACGGGTGGTGGTGTTGGAGGGGCGCGGGGACGACTGTGGCGACGTCCACGAGCCCGAGAAAGATCCGGTGGGGATCCGAATCTCCGGCGAGGTCCGTTTGCGGTGTACTGGCGGTCTTCGGTGGAGGTGAGGAGTCGGGGAGATGCGCATGGTGGTGGGGAGGTGAATGGCAGGCTTTGTGGCGCTCGGGGAGGTAGGAGTGGAGTGCCTGGATGACAATGGTGTGGCGGCGACTTCAGATTCCGGCGAGGGGATGGCTCGGGCAGAGAGGGGAAAAAGGAGAATGGAGAGAGGGGTCTGGCGCTCTTATATAGGGCGAGGGGAAAGGGAGGAACGAGAGATCCGGCGAGGAGAATCGCCGGCGAGGATTTCGGGCACAGGAGAGGAAGGCGACCGCGGCGCGTGCAGGATCGGACGATGGGGCCCGCTTGCCAGAGAGAGGGAGAAGAATCCGGACGCGTCGGTTGGCCGACAGGGAGGAGATTCGGTATTTAATACGGGTGGGCTGACGGGCTTTAAAATGTTTTGAAGATTTTTCCTTATATAAAAAGAACAGAAAAGGAATCTATTTAAATGGAAATCAAACATACTTTTATATATACATATTATATATCAAAATGACCGGAAAAAGATTTCCTAAATCATGAACATAATTTCACAGTAAAATAAACTAATTGCAAAATCATAAAAAATCAAACTCTGCTACTATTTTAAATAAAATGCAATTAAAACTTATAATCCTTCATTTTTATTTTGAAAGAAATCATTTTATCCTATTTTCCATATATTTTAATTTTGAAGAGAGATATATTTTTTTAAAACCACTTTTCAAAATGGCTTCGAAACCTAATAGGAAAAAATTCAGAAATAGTTTTTCTGAGTTTTTTATAAATTCAAATATGATTCAAATGATCCCTGATTTGGAGTGTCATATTACTCCTCTCAAATTTGTCCAGGGTTTTGAATATTCAAATATGAAAGTGAAATTCCATAGGAGAAACTTTTCAAGTAGTTTTCAAACTTCCAACTCCTATTTCATATAAATTGAAGAAGTCATATTATCTCCTCTGATGAAAGTCATTGAGTTGCATAAAGTTTCTGAATTTGAAATATTTTCGAATGGGAATTCAAACCATTTTCAAATCCCTTGTCATTTCTTTAAATGGAAGAAGTCATGTCATCTTCACTCTGGGGTTTTGTGATGAAATGAATTTGAATTCCTGATGATCAAAATGCAGAGTGAAAGTTTTGGGAAAGTCATTTCATTCCCTCTCATCAAACTTTCAAATGTTTCAAAAAGTTTCAAATTTCACTCACTTTCAATCATTCAAGCAAACAAAAAATCATTCTAATATTTATTATAACATTCCAAAGTTTGGGATGTTACAAACCTACCACACTTAAAATGAATCTCGTCCTCGAGATTCGAAGGGCTAGAAATAAAAGGTTAGGGTTTGGGGGTCTTCTGACAAATCCATAGACCAAGAAGGTGTGGGGTCTTCTAACAAAACTCCATTGACCTGGAAATGTGGGTCTACCACACTTAAAATGAGGGTTACTGGTCTCTCAAAATCTTGGCAGTACTCTGGGTACATCTGTCTGTTCACCTTCTTCACGATAGCTCCTTCGGTGATGCTCTTCCGTTATATCAAAATCTTGAATTCTCACATCAAAATGCATTTCCTCCAGTACTGGGTCTTCTTAACTGACAGGTCTCGTGATCATTCTAAATAACTTCTCGATGATATCATGGTGGTCTACCATTAGTGGTTATCCTGAAGTGAAATGGGTCTTGGCTTCATTCCTCACCGTAAAATTCCTACGTGTGACAGAAACTGTCATGTACAAGGGGTTTTTCATCATACCATTCTAAGGCTTTAAACAAAAGCTTCAAAGAACGTCGTCTCTTTACTATGGGTAAGTCACTCAGATTTACCAATCCGAATAACAAGAGAATGATAAGAGTAAGTCGTCATGGTGGCCAAACCATGTCGCACGGAAATCATTACCTTGTATAAGGTTTAGCGAACCTCGTATTCTAACACTTGGGCTTCCTCACAAGCGTTGCAGAAATTTCTCTTGTCAACGAACAAAGTTTGGACAAATCCATTGATTCTGCAAGCTAAGCAAAAACATTTATCGTTTCTTCACCTCTCTTAGGTTATCATATACTCCTAAGAAAAACGTTTGCTGATCAGTCGTAGCTTCTTCCAAGTTTCTTCCTTCGCAAAGGTGGGGCTAGATCCTTATCAATCCCGTGGTCAGTGAGTTGTGGGTTCCCTTGAATACTTGGATAACTTTAACTCACTCCTGGGGTTACTATCGTTCCTTATACCGACATTTCCTTCAGTTCAATACATCATACCCTTGAGGTAACAAATCATAGACTTACTCTTGTTTAGAATCCACTCAGCGGAATTCATTTTCCTTTCCATTGGTCTGTTTAACCTTTTACTGTTTTGTTTATTCATGTCCAATTCCAAGGTATACTCTTTCAGATGTTGTCATCCACATGGTTGGGTATGTTTCCACATTCTCTTCATCTGGTTTCACTTATCCAAACTCCTTAATCCAGAAAAAGTACCTGTGGTTACTACCACACTTAAAATGAAATGCACTGATGTATGCATAGACCATATTTTCTCATATCCTCGAAAATGGTCGGAGATCTTGGGTCATAGAGTAACAACTCATGTAATTCAACATAAGGTAAATCATGACACCATAAATTTCCATTGACTCATGAATTTATTACAAACTTTGAGACTTCCATTACATAACTTCAAAATGGTAAGAGTGCTACCTATTACATTTATTTCATCAAAAATCCAAAACTCAGACTACTCATGTTTGGCCTTCTTCTCTGGGAATTTATAGGCATAGTGGCCCATATCCTTACACTTGAAACATCGAATATGACTCAGGTCCTTCTGTTCAGGGGCTTGTCTCTTCCTGGTTTTCTTTTTTCTGATCAAAACTTCAATTTCCTGTGGATCAAACTCCACTTCTTCTGTCGGGAAGGGTCCCAGATACTCTTTTCTTTCCTTCGTACAGTCCTGTGAGAAGTGTCCTTCTTCTCCACATGTATAGCAGGCATTCGAGTAAAATCTGGTTAATCCTTCTCCATCAGGGTCCTTAATATCTTCCTTCATCACATGTTCTCCTAGCTTTCTTCTGAAGGCTTCCTTCATGGCTTCCTTCTGCTGCTTGATGACTTCTTGTACCTTGGGGTACATTTGGCATTGAGCCGGGTAATGGGTAGTTCCTTCACAAAGGAAACATGTCACCTGCCCAGTTGGGCATTCCTCAGCAGGGTGATTTTCTTCACAATAAGGACATCCTTCCTTGTGTTCTTCCTGGGTGTGTCCTATCTCTCCACATATCTTGCAGGCACAAATCTTCTTCACAACTTTGCGACGGGGCTTCTGGGTGTTGGTAACAACATGGTTCTTTTGCAGAGTCCTCTTGAATTCTTCCCAAGTGATCGATACTTGCCTATCATGGATATCTTCATACATCTTCCACCAATTTGCAGCATCTTCTGCAAAGTACCGAAGAGCATATTGGACCATCTTGTTCCTTGTAACAAGGTTACTCCTTAGGTGGTCCTCCATGTTCTGAATCCATTCTTCTGTCTCTAACCGAGTCATCGATCCAGAATACACGATTCCAGCTTCATTCGTCATCTATTTGGTTCAAGGTTTTGGGATGAGAAGCAAGAGAGAGAAAGGAGGAGAAAACACACAATACAAACAATGGTTTTGACAATAGATTTTTTTGTTGTGGCTGTCGAAAATAAAACTTACACACAAATGATAGCTCACAAATCATCGTATCTAACGTAAGTATACAGCAGGGATTTGGTCTTCTAGGGGCATAATATCTTGGAAAATTCTTCATGGTCTTCAATTTCTTCAGATCAATATAATCTTCAATCCTTTTTGTAGCTCTTTCCATAATGGAATACATCTTTGTCGGAGTTGGTCACCAGTTGTCCGATATCTTGTCCTTCTTGGAGTGGCTTCAGTTGATCCTTAGTGGGGTCAAGGGAAAAAGTATTGTCTAACTATTTGATAAAACTCAGAAAGGATGAGAAGTAGAAGATCTTTTCGAAAACAAAGTTTTCGAGAAATCATTTCCTAAGGGCTTTCTAGTTTCTAGGGTCACGTCCTACAGTCAACATGTGCTCTGATACCATTTTCTGTAGCGCCCCGACTCAAAATGAGTCAAGCCTCTGTGTGTTCTGTGCCATCCCTGGATCAGTATGCTGGCACACACAGTACATCAATGTATATATCAAAGTGTAATCACATGTAACAGCGTAAAACAGATATATACCTTAAAATAGCAGCGGATACAGTCAACGAGAGTGGAGTCCCAATAACACCAACGGCAAGTTGAGTGCAGACCGTGACCCTGAATCGTACTCTTACCCGTCGTAGAAGAGTATCTGCAACATGATACGTTGCAGCCATATAGGTCAGTACATTGAATGTACTGGCAAGGTCACCATAGAAGAACAGAAGAATAAGGACTATTCTATATGCAAAGGCTTTGTGGCTCTGTGTCTAAGTTTTTGCGTAAAAGCTGATTTCATTTTCCTACAACCAAGAAATATCAGGAATATCACTATGGAATTACCTATCATGACATGGTTCCGCCAACCAATGTCTCAATACCCTCAAGTATCTTAAGTTGCCCACAATTAAGTTATCAATCAAGTATTATAAAACAGAATTAAATCATATAAATTTTTGTGAATAGAGTTTCTATGACAAACTAAATTGTTTTATAACATATTTACCTAATGAAAGATAATCTAGTTTCCTATCATAATTAAATTATTTTTATTAACTAAGCATTTCTTAACATAAAGAAATAACTACAAATTTTATTTGAAAACAGAATCTAATTATATAAAACTTTGTTAAAAAAACTATTACTAACTAGTTTGTTTTATCACAAATTAAACCTATTTGAAAATGTATAGTGTTCCTATAACAACATGGTAGTAAACTAAGCAAATTATTTTTATTTTAACAACAAGTAATCCACCTAAAGTTTAACTAACAGAATCTACTAAATCAAATATATAATTAACTCAGATTTAAACTAACAAAATAAAACTAATAAAACTATATTAACAAACTAAATAGATTCTGTTTTTAGCTAGAACACTAATCAAATTTATTCAAAAAATTCTCAAACTCTACTAAATGATAGCTAATATCACTAGTGACAAGTAGGAAAAACAATCATTCCAAAATTCATTTTAGAACTCAAGATATTAAGAAAACAAAATTTAAATCAAATCTGTTTAAATTCAAATTTAAATGTTCAAACATGGTCAAATTTCGCATCTACAGAAACTAGATAAAAATTGTGATCTAATGCAGAAAGAATCAATTATAAATACTTAAAAACATAAAATATATAAGCGAAACAAATTTGAAACTATTCTGGAAACAGAAATTAAAACAAAAGAAAAAGTTTTGTTTCGAACGGATAGGTGGGCTACCTGGCATCTCCTGATTAGTCCAAGTGTGCGCGCGTGGTGTGTTACGGGCGGGTGACGGGTACTTAGCAGAAAACATTTCGCGAATTTAGATGTTATGATCTGGATCGTTGGATCCAGATCCAACGCACTCAGAGGGGGGGGGGGTGAGCTCACAGGGATATGGTCGCCGGCGAGTCTTCTCCGGCGAGTCCGAACGGCGAGGATGACGTGGGCGTTGCTCCGGTGGTCGAGGGGTTCGTCGGAGGGCTCCAACTGACGGCGGCGAGGTCCCGGTGACGGGTGGTGGTGTTGGAGGGGCGCGGGGACGACTGTGGCGACGTCCACGAGCCCGAGAAAGATCCGGTGGGGATCCGAATCTCCGGCGAGGTCCGTTTGTGGTGTACTGGCGGTCTCCGGTGGAGGTGAGGAGTCGGGGAGATGTGCATGGTGGTGGGGAGGTGAATGGCAGGCTTTGTGGCACTCGGGGAGGTAGGAGTGGAGTGCCTGGACGACAATGGTGTGACGGCGACTTCGGATTCCGGCGAGGGGAAGGCTCGGGCAGAGAGGGGAAAAAGGAGAATGGAGAGAGGGGTCTGGCGCTCTTATATAGGGCCGGAGAGGGGCGAGGGTAAAGGAAGGAACGAGAGATCCGGCGAGGAGAATCGCCGGCGAGGATTTCGGGCGCAGGGGAGGAAGGCGACCGCGGCGCGTGCGGGATCGGACGATGGGGCCCGCTTGCCAGAGAGAGGGAGAAGAATCCGGACGCGTCGGTTGGCCGACAGGGAGGAGATTCGGTATTTAATACGGGTGGGCCGACGGGCTTTAAAACGTTTTGAAGATTTTTCCTTATATAAAAAGAACAGAAAAGGAATCTATTTAAATGGAAATCAAACATACTTTTATATATACATATTATATATCAAAATGACCGGAAAAAGATTTCCTAAATCATGAACATAATTTCAGAGTAAAATAAACTAATTGCAAAATCATAAAAAATCAAACTGTGCTACTGTTTTAAATAAAATGCAATTAAAACATTTTGAAAATATCAAAATGACTTCAAATTTATAATCCTTCATTTTTATTTTGAAAGAAATCATTTTACCCTATTTTCCATATATTTTAATTTTGAAGAGAGATATTTTTTTAAAACCACTTTTCAAAATGGCTTCAAAACCTAATAGGAAAAAATTCAGAAATAGTTTTTCTAAGTTTTTTATAAATTCAAATATGATTCAAATGATCCCTGATTTGGAGTGTCATATTACTCCTCTCAAATTTGTCCAGGGTTTTGAATATTCAAATATGGATTTCAAATATGAAAGTGAAATTCCATAGGAGAAAATTTTCAAGTAGTTTTCAAACTTCCAACTCCTATTTCATATAAATTGAAGAAGTCATATTATCTCCTCTCATGAAAGTCATTGAGTTGCATAAAGTTTCTGAATTTGAAATATCTTCAAATGGGAATTCAAACCATTTTCAAATCCCTTGTCATTTCTTTAAGTGGAAGAATTCATGTCATCTTCACTGTGGGGTTTTGTGATGAAATGAATTTGAATTCCTGATGATCAAAATGCAGAGTGAAAGTTTTGGGAAAGTCATTTCATTCCCTCTCATCAAACTTTCAAATGTTTCAAAAAGTTTCAAATTTCACTCACTTTCAATCATTCAAGCAAACAAACAATCATTCTAATATTTATTATAACATTCCAAAGTTTGGGATGTTACAGTAACCCTTTACGAAAAGCTCTTGATCACCTCCATAAAGGAGAAACATTTCCTTAGTCCTTTTCAGGTACTTAAGGATATTCTTGACCGCCATCCAATGCTCCATTCCTAGATCAGTTTGAAACCTTCCGGCCATACTTATGGCAAGGCTGACATCGGGTCTTGTGCATAGCATTGCATACATGATAGAGCCTATGACTAAAGCATAGGGGATGACACTCATCTTTTCTCTATCTTCTGCAGTCACTGGGCATTGAGTCTTACTCAACTTCACACCTTGTAACACACGCAAGAACCCCTGCTTGAACTGATCCATTTTGAACTTCTTTAAAACTTTGTCAAGGTATGTGCTCTGTGAAAGTCCTATTAAGCGTCTCGATCTATCTCTATAGATCTTAATGCCTAATATGAAAGCAGCTTCTCCTAGGCCTTTCATTGAAAAACACTTGTTCAAATATTCTGTCTCACTTTCCAGCATATTGTTTCCAATCAGCAATATGTCATTCACATATAATATTGGACATGCTATAGAGCTCCCACTCACTTTCTTGTAAGCACAAGCTTCTCTGTAAACTTGTATAAACCCGAACGTTTTGATCACCTGATCAAAACATGGATTCCAACTCCAAGATGCTTGCACCAGTCCATAAATGGATCGCTAGAGTTTGCAAACTTTGTCAGCATTCCCAGGATCGACAAAACCATCCGGTTCTATCATATACAAATCTTCCTTAAGGAAACTATTAAGGAACGCTATTTTGACATCAATCTGCCAAATTTCATAGTCGAAATATGCAGCTATTGCTAACATGATTCTGATGGACTTAAGCATCGCTACAGGTGAGAAGGTCTCATTGTAGTCAATTCCTTGAACTTGTGAAAAACATTTTGCCACAAGTCGAGCTTTATAGACGGTGGCATTACCGTCCGCCTCCGTCCTCCTCTTAAAGACCCATTTTTTCTAAATGGCCATCCTCCCTTCCGGAAATACTTCCAAAGTCCATACTTTGTTTTAATACAAGGATCCCATCTCGGATTTCATGGCCTCTAACCATTTCTCGGAATCCGGGCCCATCACCGCTTCTCCATAGCTCGTAGGTTCATCATTGTCTAACGACATGACCTCTAAGACATGGTTGTCGCACCACTTAGGAGCGGCACACGCCCTCTTCGACCTACGAGGTTCGATAGTGACTTGATCCGAAGCTTCATGATCATCATCATCAACTTCCTCTTCAACCGATGCAAGCTCTACACAAACATCTTCCTGTACTGCACTAGTCTCTGGTTGAAGCAAAGGTTCAATAACCTCATCAAGGTCTATTCTCCTCCCACTCAATTCTTTCGAGATAAACTCTTTCTCAAGAAATGTTCCGTTCTTAGCAACAAACACTTCGCCTTCAGATCTGAGATAGAAGGTATACCCAACTATCTCTTTTGGGTACCCTATCAAGACGCATTTCTCCGCTTTGGGTTCCAGCTTTTCAGGCTGAAGCTTTTTGACATAAGCATCACACCCCCAAACTTTAAGAAATGACAACTTTGGCTTCTTGCCAAACAAGAGTTCATATGGCGTCGTCTCAATGGATTTTGATGGTACCCTATTTAAGGTGAATGTAGCTGTTGTTGGGGAACGTTGCATGGGAAACAAAAAAATTCCTATGCGCACACAACATCTATCCATGGTGATGAGCATCTACGAGAGGGAGAGTGGATCTACGTACCCTTGTAGATCGCTAAGAGGGAAGCGTTAAGAAACACGGTTTATGTAGTCAAACGTCTTTGCGATCCAAATCACCGAGCGTTCCACGATCCAATCACGACCCGTCCCGATCTAGCACTGAACGGACGGCACCTCCTCGTTCAGCACATGTACGGCTCGATGATGATCTCCGCCTTCTTGATCCAGCAAGAGGGAGCGGAGAGGTAGAAGAGTTCTTCGGCAGCACGAAAGCATTGTGGCCATGGTGGTGGACCTATTCCAGTAGGGCTTCGCCTAAGCACCGCTAAAATCAATCTAGAGGAGAAACTACGATCTAGAGGAGAGGGTAGCACGTGGCTGAAATGTATGTGCAAAAAACCTAAAACTTTAGAGTATATAGGAGGAGGAGAGGAGGAGGCTTCACGCAAGGGCCAGCCCTCCTAGGCTTCGGACAAAGTGGGAGGGAGGAGTCCTGCTCCTCCACTCCTAGTAGGATTAGGACTCCTTCCTTATTTCCACTTTTTCACCTTTTTCCACCTTTTTCTCCTTAGGCTTTTCTTTCCAACCGCATGGGCCCTTTGTGGGACTTCCACCATCCGACTAAGGGCTGGTATTCATCCTCCCACAGCCCATGTAGCCTCTTGGGTCGAAATACCCCTCCCGATGGTCCCCCGATACACTATCGGCACTCCCGGTACACTACCGATGAGCCCAAAACTTTTCCGGTGACCAAAACAGGACTTCCTATATACAATCTTGACCTACAGACCATTCCGGAGCTCCTAGTGACGTCCGGGATCACATCTGAGACTCCGAACAACCTTCGGTCACCACCATACATAACTCTATACTACCGAAACGCCACGGAACCTTAAGTGTGCAGACCCTGCGGGTTCGAGAACTATGTAGACATGACCGAGACACCTCTACGGACAATAACCAATAGTGGGACCTGGATGCTCATATTGATTCCTATATATTCTATGAAGATCTTTAACGGTGGAACCTCTATGTCAAGGATTCAGTTAATCCTCTATGATGTTCCCTTTCTTCATCGGTATGTTACTTGCCCGAGATTCGATCGTCGGTATCTCTATACCTAGTTCAATCTCGTTACCGGCAAGTATCTTTACTCGTTTTGTAATACAAGATCCCATGGCTAACACTTAGTCATATTTCTTGCAAGGCTTATTGTGATGTTGTATTACCGAGTGGGCCCTGAGATAATTCTCCATCACACGGAGTAACGACAAATCCTGGTGTTGATCCATGCCAACCCAGCAGACACACGCGGAGATACCTGTAGAGTACCTTTATAGTCACCCAGTTACGTTGCGACATTTGATACACACAAGGCACTCCTCCGGCGTCTGTGAGTTGCACGATCTCATGGTCATAGGAACATATACTTGACATGCAGAAAACTGTAGCAACAAACTGACACGATCATATGCTACGTTTATAGTTTGGATCTTGTCCATCCCATAATTCTCCTAATGATGTGATCCCGTTATCAAATGACATCTCATGTCAATGGCTAGGAAGCCTTGACCATGTTTGATCAATGAGCTAGTCTACTAGAGGTGCACTAGGGACATAGTTGTTTCTATGTATCCACACATGCAACGTGTTTCCAATCAATACAATTATAGCATAGATAATAAACTATTATCATGAAGAAGGAAATATAATAATAACTATTTTATTATTGAGTCTAGGGCATATTTCCAATAGATGTCTGTAATGCATAACCCAAAACAATAGTGGAAAATCGGCAAGAGACATCATAGAACGCACCATATCTAAAAAGGTTCGATTATGATGTTCGGACACACCATTACACTGTGGTGTTCGAGACGGTGTCAATTGTGAAACAATTCCACACTGCCTTAAGTGACTACCAAACTCATAACTTAGATATTCTCCTACTAGATCAGATCGTTGGAGTTTAATGTTCTTGTTATGATGATTCTCAATTTCACTCCAAAATTTCTTGAACTTTTCAAACGTTTCAGACTTGTGCTTCATTAAGTAAATATACCCATATCTACTTAAGTCATGAGTGAAGGTGAGAAAATAAAGATATCCACCTCGTGCCTCAATGCTCAACGGACCGCACACATCAGTATGTATGATTTCCAACAAGTCACTTGCCCGTTCCATTGTTCCAAAGAATGGGGTTTTAGTCATCTTGCCCATGAGGGATGGTTGACATGTGTCAAGTGATTCAAAATCAAGTGACTCCAAAATTCCATTAGTTTGGAGCTTCTTCATGCGTTTTACACCAATATGACCTAAACGGCAGTTCCACAAGAAAGTGGTACTATCATTATCAACTCTACATATTTTGGTATCAATGTTATGAACATGTGTATCGTCACTATCGAGATTCAATAGGAATAAACCCCTCACAATGGGTGGATGACCATAAAAGATATTACTCATATAAATAGAACAACCATTATTCTCTGATTTAAATTAGTAATCGTCTCGCAATAAACAAGATCCAGATATAATGTTCATTCTTAACGTAGACACCAAATAATTATTATTTGGTTCATAACTAATCCTGATGGTAACCAAAGAGCGAGCGTGCCGACGGCGACCACATCAACCTTGGAACCATTTCCCACACACATCGTCACTTCGTCCTTAGCCAGCCTTCGTCTGTTCCGTAGCTCCTGTTTTGAGTTGCAAATGTGAGCAACCCAACCGGTATCAAATACACAGGCATTACAACGAGAGTTGGTAAGGTACACATCAATAACATGTATATCATATATACCTTGTTTGGTGTTGGCCTCCTTCTTGTCGGCCAGATACTTGGGGCAGTTCCACTTCAAGTGACCAGTTCCCTTGCAATGAAGGCACTCAGTTTCTGGCTTGGGTCCAGTCTTGGGTTTCTTCATGGGAGGGTAACTGCTTTGCCACTCTTCTTGGAGTTACCCTTCTTGCCCTTGCCATTCTTCTTGAAACTAGTGGTTCTATTGACCATCAACACTTGATGCTCTTTCTAGATTTCAGGCTCAACGATTTTCAGAATCGCAAACAGCTCAGCGACTGACTTGTTCATCCCATGCATGTTATAGTTCATCACAAAGCTCTTGTAGCTAGGTGGCAATGATTGAAGAACTCTGTCAGTGATCACCGCCGGCGGAAGGGGCATCTCTAACTCAGCCAGATGATTCGAATAGACAGACATTATGAGTATATATTCACTGACAGACCCGTTCTCCTCCATCTTGCAAGCATAGAACTTATCGGAGGTCTCATACCTCTCGATCCGGGCATTCTTCTCAAAGATAAACTTCAACTCCTGGAACATCTCATATGCTCCATGACGTTCAAACGTCTTTGAAGTCCTAGTTCTAAGGCATGCAACATTCAACACTGAACTATTGAGTGATCTCTAGAACGTGTCTCCCAAGTGTTCTTAACGTCTTCGGACGACACGGGAGCGGGTGGGTCACCAAGCGGTGCATCAAGGACATAAGCCATCTGGGAAGCCGTGAGGATAATCCTCAGATTACGGGCCCAGTCCACAAAGTTACTTCCATCATTTTTCAACTTGGCTTTCTCCAGGAACGCATTAAAATTCAGGGGATCTACTGCGCGAGCCATTTATCTACAACATAAATATGCAAAGTTTACTAAGACTATTGTTCAAGATAATGAGTTTAGTTAATCAAATTACTTAAAAACTCCTACTCAAATTGGCGTCCCTCTGGTCATCCGAGTGTTACATGAGTCAAATTCACCAACTCAAGTCCGATCATCACGTGAGTTGAGGTGGTTTCAATGGTGAATATCATCATGTTGATCATATCTACTATATGACTCATGTTTGACCTTTCAATCTCTTGTGATTCAAGGCCATGTCTGTACATGCTAGGCTCATCAAGTTTAACCCGAGTGTTCTACACGGCTTGCACCCGTTGTTTGTGAACGTAGAGTCTATCACACCCGATCATCACGTGGTGTCTCGACACGACGAACTTTCGCAACGATGCACAATCAGCAAGAACACAATTTTATCTTGAAATTTAATTATGGGATCACCATATAATGCTACCATCATCCTAAGAAAAACGAGGTGCATAAAAAGGATTAACATCACATGCAAATCATCGGCATGATCTCCATCTCCAAATCACCGGCATGATCTCCATCTCCAAATCACCGGCATGATCTCCATTGTGACCATCATGACACCATGATCTCCATCATCTTGATCTCCATCAACTCGTCGCCATGATGTTGTCACGCCAATTGTTGCTTCCACGACTATTGCTAGCTCACAGCGATAAAGTAAAGAAAAAACGGCAAAAATAATTAAAGACAACCCGATGGCTCCTGCCGGTTGCCGTACTCATCGACATGAAAGTCATGATATTCTATAGAAAACATGATCATCTCATACATCACATATATCTCATCATGTAATTGGGCATATCACATCATAACATACCCTACAAAAACACGTTAGACGTCCTCTAATTGTTGTTGCATGGTTACGTGGCTTCTACGGGTATCTTGCAAGAACAACTATCACATACGCAAAAACCACAATGGTGATACACAAATTGCTATTCAACCTTGTCAAGGACCGGCTTTGTCGAATCCAATCCAACTAGAGTAGGAGAGACAAACACCCGCCAACCATCTTTATGCAACAAAGTCACATGTCAGTCAATGGAACCGGTCTCTTGTAAGTGTACGAGTAAGGTTGGTCCGGGCCGCTTCATCCAACAATACCATTGAATCAAAAACCGACCAAGGGAGGAAGAAATCTGAGAATCAACGCCCACAAAATCCTTTGTGTTCTACTCGTGATCAAATCTACACATAGACCTAGCTCTAATACCACTGTTTGGGAACATTGCATGGGAAACAAAAAATTTCCTATGCACACACAAGATCCATCCATGGTGATGAGCATCTATGAGAGGGAGAGTGGATCTACATACCCTTGTATATCACTAAGCGGGAAGCCTTAAGAAACATGGTTGATGTAGTCGAACGTCTTCGCGATCCGAATCGCCGAGCGTCCCACGATCCAATCACGATCCGTCCCGATCTAGCGCTGAACGTATGGCACCTCCGCGTTTAGCACACGTATAACTCAATGAAGATCTCTGCCTTCTTGATCTAGCAAGAGGGGTGAAGAGGTAGATGAGTTCTCCATTAGCTCGAGGGCACGGCGGTGGTGGTGGTGGAACAAATCTGATAGGGCTTTGCCTAAGCACTGCAGAACCAATCTAGAGGAGAAACGATCTAGTGTAAGAATAGGGCAGGTGGCAATTAGGGTTAGAGATGCCCTCAAATCCTCCAGTATGTATAGGAGGGAGGCCGGCGTCCCAAGGGCTGCCCTTTGGTGCGACCGAAGTGGGAGGCGGAGGAGTCCTACTCCAATCCTACTAGGAGTAGGATTCCTCCTCTCCACTTGGAAACTCTTTCCACCTTTAGGTTTTTTCCTTCCCCAGCCGCATGGGACTTAGTCGGGCTTCAGCCAGCCCACCAAGGGCTGGTTTGTCTCCTCCCACAGCCCATGAGGCCCTTTGGGGTGTGAGGCCCCTCCCAATGGTCCCCCGGTACCCTACCGACACTCCCGGTACATTACCAAAGTGCCCAAAACATTTCCGATGACCAAAATGAGACTTTGTATATATCAATCTTTACCTACGGACCATTCCGGAGTTCCTTGTGACCTCCGGGATCTCATCCAGGACTCCGAACAACCTTCGTTAACCACCATACATAACTCTATACTACCGAAACCTCATTGAGCCTTAAGTGTACAGACCCTGCTGGTTCGAGAACTATGTAGACATGACCGAGACACCTTTACGGTAAATAACAAATAGCGGGACCTGGATGCTCATATTGGTTCCTACATATTCTACGAAGATTTTTATCGGTCGAACCTCTATGTCAACGATTCAGTTAATCCCGTATGCTGTTCCTTTTGTTCTTTGGTATGTTACTTTCCCGAGATTCGATCATCGATATCTTTATACCTAGTTCAATCTCGTTACCGACAAGTCTCTTTAATCATTTCATAATACAAGATTCCGTGGCTAACACTTTAGTCACGTTGCTTGCAAGGCTTATTGTGATGTTGTATTATCGAGTGGGCCCTGAGATACCTCTCTGTCCCACGGAGTAACAAATCCCAGTCTTGATCCATGCCCACTCAACAGACACCCTCGGAGATACCTATAGAGCATCTTTATAGTCACCCAGTTATGTTGCGACGTTTGATACACACAAGGTACTCCTCCGGTGTTAGTGAGTTGCATGATCTCATGGTCATACGAACAGATACTTGACATGCAGAAAGCTATAGCAATAAACTGACACGATCATGTGCTATGGTTAAGTTTGGGTCTTGTCCATCACATCATTCTCCCAATGATGTGATATCGTTATCAAATGGCATATTATTTCCATGGCTAGTAAACCTCGACCATCTTTGATCAACGAGCTAGTTCACTAGAGGCATACTAGGGACACAATGTTGACTATGTATCCACACATGGAATGTGTTTCCTGTCAATAGAACTATAGCATGGATAATAAATGATTATCATGAACTAGGAAATATAATAATAACCATTTACTATTGCCTCTAGGTCATATTTTGAATAGTTCAATCCTCTCATATCCCGGTTTCATCATAGTCTCAAAAACTTCATCCACAAAACTTGAAAATAACTCGTGAGATAGGTTAGTGCACATAAGAATAAATCCACACTGAATGTACTACCAAGACAAGTTACATAATAATTTTCAAACATCATATACTGTTTACCATCATTTCCACAATTTATATCTACCAATATAGGCTATGGAAACTATAGGATAAGTAGATAACAAAACTATGACAGCTATCTATCCAAACAGAGCAGTCTGAAGCAATCAATTAAACTAGTGTACTTCTGTAACTTGAAAAATTATTAAAATATAGTAAAGGCTAAATAATTTATATGAAAATATTATGTATTTCATAAACTTTCCACGTTCCAATAAAATATTAAAATCCAAACTACAGCAAAAGTTTCTATTTTTATTCAGCACTCCTCACAAATGCAATTCAAGCATTCTAAGGCAATTCTTGGAATTTTTAAATGAAAAAAAGATTTTAAATAATATCTAACAGAGAAAAAAATGAATCTCCAAGCAAAATACATATTACGTGATTAGTAAAAATATAGCTCCAAGTAAAATATACCGATAGTGTTGGAGACGAAAGAGGGGATGCCTCTCGTGGCATTCCCAAGCTTAGACGCTTGAGTCTTGCTTGGGTATTACCTTGGTGGTGATCTTGGAATACCCAAGATTAGGTCCTTGCTTCTCCTCGTTCTTCTCATATCGATGTCTCACCAAAAAATTGAAAACTTCAATCACACAAAACTTAACGGAACTTCGTGAGATGGGTTAGTATAGTAAAGATAGATCATTCACTTTGGTACTGTAAAGACAAGAATCATAATTGTTCTCACATGATACCTACTGTATTATAACATTCCCAAAATTTATATCACTCAATATACGCTATGGAAACACTAAAACAAGCAAACTATGCGTGCAAAATAGAATTTTTCAAAAACAGAAAGTCTATGAAGATCTTAATGGACACCATACCTCCCTGACTCTAAAAATTCAAAATAATTAGGAAAACGCAGAGAATTTGCATAAAAATACTTTGTAAAAAATTAATATTTTTTTGAAGCTCCAGTAAAATAAGAGAAATTCTTTACTGGAGGCAAAAGTTTCTATTTTTGCACAAAATCAAATCAACAAGTATCCACACTATCCCAAAGGCTTTAGTTGGCACTTTATTTTAATAAAACACACAAAAAATGATCATTACTGAAGATTAATCATGTGAACACCCAAAAACATAAAGTAAAAGTGTTGGGTTGTGTCACAACAAGCGCTTTTCTTTAGTGCCCAAAAATATTTTCAATATTATAAGGAGTATCATTATCTTCCCAATCATCCTCATGACAACAAGTAGTGGGCATAACAAAATAATCATCAAGTGTATCATCTGCCACGCTACTTTCGTATTCATTCTTAACAATTATAGAAGAAACATTATTTGGGAGAGATACCTTTTTACCTTTACCTTTTCTTCTCTTCTTCTTCTTCTTCTTCTTTTCCACCTTTTGTTTGGGTTCAAGTATTTTTTTGAGCTTCTTATTGAAGAGATTAGTTCGCTGGGAAGCTCCTTCTTGCAACCCGATTCATTATGAGAAACAATAGGAGGGTATTGGGAAACCGTTACCCTTTCATTAGTATCACTTTTATATTATATTGGTTTCTCATTTTTTCTATAGTTGGCAATATAAGCATTCTCATTGCAATTAACTATGCAAAACATATAGATTTCTTGTAGATTAATTTCATTATCTTTAGTGATAATGAATATATCAGACCTATGAATTTTATGTGACAATTCTTCACAACCCAAAACATCATTATTGAGTTCACAGGAGATCAAATTGTCACAATATTTGGAAATGGTTCGATCATGAAAAAGCATGCATTGGAAATTAAGATGACGAACCCTATTGCAATGTTCACAAGTAAGGGGATAAAGAGAGCATAATTTTGTGGAAAGTTCATCTATCACTTTAAGCCACCAATTATTTTGATCAGTTTTATGCTTTTTACAAAATCTATCATCCCTATATGGCATGTCTTTACAGATATTATTCACTCCACAAAAATTGACATGACGATTATAGGAAATATTTTTATCATGACTAGTGTAATCATCATTAGCATCTTGGATATTCATAGAATTTATACTAGAAACATTAATATCATGCTCATTATTCAAGAAATTCACATTAAGCCTTTTCATAAATTATTCCTCTAACAATTGAGCACAATTTTCCGCACCATCATGTTCACGAAAGACACTATAGAGACAAAGCAAATGAGGCAACCTAAACTCCATTATTTTTGTGGTCTTATTTTATAAAAACAAACTAGTGAAAAACAAGAAACTAAAAATATTTAATTTCAAGATCTGAAGATATATCTTCAACCACTCACCTCCCCGACAACGGCGCTAGAAAAGAGTTTGATGTCAACTACACAACTTTATTCTTGAGGACTCATGTTGGGCCTGCAAGTGTAGAGTTTTGTAGGAAAGTAGCAATTTTCCATCAAGTGGATGACCTAAGGTTTATAAATACATGAGAGGTGTAGGATGAAGATGGTCTATCTCTAACAACCCTGCAATCAAATACAAGAAATCTCTTGTGTCCCCAACTAAACCAATACAATGGCGAATTGTATAGGTGGACTAGTTCGGTGAAGAGATGGTGATACAAGTGCAATATGGATGGTAGATATAGGTTTTGTAATCTGAAAATATAAAAATACAAAGGTAGGAAATGTAAAACAGTGAGAAAAACGTTGTATAAATGCTTGGTAATAAGGCCTAGGATTCATACTTTCGCTAGTGCAATCTCCCAACAATGCTATCATAGTTGAATCATATGTTCATCCCTCAACGTGCAACAAAGAATCACCTCAAATTTCCATCTAGCGGAGCACAAATAGATGAAATTAGTGTAGGTAGTAGAACCAACTCAAAGTTATTCTTTTTGATCAATATTTTGAGCTATTCCTATAAGTGTCACAAACAGCCCTAGAATTCGTAGTAAAATAACACCAATGATACATATCAATCCACCCTAGTGTCATCTAGATACTCCAATGTCACCTCAAGTATGCGTGGGTAAATTATGCGACATGCATCAAACAATTTCAGATCTATGATATTCAATCCATCACAAAGAACTTCAAGGAGCACGTCAAGATTTCTATCGGAGAACGCGGTATGAAAATGTGCAATCAACCCCTATGCATAGATCCCTTAAGTCATCAGAATCCGCAAGTTGATGCCTCAACATATATAAAGTGAATCAAGAGAATACTCCAATGTCACTATGGGTATCCCACGCAAGACGTACATCAAGTGTTCTCAAACCATAATATTCAATCCAACATACCGAGATCTCAAAGGAAAAGATTCAATTCATCAAAACAAGATAGAGGGGGGAAGAACACCATATGATCTAACTATAGTAACAAAGCCCGTGATAGATCAAGATCGTGCCATCTCAAGAACACGAGAGAGAGAGAGAGACATTGAATATATTGGTACTGCTACAAACCTTCAGCTCCGAGGGTGGACTACTCCCTCCTCATCATGGCCTCCTCCGGGATGATGAAGATGGCCACCAGATGATGATTTGCCTCTCTGACAGGGTATTGGAAGGCCTCCAGATTGCTTTTTTGCTGATACAGGGAGTTGCGGCAGTGGAACGAGGAGTCTCTGTTTATTTCTTTGGTTTTTGGGATTCATAGGATTTTTCAGCGTTGGAATCACGCCAAACGGAGCCACGAGGGGCCCACCACATACCAGGGCACCCCCTGGGGGTGCTCCCTGTTGACTTGTGGACCAAGGGTGCCCCCCTACAGTGGTTATTCGCTCCAATGTTGCTTCTTTCCTCCAGCAAAAATCGCAAAACGCATTCGGTCGATTCCGAGAACTTTCATTTTTTGCAAAAAAAACCGCACCACGGCAATTCTGCTGAAAACATCGTCAGTCCGGGTTAGTTCTAAATAAAGCATACAAATATGTTAGAGACGAATCAATGCTCTATATCCTAGTGACAGAAAGGGACAAGACACGTCTTTGTATTGTTGCAACTAAGGTTAAAATGATGGGGTTAGTTCATATTAATTGAATTCTCTCTGTCTACATCATGTCCTCATTCTCCAAGCAATACTCTATCTCTAGATGCATCCGGATAGCGGTTGATGTGTGGAGTAATAGTAATAGGTGCAGACAGGAGTCATCCTATTTTCTTATGGACATGATACCAATATATAAATGATCATTGCTGTGAATAAACATTGCATAACTATGCACTTTTCTATCAGTAGCGTAACAGTATTGTTTACCTGTCGTATGCTTACTATATGAGACATGCCACTAGGGAAAATTATGCCCCCGGGTCTATTCACTCATAAATTTACAAAATCTTTCAATTCCAAGCTGCCATTTATTATTATTTTTTATTTTGTAATTTAAAATTATCTAATATCATCAACACACTTCATTTTCTTGCAAATAATGAGACGAAGAGGATTGACAACCCTCTTGTCGCTTCGGGTGCAAGTGTTTGCTCTTTTGTGTGCAGTCGCTGAACACGGTGGTTCACCGTTACTCCTATTGGTTCGATAAACCTTGGTTCTCTACTGAGGGAAATACTTATCCATATTGTGCTACATCACCTTTTCCTCTTCCCGGAAAACCAAACACACATCACAAGTATCAAGTATGAATTCTCGCGTCGTTGACGGAGAGTATCATCAACCAACTATCATGTAACTTCACACAAATTATCATTCACTTTTTATTATTTTTATTTTCTGTTATATTTAGTTTTATTCATAAAAAGCAAAAAAGCAAAAATATTTATTTTTGCTAGTTGCTAATTTACTTCTTGGCTTGCAAGTTTATGTGTCCTACTTATTACTTTGCTTGCTGAGTCAACATATCTCTAAACTACTAAGTTGTGTGACTTCTCAAATACTAATAACAATGATTTTATTAGTACTCCTATACCACCTGACACTAGTGTGGAGGCTTTTGATATTAATGTTGCATTGCTCAATCTTGTGATGAAAGATCATTTTTTACGATATTCTAATGAGGATCCCGTTGATCATCTTAATACCTTTGTTGAACTTTGTGATATGCAAAAGAAAAGGTATATGGATAATTATACTGTGAAATTACAATTATTTCCCTTTTCACTAAGAGATAATTCTAAGGCTTGGTTTTCATCTTTACCACGTAATAGTATTGGAACATGGGATAAGTGTAAGGATGCTTTTATTGCCAAGTATTTCCCCCCGGCTAAGATCATCTCCCTTAGAAATCAAATTATGAATTGTAATTTTTTTATCAAGAACATGTTGCACAAGCTTGGGATAAGATTAAATTGATGATTAGAAATTTCCCTACTCATGGTTTAAACTTGTGGATGATTATCCAATATTTCTATTTTGGATAAACTTTGTGTCTAGAAATCTACTATTCTGCTGTAGGTGGTACCTTAATGGATATGACCTTAGGAGAGGCCACCAAACTTCTGTACAACGTCATGAAAAACTACTGTCAATGGCATACCAAAAGAGATCCAACTAGTAAGAAGGTAAAATCTGTTGAGGAAATCACTACTTTGAGTGAAAAAGTCGTTGCTCTTATGAATATGGTTGCTAGAAAACATACTCATGTTGATCCAAATGATATGCCCTTGTCTACCAAGATTCATCAAAATGATGATGCTATTGATGTGAAATTTATGTCGCAAAACATTTTCAACAACAATGCTTATAGGGGAAATTTCAGTGCTAGGCTGGATCCTGGTAATTCCTCTAACAACTATGGTAACTCTTATGAAAATTCTTATCGAAATTCATCTACAAATGGTAATAGTATACCCTTTGAAACACTTAAAAGTAAAACTTTGCCACCCAAGAATGATTTTATGAGACTATTAACTAGATCCAAATATCTATTAATGAAAGTACAGAGAGGTCAACCAAGTTAAAAGCTAAGTGAGAATTCATAGAAAAAGCTCTTCCACCTGGTTTTTACCAGAATCAGGATGAAGATCTTCAAATGCTTGGTACTTATCATATTTAATTTTTATTTAATAATATAAAAAGAAATGATAAAGGTACTAAAGATGACTCAACTCTAGCTATAGGGCATCCCGTTTGCTTGGAGGGTGATGACCTAATGCTAAAACTGAAAAAGTGGGTTTGAACTTGTTAAAACTTTAACAAGTGTTGTGCCCACTATCTTCGATTACAAGGACTTTACTTATGAAAGTTGATCTTTATTTGAATTTATTTCCTTGTTGCAATCCAGTATTACCTCACCCAATGCTTATAAACAAAATAAAGCTTTTACTCAACATATAGTAGAAGCGATGATAAAAGCTTATGATGAGAAACTTAAACTTGAAGTTTCTATTCCTAGAAATTTGCATGATGAATGGGAAACTACTATCAAAATAAAATTGAATGAATATTAATTCAATGCTTCGTATGACCCTGGTCCTAGTGTTTCAACAATACCTATGTCTCTTTCCAATATGCTTGGTCTGACTAATATTCAAGAGTATACCCTAAACATGCATCTTGCCAATCCTACCATCAAGAAACCTTTGGGTAGAATAAATGATGTGCTTATCCTTGAAAACAGAAATTATTTCCCTATATATTTAATTGTGCTTGATATTGAAAGCAATACTACTTGTCCAATAATACTTGGAAGGCTGTTCTTACGGGTGTAGGTGCAATTATTGATATGAAAGAGGGAAACATATGATTCCAATTCCCATATAAAAAAGGTATGGAACACTTTCTTAGGAAGATAATTAAACCATCATTTGAATCAATTATGAGGAATATTTATGGGTGGAGTGTCAAATATGACAACACTTGAATCTATGCATTATGCCTAGGTAGGGGCGTAAAACAATAGCGCTAGTTGGGAGGCAACCCAATAGTTATCTTTATTTTTTCCTTTTGTTTTCTGTTTGTTTCAGATAAAATGACTGTTGACTCTATAATGATTGTGATTTTATGTTTAAATTAGTGTTTGTCTCAAGTAAATCCTTTGGGATGACTTACAAGATAAGTAGAATTGATACGTTCAAAAATAGAAACTTTGGCGTCCAATGCATAATTTCTCTGATTTTACTAGAACATACTTTCTATCTGAATTTTTGACACAGTATTTCTATTCAAATTCTTTAGTCTACCCCAAATTTTCATAATTTTTCAATGTAAATAGGTATAGATTATTTCCATATCTATACATACTATTCTTTTTAGACATATTCTATTTTTGCTTGCATAGTTTGCTTGTTCTGATGATGCTATGGATTATATCGGGGGGTCTAAGTCAAGGAGAAGTTAGAATATGGTACCTTATTAAATAATAAAATATGAATCAATATCTAATATTACCTAAATTATTTGATATGTTTATTATACTAACGGATCTCACGAGTTTTCTGTTGAGTTTTGTGTGCTAAAGTTTTTAAGTTTTGGGTGTAATCACGATGGACGGAGGAATAAGGAGCAGATCCTAAGATTGGGGATGCCCAAGGAACCCCAAGGTAATATTTTAGGAATACTCAAACATCTATGCTTGGGGATGCCCCCGAAGGTATCCCCTCTTTCGTCTCAATCCATCGGTATGTTAGTTGGAGCTATATTTTTTATTCATCACATGATATGCGTTTTGCTTGGAGCATCGTTAGCTTTAGTTTAGTTTTGTTTTAGTTTTCCAAAATCATTTTTTTCTTCACACAAACACTTGAGAGAGACATACTTTCACCATAATTTATTAGAATACTCTTTGTGCTTCACTTATATCTTTTGAGCTTAGCAACCGCTCTAGTACTTCACTTATATATTTTAGAGGATGGTGGCATATAGATTTTATAGAAATAGCGACGGTAATTTGCATGGGTTACAAGACTAGTCAAAAAATAATAGGTATTCAATGAGTACATAATCAAAACCACATGTAGCACATAACAGAGAAATCATGGTTAATCATATTAATGTGGTAATGTGAAAGAGCATGAGTGCATGATGATTGGTTATTCAGATTATAATGAATTAGAGGTTGTTAAATTTTAGTAAATCCAAATATTTTTGTAGCATGGTGATGATGTGTGATCATATTTATTCCTCGTTAAAATTGTAGTGATGTTTAAGTCGGAGGCTTAAGTGGCTTGACACTGTGTCGGTATTTTCCCAAAGAGGAAGGGATGATGCAACACAACTACAGTAAGTATTTCCCTTAGTTATGAAACCAAGGTTATCGAACCAGTAGGAGAACCAAGCAACACTATGTAAACAGTACATGCACAGAAAGAACAAATACTTGCAACCCGATGCATAAGAGAGGTTCTCAATCTCTCCAAGGTAAAAGATATATCGGTTTGTATGAAATTGGGTAAATAGATCGCATAAGAACACAAAATAAAATATGCAAATAAAAAGTGCATCAAGGTATTTTTTGGTTTTTGGAATAGTAAACGTAAAAGCAAATGCGGAAGAAGATAGAACGGAAAGCAATATGTTAAAAGATAGACCCCGGGGCCGTAGGTTTCCCTAGTGGCTTCTCTCATGAGTATAGCACACTGTGGGTAAACAAATTACAGTTGGGAAATTGATAGAATATCAAATAATCATTATGATATCCAAGGAAATGATCATTATATAGGCATCACATCCAGGAGTAGTAGACCGAAACGATTCTGCATCTACTACTATTACTCCACACATTGACAACTATCCAGCAAGCATGTAGTGTATTAAGTTCATGGTGAAATGGAGTAATACAATAAGAACGATGACATGATGTAGACAAGATCTATTCATGTGGGAATAGGCCCCATATTGTTATCCTTTATAGCAATTATACATGCGTGCCTCGCTGCCCCTTTTGTCACTGGGAGAGGACATCGCAAGATCGAACCCATCACAAAGCACCTCTTCCCATGGCAAGAAAAATAGATCTAGTTGGCCTAACTAAACTAAATATTCGAAGAAGAAATACGAGACTATCAATAACCAAGCATATAAAAGATCAAAGAAGACTCAGATAATATTGATGGATAGAAACTGATCATGAACTCAAACTTCATCGGATCCCAACAAACACACTGCAAAAAGTCATCACATCAAATAGATCTCCAAGAGACCATTGTATTGAGAATCAAAAGAGACAGAGAGAGGAATCCATCTAGATACTGCATACGGACCTGTAGGTCTATGGTGGACTACTCACGCATCATCCGAGAGGCACCCATGAAGACGATGCACCCCTCCGTGATGGCATTATATTGGATCTCATGGTTCTGGAAATCGTGGAAGCTAGAATTGTGTTTCATCCAATCCCATACATTTTTTGGAATATTTGGGTATTTATAGAGCTGATAGGCGGTGGAGAGGGGTCCCATGGGCCCCACAACCCACAAGGGCACGCCAGGGGCCTCTGGCGCCTTGGTGTATGGTGGGCCCCACAACCTCCTCTCAGGTGCTTCCTTGGATCCCAAGTTGTCTTCTGGTCCAAAAAAATTCTCAAAAAAGTTTCATGGTGTTTGGGCTTCGTTTGGTAATGATATTCTATGAACTAAAAAACAATCAAAAAAGAGCAATTGGCACTGGGCAATATGGCAATAGGTTAGTCCCAAAAAATGATAAAAATTTGCTATAAAATGATTGTAAAACATCCAAGATTTATATTATAACAACACGGAACAATAAAAAAATTATAGATACGTTGGTTACGTATCATAGAACACCACTTTATCGATGAACTTCAGCCTCCGCACCAGTTTCCCTACAATGTGGTATATAGCGAGAGGACTCGTGATGTTATTTAATTGCCTTCACCCTCTCTATTTAACTATGATGTTAGGCACGGATATGTTGTCATGTCGTAAGATATATTCGCTTACCGGAATGAGTTAGCCGAGACGAACGCCATGGCCTAGGCTTGGGACGCTCAAGTGTCTCAGCCTAACTATGTTCCTCCAGGACCCGATGGCTACCTCGGATGGTGATCATCAAGCTAGGCCAAAAGCCTAAGTTTGGGGGAGAACGAATTCTCACCGAGATACATTCATGTTCACACATTTCATATCAATTGTTAGTGTTCATCCTCTTTCATTGTACATCCATGTTCGTTTTATTTTTTTTCTTTCTTCTTGTGTGTTTGAAAAACTTTGAAAACCCAAAAATATTTCTCGCTTCTTTTCGGTTTTTCTTTCTTCTTTAATTAATTCGTAGTACTAAAACAAAACCCGAAAAGATTTATTTTGCCTATTGGTAGCTTTGTTGGAAATATACCCTAGAGGCAATAATAAAGTGGTTATTATTATATTTCCTTGTTCATGAGAATCTTTTATTATCCATGCTATAATTGTATTGATTGGAAACACAAATACTGTTGGGGAACGTCACATGGGAAACAAAAAATTTCCTACGCACACGCAAACCTATCCATGGTGATGAGCATCTACGAGAGGGAGAGTGGATCTACGTACCCTTGTAGATCGCTAAGCGGGAAGCGTTAAGAAACACGGTTGGTGTAGTCGAACCTCTTCGCGATCCAAATCGCCGAGCGTCCCGCGATCTCATCACGATCCGTCTCGCGATCCAATCGCGATCCGTCCCGTGAACACATCACTATCTGTCCCGCGAACTCATCACGATCCGTTCCGCGATCACATCACGAACCGTCTCACGATCTCGATCACGGTCCTTCCGATCTAGCGCCAAACGGACGACACCTCCGCGTTCAGCACACGTGCAGCTTGATGACGGTCTCCACCCGTCTTGATCCAGCAAGAGGAGGTGGAGAGGAGAGAGAGTTCACCCACAGCGTGGCGACGCTCCGGTGATGGTGGTGGTGGAGTAATTCCGGCAAGGCTTCGCCTAAGCACTGCAGAAATCCGATCTAGAGGAGCACCGGTGAAACGGGTAGCACGTGGCCGTAAGTTGTTTCCCGTGTGCTAGCCCTGCCCCTCTATTTATATGTTGAGCCCTGGGGTCTAAAATTAGAGCAAAAACCTCTACAAGGTCGATTTTTCCCGCACAAGGTCGGTTTGGCCCGCAAGAAAAGTGTCCAACTCGGATCCCTGCAGTCCCGCGCACAAGCGGTAGTACCGCATCACAAGCGGTAGTACTGCCTTACTGCTTAAGGCATCAGCAAAACTTCCTTTTGCCCTTTCCAATACCTCGTGGGTTTTACCCCATTGGTCCATATAAAGTGTTGTTGTACCCGAACACTTTGGTAAACATCCGCAACCCCTTCCGGTTAATTCCGAAACTCTTCCAGAGATCAAAACACTATTATCACATATATCAATCTTTATCTCCAGACTCTTCCAAAGATCCTCGTCATTTCCGGGATCGTATCCGAGACTCCGAACATCCTTCGGTCACCACCATACACAACTCTATACTACCGAAACGTCACCAAACCTTAAGTTTGCAGACCCTGCGGGTTCGAGAACTATGTAGACATGACCGAGACACCTCTACGACCAATAACCAATGGCGGGACCTGGACGTCCACATTGGTTCCTACATATTCTACGAAGATCTATCGGTCGAACCTCTATGTCAAGGATTCAGTTAATCCCGTATAACGTTCCCTTTGTTCTTCGGTATGTTACTTGCCCGAGATTCGATCGTTGGTATCTCCATACCTAGTTCAATCTCGTTACCGGCAAGTCGCTTTACTCGTTCCGTAATACAAGATCCCGCAACTCACAATTAGTCACATTGCTTGCAAGGCTTATTGTGATGTTGCATTACCGAGTGGGCCCCGAGATACCTCTCCGTCACACGGAGTAACAAATCCCAGTCTCGATCCATGCCAACTCAACAGACACCCTCGGAGATACCTGTAGAGCACCTTTATAGTCACCCAGTTACATTGCGACGTTTGATACACACAAGGCATTCCTCCGATATCCGTGAGTTGCATGATCTCATGGTCATAGGAACATATACTTGACATGCAGAAAATAGTAGCAATAAACTGACACGATCATATGCTATGTTTGTAGTTTGGGTCTTGTCCATCACATCATTCCCCTAATGATGTGATCCCGTTATCAAATGACATCTCATGTCCATGTGTAGGAAACCTTAACCATCCTTTGATCAACGAGCTAGTCCATTAGAGGCATACTAGGGACATGGTTTTGTCTATGTATCCACATATGCATTTAAGTCTCCGATCAATACAATTATAGCATGGATAATAAACGATTACCACGAACAAGGAAATATGATAATAACTATTTATTATTTCCTCTCGGGCATATTTCCAACAGTCTCCCACTTGCACTAAATTGTCTTTGATATACCTTGGAATCCGGGTGGATCCGTTACTTGAGCACTTTATGCCTAGCTTAATGGCTTTAAAGAAAACGCTGCCAGGGAGACAACCGAGAAGTTTTAGAGAGTAATTTTATTCTATTGTGTGCTTTTATATAGTTCAAAAAAATAGGGGAACTTAAAACTTTTTCAAAAAGAAAAGTGAAAGTGAGAAAGACGAGCAACGTTGAAGTGGGGGCTAGCCTTGAACTTTGTTCATGCCCACGGGAACTTTGTGAATCTTTATTATAGAAACTTTTCAAAAAAAATAATTATCCCCTTGTACAAATACATTGTGCTATAAAAATAATGTGCCAAGAATTACCTTTAGGATGTTTAAATTGCTTGTTTAATATGTGCCCTCTGAAAATAGAAACTTTTGCTGCGGTGTTTGAATATCTATATTTTACTGGAGCATGCAAAACTTCTGATTTTTTTGCACAATACTGTTATACAAATTCTTCACCACGTCCTAATTGTTCAGAATTTTTAGAGTTACAAAAGTATGGTGAATGTTCAGTTTACTATTTACTGTCCTGTTTTTGACACATTCTGTGTTTGATGCTTTGTTTTGCTCGTTTTGATGAAACTATCAATTGTGTCGGTGGTATAATCCATGGAAAAGTTATATTACAGTAGCTAAAATGCAAAAACAAAATATGAATAGGTTGTCAACAGTACTTAAAGTTTTGTGTGATTGAAGTTTTCAAGTTTTGGGTA
This sequence comes from Hordeum marinum, assembly GCA_022496015.1. NCBI lineage: Eukaryota > Viridiplantae > Streptophyta > Magnoliopsida > Poales > Poaceae > Hordeum > Hordeum marinum. Next base: position 395,860,503 of record CM039676.1, on the reverse strand, counting down.
AGATCATGATGGATGAAGGAATAAGGATTGGAAAGATACTAAGCTTGAGGATGCCCAAGGAAACCCAAGTTAATATTCAAGGATTCCCAAGAAACTAAGCTCGGGGATGCCCCGGAAGGCATCCCCTCTTTCTTCTAACAACCATCAGTAATTTTACTTCGAGCTATATTTTTATTCGTCACATGATATGCGTAAATCTTGGAGCATCGTTTGATTTTTCTTTTTTGTTTTAATAATGCACCATGATGGTATGATAAAGTCCTTGGTCCATTTATAGATGTATCTTTGCACCTCACTTATATCTTTTGAGTATGGCTTTTTAGAATGCTTCATGTGCTTCACTTATATATTTTGAAGTTTGGATTGCCTGTTTCTCTACACATAGAAACCCACCATTCGTAGAATGATCTTTTTCCTCACCTATATTTGTTATAGTGTGGGCATATCTTTTGTCAAAAGAATTAAAATCTCATGCTTCACTTCTATCTATTTAGAGAGTTAACATGAGTTGGTCATTCACATGTTTAGTCATAAAATCCTACATAAAACTTGTAGATCGCTGAATATAATGTGTTTGATTCACAAGTAGAAAACATACCTTTCGTCCGACGCATTAGTCCTGGTCTGGTTACGAGCCGGTTCTAAAGAGGCTATTAGTCCCGGTTTGTGCCGGTGACCTTTAGTACCCGCTCGTAAGGAACCTTTAGTACCGGTTCGTGTCACGAACCGGTACTAAAGGGGGCGTGGCAAGCTTTTAATCAGACTTGGGCCCCGCCTGCCTCTTTAGTACCAGTTCATGGCACGAGCCGGTACTAAAGGTTGACCTTTTGGTACCGGTTCGTGGCACGAACAAGTACTAAAGGGGGCACGACAGGCTTTTGATCAGACTTGGGCCCGTGTGTCTCTTTAGTACCGGTTCGTGGCACAAGCCGGTACTAAAGGTTTCCCTTTAGTACCGGTTGGTGACACCAACCGGTACTAAAGACTTCCTATATATATGCTTCGTCCGCAGCCGATCGAAGGGGCTCACATTTCTCTGTTTTCTCCCCTGTTCTTCTTCTTGCTTGAAGTTCATCCTCCATTTTGTGCCGCTAGGCTGCGGAAATTAGCCGTCGCCGCCGGCCGCTGCGCTGACGCCACACGCCGCCACGAGCCCGCCGGCCCAACCCTGCCGCGCCTCCCTCAAGCATCTTTGCATGGCTACACCCTTGCAAGCCTCTCCCCTCCCCCTTTCCCACCACCCTGACCCCCGCACACTCGCTGGAGCTCACCGGCCCCCACCGCGCACCGTTGCGCTCATCCCGGCCACCGTTCGACGGAAAACACAAAATAGAGAACAAAAAATAGCATTCTCGGCCACCGCTCATCCTGGAAAACACAAAAAATAGAGAGGAAAATTAAAACCTAAAAGCTAAAACAAAAAAAAACAGAACACTTAGTACCGGTTGGTATCACCAACCGGTACTAAAGGTCCTCCACCAAAAGCCCACGCAGGTAGCCACATGGTGGTCCTTTAGTACCGGTCCGTGGGCCAACCGGTACTAAAGGTATGTACCTTTAGTCCTGACCCTTTAGTACTGGTTGGGGAACCGGTACTAAAGGCCCATCCCAACCGGGACTACAGACAGACATTCTACAAGTGATTGCTTTCAATAGTTTTGCGATATAAAGATGGTGATACTAGAGTCATGCTAGTGAGTAATTGTGGATTTTTAGAAACACTTGTCTTAAAGTTTGTGATTCCTTAAGCATGCACGTATGGTGAACCGTTATGTGATGAAGTCAGAGCATGATTTATTTATTGATTGTCATCCTTTGTGTGGAGGTCGGGATCGCACGATGGATAACTCCTACCAACCCTTCCCCTAGGAACATGCGTGTAGTACTTTATTTCAATGACTAATAGTTTTTTGCAATAAGTATGTGAGTTCTTTATGACTAATGTTGAGTCCATGGATTATACGCACTCTCACCCTTCCACCTTTGCTAGCCTCTCTAGTACCACACAACTTTCACCGGTGCATTAAACCCACCATATTCCCTTCCTCAAAATAGCCACCATACCTACCTATTATGGAATTTCCATAGCCATTCCGAGATATATTGCCATGCAACTTCCAGCATTTCGCTTATTATGACACACACCATCATTGTCATATTGCTTGCATGATCGTAAGATAGCTAGCATGATGTTTTCATGGCTTGTCCATTTTATGATGGCATTGCTATGCTCGATCACTGCACATTCCGGTACACTACCAGAGGCATTCATATAGAGTCATATTTTGTTCTAGTATCGAGTTGTAATTGTTGAGTTGTAAGTGTGATGATCATCATTATTAGAGCATTGTCCCATGTGAGGAAAGGATGTTGGAAGTTGTGATTCCCTCACAAGTTGGGATGAGTCTCCGGACTTGATAAATAAATAAAAGAGGTCAGAGAAGACCAAATAAAAAAGAGGCCAAAGAAGCCCACCAAAACAACAAAAAATGAGAGAGAACAGAGAAGGGGCAATACTACTATTACTTTTTCCACACTTGTGCTTCAAAGTAGCACCATGATCTTCATGATACAAACTCTCCTATATTGTCACTTTCATATACTAGTGGTAATTTTTCATTGTAGAACTTGGCGTGTATATTCCAATGACGGGCTTCCTCAAAATGCCCTATGTCTTCGTTAGCAAGCGAGTTGGATGCACATCCATTTAGTTTCGTTTTGAGCTTTCATACACTTATAGCTCTAGTGCATCCGTTGCATGGCAATCCCTACTCACTCACATTGATATCTATTGATGGGCATCTCCATAGCCCGTTGATACATCTAGTTGATGTGAGACTATCTCCTTCTTTTTGTCTTCTCCGCAACCACCATATTATATTCCACCTATACTGCTATATCCATGGCTCACGCTCATGTATTGCGTGAAAGTTGAAAATGTTTGAGAATACTTGAGTATGAAACAATTGCTTGGCTAAAACCAGGGTTCTGCATGATTTAGTACTTTGTGTGATGAAGTTGGAGCATAGCCAGACTATATGATTTTGTAGGGCTAACTTCCTTTTAGCCATGATATTTTGAGAGGACATGATTGCTTAATTAGTATGCTTGAAGTACTATTGTCTGAATGTCAAACGATAGACTATACTTTTGAATCACTCTTGTCTTAATATTCATGCCATGATTAGATTATATGATCAAGATTATGCTAGGTAGCATTCCACATCAAAAATTATCTTTTTCTCATTTACCGACTCGAGGACGAGCAAGAATTAAGCTTGGGGATGCTGATACGTCTCCATCGTATCTATAATTTTTGATTGTTTCATGCCAATATTCTACAATATTCATATACTCTTGGCAACTTTTTATACTATATTTGGGACTAACATATTGATCTTGTGCCGAGTGCCAGTTCCTGTTTGTTGTATGTTTTTTGTTTCGGAGAAAATCCATTTTGTGCCGCTAGGCTGCCGAAATTAGCCGTCGCCGTCGGCCGCCGCGCTGACGCCGCGCGCCGCCTCGAGCCCGCCGGCCCAACCCTGTCGCGCCTCCCTCGAGCATCTTTGCATGGCTACACCCTCGCGAGCCTCTCCCCTCCCCCTTTCCCGCCGCCCTGACCCCCGCACACTCGCCGGAGCTCACCGGCCACCACCGCGCGCCGCTGCGCTCATCCTGGCCACCGTTCGACGAAAAACACAAAATAGAGAACACACAATAGAGTTCTCGGCCACCGCTCATCCCGGAAAACACAAAAAATAGAGAGGAAAATTAAAACCTAAAAGCTAAAACAAAAAAAACAGAACACTTAGTATCGGTTGGTATCACCAACCGGTACTAAAGGTCCTCCATCAAAAGCCCACGCAGGCAGCCACATGGTGGTCCTTTAGTACCGGTCCGTGGGCCAACTGGTACTAAAGGTCTGTACCTTTAGTCCTGACCCTTTAGTACTGGTTGGGGAACCGGTACTAAAGGCCCATCCCAACCGGGACTACAGACAGACATTCTACAAGTGATTGTTTTCAATAGTTTTGCGATATAAAGATGGTGATACTAGAGTCATGTTAGTGAGTAATTGTGGATTTTTAGAAACACTTGTGTTAAAGTTTGTGATTCCTTAAGCATGCACGTATGGTGAACCGTTATGTGATGAAGTCAGAGCATGATTTATTTATTGATTGTCATCCTTTGTGTGGAGGTCGAGATCGCACGATGGATAACTCCTACCAACCCTTCCCCTAGGAACATGCGTGTAGTACTTTATTTCAATGACTAATAATTTTTTTCAATAAGTATGTGAGTTCTTTATGACTAATGTTGAGTCCATGGATTATACGCACTCTCACCCTTCCACCTTTGCTCGCCTCTCTTGTACCGCGCAACTTTCGCCGGTGCATTAAACCCACCATATTCCCTTCCTCAAAATAGCCACCGTACCTACCTATTATGGAATTTCCATAGCCATTCCGAGATATATTGCCATGCAACTTCCAGCATTTCGCTTATTATGACACACATCATCATTGTCATATTGCTTGCATGATCGTAAGGTAGCTAGCATGATGTTTTCATGGCTTGTCCGTTTTATGATGTCATTGCTATGCTGGATCATTGCACATCCCAGTACACTACCAGAGGCATTCATATAGATTCATATTTTGTTCTAGTATCAAGTTGTAATTGTTGAGTTGTAAGTGTGATGATCATCATTATTAGAGCATTGTCTCATGTGAGGAAAGGATGTTGGAAGTTGTGATTCCCTCACAAGTTGGGATGAGTCTCCAGACTTGATAAATAAATGAAAGAGGCTAGAGAAGACCAAATAAAAAAGAGGCCAAAGAAGCCCACCAAAACAACAAAAATTGAGAGAGAACAGAGAAGGGGCAATGCTACTATTCCTTTTTCCACATTTGTGCTTCAAAGTAGCACCATGATCTTCATGATACAGACTCTCCTATGTTGTCACTTTCATATACTAGTGGTAATTTTTCATTATAGCACTTGGCGTGTATATTCCAATGACAGGCTTCCTCAAAATGCCCTATGTCTTCGTGAGAAGGGAGTTGGATGCACATCCATTTAGTTTCCTTTTGAGCTCTCATACACTTATAGCTCTAGTGCATCCATTGCATGGCAATCCCTACTCACTCACATTGATATCTATTGATGGGCATCTCCATAGTCCGTTGATACACCTAGTTGATGTGAGATCTCCTTATTTTTGTCTTCTCCACAACCACCATATTCTATTCCACCTATACTGCTATATCCATGGCTCACGCTCATGTATTGCGTGAAAGTTGAAAATGTTTGAGAATACTTGAGTATGAAACAATTGCTTGGCTAAAACCAGGCTTCTGCATGATTTAGTACTTTGTGTGATGAAGTTGGAGCATAGCCAGACTATATGAATTTGTAGGGATAACTTTCTTTTAGCCATGATATTTTGAGAGGACATGATTGCTTAATTAGTATGCTTGAAGTATTATTGTCTGAATGTCAAATGATAGACTATAGTTTTGAATCACTCGTGTCTTAATATTCATGCCATGATTAGATTATATGATCAAGATTATTCTAGGTAGCATTCCACATCAAAAATTATCTTTTTTATCATTTACCTACTCGAGGACGAGCAAGAATTAAGTTGGGGATGCTGATACGTCTCCATCATATCTATAATTTTTGATTGTTTCATGCCAATATTCTACAATATTCATATACTCTTAGCAACTTTTTATACTATATTTGGGGCTAACATATTGATCTAGTGCCCAGTGCCAGTTCCTGTTTGTTGTATGTTTTTTGTTTCGAAGAAAATCTATGTCAAACGAAGTCCAAACGGGAGAAAAAACTTACGAAGATTTTTTTGCAATATGTGTGAATTTTGGGAAGTGGAATCAACAGAAGGCAGTGCCCGAGGGGTCCACAAACCATAGGGGCGTGCCCTGGGGGTAGGGCGCGCGAGGGTGGCTTGTGGTCACCCTGTAAGGCATTTGGTGCCTTTCTTTCGCCAGAAGAAATCTAATATACGGATAAAAATCGTGTTAAAATTTCACACCAATCGTAGTCACGGATCTCCAGGAATTTAAACAATGGTGAAAGGCCAGAATCTGGGAATGCAGAAACAGAGGGAAACAGAGAGAGAGAGAGATCCAGTCTCGGAGGGGCTCTCGCCCCTCCACCGCCATGGAGGGCATGGATGTCGGTGTCAAAACCGGCGTATCTCGTAGTATGGCTCCTAAGCTAGGCATCTTGGAGAGATGGTAACATGGACACGGTATTTTACCTAGGTTTGGGCTCTCTCAAGGAGATAATACCCTATGTCCTGCTTTTGATTGTATTGATATGGGGATAGTACAGAGTACATGTATCTACCACGAGATTGTAGTAACGAATATAATGATCTATTGACTAGCCTGGCCTTGGTTTATATATGCACCGTAGGTCTAGGGTTTAGAGGAATCCTTGTCTTGCGTGCCGAGTCTTGTGGAATCCTCCTTGTATTCGGCATGGGCTACCCGAAGTGGCCCATTAGTGAATCATCATGGGGGTCCTCGGCCTGACCCACTGGTCGGAAGACGACGTGGTGAGTACCCCCTAGTCTAGGACACCGTCAATGGACCAGAGGGGAAACCTTTATCCCATCTAGGGGAAGGACATGGAAGAAGAAGAAGGAGGGGGGCTCTCTCCCCCTCTCTCTCGGTGGCACCGGAACGCCGCCGGGGCCATCATCGTCATGACGATCTACACCAACAACTTTGCCGCCGTCATCACCAACTCTCTCCCCCTCTATGCAGCAGTTCAACACCTCTTCTCCCCACTGTAATCTCTACTTAAACTTCGTGCTCAATGCTATATATTATTTCCCAATGATGTATGGCTATCCTATGATGTTTGAGTAGATTCGTTTTGTCCTATGGGTTGATTGATGATCATGATTGGTTTGAGTTGCATGTTTTATTATTCGTGCTGTCCTATGGTGCTCTCCGTGTCGCGCAAGCATGAGGGATCCTCGCTGTAGGGTTTGCATTATGTTTTTGATTCGCTTATGGTGGGTGGCGTGAGTGACAGAAGCACAAACCCGAGTAAGTAGGTTGTTTGCGAATGTGAATAAAGAGGACTTGATACCTTATAATTCTATGGTTGGGTTTTACCTTAATGATGTTTAGTAGTTGCGTACGCCTACTAGAGTTCCAATCATAAGTGCATATGATCCAAGTAGAGAAAGTATGTTATCTTATGCCTCTCCCTCATATAAAATTGCAATAGTGATTACCGGTCTAGTTAACAATTGCCTACAGACAAATAATTTCTTATGAAAAAAAGCTCTCTACTAAAACTAACTTAGTTGTTTGTTTATCTAAACAGCCCCTAGTTTTTATTTATGTACTCTTTATTATCTTGCAAACCTATCCTATCAAACTTGTTCTAGGTAAAGCGAACGATAAGTGTGCGTAAAATTGTATGGGTGGTCGATAGAACTTGAGGGAATATTTGTTCTACCTTTAGCTCCTTGTCGGGTTTGACACTCATACTTATCGAAAGAGGCTACAACTGATCCCCTATACTTGTGGGTTATTAGCCATGAAGTCCGAGATCCATGTATGAATACAAAGTATGGACTTTGGAAGTATTACCTGAAGGGCGAAAGGCCATTCAGAACAAATGTATCTTTAAGAAGAAGACATACGCGGACGGTAATGTCGCCGTCTATAAAGCTCGACTTGTGGCAAAGGGTTTTTCGCTAGTTACAGGAGTTGCCTACTATGAGACCTTCTCACCCGTAGCGATGCTTAAGTCTGTCAAAATCATGTTAGCAATAGCTGCATTTTTCCATTATGAAATTAGGCAGATGGATATCAAAACAGCATTCCTTAACGGTTTCTGTAAGGAAGAGTTGTATTTGATGCAACCAGAAGGTTTTGTTGAACCAGAGAATGCTAACAAAGTTTGCAAACTCCAGCGATCTATTTATACACTGGTGCAAGCATCTCGGAGTTGAAATCTACGCTTCGATGAGGTGATCAAAGCCTTCAGGTTTATATAAGTTTACAGAGAAGCTTGTATTTACATGAAAGTGAGTGGGAGCTCTATAGCATTTCTAATATTATATGTGGATGACATATTGCTGATAGGAAACTATATAGAAATGTTGGAAAGCATGAAGGAATATTTGAACAAGAGTTTTTGAATGAAGGACCTAGGAGAAGCGGCTTTTATATTAGGCATCAGGATCTATAGAGATAGATCGAGACGCTTAATAGGACTTTCACAGAGCACATATCTTGACAAGGTTTTGATCAGCTCAAAATGGATCAGTACAACAAGGGGTTCTTGCGTGTATTTTAAGGTGTGAAGTTGAGTAAGAGTCAATGGCGAGTGACCACAAAAGATAGAGGAAAGATGAGTATCATCCCCTATGCTTCAGCCATAGGCTCTATCATGTATGCAATGCTGTGGACAAGACCCGATGTCAGCCTTGCCATAAGTATGGCCAGAAGGTTTAAAAGTGATCCAGGAATGGAGCATTGGATGACGGTCAAGAATATCCTTAAGTAGCTGGAAGGAATAAGGAAATGTTTCTCATTTATGGAGGTGATCAAGAGCTTGTCGTAAAGGGTTACGTTGATGCAAGCTTTGACACTGATCTGGATGACTCTAAGTCTCAAATCGGATACGTATTTATTCTCAATGGGGGAGCTGTAAGCTAGTATAGTTCCAAGCAGAGTGCAGTAGATGATTCTACATGTGAAGCAGAGTAAAGCGCTGCCTCGAAGGCGGCGAAGGAAGGTGTCTGGATGAAGGAGTTGATGACAAATCTTGGAGTAATGCCTAATGCACTGAATCCAATGACTCTGTTCTGTGAAAACACTGGTGCCATTGCTCTGGCCAAGGAACCAAGGTTTCATAAGAGGACCAAACACATAAAGATACGCTTAAATTCCATCCGCGATTACATCAAGGGGGAGGACATAAATATTTGGAAAGTGCACACGGATCTGAATGTCACAGACCCGTTGACTAATCCTCTTCCAAGGGATGAACATGATCGACCCCAGAACTATATGTAAATCACATAGTGATGTGAGCAAGATTATTGACTCTAGTGCAAGTGGGAGACTGTTGGAAATATGCCCTAGAGGCAATAATAAAGTGTTTATCATATTTCCATGTTCATGATAATCGTTTATTATCCAAGCTATAATTGTATTGATCGGCAACACAAATACATGTGTGGATACATAGACAACACTGTGTCCTTGTTATGCCTCTAGTAGACTAGCTCGTTGACCAAAGATGGTCAAGGTTTCCTAGCCATAGACATGAGGTGTCATTTGATAATCGGATCACATCATTGGGAGAATGAGGTGATGGACAAGACCCAAACTATAAACATAGCATATGATCATGTCAGTTTATTTCTATAGTTTTCTGTATGTCAAGTATCTATTCCTATGACCATGAGATCATGCAACTCACTGACACCGGAGGAATACCTTGTGTATATAAAATGTTGCAACGTAATTAAGTGACTATAAAGATGCTCTACAAGTATCGCCAAAGGTGTCTGTTGAGTGGGCATGGATGAAGACTGGGATTTGTTACTCCGTGTGACGGAGAGGTATTTGAGGGACCACTCGGTAGTACAACATCACAACAAACCTTCCAAGCAAACTGACTAAAGTGTTAGCCATGGGATCTTGTATTACGGAATGAGTAAAGAGACTTGCCGGTAATGAGATTGAACTAGGTATAGGGATACCGACGATCGAATCTCGGGCATGTAACATACCAAAGTACAAAGGGAACAACATACGGGATTAACTGAATCCTTGACATAGTGGTTCAACCGATAAAGATCTTCGTAGAATACGTAGGAACCAATATGGGCATCCAGGTTCCGCTATTGGTTATTCACCGTAGATGTGTCTTGGTCATGTCTACATAGTTCTCGAACCCACAGGGTCTGGACACTTAACATTCGGTGACATTTCGGTAGTATTGAATTATTCATGATGGTGACCGAAGGTTTTTTGGAGTTCCAAATGAGATCCTGAACATCACGAGGACCTCCGTAATGGTCCGTAAGTAAAGATTGATATATAGGAAGTCCCATTTTGGTCACCGAAAAAGTTTCGGGTATTTCCAGTAGTGTACTGGGGGTGTCGGGAGGCCATCGGGAGGGGCCACCCACCCCAAATGGCCCATTGGGCTGTGGGAGGAGACAGACCAGCCCCTGGTCAGCTGGCTGACCCTCCCACCAAGGCCCATGCGTCTAAGGAAGTGGGAGAAGGAAACCCCAAGGTGAGGGGAAGGAAAACCAACTAGGAGAAGGGATCCTACTTGGAGTAGGATTGGTGGAAGCCTCGACCTCCTCCACTCCAGCTGAAGCCCTTAGGGAAAACCCTAGGGCTGCCTCCTACCCCTCCCTCCTATGTAAACTAGAGGATTAGATCCCCAAATCACAAGTCCACATGCTAGTTCTCTATTCCCTAGCTCCTGCACAAAATAGATTCCAACGGTGCTTAGGCAAAGCCCTACCGAAATAGTTCCACCACCACCGATGCCGCACAGTCAAGCTGCCGGAGAACTCATCTACTGTACGCTCCCTCTTGATGGATCAAGAAGGCGGAGTTTTCATCGAGATGTACATGTTCTGAATGCGGAGGTGCCGCCCGTTCGGCACTAGATTAGGACGGATCGTGATCAGATAGCAGGATGGCTAGCAATTTGTAATGCGAAGACGTTTGACTACGTCAACTGCGTTTCTTAACACTTCCAGCTTAGCGATCTACAAGGGTATGTCGATCCACTCTCCCTGTCATAGATGCTCATCACCATATATAGATCTTGCGTGTGCGTAGAATTTTTTTGTTTCCCATGCAACGTTCCCCAACAAACTTTCCCATGTAAATAGTTTTCTTGCTTTTTGTTTCCCTTTATTTATTTTCTTTCTTCAAGAAAGTCAAAAACTCCAACAATCTTTTGGTGTGTTTCTCTGAAATTATTTTCCATTTATGGAATCATTGAAAGGAGAAGGCCATGATGAAAAAGTTAAGTGGCTCTCATATGCATTATTGTTGATCTAACAAAGAGCCAATATTAGCTTGTCTTTTCCTTTTAATTAAGGGTTTAGGTATTAGGGTTTAGGGATTAGGGTTTAGGCTCCGTAATGGTCTGGAGGTAAAGATTGATATATAGGAAGTCCCATTTTGGTCACCGGAAAAGTTTCAGGTATTTCTAGTAGTGTACCAGGGGTGTCGGGAGGCCATCGGGAGGGGCCACCCACCCCAAATGGCCCATTGGGCTGTGGGAGGAGACATACCAACCCCTGGTCAGCTTGCCAACCCTCCCACCAAGGCCCATGCGGCTAAGGAAGTGGGAGAAGGAAACCCCAAGGTGGGAGGAAGGAAAACCAAATAGGAGGAGGGATCCTACTTGGAGTAGGATTGGTGGAATCCTCCAACTCCTCCACTTTGGCTGAAGCCCCTAGGTTAAACCCAAGGGCTGCCTCCTCCCCCCTCCCTCCTATATTTACTAGAGGAATAGAGCCCCAAATCACAAGTCCACATGCTGGTCATCTATTCCCTAGTTACTCCACCAAATAGATTCCGACAATGCTTAGGCGAAGCCCTGCTGCAATAGTTCCACCACCACCGACGCTGCACCATCGCGCTGCCGAAGAACTCATCTACCTGTCCGCTCCCGATTGCTGGATCAATAAGGTGGAGATTGTCATCGATCTATACGTGTGCAGAACGTGGAGGTGTCGTCCGTTCAGCGCTAGATCGGGACGGATCATGATCGGATCGCAGGACGGCTAGCGATTTGGTTCGCGAAGACGTTTGACTACATCAACCGCGTTTCTTAACACCTCCCTCTTAGCAATCTACAAGGGTATGTAGATCCACTCTCCCTCTCGTAGATGCTCATCACCATGTATAGATCTTGCATGTGCATAGGAATTTTTTTGTTTCCCATGCAACGTTCCCCAACAAGCTTTCCCGTGTAAATAGTTTTCATGCTTTTTTTTCCCTTCATTTATTTGCTTTCTTCAAGAAAACAAAAAAGTCCAACAATCATTCAATGTGTTTCTCTAAAATTATTTTCCGTTTAATGAGTCGTTGAAAGGAGAAGAACACGATGAAAAAGTTAAGTGGCTCTCATATGCATTATTGTTGATCTAACAAAGAGCCGATATTAGCTTGTCCTTTCCTTTTCATTAACTATTTTGTGATACTTGTGATCTGTGTTGGGTTTTTCTACGAAGAGGAGCGGATGATGCAACACAATATTGATAAGTTGAACCATTGAAAATAGAGGCGATGGAAAGGGGTCTTGTGGGCTCCACAACCCACCAGGTTACACAAGTGGCCTCTGGCGCGCCCTAGTGTCTTGTGAGCCCCACAGGCCTCCTCTCAACTATTTCCTTTGCTCCCATGTTGTCTTGTGGTCCAAATATAATCTCCAAAAGGTTTCTCTGTGTTTGGGATTCGTTTGGTACTGATATTCTACGAAGTAAAAAACAAGCAAAAAACACAACTGGCACTTGGCACTATGTCAATAGGTTAGTCCCGAAAAACTGATATAAAGTTTCTATAAAATGATTGTAAAACGTCCAAAATTGATAATATAAAAACAAGGAACAATCAAAAATTATACATACATTGTAGACTTATCAAAGGTGCACCATGGTTAACTCCTCCAAATCTCGTTCATAGGGGCATGCGAATAGTGCTTTGGTTTGAGAGAGCTAATAAAATCTTACAATAAGTATGTGAGTTCTTTATGACTAATGTGAATCCATGGATATATGTACTCATACATCCACATATTTTTCTAGCCTCTTCGGTACCGTGCATTGCCCATTCTCACCTCGAGGATCGGTGCAACCTTCGCCGGTGCATCCAAACCTCATGACATGACACACTCTGTTGCACATAAGCATTAGTATATCTTACTCAAAATAGCCACCATACCTACCTATTATGGCATTTCCATACCCATTTCAATATATATTGCCATGAAACTTCCACCATCACATCATATGACTTATACTTTCATTGTCATATTGCTATGCATAATCATATATGCTGACATAGTATTTGTGGAAAAGCCACCGGTCATCATGTTTTATACATGTCACACGTGATCATTACACATCATGCTACACTGCCAGAGGGATTCCTATAGAGTTATATAGTTTTTCATGTTGAGTTGTAAGTGTTGGAAATATGCCCTAGAGGCAATTTAGTTATTATCATATTTCCTTGTTCATGATAATAGTTTATTATCCATGCTATAATTGTATTGATCAGAGACTTAGATGCATGTGTGGATACATAGACAAAACCATGTCCCTAGTATGCCTCTAATGGACTAGCTCATTGTAAATGATGGTTAAGGTTTCCTAGCCATGGACATGAGATGTCATTTGATAACGGGATCACATCATTAGGAGAATGGTCTGATGGACAAGACCCAAACTACAAACGTAACATATGATCGTGTCAGTTTATTGCTACTGTTTTCTGCATGTCAAGTATGTGTTCCTATGACCATGAGATCATGCAACTCACTGACACCAGAGGAGTGCCTTGTGTGTATCAAACGTCGCAACGTAACTGGGTGACTATAAAGTTACTCTACAGGTATCTCCGAGGTTGTCTGTTGAGTTGGCATGGATCAAGACTGGGATTTGTTACTCCGTGTGACGGAGAGGTATCTCAGGGCCCACTCGGTATAATACAACATCACTACAAGCCTTGCTAGCAATGTGACTAAGTGTTAGTCATGGGATCTTGTATTACGGAACGAGTAAAGATACTTGCCGGTAACGAGGTTGAACTAGGTATGGAGATACCGACGATCGAATCTCGGGCAAGTAACATACCGAAGAACAAAGGGAACATCATACGTGATTAACTGAATCCTTGACATAGAGGTTCGACCGATAAAGATATTCATAGAATATGTAGGAACCAATATGGACATCTAGGTCCCGCTATTGGTTATTGACCGTAGAGGTGTCTCGGTCATGTCTACATAGTTCTCGAACCCGCAGGGTCTGCACACTTAAGGTTTGGTGACGTTTCGATAGTTTACAATTATGTATGGTGGTGACCGAAGGTTGTTCGGAGACCCGGATGAGATCCCAGACGTTACGAGGAGCTCTGGAATGGTATGGAGGTAAAGATTCATATATAGGAAGTCCTATTTTGGTCGCCGAGAAAGTTTCGGGCTCATCGGTAGTGTACCGGGAGTGCCAGTAGTGTACCGGGAGACCTCCGGGAGGGGTATTTCGACCCAAGAGGCTTCATGGACTGTGGGAGAGTGAATATCAGCCCTTAGTGGGCTGGTGGAAACTCCCAAACAAGGCCCATGTGGCTAGAGAAGAAAACCCAATAGGAAAAGGTGGAAAAGGGAAAAAAGGGAGGAATCCTAGTCCCACTAGGATTGGAGGAGAGTCCTCCAATCCTAATAGGTTCGGCCGACTCCTATGGGGCCTTGGCCTTGTGCCAGCCCTCCTCCTCCCTCCCTCCTATATATACTGGTGGTATTGGGTGTTTTGCACTAGATTTTACGGCCACGTGCTACCCGTTCCACCGGTGCTCCTCTAGATCGGATTTCCGCAGTGCTTAGGCGAAGCCCTGCCGGAATTGCTCCACCACCATCGCCGGAGCGCCATCACGCTGCCGATGAACTATTCTTCCTCTCCACTTCCTCTTGCTGGATCATGACGATGGAGATCGTCATCAAGCTGCACATGCGCTGAACGCGGAGGTGCCGTCCGTTCGGCGCTAGATCGGAAGGACCGTGATCAAGATCGCGAGACGGTTCGTGATGAGTTTGCGGGACGGATCGTGATGAGTTCACGGGACGGATCATGTTGAGTTCACGGGATGGATCGTGATGTGTTCACGAGACGGATCGTGATGAGATCGCGGGACGGATCGTAATGAGATCGCGGGACGGATCGTGATGAGTTTGCAGGACGGATCGTGATTGGATTGCGGGACGGATCGTGATGTGATCACGGGACGCTCACCGATTTGGATTATGAAGATATTTGACTACACCAACCACATTTCTTAACGCTTCCCGCTTAGCGATCTACAAGGGTACGTAGATCGACTCTCCCTCTCGTAGATGCTCATCACCATGGATAGATCTGCGTGTGCGTAGGAATTTTTTTGTTTCCCATGTGACGTTTCCCAACAGTAAGTAAATAAAAGTGTGATGGTGATCATTATTAGGGCACTACCTTATTGAGGAAAGGATGATGGAGACAATGATTCCTCCACAGGTTGGGATGAGACTCTGGACAAAAAATAAAAGAAAAAAGCAAAAAAAGAAAAGGATAAAAAGAGAGAAAAAAATAAAAAAGGGAGATAAAATAAATGAGATAAAAGAGTGAAGATACAGTGCTACTACCTCTTATTCCACACTTGTGCCTCAAAGTGGCACCATGTTCTTCATACAAAGAGTCTCTTGTTTTGTCACTTCCATATGCTAGTGGGAATTTTTCATTATAGAACTTGGCTTGTATATAATGATGACGGGATTCCTCAATGCCCAAGGTCTTCATGAGCAAGCAAGTTGGACGCACGTCCACTTAGCTTCATTTGAGCTTTCATACACTTATAGATCTAGTGCATCCATTGCATACCAATCCCTACACCTTGCATTGATATCTATTGATGGGAATCTCCATAGCCCATCGATACACCTAGTTAATACGATACTTTGAAACCTATCACCATATTCTATTCCACCTTTATGTTATATCCTTGGTTCACGCTCATATACTGCGTCAGTAATAAAAAGCTACGGGTGTTAAAAAGTATGACCCAATTGCTTGACTTGACACTGTGGTGCTTGACATTTGTATTTATGTGGTGAAGACAGAGTCATGCTATTCTAATATGATAAAATGAAAGGGGTGAACATTCTTTTCAGATCATATACTTTGAAACTTGATGATTATGTTTCTTATGTTTATAGGTATTAATATATTGATGTTTATTAATTCCTCGTTTCTCAATGATCAAACCTGCAATAGATTACATGTTGGGTACATGTCACATCAAAAATTCTGTTTTTATTATTTATCTACTCGAGAAGGAGCAGGAATTATGTTTGGGGATGTTGATACGTCTCCAACGTATCTATAATTTTTGAAAGTTCCATGGTATTAAATTATCATTCTAGGATAGTTTGGCGTGTTTATTTACCAATTAATATTATTTTGGAGCACTAACCTATTAACCTAGTGCCTAGTTCGAGTTGTTGTTTTCTGCATATTTTTGGCTTTTTAGGTTTACAGTACCAAACGAAGTCCAATTGCCACAAAACTTTAATATGCTTTTTTCTGGACCAAAAGAAGACCTGGAATCTTTGAAAGGAGGCCGGGGGATGCACGAGGGAGGCACCACACAAAAAGGCGCGCCCTAGGGGTGGGTCGCAGCCTAATATTTGGTGCCCTTCTCTGGCCTATAAATTCCCTAAAATCCCAAAAACCCTAAGGAGCATCCCTAAACACTTTTTCCTCCACAGGAAGTCTCTGTTCCGCCGTGTGCCCATATGGAGCCCTGTTCCGGTGCCCTGCCAGAGGGGGGCTCGATCACGGAAGGCATTTACATCATCCTTGCTGCTCCCATGGTCATGTGTGAGTAGTTCACCATAGACCTAGGGGTCGTAGTTAGTACCTAGATGGCTATCTCTCTCTATCTTGATCTTCAATACAACGATCACCGCATCTACGCTTTGATCTATCCGATGTAATTATTTTGTGCGGTGCGTTTTTTGGGATCCGTTGAATTGTGGGTTAATGTTCATATTATTCATGAAAAGTATTTGAGTCATCTCTGAATATTATGCCTCTTATTTGCATGATAATTATAGCTTCGTAAATCTCTCCGCTCTATTGAAATAGTTTGGCCGACTAGATTGATATTTCTTAAGTGAGAGGGGTGCGTTGTAGTGGATTCAATCTAGCGGCGCTCTATATCCTGGTGACAGAAAGGGACAAGACACGTCTTTCTATTGTTGACACTAAGGATAAAACGATGAGGTTAGTTCATATTAATTGAATTCTCTTTGTCTGCATCATGTCATCATTCTCCAAGCATTACTCTATTTTACTTAATACTCTAAATGCATGATGGATAGCAGTCGATGGGTGGAGAAATAGTAATAGGTGCAGGCTGGAGTTCGCCAATTTGCTTATGGACGTGATGCCTATATATACATGATCATTTACGTGAATAAATATAGCATAACTATGCGCCTTTCTATCAATTGTCCAACAATAATTAGTCTACCCACTATATGCTTACTATATGAGAGATGCCACTACAGGAAAACTATGGCCCCAGGGTCTTTTTGCTTATAAATTTACAAAACTTTCAATACCTTGCTGCCATTTATTATATTTTTGAATTTACAATTACCTAATATCATCTACACACTTGATTTGCTTGCAAATAACGACACCAAGGGGATTGACAACCCTCTTGCCGTGTTGGGTGCAAGTGTTTGCTCTTTTGTGCAGTCCTGGAAGATGGTGGTTGACAGTTACTCCTATTGGTTCATAAGCCTTGGTTGTCTACTGAGGGAAATACTTATCCATATTGTGTTGCATCACCCATTCCTCTTCATGAAAACCAAACGTAGATCACAAGTATCATACGTCTCCAACGTTTCTATAAGTTTGTATTATTCCATGTTATAATATTATCATTCTAGGATGCTTTTGGGCATTTATTTTCCAATTCATAATAGTTTTTAGCACTAACCTATTAACCTAATGACTAGTACTAGTTGTTGTTTTCTTTATGTTTTTGGCTATTCACGTTTACAGTACCAAACGCAGACCAAATACCACGAAACTTTTTGATGATTTTTTCTGGTCCAAAAGCAGACTTGGAAGCTTCAAGAGAAGGTCGGGAGACACACGAAGGCCCCACAAGCCAACAAGGCGCTCCTAAGGGGTGGTCACGCCCTGTTAGGTTATGGGTTCCCCTGGCTCTCTTGCCCCCGTACTCTGACCATAAATTCACATATATTCTGAAAACCCTAGAGGGGTTCCCAAAATTATTTTTCTGCTGCCGCAAGTCTCTTTTCCGCTGTGTGCCCATATCGAGCCCTGTTCCGGTACCCTGCCGGAGAGGGGATCGATCACGGAGGTCTTCTACAGCAACCTGGATGCTCCCATGATGATGTGTGAGTAGTTCACCACAAACCTAGGGGTCCACTATGTTCTTCAATACAAAGTTCATCGCATCTTCGCGATGATCTATTCAATGTAATCAATCTTTGTGGTGTGTTTGTTGGGATCCGATGAATTGTTGCTTTTTGTTCATATTATTTATGAAAAAGATTTGAGTCTCCTCTCAATACTTATTTGATTCTTATTTGTATGATTATTATAGCTTCATATTTCTCTCCGATCTATCGGATTAGTTTGGCCAACTAGGTTGGCTTTTCTTCAGTGGGATAAGTGCATTCTAGTAGGTTCAATATTGTTGTGCTCTATATCCCTGGGACAAAGTAGGGGACAGGACACATATTTCTATTCCTTCTAGTAAGGATAGAATGATGGGGCTTATTCATATTAGTTGACTTTTCTTTGTCTGCATCATGTCATCTTTCTCCAAGCATTATTTTGTTTGTCATAATACCTAGAGAGCCTTCATGTCATCACTCTCGAAGTGGAGTAATAGTTGTAGGTGCAGGAAGTAGCCGTCCTACTAGTTTATGAACATGATGCCTATATGCATGATCATTGCGGTAATAAATATTGCATAACTATGAGCTTCGAGAGAGATGCCTGTAGAAAACACTATGGCCCCCCGGCTCTATCCAAATAAAAACTTACAAACACTCCTATTTTCTTTCTGCCATTTATTACCTTTTATTTTATTTTGCAATTTATAATTTCCGACTATCATCTACACTACTCATTTGCTTGCAAGTAACGAGTTCAAGGGGATTGGCAACCCTTTTGTCGCGTTGGGTGCAAGTGTGTGCTCTTTTGTGTGTAGGTGCCAAAGATGGGAACTTAGGCGACACTCCTATTGACTCGATAACCTTGGTTCTCACTGAGGGAAGTACTTATCTATATTGTGCTACATCATCCGCTCCTCTTTGTAGAAAAACCCAACACAAACCACAAGTATCACAAAGTAGTTTATGCAAAGGAAAAGACAAGGTAATATTGGCTCTTTGTTAGATCAACAGTAATGCATACGAGAGCCACTTAAGTTTTTCATCGTGGTCTTCTCCTTTCAATGACTCAAAAAACGGGAAAGAGTTTCAGAGAAAAACACTAAAAGATTGTTCGAGTTTTTAGTTTTCTCGAAGAAAGCAAATAAATTAGGGGAAATAAAAAGTCAGAAAACAATTTACACGGGAAAACTACCAACAAGAAAAAGAAATATTTTTGGGTTTTCTTTTAGTACTATGAATTAACTAAACAAGGAATAAAAACCAAAAATAAGCGAGGAATATTTTTGGGTTTTTAATGTTTTTCTAACACACAAGAAGAAAGCAAAAAAACAAAACGAACATGGATATACATTGAGAGAGGATGAACACTAACAATTGATATCAAATGTGTGAACATGAATGTAATGTCGGTGAGAGTACATAATCCCCCAAACTTAGGCTTCTGGCCTAGCTTGGTGATCACCATCCGAAGTAGCGATTGGGTCCAGGAGAAACGTAGTTAGGTTGAGACACTTGAGCATCCCAAGCCTGGGCCATGGCCTCCGCCTCAGCTAACTCATTCCGGTAAGTGATTATATCTGATGGCATGACCACATATCTGTGCATGACATCATAGTTAAATAGACAGGGTTTACGGCAATTTAATAACATCACGAGTCCTCTCGCTATATACCACATAGTAGGGAAACCGGTGCAAAGGCTCAAGTTCATCGATAAAGTGGTGTTCTATGATACGTCTCCAATGTATCTATAATTTTTGATTGTTCCATGCTGTTATATTATAAATCTTGGATGTTTCATAATCATTTTATAGCAATTTTATATCATTTTTTGGGACTAACCTATTGACATAGTGCCAAGTGCTAGTTGTTATATTTTGGTTTTTTTACTTCACAGAATATCAGTACCAAACGAATCCCAAATGCCACAAAACTTTTTGGAGATTTTTTGGGACAGAAGAGAACTTGGGAGCCAAGGAAGCATCGAAGAGGTGGATCATCGAGGCCACGACACACCAGGGCGCGGTAGAGGCCTCTGGCACGGCCTTGTGGGTTGTGCCCTCCACAGGACCCCTCTCCGCCACCTATCAGCTCAATAAATGCCCAAATATTCCAAAAACTCCAGGGGAGTCAACGAAACACAATTCTAGCAGCCGCAAGTTCCAAAACCAAGAGATCCAATCTAACACCATCACGGAGGGGTGAATCATCTTCATGGGTGCCCCTCTGATGATGCGTGATTAGTCCACCATAGACCTACTGGTCCATAGGCAGTATCTAGATGGATTCCTCTCTCTATTTTGATTCTCAATACAATGGTCTCTTGGAGATCTATTTGATTTAATGACTTTTTGCAGTGTGTTTGCTGGGATCCAATGAAGTTTGAGTTCATGATCAGTTTCTATCCATGAATATTATTTGAGTCTTCTTTGATATCTTCTATGCATGATTACTTATAGCCTTGTATTTCTTCTTCAAATCTTTGGTTTAGTTAGGGCAACTAGATCGATTTTTCGTGCCATGGGAAGAGGTGCTTTGTGATGGGTTCGATCTTGCGGTGTCCTCTCCTAGTGATAGAAGGGGCAGCAAGGCACACATGTATCGTTGCTATTAAGGACAACAAGATGAGGTCTATTCGTACATGAAGAGGTCTTGTCTACATCATGTCATCGTTCTTATTGCATTAATCTGTTTTTCCATGAACTTAATATACTAGATGCATGCCGGATAGAGGTCGATGTGTGGAGTAATAGAAGTAGATGCAGAATCATTTCGTTCTACTAATCTTGGACATGATGCCTATATAATGATCATTTCCTTGGATATCTTCATGATTATTTGATCTTCTATCAATTGCGCATCAGTAATTTGTTTACCCATCGTGTGCTATACTCATGAGAGAAGTCACTAGTGAAACCTACGGCCCCCGGGTCTATCTTTTAACATATTTATTTCCGATCTATCTTTTTTTTCATTTGCTTACAAATCTACTATTCCAGAAACCCAAAAATACCATGCTGCACTTTTTATTTGCATATTTTATTCTGTGTTCTTATGCGATCTATTTATCCAATCTCATACAAACCGATCTATCTTTTACCGTGGAGAGATTGACAACCTCTCTTACGCGTCGGGTTGCAAGTATTTGTTCTTTGTGTGCAGGTACTGCTTACATAGTGTTTCTTGGTTCTCCTATTGTTCGATAACCATGGTTTCATAACTGATGGAAATACTTATCACAGCTGTGCTGCATCATCCCTTCCACTTGGGGGAAATATGTAAGCACATCTAGTGCCCCTTAGTGATTTTGGTGTATTGAAGACTTATAGGTTAAGGAACTAATGTGTTTGTGAGTGTACACATGCTCTATAAATCGATGAGGAGTTTGATATATTCAGAGTTTACCAACCCCTAAAAATGTATGTCTTCAGCTGAAGCCTTTGGTGAAGACTTTGGTATTCCCTAAAGACTTTGAAAATGAAGAAGTTGGTGTGACCTCGAATATATGAATGAGGACTATGAAACGTGAATAATTTTGTTTTTGTAGTTTCATTTCCTTTCTTTGAGTCATAGGAAATACCGTACTGTTAAAGGAGGCTGAGGTAATACTAAGGAAAATTTCCAACTGATGCTCAACTCAAAATCTTCAAACTAACCAATCCTTCGAGTGAAGCCTTTGGAAATCTCTTATGGTTCAGTCAGGTTATTTAGTGATAGAGACGATGTTCGTGTGGTCTCTGATGGAATTGATTTGACTGAGGAGTTAGGATTTCGCCAGTGCGAATTGCCTACAAGTGAGGATAATGATAAGCCTGAGGACTTTCATAGTTCGAAATTCTGACCGTTGTTGTGCTTAGCGCCAGCTTTCCCCAATCATTTTATCCACATAACAGTCATAGCATTAGGGGCATTTATGTCGTATCATGTCAGGTTGCACCCTGGCTATAAAAATCCACCCCCACAACCACTAGTTGGTTGGCTGTTCCGAGAGAGAACTGGCACTTGTCATTCGAGAGCAACCCATCCTCCAATTACTTTGATAGAAAATCATCAGTGAGGAAAAACCCAAATCCAAACTACCAAACCCAAAGTGATTGAGCATCACTGAAGAAATTGTTCCTGTGTGGAACCGACACTTGTACTTTTGAAGACTGTGTATCTTCAAGACGGTTAGGCGTCATGGTCTAGTCCATCCTGCAGTCAATTGGGGATCACGGAGTGACCTTGGTCTAGAGTATCCAACACTACTAGAAAAAGGCTTATCCCCAATATCTCTACTAGTGGCGCACCATGATGGTGGTGCGTCACAACTATATAGCATTGGCGCACCAGAATCAGGTGCGCCATTGCTATTTTTTACTAATGGCACACCACATGAGCAGTGCGCCATTGCTATTTTTTTGGTCCATCCCCCCCCACCACCAGACATAGCAATGGTGCACCACACCTAGGTGCGCCACTACTATGCTACATAGTAGTGGCGCACCTAGGTGTGGTGCGCCATTGCTATGTCTGGTGGGGGTGTTCCTGCGTGTGTGTGTGAGGTTAGTAATGGCGCACCCTCCCTGGCGCGCCATTGGTAGGGTTAGCAATGGCGCACCAGGGAGGGTGCGCCATTAATAACGTCTCACACACACAAACACACACAAACACCCCCCCTTGTGGATCGCCTTTTAGGTTTTAAAAAAATTAAAAGAAAATGATAAAAGATTGAATTTTTTTCAGAAAAATAGATGCCCATGTGTTATGTGTTCTAGTTGTTAGGAAAATTAACAAACATGAACTTTGAATCTTTTTGCAAAAGGTCGCCGTGTTTCGGTAAAATGGCCGTAACTTTTGCATACGACCTCCGATGAAAAAGTTTTTTATATCAAAAATCATCTACTCAAAAACTTACATCCGAATTCAACGGGCTAAGCCCGTTATCGATTTTATAGAATCCTCAAAAACCTAACAAAAAAACTTATGATGCTTTTAAGATCTGGAGGCAAAAACATTCGAAAAAAATGCAAAAAATAAATAAATTAGCAATGGCGCACTAGTGCATGGTGCGCCACTACTATTTTCCCGCATTTAAAATTAAAAAAAAATACAAAAATAAAAAAACAAGTTAGCAATGGCGCACCTTATGAATAATGCGCCACTACTATTTTCCTTCCTTCACAATTCAAAAAAATCGAAAAAATAAAAAAATAGCAATGGCGCATCAGTGAATAGTGCGCCACTACTATTTTCCTGCCTTCACAATTCAAAAAATAGCTATGGCGCACCAGTGCATGGTGCGCCACTTCTAAGTTGGGACAGAAGTTTAAAAGGGCCGGCCTACCACCTACCCCTTCATTCTTCTCCTCCTCTCCTCCACTCCATCTCCAGCGACCTCCTCCTCCTTACGGTGCTCCTCCTCCGGTCACCTCCTCCTCATGGTGCTCCTCCTCCTCCATCCTCTCCTCCTCATGGTGCTCCTCCTCCGGCGACCTCCTCCTCCCTCCTCTCCTCCTCACGGTGCTCCTCCTTCCTCTCCTGCTAACGGTCCTCCTCCTCCTCCCTCCTCTCCTCCTCACGATGCTCCTCCTCCGGCGACCTCCTCCTCCCTCCTCTCCTCCTCACAGTGCTCCTCCTTCCTCTGCTGCTCACGGTCCTCCTCCTCTCCGGTGACCTCCTCCTCCCATATTTCCTAATCCTCACGGTCTCTCCTCCCTCCTCTCCTCCTCACGGTCTCTCCTCCCTCCTCCTATACTTCCGGCCACATGTGGAGCTCCCCCGGCACAAAGAACATACCAGATCCAGGTCGAGAACGAAATTTGAAAAAAATTCAAGCAAAAAAATGAGCAAAAAAACAAGCCAAAAAAATGAGCCAGATCTAGATCTAGATCCAAATTCAAAATTCAAAAATAGCAATGGCGCACGGTGGGGGTTAGAAGGTGCGCCACTACTATTTTCCCGCCTTCAAAATTCACAAAAAATCAAAACAATTCAAAAAAAGTTACCAATGGCACACTTGTAGCAATAGTATTGGCGCACTACAAGATGCGCCACTGTTACCTGCAATACTAATGGCGCACCAGAGGTGCACCATTAGTATTTGTTACTAGTGGTGCACCTATGGTGCGCCATTAATGGCAAAAATAGGTGCGCCACTAATAGTCCTTTTTCTAGTAGTGTAACATTCAATTGTGGATCGTCGGGTCACCATTTTGTGAGGGTTTTGGAAGTCTACCCTGAAGACTTACCATGAGTGTTGGGCGAGGACTGTGTGTCCTTAGATCAAGGAGAATAAGGTAAGGACCGTGTGTCCTGGGACTGGGTGTCCTCTGGTTTAAATGCAAGGCCACTCCAAACCAGACGTACGACTGTCACAACAGTTGGAACTGGGTCATCAAACAATTGTCTTCATCGAGCTACTTGGTTCTATTTCCTCAAACTTTTGATTTCCTCATATACTTGTTGATGAAATTGATCTTTACTATTTGAACAGTTTGACTAAAGACTTTCTCAATTTCCTCACCTCAAATTCTTCAAGTTACCTTGTTCCTCACCTGCTTATCTTGTATCACGCTACTTGTAACCTGTGTATATTTTATTTCATCATGTTGATTATGCTATTGCTATGTTCCTCATGCACTTGAGTACTTCATCCGCTGCTAGTTATTCATCACATTTTAAATTCCTCAAGTTGAAATTCCTCAAGTGATGAATTTCTAAAAATCGCCTATTCACCCCCCTCTAGTCGATATAACGCACTTTCAATTAGTATCAGAGGAGGGTACTCCCTTCTTCTGTGTGATTTTGGTTTCATCGCCTGGAGTTCTAGTTATGTCGACTGCAGGTATGATCAAGGTTTCCGCAGGTTGTCCTACCTTCGATGGAATGGATTACCCGTATTGGATGAACAAGATGCGCATGCATCTTGAAGCTATTGACAATATCTGGTATGTTGTGGAAAATGGTGTTCCCTCTGCTACTTCCATGGTCAACGCTGCTGATATGAAGAGATTCAAGCAACTCGATTCTCAAGTGAAGAATATCATCTATGGCCATCTTAGCAAAGGTCAGTATGGCAGTGTGAGTGCTTTGGAGTCTCCTAAGGTTATCTGGGATAGGCTGTCCAAAGTCAACGAAGGTGTTTCCACTCAACATGACTCTCGTGTTGACGTTCGTCGCAATCTCTTCAACCACTTCAAAAGACTCGATAATGAGAATGTTCAGCAAACTTTTGAACGTCTAACTGATATCTCCAACGAGCTTCAAGCACTGGGTGCTACTGATATCACTGATCATGAAGTGGTGAAGAAACTGCTAAGAACTCTTGATTCCTCATTCGATACTCTAGCTTTGATGATTCAAGAACGTGGAGACAACAAGTTAGTTGATCATGTTGATATTCTTGAGAGACTCAATACTCATGAATTCCAACAAGCTAAGAAGAGAGACCTCTATGGGCCAAGCTTTGGAAGATCTCATGCTCTAAAGGCAAAAGCAATTTCCTCATCTGAAGGAAAGGATTCTAATAGTAGCTTGGTGATCCTGAAGAACTAAGTCAGGAGCTGGCAATGCTCGTGAGGAAATTCTAGCTGTTCTCAAGGATAGGTGGATTTGGAAAGTCATCAAAAAGTGGCTTGAGGAAATCAGATTCCTCAGACGACTACAAGAAGAGAACTTGTCACAAATGCAAGAAATCTGGTCACTTCATCTCTGGTTGTCCTCTGTGGGAAAAAGAATCAAAGAAGAATAAGAAGAAGTACAAGGATGGCAGTTCTGATGACTCGAAGAGAAAGAAGAAATCTTCAAAGTCCTCATATGTAAAGTCCTCATCTTCAAGGTCTTTAACGCACAAGAAGAATGGTTCCAGAAATGCTCGAGCTTTTATTGTCAAGGAAATGGACTCAGAAGAAGAATCTGAGGAATATGAAGAAAAGGAAGAATCTGAGGTGGAATCGGAATCTGGTGTTGCTAGCCTTGCTCTTGCTACTGCTTTCGTCAGCAAGTCCATCTTCAATGATTGAAGAAAATGACTACTCCAACGACTCGGACGTTAGCAATAATGATTATGCTCCCACCTATTGCTTCATGGCTAAAGGCTCCAAGGTACACAAGCATCACTCCTCCTCTGAATCAAGTGGTGGTGAATCTGATGAATATGTGAAACCTAGCTATGCCAAACTTTCTAATATTGCCACTAGGCAACAAAATGCACTTGAAAAGCTTCAGAAAATGATAGACAAAAGCGATGATCTGTTGAATGATGAAGTGCATCGGACTCAAACTCTGTCTGATGATCTCAAAAGTCTTCAGACAAAGTATGAGAACCTTCAGAGTCATCATAATGCACTCTTAGCCGATCATGAGAAGCTTTCTTGGAATTTCTTCAAAGAAACCAAGATCTTGAGAAACTAAGAGTGTCTCGTGAGGATCTCCAAAGGGAAAACGATTCCTTACTGGCTCAACTGATCAGTACAACTCAGGAAGAGTTTGTTCCACCTTGTTTGAAATGCATCGAACATGAAACTGATAATTCTTCACCAAAATGTTCAAATGCTTCTATTGCTGCAAATTCTTCAACTATTCCCGTGGTCACAAATTCCTCATCTGAGGATACCACAAGTATAACTGACGAAAATGCAGGGTTGAAGGAATTGTATGTGACATGCATGTAGAAAAGTCTCAAAGGGCATCAAAACCTTTGTGATGTCCTCAAAAAGTAGATTCTTAACAGGAACCCTAGGAAAGAGGGTATTGCCATCGAAAGGAAACTCAATGCTGATGGATCCTACTGGACCCCTGAGCAGTACCCCAAAAACTCATGGGTTGCTGCAAAAGGACCTCCTGTACATCCATCCACTTTATTTCGCTTTACTTGTGATACTTCATATTCCTCTGATGAGTCACTTGAATCCAGCTACAAATTCTTCAAAAATCAGAAAGGTGAAGAATTTGCCAGGTTTGTTGGAACTAACTACAGGAATGGTTCACCTATGAAGAAAATCTGGGTTCCGAAGAGCTGCTTACAAAATCTTCAAGTGAATGTCCTCACGACACCACTCATGAAGAATAGGAGCCCTAGATCAAATTCCTCATATGGATCAAAGTCTTCACTTGGACCAAATTCCTCAAATGGTCAAAAATATCATTCTCGTGCTAATGCATCTGTTTCGTAGGGAAAATCTAAAAGTTCTGAATAGGTGCATTATTCTTCAAATCATTATGTTCATAAGTCCTTTAAGAATATCTTTCCTTATTCATATGAGTACTCTAACCATCATCTTGTGAAATGAAGCGCACTAGCTTCAATGCCTCCCTTCTCATATGGTGCTCGTAAGTTGTACTCATTCATCTGCAGGATGGAACTCCAAAAGCTACTGAGTGGGTCCTCGATAGTGGATGCACAAACCACATGACTGGTGACAAGAATCTACTAATGAATTTGCCACTTGCTCCATCTCATCTGAAGCATCCACCTATGCTGACAAAGGAAAAAAGCAAGGTATTGGGTCTAGGTAAGGTTGCAATATCAAAGGACCGACACATGGATAAGGTGATGCTTGTCACATCCCTCGGGTTCAGCCTTATGTTTGTCTCAATGATTTGTGATCTTGATATGATTGTCATCTTTGGAATATATCGCTATGTTGTCATCATGGTATCTGACAAATCGAAAGTCTTCGAATGCTTTAGGAAAGTATACTAATACGTTGTTGATTTCTCTACAGGTCCTCAGCTTGCCACATTCCTCCTTGCAAAGTACTCAGAATACTGGTTGTGGCATCGACGACTTGGGCAGGCTGGTATGAGGAACTTGCACACACTCGTGAAGAAAAAGCACTTCATTGGCATTGAAGGTGTCAAATTCCTCAAGGACCATCTCTGTGGTGCTTGTGAGTCTGGAAAGATTACCAGATCCAAGCATCACTCGAAGACAATCATGACCATGTCTCGACCTTTTGAGTTGCTTCACATGGATCTCTTTGGCCCCACTCATTACTCCAGACTAACAAATTCTTCGAGTTTGTATGTCTTTGTCAGTGGTGATGATTACTCTCGCTACACTTGGGTGCATATTATTTCGTACAAGTCTGAAGTGCAAGATGTCTTCAGATGATTTGCTTCAAGGGCCTCCACAAACTTTGGCATCAATATCAAGCATATCAGGAGTCATAATGGGACTAAGTTCAAGAACACGAATCTTGATGAATATCTTGATGAACTTGGTATTACTCATGAGCTATCTACCCCATATACTCCTCAGCAGAACGGTGTCATGGAGGGCAAAAACAGGACTCTTGTTGAGATGGATTGCTCCATGCTTGATGAATACAAGACTCCTTGTCGCTTCTGGCCTGAGGCAATTGATATAGCTTGCCACATCATCAACAGGGTATATCTTCACAAATTCTTCAAGAAGACTTCATATGAACTCATGATTGGCAAGAAACCCAATGTAAGTTATCTCAAAGTCTTCGGTGCAAAAGCTGGATTGGAGATCCTCACCATAGTTCTAAATTTGCACCGAAAGCACATGAGGGTTTTATGCTTGGTTACGAAAAGGACTCGCACACCTAGAGAGTCTTCAACACCCACCACCAAAAGGTTGTTGAAACTGTAGATGTGCGGTTCGATGAAACTAATGGCTCGCAAAGAGAGCACCTGCCTTCTATGATATGTGGAAAGTCTCCTGAGGAATCCATTAGGATGAAGGCTACTGAAGATGTCATACGCACTGAAGAAAATACTCAACCTACTGAGGAAGTCATTCCAACCAATGAATACATTCATGATGATACAGCTGAAGAAAGTGGTGCTAAAGAAAATCCTCAGCCACGTCAACCTGCTAATCCAAGAGTTGCAAATGAAGTGCAGATTGACAAAATCATCGATGACATCAATGCACCAGGTCCTCTCACTCGCTCAAAAGCTTCACGTTTGACTAACTTTTGTGTGCACTTTGCTTTTGTGTCTATCATAGAGCCCACCCAAGTTGATGAAGTATTCAAGGAGCCTGAGTGGATTCAAGCTATGCAATATGAATTGCATCAAATCAAGGTCAACAATGTGTGGGAAATTGTCAAGCACTCAGATCCTCACGAGCACAACATCATAGGCACCAATTGGATCTACCTCAACAGGCAAGATGAAAATGGTCTTGTGGTAAGGAAAAAGGCTCGTCTGGTAGCTCAAGGGTACACATAGGTTGAATGAATTGACTTCGATGAAACTTTTGCACCTGTTGCAAGACTTGAAGCTATTCGCTTATTGCTTGCTTATGCTAACCATCGTGATACCATATTATATCAAATGGATGTGAAAAGTAAATTCCTCAATGGTAAGCCTGAGGAAGTAGTATATGTTGCTCAACCATGAGGTTTTGAAGACCCTAAGCATCCTGACAAAGTCTTCGGAGTCAACAAGGCCCTCTATGGCCTCAAGCAGGCCCCTCGATCGTGGTACGACACTCTGAAGGAATTCCTCATGAAGAAAGGCTTCAAACCGGTTCATTCGACCCAACTCTTTTCACTAAGTCCTATGACAATGAACTGTTCATATGCCAAATATACGTAGACGATATTATCTTTGGTTGTACTAACAAATGTTACAGTTATGAATTTGCCTATATGACGAGTGAAGAATATCAAATGTCTAAGATGGGAGAGTTGAAATTATTTTTAGGACTTCAAATTCGTCAACAAGACAATGGCATCTTCATATCTCAAGAGAAATATCTCATGGATGTACTAAGGAAATTGACATGCAAGACTGCAAAGGTGTCAAATCTCCAATGCCTTCAAAAGGCCACCTCTGCACTGACGAAAATGGTAAAGATTTCAATCAGAAGGTATATCGCTTCATGATTGGCTCTTTATTGTATCTATGTGCATCTAGGCCTGATATTATGCTGAGTGTTTGCACATGTGCCCGATTCCAAGGAACACCGAAAGAATCACACCATAAGGCTGTGAAACATATTCTTTGATACTTAGCTCACACACCAACACTTGGATTATTGTATCCCAAGGGCTCAAATCTTCACCCTGTCAGATACTCTGATAGTGACTATGCTAGAGATCGTGTGGATTGCAAGTCAACCTCAGGCACATGTCATTTCCTCGGATGATCCTTAGTCCCTTGGTCCTCGAAGAAGCAGAACTGCGTGTCACTATCTACTGCTGAAGTTGAGTACATTGCTGTTGGTTCATGTTGCGCTTAGTTGCTGTGGATGATGCAAACCCTCAAGGACTATGCCATCAAGATGAAGAATGTTCCTCTCTACTGCGAAAATGAGAGCACTATCAAGATTGCTCACAACCAAGTTCAGCGCTCCAAGACCAGCACATCCAGATTCGTCATCAGTTTCTTCGAGATCGTGTACTCAAGGGTGACATCTCCATAGCCCTACTGAAGAACAACTGGCCGATATCTTCAAAAAGCCCTTGGATGAAATGAGATTTTTCAAGTTTTGGTGTGAGGTAAATATCTTAGAATCGTCGAATTTTCTTTGAAAAAGACACACATCCTTACACTTATGCAAAATTGATGACTTAGATGTGCAACACACGAAGTAACGTTTTTCTTCAATCAATGAAGAATAACCCTCGAAGTGTGAAGGAATTAATGAAGAATTTGATTCCCATAACCCTACTACAATTGTACACGGTGTCTGAAATCATCATTCTTATACGGTGGGTCACACCACCAACCATAGTTCAAAATTTTCAAAGT
This sequence comes from Hordeum marinum, assembly GCA_022496015.1. Classification (NCBI taxonomy): domain Eukaryota; kingdom Viridiplantae; phylum Streptophyta; class Magnoliopsida; order Poales; family Poaceae; genus Hordeum; species Hordeum marinum. The sequence continues at coordinate 395,829,559 of CM039676.1, read as the reverse complement.
TGAGTTTTTCGTCATTTTGCAAATTCTTCAAAATTTTAAATTCCTCAAGTTTGCAAATTCATCAACTTTTCAAATTCATCAACTCTTCAAATTCTTCAAACTATGAAACTCATGTTCTCCATTGGCTATATATATATTTGAGTTTTTCAATGTCTTCAACAACATGCACTTATTGCTAATTCTTCTTGATTTTCATCCAAGTGAATGTGATCGGACCCATTCCCCCTCTATGCTAAACTCAACCCAGTCTATTCACAAATTGTTCATATGCGTTCTACTTCGAAACTCATTCAAAGTCTTCATTGTGTCCTCGACAGCTAAAAATTTGTGAACGGAAAATTTAAAATTTTCACTATCTAAATTTTGGCGCTTCCCGCTCAAACCGTTCCGATTCCCATGACTGGATAACCCACGATCCCCCACTATCACCACAACTCAGAACGTGGGTGACACATGTCACGTGGAGAGCAAGGGTAGGGCCAATATTGTCCAAAATCTTCGGACAGATTGGTTTTCACCTCTGCTATAAATACCCCCTTCCCTTTCACTGTGCTCGGTGACTCATCACTCCTACTCTCTATCAAGCTCCGACCTAGCACCGCCGCAAAAATCATCGCCATTGGTGTGGAAGAGCTTCACTGCCTCAACCTCGCCGTCTTCGTACTCACATCGGCTGCGGAAATCTTCACTCTGCTACTGCTGTAGCTATCTCCCTCTGCCAAGCTAGGGCGTGGGAGATCTAGACGGACGAACTTCCTTGATTTCATATCACTTTTCGTCGTGTTCTTCATCACGGTAACTAAAATCTGATTTTACCGCCTTCGTTTGATCTTCAAGTTGTCCCCAATTACCTCAAAAGGTGTTTATTCTTCAAGAATCTCATTCTAAAGCTCCTTCCATGTTGTTACACTTGATGTTTCTCCTAGGTTATGAATTTCTTCAAGATTCCTCAATTGTGTGGATCCCCAAAATCTGCACAACTCTGGAACCTAAGACAAAGAACACTTGTGAAATTCATCAAAACACCCATGGTCAAATTCTTCACACTTGATGTTTTTTAAAAACTTCTGAGAATGCATATGAACTCTTGAAATTCCTCGCACCTATACACTGTTCACATGTACAAACATGTCCGTTGATGAATCACTAGGTTCTCATCAACTTAACTCATTTGCAGCGTTTTTACAGGAAAAACTGTGTACATCTTCAGAATCTTCAAGAGTTCAAAATGCTCAACCGAAGAAAATGACTGATGGGAAGAAGCCATAGATAGGTGGAAAGAATCCTGAAGTGCAAACTGCTTTTGAGATATCTGATGAATTGTATGGTGAATATTGCACACCGGATGAAGAAACTCATGGCAAGCAAACCACTAAGCAGAAAAAGATTCGCATACAGAAAATTGAGAGGAGATGGGCACGGGAGTAGAAAGAGTATCGCTATGTCACTCCCAAGTACATGAAGAAATTCGTAGTTAAACCCCCATGCAACAGGCCACACTTGGCTCCCACCAAACAGCTGATCCCACTAGTCTCAAAACTGGTGTTGACTTTCCTCAAGAATGGGAAAGGCAACAAGCCAAGCTAGCCAAGAAGGCAAAAGAGGCTGTGAAGAAATTCAATGAAGACTCTGCTGTTGATGCCTCTGTCGGAGCCTATGCAAGTGCTTCAAAGAAATCTATGGTGAAGAAACCGGCTGTCAAGCCAAAGTCTTCAACTTCAAAATCATCACAGCAGATTTCTCACGCAAAGCCTTCAAAGGCCTCATCTATGTCTTCAATGGCTGCTCAGTCTTCTGCTGCTGCCACAAAGTCCTCGACTCCTGTACATCTTGCAACATGTTAGTGGACCGAGGGTTTCTCAATTGCTTCAGGGGCATCAGCAAGTTCCTCAGCCCAAGGATAGACATCAACTAGTCCTACTCTCTTGAGGCTGAAGAGAACTACTGGACGAGGTCAAAGACCAAGTCCTCACACAAGCAAAGCTATTGTGAATGTACCCTCAGGATCTGAGGATGCTGATGATGCTGATGATGATGAATTGGAAGAAATTATCACAAACAATCAGTAGAGAGCTGCAATAGCCAAAGGCAGCTCTGTTCCTCTCATGTTGGATCCCAAGATGATCCTCATCTTCATTGACATATAGCATGAGGATCCCAGCACTCCACTTTCCTCACGAAACCTACCTCCTGGTGTGGACCATGTCCTCACAGACTTTATTGCTGAGGAAAAATGGAAGAGATATCAAGCTCTGAGAGCTAAGAGAAGCAGGGCCAGTAAAGTGAAGTTTCTGAGGAACAATGTGATGAATTTGACTCCCAATCAACTCATCATTGTTCAATCTCAGATTCAGTACCTTACCGAAGAACAAGCAAAGTATGATGCTGAATGGAGGGGCACCAAAGTGAGATTTGTCAGGACAGCCCAAGCTGCAGTTAAGGACCACAACTCAAGGGTTGCAACTTAGTCGCAACCACAAATTCCTCAGGATGATGAAACTGCTCAGCGTGCTGAAGAAACTACACCCGCAGCTGAAGAAATTCAGGTTGCTGAAGAAAATCTCAGGGCAACCTCCACTGTTGCGCCTGAAGAAACTGCCTCTAGTGAACTAGCTCGTTGATCAAAGGATGGTTAAGGTTTCCTAGCCATGGACATGATATGTCATTTGATCATGGGATCACATCATTGGGAGAATGATGTGATGGACAAGAACCGAACTACAAACGTAGCGTATGATCGTGTCAGTTTATTACTACTGTTTTCTGCATGTCAATGTATATGTTCCTATGACCATGAGATCATGCAACTCACGGATATTGGAGGAGTGCCTTGTGTGTATCAAACGTCGCAACATAACTGGGTGACTATAAAGGTGCTCTACAGGTATCTCTGATGGTGTCTGTTGAGTTGGCATGGATCGAGACTGGGATTTGTTACTCCGTGTGACGGAGAGGTATCTCGGGGCCCACTCAGTAATGCAACATCACAATAAGCCTTGCAAGCAATGTGAATAATTGTTAGTTGCGGGATATTGTATTACGGAACGAGTAAAGAGACTTGCAGGTGCCGAGATTGAACTAGGTATGGAGATACCGACGATCGAATCTCGGGCAAGTAACATACCGAAGAACAAAGGGAACGTTATACGGGATTAACCAAATCCTTGACGTAAAGGTTCGACCGATAAGATCTTCGTAGAATATGTAGGAACCAATGTGGACGACCAGGTCCCGCCATTGGTTATTGGCCATAGAGGTTTCTCGGTCATGTCTACATAGTTCTCGAACCCACAGGGTCTGCACACTTAAGGTTCGGTGACGTGTCGGTAGTGTAGAGTTATGTATGGTGGTGACCGAAGGTTGTTCGGAGTCCCGGATGAGATCCCGGACATCACGAGGAGCTCCATAATGGTTCGGAGGTAAAGATTCATATATAGGAAGTCCCAGTTTGGTTTCCGGAAAAGTTTCGGCCTCATCGGTAGTGTACCGGGAGTGCCGGGAGTGTACCGGGAGGCCTCCGGGAGGGGTATTTCGACCCGAAGTGGTCCATGGCCTGTGGGAGAATAATAACCAGCCCTTTGCGGGCTGGGGAAACAGCCAAAAAGGCCTATGGTGCAGGGAGAGGAAGTCCTAAAGAGAAAAGGGGAAAATCAGCCAATACGAAGCAATCCTACTCCAACTAGGATTGGAGTAGGACTAGGGTTGCTCCCACCTTGGCCGGCCGAATCCCCTAAGGGGAATTGGTGCACCAGCCCGCCTCCTCTCCCTCCGTCCTATATATACTAGTGGATCGGGTGGCTTTTGGATACAACTTAAGCCCACGTGCTACCCGTTTCACCGGTGCTCCTCTAGATCGGATTTCTGCAGCGCTTAGGCGAAGCCCTGCCGGAATTGCTCCACCACCACCATCACCGGAGCATCGTCACGCTCCCGGTGAACTCTCTCTCCTCTCCACCTCCTCTTGCTGGATCAAGACGGTGGAGATCGTCATCAAGCTGCACGTGTGCTGAACGCGGAGGTGCCGTCCGTTCGGTACTAGATCGGAAGGATCGTGATCAAGGCCACGAGACGTTCGTGATTGGATCGCGGGACAGATCGTGACGAGATCGTGGGACAGTTCGTGATTGGATCGCGGGACACTCGGCGATTTGGATCGTGAAGAAGTTCGACTACACCAACCGCATTTCTTAAAGCTTCCTGCTTAGCAATCTACAAGGGTACGTAGATCCACTCTCCCTCTCGTAGATGCTCATCACCATGGATAGGTTTGCGTGTGCGTAGAATTTTTTTGTTTCCCGTGCGACGTTCCCCAACACCAACTTCTACGGAGGAAACTGCTTTGTAAATTCCTCAGCCTGAAGTTATCCCCCTATTCCTAAGGAGATTGTGGGCTTCTTCAAGCCAAATCTTCAGCCGAAGCCTAGGATGCCATTCAAAGGCTCAAAGTGCATCAAATTCATCAAGACAAATTTCTTCAATGAGCATATTTTCCTCACTGGTCCCAATCCATATTGACTCTGCAAGGGCCGTTGGCACCAGATTCTGGACTCGTACATAGATGAACTATTATGCATCATTTCTTTTTGACAAGAAGAAAGTGTTTAAGCACCATCAAATTCCTCATGCAGATATGGAAACAATTCCATCCTTCACACCGGTGCTCGCAGTTCTTCATGACTCAGGCATTCTTCCATTCTGTGTGGATATCTGTGATTGGAATGAAGAGCTAATTCTTCAGTTCTACGCCACTTTGCCCATGATAGGTAATGCTTCAGATGTCAGCTCTTGGGTCTTGGACTCAATGACTGGATCTACTCACTACACTGCACCAGCATCAGAATTTCTTTGGTCAGACCCAGTTCCAATTCCTTCAAAAGAAGCCTGCTGCCTGTTTGATGAACCTGCTCTGCCCAACCATATGATGCAAGTGCTGATGAAGCCATTGGCTCCTGGAAAACTTCAAAGGAACACCTTCCTTGTGAAGGATTTGCTCTATGTTCCCAAGACCGTCTATTGTATTCTCACCAACACCCTATGTCCTCAGAAGGGCCACAACTCTGAAGAGGAAGAAGTTGAGGGAGTCCTGAAGAAAATTCTATTCAACATCATTCACGGGATTCCCATCAACTTCCATGATTTCTTCATGAGGACTTAGGCGAATGCAGCTTCAGCCCCATTTGAGTTGAAGCTTTATGCTCCCTAGATCATGAAATTCATCAGATCAGGGACTTCAATTCCCTTCAAGGCTGACTTCCAAAATCACTTTGGCTTTATGCCTCCGATTGAAGTCCTCAAGCACACAATTGCTTCAGTTGAAGGAAAAGGCAAAGATGTCATTGATGAAGGTACTCGTCCATTGGATGGTCAGTTTCGCAAAGCTACATCTTACTCCACCAATGATGCCACTGCCACTCAGTAGTCTGCTACAAAAGCCTCAATGCAATAGCCTCGTGAGTCTGCCCCTCGTGTGATGACTGATTGTGAAATTCTTATAAGTGTTCATCAGAAGGTTGACCGCAACCACAAATGGGTCAAGCGTCAGTTTGGTTAACTTCTTAGAGACATGAGTGTCGCACACAATGCTGTGAGGAAGAACCAATACTACCTCCATGAATTCTTCAACCGCACTTGGGCCATTCTGTCTCATCTAAAGACTTTTGAAGAACTAAAGTTGATGAACCTTGAGGAAAATCTTGACTGGGCTCGGCCACCACAAAAGAAATTCAAGAAAGTTCAAGTTCCTCAGCTGGTTACAAGCTCATATTCTTCATTGCACGAAGTCTACATGATTGATAAACCTCAGGTCATCCACTTGAGCGAAATTTGCTACTTTCCTACAAAACTATACGCTTGGAGGCCTAACACGAGTCTACAAGAAGAAGGTTCCGCAGTAGACATCAAGCTCTTTTTTGGCGCCGTTTCCGAGGAGGTGATTGGTTGAAGGTACATATTTATATATTGTAATTGAATCTTTTAGTTTCTTGTTTTATCACTAGTTTGGTTTTATAAAATAAAACTACAAAAAATGGAGTTTAGGTTGCATCAATTGGTTCATTTTTTTCATGTCTTTCATGAAAATGATGGTTTGAGAATTCCTTCAATGATGAGCATGATTTCAACGTTGCTAGTATGAATTCTCTCAATATCCACGATGCTAATGATATGCTAAGCCAGAAGCTTGGGGATGCTATGTTTTTTGAAGAGGATATTCTTTGTCCCCCAAGTTTCGATGAGCAAAACTATTATGATGATAGCATACCTCCTATATATGATCATTATTGTGATGACATGTATGCTATAGAGAGTAATGACAACCATGAAACCTGTTATCATGATTGTAATATTCAAAGTGGTTATGTCAATCAAGTATCACATGATAGTTATTTTCTTGAGTTTGCTCCCACTACTATTGATGAGAATAAATTTTCTTATGTGGAGAGTAGTAAAATTTCTATGCTTATGAATAATGAAAAGAATGATTTATGTGATAGTTATATGTTTGAATTCATTCATGATGCTACTGAAAATTATTATGAGGGAGCAATATATGCTTGTAGGAATTGCAAAAATATCAAGTTTTTGAAGTTATGCTTGTTTTACTTTCTTATGCTAGTTCATTCTTGCTCACATAAATTGTTTGATCACAAAATCATTATACATAGGAAGTGGGTTTGACTTAAATCTACTATCCATGAGAATCATGATGCTCTTTTGCATGTCTCAATTATTATTCCTATCTGAGCATCATTGAAATCATCATGCCTAGCTAAAAGGCATTAAAGAAAAGCGCCTGTTGGGAGACAATCCAACACTTTTACTTTATGTTTTGATGTTCTCACATTATTAAGCTACTGTAGTAATCATGTTTTGTGCTGTTTGTTTCAATAAAGTGCCAAGTAAAACCTTTGGGATGACTCACAAGATGGGTAGAATTGATGCTGAACCACAACAGAAACTTTTGCCTCCAGTACAGGAATATTCATTTCTTAGTGGAACGTGATAATGATCTGAAATTTTTACACAGTCTTGATATGCGAATTATTCAGGTTTAACTAATGTTTCAGAATTTTTAGAGATAGAGAAGTATGGTTACACTACAAATCTTCACAGGCTGTTCTGTTTTTGACAGATTCGGTTTTGCATGCATAGTTTGCTTGTTTTAGTGTTCCCATATCTTATATTCAGTGATAAATTATGGTAATGGTAGAATACAGTAGGTATCATGTGGGAACAATTATGAATCTTGTCTTGACATTACCTAAGTGAATGATCTATCTTTATTACACTAACCCTTCTCACAAAGTTCAGTTAAGTTTTGTGTGATTGAAGTTTTCAAGTTTTGGGTGAGAAACTGATATGGGGAGAATAAGGAGTGACATGAAACTAAGCTTGGGGATTACCACGGCACCCCCAAGGTAATATCCAAGCAATAATGAAGCACCATGCTTGGGGATGCCCCGGAAGGCATCCCCTATTTCGTCTTCAACACTATCGGTATATCTTACTTGGAGCTATATTTTTATTCATCACATAACATGAGTTTTGCTTGGAGCGTCATTTTATTTTGTTTTTATTTGTTAGGTGTTATTTATAATCTTGTTTTTCAATAAAAAGTTCCAAGAATTGCCTTAGGATGCTTCCATTGCATGTTTGATGTGTGTTGTGTAAAAAACAGAAACTTTGCTGTGGTGTTTGAATTTTCATATTTTACTGGAACGTTGAAAGTTTCTGAAACTTTTAAATAGTGTTTTAATATAAAAAGTTTAGCATGTCCTGAATTTTAAGAATTTTTTGAGTTACATAGGTATACTGGTTTAATAGATTAGTACAGACTATTATGTTTGGACAGATTGCTGTCATAGTTTTGTTACTTACTTATCCTATTGTTTCCATAGCCCATATTGGTAGATATAAATGGTGGAAATGATAGTAAAAATTATATTATGTTGAAAATTATTGTGCAACTTATCTTATAAGTACATGAAGTGTTGATTTGTTCTTATGTGTACTAACCTATCTCACGAGTTATTTTTTAGTTTTGTGTGGATGAAGTTCTTGAGAATAGGAGAAACCATGATATGAGAGGATTGAACGAGATACAAAAGCTAAAGCTTGGGGATTTCCAAGGCATACCTAAATAATATTCAAGAAGTCTCAAGCATCTAAGCTTGGGGCTGCTACGCATCCCACCTCTCTTCATCAACAATTATAGGTTAACTTATGTTAAGCCTAAATTTTTATTCCTTCACACGATTCGCCCTATTCTTGGAGTGCTATTTTTCATTTGCTTGTTTCTTAAATAAAATACTTATATATGAAAATCTTTATTGAGATAGAGAGATAAATTCCTCACATAGCTACTTAATTGTTTGACTACTCACTGATCTTCAGTTATATGTTTTGGAGTAGTTTTGTCATTTACTTTCGTGCTTCACTTATATCCTACGAGTAAATGGTTGAATGAATTGAATATCATAAATATGAAATTAAATATTCTTCATATACCTATCCCATGGGGAGTAATTACTTTGCACATAATAAGTATAGGTGGAAAAATTTATTGAAAGTTAGCAAACACCGCATTGGTCACTTGAACAATTCATGAAAGAATATTGAATGAAGAGAGATTCCACATATAAATATACTATTTTGGACATCTTCTATGATTGTGAGGTCATTAATTATTTTCAAACTCGAGAAAATTAGTTGAAATTGGACAAGGAAGACAACTTAATGAGTTATGTTTGGGTATATTTGTATGGATCCTTCAACATGTGGTGCTTGCTGCCACCTCATACTAGCCAAAACTTCCGCACCAAGTAGAAATACTAATTGTGCATCCAAACACCCTTAAACCAGTTTTGCCATGAGAGTCCAGTATACCTACCTATGGATTGAGTAAGATCCTTCAAGTAAGTTGTCATCGGTGGAAAAAGCAATAAAATTGCTCCTAAATATGTATGACCTTTTATTGTAAGGGAAAATGAGAGTTGTACAAACTTGTGATGGTAAAGAAATAAAAGCGACAGACTACATAATAAAGGTTGCTATCACAAAGGGAAATATAGCGTGATGTTCCTTTACATTAAGGGTTTGCATATCCAAAAACAAAAAAGCGCATGACAACCTCTGCTTCCCTCTGCGAAGGGCCTATCTATTACTTTCTACTACTTACCTTTATGCAAGAGTCATGGTGATGTTCACCACTTCCTATATTTCGCCTTTTTCTATTGGCAAGCGTCATGTGTTAGGGAATGATCTAGACATAAATATCCACACAAATATATTTCATCATGAATTATTATTGTTGACAATTATCTATATGATAAATAAGTTGGGAGGCGAAACATTCAGTCCATATCTTTGGCAAGCGTCATGTGTTTGATGGATACTATTTGTTCTAAAACTATGCTTTGAGTTTCAATAGTCATGGAAGACTATACGATAGTTCAGTATGTGAAATTTGCTAAATCAAATCTCTTACATAGAACCTTCCTAAAAATATGATGAATTGCGATTGTTTGATGACTAGGAATATGGTTTGTTAGTTTTCAAGAAACTTTCTGGTCTATACTTTAACATGTGAGTAGCTTGTTACTTCATCATGAGAAGTTTTATGAGATGAGCTACTATTTAAGGTTTATATTGATGCTATAAAAAGTGATTAGAATTATCATTGATCAAACTTGTGCACTTTCTAGCATTCACACTTCATAAATTATTTCTTTTATCATTTATCTACTAGAGGACGAACATGAATTAAGCTTGGGGATGCTCATAGGTCTCCAACCTATCTATAATTTATGAAGTATGCATGACATGTTTACAAAAATTCTATATGATTTTGGTATGATTTTATTAGAACTAACACGGACTGACGCTGTTTTCAGCAGAACTAGAAATTTACGAAGAATATGTTTGGAAAATATAAAAAATACTGGAGCAAAAAGATACTGGATAGGAGTCCCAAGGCATCCACAAGACTAGGGGGTAGCCCCCAAGGCGCGCCCCCTAGCTTGTGGGCCCCTTGAGCACCCCTTTAACGTGAGACCGACGCCAAAATTTCCTATAAATACCAAAACCCCCCAGAAAGAAACCTAGATCGGGAGTTCCGCCGCTGCAAGCCTCTATAGCCACGAAAAATCAATAGGGAGCCCATTCTGGCACCCTACTAGAGGGGGAAACCATCACCAGAGGCCATTTTCATCATCCTAGCGGTCTCCATGACGAGGAGGGAGTAGTTCACCCTCGGGGCTGAGGGTATGTACCAGTACCTATGTGTGTGATCTCTCTCTCTCTCTCATCTTCTTGAGATGGCAAGATCTTGATGTACTGCGGGCTTTATTGATATAGATGAATCATATGAAGTTTTCCCCTCTATATCTTATTGTGATCAATTGAGTTTTCCCTTTGAAGTTTACTTATCGGATTGAGTCTTTAAGGATTTGAGAACGCTTGATGTATGTCTTGCGATGGGATATCCGTGGTGATAATGGGAGGTTCTATTGATCCACTTGATGTATGTTTTGGTGATCAACTTGCGGGTTCTGTGACCTTGGAAATCTATGCATAGGGGTTGGCACATGTTTTCGTCTTCACTCTCTGGTGGAAACTTTGGGGCACTCTTTGAAGTTCTTTGTGTTGGATTGAACATGATGAATGTAAATTGTGTGATGCATATCGTATAATCAAGCCCATGGGTACTCGTGGTGACATTGGAGTATCTAGGTGACATTAGGATTTTGGTTGATGTGTATCTTAAGGTGTTATTTTAGTACAAACTCTAGAGCTGTTTGTTACCCTTATAGGGATAGCTCATAAGATTGATCGAAAAAGAGAACTTTGAGGTGATATCATACCCTACAATAATTTCTTCGTTTGTCTTCACTATTTGTGTCTTTGGAGTGAACTCTTTGTCGCACGTGAGGGATTTACATATGATCCAACTATGTTGGTATTGTTGAGAGAACTTGCACTAGTGAAAGTATGAACCATAGGCCTTGTTTCTAAGCATTGCAATATCGTTTGTGCTCACTTTTATCATTAGTTACCTTGTTGTTTTTATATTTTCAGATTACAAAAACCTATATCGACCATCCATATTACACTTGTATCACCATCCCTTCACCCAACTAGTGCGCCTATACAATTTACCATTATATTGGGTGTGTTGGGTACACAAGAGACTCTTTGTTATTTGGTTGCAGAGTTGTTTTAGAGAGACAATCTTCATCCTATGCCTCCCACGGATTGATAAACCTTAGGTCATGCACTTGAGGGAAATTTTCTACTATCCTACAAAACTCTGCGCTTGGAGGCCCAACATGAGTCTAAAAGAAAAAGGTTGCATAGTAGACATCACAAATCCCTTAGCGCAAAAGAACGTTATGTTGCATTGCCCCTCATGATGTCAACCTTTATTATGCAGTTTGTCGCTTTTATTACTTTGCCATCACAAGTTCATGCAACGCTCAATTTTGTCTTACACTAATTGATCCAACACTTTTAGAAGCAATTTTTATTGCCTTGATGCACCGATGACAACTTACTTGAAGGATCTTATTCAATCCATAGGTAGGTATGGTGGACTCTCAAACATGAGTTTGGATTTTGGGTTTTTGGATGCACAAGTGGTATCTCTACCTAGTGCGGAGTTTTTGGCTAGCAAAGATATTGGCAAGCACCACATGTCCATGGATCTATGACAATATAACTTCCATGTGAATATTAACCAGCATGAATCATTACGTTGTCTTCCTTGTCCAACGTCAACAATTTTGGGGTATAATATTTAATGGGGGCTCACAATCATAGAAGATGTCCATGATAGTATATTTTCATATGAATTTTCTCTTCCCTAATTACTTCTTTCATGAATTGCATCCTTGAATAATGTTATGTCTCCCAATATCTAATAATTTTTACCAGTTATTCTTTTGTTTATTGTGATGTCATTACTCACCATAAGATTAGCATATGATCTTTTCTCATTCATTTTCTTTCATCAAGATTGCAACAAGAAAGTAAAGGGGCAAAAACTAATACTAAACTATTACATGACTTTCACTAAATCATGGAAAGGCTAAGGATTGAAATAAAAAGCAATGGTAAAAAGTGATGGTGATACGATACTGAGGCACCTCCCCCAAGCTTGGCTCAAGGCAAGGAGAGTGCCCATACCCGTCTACTCAAGTCTCCTTTGGTGGTGGTGATGATGAAGGTGTTGGTGACGAAATGTGACACTTCAACTCCAATAAATACTTCAATTTACGGATGACGCTCCTAAGGGTGGTGATATTCTCCTCCAGCAAAATATTTTCACGAGTCGGGAATTTATTCTGAACACGAAACTCCTCGAAAGCACTAAAAGCTTAAATTTCAAGAGGGGAGAGATGAGGATAGTAAGGCCGAAGGATATCTTCTTCTTCCTCTTCGACCATGCCCATGGGTGGCTCTCCTTCTTGAGGTTGATCCTGCATAGCTTCCTTACCCTTGTCCTCCTTATTGACTTCTTTTGGCTCTTCTCTTTTGAGCTCCATCTTCATCAACCAAGCATCCTCGTCTATGTTATTGAGAGAGTAAGATGACATGATGCTTGGTCTGACAGATCTGCCAAGAAAATAGCATGAAACAAGAATAGAGGAAAATCTTGCGTTGCGGTGGTCACAACAGTCGGGGGTATACATAGAGAATTTTTATTATTGGAAACCAAGCAAACAAAAGGAAAACGGAGTCAGGAAGGTTCCCGAGGTGGGCACCCTCCAGGAGGGCGTACCAGGAATGGCAACCGCTCCTTGGTGGACCAAGCCCTCCTCAGTTGCCCTCTGGTTTATTTTTTATTTCCTAAAATTCCTAAATATTCCAAAACTAAATAAAAATATTTTTGCGGATTTTTCTGAGTCCGTTTACTTACCATATCACGTACTTCTTAATTTTCACGATTCTTCAGTGTTTCGGAAGGTTTCTTTTATGTGTTCCTCTGATGTCATGGTTTGGATAACGTTGCTTTCAACATTAATAGGCGTACCTGAGATATAGAGTTTAATTCTTTTTCTAGTGACCACCTTCGGGTTGGTACCTTCGGCATTATTAATCTTAATAGCTCCAGAGCGATAAACCTCTTTGATAACATAGGGTCCTTCCCATTTGGAGAGATGCTTTCCTGCAAATAACCTGGAACGAGAATGGTACAGAAGAACTTATTCTCCAACTTTGAATTCTCACTTTTGGATTATTTTGTCATGCCATCTTTTAACCTTTTCTTTGAATAACTTGGCATTTTCATAAGCTAGGATTCTCCATTCATCTAATGAGCTAATATAAAATAACCTCTTCTCACCGGCAAGTTTGAAATCATAGTTGAGTTCTTTAATTTCCCAAAATGCTTTATGTTCTAACTCTAGAGGCAAATGACAAGCTTTCCCATATACCATTTTGTATGGAGACATACCCATATGAGTTTTATAAGCTGTTATATAATCCCAAAGTGCATCATCTAATTTCTTAGACCAATTCTTTCGAGACCTATTGACAGTTTTTTTCTAATATCAATTTTATTTATCGATTTCTAAGTTCAATTTGACCACTAGATTGAGGATGATAGGGTGATGCAATTCGATGGTTAACATCATATTTAGCAAGCATTTACGAAAAGCACCATGAATCTAGTGTGAACCGCCATTAGTCAATAGATATCTAAGGACTCCAAACCTTGGGAAAATAACTTATTTAAGCATTTTAATGGAAGTGTGATGATCAGCACTACTAGTTGGAATAGCTTCTACCCACTTAGTTACATAATCAACAGCAACCAAAGTATGGGTGTACCCATTAGAGGAAGGAAAAGGTCCCATATAATCAAAACCCCAAACATCAAATGGTTCGAGAACAAGTGAATAATTCATAGGCATTTCCAAACGCTTACAGATATTACCAATTCTCTAACATTCATCACAAGACGAGACAAACTTACAGGCATCCTTGAAGAGAGTAGGCCAATAAAAACCAGATTGTAATACCTTATGAGCAGTTCTATCTCTAGCATAATGTCCTCCATAAACTTCGGAATGATATTTCCGTAGGATTTGTTCCTGTTCATGCTCAGGTACTCAACGTCTAATAATACCATCTAATCCTTCTTTATAAAAATGTGGGTCATCCCAAAAGTAATGTCTTAAATCATAGAAGAATTTTTCCTTTGTTGGTATGTGAAACTAGGTGGAATATATTTAGCAACAATGTAATTAGCATAATAAACATACCATGGAGTGTTTTGAGAGACATTTATTGCAGCTAGTTGTTCACCAAAAAAACTATCATGAATAGGTAGTGGGTCATCAAGAATATTTTCTAGCGTAGACAAGTTATTAGCTACGGGATTCTCAGCTCCCTTCCTATCAACGATATGTAAATCAAATTCCTGAAGGAACAGAACCCAGCTAATGAGTCTAGGTTTAGCATATTTCTTTTCCATAAGATATTTTATAGCAGCATGATCAGTGTGAACAATAACTTTGGAATCAAGAATGTAAGATCTGAATTTATCACAAGCAAATAGACTGGTAAAAATTCTTTTTCAGTAGTAGCATAATTTGTTTGGGCACTGTCTAGAGTTCTACTAGCATAATGGATAACAATACGTGCGGTGGTTAAGACTTTCTTGAGTTATTCAGAGGCTTCTATCCAATCATCATAAAAACAAAGGGAATATCCTCTTGTAAAAGATTAGTCAGAGGCCTAGAAATTTTTGAGAAGTCTTTAAAAGATTAGTTAGAGGCCTAGAAACCAGTGTGACCAAGGAAACTTTGAATAGCTTTGATATCTTTAGGACATGGTATTTTCTAAATTGCATTAACTTTAGCTTGATCCACCTCAATACCCCGTTCGGAGATTCGGAGATCTTATGCCCCAAGACAATACCTTCGTTAACCATAAAGTGGCACTTCTCCCAATTCAAGACAAGATTAGTTTGTTCACATCTCTGCAAAATTCGATCAAGGTTGCTTAAGAAATCATCAAAAGAAGTTCCGTAAACAGAGAAATCATCCATGAAAACCTCCACAATCTTTTCACAAAAATGAGAGAATATAGCAGTCATACATCTTTGAAAGGTAGAAGGTGCATTACATCAACCAAAAGGCATAGGTCGATAAGCATAGGATCCAAAAGGACAGGTAAAGGTAGTTTTCGCTTGATCAGATTGTGACTTAGGTATTTGAGATAAACTAGAATATCCTTACAAGAAACAAAAGTGTGTTTACCTAGATAATCTTTCAAGCATTTGATCAATAAAAGGCAAGGGGTAAAGATCTTTCCTAGTAGCTTTATTTAATTTTCAAAAATTAATTACCATCCTATAGCCAGTAACAATTCTCTATGGAATAAGCTCATTTTTATCATTAGGAACAACAATAATACCTCCTTTCATGGGGACACAATGAACGGGTCTCACCAATCTACTATCAACTATAGGATAGATATACCTACTTCGAGAAGCTTTAATATTTTATTTCTTACCACAATTTTCATCTTGGGATTCAATCATCGTTGGTGATCAACAACGGGTTTAGCATCAGGTTCCATATTAATCTTGTGCTGACATAGAGTGGGACTAATGCCCTTCAGATCATCAAGAGTATATCCAATAGCAGCCCGGTGCTTCCTTAGAATTTTCAATAATCTTTCTTCTTCATGTTCTAACTCATTACCTTCGCCGAGTTCCCAATCTTTAGAGTTGTGTTTAATTCTTTCCAAGAGATCCCACTTGAATTCAATAGTCTTCTTCATAAAAGAACTAGTACAAGAAGTATCGAGCATGGTTCGACCATTATGAGAAAGCCGGGCATAAAAATTCTGAATGATAACTTCTCTTCGGATATCATGATTGGGGCATGAATATAACATTGACATAAGCCTCCCCCAAGCTAGAGCAATACTTTCTCCTTCAAGAGGCCAAAAATTATATATGTAATTCCGATCATGATGAACTAGATGCATAGGATAAAACTTTTGGTGGATTTCATCTCCGGATAAACCTGCAAGCTTAAATAGTCCACAAATTTCTTCCACATGTATTAGATGCATATGAGGATGTTCGGTTCCACCTCTTGCATAAGGACTGGCTAGCAGTTGTTCTAACATACCTGAAGGAATTTCATAACAAATATTTGTATTAGGTTCTATAGGTTGAGGGGTAAATAATTGTGGTTCCGTTCGAGGTGAAGATACCCCAAACAAACCCCTCAAAAGATTGCTTTCCACAGTAACAAGTAACAGTAAATCTCAGCATGTAGTGTGAGTTTTTTCTTACCGATTTCGACTTACCAATAGTGCTTCACTCCCCGACAACAGTGACAGAAAAGAGTCTTGATGAGCCACAAGTATAGGGGATCAATCGTAGTCCTTTCGATAAGTAAGAGTGTCAAACCCAACGAGGAGCAGAATTAAATGATAAGAGGTTTTCAACAAGGTAATTTCTTTAGGCACTCAAATTGTAAGTAGCAAGTGTTTTGAAAGTGAGGTAATACGAGCAAGTAATGGTAACAATAGGTAAGGTGCATCAAGGTATCCCAATCCTTTTGTGCGAAAGGACAAGCCAAAACTATCTCTTATGATGAGCAAAGTGTTCTTGAGGGTACACGGAGATTTCATCTAGTCACTTTCAACATGTTGGTTTGATTCATGTTCGCTACTTTGATAATTTGATATGTGGGTGGACTGGTGCGAAGGTGTTGTTCTTACTTGAACTAACAACCTACTTATGATTAACCCCCTCGCAAGCATCCATAACTACAAGAAAAGTATTAAGACAAAGTCTAACCATAGCATTAAACATGTGGACCCAAATCAGCCCCTTACGAAGTAGCGCATAAAATACAGTTTAAGTTTCTGTCACTCTAGCAACCCATCATCTAATAACTACTCCACAATGCATTACCTTAGTCCCAAGGATGGTGAACTGTCATGTGGTCGATGTTCACATGACACCACTAAGGGAATCACAACATACATATCATCAAAATATCGAACACATATCAAATTCACATGATTACTTGCAACATGACTTCTCCCGTGACCTCAAGAACAAAGGTAACTACTCAAAATAATATGCACAAGATCAGAGGTGTATTGAATAGAATAATGGATCTGAACATATAATCTTCCACCAAATAAACCATATAGCAATGAACTGCACAACGTAATCAACACTACTATTCACCCATAGGTCCCAATCCGAGGTTCTGGTACAAAGATTGAACACAAGAGATGAACTAGGGTTTGAGAGGAGATGGTGTTGTTGAAGATGTTGATGAAGAATGGTTTCCCCAAGATGAGAGGGTTGTTGGTGATGACGATGGCTTCGATTTCCCCCTCCGAGAGGGAAGTTCTCCGGCAGAATCGCTCCGCCGTAGGCCAAAAGTGCTCCTGCCCAAGTTCCGCCTCGAGGCGGTGGCGCTTCATCCCGAAACTCCTCCTCTTAATCTTTTAGGTTTTTTGGGAATTTATAACAGAAGATAGGCTCTAGAGGTGGGCCTGGGTGAGCACCCTCCATTAGGGCGCCGTTAGGGGGCCCGACGTGCCTTGGTGGTGGGTGACCACCTGGTGGCCCCCCTCCGACAGTTTTCAAATCCAGTAATTTTTGTTTATTGAATAAAAAATCTCCGTAAATTTTCAGCTTCATCGGGGATGTGCAAAATAGGTATCTCTAACGTGCCTTTTCAGGTGCTGAATTCCAGTTGCTGGCATTCTCCCTCTTGGTGTAAACCTTGCAAAGTGTGAGAGAAAAGGCGTTAGAATCACTCCCCAAAGCATTATTATGAACAAAAACATTATAAATAACAGTAGTAAAACATGATGCAAAATGGACGTATCAACGCACCTCAAACGAGTGAAGCCAAAGGTTAGCACTATTAAGAAACAAGTTGATCGGCTACGACAAAGGAATATGTTATTAGTGGTATTTACCATAAATCTGGATTTTTCTGCAATAACATAGCTCCTATTTACCCGATTATGGGTACATAGCTAGGACATCTGCGCTCAATGTAGAAACCGGGATAAAGGAACCCATTAAGGAACAATTTTCCCCAAAAGATGTTTCTTACGTTAAACAGTAATATAACATACTCCTCTCATAACCCAAAAGTACATGAGATCAATTGTAGCCTTTCTTGATAAGTAAGAGTGTCGAACCCAACGAGGAGCTAAAGGTAGAACGAATATTCCCTCAAGTTCTATCGACCACCGATGCAACTTTACACATGCTTAACGTTCGCTTTACCTAGAACAAGTATGAAACTAGAAGTACGTTGTAGGTGTGATAGGATAGGTTTGCAAGATAATAAAGAGCATGTAAATAACAACTCGGGGCTGTTTAGGTGAAGAAGCAACTAAGTTAGTCTTAGTAGAGAGCTTTTTTTCACAATAAAGTTACTTGTCCCTAAGCAATCCATAACTAGACCGATAATCATTATTGCAATTTTATATGAGGGAGAGGCATAAGCTAACATACTTTCTCTACTTGAAACATCTGCACTTATGATAGGAACTCTAGCAAGCATCGGCAACTACTAAAGATCATTAAGGTAAAACACAACCATAGCATTATAAGGTATCAAGTCCCCTTTATTCCCATACGCAAATAACCTACTTACTTGGGTCTGTGCTTCTATCACTCACGCCACCCACCATAAGAGAATCATAAACATATTGCAAACCCTACAGCGGGGATCCCTCACGCTTGTGCGACACGGAGAGCACCATAGGACAGCAACAAAAATAAAACATGCAACTCAAACCAATCATGATCATCAATAAACCCATAGGACAAAATGAAACTACTAAAACATCATGTTTAAGTAGAGATTAAAGTGGGGGGAAGAGGTGTTGAACCACTACATAGAGGGGGATAGAGTTAGTGATGACGGCGGTGAAGTTTTTGGTGTAGATCTCCATCACGATGATGGCCCCGACGGCGTTCCGGTGCCACCGGGAGAGAGGGGGGCGAGCCCCCCTCCTTATTCTTCTTACTTGGACTCTCCCTAGATGGGAGGAGGGTTTTCCCTCTGGTCCTTGGCATCCATCGTGGCGGAGGGGCGGGAGCCCCTCCGAGATTGGATCTCTCTCTATGTATTTCCTTCTGTTTCTACCTTTCAGATTCTGGCCTTTCACCATTTCTTAAATTCCTAGAGATCTGTAACACCGATTGGGCTGAAATTTTAACACGATTTTATCCAGATATTAGATTTCTTACTGCGAAAGAAGGGCACCAACCGCCTTACAGGGTGACCACAAGCCACCCTGGCATGCCCTACCCCCAGGGAGCGCACCTATGGCTTGTGGGCCCCTCAGGTACTGCCTTCTATTGATTCCACTTCCCAAAATTCACATATATTACAAAAAAATATCCATAATTTTTTATCCCGTTTGGACTTCGTTTGATATGGATTTTCTGCAAAACCAAAAGCATGCAACAAACAGGAACTGGCACTGGGCACTGGATCAATTTGTTAGTCCCAAAAATAGTATAAAAAGTCGCCAAAAGTATATGAAAGTTGTAGAATATTGGCATGAAACAATCAAAAATTATAGATGCGACGGAGACGTATCATCCTCTAGTGTGTTTCGTCTCTTCAAACCAAATGGCTGGATTGCCTAGTTCTCTAAACATGCTTTCCTGTTACTTCAGTACATACAATACGGAACACTCCCCAGCCATTAGCAAGGGAGGCGGAAGCGGATGGCCGGATTAAGACAACATTTATAACACTGACACAAATAATTAGGTGCAGAGTACATAGCTACATAGAGCCCAAATGTTACACAGATCGATCGAGATCATCTATAAGGACGTCTGGGGCACAATCTTCTTGAGAGAGACGAGCAGCAGGCATGACTTGATCATATACCAGGTGAAGGGGTATCTCCTTCCCGTCAGTCCCTGCTGTCCCAAACCGGGCCAAGTGTTCTGGGTTGAGCTTGGTGAAGCGGGTCTTCACCATGGCCCATTCCTCCCGAGCCCCTTCTCGATAGGCTGATGTCTTCCATAGCTTGAAACAACTTCAGTCCACCATAAATCGCTCTACAAGTTCGGCCATCCCTTTTGGCGGTGTCTCGGCCGGCCAGAGCACCCTTATCATGCACCTCATAGCTTTCTTAGCTCGCTCGTGCACTATGGCTAGTTCTTTCAGCAGATCTCCACTGAATGACCAGATCCCTTCTTTCCGACGACCAGTTAAGAGGCCTACACATGACATGGGGCACATTACTTACATGCCACCACAAAGGATAATCTATGGCACTCTAGGTTAGCAATTCACTTACAGAACATGCCACCTTTTAATTTCTGGTTTTCCTCTTGGCTATGTGCTAGTCGAGTCTTCAGACTTTGAACTTCTTGGGCTTGACATTGATTTTCCCCTTTGAGTTATCGCGTTTCCCCATGACATCGCTCCAATAAGGGGAGATTTGCCTCAAGATGAGACTCAGCATACCATTGCTCATTATGGGATGCATCCAGATCCCTCTACATCTGACCTATGGATTCAGCTACTACAAAACAATACCTTGTGAGAGATGGCATTACTTATTTTTATCAGCACTTAATAGAGCAATCTTTTTTACTTACAATGTGCATATCTGGTGAACTTTTTCACCTCCTCTAGTTCGGGTTTTGCAGCCATCTCCTCTGTTTGGCTGGATTCAAGATCCTTGGACAACCTCTCGTTTTGGAGTCATAAATCATTCACGAGGACAATCCAATGATCAGACCCTTTATTTGGCCGTCCCGACCAAATCAAGGTCCCGGGATACCGGGTTAGGACTTATGTTCGATTGTCAAAACCGACCACTTACCTGCATATTTAAAGACAATATTTTGGTAGCTCCTTCGAGGCCTGCTTGGGCGGTTCCAAGGTGAGCGTCCATAGAACTGAGAGCGTTAAACTCTTGGTCAGAAAATGTCGTACGGCACATGAAATCCTTTCAATGCCGATGATTCATCACGCTTTCGACCTCGGAATTGATGCACTACCAGAACTACTACTTCTACTCCCACAGGGACCGAAGGTGTGGAGGACTGATGGTTGTCTGCCACCTCGGTGGTATCTTCTAGCTACTCCGTTCGCCTCGTAAGTGTTCGAATAAAAGAGACTATAAACATTTATGGTAATAGCAGCGGAAGGGCGGAGGCAAATCATATACCTTTTGGTGGGGGCGCGGGCGATGTGTTTTCTGATGTCGCCCCTCGCTTGGGTCTCCCGCCCGTTCTTGGCGTGGGCCCTACAAGGGTGGTTTGGGAGGGTGTCTGGCACATGGTCCGACGACCCTTGGGGGTAGTAGTTGGTATGTTTCGAATGGCAGGAGGTTTACGTCCCTTTCATGATGAGGATTTCTTCTTGCCCGCGGTTGAAGAGGCAAGGATCCGGGGGTGGTCGGTCATAAGGGCCACTTTGTGTTTGTCAATGCTCCCCTGATAATAGACCCCGTCCTCAAAGATATTTGAAATATTCGGTTCATCATGGAACCCGGGATCATCAGCCCATGAAAAATTCTCTGGTTGTGGAGCAGGACAGTTGACTGTCTCGACCCAACATCTCACAGTTCTATTAAATAAAGACGAAAAGTTCCGGATGTTAGAATCAAGAATAAGACTCTGGATTTTAGGGGTTTAAATCAAACTTACCCATTCAATGGGGTTGTAGCTGGAGAAGCCTTCCTTGACTGTCAGGCGGGCGGAATCTTCCTTCTCCCCTTTAAAGAGATCGTCTAGGATGACGGCTAGCGCTCCCGATTGTCCGGCCCTTATTGACGGGAATGGGTGGTATCGTTGGTCCTGTTGTAGAACCATGAAGGGTGTCTTCGTTGTTGGAGTGGTTGGACGCACCAGGTGATCGGAGTGGTCAACTTGTTGTGAACCAGGTCTTCATGTTGATGATGGTCAACTTGTTGTGAACCAGCAGCTTCACCTTAGCGGCCAAGCTGCTTACCTCGGCGCTTTTTGCTTGAGAATGACTCCTTAGTCGCTAGTTGAATCATTTATTTAAAGGGGCCTCGGAGTATTCGGGTAGACCCCTCTGAGCTGGGTCGAACAGGGGAACACCTTCGATGTAAAACCATTCCGAAGACCACTCACTGGACTCTTTCTTCGGGGTCCCAATAGGGTACCCCATTCCGGCTATGCACCATACCTTGGCTCCGCCTACTTCCCAGATTATGCCTCCCCTAGTTTGGGGAAATGTAGGATCAAAAGTATGTCTAGAGGGGGGTGATTAGATTACTTGACCAAATAAAAATTCTACCTTTTCCCAATTTTAAGTGTTGGCAGATTTGAGCAATGATAGCAAGTCAAGCATATTGTACACATGAGAGTCTAAGAGTATAGCAGCGGAAAGTAAGGACAATCATATGTAATAGAGGGTAGGGAGGAAGATCAAACGCAATTTGGAGACATAAAGATTTTTCCCGTGGTTCCAATAGGTGGTGCTATCGTACGTACACGTTTAGGGAGACTTCAACCCACGGAGGGTAACAGTCGCGAGAGTCCATAGAGGTCTCTACCCACTGAGGGTTCCTCGAATAAGCAACCTTGTCTATTCCATGATGGCCTACGTCCACGGAGGACTAGTATTACTCGGGGTCGATCTTCACGAAGTAGGCGATCTCCTTGCCCTTAGAAACTTCTTGGTTCAACTCCACAACACAAAGTAGGAGGCTCCCAAGCGACACCTAACGAATCTAGGAGGCACCACCCTCCAAAAGGTAATAGGCTCGATAAAGATGATGAACTCCTTGCTCTTGTGCTCCAAGATGGTAGACTCCTCAACACTCAATCACTCTCTCATAGATTTGGCTTTGGTGGAAGAAATTGATTGGGTGGAAAGCAACCTAGGGAGGCTAGAGATCAAGATTCATATGGTTGGAGTGGAATGGCTTGATCTCAACACATGAGTAGGTGGCTCTCTCTTAGAAAATCAGATGTGATAAGTGGGGAACTATTCTGAGTGCTTCTCTTTCGAGTGAGTTGTGCTGTAGGGGTATATATAGGCATCTCCAAAAATCCAACCGTTACACCTTAAGTTATCAACTCGGTGACACCAAAGTTTAAAACTCGGTGGTACCAAATTGGTCCAAAAGTAGAAACTTTTGAATCTCGGTGAGATCGATATATTTGTCTAGGCAGCACCGAAAAGGTGACCAAAGGTCAGATTGCAAAACTCGGTGGCGCCGATCCAAAATCTCAAAAATTCTAATTTGAAGGAAAATGGCAACATAATGTTGGCAACCTAAACTCGGTGGCACCGAAGATGTAGAATCGGTTGTACCGAAGACTTAGGGTTTGGCTGGGATCTGTCTGAGGTGAAAATCGGTAGGGCCGAGTGGGAAGAATGGGTGGCACCGATCTTGCATGATAGGCTTTGACGGACCTTTGTGGAAGAGCTTGTGGGTGTTTTTGGTGACTATCACTTGTGCACATGGCGCATTTGTTCACCCAAAATACCTCACCCCCAATTAATAGTATTGTCTTTCCTATAGAGTCAAAGTGATTTCTCACAAAGTAAAACGTCAAGCCTTCTTGCTTGAAGCTTTAACAATCCTATTCCTTGCGTCTAGGGGTCTCTCCACAATCCTTTTTCCATCCCACCATTGAACTTTTCTTGAAATATACTTAGTGTAAACATTAGTCCAATGAGATATATGTTGTTATTAATTACCAAAACCACCAAGGGAGCAAATGTGCTTTCAATCTCCCCTTTTTTGGTAATTGATGACAACATATAGATCAAAGCTTCGACATATGATATAATCAATGAATATAATCGTCGCTTTGAGAAGTATGTGATAAGTAAGAGCTCACGCTAAATTTTTGCATTATTTTGAATTTGCATTTCAATGCAAATGCACAATCGATTAGGTACATGAGGCACTCTTCCATGTCACATACAAATTGGTGGTGTGTGAGAATAATATGAATGAACATCATAGCACCGCACAATCAAGCAAAAGTGAATGATCATCTCATAGGCATCACAAGGATGGGAAATAGTAGCAACACACATCAAGTGTATGATCAAAGACAAACAAGGTTTAACACAAACAAAGCAAAAAGATATCAATGTTTTTGAAAAGTGATAAAAAGCAACTCTCTCTCTATCCAAGCCATAATGATCTACACAAGTTCCCCCCTTTGGTAACAAGTTACCAAAAAGTTCAAAGGTATAGAACTAAAAACTCCTCTGTGGATGATCTCCTCCGGTAACTGATGAAGGAGTCAAGACAATGGTTTCTATGAAGACTTCAACAGACGTCATGGATGGACTTGGAGTAGCAACTAGAGGTGCTGGTGGAGTTGATGGAGCTGCAGCAGGTGCAGATGAAGAAGGCCTCAACTCTAGAACTGGAACTGTAGGAGTCCTCGCTTGAGTCCTAAACTGAGTGTCTATCTTGAGGGTCGACTATCCTCATGCTCATCTGTGGTGTGAGGCTTGGGCATGCCATCAAGTTCTCTCTTGAGCGCATTCACAATCACTGTGAGCTTATCCAACTTGTTATTCAGAATGTGGAACTTGTTCTCAACAATCCATGCAAGACTCTCCTGGTTCTTCAAGATGTTCCCAATGTTTTTCTGTATGCTGAGCACAGAACTAAGAAGAAGATCCATCTGCTCACTCTAGGTCTTGGGCACCTGAGCACTAGTGTCTCTGGATTCCTCTGTCTCTGCCTGTGTTGCAGCTGAGGTGGGATGATCTAGATCCATCACCACAACACTGTCTCCTAGCTCTGGCAGGAGTGGCAAATGTGGCTGATCAAGTGCATACGCGTGATTCTCCAGCTAGGAGTTGATAAGCATCGGAATATACAGTGCATATCCAGATGATCTCTTCTGATATGCACCAAGTTCCACTGACGGCAAAGGACTTTGTCGTCCGCAATTAGACGGTTCGTAGTTTTGGCACTGTGAACTTCGGTAAAGGGGTTATTTGTTCTCTGCCTATGCTCATCGAACGACAAAGTAGTTTTGTCGTCAGCCTGCAGACGGAAAAGAGGATGGACAGTGTAGTGCTGACATTAACCCCGCTAGGTGGTAACGACATTCTTTGCCGTCTGCCCGTAGACACCCACGTCACAAGGTCTTTGCCGTTTGCCCCCGACGGCCAAGGCACAAGACCCTTTGTCGTCACCCCCCTAGACAGCCAAGTCACTCGACCCTTTGTCGTGTGTCCCCCGGATGGCAAAGTCACCCGACCCTTTGTCGTCTGCCTCCAGACGGCAGAGAGGCCAAATGGTCCAAGGCCTAGAGTTCCCAGGTTGTACAGGTGGATGCCACATGCCACCTTTGTCATTGGTGGCATATGACAAAGAGGCCTTTGCCAACGGTGGCTTACAGCAAAGAGCCACTATTGCCTTTTTTTCCTGTTTTTGTTATATTCAACAATTTTCACAAGCAAATATATGATATATATTTATATATTTTTCATAGAAGCAATATCCCTGCCATATGGATATGATCAACCAACAATTATACCAAATTGAAAGTATCAAATGTCACATTGTTCACCATATTACAATATTTTGCTCCATAGATACATTGTTTCATCCATATGTAGCAAGTTTCACATTGTTCATCGATACAAAATGAAAACAATAAGGAACACAAGCACTCCATCAATGACAAGCACTCCATCAATGCAAACTTCTGTGAACTGAATCTAATCTGCAAAATGGGAACAAAGAAAGTTAGATGACGAATAAGAAGAAGTAGAAGAAGAACAATAACAAGAAGAAGAAGAGTTTTTCTACTCTTTCTATTTCTCTTTCTCCTCATGGTTTTCTTCTTCTTATTGCTTATTTGTATAATTTTAGAGCTAACCTAGGTAATTATGCCTTTTTATCTAACTAAGGTTATTGTCATTTTAGAACAAAATAAGCTAATTATATGACATTTCTGAGGTTACCGAGGTTATTATGCCATTTTTACCCCTCCTAAGCTAATCATGCCATTTTTTACATAAGTATTGTAAGTACAAGTCATTATTGAGCTTGCCTAGATAATTTTACCATTTTTGAGTTGACTAAGCTTATTATGTCATTTGGGAGGACACAAAGCTAAGTATAGGTCATTTTAGAGTTAACTTAGGTAAAAATAGGTCATTTTGGAGATAAGTAATCTTATTATGTCCCTCTGGAGGAAAATAAGCTAAGTATATGATATTTATGAGCTAACAAAGGTAATTATGTCATTTTGAATTAACTAATCTTATTATGTCATTTGGGAGCAAACAAAGTTAAGTCTAGGTCATTTTAGAGCTAACTTAGGTAAAATAGGTCCTTTCTGAGCTAAGTAAGCTTATTATGTCCCTCTGGAGGAAAATAAGCTAAGTATATGCCATTTATGAGATAATGAAGGTTATTAAGCCAATTTTTACCTAAGTAAACTAATTATGTCATGAATGAACCAAATAAGCTAATTATAGTTCATTGTGCGTTTGTTAGGTAGAACACTAGAAAAAACTTATCGTTCTCGTCAACACGGAGGTGAAGCATCGGGGTTGCTTAGGACGGTTTCACCTTGAGAAGGCTGTCCTGGAGAAGGGTCATGCGATGCGGCTCGGGAGTTAAGTTGGACCAAAGATGATTTGCAATGTCTCGTTAGCATGATGACACTAAAAAGATCACTCCATTCAAATGAAACTCACTTTTCCCACTGTGGTAATGTCTGGCATCGACGGAGGGATCTGGCCGGTCTTCTCGCACATAGACTACACATTTGGTTTTCACAAGTCAATGATATTAGTTATTAATGAAATGAACATTAAAGGCAAGATTTGACAAATATGAAGAAGAAACTTACCACGAAGAGCTCATAGATAGCCCGGTGAGACCCATCATTGTGTGCCCTCTCCTGCTCCAACAACCTAGCCATCCTCTCCTCTATCTCCTTCTCCTTCACCGCCATAAGCGTCTGTGTTGCCTCGCTCTCTTTCTTAATAGCAGCCTGCAACACAACTTCTTGTCAGCATTGTGATCATTTTTGTTCACACGCACAATGTAACGAGGAAAGATATTTGAGTCCGTATAACTAACCTCGATAAAGAGCTCGACTGGCCATGGACGAGGCCTTATCTCATGACAGAGCTTGTTTGGCGCTCCTTGATCTGCCGGAGAGTGCTAGGATAATGTATAAGGCCAACTCCAAAGGTCATCGAGCCATGGGGCCTCCCGTTGCTAGATATCATCACCAGCTCTAGATCAATAGGCCCCTGGCTCGGGTTAAAGTCCTCCCCTTTCCTCGCCTTCCCCTCATCTATGTACTTCACGAGCCTCTGGTGGGAGGAGATGTTGGTGAAGTTCTTGGGATGATCAAGGTTAGAATCATAGAATGCCTTGACCTTCTTGTACGAGGTAGTATGGGCCATCACATAGAGGTAATACATCTCTCGCACTGACGTGTTATTGTGATGCACCTAAAAGAGAGAGTTTGGAACAAAGTAGTAGTAAAGGGATCAAGCTAGCATCAAGAATGAATTGCATGAATGATGAAGCAAACCACATACCCAGTTCTGACCAAACTAATTTAAGTTGTTGCTCCCTTGGTGGTGTGGCACACCAACCATTTTGGCACGCCGGTCCTTGGCATTGTTGTGGATGGCTAGCTAGTGTTCTGAGAACCAATCATCCACCAATGGCTCCAAACAATCCATATTATCCGCACACCATCTCGGGTGCACCTCAGTTAACAAAGAGAAATTTGAGTGCTATGTGTATGAATCAAATGAAGGAAACTAAGTACAATGCCTTAAGAATACATAATTACCTTCATGTAATGCTCCTTCTCCATCTTATTTCCACGACACGTCGACTTGTCCTTCCTAATATGCCATGAGGCATATTAGTCTCGAACACCCTGCACCCGAGCCTCGTGCCGTAAGTTTTGTAGTAGGCGTCTGCATTCAATATCGATAACCTTTGACGCGGCATCTTCGTATCCCTCCTCACACCTGTAGAAGGTCTGCAATCAAACGAGCCAACACTTATTAGTACAAGAACGAGACATTGTTCATTTTTAATTGTGTAAAGAAGAAATTACCCAAAATTGTCTGACCACCATGTCCTCCCTCATGTGGCACAAAACTGCATCAATCCTCACCTCCGGCGGGGCCGGTGCAGCAGTGTAGTGCTCCCCGGTCAATCCTACCTCTCAAACCTGACCCTCACCGGGAACGTGAAAAAACCCAGGAAGTTTTGTCGGCAAATCACACCGAGGACGTTGTTGGGCCTATGGGCATCGTTGGGGTGAACCCAACCCCTGTAGTACGACAAAGCCAACACATTAGATATTTCAAAAAATGTGAAGGAAAAAGAGTACATGCACTTACTTGGCCTCATCAGGCCTAATTGACCACCTCTGCTCGCGGGTCACCGGCAGGGGCGGGGGCCGTGTACTACCACGCTAGCGGGGGCCCCTAAACCACCTCCTCCTCGCTATTAGAAAAACGATCCCCACCACCATCAGTATGGCCATTAGACTCCTCCGGCCAGGTATCCCATGGGGTCCACTGGGATGTGGCCTAATCCCTCCTTTGCTCCAGACTATCATGGGATGAAGGCTCTAGGAAAGGAGTCTCGTAGGTCAAAGGCTCGTCGACCCGAGGCTCGTGGACCCGAGTCCGCGTAGCGTCCTCCTCATACGGGTCAACGCTAGTACTCTTGTGCTCGGGTGAATTAGCTAGGGGTGGCAGTGAGGAAGGCATATCACCCACCCTACCTCTCCCATGGCCTCCTCTCCCACGGGTACCTCTACTACCTCTCTTCTCCCCCAACCTCCTCTCACGGGGGTTAACAAAGAAGCGGGCACCGATTGATGCAGACTAGAGAGCAATGCTCTCTGGAGAAACTCGGCGGGAATGGAAGTGCCCATGCCACCACCCTTCGGTGAAGAACGAGCAGCGGAGTTCTCTTGACCCTTTCCCACCATCTTTCAAAAACTGCCATGACAAAACGTAAACGAAATTAGTACAACATAAAGTTGAATACCGACATGAATAATAAATGTATATAATTTAAGTGTCATCATATACCTAACATGAACTAAAAAAATATATATGTATATAATAAAACTTTATTACCTCACACAAATTAATAATAATCTTAATCATCTAGATATTCTCCGGTATCAATAAATGCATCATCATTATCACTATCATCAAAATTTGCATCATCCTTATCACTACCGGGAACAACGTGTGGAAGGCCTCCTTTATGTAATCGGTCAAGCATTGACAGGTCATCCGCAGCGGTAACCTCTTCTTGTTCCGACTCTTCCGGTTCCGGCTCAGGGGTTAAATCGAATTCACTGTCGCTGTCTACTTTAATGTTCTGGGGTGAAGTAGAGAAGTTCTTGAAAAGTTTTTTGGAAAGACCTGTTTCTTGGAACAACTCTCCTTCATATGTGTATGGGTTAATGTGAGGTTCATAATCCTCTTCACTGAGGGGAGGTGGTATAAAATGTGGCGGTACTTCATAAACGACATCCCAACCTTTCATATTTGGATCACTTTGGCAGGCCCATGGTAGATAGAAAACTTGGGTCGCCTATTGAGCCATAATATAGACATCGGGAACATCTAATGGGTGCTTTGTTTGATTTCGATTAGCCCTATATGTTCATGAGTCCTTCTAGTCTCCTTCTGCTGGAACCAATACCATTTGAAGACTACGACGTTCGTTGGGTTTGGACCATAGAATAGAATTTCATAAATTGCTTCAACTCTTCCATAATACTCAGTACCTCCTTCACCGATAGCAGAGACACAACAAATTGTACTCGTTAGGTCAGGCATAGATATCTCTTTGCCAACGGTACGAAAGCGATACCCGTTGTTGTCGTATTTGTCAAATGAAAAGACCTTATAGTTAATATTCCTTATCTATAATACTCAAAAACAAGGAAAAACCAGAAACTAGCACTAGGCACTAGATTAATAGGTTAGTCCCAAAAAACTATAAAATAGCATATTAAAGAATATAAAACATCTAAAACAGATAATATAATAGCATGGAACAATCAAAAATTATACATACATTGGAGACGTATCAATGACCTAATACATAATTTACAAAACTATGACCCTGTTAGCCTCTAGAAGGACGAAGAGCACCTTTTCAGTCAACAGGAGGCCGAAGAGGAATCGAGGGTCGGGGGTCAGTGGCGTCACGGGCGGCGTATTAACACCTGCATGGAGTGTCGTGCTGGGGTGTCGGGGTATCGTGTCTGGGTGTCGGGGTCTCATGTCGGGGTGTCGTCTTGGGGTGTCGGGGTGTCTGGGCATTGTGTCTGGGTGTCAGGGTGTCGTGTCTGGGTGTCGGGGTTCTTGGCGGGGCGTCGTGTCTACGTGTCGTTTTCTCTTCTTCCTCTTCTTCTTTTTTCCCTCTTCTTCCTTTTCTTCTTCTTCCTCTTCTTCTTCTTCTTCTTTTGTTCATCTTCTTATTCTTTTCCTTTTTCCTCTTCTTCTTCTCCTTTTTTTCTTCTTCTTTCCCTTTCTCCTCTTCTCCTTCTCCTTCTATCCTCTTTTCTTCTTCTTCTTCTTATCTTCTGTTTCTTCTTCTTTTCCTTTTTTCCTCTTGTCCTTCGCCTCCTCTCCTCTTTCTTCTTCTTCTTCTTCTTCTTCTTATTTCTTTTCAAGTTTTTTTCTTTTCTTCTTTTCTTCTAAGTTTTTTCTTTTCTATCTAAGTTCTTCTTAGCTAATAAACTAACTATCTAATTTAACAGAAAATAAACTAACTAACTAAAAAACAAGAAAAAACAAAAAAATGTGAGGGGGGCCATGGCCGGGCACTCATTGGAGTTGGGTGGGGACGGCCGGGGGAGCGGGGGAGGGGGAGCTGCAAGAAGAGGTTAGCCACGAGAAGGGGGCGGCTCCGAGAGCCGTCGAGGGGAGGAGGCGGTGCAGGGAGGGGTCGTTGCAGTGGTGGGGGGCGACGCAGGGAGGGTGACGGCACAGTGGTGGGGCACGTCAAGGTGGTGGGGGCGGCGCAGGGAGTGGTCCGATGCTGGGGGCCGGCAAGGGGAGGGGAGCGATGCGGGGGAACCACCGAGGGGAGGGGGTGGTGTGGGGAGGGCGGCGGCATGGTGGTGGGTGCAGCGCAGGGAGGGCGGCGACACGATGGTCAGGCGGCATAGGGATGGATCGAGATGGCTGGAAGAGTGACGGGGTGGGGGGATCTGGTCGTTCGTTAGAGGGGCATCCTCTTTGCCGTCCGCTAGTGGACGGAAAAGAGTGGCGAGGCAGGCGACAAAGAGGAACCCGACGGCGACGAGGTTGTCCTCTAAACCCGCAATGAAGTGGGGGCCACCCAAGAACATTGTCGTCAGCCTGCCCCATCTTTGTCGTCTGCTAGCAGACGGCAAAGGGTAGGCTGATGGCAAACAGAACCTTTGTCGTCTGCCTCACCTTTGTCATTTGTTTTAGTGAAGCTGATGGCAAAGGCCTTCTTTGCTGCCTGTCAGCAGACGACAAAGACAGGGTGGACGGCAAATGATCTGATTCCAGTAGTGTATCAAGTCCATCACTCTAAATCTGGTGTGTTGATCAAGATGGAGCAGCTTGTTAATACAATAACCTCTGACCATATTCTCATCTCCAGACTTTGGCAACAAGGTGTGCCTCAAGATGGTGTTGGTGGTGCGTAGACCAGCCAGGAGGAACAAGATGGATCCAAGCTTATGTGATTTTAAGTTTGCTGCAGGGATCTCCTTGTACATGTTGGCCATGGCATTGTGACTTGCCTTGGTCTCAGAGTACACATCTAAGTCACCATCTTACACCTATGGGGCCCATAAGATGGCAGCCCACTCTTCAACAGTGGATTCATATTTGGTGCCTTCTGTCATCCAAACAATCCTACCACCTCCATAGAAATGTGTAGCGGAGTAGAATTGCATGATCATCTCGTTGTTCCAGGCAATGAACTCTCTTCCAACAAACTCATCAATATGAATGAAGTGGAAATTATCCTGCACACTTGGAAAGTAATCTTGGTTCTCCTTGATGTACTTCCAGTCAACGTACCCATATCACTAACTGCAGGGCTCTTATCATGAAGAATAGCTCATAAAAGTCTTGTTGTTCCTTGGTGTAGAACATGTAGTCTACAACAGTCCTTCTCCTCTGAGAATAGGGATCAATGGTATCCACTCTCTCAATCTTGAATCCTTCCTCTTCTTCATGTCCTTAGCAAGAACATGGCTGGTATTATGCTCTGGAAGGTGTGGCCTTAGCTTCATCAACACTGACAATGCTTCCTCCTCAGCTTCTCTAGAGGTAGAACCCTTGTTCTTGTCAGCAGCTAGAATTTCTCTGGAAAACCTCTTGGGTTTTGGAGCACTGGGTTTCTTGGGTGCAGCTGGGTTTCTCCTAGATGGGGCTTGGCTTGGCATAGCATAAGCAAGCAGCTTCTTCTTCTTCTTAGGAGGAGACTTGGTAGCTGGCCTTCCTCTTCCTCAGCCTCAGCCTCAGCTGGATCTTCATACATTGAAGTTGGTCTTCCAATATGTATGATTTTCATCCTTCTTTTCTTCTCTCTAGCCTTCTTGGGCATGGACTTCCTTGGGGGTTCAATAGACATGCAAGCCCTAGCACTCTCATGTGCTTTCACAGCCTTAGAACTAGCATATTCCTTCCTGACTACCTTTCTAGATGAGGTAGCCTCATTGGCAGGCTTCTCAGCTTTGTCCTTCTTTGCCTTGGCAGGGATATCATCAGGCACAAAGTCAGAATCTTCTTCATCTGAGTTTAGCTTCCTTCTTTCTCTAGTTGCTGCCTTGGACAAGTCTAGTGACCTAGGAACATCATCATAGGAAGATGAGCTACGATCAAGACTAGTGCATCGGTCTACATCAACACTGGGCTCTCTGAGATCATTATCGATGTCCACTGAGTCTAACATAATGACCCTATGAATAGAGAATAGAAAAGAAGATAGGTTGAGTATCACAAAATGCAGAGGTTTTCTCAAACTTGAACTTACAATTCTTAAAGTTTTCTTTGTGCAAAGGGAATTTCGGTACCACCGAGTCAGAATTTTTGGATCGACTGAGACTCACAATGTAATTTACAGAAACTTGGCAACCTGTTTGGTTTCGTCAAAAATGGTTGCTTGGTTCCACCGAGACTGTCCTTAGTAGACCTAAAAACTGAATTGGTACAACCAATTTTTGCGCTTCGGTGTCACCGAGATTCGGATTGCGAACAGCAAAACCTAAAAATTTGGTGTTCCCTATTCTAATGGAAAATTATTGAAGATAGAATGATCTCAAACTATGTCTTATCTATGGAATGATCCTAATGTGCATGAATTGGAAAGAGGAGTGTGCAAGGCGTCAGATTCATACCCTAACTTGGTGACGAGTCTGCTACGGCGATGACGGTGGTGCAGATTCCATCGATGGTGGCGAATTCCAATGGCGGAGGCGCTCGGGAAGACAACGGCGGCGACCAGCAGTCCATGAACGACAGCTAGGGTCTGGAGGAACCGGACGTTTGAAGAAGTGATTTCAAAAGTTGGGTCTGCCAGATTAAATACCCATGGCTATGAGTGAGATCGAGTTCCTCAACTGTCAGCTGATAGGAAAACTCGGTGAAGCCAAGAAGATGGAATCGGTGTGACCGAGATTGGGAACCCAGATCAACCCTAGGCATCGGTGAGACCAATATTTTTGTGTTGATTCCACCGAGATGCACTTGGGAGGTTTTGGTGATCATTCCTTGTCGATACAGAACTCCGAGTGCTCCTCACACAGAGAGATCGAGAGGTACTTGGTCAAGTTTTTTTATGCGGCAAGAACAGAATATGAGACGAGAAAGCATAGATCGCTAGAGGGGGGTCCTAGGAATTCTTGTCCATCAAATTGGCAAAAATTAAATCAAAGTCCAAATAGAAACAATTGGATGTCCTCGAATGATAGAAGATATGCAAACTTGCATGCTCAGACAATAAGATGTCCAATGAACTCATGGCAAACATGCAAAACTTACAATCTAGCATCTATCAAGCACTTTTGGTGATGACATAGTCATCTATATATGAGTATATTGACTTACGAGCCAAGTAAGAATATTGGGTCATAGGTCATACTCATCGTCTAAGCACGAGTGGGGTTACCACTTTTGAATAAAGTTTGTTAATTGTGTTACATGTTATGAGATGCTTTGACTCAAGTCTTAGAGTAAATCTCCCCCTTAATGTGACACCCCCCCCCTTGAGAGGGATAAACTAACCTTGGATTTTGTCAAATAAGACTTTGTGTAGGTGAAGTAGTGATGGATGCTCAAAGTTGATGAAGATCGCCATGAGGTGGGAGCATCCTTGTTATTTCTTACTCTTCTCACCTACATAGGTTAGTCCCAACACACAAGATACAAAAACAAGGATATATATGGACATTGAGTGCAAAGCATACATGATGATGTCCATGGATTTGTTAATAACCTTGTCCCTTCCTTAACTTTGTGGGAATGTGTGACTCCTTGAATTATTGCATGGTGTTGATGTTGATTGCAACTAGTTATTGCCAATAATGAATGTGAGTGAATTTCATTGGAAGACTCACCCCACAAGAACTTCTCTGGTTATTGTTCTTTAGGACCCACATCAAGTTTATGGGGATCCTTGGTGTTGAAGTGGCACTTTTGGAAGTTGAGCTTGAAGTAGCCTTGGGAACCCACTTGACCAAAGCTTAGGTTTCATCTTCATATGAGTCA
Source organism: Hordeum marinum (assembly GCA_022496015.1). Lineage (NCBI taxonomy): Eukaryota > Viridiplantae > Streptophyta > Magnoliopsida > Poales > Poaceae > Hordeum > Hordeum marinum. The sequence continues at coordinate 395,794,802 of CM039676.1, read as the reverse complement.
ATGTCCTCTTGAAGCTTGTCCTTGCCCTTGAGCTTGTGGTCTTGTTATGGAAGGTCATATTGAGCTTTTGTTCCCTTGGGAAGAGTATGTTCATACTTCTCCCTGTGAGGAACAAACTTGGGCTTGGGGTATTGACCTGCTTATCACTCGAATCCAATTGCGTTCAAGTAGCAATGCCATGGTTCTTCCGGTATCGTCCTTGCTTACACCTGGCAAGACTCTTGTAGATACCTTTCTCTATAATACCTTTAAATAGTTCATTTTCATGCTCAAGTGTAACTTGGCTAAGAGAGTTGTTAGTGGGATTAATAGAACTACTAGAAGCAATATCATTGGATTTATCACTTTTATTGCTGCTAGTTGAAGAACCTTTCTTGCCTTTGTTACTAGTTTGCTTAGCCTTAACTTGTGGAATGAGTGTAGACAAGAGAAGTCATTTGGCTAGATAATAGGAAGTCTTCTTTCGAAGATCGTCATTCATAGCTTTAAGGAATTCATGCTCTTGCTCCAAAATGAGCTTGTCGAATCGAAGCTTCTCATGTGTCCTTACAAGCTCTCTATGATCTTGTAGAGTAGACTCGTGTGCTAACTTAAGAGTGTTTAGTTATTGAGTTAGTCGCTCTATTTCCAACTTATCATTATCACACGACTTATGTTGACTAGAGCGATTACAAACAAGTTCATTTTGACAAATATCACTAGATTTGTCAAATAGCAAGTCATCATCTCCTAGCAAGTAATCCTCATCACTATTGAAATCAAGATACTTGGGGTGTGATACCTTGGGCCCTTTAGCCATGAAGCAACTTCCATTCCCTTCATTTGGTGAATCAAATATGTCATAGGAGTTGGTAGTCACTAGTGCAAGTCCGGTAACACCTTCATCTTGACTATAGTCACAGTTGGAGTGATAGCTTCTCTCAGAGTGGTTATCGGATTCGGAGCCAAAAACCCATTCACCAATGTGAGCTTGATGTCTTCTTCTTGAGTAGCTCTTGGTGTACTTGTCCTTCTTCTACGAGTCCCTACCTCTACTTGAGGGTCTTCATTCATAATGGTCATCTCTACTCCTTCTCTCTCTTCGAGGTGATTCATCTCTTGAGCTTCGTCTTCTAGGTGACTCTTCTTTTTGTCTGTAGGGATTCATGCACTCATTGGAGTAGTGCCCGGGCTTCCCACAATTGTAGCAGTTTCGGTCACAACTGGATGAACGCTTCTCTTCATATCTCGAGTTGGATCTTCGATCTTTGCCTCTATTCTTGTAGATCTTGTTGAATTTGTTGACCATGAGGCTTATCTCTTCATTGGTAACAAGGTTGTCACTTGAATTTGCGGGAGCACCACTTGGGGCTTTGTAAGCACCACTAGACTTGTTGTGAAGCTCTTCTTTGTTTTTGAGTGTCATCCCATGAGCAATAATCCTTCCAATTACTTCTGTAGGCTTGAGAACTTTGTAGTTGGGAATCATTTGGATCAATGTGCACACGGTGTCGTATCTATCATCCAAAGCTCTAAGTATCTTCTTGATGATGAATTTGTCGGTCATTTCATCGCTTCCTAAGCCGGCAATCTCATTGGTGATGAGAGCTAGCCTAGAGTACATCTCCGTGACTCCTTCACCATGCTTCATATTGAACTTGTTAAGCTGACTCTGAAGAATATCCAACTTGGATTCTCTAACGGATTCAGTACCTTCGTGCATATCAACCAAAGTGTCCCATATTTCCTTGGCATTCTCAAGACGGCTGATTTTGTTGAATTCTTCAAGGCATAGGCAGTTGAAAAGAATGTCGCATGCTTGAGCATTTTATTGCAACATCTTCAATTCTTGTGTGGTCGCTTCACGATCCGGTTCCCTTCCATCACCAAAGAATTCACCTTGCAATCCAACACCAACAGGAGCCCAAACGATGGGGTTATGACCAAGAACATGCATTTTCATTTTGTGCTTCCAACTAGCAAAAATTTTACCATCAAAGTATGGACCTCTACGGTGATAATTTCCCTCGGTAGACACCGTACTCTCCTAGGTTGTGAAACCAATGCAATGGAGACGAGAGCTCTGATACCACTTGTAGGATCGAAAGTATGTCTAGAGAGGGGTGATTAGACTACTTGACCAAATAAAAATTATACCTTTTTCCCAAATTTAAGAGTTAGCAGATTTTAGCAATGATAGCAAGTGAAGCACACCCTACACATGCATGTCTAAGAGTATAGCAGCGGAAAGTAAGGACAAGCATATGTAATAGAGGGTAGGGAGGAAGATCCAACGCAATTTGAAGACACGAAGATTTTTCCTATGGTTCCGATAGGTGGTGCTATCATACGTTCACGTTTATGGAAACTTCAACTCACGGAGAGTAAGACACACGAGAGTCCATAGAGGGATGTACCCACCAAGGGTTCCACGAAGAAGCAATCTTGTCTATTCCATGATGGCCTATGTCCACGAAGTACTAGCCGTACTCGGGGTAGATCTTCACTAAGTAGGCAATCTCCTTGCCCTTAGAAACTTCTTGGTTCAACTCCACAACACGAAGTAGGAGGCTCCCTCCAAAAGGTAATAGGCTCAATAATGATGATGAACTCCTTGCTCTTGTACTTCAAGATGATAGACTCATCCACACTCAATCACTCTCTCATAGATTTGGCTTGGTAGAAGAGATGGGATTTGTGGAAAGCAACTTGGGGATGCTAGAGATCAAGATTCATATGGTTGGAATGGAATGGCTTGATCTCAACAGATGAGTAGGTGGGTCTCTGTCAGAAAGTCACATTGGATAAGTGGGGAATTGTTCTAAGTGCTTCTCTTTCCAGTGAGTGGTGGTGGACGGGTATATATAGGCATCTCCAAAAATCCAACCGTGACACCTTAAGTTACCAACTCGGTGACACCGAAGTATGAAACTCGATGGTATCGAATTACTCCAAAGGTAGCAACTTTTGAATCCTGGTGAGACCGATATATAAATCTCGGCAATACCGAAAAGGTGACCAACGATGAGAATGCAAAACTCGTTGGCGCCGATCCAAAATCTCAGAAATTCCGATTTTAAGGAAAGAGGCAACAGAATGTTGGCAACCTAAACTCGGTGGCACCGATGCAGAATCGATTGTACCAAAGACTTAGGATTTGGCTGGGATCTGTCTGAGGTGAAAATTGGTGGGGCCGAGTGGGAACAATTGGTGGCACCAATTTTTCATGATAGGCTTTGACAGATTTTTGTGGAAGAGCTTGTGGGTATTTTTGATGACTATCACTTGTGCACGTGGAGCATTTTGTTCACCAACAATATCTCACCCCCTTTTAATAGTATTTGCTTTCCTATAGACTCAAAGTGATTTCACACAAAGTAAAATGTAGAGTCTTCTTGCTTGAAGCTTTGCCAATCCTCTTCCTTGCATCTAGGGTCTCTCCACAATCCGTTTTCCATCCCATCATTGAACTTTTCCTAAAATATACTTAGTCGAAACATTAGTCCAATGAGATATATGTTGTTATTAATTACCAAAATCACCAAGGGAGCAAGTGTGCTTTCAGAAAGAAGATGACCTATTTTTGCCACAAAACAAAGTGAGGCTCGTAGCCCAAAAACATCTCGCAGAGGACCATGAAGCCTAAGATATGAAGGATTGAGCCAGGGGTAAGATTGTGGAACAGAAGCCCATACAATTCTAGCAGGCCCCTTAAGGGGTTAATGGGGAATCCTAGGCCTCACAGAAGGAAAGAGACGGAAAAAACCCTCTCGTCCCCTTGTGGGGTAGGGAAGTTCTCCGCGAAGGCTTCGTCGTTTGCAGAGGTCAGCCCAACATGGGTGGATGTTAGATCCGAGTGGGGGAGGTACCCTTGCAACTTGAGGTCACACAGTTGAAGAAGGGAGACGGTGGAGCTTGCCCAATCTCCTGGGAGGGGACCGAAATGTGGCGATGATGAGCCTGGAGCGCTCGTCATATCTTTGAGCTCACAAGCTTTAGGGCTTCATGGTGGAGATCCGAGGAAGAACGTCGCCTATGGAGGACACGGTCTGCTTAAATAAGAATTTTCTTGATCTACCAAAAGCGGTTTTGTAAAGGATTGGTGGGTTTCCTTTCTTTATTCTACACAGGAATCGAGGGCTGGCATCATCTTCATGCAAGGAAATTGATGTCATGGGCCCCGTGACGCTTCGACAATCGGGGGCTTGTCGGTGACCGCGTTGTTCTACAAAACAGAAGGACCAAGATGAAATATGCCGAGCATAGAGGTAACTCGCTTTGCAAGCCGAATAACATGAGTACGCAAAACCACCAAAGACTGCATACCTCGACGTTGGAGGCTAGTTTGGGGGATACTGAGGGAGTCCGGGACTAAGGGGTTCTCGGGCCGACAGTTCATTCCTTATGGGCCGACCTGTTGGGATGCTTTGTCGAAGGCCGAGTTGTGAATGATCCCGTTCTAAGGCGGAAAGCCCTAAAGAATGGCATGGCTTCCAATATCCGAAGATGGGATCTGCGTATCTATCCCTTGTAAAAGGTCGGTTATGTGTAACCCTAGGGACCCCCGGTGTTTATATAAACGAAAGCGTCCCATTCGCAGAGGACAGGTGAACTCATCTATGGTTTAGCTTAGACGATGTCGAGGTAGATCAGCTGTGTAATTCTCATACACATCAATATAATCAAGAAGGATGTAGGATTTTACCTCCAAACGATGGCCCGAACCTGAGTAAACATCGTCTCATTCGTCTCCTGTTACCCATCGATCCAATGTCCAAAGCTCGGGGCCCCCTACCCGCGATCTGTCGGTTTTGACACTGACACCCCTAGTGACGGAGTCCTGGTCTAAGGGGTCCTCGGATACCTGACCTATTTCTCATGGGCTGGACTACGTGGGCCGCTGAATGGGCATTGGATGATCAAGGGCCCCATTGCCAGGGTGGAAGTTTCAAGAAGTCGTGGCGTGTCCTCCATGTTGTCGAAAGTAGATAGGCATGTTGTCCCTTTGATGTGCAGCTGGTCATATGTAAACCCTAGGTACCCCTAGCGTCTATATAAGCCGGAGGGTTTTAAGTTGTAGAGGGGACACCTCATCTAGGGTTTTAGCTATTCAATCTCGAGGTAGATCAACTCTGTAACCCTCATACCATCAATATAATCAAGGAGGACGTAGGGTATTACCTCCATAGGAGGGCCCGAACCTGGGTATTACCTCCTGTTACCATCGATCCTAGTCTCACAGCTCGGGACCCCCTACCCGAGATCTGCCGGTTTGGACACCGACATTGGTGCTTCCATTGAGAGTTCCGCTATGATCGCCAAAGTTATCGATGGCTCACCTTGTCACAAGCAACGAGATCTGCACCCATGGGACATCTCGTTGCATGTTTACCCGGTCGGCGCCAGACCGGAAACTTTTTCCCCAATCAAGGAATTAGGTTCGGAACCCTAGAGTTCATCATTGATTCACGGGGAGAACTCGTCTTGATAGAACCCTCGACTCCTACGGAGGAGCCCGCAGAAGACGATGCCTCGATGCTAAAGACATCCGGCCCCGCCTCCAATGATAAGGTCGTTATCCCTGGGCCATCTACACCGCCGAATCCGATCGTTGTGACCGGATCTACCAAGGTTAAACAGGACCCAAGTCCGCTTTCGTCCGACTCCGGAACTGCAACGCCGCATACCGACCGTACTCGCTTCATCGACATGCATCCTACCATCGCCTCGTTTCTGAACGAGCTATTTGATCGTATTGAGACCATGCGTATGGCTAATGACCAGATCCCGGTCTATTACCGGCTCGGGCTTAAACCCAACGATAGGGAGATTCACATCCCCACGGTCACCCACCTTATCGCCACCGTCGAGTGTCCGGCAGGGGGCACGTCCCCCCAGCGATCGGAATTAAAAACGGTTTATACCCCAGGCTCCAATCATCGAGACCTCGCCTACAACCCAGACTATGGAGTTCACTCTGGAAACAGACCAGTATCGGTCGCGGATCTGTCACACAGATCGGAGTCCGTGATTCCAAACTCCCATCGTGGTGCGGAGTCAAATATTTTCCCACCCAACTCCCAAGCCAATCACTCAAGCATCACAACAAAGCCCAAGTGTTCGGACTTACGGGACGTTAAGCAGTTATCAGGAGAGTCGGTTCATCATTACTGGGCTCGACTCCTCCTTGCTAGAAACAACGTACGGGGCCTCCGTGGTTAAGAGATAATGGCAACCTTTAATTGCAAATGCCATGACGAAGGTATTCTTAAAGCCCTAGCGCATCGGCACATTCATGACTTCAGCAAGGTGTTAGTTTTGATACAAAAGTATTGTGCCATGGGAAGCGCTCGGCAAGCCGAACGGCTATTTTCGGAACCAACCTTTACCGAATACCCTAGGCGAGATCGGAAAAAGAGGATACCTATGAAGCGGCCAACCAGACTTGAGCCTGCCAAAAAGAGAAACAGGCCCCTTTCAGGGGTCAGGACCGTCCTGGATGGACTACTGGATAAACCTTGCCCTATACACTCCCCATTGCTGAACACAGCTCTGACCCACAACCTTAGAGCTTGTTGGGTCATCAGGCAGGTTGCAAAAAGTGGTGAAGCCATTCTTGAGGCACCACCGCCGAACAGGCGCTCCATATCGCCACTAGAATACAACGCCAAAGTCCTGACAATCTACGAAATATTCCCCTCAAGGAACAGGAGGAAAGAGCTCTTAAAGAACTCGAGCAAATATATCATGTGGCAGCAACAAGTGCATGGGCAGACATACCCATTAGCTTCAAAGATACTGACCGACCAGTCATTCTTCCCGGTCATTCACCAGCCGCACTAGTCCTAAACCCCATAATCGATGGATTCAGGTTACACAAGGTGCTAATGGACGGCGTAAGTGGTTTAAACCTGATCTACGAAGATACCCTTGAAAAAATGCAGTTCGACCGATCTTGCATCAAGCATAGTAACACAACTTTCCAGAGAATCATCCCAAGGAAAGAGGCGCGCTGTTAAGGATGTATCGTTCTGGAAGTAGTGTCGGCATGCCCAAAAACTACCGATCCGAAGAACTCCTCATCCATATCGTGCCCTTCCCCAACGGCTACCACGCCCTATTGGGACGTGATGCCTTCACAAAATTCCAGGCTATACCACATTATGAGTATATGAAACTTAAGATGCTAGGACCAAACGGGGTGATCACAATTGCCAGTGATCCGAATATAGCCCTTCGGGCCAAAAACATAACAGTTGCGGTTGCCCTCAAGGCACTAGCAGAGACCTTTGCTGTAGAACAACTGACCACACTTTGGTCAATAGTAGACAAGGACGATGTGATCCTCAGCAAAAGGCCCAAACCCACGTATTTTAAATCGGCAAAGGAAATAATTAAATTTCAGGTGCACCCGACGAACCCCAACAAGACAGCGTCCATCGAACCTTAGCTTGATCCCCAAGTGGATGAAGCACTGTGAACATTCTTACGAGAAAATAGGTACATCTTCGCGTGGCATCCTTCTGATATGCCCAGAATCCCACGACGGCTGGCAGAACATAGTCTGAACATCATCGCAGGCTTTAAGCCCGTCAAGCAGACTATGCGCCGCTTTTCTGAGCCCAAACGACAAGCTATGGGTGAAGAATTAGCTAAACTGCTATAGGTCGGATCTATTCGGGAGATTAAGCAGCCTGAATGGTTTGCAAACCTGGTTATCATACCAAATAAAGATAAATCCTGGCGGTCGTGCGTCGACTTTAAAGACCTCAACAAGGCCTACCCCGAGGACCCTTTCCCCCTACCACGCATAGACCAGATTATTCACGCCACAACCGAACACGACTCATTGTGTTTCCTCGACGCTTATTCTGGATACCATCAGATTAAAATTATGGAATCCGATCAAGCGGCAACCGCATTCATCACCCCTTACGGGCCATTCTGCTTCAACACGATGCCCTTCGGGCTAAAAACGTTGGGGCTACATACTAGCGCATGATCCAGACTTGTCTCGCAAAACAAGTCGGTAAAACAGATGAGGCATATGTGGACGACGTGGAAATCAGAACCAAACACGTCAGCCATCTGATCGATGGCCTAAGGCAAACTTTTTCCAGCCTACGCGAGTACGATATACGACTCAATCTGGAGAAATGTGTATTCAGAGTTCCCGCTGGTAAATTGCTCGATTCATCGTCTCCCATATAGGAATAGAAGCGAACCCGGCTAAGATCCGCGGCCGATCGGAACTTGCAATTGCCACATAGCTAAAGCATGTCCAGAGGTTGGTTCGTTGCATGGCGGCGCTTAGCCCCTTTATCTCCCGCCTCGGGGAAAAGTCTTTACCTCTCTACAGACTGCTGAAATGGACCAACAATTTGGAATGGACCGATGAGGCAGCGGCTGCGTTAGAGGAAATCAAAATACTACTGGCAAGAAATCCCATACTCACAGCACCAGGCACTAGTGAACCCATGTTACTATACATATAGGCTACCAACCAAGTCGTTAGCATGGTGCTCGTCATCGAACGAGAGGAGGAGGGACACAAATTCTGAATACAGAAATCGGTCTATTATGTGTCAGAAGTACTAACGCAGTGCAAGTCCAGATACCCGCACTACCAGAAGATAGCCTATACAGTATTTATGGCATCACGGAAACTCGGGCACTACATTCAAGAGTGCTCGGTTACGGTGGCATCCGAAGTACCCCTGAACGATATAATCAACAATAGGGACGCCACCGGCCAAATAGCTAAATGGGCTATTGAGCTCTTTCCCTTTGAAATCACCTACAAGCCAAGATGAGCTATCAAGTCTCAGGTGTTGGCAGATTTCCTAGGCGAATGGACAGAGGCCGAGCTCCCAAGGGAATATAGTACGTACTTCCAATGGACAATGTACTTCGATGGATCTAAAACTTTGTCCGGACTTAGGGCTGGAGTTATCCTCACATCCCTCATAGGCGACAATGTCCAATATGTGTTGCAGATCATGTATGCCGATTCGAACAATGCAGCCGAATACGAAGCACTACTACACGCTCTTCGATGGCAGCATCAATGGGCATACGCCGGCTGGATGTACGGGGAGATTCCAACTTGGCCATCTCCCAAATCAACGGCGAATTTGATGCCAAAAACCCAAAGATGGCGGCATACAGAAATTCTCTCCTCAAGATATCTGGACGGTTCAAGGGGTTGGAGTTTCACCATGTCACTAGAGACAACGACCAAGCCGCCGACATACTGGCTCGCTTGAGGGCCAAACGTGACCCTGTCCCATAAAACACTTTCCTGGAACGTCTCTTTAAGGCATCCGTGGTTTGGTAGGACTATCATAAGGGCGCCGATCCAGCCAGCGTGGACGAAGTTGTTCCCCGTATAAATGAACCAGACAATGAAATCATCGGCGGCTCCATAATGGACGAAACGCCCTGAGCTCATGAGGTCATGGACATAATCGTGCCATGGACCGAGCCCTTCCTCACCTACCTTCTTCGCAAAGAACTCCCCGATGATCAGACGGAGGCATAGCGCATAGTTTGGCGCTCTAAAGCCTACAAAGTACATGAAGGTGAGTTATACAAGAAGAGCACCACCGGAATACTAGAGCGGTGCATATCTGAGGAAGAAGGGTGGCAGCCCTTAGCCGAAGTCCACGCAGGGATGGGCGGTCATCACGCAGCAGCAAGAGCCATACTAAGCAAGGCCTTTCGGGCTGTTTTTTTCTAGCCCATAGCTCGGGCGGACGCCCAGTCCCTTGTCAAATATTGTGTGGGGTGTCAACTTTTTGCAAATCAAAGTCACATGCCCCCAACAGCTCTTCGGACTATTCCGATTACCTGTCCATTCGGGGTCTTGGGGCTAGATATGGTCGGACCACTTAAAGGGGGGACCAATAAGAATAGATACCTCTTGGTCATGGTTGACAAGTTCACCAAATGGATAGAGGCAAAGCCTGTCAAATCAGCTAAGTCCGTACTAGTAATCGACTTTTTATCTGGCATGGTACACCATTACGGTGTTCCACACAGTATAATAACGGACAACGGATCCAATATCATGGCCCAAGAGGTCAAAGAATGGTGCGCAAAAATGGGCGTTAAGCTCGATTTCGCATCGGTTTATCATCCACAAACCAATGGACAAGTTGAACAAGCAAACGGCCTCATTATGAGCGGCATTAATAAACGTTTGGTCAGGTCACTTCATGAGTCCGACTATCATTGAGTTGAGGAGCTCGACTCCGTTCCATGGGGCCTGCGCACCACCCCAAATAGATCAACGGGATACACACCGTTCTTCATGTTCTATGGGGTAGAAGCAGTCCTCTCCTATGACATTATTCACGATGCACCAAGGGTGCACATGTATGAGGAAAACGAGGCCGAGTTAGATCAGCAGGAAGACCTGGACACCCTAGAAGGAGAGCGCGGCATATCTTGGGCCTGCTCCACTTTTTACCAACAGCAGGCTCGACGTTACTAGAGTAGGGAGGTTAGGCAAAGGCGTACAACATGAGTGAGCTCGTCTTACGATTTACGGAGAAGGAAAAGCATAAACTCAACCCCAAATGGGAGGGCCCCTTCATAATCGACGAAGTACTCGCGGGAGGGGCTTACCGTCTTTGAAACCCGTCAGATAACCATCTTGAACCAAACACATGGAACACACCTAATCTTTGGCGCTTCTACGGATAAAACCAGTGTTGTCACACTCTTTCCCCTTTACTTCCCCTTTGTTTCGCCTTATTTATTTTCTACTTTTCCTCCCACCTTGCTTTTTGGCAGGTTTGAATTTTTTTCCTTTTCTTCCCAAATCTATGTTCGGCTCAACCGATCTTGTACTAAGATTTTCAGCCTACACCCTTAAGTGTTAAATCCGAATGCAGTACCTGGAGGCTCCTTTCCGGGCCAATGCTTTTATATTATAGGCACTTATTCACATTTATTGTGTATGCATGTTTCCTTTGTCGTTTTTAAAGCCAACATATGCATCAATTCGAACTAAGAATTTGCCAAGCTGTGTTGCCTTGCTCCTATGCTTACCGTCTACGTTCCCGATTGTTCGGCCAGAGGGTAAGGGGAGCACCTCTGCGACCGTTATGACCGGGTCATCCGAATACATACCTCAGACAGGTGAAGCCAAAAGCTAGCTATCTTCAGCAGACAATTGATCGGCTACGACGGAATCAACTAATAAGACTATGGTCGTTCTGTCCATTACTCGGGTTTCTTCTCTCACAAAAGCCCTTAGTCGCATACTAATAGTATACGGCCTTCCTAACTACGATTTGTGTAGCACCCTGAAGAAAGGTATCGATAGAGCTATTATTTTCTTCGGAAGATGTTTCTTACACTAAGCAGTAATATAACATATCTTCCTGTGTGCTTTCTGTCTATTCGCACCAAATGGCCAGATTGCCTCGTTCCCCAAACATAATTCACTCTTCTAGGGTGATAATTTACAAGCAACACTCCCAAGATCTTTGCGCGGAAGGCCAACGCCGATGGTCAGTTAAGACAAAGTTTACAACACACACGGAGCAATTCCTCAATTATTATTAAATAATTCCATATAATCATACATCTGGCTGCCGGTCGAGATTGTCAATTATGGTGTCTAGGGAGCAATCTTCTTATGAGAAACGGGCGGCGGGCATCACTTGGTCCTATACCAGGTGGAGCGGCACTTCTTGTCCATCTGACCCTACTGGCCCAACCCAAGCCATACGCTCGGGATTAAGTCCGGTATAACGGGTCTTGATCATCGCCCACGCCTCTCGGGCTCCCTCTCGACAAGCCTATGTCTTCCAAATCTCGAATCTAGTCCGGGCTCCCTTGAATCGATTGACTAGTTCGGTCATCTCCTCCGGAGGTGCTCATCATGCCATAATGCGTTTACCGTGCTCTTCATAGCTTTCCGAGCCCGCTCATGAAGGGGAGATAGCTCTTTCAGGAGGCTTCCCCAGTAGTATCCGATCTCTTCTTCGGGTTGCCCAAACAGGAGACCTATACATGAGTCAAGGCATGCCTATTATGCTTCATTTATAAGAAGTACCTTCTAATGTTAGAATCACACTTACCGAACATGCCCCTCTGTAATTTCCGTTTCCCTCCTTGGGCCTGGGCCAATTGATTCTTTAAGCTCTCAATTTCTTCGGCCTGCTGTTTGTTCTCCGCCTGAAGGTCGTTCTTCTCTTCAAGGTGTCGTTGCAAAACATGACAACCAACCTCATGCTGGGACTCGGCGTATCGCTGAGATTCTCGAGCAGTATCCAAATCTACTTGCAATTGCCCTATTGATTCAGCTGCTACAAAGTACCCTCGCATCAGCATGGGAATATACTAAGACAAGAAGAACAGATATACTCACCACGTGCCTCCCGAGTTAAGGTTTTCACTTGCTGAAATTTGGCCTTCACAAACTCCACCTGTGTTTGGCTGGCTTCCAATTCCTTGGCCAATTGTTCGCTCTGCTGCTTTGAGGCCTGAATTAGTAGTAAAACAATACAAGGATCCTTAATTCGGTCATTCCGACCAATTTATGGCTCTGGGGCTAATAGGTTTACATGAGTGTTCGGATTCTAATAACCGATTACTCACCTACGGGCTGGACGATATCAATTTCATGGCCTCCCCAGACCCAGCTCGGGTAGCTCCGATGTGCGTGTCTGCCGTGCGCAGAGCATTGAACTCTTGTCCGGAGAAGGCTAGGTGACGCAGGGCTTCTCGTCACCGCCGATCATTCATAGCGATTCCTACATCGGATTTGGTGATGGACACAACGTCACTGGAATCGGCAAGGGCCAGATTGACCATGGGAACCTCTGTAGCAGGTTCAGCCTGAGCGGAAGGCTTGGAATTTTGAGCACTGCTAGATGTCCTCGCGACATCCTTGACAGGAGATGGTTGAACTCTTTGCCTGAACATTTTAAAATAAGCCTGAGCGGAAGGCTTGGAATCTTGTGAGTTTTTATCTGTCATGTTAATAAATCAAACGGTCGAGCAAAGTACCTTTGGGATGAACATGTAGATGGGCTTGTCCCCACACCCGGCTCATTTGTCGAATCCCTATCGCCTTCTAGTCTAGGCACTAACACAGTTGCTGATGTATGTCGCACGGATCAATGCCACTTGGGAGTAGGAGCCGCCACATTTGGTTGTTGGAGGATACCTGCCTTTTGCGGGATGAGCTTTTCTTCTTCTTGCTTATCACAGGGGAAGGGAAGGTTCCAGGGTAATCGGCTATGATAGCCACCTTGGAACCGTTAAGGCCCTCATGGTAGAAAACACCGTCTTTGAGCTCGATTGACAGATTCGGGTCATCATGAAAGCCCGGATCATCATCATGGGAATAGTCCTTGGGCTGGGGGCGGGCAGTTAACTTTCTCGATGAAGCTCCTTCATTCTTGTTCACATAAGTTACAGGATTCAGTCAAAAAATGGACAAATTGAAAATCCGAATTGTGGTCATGAGGTTGAAAGGCTCACCCATTCGATGTGATTGTGGCTTGAGTATCCCTCCTTGGTCGGCCGCCTAATAAATCTCCTTGCTCCCCTTTGTATAGGTCAGCAAGAGCGGCGACTAATGTTGTTTGATCGGCAGGGCCCAGTCTTCGGGAGCAAGTAGTGTCACTTGTCCCGTTGTAACGCCACAAGGGGTGTATCATCTGTTGAAGAGGTTGAACGCACCGGGTGATAGCGGTGGCCATGATCTATATCATGGCCAGCTTATGATGTGCTAGTACCCTCACACGGGCTGCCAAGCGGTGCACTTCAACGCTGTCCTCTTGGCACAGGCTCTTCGGATGCCAGTTGTACCTTTTCTTCAAAGGGGCGTCAGAGTATTCGGGAAAAACCCTCCAAGCTGGATCGTATAGGGGGACATCCTCGATGTAGAACCATTCTGAAGACCATTCTTGGAACTCCTTCGGCGTTCCCACGGGATATCCCATCCCCGCTATGCGGCATACTTTGGCTCCTCTGACCTCAAAAGTTGTCTTCTCTCGGGTGCGAGGGACGAGGCAGAAGTACTTCCTCCACAATTCGAAGTGTGCCTTGCCGCCCAGGAACATCTCGCAAACGGCGACAAAGCCCGATATATGCAGAATAGACCCTGGGTGAGGTGGTGGAGCTGGATTCCATAATACTCCAATAACCCTCTCAAGAATGGATGAATGGGAAACCCGAGACCTCGCAGAAGAAACGGCGCGAAACATACACGCTCCCCTCCGCGAAGTCATCACCGTTGAATGAAGACAAACTGGCATGGATAACTGCCAGATCCGAGGAAGGAAGGTACCCTTGGGTCTCAAGGTTGCGTAGTCGAAGGAGGTATAGGGAGTAGCCTGTCCAATCCTCGAGACGGGAGCCATAAGGGTGCGACGAAGAGCTGGGGGCGCTCGCCATTTTTGGTGGTGATCCTTTGCTAGAGGTTTTTTCTCCGATGCGGAAGAAGAAAGATGTGGCTTGGACCACGAATCAGTTTGTTTAAATGGGTGGTGCCTCCTTTGTGGGAGGGGCAGTTTTGTAAAAATCTGTTGATCCGCTCATCTCCCCACGATGCACGAAAATCAAGAAATGTTGTTACAATGGACCGAGCAAGCCCATGACGTTTGGGATTTCACTAATGACAGGACAGTTTCCAAATAAGAAGGGATGAAGGGACTCACCTCGCAAGTCGAAGACTTCGGCACACAAGATTGTTCGGATATACCTCGGCATAGGAGGCTAGTTCGGGGGCTACTGAGGGAGTCATGGTTTAAGGGGTCCTCGGATACACAACATGTTTCTCATGGGCCGGACTATGTGAGCCGCCAAATGAGCATTGGATGATCGATGGGCCCGTCGCCAGGGTGGAAGTTTCAAGAAGCCGTGGCGTGTCCTCCAAGTTGTCGACAATAGATAGGCATGTTTTCCCTTTCATGTGCAGCTGGTCAGATGTAAACCCTAGGTACCCTCGGCGTATATATAAGCTGGAGGATTTTAGGTTGTAGAGGGGACAACTCATCTAGGGTTTTAGCTATTCGATATCGAGGTAGATCAACTTTGTAACCCTCATACCATCAATATAATCAAGCAGGACGTAGGTTATTACCTCCATAGGAGGGGCCGAACCTGGGTAAACATCGTCTCCTTCGTCTCATGTTACCATCGATCCTAGTCTCACAACTCGAGACCCCCTACCCGAGATCCGCCGGTTTTGACACCAACACCTGGGGCGGCCCGGTGGGTTGTGCCCTCCACGGGGCCCCTCTCCACCACCTATCAGCTCTATAAATACCCAAATATTAGAAAAAACCCAGGGGAATCGACGAAACACAATTCCATCCGCCGCAAGTTCGAGAACCATGAGATCCAATCCAACACCACCGCGGAGGGGTACATCGTCTTGATGGGTGCCTCTCCGATGATGCTCGAGTAGTGCACCATAGACCTACGGGTCCATAGGTAGTAGCTAGATGGCTTCCTCTCTCTCTCTCCCTTTTGATTCTCAATACAATGGTCTCTTGGACATCTATTTGATGTAATGACTTTTTGCGGTGTGTTTGTTGCGATCCGATGAAGTTTGAGTTCATGATCAGTTTCTATCCATGAATATTATTTGAGTCTTCGTTGATCTCTTATATGCATGATTACTTATAGCCTCGTATTTCTTCTTCGAATCTTTGGTTTAATTAGGCAAACTAGATTGATTTTTCTTGCGATGGGAAGAGGTGCTTTGTGATGGGTTCGATCTTGCGATGTCCTCTCCCAGTGACAGGAGGGGCAGCGAGGCACGCATGTATCATTTCTATTAAGTATAGAAAGATGAGGTCTATTCCTACATGAATAGATCTTGTCTACATCATGTCATTGTTCTCTCTAGATTACTACGTTTCTCCATGAACTTAATACACTATGCATGCTGGATAGCAGTCGATGTGTGGAGCAATAGTAGTAGATGCAGAATCATTTCGGTCTACTAATCTTGGATGTCATGCCTATCTAATGATCATTGCCTTGGATATCGTCATGATCATTTAATCTTCTATCAATTTCCCAACAGTAATTTTCCTTACCCACCATGTGCTATACTCATGAGAGAAGCCACTATTGAAACCTACGACCCCCAGGTCTATCTTTTAACATATTGCCTTCGGATCTATCTTTTTCCGCATTTGCTTTTAGATCTACTATTCTAAAAATCAAAAATACCTCCCTGCATTTTTTATTTGCGTATTTTGTTGTTTGTTCTTACGAAATCTATTTATTCAATCTCATACAATCCGATCTATCTGTTACCATGGAGAGATTGACAACCTCTCTTACGTGTCAGGTTGCAAGTATTTGCTCTTTGTGTGCAGGTACTATTTACATAGTGTTGCTTGGTTCTCCTACTGGTTCGATAACCTAGGTTTCATAACTGAGGGAAATACTTACCATAGCTATGCTGCATCATCCTTCCTCTTTAAAGAAATACTAACGCAGTCTCAAGCCACGTAATTCTATCATAGATTGGTGATCAAGATAAACCTTAGGTAAGAAGTAATCAGTTGGGTGTATATTGACATTGAAGTGCGTTGCTAAGTGAGTGTGCATAAATACCACAATGGATCTTCCTCCTGATCCGGTTACCATGCAAGCGACATGCAGTAATAGTTCCTAATTTGTGTGTGTTTTCATTAAATAATGCATGACGCAAAATAGCAAGGGTGGGGCACTAAGACAGTCACCTTGTTCCGTAGCAGTTAAACATTTTCCTATAAATCACGCAAAGCAATGCATAGCAGGAAAATGCAGGTTGGTAGCTCTGGCGTTCGACACGCCCCTACGTTCACCCATAGTTAAAGTGGGTGGGAAGTCCTCGAACTCCTCCGGACTAGGCTCATTTAATCCTCCGTCACAGGGAATCAAGCATATTTGGCAGAATTGGGTGAATGGTATTTCATAAGTTTCACCATATAAATTAAACTGTACCATAGGAACCGCGAATCTAGTCAGAAAATAAAAAAATTGGACGAAGGAATTCATAAGGAGATAGTACAGATCACACTCATCTGTGACGAAGTCAGTTAGCCTAGCATTTGCAATAAATTGCGTAAACTCTTGCTAGAAACCCGCTTCATTCATCAAGGCCCCAGGTGGCCATTTGGAGAGACGTACATCTATATTACGGAAGAGATAAATATCTTGATCTTGAACACTCCCAACGACTCCCTTGGAACTCCGGCTCGAAAAACTTCTCCTAAAGATGTTCATTTTGCTATGAACAAATTTGTAAAAAAATTGCGCCACAAAATTATGTCAACAAAACTTTATAAGATTGGTAGCTACTACTCGTATAGATACCTAGAGGCCAAATCAAGCATTCAAACTACTTGGAACTCAAAGAATCCAACATGCAAGCTCATTTTCAGTAGCACCAAGTGCAGAAAAATATGAAAAATATAAACCACTAAAGCAAAAACAAATTGGAGGAATGGGAGAGTCACATACCAAGAAGCAATCCCTCAGAAAGTTTCGGAAATGGGGTTCTAAGCAAAGAGGTCGAAAATCTCAGGTTTGGGAGCATGAACACAAGAGAGGGAGAGAGAGAGAGAGAGAGCAATCGGGATTTTTTTCTAGAGGTAGGAGAAGGAGCGGGCTAAATACATAAGTGAAGGTGTCTCTATGGGGCCCCCAAGCTAGCAGGGCGCGCCCAAGGGGTGGGTGTGCCATGTTGGCTTGACACCCACAGGTGCACACCCCTGGGGTGTTTTCAACTACAAACTATTTCAAATATTCTAGAAAAATTCCTGTATAAATTGGTGGCAATAAGAGCACTTCTATTTTTAGTCATTTTCATTGCACAGGTAATTCGGGAAACAGGATAATCACGACATTTTTATTTTCTTAAACTAAAAATAATAGACAGTAAACTATAAGTACACAAGGTTATGCTTACTAAATTCATCGATCACATGCCTCTCGGAAAGGATCCATCAATGAGGTTGATAAAGTCTTATTAACATATCATTTCCGATTGACATGAAACCAAAGAATTTTCTTATAGCACTAGTTTACCACAATGGGGATTTGCATCTCCCCATCAATAAGAATATCATATTTCTTCTTGGAAGTAGGAAGAGGAAATTTAGACTCCTCGAAAGTGGTTGTGGCAACTTGCTCAGTGGGGTTAATATTATTCACCGAAGATTGTTTCTTCGGGAAGTGCATTGTATGTTGTTTACCATGGACATAAAAAATAACATGCTTTTGTTGCAATCAATAACAGTCCCCGCGGTCTTTAGAAAAATGTCTAGCAAGGATAATTGACATGTTACCGTCCTCGGGCATCACAAGAATAACAAAGTCTGTTAAGATAGTAACATTTGCAACCACATCAGGAACATCCTGAGAAATTCCAATAGGTATAGCAGTGGATTTATCAGCCATTTGCAAAGATATTTTAGTAGGTGTAAGCTCATTCAAATCAAGTCTTATATATAAAGAGAAAGGCATAATACTAACACCGGCTCCTAGATCACATAAAACAGTTTTGACATAACTTCGTTTAATGGAGAAAGATATTATGGGTATACCCAGATCTCCCAACTTCTTAGGCACTCCACCTTCAAAATAATAATTTGAAACCATGGTGGAAATCTCAATTTCAAGTATCTTTTTTTTATTAGTGATAACACTAGTAATGTATTTAGCATACGGAGACATTTTCAAGATATCAGTCAAGCGAGTGCGCAAAAAGAAAGGTCTAATCATTTCAACAAAGCGCTCAAAATTCTCCTCATCCTTACTCTTAAAAGGCTTACAAGGGAAATACATGGGTTTCTGGACCCATGTTTCTCTTTCTTTACCATGTTTTCTAACAACAAAGTCTTTCTTATCATAATGTTTATTATTAGGAGGTGGGTTATCAAGATCAACAACAGGTTCTATTTTTGCATGGTTATCATTTTCCTTATTATTATCCGCTGGAGCATCATCATGAACATTATCAGTATCTCTATCACTAGGTGGATTTTTATCACGAGATTCTGTCTCAGCTCCAGAAATAGAAAATCATTATGACTCTTAGTTGGTTTTTCTATAACAGGTTCACTAGAAGCATGGAAAGTTCTACCATCTTTCTTTTTCTTTTTCTTCTCAGTTGGACTAGGTGCATCACATTAATTCTCTCGGAATCTTCTTCAGTTATTTTATGATGACCTTTAGGATAAAGAGGATCCTGGGTCATTCTACCTACTCTAGTCATTACTCTAACAACATGTTTTTTCATATTATAATTTATTTTGGTGAAGCAAATCATTTTGTGACTTAACAAATTGCAATAGTTGAGTGTGAACTAGGAACCATTTTTACCTAGACCTTTAACATTGTTAGCAATTCTAAACATCAAGTCACTCAAGTGATCTATCATCATAGGATTGTGTTGTAATGGATCTTTAACATAATTATTGAAAAATGTAATTATCAAATTCATCCACGTATTGACTAGGAGTCTTAGTGTAAGGTATACCACTTTCATAAAACCTACAGAGAGGATTTACCTCTACTACATGTGTAGGGATGTTAAGTCCATGGATTTATTCAACAAGTGGTAAATTTTTGAGATCTTTAGATTTAATACCTTTTTCTTTCATAGTTCTCTTGGCTTCCTGCATATTTTATGCACTCAGGAATATAATACCTCTCTTTTTATGAATGGGTTCCGGCGGTGGTTTAGGAAATGTACAATCATTAGCATTCTTCAAAATATTATCCAGTTATTCAGCTTGTGCAATAGTTGGTTCCCTGAAAAACACAACCAACACAACTATCTAGGTAGTCCCTAGAAGCATCGGTTAGTCCATTATAAAAGATATCAAATATTTGTTTTTTCTTAAGAGGATGAACATGCAAAGCTTTAAGTAGATGGAGAATCCTCCACCAAGCTTGAGGGAGATTCTCTTCTTGATTTTGCACAAAGTTAAATATTTCCTATAAAGCAGCTTGTTTCTTATGAGCAGAAAAATATTTTCCAGTAGGGTAATAGATCATATCCTGGGGGCTATGCATATAACCAGAACAAGTGAAAGGAAACAATTCTTAGTATCACCTTTTAGTGAAAAATAAAAAATCTTAAAATATAAAAGTAGCAAATCTTTTCCTCATGAGCAAACAAGGTGGCAATATCATGCAATTT
Source organism: Hordeum marinum (assembly GCA_022496015.1). Classification (NCBI taxonomy): domain Eukaryota; kingdom Viridiplantae; phylum Streptophyta; class Magnoliopsida; order Poales; family Poaceae; genus Hordeum; species Hordeum marinum. The sequence continues at coordinate 395,774,650 of CM039676.1, read as the reverse complement.
AGTAAGGTGTGTCACAACAGTTTAGTTTTCATAACCATGAAAAGGATCAGATTCTACTATAGTGATAAACTCAAGATCAATAGAGAATTTATAATCCTTATCACTAACACATATAGGAGAAGTAGCAAATTTAGGATCACATTACATTATCTCCATCATAGTTTTTTCTTTCAGTTTTCATAGAAGTTTCTTCAAGTCATGTCTCATTACAAGCAAGAAAGTCTAGCTATCTACTTATACATAACATAACCCTCAGGTGCCTCAAACATATCATATCTATTAGGACATGTAGGCATAATAGGTGAATCAAAGTATTGATCAATTTCAGTACTCACTATTGTAGGATGGTCTGAAAACAACAAATGTATTAGAGACACTTCGACGAAACTGTTTGCAATGTACATCATAGCGCGTGTGATGTAACATAAAAAAAGCATGTGTGATGCCATAACATCACAAATGTTTCATTTCCGTGATATGTTTGAAGACGAACTAACATTTTCTTTTATCATTTGATTTTGAATTTTGTTTAAACACTTAACATGCACCATAGAATCTTCAGTGTTAACATTTGACGCTTTTCAGAGCTCATTTGCTGTATTGGAGTCATTAACTGCATTTCCAGTCATTTAATGGATATTGTTCAAATTTGAATTGTGAGTGCATCAAACAATATGTAAAATTGATTTGAAATATCATATTAGGGTGTTGAGTATATTTGTATGCCTCATACAAGAAATAGATATAAATTTATAAGACATGTGGCAAGAATCAACCGCGAGCATGGAGTTTATTGTTATTAAAATTATAAAAATTGTAAATGAAGACTGGAAAATATGACCTCACTGTGATATGGTAAAAATTTGCGAAGGTTTCAGATTTTATTTCATGTACATCCTTTAGAAATCAGACAACCTCTAAGCAACGATTATGGTTTCGAGAGTGAATGCATCAAGTTGGTGACGAACTTATATTTTCCTTTGTCATTTGACCTTGATTTTTTTCTATGGTTAAGATGCACCATAGAATCCTCCATATTAAAATTTGGTACTTTTCTGAGCTCATTTGCTATATTTGAGTCTCGGCTTTGAACTACAAGTAAAGAAAAAACTATAGAAAAATGATTGGAAAAATTTAGCACTTTTCAAACCTTACTTGTATATAATGTACATACATACATATGAATCAGCCCCACACTTCTCTTCAGCTTCTTTGTTTTAATTTTATTGGGTGAACTTTGACTGAAACCAACCGGATGGCACCTCAATCTGTACATACACATGAATAAACACCACTCTTGGTTCAGTTTTGTATGTGTCCATTTGTTTTTACTTTGACTGAAGCCAACTCGATGGAACTTGCATCTTCTATATATACATATGAATCAACACCACACTTTGGTTTAGGTTATATATGCCGGTTTTTTGGTTTTACTTTGGCTGAAAATCTATACGAGTGAGTATCACCAGTCACAATCAGAGAACAATTTATTTCTCTTTGGAGCTTGCCTTGAACAAACAAACTGTTGCTTGGTAGACACAATTGAAACAGGAGATCTATGTACTGTATGTAGCAGTAGCATTGTTTGGTTCAAGCACCAACACGACAAGTTATCTTCAGCAAAAGCACTATATTTTTGCCTTTTTAGTTAGATGTCCCTGTTCTTCGCGATTTTCTGTTGGCAGATTCATTGTATAGATTATGTATCCATCCTCATGTGTAGGATCTTCGGTTTGTTATACTGACCGCATGCCACCTATCATCACCGCCTCGTCTCCCCCCACCACTGGCACTGCCCCTCTGCATTCTCCTCTGATGTTGTAGTGGGTTTTTTAGAATGGAAATGTCATGTACTCAAAAATATTTTATGGTCTTTATTTGCACATCCATGGTTGTTAAATCATGTCAGTATAATTGTATTTGTAAATTGCTAGCCTTTTTGGCTAAACTTCTTTTTCTTTTTGCTTTTGGTCAGCAAATAAGCCGTCGGCATATATTGCCACTAGAGCACCCATGTGAGGCCACATGGCAAACAAATGCTGACAGCCAAGTCACGACATAGATCCAAACTATGCCTACGGTTTTTGTTGTAGGAATAGTCCTTGACTACGAGCTACCCTTGCCGTCGGCATAGTCCTGCCATGTGGCAGCTCCAGGTAGCTCCTGGATGAGGATTATGCCTACAGCAAAGCCGTATGCGCAGCTGCATAACTATGTCGTAGGCATAGCCCTGCCACCTGGCACACGGCTCCAGTAACTGATTGGTCGGGCTTCGCGATGGAGCCGTTAGCTCCTGTCTAGCGCTATTTTTAACTAGCAAAGTGGTCCGTGCACATGCACGTGCTAGGTCTTAGACACGTCCTTTGTGTAATACAAATTCTTATATCTCTACATGCATTTGGAATCCACAGACTTCTTAATTACCTTCCTAACAGTGGCTTTTCCCCGTGTTGCATACTACATTAGTTGAATGTTTTTTTTAATTGAAAAGATGGTTTGAGTCTTTAGTAAGTAGCAAAAATGCAAATGCATGTGAATATAGTTAAGCAACTCCAATATAGAATTTACATGTTGAAGTGGGATATAATGCTAAATGCTCGGTACTTTTATCAAAGCGCCAAACATTGAAGTCATCATTTTATCGAATCGACTTAGTCTGTATTGTCTACTTGAATACAAATTATTTATTTTTTGGCAATAAATGTGAATTGAGAATTGTGTTATGCCATTGCAACTTACAAAAGTATCAAAACTATCATGTTACATAAGGGAAGCATGGCTTATCACAGCGTACCTTATCCCCCAATAGCCACATGGCTTTTATAAAGAAGCATAAAGGAAACACAACAGTGATTCATAACACGGTTGAATACTCTGATCATGATATGCACGTTTGTCTCTTTCCGCGCATCAAAGCCTAGGGTTGAGCAAAAGAACATGTTGTACTTCCTTCTATCAAATAAAAAATATGGAATAAAAATATGTATACATTTAACATAATAATATAGGAAAACTTAAAGGTCCGAGAGAATATATTGCAAGGTCATCTTTTTGTGCAGGCAACCTCGATGTATTTATTATGATTCAAATTGTAGTATCCAATTAGTACTTATATCTATTTAACAAATAATAGTTATCATTCAAGACCGAACTGAGAACAATTTAAATTTATATAATTAGAAAAATACAATGAAATAAAGATAAGTAATCTAACTATGCCAAAAAAAACAGATATAACCACACATTTAAAATCAAATAATATCCATTGATTTATGAAAAGTATCATTAAGACTTAATTCACCCAAGCTACCTTTATATTTTCAAGGTAGAGAGACTAATCAATCATACTTATATTCCTAGGATTTTAGAGAGGTATGCGAATACTATTATAGATGAGTAATATTTTTATGTACTACATGTGTACGTAATCTTTGTATGTAGTGTGCATATTACACACAGACACGTACACCATCTTTCTCCCCTTTTATGATTCTAATTCTGATGCTCAATTCATAAGTCAATTTTTTCAATTAGGAAGGACCAATTGTTCATTGAGGTTAACCGAGAAAATATCAATTTAATTCAATTGAAAATAAACCTCTAAATATAGTAAAATAATGATATATATAGCTGATCTAACTAATCCAATAGAAATAAATTATTCCAAAATGTATCAAAGTTTAACTTATCCGATCATATCCATTAGTGTAGAAAAATTGGCACTAATATTTTCTCACTCCGCATGGAAACAAAAAGATGCACACACTTCGTGAGGTTTGTGTTTGACCAAGCATTCCAGTATTAATGTGGATAATGTGATCATATTATTGTATTTGTTTTAAACCCTTTTAGTATTCACAGTGTTAGATTGATTATTGGTCAATATTCATAATTAAAAGCACAGAGTATATATCTTCAACGTGGAGGCGGGTTATTGATTTGAATACTCATGAACTTTTTTTATGCAATTCCATACTGTATTTTATGGCAAATTGATATTTAAACACACGGTATATATTAGGCATGAATTACCTAGGTTTTCGTCTCCGCAATATATAGTTGAGTTGCTCCATGTACAGTCATATTGAACTATCCATCTATATACACAATAAACTGTTTACCTTCTTACTTCACAATTTTTTATGGGTTGTAATAAGTTCATTTGTTTACAGATTAATTACATCACAATGTCTTACAAATTTGACCAAAGTTATCGGTATCCCTTACTTGAGTCATGCACAAAGTGGTTGATGCTTGAAAAATATAAATAGGCATATTTGTAAAGACGGTAAGGAACAAAAATAAACATATCACTATTCCATATTTAAAGGAAATAGTACGATAATAAACACATTTATAGAAAACTAAATGGAAAATTATGGTAGATCTAGTAATCCAGATTCTTTTCTCGATAAAGTGTGCTTTTGTTAAAGTTACCCAGATTTCCAAGGGCATCAAGATTGCGGTGTATATTTAGCTAGGATGTGCAACATGGATGCGATATTTCGAACCTTCTCCCTATATTTATAAATTCATAACAACACGTTGGTATGAAAAGTAACAGTGAAAAATACTTATTGGGTTCTGCATCAATGTATCCAACAGGATCTATTCACGAATGGAGAGACTATAAGTTATCTATTTTGAATCAATAAAATTAGAAATTGCAATATAAAGAAGCCAAATAATTTGCTTCTGTATATACATGTAATTGTATGCTCTACATCATATATATAAAGGGTCTATGCATATCACCCACGTATATACCTGCAACATTTCATGGATGCTTCAACTGTATATTCACATGTAATCGCCTTTCGAAATTTTCCCTGACCGAAGTATATGCCCAAAATATATGTCGACCAAAGATTAGCCTTTACAATAATGTAAGAAAAAATAAGATTATATTAGGAATTAACGTTTTCTCATACTACAACATCTACGTACCATGCATTTGGAGTCTGTAGTCCTGACTGCTTTGTCATGGGGCTGGTTATGTTGATGTATGCCCGCACGGCTTATACAGGCTATGGGTCTTGGGGCATTGGCAGTTGTTGTTGTTTTTTTGCGGGGTAAAGGAAGTTTATTGCATAGATATAGAGTTACAGTCGAGAGGCCACAGGTCCTCAATACACGATGAAACTGAGTCAAGCCACACAGTTGTAGCTCGCTCGAAGCGACTATACGTAGTCAATCGATCGATAACTCTATTTTAAACCCGACTAACTTTCTGAGAATAAAACTCCCTACAAAGAAATGCCTTGATCTCCAAGACAAAATGTTCATACGAGCCGAGCGAAAAAGCGTGCCGTTACTTAAGCTCGAAAGAGGCATTGGCAGTGTTGGATGGTAGTAGCATCTGCAGGGTTTAACGCGAAGACGTAGGCTACGACCAAAAAAAAATAATAGAAAGGTTGCGGAAGTAATAGAAGACACAGACGTAACAATTTCGAAATTGACTTTGTACGTTTCTGTAGCAGTGAGTTTTTGGACATGGCGGGCAGTATAGTGATTATACATATGGTGATATAAGTTGCGATAATTAATACAGGGAATCGACTAGACAGCGACCCCGCACCTTGGTGTTTCCATGCGGCGGCTGTTATACACATGCAAAAAGGGCATGATTCATTAGTACTGCTAATCTAAGTATTGATATTGCCTAAAAAAAAGCTAAGTATTGTCATAACGCGGCTAGTCCCCTCTCTCTCCCATGCATGCATGGATGACGTCAACAAGATTTCCGTTAATGTTTGAAATTTAAAAAGTTTTATCTTCAAAACCGTTAATGTGATTGATATTCTGTTTTCATCGTTGGCTTTGTCGTGACAAGATCTTTGAAACTAGATCACATATCGATATGTTCCGACAACTTTATTTGGGGTCCGTACTTGCCACTTTGTTTCACTCACTTGTCATATTATTAACCACTTACTTGGCTGACAAAACTAACTTCATTGCCATATTTTGTATGTCGTTTTGTATAAAGCTTGTCGGTGATTATAAATCCAGTTGCCACAATGTTTTGATGTGCTTGTCATTTATAACTCTACCTAGTTATCATGTTGTCTCATAAAACTTGTCAACGCTTATAAAATCTAGATGCCACAAATATTTTGTTGTGCTTGTCATTTTAATTATATCTAGTTGTCATATCAATTATTGTAAAAACTAGTTTCCCATGGTGTTTTGTTGTATTTATCAGTTTAATTCTACTCAGTTGATGTCTTGTCTCACAAGAACCTTCATGATTGTTCTAAAACTTAGTTGTCAGAGTGTTATATTGTGCTTATCAGTTTTAGGTCTACTTAAGCTCTTGTAGCTTTGCTGGGTCTAGTACCGTCTCACCACTCACAATAAACCAGCCCCAGCCGGAGATACAAGTTCTGACATAATTAAATTGGTAAACAACTTGCGCTCTACCAAAACACCATGATGTTCCCCTATCTCCTATGTCACAGATAGTATCTTTTGTGTGGCTGTGTGCAATACTTAAGAAAGAAATGATTAACCAAAGAAAATAATAAACTCTGTTCTAGAGATCGGTCATATATTGTACGATATGTAGAAATAGATGGTGCATGTTAAGTACTTATCGGTGCCTAGCTCGGTCAGATGGCGCACGTGGGACAGTAGGAACTAAACAAAACTCTATTTATCTGATGCTGCAAAACTACAGGAACCATTAGATCACATCAACGTAACATGTTGATGTTGAGTTCAAATGCATGATTCGGATGCATGGAGATTCTTGTGGGTGAACAAACAGGATCTCTCCTCCAAGAATGCCTGGTGGAAAATCTCCAAGTTTGTTTCTCACCCCAATCAGTGACCACCACATCACTAGTAGAAAACAGACCATTAGTCCCGATTGAAAAGAACCTTTAGTCTCGGTTTCCAAACCGGGACTAATCGGGAATAAAGTTTAGAGACTAAAGGGTCCAAGCCTTTAGTCTCGGTTGGCTACAAACTGGGACTAAACGTGGTCGGCAGCGCATGCCAGGGCATGAGGACCAACATCAGCTGGAACTAAAGGTTTAGGGGTTTAGGGTCTTAGGTATTTATGGGTTTGGTGTTTATTTTTTGATTTTTCCTTTTTATTTTGTATTTTCCATTTAATATTTTTTCCATTTTAAACATATTCTACGCTACTACAAATTGTACACGTTATGCATATATAATAAAATACTTCGTAAAACCGATCATATATCATTAAATTTCTCGTACAAGCAATCATATATCATAGAATTTCTCGTACGATCACACATACGTACACATATACATATACAATTTGGTATATACAATTTCTCGTACAATTGTCAGATCATTTGCGGATCGGATAATGGTATTCTCCGTCGAGAGATATGACCTGCTCAAGCAAAAATCCCGCAATTTCCTCTTGAATTTCTCGTATGCGGTCCGTTGGTAGGAGCTTATCCCGCATCTCGTGCATCTTTAAAGAAAGTGATCAATATGAAAATGTTAGTTGTGTGTATATGTATTAGATTATGATAAAACAAATATGAATGGTGTTTACGTACCCAAAGATCGCTTGGACTCTTGTTGCTTTCGGTCATAAAGCGAATGTTCTCGCAAACGTAATATGCACATAGTTCAGTCCCCTGTGCCTGTGTCATGCACTTTACGAAAATACAATTCAATCAGATAATAATGGTATTGAAACTAAAATTAAAGAGATGCGCGGATGTAGCTAGTACTACTTAATTACCCTGGGCTTTCGACATCCCATTGACCTCTTTGATGAAGCGTTTCCAAACCCTGCCCGGCAAATAAAATAAAAAAAGGAATTATTAATTACTTGATATCAGGAAATGAATTAATAAAGCAGCCGCCAATGATTGAAATTGCCTGTCGATCAAAGAATGCAAGCTTATGGAATCTTCAGGGTCTTTACTTAGCGAGTCCAGTACTTTAATAGTTCCATCGTCAACTCTAATGATTAGAAGGATCCAGTGGTAGCTGCGCATACAATTTGTATAAGCGGGCATGCATAACTGATCAACTACCCTTAACATCAACTATATATATATACTATATAGTATAGGACAGGGCTATTCTGTTACTGGTAACAAAATAAAATTCTGTTACCCCCGGCGCTATATAGGGCGCGACGCGTCCAACAGGTACGAGGCTGCACTCTGCTGCCACGCAAACCATCCGACCCGCATCCTACCGCCGGAGGCAGTCGTCGTGCCGCCCCAGCTCGTCGGCCCTGCGCGCCGCCCTTGCTCGACAATCAGTTCGACGAGATGCAAAGCGTTAGTACGAGGCTGGGCTTTGCTGCGACCCGCCCCACCCCGACCCGTCTCCTATCGCGGGAGGCAGTCGTCGCGCCGTCCCATCCCGCCAGCCCCGCGCGACGCCCTAGTTCGATGATCAGTTCAACGCGACAGAAAGTGTTAGTACAACTGCTCCAAGTCGTCAGTTCGGAAATACTAACAGAATAATATAATTTGCTTAACTCTGACAAATGGTTGAAAATTTCTAACGAAAACAATACAGAAAAATAGAGTAAAGTACATTCAATGAAAAACGTCCAATACAAACGCACACATTTATCGGTACGACTACTTTGTTTTCGGACGGGAAAACAGCAAGATGGGTCTCACCGTATTCAAAATTAATGTTAAACGGTTGCGAATTTGAGAAAACGTTCAACATGACTAAGTTTTGCATTTTTGATAGCTTTCTATCGGTATATTATTTGCCTTATTTCAACAAACTTTTCAAAAAAATCACGTTCGAAACCAATTTTCACCTAATTCGAATTCAAATTTAAACCATAAAGAATTAGAAAAAACTTTCAAAATGCGAAAGGTGTGCATTTTCCATAGCTATCCAACACCATGTCATTTGCGTCATTCCGACAAGCCATTTGCAAAAAGATCGCGAAAGTACGGTTCGCCTGGAATTTCACCATTTTCCGAATTACTTTTAAAATCATACATAATTTGAAAAATCAATCTGCATGTGGAAGATGTGGATTTTTACGAGCTTTCTAGCGCCATCTCATTTGCTCAATTCCGACACACTGTTTGAAAATTAACTCCAAAATACGATTTGCTTTTTCGATATTCAAAAAAATGCTTTTTTCAAAACTGCTCTTAAACCATGATGATTTCACAAAAACAAATTATATGAATTTAATTTAGATGTCAAGGGATTTCCAACGATATATTACACGCCCCGTTCCGGTGATTTTTTTTAGCAATGTTTGATTATTATGTTTTTGAACTAAACAAGATGATCAGTTCGCCGTAATGAAAGCATCATTCCACCCGTTCGAAAAATCGTCAGTCCAATCTGTAAAGTACGTCAGTTCAAGGGGGTAATAGAATAATATTCTGTTACGCGAAATAGAATAGCCCAGATGATATAGTATAGATATACTATTTGTAATACAAGACAGTAACACTCATTGGAAGTTCCAAGGTAAAAGTATTTCTGGTTTGTACTTAGAAGCATTTTCTCCGTGTTTTTAGGGTCCCTTCTCAACACTTCTTCATTAACGGTATTTGGCTCAATGAACCCAATGCCATAGACTCCAGCTCTTTTCAAATAAAAAATCCTCATTCTATATAATACCACACAAAAGAATATAGTGAGTATAATAACAGACAACGAACAAGATGAGCTAGAGACTTAAATTACAGAAAGAAATCACTTACACACAATAGCAACTGACAATAGATTTGTCGAGTGCTTTGTTAATTGAATAAATGGAAAAATTATGTATTTTCAATCCACAAAGCATTTTTATGGACGTAATGCTCTTTCTCGACTTTCACCATGAGGCTCTCCATCCCGTTCTTTATTTCTCTCATGTATGAGCCTTGCAATTTGTACATATGCGTTGTTAGAAACTTCTCGTCATCAGGACTGACCAGGGGTTGCCCGGGGACATATTGTCGTTCTATTTCCTTCGGATCTAATGGTGGAAATTCCTCGATCTTTAGGAAATGTTCAACGGTGATACTGAGCATTCTAGCAGTCTCTCTATCAGTGTCGGTTATCACCTTGAGCGGGCTGATCGATTGGACTGCCTGTTCTCCGAGCTGGGGAACAGTTTTCCCGCATTTACTGCTACCGCTCGACTTATGTCTTTTCTGGGATGATGCATAGGACTTGGTAATACTGCGTTCATAGTCTGATACCGGTCTTTTCTCTGTCGGTTCAGCTGCATCAATAAAGTGATGTATGACCTCATCAGGTATTTTCTCCTTTGGCGGCCGGGGCGATTTCGGTCCAAAACAGGCCCGCAAAGCGAGCTTCACTGATTCATCGAGTTCCTTGTCAGTCTTCTCGTAAGATGATTTCTTTTTGGCAGGAGGCTCGGGTTTCTTCTTTTGTGTTCTCTTCCGCTTTGGAGGTGTTGTTTTCTTATATTGTGGATGTCTGGTGCTCGGCTCCGTCTCGGGGTGGGATAGACTCTGTTGACGTGGCGGAGCTTGATCGCGAACTCGCCATGCGCCCCGTCTCGGGGTGGGATGGATTCGGCTGCCGCGATAGAGATGGATTCGAAGGACTCACGCTGCGCTTCGTCTCAGGAAGGGTTGGAGTCTGCTGACGTGGTGCACTTGGAGGAGGTGGCGGTGGCCTTGGCACCGAGTTTGAAAACATGATGCATTCCTTTTTCCATAAAATGACACAACGCCTGGCTTCTCCCAGTGTCATCTCCTCTTCACCTCCAGGGTAGTCAAGATCTAATGTTTCTTACCCCGGCACAACTTGATTCACCCCGACACGAGCATAGCCAGGTGTAATCGGATTGCCATGGAAAGTTGCTTCATGTCCACTCGGTAAAGCAAAGTTGTCCGCCGCGTTCATGGATATGCTCTTCAGTTTCATGTGTAGCTCACAAGGTGTCGACTCTAAGATATCATCCAAGGGGTAGCGAGCCAGCAGTGCATCATCGGCCGGGACCTCCGTGGAACCCATGCTGCTTTTCGGCATAGATGATGGAATGGTACCATCCAATGCTAGATCTGGTTGCTACTGCTGCTGAGACGCGCTTTGCTGGCTAAGTTTGTTGATTTGCTCCTGTTGCATGTTATATTTGCGTTCCAAGTCCTGGATCCCATCTACTTCATGCTTCTTTCTATCACGACTTTTGTAGCTGTCGTTCCAATCCGCAAACTCCAGAAACCACGGAACCATGCATTTGCCTTGTGTTCGTCATGGGTGTTTAGGATTCTTGAGGATGCGCGAAAGCTCGTCATTCTCTCCCTTCGGCTCGTACACACCCGCTCGAGCTTCTTCTATTGCTTTAATTATCTCATTCGTGCCATCTTTAAGACTGGCATGTTTGAGAACATGGCCTGTCTTTGGGTCCAACTTACCCCATGTGCATAAAACCAAGTCCTGCACCTCTCGGGCCAAGTATCTATTACTGGAGAGCCCCCTGCAGCCCTCATGCTCTGCTCAAATTTATCCCACTTAGGCAACCCAGACTTGTAGCCGCCTGGACCCAGACGATGGTGCCACGTTTTTTTGTCGGCATTTTTCTTATTTATTCTTGACTGTTTCTTCGCTTCTTTTGATTCCTTGAACTTCACAAATTCTTCCCAGTCATATGCTAACTTCACATATTCTCCTTTGAATTCTGGAGTCTTCCTTTTGTCTTCCACGTAAATTTTCCATAATATTTTCTTCCAAGACTAGATTTGTGTGGCCGTCTTCTTAGGAGCACACTTCTTGACTTTCTCCCGTTGGAGATGTGTGAGAGCCTTTGGTAGGGTGAAATGTTTCATTAGCTCCTCCCAAAGCAGATCTTTTGCTCTTTGGCTGACAAAAGAAACTGCTTGTGTATCTTTTGGCTGATTCCATCCTTGAACGGTGATTGGGATTTGGTCCCTAACGATAACTCTACATTGACATATAAATTTGTCGGCATTCTCTTTAGGAGCAATCAGTTTGCCATCTGCTCTGATTTGATCGATCTTAAACTTTACGCCTTGCTTCAACTTTTTTTTGTCGGGCCACGTTTAACCCTTGTAGAAAATTTGGTCGGTCCAGAGGTCTAAAAGGAAAAAAGATTCGTTAATATATACAAATCAATCAATACATATGATGATCATGAGAGGGAAAATTAATACCTCGCCGGACTCTATTAAATGTACAAAAATTTCTTTGCGATCGTCGTTGTCAGCCGGTTCGCCTTCGTCTCTTGGTTGTTCCTCCTCAATTCCCTCACCGGATGGGTTAAGGTATTGTGAGTCATCATCTACTTCATTGTCTTTGTTTACGGAGCGTATCAGGTCGTACATGGCATTCTCTTGATCACGGTCGTCCATTGCTTAACTAATCTAGAACAAATATAAAACAATTAGAATGCATTCAATAAGCATAACCAGAGATATGCAAATCAATACAAGGATGCGGGATGGGCATCGTCGACTCGACGGCTACGCTATGCAATCGATTCGACTGTTAGGACAGATGCCTTATATGCAATATGTCAATTAGCAAATCAACAACATCTAAACATTTAAAACATACATTTAAACATACATACATTTAAAATAATAAAATGTATAAACTCCCCCAACGATCGGTAAATTCTTTAGTACATATGATCATACTTACATTGCTATAAACTCCTAGGGGCAAATTTAAACTAATATTATTCTAGTATTATTTTTTTAACATACACATATACACATCAATATATACAATGCTATAAACTCCTATGATCATACGTACAATGCTATAATCTCCCACACACACACGAAGCATCCATACCACTACAGTCCCAACCGGAAAAGAGTTCAGTTTAGTTTTTTAGGCTGTGTTCAGTTCAGTACTAAGATAATAAGCTAGAGAGTAGATTTTCAGTCTGTTTTCAGTCCAGTAATAAGCTACAGAGTAGGTTGAAACAGCAGCAGTTTTCTCAGAAGCTAACAAACAGTAGCAGTTTAACTACTGAGATAAGCATCAGTTTAACAGTCAGTTTTAGTACCAAGGTAAGATGCAATTTTTCAGTTAACAAACAGTACTAGTTAACAGAAAACAACGGTTTTACTACTGAGATAAGCAGCAGTTTTTCAGTCAGGTAACAAACATCAACAAGTTTTCAGTAACATCTTTCATGTATACTTCCATTGCATAAACATGAGCAGAGATAAGCTACAATTTATGCAAATAATGAATCAAAAAATTGTAGAGAAGCAGCTCTTGTGTAAAACACTATTCTTTAGATTTTTTGAGAGACAGTGATCCACTTATCATTGAAATTCAGAAGCTCTTATACAATCTTAGAACCAAGTGCTATTACCGAGACAATGATTCAAGTGTAGAAATTTGGCATGTTCACATACACATACATATACACATCAATTTGGAGGGCGGAGGACGGATCAGGCTTACGGCATTGAGGAGGAGAGCGGCGCTGAGGGCGCCGGCGTGAAGGAGGAGAGCGGCGGCGGAGTAGGCGGAGGTGAGGGAGGATCCGCGGAGCTGAGGGCGATGGCCGGCGACTGGGAGGAGCGGCGCCGGCGGAGCTGAGGGCGACGGCGTGGAGGAAGAGAGTGGCGGCGGGGCGTGGACAGACGACGCCGTCGATCGAGGGCGCGAGCGGGGTAGCCTGGCGTCGTCGTCGTCGAAGCTAGTGACGGCGGAGTGAATTTGGGGGAGAAAGGAGACGTTGCTATATAGGAGGACCTTTAGTCCCTAAAGACCCTTCCCTTTAGTCCCGGTAGGTGATACCAACTGGGCCTAAAGAGGCCTTTTCGGCGGCCCACATTCGCGCGGGAAGGGATCTTTAGTCCCGGTTGGTGGCTCCAACCGGGACTAAAGGTCCATTTTCTTTTTTTTAATATTTGGAATAACTGTTTTTATATTTGCAATAACTGTTAGAATATTTATAGTTTTTAATGAATCTTTTTTGCTTTAGGTCAAAACAATTACAAAATTTCTTTTACTACTAGTAGTTTTCACATTTAAATAGTTTAAATTTAAATTATTTTCAATTTTTGTGAATTACTAGTTTGTGAATAACTCTTTTTAGTTTTATACCTTCATTTGTTTTAATCAAAATCACTATTAATGAACTCTGGAAACGTTGAAACTTGACATGTATCATAATTTCACCCATCTAGCATGTGCTAAAAAGTTGAGAGGGTTACGGCAAAAACTAGATGCACTTTGTGTACAAAATAGACAATCTCTTTCGAAGTATCATGGTTTCGAACGAAAACTCATCTGTTACAAAAGAATTTCAATTTTTTTAAATTATTTCAAATCCAGACTTTTGGTGCATTCAATATGAACCATTAGAAGCCACGTCATAAAATTTCAACCCTATCTAACTTCATTTGCTATTTTTCATGTATTTCATTAATTATTTTGAGCTAAATGACCCTGAAATTAAAAAGCAGCACAAATGAACTCTGAAAAGGTTAAAACTTGGCATGGTATCATAGTTTCACCCGCATAGCATGTGCTAACAAGTTGAGAGGGTTATGGCAAAAACTGGACGCACTTCATGTACAAAATGGACAATTTCTTTCGAAGTATAAGGGTTTCGGACCAATACTCGTCTGTTACAAAAGGATTTCAATTTTTTTAAATTATTTCAACTGCAAACTTTTTGTGCATTCAATATAAACCATTACAAACCACATCACAAAATTTTAACCCTATCTAACTTCACTTGCTATTTTCCATGCATTTAATGAATTGTTTTGAGAAAAATGACCCTGAAATTAAAAAGCAACACAAATGAACTCTCAAAAGGTTGAAACTTGACATGGTATCATAAGTTCACCCACATAGCATGTGCTAAAAAGTTAAGAGGGTTACGGCAAAAACTGGATACACTTCGTGTACAAAATGGACAATATCTTTCGACGTATCAAGCTTTCAGACGAAAACTCGTCTGTTACAAAAGGATTTCAATATTTTTAAAATTATTTGAACTACAAACTTTATGTGCATTAAATGAACGATTAGAAGCCAAATCATAAAATTTCAACCCTATCTAACTTCATTTTCTATTTTTCATGCATTTAATGAATTGTTTAGTGCTAAATGACCTCAAATGAAAAAGCACCACAAATGAAGTCTGAAATGTTTGAAACTTGGCATGGTATCATAATTTCACCCACATAGCATGTGCTAAAGAAGTTGAGAGGGTTATGGCAAAAACTCGATGCACTTCATGTACAAAATGGACAATCTCTCTCGAAGTATCAAGGTTTCCGACGAAGACTCGTCTGTTACAAAAGGATTTCAATTTTTTTAAATTATTTCAACACCAAACTTTATATGTGCATTCAATATGAACCATTATAAGCCACATCATAAAATTTCAACCCTATCTAACATCATTTGTTATTTTTCATGTATTTAATGAATTGTTTTGAGCTAAATGACCCTGAAATTAAAAAGCACCACAAAGGAACTCTGAAATTCTTGAAACTTGGCATGGTATCATAATTTCACTCACATAGCATGTGCTAAAAAGTTTAGATGGTTAGGGCAAAAACTGGAGGCACTTCGTTTACAAAATGGACTATCTCTTTCGAAGTGTCAGGGTTTCGGACGTAGACTTGTCTCTTGCAAAAGGATTTCAATTTTTTTAACTTATTTCAACTCCATACTTTTTGTGCATTCAATGTGAACCATTGCAAGGCGAACATCATAAAATGTTAACCCTATCTAGTTTCATTTGCTATTTTCCATGCATTTAATGAATTCTTTTGAGAAAAATGACTCTGAAATTAAAAAGCACCACAAATGAACTCTGAAAGGTTGAAACTTGACATGGTATCATAACTTAATCCACATAACATGTGCTAAAAAGTTGAGAGGTTTATGACAAAAACTGGATGGACTTCATGTACAAAATGGACAATCTCTTTCGAACTATCAGGGTTTCGCACGAAAACTCGTCTGTTACAAAAGGATTTCAATTTTTTTAAATTATCTTAGCTCTAGGATTTTTGTCCATTCAATATGAACTATTCGAAGCCACATCATAAAATTTCAACCCTATCTAACTTAATTTGCTATTTTTCATGCATTTAATGAATTATTTTGAGCTAAATGACCCTGAAATTAAAAAGCACCACAAATGAACTCTGAAATGTTTGAAACTTGGCATGGTATCATAATTCCACCCACATAGCATGTGCTAAAAATTTGAGAGGGTTACGGCAAAAATTTGATGCACTTTGTCTACAAAATGGACAATCTCTTTCGAAGTATCAGGGTTTCGGATGAAAACTCGTCTCTTACAAAACGATTTCAATTTTTTTAAATTGTTTCAACTCTAGGCTTTTTGTGCATTCAATATGAAATATTAGAACACACATCAACAAAATTCAACCCTATCTAACATCCTTTTCTATTTTTCGTGCTTTCAATGAATTGTTTTGGGATAAATGACCTTGAAATTAAAAAGCACCACAAATGAACTCTAAAAAGGTTGAAACTTGGGATGGTATCACAATTTCACCCAGATAGCATGTGCTAAAAAGTTTAGAGGGTTACGACAAAAACTGTTTGTACTTCGTGTACAAAATGGACAATCTCTTTCGAAGTATTAGGGTTTCGAACGAAAACTCGTCTGTTACAAAAGGATTTCGATTTTTTTAAATTATTTAAACTCCAATTTTTTTTTGCGTTGAATATGAACAATTATAAGCCACATCATAAAATTTCAACCCTATCTAAGTCTATTTGCTATTTTTCATGCATTTAATGAATTGTTTTGAGCTAAATGACACTGAATTTAAAAAGCACCACAAATGAACTCTGAAATGTTTAAAACTTGGCATGGAATCATAATTTCACCCACATAGCATGTGCTAAAAAGTTGAGAGGGTTACGGAAAAAACTAGATGCACTTCGTATACGAAACGGACAATCTCATTTGAAGTATCAAGGTATCGGAAGAAAACTCGTCTGTTACAAAAGGATTTCAATTTTTTTAAAATTATTTCAACTCTAGAATTTTTGTGCATTCAATATGAACCATTATAAGACACATCATCAAATTTCAACCCTATCTAACTTCGTTTGCTATTTTTCATGCATTTAATGAATTGTTTTCAGCTAAATGACCTTGAAATTAAAAAGCACCACAAATGAACTCTGAAAAGGTTGAAACTTGGCATGGTATCATAAATTCACCCACATAGCATGTGCTAAAATGTTTAGAGGGTTACGGCAAAAAATCGATGCACTTTGTGTACAAAATAGACAATCTCTTTCGAAGTATCAGGGTTGTGGACAAAAACTCATCCGTTAGAAAAGGATTTCAATTTTTTTGAATTGTTTCAACTCCAGACTTTTTGTGCATTCAATATGAACTATTAGAAGACACATCAAAAAAATTCAACCCTACCTAACTTCGTTTTCTATTTTTCGTGCTTTTAATGAATTGTTTTGGGATAAATGACCTTGAAATTAAAAGGCACCACAAATGAACTCTGAAAAGGTTGAAACTTGGGATGGTATCACAATATCACCCACGTAGCATGTGCTAAAAAGTTTAGAGGGTTACGGCAAAAACTGGTTGTACTTCATGTACAAAATGGACAATCTCTTTCGAAGTATTAGGGTTTCGAATGAAAACTCGTCTGTACAAAAGGATTTGAATTTTTTTAAATTATTTCAACTGCAAACTTTTTGTGCATTCAATATGAACAATTATAAGGAACATCATAAAATTTCAACCCTATCTAACTCCATTTGTTATTTTTCATGCATTTAATGAATTGTTTTGAGCTAAATGACATTGAAATTAAGAAGCAGCACAAATGAACTCTAAAATGTTTAAAACTTGGCATGGTATTATAATTTCACCCACATAGAATGTGCTAAAAAGTTAAGAGGGTTACGGCAAAAACTAGATGCACTTCGTGTAGGAAACGGACAATCTCTTTCAAAGTATCAAGGTTTCGGACGAAAACTCGTCTATTACCAAAAGATTTCAATTTTTTTAAATTATTTCAAGTCCAGACTTTTTGTGCATTCAATATGAACCATTATAAGACACATCATAAATTTTCAACCCTATCTAACTTCGTTTGCTATTTTTCATGCATTTAATGAATTGTTTTGAGCTAACTGACCTTGAAATTAAAAGGCACCACAAATGAACTCTGCAAAGGTTGAAACTTGGCATGGTATCATAAATTCACCCACATAGCATGTGCTAAAATGTTTAGAGGTTTACGGCAAAAAATGGATGTACTTCGTGTACAAAATGAACAATCTCTTCGAAGTATTAGGGTTTCGAACGAAAACTCGTCTGTTACAAAAGGATTTCAGTTTTTTAAATTATTTCAACTCCAAACTTTTTGTGAATTCAATATGAACCATTAGAAGCGACATCATAAAATTTCAACCCTATCTAACTTCATTTGCTATTTTGCATGCATTTCATGAATTTTTTTGAGCTAAATGACCCTGAAATTAAAAAGCACCACAAATGAACTCTGAAATAGTTGAAACTTGGCATGGTATCTTCATCACATACATCACAATGCTTCAGAAAGCTTGCTCACATCATACTAAATATTCTTATACACAAACCATAGTTAAAAAGGGACATAATAGAAATAATAGTTCAGATATCTACTACAGAAAGTATTGCATAATTGAAGAGACCAATCCTACTCTTACGGATTGCAAACCTAGTCGTCTCAATCAGGAGACCCCCAAGCACTACATCATAGAGATAAAAATGTTCGCCATTGCAAACACTACTCGTCGTCCGGATCAGAATACCACCCAAGCAGGAGATACTAGCGGTACGAGGTGACGCTGCTCATAATTGAATATTCCAATCCTGCAGTGGAACTCGTATGCAACGTGCCCATATATTGCTGCATACTCAATATTGATAGACTCAAGTGGGTTCTTATCCCAATGTTGGTTCCCTGACTTGGGGAATTTTGTCTTCATATCAGCGTAGTCCTCGTTGATCAGGGCGGCTGCCATATCATCCATTGAAGTCCTGTCATGATCAAGCCTGGACCTGCCCTATAGATCAATGTGGCATTCAGATGGTATCTCAATTCCCCAGGTGTGCCTCATCTTGACCTTGTCATTCGTTATATCAACGCTAGCAAAATATATGCTGCTGCGAAGGAACTCCATGAGTTTTAGACAGTGCTTGTCACTACTGGAACAACAAAATGGAACAAATGTGTTAAATACTGCTACAACAAGTATATTTTAGGACAAGTATAATAAGAATTATAACAAGTATATTATAGAACAAGTATAATAAGAATCATAAAAAGTATATTTCGGCACAAGTATAATAAGAATCATAACAAGTATAATAAGAATCACCATACCAAGTATAATTTAGAACAAGTATATAATAAGGAATAACAAGTATCATTCGGAACAACCATAATAAGAATCATAACAAAGGAAAATTCCTATGCATTTCCTGTCCTATGATTCAAAAGAAGCCCCTAAACTATGACATGTTCTCGCACGATGGCAATATATATATGCAACTATAAGGAAAATTCTTATGCAATTTTCGTATCCTATTCCTATCTAATTTTCCTAATCCTCCTATTCCTATTCAATTTTCCTATGAATCAAAGAAAAGTCCCAGTTTTCCTATGCATTTTTCCTATGAATCAAGGAAACTATAACACGTTCTCGACATTCCCAATCCTCCTATTCCTATATGCAATTTTTCTATCCTATGAATCAAACAAAAGCCCCAATTAAAACTATGACAAGTTCCGTATTACCTTGCCCACTTGAAGACCATGACATGTTGCTTCAAACAAAGTTGAACGACGGCAACATTGCGACCATCGGCCATGTACTCGAGATCGAGGCCCGTGAACTTGTGGTTTTCCTCTTGAAGCCATTCCTCAAACATGGAAACAAAACTCTCGACTTTGGCGCTGCCGTTCATCTGGTTAACATGGAGATTGGACGTGCCATGTGTGAGCACGTTCTCGTAGCGAGTTCTTGGATTCATGATGGAGGATGGGGAAGAAGAGAGGAGAGGGAGACGAACATAAATGGAGGTCGGTCGTGTTACTGTAGTGTTTCTGATGTATATGATCTCGCACGGAACAACTTCCAAGGCAGGGGATTTGAATGGTTGGGACCTTTAGTCCCAGTATGAGCCACGAACCGGGACTAAAAAAGCTCGCGCCAGGCGAACGGTTGACATCACCCCTTTAGTCCTGGTTGGTGACACCAACCGATACTAAAGGGTCCTCACGAATCGGGACTAATTCTTATCCTCATGAACCTGGGCTAATGGAGGCATTAGTCCCGGTCCAAAATGCGACCGGGACTAATGCTCCGGTCGAAATGCCTGATTTCTACTAGTGTATCTGGACCATGGCATTGCATTCTCTTGCTCCATTACTTATGTACTGCACTGCAAGCAAACTATTGGAGGGAGCCATGGCCAACTGATGGTGCACCTAAAAAATACATAATATATAATTTGGTGTATCATGCTGGAGTAAGTTGTTCCTATACATCACACATAAACCTAATTACTATCATACTGCACTATTGTGTAAGAGAGAAGGAAGTGACTGACGAGGATATGTACCTACGGTAGGGTCCTAGGCCTGACCTACATACCCTACCTAAGGACACTTCATTGGAGGACTTAGAGATCATATGAAAGATTCAGACAGGATTCACCATGGCGCTCAAGTCACTCGGCAATCAATCCACTCGGAGGCTTATCCCTCCACTCGACAGTCACCTGTCACTCAGAAGACCTCACTTCCAGTGGACGCCAGAAGACCAGAACCCATCCCCTGGAGGCTAACTAGCAGGCATTGGGCCAGTCGTCATTAGTAGCAATTATGATGTACATGTTGGAAATATGCCCTAGAGGCAATAATAAATTAGTTATTATCATATTTCCTTGGTCATGATAATCGTTTATTATCCATGCTATAAATTGTATTGATCGAAGACTTAGATGCATGTGTGGATACATAGACAAAACCATGTCCCTAGTATGCCTCTAATGGACTAGCTCGTTGATCAAAGATGGTTAAGGTTTAATAGCCATGGACATGAGATGTCATTTGATAACGGGATCACATCATTAGGAGAATGATGTGATGGACAAGACCCAAAATACAAACGTAGCATATGATCGTGTCAGTTTATTGCTACTTTTTCTGCATGTCAAGTATATGTTCCTATGACCATGAGATCATGCAACTCACGGACATCGGAGGAGTGCCCTGTGTGCATAAAACGTCGCAACGTAACTGGGTGACTATAAAGGTGCTCTATAGGTATCTTCGAGGGTGTCTGTTGGGTTGGCATGGATCAAGACTGGGATTCGATACTCCGTGTGATGGAGAGGTATCTCAGGGCCCACTCGGTAATACAACATCACAATAAGCCTTGCAAGCAATGTGACTAAGTGTTAGTCACGGGATCTTGTATTACAGAACGAGTAAATAGACTTGCCGGTAACGAGGTTGAACTAGGTATGGAGATACCGACGATCGAATCTCGGGCAAGTAACATACCGAAGAACAAAGGGAACGTTATACGGGATTAACTGAATCCTTGACATAGAGGTTCGACCGATAAAGATCTTCATAGAATATGTAGGAACCAATGTGGACATCCAGGTCCCACCATTGGTTATTGACCGTAGAGGTGTCTCGGTCATGTCTACATAGTTCTCGAACCCGCAGGGTCTACACACTTAAGGTTTGGTGACGTTTCGGTAGTATGGAGTTGTGTATGGTGGTGACCGAAGGTTGTTTGGAGTCCAGGATGAGATCCGGGATGTCACGACGAGCTCTGGAATGGTCCGGAGGTAAAGATTCATATATAGGAAGTCCCAGTTTGGTCGCCGGAAAAGTTTTGGGCTCATCGGTAGTGTACCGAAAGTGCCGTTAGTGTACCAGGAGACCTCCGGGAGGGGTATTTCGACCCAAGAGGCTTCATGGGCTGTGGGAAAGTATTAACCAGCCCTTATTGGGCTGGTGGAACCTCCACATAAAGCCCATGTGGCTGGAAGAAAGAAACCCAAAGGAAAAAAGGTGGAAAAAAGGCAAAAAGGAAGAGTCCTAGTCCTACTAGGAGTGGAGGAGGAGAGTCCTCCTCCAACTCCCACTTTGGTCAACCCAACGGCTGGATTTTTGGCAGCCAAGCCTCGTCCTCCTCTCCTCCCATATATACTAGAGGATTTTATGGTTTTGGCACAGAATTCTAGTGCATAGTTTCTCCTCTAGATCGGTTTTCTACAGTGCTTAGGCGATGCCCTACCGGAATTGCTCCACCACCATCGCCGGAGCACCGTTAGGATGCCGAAGAACTCTTTCTCCTCTCCACGTCCTCTTGCTGGATCAAGACGGTGGAGATCATCATCAAGCTGCATGTGTGCTGAACACGGAGGTGCCGTCCATTCGGTACTAGATCGGAAGGATCGTGATCAAGGCCACGAGACGATCGTGATTGGATCGCGGGACGGTTCGTGACGAGATCGCGGGACGGATCATGATGAGTTCACGGGATGGATCGTGATTGTATCACGGGACGGATCGCGATGAGATCGCGGGACACTCGGTGATTTGGATCGCGAAGATGTTCGACTACACCAACCGCGTTTCTTAACGCTTCCCGCTTAGCGATCTACAAGGGTATGTAGATCCACTCTCCCTCGCGTAGATGCTCATCACCATGGATAGATCTTCGTGTGCGTAGGAAATTTTTTGTTTCCCATGCAACGTTCCCCAACAGTGGTATCAGAGCTAGGTCTATGTGTAGATGAGATCTCAAGTAGAACACAAAAGGTTTGTATGCGTTGATGCTTAGATTGCTTCCTCCCTTGGTCGGTTTTTGGTTCAGCGATATTGTGAGATGAAGCGGCCTGGACCAACATTACTTGTATGCTTACGAGAGACCGGTTCCCTCGACTACAACTTGTTGCCTAGATGGCTTGTGGGTGGCAGTTTCTCTCACTTTAGTTGGATCGGATTCGACAAAGGCGGTGCTTGAGAAGGTTGAAAAGCAAATTATGTATCACCGTTGTGGTTTATGCGTAGGTGAGAATCGTTCTTGCTAGAAACCCGTAGCAGCCACGTAAAACATGCAACAACAATTAGAGGACGTCTAACTTGTTTTTGCAGGGTATGTTGTGATGTGATATGGCCAATTACATGATGTGATATATGTGATGTATGAGATGATCATGTGATGTATAGATTATCACGACTTGCATGTCTATGAGTACGGCAACCGGCAGGAGCCATAGGGTTGTCTTTAAATTATTGTATGACATGTGTGTCAATCATTAAGCGCTATGTAATGCTTTACTTTATCGCTATGGTAGTAATAGTAATAGAAGCATGTTGGGCGCGACAACCCCGATGGCGACACGTTGATGAAGATCAAGATGATGGAGATCATGGTGTCGTGCCGGTGATGATGGAGATCATGCCGGTGCTTTCATGATGGAGATCAAAAGCACAAGTTCATGGCCATATCATGTCACTTATGATTTGCATGTGATGTTAATACTTTATGCACCTTGTTTTGCTTAGGATGATGGTAGCATTATAAGGTGATCCCTAACTTAAATTTCAAGATGAATTGTGTTCTCCCCGAGTGTGCACCATTGCGAAAGTTCATCATGTTGAGACACCACGTGATGATCGGGTGTGATAGACTCTAGGTTCACATACAACGGGTGCAAGCCAGTGTTGCACATGCAGAACACTCGGGTTAAACTTGACGAGCCTAGCATGTACTGACATGGCCTAAGAACACAAGAGACCGAAAGGTCGAACATGAGTCATATAGTAGATATGATCAACATGATGATGTTCACCATTGTAACCACCTCAACTCACGTGATGATCGGACTTGAGTTGGTGAATTTGGATCATGTATCACTCGGATGACCGGAGGGATGTCAATTTGAGTGGGAGTTCTTAAGTAATATGATTAATTAAACTCATTATCATGAACATAGTCAGTAGTGTCTTTGCAAAATTATGTTGTAGATTACTAGCTCATACTGTAGATCCCTTGAATTTTATATGTTCCTAGAGAAATAGAGTTGAAAGATGATGGTAGCAATATTGCGGACTGGCTCCGTGATCTGAGGATTGTCCTCATTGCTGCACAGAAGGCTTATGTCCTTAATGCACCGCTCGGTGCACCAACCCCTCTAGCGTTGTTTGTAGATGTTGTGAACATCTGACAGGCACGTTTTGGATAACTACTTGATAGTTTAGTGCGTCACGCATTATAGCTTAGAATTGCGGCTCCGAAACATTTTGAACGTCATGGAACATATGAGATGTTCTAAGAGCTGAAATTAGGATCTCAGGCTTGTGCCCGTGTTGCGAGATATGAGATCTCCAACAAGATTCTTTGCCTGTAAGATGAAAGAGAATAGCTCAATCATTGAGCATGTGCTCAGATTGTCTGGGTGCTACAATCGTTTGAATCGAGTGGGAGTTGATCTTCCAGATAAGATAGTGATTGATATAGTTCTCCAAGTCACTGTCACTAAAGCTACTAGAACTTGGTGATGAACTATAAAACGCCAGGGATAGAAATAATGATCCCTGAGCTATTCGCGATGTTTGACACCGCGAAGGTAGAAATCGAGAAGGAGCGTCAAAGTGTTGATGGTTAGTTAAAACCACTAGTTTCGAAAAGGACAAGAGCAAGGAGGGAAACTTCATGGATAGCAAGTCAGTTGTTGCTCCAGCGAAGCAACCCAAAGTTGAACTCAAACCCAAGACTAAGTGCTTCGATTATGAGGAGAGCGGTCGCTGAAGCGGAACCACCCTAGATACTTGGTAGATAAGAAGGCTGGCAAACGTCAACAGAAGTATATTTGATATATGTGTTTATTGGGGAACGTCGCATGGGAAACAAAAAATTCCGTACGCACACGCAAACCTATCCATGGTGATGAGCATCTACAAGAGGGATAGTGAATCTACATACCCTTGTAGATTGCTAAGCGGGAAGCGTTAAGAAACGCGGTTGGTGTAGTCGAACATTTTCGCGATCCAAATCGCCGAGCATCCCGCAATCTCATCACGATCCGTCCCGCGATCTCATCACGATCCCTCCCGTGAACTCATCACGATCCATCCCGTGATCTCATCATGATCCGTCCCGCGATCTCGTCACGATCCGTCCCGTGAACTCAACACGATCCGTCCCGTGGCCTTGATCACGGTCCTTCCGATCTAGTACCGAACGGACGACACCTCCGCATTCAGCACACGTGCAGCTTGATGACGATATCCACCGTCTTGATCCAGCAAGAGGAGGTGGAGAGGATAGAGAGTTCACCGGCAGCGTGACGGCACTCCGGTGATGGTGGTGGAGCAATTCCGGCAGGGCTTCGCCAAAGCACTGCAGAAATCAGATATAGAGGAGCACCGGTGAAACGGGTAGCACGTGGCCGTAAATTCTATCCAAAAGCCACCCAATCACTAGTGTGTATATGAGAGAAGGATAGGGAGGGCTGACGCACAAGGCACCACCCTTTGGAGTCGTCCAAGGAAAGGTGGCAGAGGAGGACTCTCCTCCTCCAATCCTAGTAGGACTAGGATTGCTCCTTTTTGGCCTTTTCCACCTTTTTCCTTTAGGAAACCTACTCCCTGCGCCATGGGCCTTATGTTGCTACATCACCAGCCCACTAAGGTCTGGTTATTACTTTACCACAGCCCATGGACCCCTTGGGGTCGAAATACCCCTCCCGGAGGTCTCCCGGTACACTACCGGCACTCCCGGTACACTACCGATGAGCCCGAAACTTTTCCGGCGACCAAACTGGGACTTCCTATATATGAATCTTTACCTCCGGACCATTCCGGAGCTCCTCGTGACCTCCGGGATCTCATCCGGTACTCCGAACAACCTTCGGTCACCATCATACATAACTCTACAATACCGAAACGTCACCGAACCTTAAGTGTGCAGACCATGCAGGTTCGAGAACTATGTTGACATGACCGAGGCACCTCTACGGTCAATAACCAATGGCGGGACCTGGACTCCCACATTGGTTCCTACATATTCTATGAAGATCTTTATTGGTCGAACCTCTATGTCAAGGATTCAGTTAATCCCGTATAACGTTCCCTTTGTTCTTCGGTATGTTACTTGCCCGAGATTCGATCGTCGGTATCTCCATACCTAGTTCAACCTCGTTATCGGCAAGTCTCTTTACTCGTTCCGTAATACAAGATCCCGCAACTAATAATTAGTCACATTGCTTGCAAGCCTCATTGTGATGTTGTATTACCGAGTGGGCCCTGAGATACCTCTCCGTCACACGGAGTAACAAATCCCAGTCTCGATCCATGCCAACTCAACAGACACCATCGGAGATACCTGTAGAGCACCTTTATAGTCACCCAGTTATGCTGCGATGTTTGATACACAGAAGGCACTCCTCTGATATATGGGAGTTGCATGATCTCATGGTCATAGGAACATATACTTGACATGCGGAAAACAGCAGCAATAAACTAACACGATCATATGCTACGTTTGTAGTTTGGGTCTTGTCCATCACATCATTCTCATAATGATGTGATCCCGTTATCAAATGACATATCATGTTCATGGCTAGGAAACCTTAACCATCCTTTGATCAACGAGCTAGTTCACTAGAGGGATACTAGGGACATAGTGTTTGTCTATGTATCCACACATGTATCTATGTTTCCATTCAAAAAAATTATAGCAAGGATAATAAACGATTATCATGAACAAGGAAATATGATAATAACTAATTTATTATTGCCTCTAGGGCATATTTCCAACAGTCTCCCACTTGCACTAGAGTCAATAATCTAGTTCACATCACCATGTGATTCGCATTGTTAACATCACCATGTGAATCTAACACCCAATGAGTTATGGGGCTCGATCATGCTTTGCATGTGAGAGAGGTCTTATAGTCAACGGGTCTGTGACATTCAGATCCGTGTGTACTTTGCAAATCTCTATGTCAAACCGTAAACACTGCTACCACACTCCATTTGGTACTATTTCCAAATGGCTTCTCCACTATACGTAACCAGATTGCTACTACTAGTCATCCGAATAGGTGTTAAAGCTTGCATCAACGTAACTCTTTACAACGAACTCTTTATCACCTCCATAATCAAGAAACATTTCCTTAGTCCTTTGGTTACTAAGGATAATTTCGATCGCTGTCCAGTGATCCATTCCTGGACCACTCTTGTACCCCTTGACAGACTCATGGCAAGGCACACACACGTGCGGTACACAGCATGGCATAATATAGAGCCTATGGCCGAGGCATAGGGGACGACATTCGTCCTTTCTCTTTCTTCTGCCGTTGTCGAGCTTTGAGTCTCACTCAACTTCACACCTTACAAATCAGACGAGAACTATTTCTCTGACTGATCCATTTTGAACTCTTTCAAAATCTCGTCAAGGTATGTACTCATTGAAAGTCTCATCAAGCATCTTGATCTATCTCTATAGATGTTGACGCTCAACAATCAGGTAGCTTTATCTAGGTCTTCCTTTGAAAATCACTTTTCAAACAACCATTTATGCTTTCCAGAAATCCTACATTATTTCCGATCAACAATATGTCATCCACATATACTTATCAGAAATTCTATAGTGCTCCCACTCACTTTATTGCAAATACAAGTTTCTTGTAAACTTTGTATAGACTCAAAAACTTTGATCACCTCATCAAAGTGTATATTCCAACTCCGAGATGCTTGCTTTAGTCCATGGAAGGATCACCGAAGCTTGCACACCTTTTAGCATCCTTAGGACTGACAAAACCTTCTGGTTGTATCACATACAACCTTTCCTCTAGTAAACCGTTAAGGAAATGATGTTTTGTCATCCATCTGCGAGATTTCATAATTGAAAACGCATCAACTACTAACATAATTCCAACAGACTATAGCATCGCTACGAGTGAGAAAGTCTCATCGCAGTCAACTCCTTGAAGTTGTCATAAACATCTTTGCAACAAGTCGAGCTTTACAAGTGGTGACAATTACCATCAGCGTCTGTCTTCATTTTAAAGATCCATTTGTACTCAACGACATGCCATCCAATGAGCAAGTCTACCAAAGTCTATACTTGGGTTTCATACATGGATCCTATCTCGGATTTCATGGCCGCCAACCATTTGTCGGAATCCGGGCCCATCATTGCTTCTCCATAGCTCGTTGGTTCAACGTTGCCCAACAACATAACCTCAAAGACAGGGTTGTCGTACTGCTTAGGAGTAGTACACATCCTTGTCGACCTATGAAGTTCGATAGTAACTTGATCCTGAAGCATCATGATCATCATCATTAACTTCCTCTTCAACTAACGCAGGCTTCACAGAATCTTTCTGTGCTGCGCTACTCTCTGGTTGAACAAAGGTTTAACAACCTCATCAAGTTCTATCTTCCTCCCACTAAATTCTTTCGAGAGAAACTTTTCCTCGAGAAAGGATCCGTTTTAGCAGCAAACACTTTGCACTTGGATCTGAGATAGAAGGTTCACCCAACTGTTCTTAGGGTATTCTATGAAGATGCATTTGTCCGCCTTGGGTTCGACCTTATTAGGTGAAAACATTTTCCACACAAGTGTCACCGCCCTAAACATTAAGAAATGACAGCTTAGGTTTCTATCAAACCATAATTCACACGGTGTCATCTCAATGGATTTAGATGGTGCTCTACTTAAAGTGAATGTAGTTGTCTCTAATGCATAACCCCAAAATTATAGTAGTAAAACGATAAGAGACATCATAGCACGCACCATATCCAATAGAGCATGACTATGATGTTCGGACACACCGTCGCACTATGGTGTTCCAGGTGGCGTTAGTTGTGAAACAAATTTCACAATGTCCAAATTTGTATGCCAAACTCGTAACTCAGATATTCACCTCCACGATCATATCGCAGTCATTTTATCTTCTTGTCACGATGATCTTAAACTTCACTCTGAATTTGCTTGAACCTTTCAAACGATTCAGACTTGTGTTTCATTAAGTAAATATACACTATATCTACTCAAATCATCAGTGAAGGTAAGAAAATAACGATACCCACTGCACGCTAGAAGACTCACTAGATTGCATACATCAACATGTATCATTTCCAATGAATCACTTGCCCGCTCCATCCAACGGGGTCCTTTAGTCATCTTGCCCAAGAGGCATGGTTCGCATGTCTCAACCGATTCGAAATCGAATGAGTCCAAATATCCATCCGCATGGAGTTTCTTCATGCGCTTTACACCAATATGACATTCAGCCGAAGTGCCACAAGTATGTGGTTCTATCATTATTAACTTTGTATCTTTCGGCATCTATGTTACGAACATGTGTATTACTACACTCAAGATTCAACAAACCATTCTTACTGAGTGCATAACCATTGAAGGTATTATTCATTTAAACAGAATAACCATTATTCTCTAATTCAAATGAATAACCGTATTGCAACAAACATGATCTAATCATGTCCATGCTCAACGCAAAACACCAAATAACATTTATTCAGGTTCGTCACTAATCCTGAAGGTAGAGAGAGCATGCGATGTTGATCACATCAACCTTGGAAACACTTCCAACACATATCGTCACCTCACCCTTAGCTAGTTCTCCGTTTATTCCGTAGCTTTTATTTCGAGTTACTAACATTTAGCAACTGAACCGGTATCCAATACCCAGGTGCTACTAGGAGTACTAGCAAGGTACACATCAATAACATGCATATCAAATATACTTCTGTTGACGTTGCCAGCCTTCTTATCTACCAAGTATCTAGGTGTGTTCCGCTTCGGCGACCGCCCTCCTCATAATCGAAGCACTTAGTCTCGGGTTTTGGGTTCAACTTTGGGTTGCTTCACTGGAGCAGCAACTGGCTTGCCATCCATGAAGTTTCCTTCCGTGCCCTTGCCCTTCTCAAAACTAGTGGTTTTACTAACCATCAACACTTGATGCTCTTTCTTGATTTCTACCTTCGCGGTATCAAACATCGCGAACAGCTCGGGAATTATTATTTCTATCCCTGGAAATTTATGGTTCATCACCAAGTTCTAGTAGCTTAGTGACAGTGACTTGGAGAACTATATCAAACACTATCTTATCTGGAAGATTAACTCCCACTCAATTCAAGCGTTTGTAGTACTCAGACAATCTGAGTACATGCTCAATGATTGAGCTATTCTCTTTCATATTGCAAGCACAGAATCTTGTTGGAGATCTCATATCTCGCAACAAGGGCATGAGCCTAAGATCACAATCTCAGCTCTTAGAACATCTCATATGTTCCGTGACGTTCAAAATGTTTTGGAGCCCCAATTCTAAGCCGTAATGCATGACGCACTAAACTATCAAGTAGTCATCGGAACGTGCTTGTCAGATGTTCATAACATCTACAGACGATTCTAGAGGGGGTGGCGCACCGAGCAGTGCATCAAGGACATAAGCCTTCCTGTGCAGCAACGAGGACAATCCTCACATCACGGACCCAGTCCGCAATATTGCTACCATCATCTTTCAACTCTATTTCTCTAGGAACATAAAATTACAAGGGAGCTACAGCGTGAGCTAGTAATCTACGACATAAGTTGCAAAGACACTATTGACAATGTTCATGATAATGAGTTCAATTAATCATATTACTTAAGAACTCCCACTCAAATTGACATCCCTCAGATCATCTGAGTGACACATGATCCAAATTCACCAACTCAAGTCCGATCATCACGTGAGTTAAGGTGGCTTCAATGGTGAACATCATTATGTTGATCATATCTACTATATGACTCATGCTCGACCTTTCGGTCTCTTGTTTTCTGAGGCCATGTCTGTACATGCTAGGCTCATCAAGTTTAACCCGAGTGTTCCGCATGTGCAAATCTGGCTTGCACCCGTTGTATGTGAACATAGAGTCTATCACACGCGATCATCACGTGGTGTCTCAACACGACGAACTTTCGCAACGGTGCACACTCGAGGAGAACACAACTTATCTTGAAATTAAGTGAGGGATCACCTTATAATGCTACCGTCGTCCTAAGCAAAACAAGGTGCATAAAAGGATTAACATCACATGTAAATCATAAGTGACATGATATGGCCATGAACTTGTGCTTAAGATCTCCATCTTCAAAGCACCGGCATGATCTCCATCGTCACCGGCATGACACCATGATCTCCATCATCTTGATCTCCATCAACGTGCTGCCATTGGGGTTGTGGCGCCAGCCCTGCTTCTACTTCTATTTCTACCGTTTAGCGATAAAGTAAAGCATTACATAGCGCTTAATGATTGACACGCAGGTCATACAATAATTAAAGACAACCATATGGCTCCTGCCGGTTGTCGAACTCATCGACGTGCAAGTCGTGAAATTCTATACATCACATGATCATCTCATACATCACATATATCACATCATGCAATTGGCCATATCACATCACAACATACCCTGCAAAAACAAGTTAGACGTCCTCTAATTGTTGTTGCATGTTTTACGTGGCTGCTACGGGTATCTAGCAAGAACAATTCTCACCTATGGAAAAACCACAACGGTGATACACTAGTTGCTTTTCCACCTTCTCAAGGACCGCCTTTGTCGGATCCGATCCAACTAAAGTCAGAGAAACTGTCACCCGCAAGCCATCTAGGCAACAAGTTGCGTCGAGGGAACCGGTCTCTCGTAAGCGTACGACTAATGTTGGTCCGGGCCGCTTCATCTCACAATTCCGCTGAACCAAAATACGACCAAGGGAGGAAGCAATCTAAGCATCAACGCCCACAAATCTTTTTGTGTTCTACCCGAGATCTCATTGAACCATCAACCTATCTCATGATGCCACTGTTGGGGAACGTCGCATGGGAAACAAAAATTTTCCTACGCACACGCAAACCTATACATGGTGATGAGAATCTACGAGAGGGAGAGTGATTCTACATACCCTTGTAGATCGCTAAGTGGGAAGCGTTAAGAAACGCGGTTGGTGTAGTCGAACATCTTCGCGATCCAAATCGCCGAGGGTGGGGCACTAAGACAGTCACCTTGTTCCGTAGCAGTTAAACATTTTCCTATAAATCACGCAAAGCAATGCATAGCAGGAAAATGCAGGTTGGTAGCTCTGGCGTTCGACACGCCCCTACGTTCACCCATAGTTAAAGTGGGTGGGAAGTCCTCGAACTCCTCTGGACTAGGCTCATTTAATCCTCCGTCACAGGGAATCAAGCATATTTGGCAGAATTGGGTGAATGGTATTTCATAAGTTTCACCATATAAATTAAACTGTACCATAGGAACAGCGAATCTAGTCAGAAAATAAAAAAATTGGACGAAGGAATTCATAAGGAGATATTACAGATCACACTCATCTGTGACGAAGTCAGTTAGCCTAGCATTTGCAATAAATTGCGTAAACTCTTGCTAGAAACCCGCTTCATTCATGAAGGCCCCAGGTGGCCATTTGGAGAGACGTACATCTGTATTACGGAAGAGATAAATATCTTGATCTTGAACACTCCCAACGACTCCCTTGCAACTCTCGCTCGAAAAACTTCTCCTAAAGATGTTCATTTTGCTATGAACAAATTTGTAAAAAAATTGCGCCACAAAATTATGTCAACAAAACTTTATAAGATTGGTAGCTACTACTCGTATAGATACCTAGAGGCCAAATCAAGCATTCAAACTACTTGGAACTCAAAGAATCCAACATGCAAGCTCATTTTCAGTAGCACCAAGTGCAGAAAAATATGAAAAATATAAACCACTAAAGCAAAAACAAATTGGGGGAATGGGAGAGTCACATACCAAGAAGCAATCCCCCAGAAAGTTTCGGAAATGGGGTTCTGAGCAAAGAGGTCGAAAATCTCAGGTTTGGGAGCATGAACACAAGAGAGGGAGAGAGAGAGAGAGAGAGAGCAATCGGGATTTTTTTCTAGAGGTAGGAGAAGGAGCGGGCTAAATACATAAGTGAAGGTGTCTCTATGGGGGCCCCAAGCTAGCAGGGCACGCCCAAGGGGTGGGTGTGCCATGTTGGCTTGACACCCACAGGTGCACACCCCTGGGGTGTTTTCAACTACAAACTATTTCAAATATTCTAGAAAAATTCCTGTATAAATTGGTGGCAATAAGAGCACTTCTATTTTTAGTCATTTTCATTGCATGGGTAATTCGGGAAACAGGATAATCACGACATTTTTATTTTCTTAAACTAAAAATAACAGACAGTAAACTATAAGTACACAAGGTTATGCTTACTAAATTTATCGATCACATGCCTCTCGGAAAGGATCCATCAATGAGGTTGATAAAGTCTTATTAACATATCATTTCCGATTGACATGAAACCAAAGAATTTTCTTATAGCACTAGTTTACCACAATGGGGATTTGCATCTCCCCATCAATAAGAATATCATATTTCTTCTTCGAAGTAGGAAGAGGAAATTTAGACTCCTCGAAAGTGGTTGTGGCAACTTGCTCAGTGGGGTTAATATTAGTCACCGAAGATTGTTTCTTCGGGAAGTGCATTGTATGTTGTTTACCATGGACATAAAAAATAACATGATTTTGTTGCAATCAATAACAGTCCCCACGGTATTTAGAAAAATGTCTAGCAAGGATAATTGACATGTTACCTTCCTCGGGCATCACAAGAATAACAAAGTCTGTTAAGATAGTAACATTTGCAACCACATCAGGAACATCCTGAGAAATTCCAATAGGTATAGCAGTGGATTTATCAGCCATTTGCAAAGATATTTTAGTAGGTGTAAGCTCATTCAAATCAAGTCTTATATATAAAGAGAAAGGCATAATACTAACACCGGCTCCTAGATCACATAAAACAGTTTTGACATAACTTCGTTTAATGGAGAAAGATATTATGGGTATACCCAGATCTCCCAACTTCTTAGGCACTCCACCTTCAAAATAATAATTTGAAAGCATGGTGGAAATCTCAATTTCAAGTATCTTTCTTTTATTAGTGATAACACTAGTAATGTATTTAGCATACGGAGACATTTTCAAGATATCAGTCAAGCGAGTGCGCAAAAAGAAAGGTCTAATCATTTCAACAAAGCACTCAAAATTCTCCTCATCCTTACTCTTAAAAGGCTTACAAGGGAAATACATGGGTTTCTAGACCCATGTTTCTCTTTCTTATCATAATGTTTATTATTAGGAGGTGGGTTATCAAGATCAACAACAGGTTCTATTTTTGCATGGTTATCATTTTCCTTATTATTATCCGCTGGAGCATCATCATGAACACTATCAGTATCTCTATCACTAGGTGGATTTTCATCACGAGATTGTGTCTCAGCTCCAGAAATAGAAACATCATTATGACTCTTAGTTGGTTTTTCTATAACAGGTTCACTAGAAGCATGGAAAGTTCTACCATCTTTCTTTTTCTTTTTCTTCTCAGTTGGACTAGGTGCATCACATTAATTCTCTCGGAATCTTCTTCAGTTATTTTATGATGACCTTTAGGATAAAGAGGATCCTGGGTCATTCTACCTCCTCTAGTCATTACTCTAACAGCATGTTTTTTCATATTATAATTTATTTTGGTGAAGCAAATCATTTTGTGACTTAACAAATTGCAATAGTTGAGTGTGAACTAGGAACCATTTTTACCTAGACCTTTAACATTGTTAGCAATTCTAAACATCAAGTCACTCAAGTGATCTATCATCATAGGATTGTGTTGTAGTGGATCTTTAACATAATTATTGAAAAATGTAATTATCAAATTCATCCACGTATTGACTAGGAGTCTTAGTGTAAGGTATACCACTTTCATAAAACCTACAGAGAGGATTTACCTCTACTACATGTGTAGGGATGTTAAGTCCATGGATTTATTCAACAAGTGGTAAATTTTTGAGATCTTTAGATTTAATACCTTTTTCTTTCATAGTTCTCTTGGCTTCCTGCATATTTTATGCACTCAGGAATATAATACCTCTATTTTTATGAATGGGTTCCGGCGGTGGTTTAGGAAATGTCCAATCATTAGCATTCTTCAAAATATTATCCAGTTATTCAGCTTGTGCAATAGTTGGTTCCCTGAAAAACACAACCAACACAACTATCTAGGTAGTCCCTAGAAGCATCGGTTAGTCCATTATAAAAGATATCAAATATTTGTTTTTTCTTAAGAGGATGAACATGCAAAGCTTTAAGTAGATGGAGAAGCCTCCACCAAGCTTGAGGGAGATTCTCTTCTTGATTTTGCACAAAGTTAAATATTTCCTATAAAGCAGCTTGTTTCTTATGAGCAGAAAAATATTTTCCAGTAGGGTAATAGATCATATCCTGCGGGCTATGCATATAACCAGAACAAGTGAAAGGAAACAATTCTTAGTATCACCTTTTAGTGAAAAATAAAAAATCTTAAAATATAAAAGTAGCAAATCTTTTCCTCATGAGCAAACAAGGTGGCAATATCATGCAATTTAGTAAGGTGTGTCACAACAGTTTAGTTTTCATAACCATGAAAAGGATCAGATTCTACTATAGTGATAAACTCAAGATCAATAGAGAATTTATAATCCTTATCACTAACACATATAGGAGAAATAGCAAATTTAGGATCACATTACATTATCTCCATCATAGTTTTTTCTTTCAGTTTTCATAGAAGTTTCTTCAAGTCATGTCTCATTACAAGCAAGAAAGTCTAGCTATCTACTTATACATAACATAACCCTCAGGTGCCTCAAACATATCATATCTATTAGGACATCTAGGCATAATAGGTGAATCAAAGTATTCATCAATTTCAGTACTCACTATTGTAGGATGGTCTGAAAACAACAAATGTATTAGAGACACTTCGACGAAACTGTTTGCAATGTACATCATAGCGCGTGTGATGTAACATAAAAAAAGCATGTGTGATGCCATAACATCACAAATGTTTCATTTCCGTGATATGTTTGAAGACGAACTAACATTTTCTTTTATCATTTGATTTTGAATTTTGTTTAAACACTTAACATGCACCATAGAATCTTCAGTGTTAACATTTGACGCTTTTCAGAGCTCATTTGCTGTATTGGAGTCATTAACTGCATTTCCAGTCATTTAATGGATATTGTTCAAATTTGAATTGTGAGTGCATCAAACAATATGTAAAATTGATTTGAAATATCATATTTAGGGTGTTGAGTATATTTGTATGCCTCATACAAGAAATAGATATAAATTTATAAGACATGTGGCAAGAATCAACCGCGAACATGGAGTTTATTGTTATTAAAATTATAAAAATTGTAAATGAAGACTGGAAAATATGACCTCACTATGATATGGTAAAAATTTGCGAAGGTTTCAGATTTTATTTCATGTACATCCTTTAGAAATCAGACAACCTCTAAGCAACGATTATGGTTTCGAGAGTGAATGCATCAAGTTGGTGACGAACTTATATTTTCCTTTGTCATTTGACCTTGATTTTTTTCTATGGTTAAGATGCACCATAGAATCCTCCATATTAAAATTTGGTACTTTTCTGAGCTCATTTGCTATATTTGAGTCTCGGCTTTGAACTACAAGTAAAGAAAACACTATAGAAAAATGATTGGAAAAATTTAGCACTTTTCAAACCTTACTTGTATATAATGTACATACATACATATGAATCAGCACCACACTTTTCTTCAGCTTCTTTGTTTTAATTTTATTGGGTGAACTTTGACTGAAACCAACCGGATGGCACCTCAATCTGTACATACACATGAATAAACACCACTCTTGGTTCAGTTTTGTATGTGTCCATTTGTTTTTACTTTGACTGAAGCCAACTCGATGGAACTTGCATCTTCTATATATACATATGAATCAACACCACACTTTGGTTTAGGTTATATATGCCGGTTTTTTGGTTTTACTTTGGCTGAAAATCTATACGAGTGAGTATCACCAGTCACAATCAGAGAACAATTTATTTCTCTTTGGAGCTTGCCTTGAACAAACAAACTGTTGCTTGGTAGACACAATTGAAACAGGAGATCTATGTACTGTATGTAGCAGTAGCATTGTTTGGTTCAAGCACCAACACGACAAGTTATCTTCAGCAAAAGCACTATTTTTTTGCCTTTTTAGTTAGATGTCCCTGTTCTTCGCGATTTTCTGTTGGCAGATTCATTGTATAGATTATGTATCCATCCTCATGTGTAGGATCTTCGGTTTGTTATACTGACCGCATGCCACCTATCATCACCGCCTCGTCTCACCCCACCACTGGCACTGCCCCTCTGCATTCTCCTCTGATGTTGTAGTGGGTTTTTTAGAATGGAAATGTTATGTACTCAAAAATATTTTATGGTCTTTATTTGCACATCCATGGTTGTTAAATCATGTCAGTATAATTGTATTTGTAAATTGCTAGCCTTTTTGGCTAAACTTCTTTTTCTTTTTGCTTTTGGTCAGCAAATAAGCCGTCGGCATATATTGCCACTAGAGCACCCATGTGAGGCCACATGGCAAACAAATGCTGACAGCCAAGTCACGACATAGATCCAAACTATGCCTACGGTTTTTGTTGTAGGAATAGTCCTTGACTACGAGCTACCCTTGCCGTCGGCATAGTCCTGCCATGTGGCAGCTCCAGGTAGCTCCTGGATGAGGATTATGCCTACAGCAAAGCCGTATGCGCAGCTGCATAACTATGTCGTAGGCATAGCCCTGCCACCTGGCACACGGCTCCAGTAACTGATTGGTCGGGCTTCGCGATGGAGCCGTTAGCTCTGTCTAGCGCTATTTTTAACTAGCAAAGTGGCTCGTGCACATGCACGTGCTAGGTCTTAGACACGTCCTTTGTGTAATACAAATTCTTATATCTCTACATGCATTTGGAATCCACAGACTTCTTAATTACCTTCCTAACAGTGGCTTTTCCCCGTGTTGCATACTACATTAGTTGAATGTTTTTTTTAATTGAAAAGATGGTTTGAGTCTTTAGTAAGTAGCAAAAATGCAAATGCATGTGAATATATTAAGCAACTCCAATATAGAATTTACATGTTGAAGTGGGATATAATGCTAAATGCTCGGTACTTTTATCAAAGCGCCAAACATTGAAGTCATCATTTTATCGAATCGACTTAGTATGTATTGTCTACTTGAATACAAATTATTTATTTTTTGGCAATAAATGTGAATTGAGAATTGTGTTATGCCATTGCAACTTACAAAAGTATCAAAACTATCAGGTTACATAAGGGAAGCATGGCTTATCACAGCGTACCTTATCCCCCAATAGCCACATGGCTTTTATAAAGAAGCATAAAGGAAACACAACAGAGATTCATAACACGGTTGAATACTTTGATCATGATATGCACGTTTGTCTCTTTCCGCGCATCAAAGCCTAGGGTTGAGCAAAAGAACATGTTGTACTTCCTTCTATCAAATAAAAAATATGGAATAAAAATATGTATACATTTAACATAATAATATAGGAAAACTTAAAGGTCCGAGAGAATATATTGCAAGGTCATCTTTTTGTGCAGGCAACCTCGATGTATTTATTATGATTCAAATTGTAGTATCCAATTAGTACTTATATCTATTTAACAAATAATAGTTATCATTCAAGACCGAACTGAGAACAATTTAAATTTATATAATTAAAAAAATACAATGAAATAAAGATAAGTAATCTAACTATGCCAAAAAAAACAGATATAACCACACATTTAAAATCAAATAATATCCATTGATTTGTGAAAAGTATCATTAAGACTTAATTCACCCAAGCTACCTTTATATTTTCAAGGTAGAGAGACTAATCAATCATACTTATATTCCTAGGATTTTAGAGAGGTATGCGAATACTATTATAGATGAGTAATATTTTTATGTACTACATGTGTACGTAATCTTTGTATGTAGTGTGCATATTACACACAGACACGTACACCATCTTTCTCCCCTTTTATGATTCTAATTCTGATGCTCAATTCATAAGTCAATTTTTTCAATTAGGAAGGACCAATTGTTCATTGAGGTTAACCGAGAAAATATCAATTTAATTCAATTGAAAATAAACCTCTAAATATAGTAAAATAATGATATATATAGCTGATCTAACTAATCCAATAGAAATAAATTATTCCAAAATGTATCAAAGTTTAACTTATCCGATCATATCCATTAGTGTAGAAAAATTGGCACTAATATTTTCTCACTCCGCATGGAAACAAAAAGATGCACACACTTCGTGAGGTTTGTGTTTGACCAAGCATTCCAGTATTAATGTGGATAATGTGATCATATTATTGTATTTGTTTTAAACCCTTTTTAGTATTCATAGTGTTAGATTGATTATTGGTCAATATTCATAATTAAAAGCACGGAGTATATATCTTCAACGTGGAGGCGGGTTATTGATTTGAATACTCATGAACTTTTTTTATGCAATTCCATACTGTATTTTATGGCAAATTGATATTTAAACACACGGTATATATTAGGCATTAATTACCTAGGTTTTCGTCTCCGCAATATATAGTTGAGTTGCTCCATGTACAGTCATATTGAACTATCCATCTATATACACAATAAACTGTTTACCTTCTTACTTCACAATTTTTTATGGGTTGTAATAAGTTCATTTGTTTACAGATTAATTACATCACAATGTCTTACAAATTTGACCTAAGTTATCGGTATCCCTTACTTGAGTCATGCACAAAGTGGTTGATGCTTGAAAAATATAAATAGGCATATTTGTAAAGACGGTAAGGAACAAAAATAAACATATCACTATTCCATATTTAAAGGAAATAGTACGATAATAAACACATTTATAGAAAACTAAATGGAAAATTATGGTAGATCTAGTAATCCAGATTCTTTTCTCGATAAAGTGTGCTTTTGTTAAAGTTACCCAGATTTCCAAGGGCATCAAGATTGCGGTGTATATTTAGCTAGGATGTGCAACATGGATGCGATATTTCGAACCTTCTCCCTATATTTATAAATTCATAAAAACACGTTGGTATGAAAAGTAACAGTGAAAAATACTTATTGGGTTCTGCATCAATGTATCCAACAGGATCTATTCACGAATGGAGAG
Source organism: Hordeum marinum (assembly GCA_022496015.1). Lineage (NCBI taxonomy): Eukaryota > Viridiplantae > Streptophyta > Magnoliopsida > Poales > Poaceae > Hordeum > Hordeum marinum. The sequence goes on along the minus strand of CM039676.1, from coordinate 395,734,546 downwards.
ACTATAAGTTATCTATTTTGAATCAATAAAATTAGAAATTGCAATATAAAGAAGCCAAATAATTTGCTTCTGTATATACATGTAATTGTATGCTCTACATCATATATATAAAGGGTCTATGCATATCACCCACGTATATACCTGCAACATTTCATGGATGCTTCAACTGTATATTCACATGTAATCGCCTTTCGAAATTTTCCCTGACCGAAGTATATGCCCAAAATATATGTCGACCAAAGATTAGCCTTTACAATAATGTAAGAAAAAATAAGATTATATTAGGAATTAACGTTTTCTCATACTACAACATCTACGTACCATGCATTTGGAGTCTGTAGTCCTGACTGCTTTGTCATGGGGCTGGTTATGTTGATGTATGCCCGCACGGCTTATAGAGGCTATGGGTCTTGGGGCATTGGCAGTTGTTGTTGTTTTTTTGCGGGGTAAAGGAAGTTTATTGCATAGATATAGAGTTACAGTCGAGAGGCCACAGGTCCTCAATACACGATGAAACTGAGTCAAGTCACACAGTTGTAGCTCGCTCGAAGCGACTATGCGTAGTCAATCGATCGATAACTCTATTTTAAACCCGACTAACTTTTTGAGAATAAAACTCCCTACAAAGAAATGCCTTGATCTCCAAGACAAAATGTTCATACGCCGAGCGAAAAAGCGTGCCGTTACTTAAGCTCGAAAGAGGCATTGGCAGTGTTGGATGGTAGTAGCATCTGCAGGGTTTAACGCGAAGACGTAGGCTACGACCAAAAAAAAATAATAGAAAGGTTGCGGAAGTAATAGAAGACACAGACGTAACAATTTCGAAATTGACTTTGTACGTTTCTGTAGCAGTGAGTTTTTGGACATGGCGGGCAGTATAGTGATTATACATATGGTGATATAAGTTGCGATAATTAATACAGGGAATCGACTAGACAGCGACCCCGCACCTTGGTGTTTCCATGCGGCGGCTGTTATACACATGCAAAAAGGGCATGATTCATTAGTACTGCTAATCTAAGTATTGATATTGCCTAAAAAAAAGCTAAGTATTGTCATAACGCGGCTAGTCCCCTCTCTCTCCCATGCATGCATGGATGAAGTCAACAAGATTTCCGTTAATGTTTGAAATTTAAAAAGTTTTATCTTCAAAACCGTTAATGTGATTGATATTCTGTTTTCATCGTTGGCTTTGTCGTGACAAGATCTTTGAAACTAGATCACATATCGATATGTTCCGACAACTTTATTTGGGGTCCGTACTTGCCACTTTGTTTCACTCACTTGTCATATTATTAACCACTTACTTGGCTGACAAAACTAACTTCATTGCCATATTTTGTATGTCGTTTTGTATAAAGCTTGTCGGTGATTATAAATCCAGTTGCCATAATGTTTTGATGTGCTTGTCATTTATAACTCTACCTAGTTATCATGTTGTCTCATAAAACTTGTCAACGCTTATAAAATCTAGATGCCACAAATATTTTGTTGTGCTTGTCATTTTAATTATATCTAGTTGTCATATCAATTATTGTAAAAACTAGTTTCCCATGGTGTTTTGTTGTATTTATCAGTTTAATTCTACTCAGTTGATGTCTTGTCTCACAAGAACCTTCATGATTGTTCTAAAACTTAGTTGTCAGAGTGTTATATTGTGCTTATCAGTTTTAGGTCTACTTAATTGTCGGAGTGTAAAAATATAACTAGTTGCCAGTTATTTTCATACAGCCTCGTTCGTTCTTACTGATGATTGTATGAGAGACAAAGAGATGTGAGCGTTGTAAAGTCTCATGTGTAATCAACTACTCCACTTTTAAGTAGATAAAAGGCAGCCTCACACATTCATGCAACGTTGCAGCTTTTCTTTACCTAAGCTCTTGTAGCTTTGCTGGGTCTAGTACCGTCTCGGCACTCACAATAAACCAGCCCCAGCCCCAATTCACGTGACGTAGTCCTCCTGCATGCATGTTACCATGCGTGTTGCCAGCCACACAATCGAGCGCCACACGCATCCATCCGCCGCACGGGGCGACCAGGGTGCACACGCTGCAGTATAGATTTTCCCTTAATACAGACGGAGATACAAGTTCTGACATAATTAAATTGGTAAACAACTTGCGCTCTACCAAAACACCATGATGTTCCCCTATCTCCTATGTCACAGATAGTATCTTTTGTGTGGCTGTGTGCAATACTTAAGAAAGAAATGATTAACCAAAGAAAATAATAAACTCTGTTCTAGAGATCGGTCATATATTGTACGATATGTAGAAATAGATGGTGCATGTTAAGTACTTATCGGTGCCTAGCTCGGTCAGATGGCGCACGTGGGACAGTAGGAACACAACAAAACTCTATTTATCTGATGCTGCAAACCTACAGGAACCATTAGATCACATCAACGTAACGTGTTGATGTTGAGTTCAAATGCATGATTCGGATGCATGGAGATTCTTGTGGGTGAACAAACAGGATCTCTCCTCCAAGAATGCCTGGTGGAAAATCTCCAAGTTTGTTTCTCACCCCAATCAGTGACCACCACATCACTAGTAGAAAACAGACCATTAGTCCCGATTGAAAAGAACCTTTAGTCTCGATTTCCCAACCGGGACTAATCGGGACTAAAGTTTAGAGACTAAAGGGTCCAAGCCTTTAGTCTCGGTTGGCTACAAACTGGGACTAAACGTGGTCGGCAGCGCATGCGAGGGATTGAGGACCAACATCAGCCGGAACTAAAGGTTTAGGGGTTTAGGGTCTTAGGTATTTATGGGTTTGGTGTTTATTTTTTATTTTTCCTTTTTATTTTGTATTTTCCATTTAATATTTTTTCCATTTTAAACATATTTTATGCTACTACAAATTGTACACGTTATGCATATATAATAAAATACTTCGTAAAACCGATCATATATCATTAAATTTCTCGTACAAGCAATCATATATCATAGAATTTCTCGTACGATCACACGTACGTACACATATACATATACAATTTGGTATATACAATTTCTCGTACAATTGGCAGATCATTTGCGGATCGGATAATGGTATTCTCCGTCGAGAGATATGACCTGCTCAAGTAAAAATCCCGCAATTTCCTCTTGAATTTCTCGTATGCGGTCCGTTGGTAGGAGCTTATCCCGCATCTCGTGCATCTTTAAAGAAAGTGATCAATATGAAAATGTTAGTTGTGTGTATATGTATTAGATTATGATAAAACAAATATGAATGATGTTTACGTACCCAAAGATCGCTTGGACTCTTGTTGCTTTCGGTCATAAAGCGAATGTTCTCGCAAACGTAATATGCACATAGTTCAGTCCCCTGTGCCTGCGTCATGCACTTTACGAAAATACAATTCAATCAGATAATAATGGTATTGAAACTAAAATTAAAGAGATGCGCGGATGTAGCTAGTACTACTTAATTACCCTGGGCTTTCGCCATCCCGTTGACCTTTTTGATGAAGCGTTTCCAAACCCTGCCCGGCAAATAAAATAAAAAAAGAATTATTAATTACTTGATATCAGGAAATGAACTAATAAAGCAGCCGCCAATGATTGAAATTGCCTGTCGATCAAAGAATGCAAGCTTATGGAATCTTCAGGGTCTTTACTTAGCGAGTCCAGTACTTTAATAGTTACATTGTCAACTCTAATGATTAGAAGGATCCAGTGGTAGCTGCGCACACAATTTGTATAAGCGGGCATGCATAACTGATCAACTACCCTTAACATCAACTATATATATATACTATATAGTATAGGACAGGGCTATTCTGTTACTGGTAACAAAATAAAATTCTGTTACCCCCGGCGCTATATAGGGCGCGACGCGTCCAACAGGTACGAGGCTGGACTCTGCTGCCACCCAAACCATCCGACCCGCATCCTACCGCCAGAGGCAGTCGTCGTGCCGCCCCAGCTCGCCGGCCCTGCGCGCCGTCCTTGCTCGACGATCAGTTCGACGAGATGCAAAGCGTTAGTACGAGGCTGGGCTTTGCTGCGACCCGCCCCACCCCGACCCGTCTCCTATCGCGGGAGGCAGTCGTCGCGCCGTCCCATCCCGCCAGCCCCGCGCGACGCCCTAGTTCGATGATCAGTTCAACGCGACAGAAAGTGTTAGTACAACTGCTCCAAGTCGTCAGTTCGGAAATACTAACAGAATAATATAATTTGCTCAACTCCGACAAATGGTTGAAAATTTCTAACGAAAACAATACAAAAAAATAGAGTAAAGTACATTCAATGAAAAACGTCCAATACAAACGCACACATTTATCGGTATGACTACTTTGTTTTCGGACGGGAAGACAGCAAGATGGGTCTCACCGTATTCAAAATTAATGTTAAACGGTTGCAAATTTGAGAAAACGTTCAACATGACTAAGTTTTGCATTTTTGATAGCTTTCTATCGGTATATTATTTGCCTTATTTTAACAAACTTTTCAAAAAAATCACGTTCGAAACCAATTTTCACCTAATTCGAATTCAAATTTAAACCATAAAGAATTAGAAAAAACTTTCAAAACGTAAAAGGTGTGCATTTTCCATAGCTATCCAACACCATGTCATTTGCGTCATTCCGACAAGCCATTTGCAAAAAGACCGCGAAAGTACGGTTCGCCTGGAATTTCACCATTTTCCAAATTACTTTTAAAATCATACATAATTTGAAAAATCAATCTGCATGTGGAAGATGTGGATTTTTACGAGCTTTCTAACGCCATCTCATTTGCTCAATTCCGACACACCGTTTGAAAATTAACTCCAAAATACGATTTGCGTTTTCGGTATTCAAAAAAATGCTTTTTTCAAAACTGCTCTTAAACCATGATGATTTCACAAAAAAAAATTATATGAATTTAATTTAGATGTCAAGGGATTTCCAACGATATATTACACGCCCCGTTCCGGTGATTTTTTCTTGCAATGTTTGATTATTATGTTTTTGAACTAAACAAGATGATCAGTTCTTCGTAATGAAAGCATCATTCCACCCGTTCGAAAAATCGTCAGTCCAATCTGTAAAGTACGTCAGTTCAAGGGGGGTAACAGAATAATATTCTGTTACGCGAAATAGAATAGCCCAGATGATATAGTATATATATACTATTTTTAATACAAGACAGTAACATTCATTGGAAGTTCCAAGGTAAAAGTATTTCTGGTTTGTTCTTAGAAGCATTTTCTCCGTGTTTTTAGGGTCCCTTCTCAACACTTCTTCATTAACGGTATTTGGCTCAATGAACCCAATGCCATAGACTCCAGCTCTTTTCAAATAAAAATCCTCATTCTATATAATACCACACAAAAGAATATAGTGAGTATAATAACAGACAACGAACAAGATGAGCTAGAGACTTAAATTACAGAAAGAAATCACTTACACACAATAGCAACTGACGATAGATTTGTCGAGTGCTTTGTTAATTGAATAACTGGAAAAATTCTGTATTTTCAATCCACAAAGCATTTTTATGGACGTAATGCTCTTTCTCAACTTTCACCATGAGGCTCTCCATCCCATTCTTTATTTCTCTCATGTATGAGCCTTGCAATTTGTACATATGCGTTGTTAGAAACTTCTCGTCATCAGGACTGACCAGGGGTTGCCCGGGGACATATTGTCGTTCTATTTCCTTCGGATCTAATGGTGGAAATTCCTCGATCTTTAGGAAATGTTCAACGGTGATACTGAGCATTCTAGCAGTCTCTCTATCAGTGTCGATTATCACCTTGAGCGGGCTGATCGATTGGACTGCCTGTTCTCCGAGCTGGGGAACAGTTTTCCCGCATTTACTGCTACCGCTCGACTTATGTCTTTTCTGGGATGATGCATAGGACTTGGTAATACTGCGTTCATAGTCTGATACCGGTCTTTTCTCTGTCGGTTCAGCTGCATCAATAAAGTGATGTATGACCTCATCAGGTATTTTCTCCTTTGGCGGCCGGGGCGATTTCGGTCCAAAATAGGCCCGCAAAGCGAGCTTCACTGATTCATCGAGTTCCTTGTCAGTCTTCTCGTAAGATGATTTCTTTTTGGCAGGAGGCTCGGGTTTCTTCTTTTGTGTTCTCTTCCGCTTTGGAGGTGTTGTTTTCTTATATTGTGGATGTCTCGGGCTCGGCTCCGTCTCGGGGTGGGATAGACTCTGTTGACGTGGCGGAGCTTGGCATCGCGAACTCGCCATGCGCCTCGTCTCGGGGTGGGATGGATTCGGCTGCCGCGATAGATATGGATTCGAAGGACTCACGCTGCGCTTCGTCTCAGGAAGGGTTGGAGTCTGCTGACGTGGCGCACTTGGAGGAGGTGGCGGTGGCCTTGGCACCGAGTTTGAAAACATGATGCATTCCTTTTTCCATAAAATGACACAACGCCTGGCTTCTCCCAGTGTCATCTCCTCTTCACCTCCAGGGTAGTCAAGATCTAATGTTTCATACCCCGGCACAACTTGATTCACCCCGACACGAGCATAGCCAGGTGTAATCGGATTTCCATGGAAAGTTGCTTCATGTCCACTCGGTAAAGCAAAGTTGTCCGCCGCCTTCATGGATATGCTCTTCAGTTTCATGTGTAGCTCACAAGGTGTCGACTCTAAGATATCATCCAAGGGGTAGCGAGCCAGCAGTGCATCATCGGCCGGGACCTCCGTGGAACCCATGCTGCTTTTCGGCATAGATGATGGAATGGTACCATCCAATGCTAGATCTGGTTGCTACTGCTGCTGAGACGCGCTTTGCTGGCTAAGTTTGTTGATTTGCTCCTGTTGCATGTTATATTTGCGTTCCAAGTCCTGGATCCGATCTACTTCATGCTTCTTTCTATCACGACTTTTGTAGCTGTCGTTCCAATCCGCAAACTCCAGAAACCACGGAACCATGCATTTGCCTTGTGTTCGTCATGGGTGTTTAGGATTCTTGAGGACACGCGAAAGCTCGTCGTTCTCTCCCTTCGGCTCGTACACACCCGCTCGAGCTTCTTCTATTGCTTTAATTATCTCATCCGTGCCATCTTTAAGACTGGCATGTTTGAGAACATGGCCTGTCTTTGGGTTCAACTTACCCCATGTGCATAAAACCAAGTCCTGCACCTCTCGGGCCAAGTATCTATTACTGGAGAGCCCCCTGCAGCCCTCATGCTCTGCTCAAATTTATCCCACTTAGGCAACCCAGACTTGTAGCCGCCTGGACCCAGACGATGGTGCCACGGTTTTTTGTCGGCATTTTTCTTATTTATTCTTGACTGTTTCTTCGCTTCTTTTGATTCCTTGAACTTCACAAATTCTTCCCAGTCATATGCTAACTTCACATATTCTCCTTTGAATTCTGGAGTCTTCCTTTTGTCTTCCACGTAAATTTTCCATAATATTTTCTTCCAAGACTAGATTTGTGTGGCCGTCTTCTTAGGAGAACACTTCTTGACTTTCTCCCGTTGGAGATCTGTGAGAGCCTTTGGTAGGGTGAAATGTTTCATTAGCTCCTCCCAAAGCAGATCTTTTGCTCTTTGGCTGACAAAAGAAACTGCTTGTGTATCTTTTGGCTGATTCCATCCTTGAGCGGTGATTGGGATTTGGTCCCTAACGATAATTCTACATTGACATATAAATTTGTCGGCATTCTTTTTAGGAGCAATCAGTTTGCCATCTGCTCTGATTTGATCGATCTTAAACTTTACGCCTTGCTTCAACTTTTTTTTGTCGGGCCACGTTTAACCCTTGTAGAAAATTTGGTCGGTCCAGAGGTCTAAAAGGAAAAAAGATTCGTTAATATATACAAATCAATCAATACATATGATGATCATGAGAGGGAAAATTAATACCTCGCCGGACTCTATTAAATGTACAAAAATTTCTTTGCCATCGTCGTTGTCAGCCGGTTCGCCTTCGTCTCTTGGTTGTTCCTCCTCAATTCCCTCACCGGATGGGTTAAGGTATTGTGAGTCATCATCTACTTCATTGTCTTTGTTTACGGAGTGTACCAGGTCGTACATGGCATTCTCTTAGATCACGGTCGTTCATAGCTTAACTAATCTAGAACAAATATAAAACAATTAGAATGCATTCAATAAGCATAACCGGAGATATGCAAATCAATACAAGGATGCGGGATGGGCATCGTCGACTCGACGGCTACGCTATGCAATCGATTCGACTGTTAGGACAGATGCCTTATATGCAATATGTCAATTAGCAAATCAACAACATCTAAACATTTAAAACATACATTTAAACATACATACATTTAAAATAATAAAATGTATAAACTCCCCCAACGATCGGTAAATTCTTTAGTACATATGATCATACGTACATTGCTATAAACTCCTAGGGGCAAATTTAAACTAATATTATTCTAGTATTATTTTTTTAACATACACATATACACATCAATATATACAATGCTATAAACTCCTATGATCATACGTACAATGCTATAATCTCCCACACACACACGAAGCATCCATACCACTACAGTCCCAACCGGAAAAGAGTTCAGTTTAGTTTTTTAGGCTGTGTTCAGTTCAGTACTAAGATAATAAGCTAGAGAGTAGATTTTCAGTCTGTTTTCAGTCCAGTAATAAGCTACAGAGTAGGTTGAAACAGCAGCAGTTTTCTCAGAAGCTAACCAACAGTAGCAGTTTAACTACTGAGATAAGCATCAGTTTAACAGTCAGTTTTAGTACCAAGGTAAGATGCAATTTTTCAGTTAACAAACAGTACTAGTTAACAGAAAACAACGGTTTTACTACTGAGATAAGCAGCAGTTTTTCAGTCAGGTAACAAACATCAACAAGTTTTCAGTAACATCTTTCATGTATACTTCCATTGCATAAACATGAGCAGAGATAAGCTACAATTTTTGCAAATAATGAATCAAAAAATTGTAGAGAAGCAGCTCTTGTGTAAAACACTATTCTTTAGATTTTTTGAGAGACAGTGATCCACTTATCATTGAAATTCAGAAGCTCTTATACAATCTTAGAACCAAGTGCTATTACCGAGACAATGATTCAAGTGTAGAAATTTGGCATGTTCAAATACACATACATATACACATCAATTTGGAGGGCGGAGGACGGATCGGGCTTACGGCATTGAGGAGAGCGGCGCTGAGGGCGCCGGCGTGAAGGAGGAGAGCGGCGGCGGAGTAGGCGGAGGTGAGGGAGGATCCGCGGAGCTGAGGGCGATGGCCGGCGACTGGGAGGAGCGGCGCCGGCGGAGCTGAGGGCGACGGCGTGGAGGAAGAGAGCGGCGGCAGGGCGTGGACAAACGACGCCGTCGATAGAGGGCGCGAGCGGGGTAGCCTGGCGTCGTCGTCATCGAAGCTAGTGACGGCGGAGTGAATTTGGGGGAGAAAGGAGACGTTGCTATATAGGAGGACCTTTAGTCCCTAAAGACCCTTCCCTTTAGTCCCGGTAGGTGATAACAACCGGGCCTAAAGAGGCCTTTTCGGCGGCCCACATTCGCGCGGGAAGGGATCTTTAGTCCCGGTTGGTGGCTCCAACCGGGAGTAAAGGTCCATTTTCTTTTTTTTAATATTTGGAATTACTGTTTTTATATTTGCAATAACTGTTAGAATATTTATAGTTTTTTAATGAATCTTTTTTGCTTTAGGTCAAAACAATTACAAAATTTCTTTTACTACTAGTAGTTTTCACATTTAAATAGTTTCAATTTAAATTATTTTCAATTTTTGTGAATTACTAGTTTGTGAATAACTCTTTTTAGTTTTATACCTTCATTTGTTTTAATCAAAATCACTATTAATGAACTCTGAAAACGTTGAAACTTGACATGTATCATAATTTCATCCATATAGCATGTGCTAAAAAGTTGAGAGGGTTACGGCAAAAACTAGATGCACTTTGTGTACAAAATAGACAATCTCTTTCGAAGTATCATGGTTTCGAACGAAAACTCATCTGTTACAAAAGCATTTCAATTTTTTTAAATTATTTCAAATCCAGACTTTTGGTGCATTCAATATGAACCATTAGAAGCCACGTCATAAAATTTCAACCCTATCTAACTTCATTTGCTATTTTGCATGTATTTCATTAATTGTTTTGAGCTAAATGACCCTGAAATTAAAAAGCACCACAAATGAACTCTGAAAAGGTTAAAACTTGGCATGGTATCATAATTTCACCCGCATAGCATGTGCTAACAAGTTGAGAGGGTTATGGCAAAAACTGGACGCACTTCATGTACAAAATGGACAATTTCTTTCGAAGTATAAGGGTTTCACACGAAAACTCATCTGTTACAAAAAAAATTAAAATTATTTAAACTCTAAACTTTTTCTGCATTCAATATGAACCATTAGAAGCCACATCATAAAATTTCAACCCTATCTAACTTCATTTGCTATTTTTCATGCATTTAATGAATTGTTTTGACAAAAATGACCCTGAAATAAAAAAACCACAAAGGAACTCCGAAATTGTTGAAACTTAGCATGGTATCATAATTTCACTCACATAGCATATGCTCAAAAGTTGAGAGGGTTACGGCAAAAACTGGATGCATTTCGTGTACAAAATGGACAATCTGTTTCGAAGTATTAAGGTTTCGGACGAAAACTCGTTTGTTGCAAAAGGATTTCAATTTTTTCAACTTATTTCAACTCCAGAATTTTTGTGCATTCAATATTAAACATTACAATCCACATCATAATTTTTTAACCCTATCTAACTTTATTTGGTATTTTCCATGCATTTAATGAATTGTTTTGAGAAAAATGACCCTGAAACAAAAAAGCACCACAAATGAACTCTGAAAAGGTTGAAACTTGACATGGTATCATAATTTTACCCACATAGCATGTGCTAAAAAGTTTACAAGGTTATGGCAAAAACTGTATGTACTTCGTATACGTAATGGACAATCTTTTTCGAAGTACCAAGGTTTCGGACGAAAACTCGTCTGTTACAAAAGGATTTCAATTTTTTTAAATTATTTCAACTCCATTATTTTTGTCCATTCAATATGAACCATTAGAAACTACATCATAAAATTTCAACCCTATCTAACTTCATTTGCTATTTTTCATGCATTTAATGAATTGTTTTGAGCTAAATGACCCTGAAATTAAAAAGCAGCACAAATGAACTCTGAAATGTTTGAAACTTGGCATGGTATCATAATTTCACCCACATATCATGTGCTAAAAACTTGACAAGGTTACGGCAAAAACTAGATGCACTTTGTGTACAAAATGGGCAATCTCTTTTGAAGTATTAGGATTTCGGACGAATACTCGTCTGTTACAAAAGGATTTCAATTTTTTTAAATTATTTCAACTGCAAACTTTTTGTGCATTCAATATGAACCATTACAAACCACATCACAAAATTTTAACCCTATCTAACTTCATTTGCTATTTTCCATGCATTTAATGAATTGTTTTGAGAAAAATGACCCTGAAATTAAAAAGCACCACAAATGAACTCTCAAAAGGTTGAAACTTGACATGGTATCATAAGTTCACCCACATAGCATGTGCTAAAAAGTTAAGAGGGTTACGGCGAAAACTGGATACACTTCGTGTACAAAATGGACAGTATCTTTCGACATATCAAGCTTTCAGACGAAAACTCGTTTGATACAAAAGGATTTCAATTTTTTTTAAATTATTTCAACTACAAACTTTATGTGCATTAAATATGAACGATTAGAAGCCACATCATAAAATTTCAACCCTATCTAACTTCATTTTCTATTTTTCATGCATTTAATGAATTGTTTAGTGCTAAATGACCTGAAATGAAAAAGCACCACAAATGAACTCTGAAATGTTTGAAACTTGGCATGGTATCATAATTTCACCCACATAGCATGTGCTAAAGAAGTTGAGAGGGTTATGGCAAAAACGCGATGCACTTCATGTACAAAATGGACAATCTCTCTCGAAGTATCAAGGTTTCCGACGAAGACTCGTCTGTTACAAAAGGATTTCAAATTTTTTTAAATTATTTCAACTCAAAACTTTATGTGCATTCAATATGAACCATTATAAGCCACATCATAAAATTTCAACCCTATCTAACATCATTTGCTATTTTTCATGTATTTAATGAATTGTTTTGAGCTAAATGACCCTGAAATTAAAAAGCACCACAAAGGAACTCTGAAATTCTTGAAACTTGGCATGGTATCATAATTTCACTCACATAGCATGTGGTAAAAAGTTTAGATGGTTAGGGCAAAAACTGGAGGCACTTCGTTTACAAAATGGACTATCTCTTTCGAAGTGTCAGGGTTTCGGACGTAGACTTGTCTCTTGCAAAAGGATTTCAATTTTTTTAACTTATTTCAACTCCATACTTTTTGTGCATTCAATATGAACCATTGCAAGGCGAACATCATAAAATGTTAACCCTATCTAGTTTCATTTGCTATTTTCCATGCATTTAATGAATTCTTTTGAGAAAAATGACTCTGAAACTAAAAAGCACCACAAATGAGCTCTGAAAGGTTGAAACTTGACATGGTATCATAACTTCACCCACATAGCATGTGCTAAAAAGTTGAGAGGTTTATGACAAAAACTTGATGGACTTCATGTACAAAATGGACAATCTCTTTCGAACTATCAGAGTTTCGCACGAAAACTCGTGTGTTACAAAAGGATTTCAATTTTTTTAAATTATCTTAGCTCTAGGATTTTTGTCCATTCAATATGAACTATTCGAAGCCACATCATAAAATTTCAACCCTATCTAACTTAATTTGCTATTTTTCATGCATTTAATGAATTATTTTGAGCTAAATGACCCTGAAATTAAAAAGCACCACAAATGAACTCTGAAATGTTTGAAACTTGGCATGGTATCATAATTCCACCCACATAGCATGTGCTAAAAATTTGAGAGGGTTACGGCAAAAATTTGATGCACTTTGTATACAAAATGGACAATCTCTTTCGAAGTATCAGGGTTTCGGATGAAAACTCGTCTCTTACAAAAGGATTTCAATTTTTTTGAATTGTTTCAACTCTAGGCTTTTTGTGCATTCAATATGAACTATTAGAACACACATCAACAAAATTCAACCCTATCTAACATCCTTTTCTATTTTTCGTGCTTTCAATGAATTGTTTTGGGATAAATGACCTTGAAATTAAAAAGCACCACAAATGAACTCTAAAAGGGTTGAAACTTGGGATGGTATCACAATTTCACCCACATAGCATGTGCTAAAAAGTTTAGAGGGTTACGACAAAAACTGTTTGTACTTCGTGTACAAAATGGACAATCTCTTTCGAAGTATTAGGGTTTCGAACGAAAACTCGTCTGTTACAAAAGGATTTCGATTTTTTTAAATTATTTAAACTCCAATTTTTTTTTGCATTGAATATGAACAATTATAAGCCACATCATAAAATTTCAACCCTATCTAAGTCTATTTGCTATTTTTCATGCATTTAATGAATTGTTTTGAGCTAAATGACACTGAATTTAAAAAGCACCACAAATGAACTCTGAAATGTTTAAAACTTGGCATGGAATCATAATTTCACCCACATAGCATGTGCTAAAAAGTTGAGAGGGTTACGGAAAAAACTAGATGCACTTCGTATACGAAACGGACAATCTCATTTGAAGTATCAAGGTATCGGAAGAAAACTCGTCTGTTACGAAAGTATTTCAATTTTTTTAAATTATTTCAACTCTAGACTTTTTGTGCATTCAATATGAACCATTATAAGACACATCATCAAATTTCAACCCTATCTAACTTCGTTTGCTATTTTTCATGCATTTAATGAATTGTTTTGAGCTAAATGACCTTGAAATTAAAAAGCACCACAAATGAACTCTGAAAAGGTTGAAACTTGGCATGGTATCATAAATTCACCCACATAGCATGTGCTAAAAAGTTTAGAGGGTTACGGCAAAAAATCGATGCACTTTGTGTACAAAATAGACAATCTCTTTCGAAGTATCAGGGTTTTGGACAAAAACTCATCCGTTAGAAAAGGATTTCAATTTTTTTGAATTGTTTCAACTCCAGACTTTTTGTGCATTCAATATGAACCATTAGAAGAAACATCAAAAAAATTCAACCCTACCTAACTTCGTTTTCTATTTTTCGTCCTTTTAATGAATTGTTTTGGGATAAATGACCTTGAAATTAAAAAGCACCACAAATGAACTCTGAAAAGGTTGAAACTTGGGATGGTATCACAATATCACCCACGTAGCATGTGCTAAAAATTTTAGAGGGTTACGGCAAAAACTGGTTGTACTTCATGTACAAAATGGACAATCTCTTCCGTAGTATTAGGGTTTCGAATGAAAACTCGTCTGTTACAAAAGGATTTGAATTTTTTTAATTATTTCAACTCCAAACTTTTTGTGCATTCAATATGAACAATTATAAGGCACATCATAAAATTTCAACCCTATCTAACTCCATTTGCTATTTTTCATGCATTTAATGAATTGTTTTGAGCTAAATGACATTGAAATTAAGAAGCAGCACAAATGAACTCTGAAATGTTTAAAACTTGGCATGGTATTATAATTTCACCCACATAGAATGTGCTAAAAAGTTAAGAGGGTTACGGCAAAAACTAGATGCACTTCGTGTACGAAACGGACAATCTCTTTCAAAGTATCAAGGTTTCGGACGAAAACTCGTATATTACCAAAAGATTTCAATTTTTTTAAATTATTTCAAGTCCAGACTTTTTGTGCATTCGATATGAACCATTATAAGACACATCCATTTGCTATTTTTCTTGCATTTAATGAATTGTTTTGAGCTAACTGACCTTGAAATTAAAAAGCACCACAAATGAACTCTGAAAAGGTTGAAACTTGGCATGGTATCATAAATTCACCCACATAGCATGTGCTAAAATGTTTAGAGGTTTACGGCAAAAAATGGATGTACTTCGTGTACAAAATGGACAATCTCTTTTGAAGTATTAGGGTTTCGGACGAAAACTCGTCTGTTACAAAAGGATTTCAGTTTTTTAAATTATTTCAACTCCAAACTTTTTGTGAATTCAATATGAACCATTAGAAGCGACATCATAAAATTTCAACCCTATCTAACTTCATTTGCTATTTTTCATGCATTTAATGAATTGTTTTGAGCTAAATGACCCTGAAATTAAAAAGCACCACAAATGAACTCTGAAATAGTTGAAACTTGGCATGGTATCTTCATCACATACATCACAATGCATCAGAAAGCTTGCTCACATCATACTAAATATTCTTATACACAAACCATAGTTAAACAGGGACATAATAGAAATAATAGTTCAGATATCTACTACAGAAAGTATTGCATAATTGAAGAGACCAATCCTACTCTTACGGATTGCAAACCTAGTCGTCTCAATCAGGAGACCCCCAAGCACTACATCATAGAGATAAAAATGTTCGCCATTGCAAACACTACTCGTCGTCCGGATCAGAATACCATCCAAGCAGGAGATACTAGCAGTACGAGGTGACGCTGCTCATAATTGAATATTCCAATCCTGCGGTACAACTCGTATGCAACGTGCCCATATATTGCTGCATACTCAATATTGATAGACTCAAGTGGGTTCTTCTCCCAATGTTGGTGCCTTGACTTGGGGAATTTTGTCTTCATATCAGCGTAGTCCTCGTTGATCAGGGCAGCTGCCATATCATCCATTGAAGTCCTGTCATGATCAAGCCTGGACCTGCCCTATAGATCAATGTGGCATTCAGATGGTATCTCAATTCCCCAGGTGTGCCTCATCTTGACCTTGTCATTCGTTATATCAACGCTAGCAAAATATATGCTGCTGCGAAGGAACTCCATGAGTTTTAGACAGTGCTTGTCACTACTGGAACAACAAAATGGAACAAATGTGTTAAATACTGCTACAACAAGTATATTTTAGGACAAGTATAATAAGAATTATAACAAGTATATTATAGAACAAGTATAATAAGAATCATGAAAAGTATATTTCGGCACAAGTATAATAAGAATCATAACAAGTATAATAAGAATCACCATACCAAGTATAATTTAGAACAAGTATATAATAAGGAATAACAAGTATAATTCGGAACAACTATAATAAGAATCATAACAAAGGAAAATTCCTATGCATTTCCTGTCCTATGAATCAAAAGAAGCCCCTAAACTATGACATGTTCTCGCACGATGGCAATATATATATATGCAACTATAAGGAAAATTCTTATGCAATTTTCGTATCCTATTCCTATCTAATTTTCCTAATCCTCCTATTCCTATTCAATTTTCCTATGAATCAAAGAAAAGTCCCAGTTTTCCTATGCATTTTTCCTATGAATCAAGGAAACTATGACATGTTCTCGACATTCCCAATCCTCCTATTCCTATATGCAATTTTTCTATCCTATGAATCAAACAAAAGCCCCAATTAAAACTATGACAAGTTCCGTATTACCTTGCCCACTTGAAGACCATGACATGTTGCTTCAAACAAAGTTGAACGACGGCAACATTGCGACCATCGGTCGTGTACTCGAGATCGAGGCCCGTAAACTTGTGGTTTTCCTCTTGAAGCCATTCCTCAAACATGGAAACAAAACTCTCGACTTTGGCGCTGCCGTTCATCTGGTTAACATGGAGATTGGTCGTGCCATGTGTGAGCACGTTCCCGTAGCGAGTTCGTGGATTCATGGTGGAGGATGGGGAAGAAGAGAGGAGAGGGAGACGAACATAAATGGAGGTCGGTCATGTTACTGTAGCGTTTCTGATGTATATGATCTCGCGCGGAACAACTTCCAAGGCAGGGGATTTGAATGGTTGGGACCTTTAGTCCCAGTATGAGCCACGAACCGGGACTAAAAAAGCTCGCGCCAGGCGAACTGTTGCCATCACCCCTTTAGTCCTGGTTGGTGACACCAACCGATACTAAAGGGTCCTCACGAATCGGGACTAATTCTTACCCTCATGAACCTGGGCTAATGGAGGCATTAGTCCCGGTCCAAAATGCGACCGGGACTAATGCTCCGGTCGAAATGCCTGATTTCTACTAGTGTATTTGGACCATGGCATTGCATTCTCTTGCTCCATTACTTATGTACTGCACTGCATGCAAACTATTGGAGGGAGCCATGGCCAACTGATGGTGCACCTAAAAATACATAATATATAATTTGGTGTATCATGCTGGAGTAAGTTGTTCCTATACATCACACATAAACCTAATTACTATCATACTGCACTATTGTGTAAGAGAGAAGGAAGTGACTGACGAGGATATGTACCTACGGTAGGGTCCTAGGCCTGACCTACATACCCTACCTAAGGACACTTCATTGGAGGACTTAGAGATCATATGAAAGATTCAGACAGGATTCATCATGGCGCTCAAGTCACTCAGCAATCAATCCACTCGGAGGCTTATCCCTCCACTCGACAGTCACCTGTCACTCAGAAGACCTCACTTCCAGTCGACGCCAGAAGACCAGAACCCATCCCCTGGAGGCTAACTGGCAGGCATTGGGCCAGTCGTCATTAGTAGCAATTATGATGTACATGTTGGAAATATGCCCTAGAGGCAATAATAAATTAGTTATTATCATATTTCCTTGGTCATGATAATCGTTTATTATCCATGCTATAAATTGTATTGATCGAAGACTTAGATGCATGTGTGGATACATAGACAAAACCATGTCCCTAGTATGCCTCTAATGGACTAGCTCGTTGATCAAAGATGGTTAAGGTTTAATAGCCATGGACATGAGATGTCATTTGATAACGGGATCACATCATTAGGAGAATGATGCGATGGACAAGACCCAAAATACAAACGTAGCATATGATCATATCAGCTTATTGCTACTTTTTCTGCATGTCAAGTATATGTTCCTACGACCATGAGATCATGCAACTCATGGACATCGGAGGAGTGCCCTGTGTGCATAAAACGTCGCAACGTAACTGGGTGACTATAAAGGTGCTCTATAGGTATCTCCGAGGGTGTCTGTTGGGTTGGCATGGATCATGACTGGGATTTGTTACTCCGTGTGACGGAGAGGTATCTCAGGGCCCACTCGGTAATACAACATCACAATAAGCCTTGCAAGCAATGTGACTAAGTGTTAGTCACGGGATCTTGTATTACAGAACGAGTAAAGAGACTTTCCGGTAACGAGGTTGAACTAGGTATGGAGATACCGACGATCGAATCTCGGGCAAGTAACATACCGAAGAACAAAGGGAACGTTATACGGGATTAACTGAATCCTTGACACAGAGGTTCGACCGATAAAGATCTTCGTAGAATATGTTGGAACCAATGTGGACATCGAGGTCCCGACATTGGTTATTGACCGTAGAGGTGTCTCGGTCATGTCTACATAGTTCTCAAACCCGCAGGGTCTGCACACTTAAGGTTTGGTGACGTTTCGGTAGTATAGAGTTGTGTATGGTCGTGACCGAAGGTTGTTTGGAGTCCCGGATGAGATCCCGGATGTCACGAGGAGCTCCGGAATGGTCCGGAGGTAAAGATTCATATATAGGAAGTCCCAGTTTGGTCGCCGGAAAAGTTTTGGGCTCATCGGTAGTGTACCGGAAGTGCCGGTAGTGGACCAGGAGACCTCCGGGAGGGGTATTTCGACCCAAGAGGCTTCATGGGCTGTGGGAAAGTATTAACCAGCCCTTATTGGGCTGATGGAACCTCCACATAAAGCCCATGTGGCTGGAAGAAAGAAACCCAAAGGAAAAAAGGTGGAAAAAAAGGCAAAAAGGAAGAGTCCTAGTCCTAAGGTCTGGTTATTACTTTACCACAGCCCATGGACCCCTTGGGGTCGAAATACCCCTCCCGGAGGTCTCCCGGTACACTACCGATGAGCCCAAAACTTTTCCGGCGACCAAACTGGGACTTCCTATATATGTATCTTTACCTCTGGACCATTCCGGAGCTCCACGTGACGTCCGGGATCTCATCCGGTACTCCGAACAACCTTCGGTCACCATCATACATAACTCTACAATACCGAAACGTCACCGAACCTTAAGTGTGCAGACCATGCGGGTTCGAGAACTATGTTGACATGACCGAGACACCTCTACGGTCAATAACCAATGGCGGGACCTGGACACCCACATTGGTTCCTACATATTCTATGAAGATCTTTGTTGGTCGAACCTCTATGTCAAGGATTCAGTTAATCCCGTATAACGTTCCCTTTGTTCTTCGGTATGTTACTTGCCCGAGATTCGATCGTCGGTATCTCCATACCTAGTTCAACCTCGTTACCGGCAAGTCTCTTTACTCGTTCCGTAATACAAGATCCCGCAACTAACAATTAGTCACATTGCTTGCAAGGCTCATTGTGATGTTGTATTACCGAGTGGGCCCTGAGATACCTCTCCGTCACACGGAGTAACAAATCCCAGTCTCGATCCATGCCAACTCAACAGACACCATCGGAGATACCTGTAGAGCACCTTTATAGTCACCCAGTTATGCTGCGATGTTTGATACACACAAGGCACTCCTCTGATATATGTGAGTTGCATGATCTCATGGTCATAGGAACATATACTTGACATGCGGAAAACAGGAGCAATAAACTAACACGATCATATGCTACGTTTGTAGTTTGGGTCTTGTCCATCACATCATTCTCATAATGATGTGATCCCATTATCAAATGACATATCATGTTCATGGCTAGGAAACCTTAACCATCCTTTGATCAACGAGATAGTTCACTAGAGGCATACTAGGGACATAGTGTTTGTCTATGTATCCACACATGTATCTATGTTTCCATTCAATACAATTATAGCACGGATAATAAACGATTATCATGAACAAGGAAATATGATAATAACTAATTTATTATTGCCTCTAGGGCATATTTCCAACAGTCTCCCACTTGCACTAGAGTCAATAATCTAGTTCACATCACCATGTGATTCGCATTGTTAACATCACCATGTGAATCTAACACCCAATGAGTTCTGGGGCTCGATCATGCTTTGCATGTGAGAGAGGTCTTATAGTCAACGGGTCTGTGACATTCAGATCCGTGTGTACTTTGCAAATCTCTATGTCAAACCGTAAACACTGCTACCACACTCCATTTGGTACTATTTCCAAATGGCTTCTCCACTATACGTAACCAGATTGCTACTACTAGTCATCCGGATAGGTGTTAAAGCTTGCATCAACGTAACTCTTTACAACGAACTCTTTATCACCTCCATAATCAAGAAACATTTCCTCAGTCCTCTGGTTACTAAGGATAATTTCGACCGCTATCCAGTGATCCATTCCTGGACCACTCTTGTACCCCTTGACAGACGCATGGCAAGGCACACACATGTGCGTTACACAGCATGGCATAATATAGAGCCTATGGCTGAGGCATAGGGGACGACGTTTGTCCTTTCTCTTTCTTCTGCCGTTGTCGAGCTTTGAGTCTCACTCAACTTCACACCTTACAAATCAGACGAGAACTATTTCTCTGACTGATCCATTTTGAACTCTTTCAAAATCTCGTCAAGGTATGTACTCATTGAAAGTCTCATCAAGCATCTTGATCTATCTCTATAGATGTTGACGCTCAACAATCAGGTAGCTTTATCTAGGTCTTCATTTGAAAATCACTTTTCAAACAACCATTTATGCTTTCCAGAAATCCTACATTATTTCCAATCAACAATATGTCATCCACATATACTTATCAGAAATTCTATAGTGCTCCCACTCACTTTATTGCAAATACAAGTTTCTTGTAAACTTTGTATAGACTCAAAAACTTTGATCACCTCATCAAAGTGTATATTCCAACTCCGAGATGCTTTCTTTAGTCCATGGAAGGATCACCGAAGCTTGCACACCTTTTAGCATCCTTAGGACTGACAAAACCTTCTGGTTGTATCACATACAACCTTTCCTCTAGTAAACCATTAAGGAAACGATGTTTTGTCATCCATCTGCGAGATTTCATAATTGAAAACGCATCAACTGCTAACATAATTCCAACAGACTATAGCATCGCTACGAGTGAGAAAGTCTCATCGCAGTCAACTCCTTGAAGTTGTCATAAACATCTTTGCAACAAGTCGAGCTTTACAAGTGGTGACAATTACCATCAGCGTCTGTCTTCATTTTAAAGATCCATTTGTACTCAACGACATGCCATCCAATGAGCAAGTCTACCAAAGTCTATACTTGGGTTTCATACATGGATCCTCTCTCGGATTTCATGGCCGCCAACCATTTGTCGGAATCCGAGCCCATCATTGCTTCTCCATAGCTCGTTGGTTCAACGTTGCCCAACAACATAACCTCAAAGACAGGGTTGTCGTACTGCTTAGGAGTAGTACACATCCTTGTCGACCTACGTAGTTCGATAGTAACTTGATCCTGAAGCATCATGATCATCATCATTAACTTCCTCTTCAACTAACGCAGGTTTCACAGAATCTTTCTGTGTTGCGCTACTCTCTGGTTGAACAAAGGTTTAACAACCTCATCAAGTTCTATCTTCCTCCCACTAAATTCTTTCGAGAGAAACTTTTCCTCGAGAAAGGATCCGTTTTAGCAACAAACACTTTGCACTTGGATCTGAGATAGAAGGTTCACCCAACTGTTCTTAGGGTATTCTATGAAGATGCATTTGTCCGCCTTGGGTTCGAGCCCCAGAACTCATTGGGTGTTAAATTCATAACAATGCGAATCACATGGTGATGTGAACTAGATTATTGACTCTAGTGCAAGTGGGAGACTATTGGAAATATGCCCTAGAGGCAATAATAAATTAGTTATTATCATATTTCCTTGTTCATGATAATCGTTTATTATCCATGCTATAAATTGTATTGATCGGAGACTTAGATGCATGTGTGGATACATAGACAAAACCATGTCCCTAGTATGCCTCTAATGGACAAGCTCGTTGATCAAAGATGGTTAAGGTTTCCTAGCCATGGACATGAGATGTCATTTGATAACGGGATCACATCATTAGGAGAATGATGTGATGGACAAGACCCAAACTACAAACGTAGCATACGAGCGTGTCAGTTTATTGCTACTGTTTCCTGCATGTCAAGTATATGTTCCTATGACCATGAGATCATGCAACTCACGAACATCGGAGGAGTGCCTTGTGTGCATAAAACGTAGCAACGTAACTGGGTGACTATAAAGGTGCTCTACAGGTATCTCCGAGGGTGTCTGTTGAGTTGGCATGGATCAAGACTGGGATTTGTTACTCCGTGTGACGGAGAGGTATCTCAGGGCCCACTCGATAATACAACATCACAATAAGCCTTGCAAGCAATGTGACTAAGTGTTAGTCACGGGATCTTGTATTACAGAACGAGTAAAGAGACTTGCCGGTAACGAGGTTGAACTAGGTATGGAGATACCGACGATAGAATCTAGGGCAAGTAACATACCGAAGAACAAAGGGAACGTTATACGGGATTAACTGAATCCTTGACATAGAGGTTCGACCGATAAAGATCTTCGTAGAATATGTAGGAACCAATGTGGAAATCCATGTCCCGCCATTGGTTATTGACCGTAGAGGTGTCTCGGTCATGTCTACATAGTTCTCGAACCCGCAGGGTCTGCACACTTAAGGTTTGGTGACGTTTCGGTAGTATAGAGTTGTGTATGGTGGTGACCGAAGGTTGTTCGGAGTCCCGGATGAGATCCCGTATGTCACGAGGAGCTCCGGAATGGTTCGGAGGTAAAGAATCATATATAGCAAGTCCCAGTTTGGTCGCCGGAAAAGTTTCGGGCTCATCGGTAGTGTACCGGGAGTGCCGATAGTGTACCGGGAGACCTCCAGGAGGGGTATTTCGACCCAAGAGGCTTCATGGGCTGTGGGAAAGTATTAACCAACCCTTAGTGGGCTGGTGGAACCTCCACATAAATCCCATGTGGCTGGAAGAAAGAAACCCGAAGGAAAAAGGTGGAAAAAAAGGCAAAAAGGAAGAGTCCTAGTCCTACTAGGAGTGGAGGAGGAGAGTCCTCCTCCACCTCCCACTTTGGTCGACCCAAGGGCTGGATTTTTGGCAGGCAAGCCTCCTCCTCCTCTCCTCCTATATATACTAGATGATTTTAGGGTTATGGCACAGAATTTTCAGCCACGTGCAAACCCTAATCTCTAGTGCATAGTTTCTCCTCTAGATCGGTTTTCTGCAGTGCTTAGGCGAAGCCCTGCCGGAATTGCTCCACCACCATCGCCGAAGCGCCGTTAGGCTGTCGGAGAACTCTTCCTCCTCTCCACTTCCTCTTGCTGGATCAAGACGGTGGAGATCGTCATCAAGCTGCATGTGTGCTGAACGCGGAGGTGTCGTCCGTTCGGTACTAGATCGGAAGGATCGTGATCAAGGCCACGAGACTATCATGATTGGATCGCGGGACAGATCGTGACGAGATCGCGGGATGGATCATGATGAGTTCACGGGATGTATCGTGGTTGGATCGCGGGACGGATCGCGATGAGATCGCGGGACACTCGGCGATTTGGATCGCGAAGATGTTTGACTACACCAACCGCGTTTCTTAACGCTTCCCGCTTAGCGATCTACAAGGGTATGTAGATCTACTCCCCCTCGCGTAGATGCTCATCACCATGGATAGATCTTCGTGTGCGTAGGAAATTCTTTGTTTGCAATGTTCCCCAACAGTACATTGCTAGTAACACTCGTCTTTGTACCCACGATCGGACCCTTTGATGCCTTGCACTTATGAGGGTTTGAGAACAACGCCTAACCGGTCGACTGGGTGAACTCCTTTTTTCCTGGTCTATGGATCCGAAGCTGTCTTGCCAAGTGATTTGCTTCACAACTCTCCCCGAGTGGACCTTTACTCTGAAGCTGAAGCTGAGCAGGCAAGACAGGATGGTGTAGACCTCTTGGAGGAAGAGCGGGAGATGGCTATGATCCAGACCACAGCTTATCAGCAAGATCTACGACGCTTCCATGCAAAGAATGTTAAGAGTCGTTTGTTTCATGAGGGAGATTTGGTGCTCCGAGTGCATCAACAGCGACCCCATAAGCTCGTTCCTGCGTGGGAGGGTCCCTTTGTTATCACTAAGGTGTTGAACAACGGAGCTTATCGCGTGTACAACCTCAACAAGCAGATTAACAAGCCATGAGCTTGGAATGCGGATTTGCTCCGATGTTTCTACACTTAAGAATAGAGTGATATTGATGTAATAAAAGTATTTCAGACCATGTCATTTTTGCAAGTTTGACTTCCACGGTCTTTTCGCCGATTCCGATCAAATAACTTCTCACTTGGGACTACTCCGAGTGTTGAGCAATCCTCACACCCGGGGGCTTAGCCACGAACATGCTTTCGCCTAAGCTAAAAATATTGTCGAGTGGATAGCAGTCCATTCACTCGGTGGCTTAGCCGAGAACCAGTTTTTGCCTAAGTTCAAATTACTCCGGGTGTTGAGCAATCCTCACACCCGGGGGCTTACCTGCGAACATGCTTTCGCCTAAGTTAAAAATCCTATCGAGTGGATAGCAGTCCATTCACTCGGTGGCTTAGCCGCGAACCAGTTTTCGCCTAAGTTCAAATTACTCTGGGTGTTGAGCAATCCTCACACCCGAGGGCTTAGCTATGAACATGCTTTTGCCTAAGTTAAAAATCCTGCCGAGTGGATAGCAGTCCATTCACTCGGTGGCTTAGCCGCGAACTAGTTTTCACCTATGTTCGAAGTACTCTGAGTGATGAGCAACCCTCGCACCCGGGGGCTTAGCTGCGAACATGCTTTCGCCTAAGTTAAAAATCCTGCTGAGTGGATAGCATGCCATTCACTCGGTGGCTTGGTACTATTTCCAAATGGCTGCTCCACTATACGTATCCAGATTGCTACTACTAGTCATCCGGATAGGTGTTAAATCTTGCATCGACATAACTCTTTACGACGAACTCTTTATCACCTCCATAATCAAGAAACATCTCCTCAGTCTCTTAGTTACTGAGGATAATCTTGACCGCTGTCCAGTGATCCACTCCTGGTTCACTCTTGTACCCCCTGACGGACTCATGGCAAGGCACACACAGGTGCGGTACACAGCATGGCATAATATAGAGCCTATGGATAAGGCATAGGGGATGACGTTCGTCCTTTCTCTTTCTTCTGCCATTGTCGAGCTTTGAGTCTCACTCAACTTTCACACCTTACAAATCAGGCGAGAACTCTTTCTCTGACTGATCCATTTTGAACTCTTTCAAAATCTTGTCAAGGTATGCACTCATTGAAAGTCTCATCGAGCATCTTGATCTATCTCCATAGATTTTGATGCTCAACAATTAGGTAGCTTCATCCAGGTCTTGCTTTGAAAATCACTTTGCAAATGACCGTTTTATGCTTTCCAGAAACTCTACATTATTTCTGATCAACAATATGTCATCCACTTAACAGAAATTCTATAGTGCTCCCACTCACTTTACTGCAAATACAAGTTTCTCGTAAACTTTCTATAAACATCAAAACTTTGATCACCTCATCAAAGCGTATATTCCAACTCCGAGATGCTTGCTTCAGTCCATGGAAGGATCACCGAAGCTTGCACACCTTTTAGCATCCTTAGGCCTGACAAAACCTTCTGGTTGTATCACATACAACCTTTCCTCAAGTAAACCATTAAGGAAACGATGTTTTGACATCCATCTGCCAGATTTCATAATTGAAAACACAACAACTGCTAACATAATTCCAACAGACTTTAGCACCACTACGAGTGAGAAAGTCTCATCGTAGTCAACTCCTTGAACTTGTCACAAACATCTTTGCAACAAGTCGAGCTTTACAAATAGTGACATTCACCATCAGTGTCTGCCTTCATTTTAAAGATCCATTTGTACTCAACGACCTGCCGTCCAACAAGCAAGTCTACCAAAGTCTACACTTGGTTTCATACATGGATCCTATCTCGGATTTCATGGCCTCTAACCATTTGTCGGAATCCGGGCCCATCATCGCTTCTCCATAGCTCGTAGGTTCATCGTTGTCCAACAACATGATCTCCAAGACAGAGTTGTCGTACCACTTAGGAGCAGTACACATCCTTGTCGTCCTACGAAGTTCGATACTAACTTGATCCTGAAGCTTCATGATCATCATCATTAACTTCCTCTTCAACTAACGCAGGCTTCACAGAAACATCTTTCTGCGCTGCGCTACTCTCTGGTTGAACAAAGGTTTAACAACCTCATCAAGTTCTATCTTCCTCCAACTCAATTCTTTCGCGAGAAACATTTCCTCGAGAAAGGATCCGTTTAAGCAACAAACACTTTGCACTAGGATCTGAGATTGAAGGTTCACCCAACTGATCTTAGGGTATTCTATGAAGATGCATTTGTCCACCTTGGGTTTGACCTCATTAGGTGAAAACATTTCCACACAAGTGTCGCAGCCCCAAGTATTAAGAAATGACAGGGTTTCTATCAAACCATAATTCACATGGTGTCATCTCAACGGATTTAGATGGTGCCCTATTTAAAGTGAATGTAGTTGTCTCTAATGCATAACCCCAAAATTATAGTAGTAAAACGACAAGAGACATCATAGCACGCACCATGTCCAATAGAGCATAACTATGATGTTCGGACACACCATCACACTATGGTGTTCCAGGTGGTGTTAGTTGTGAAACAACTTTCACATTGTCTTAAGTTGTATGCCAAACTCGTGACTCAGATATTCACCTCCACAATCATATCGCAGTCATTTTTATCTTCTTGTCATGATGATCTTTAAACTTCACTCTGAATTTGCTTGAACCTTTCAAACGATTTAGACTTGTGTTTCATTAAGTAAATATACACTATATCTACTCAAATCATCAGTGAAGGTAAGAAAATAACGATATCCACTGCACGCTACAAGACTCACTAGATTGCATACATCAACCTGTATCATTTCCAATGAATCACTTGCCCGCTCCATCCAACGGGGTCCTTTAGTCATCTTGCCCAAGAGGCATGGTTCGCATGTCTCAACTGATTCGAAATCGAATGAGTCCAAATATCCATCAGCATGGAGTTTCTACATGCGCTTTATACCAATATGACATTTAGCGGCAGTGCCACAAGTATGTGGTACTATCATTATTTGACTTTGTATCTTTTGACATCAATGTTATGAACATGTGTATTACTACGATCAAGATTTCAACAAACCATTCTCACTGGTTGCATGACCATTGAAGGTATTATTCATGTAAACAGAATAACTATTATTCTCTGACTTAAATGAATAACCGTATTGCAACAAACATGATCTAATCATGTTCATGCTCAACGCAAAACACCAAATAACATTTATTTAGGTTCGTCACTAATCCTGAAGGTAGAGAGCGTGCGATGTTGATCGCATCAACCTTGGAAACATTTCCAACACACATCGTCACCTCACCCTTAGCTAGTTCTCCGTTTATTCCGTAGCTTTTATTTCGAGTTACTAACATTTAGCAACCGAACCGGTATCCAATACCCAGGTGCTACTAGGAGTACTAGCAAGGTACACATCAATAACCCGTATATCAAATATACTTCTATCGATGTTGTCAACCTTCTTATCTACCAAGTATCTAGGGTTGTTCCGCTTCAGCAACCGCTCACCTCATAACAGAAGCACTTAGTCTCGGGTTTGAGTTCAACTTTGGGTTGCTTCACTGGAGCAGCAACTGACTTGCTATCCATGAAGTTTCCCTCCTTGCTCTTTCCCTTCTCGAAACTAGTGGTTTGATTAATGATCAACACTTGACGCTCCTTCTTGATTTCTACCTTCGCGGTGTCAAACATCGCGAACAGCTCAGGGATCAACATTTCCTTCCCTGGCATTTTATAGTTCATCACCAAGTTCTAGTAGCTCAGTGACAGTGACTTGGAGAACTACATCAATCACTATCTTATCTGGAAGATCAACTCCCACTCGATTCAAGCGATTGTAGTACCCAGACAGTCTGAGCACATGCTCAACGATTGAGCTATTCTCTTTCATCTTGCAGGCAAAGAATCTCGTTGGAGATCCTATATCTCGCAACTCGGGCACGAGCCTGAGGTCACAATCTCAGCTCTTAGAACATCTCATATGTTCCGTGACGTTCAAAACGTTTCGGAGCCTCAATTCTAAGCCGTAATGCATGACGCACTAGACTATCAAGTAGTCATCGAAACGTGCCTGTCAGATGTTCACAACATCTATAGACGACGCTAGAGGGGGTGGCGCACCGAGCGGTGCATTAAGGACATAATCCTTCTATGCAGCAATGAGGACAATCCTCAGATCACGGACCCAGTCCGCAATATTGCTACCAACATCTTTCAACTCTATTTCTCTAGGAACATATAAAAATTGAAGGGAGCTACAGCGCGAGCTAGTAATCTACAACATAATTTGCAAAGACACTTTGACTATGTTCATGATAATGAGTTCAATTAATCATATTACTTAAGAAATCCCACTCAAATTGACATCCCTCCGATCATTCGAGTGATACATGATCCAAATTCACCAACTCAAGTCCGATCATCACGTGAGTTGAGGTGGCTGCAATGGTGAACATCATTATGTTGATCATATCCACTATATGAATCATGCTCGACCTTTCGGTCTCTTGTGTTCCGAGGCCATGTCTGTACATGCTAGGCTCGTCAAGTTTAACCCAAGTGTTCTACGCGTGCAAATCTGGCTTGCACCCGTTGTATGTGAACGTAGAGTCTATCACACCCGATCATCACATGGTGTCTCAACACGACGAACTTTCGCAACGGTGCACACTCCGGGGAGAACACAGTTCATCTTGAAATTCAAGTGAGGGATCACCTTATAATGCTACTGCCATACTAAGCAAAACAAGGTGCATAAAAGGATTAACATCTCATGCAATTCATAAGTGACATGATATGGCCATGAACTTGTGTTTAAGATCTCCATCTTCAAAACACCGGCATGATCTCCATCGTCACCGGCACAACACCATGATCTCCATCATCTTGATCTCCATCAATGTGTTGCCATTGGGGTTGTGGCGCCAGCCCTGCTTCTACTTCTATTGCTACCGCTTAGTGATAAAGTAAAGCATTACATAGCGCTTAATGATTGACACGCATGTCATACAATAATTAAAGACAACCCTATGGCTCCTGCCGGTTGCCGTACTCAACGACATGCAAGTCATGAAATTCTATACATCACATGATCATCTCATACATCACATATATCTCATCATGTAATTGGCCAGATCACATCACAACATACCCTGCAAAAACAAGTTAGACGTCCTCTAATTGTTGTTGCATGTTTTACGTGGCTGCTACGGGTATCTAGCAAGAACAATTCTCACCTACGCATAAAGCACAACGGTGATACATAGATTGCTTTTCAACCTTCTCAAGGACCGCCTTTATCGGATCCGATCCAACTAAAGTGAGAGAAACTGTCACCCGCAAGCCATCTAAGGAACAAGTTGCGTCGAGGGAACCGGTCTCTCGTAAGCGTACGAGTAATGTTGGTCCAGCCACTTCATCTCACAATCCCGCTGAACCAAAATCCGACCAAGGGAGGAAGCAATCTAAGCAACAACGCCCACAAACCTTTTGTGTTCTACTCGAGATCTCATCGAACCATCAACCTAGCTTTGATACCACTGTTGGGGAACGTCGCATGGGAAACAAAAAATTTCCTACGCACACGCAAACCTATCCATGGTGATGAGCATCTACGAGAGGGAGAGTGGACCTACGTACCCTTGTAGATCGCTAAGCGGGAAGCGTTAAGAAACACGGTTGGTGTAGTCGAACTTCTTCGCGATCCAAATCGCCGAGCGTCCCACGATCCAATCACGAACCGTCCCGCGAACACATCATGATCCGTCCCGCGAACTCATCACGATCTGTCTCACGATCTTGATCACGATCTGTCCCGCGAACTTATCACGATCCGTTCCGTGATCACATCACGAACCGTCTCGCGATCTCGATCACGGTCCTTCCGATCAAGCGCCGAACGGACGACACCTCCGCGTTCAGCACACATGCAGCTTGATGACGATCTCCACCGTCTTGATCCAGCGAGAGAAGGTGGAGAGGAGATAGAGTTCACCGGCAGCGTGACGGTGCTCTGGTGATGGTGGTGGAGCAATTCCGGCAGGGCTTCGCCTAAGCGCTGTAGAAAACCGATCTAGAGGAGAAACTATGCACCGGTGTAACGGGTAGCACGTGGGCGGAAATTCTGTCCAAAAACCACCCAATACACTAGTATATATAGGAGGAGAGGAGAGGAGAGGCAGCCAAGGCCTTTGGGTCGGCCGAAATAGGAGGTGGGAAGCAATCCTACTTCACCTCCAATCCTAGTTGGAGTAGGATTGCCTCCTATTGGCTGATTTTCCACTTTTTGCTTTAGGACTTTCTCTCCTGCTCCATGTGCCTTTGTGGCTGTTTTCCCAGCCCACAAAGGGCTGGTTATTATTCTCCCACAGCCCATGGACCTCTTGGGGTCGAAATACCCCTCCCGGAGGCCTCCCGGTACACTACCGGCACTCCCGGTACACTACCGATGAGCCTGAAACTTTTCCGAAAACCAAAATGGGACTTCCTATATATGAATCTTTACCTCCGGACCATTCCGGAGCTCCTCATGACGTCTGGGATCTCATTTGGGACTCCGAACAACCTTCGGTCACCACCATACATAACTCTACACTACCGAAACGTCACCGAACCTTAAGAGTGCAGACCCTGCGGGTTCGAGAACTATGTAGACATGACCGAGACACCTCTACGGTCAATAACCAATGGCGGGACCTGGACGTCCACATTGGTTCCTACATATTCTACGAAGATCTTTATCGGTCGAACCTATATGTCAAGGATTCAGTTAATCCCGTATAACGTTCCCTTTGTTCTTCGGTATGTTACCTGCCCGAGATTCGATCGTCGGTATCTCCATACCTAGTTCAACCTCGTTACCGGCAAGTCTCTTTACTCGTTCCGTAATACAAGATCCCACAACTAATAATTAGTCACATTGCTTGCAAGGCTTATTGTGATGTTGCATTACCGAGTGGGCCCCGAGATACCTCTCCGTCACACGGAGTAACAAATCCCAGTCTCGATCCATGCCAACTCAACAGACACCATCGGAGATACCTGTAGAGCATCTTTATAGTCACCCAGTTACGTTGCGACGTTTGATACACACAAGGCACTCCTCCGATATCCGTGAGTTGCATGATCTCATGGTCATAGGAACATATACTTGACATGCAGAAAATAGTAGCAATAAACTGACACGATCATATGCTATGTTTGTAGTTTGGGTCTTATCCATCACATCATTCTCTTAATGATGTGATCCCGCTATCAAATGACATCTCATGTCCATGGCTAGGAAACCTTAACCATCCTTTGATCAACGAGCTAGTCCATTAGAGGCATACTAAGGACATGGTTTTGTCTATGTATCCACACATGCATTTAAGTCTCCGATCAATACAATTATAGCATGGATAATAAACGATTATCATGAACAAGGAAATATGATAATAACTAATTTATTATTGCCTCTTGGGCAGATTTCCAACATCCAAAAGGTCCATGTCAGTGACTCCGCCTCGGATAAGGGCCACTACAGCATCTACCAGGATCCCAAGCTGAATTTTCTCCCCCTCCGACACCTTCAATGATTTGGGAATGGCTGGACAATCTAACGTGAAGGGAGAAAGACCAGTCGACATATTGGGAGAATCTGCGTCCTTGCAATAAAACCAAGTCAACTGCCAACCTCTAACCGATTCAGGGAGGGTCATGGCAGGAAAAGAACTACGGGATCTCTTCTGGATCCCTAAACCTCCACATAGCTGGACTACATGAGTTTTGCCATCCTCAGGGTGGGCCTTTTTCACTGATTGAGATCTGACGGTGAAAATGTGCTTGAACAAACAGTAGTGGGGAGGGCAACCCAAGAAGCACTCACACAGAGTGATGAAAGCACACAAGTATGAAATGGCATTCAAAAGAAAGTGATGGAGCTGAGCTCCGAAGAAGTTCAAAAACCCTTTAAAGAATGGATGGGGAGGCATGGAGAAACCTCTTTCGACATGGGAGAGAAGAAGAACCCGCTCCCCTTCGCGTGGCTCCGGCTCGCGCTCTCTTTCCGACAACCTCCAAGAACCATCCGCCATGAGCCCGTCGATGATAAGATTCTCAACGTCCGCGGCGGTGACGGTCGAGGGAAGAAAGTCCCCCTGGATACACCCCGCCGGCGCGATGAACCGGGCGGTCGAGGGCTTCTTTGCTTTGCCCTTCACGGACCCCTTCTTGGCGCACTCCAGCTTCTCTGTTGCTCCCTTCGTCATCGCGGCGGCGGGGCTCGTTGGGGCGAGGCAGAGTAGCGCGCTGGGGATAGGGGAGGCGGAGGAAGAGAGGAGATTTGGAGGGAAAGGTACTGTGTGAACCGCAGCGTTTCAGGATTTATACTCCGTCAAATGTCTCACTGGTATGTGGGCCCTCGTAATCCCCGCATATCCCAACCGCAGACGGCGCCTTGTACGTGGCGAAATGAGCGGCGCGATAATCGGGGCGTCATGCCCCCACTCGCTCCGGTCATGGCATCATCATCGCGGACGCGCGTGCTTCCCAATTTTTCGTATCCCGCAAGATCCGGGCCTGACAAAGCGACCTATACTTCAAAGATCCCTTCAGGTCACTCAAAGCAAAATTGACATTGAAACGTTCACTCGAACACTTTCAAGACAGAATCAATCCAGCAAATGACGAAGAATTCAATTGACGCAAGTCTCGTTAAAGCTCTGAATATCATTCGAAAGATTTGGTGCCTTGCTCCAAACTGGCATCGACACCTCCCTTCACCACTCGAACCCTGATCCATTCGGGGACTAATGACGAGGATATGCACCTAGGGTAGGGTCCTAGTTGTGACCTACATACCCTACCTAAGGACACTGCATTGGAGGGCTTAAAGATCATATGAAAGATTCCGACTGGATTCACCATGACGCTCAAGTCACTCCACAATCAATCCACTCGGAGGCTTCTCCCTCCACTCGACAGTCACCTGTCACTCGGAAGACCTCACTTCCAGTCGACGTCAGAAGACCAGAAGCCATCCCCTGAAGGCCAACAGGCAGGCATTGGGCCAGTCGTCATTAGTAGCAATTATGATGTACGTTACCCATAACGCTCGTCTTTATACCCACGATCGGACCCTTGGATGCCTCGCACTTACGATGAGCAGCGTATTCTATATAAGCTGCCCCTCCACTCTGGCACAAGGGTTCGCAACCCTTGTAACTTACACTCTCCATACGGCAAAAGCTCCCGAGCGCTGAGACCTGTTGTTACCTTCATGAGAAGGGGCCTAAACTCATACATCCGTGTGTACACCCTCGCCGTAGCTAAGACTCTGCCCTTTCCTTTCGTATCCCTACCTTCTACTGTCAGGCTTGTTCCCACTACAGTGACCTAGGACTTTGAGCTCTACAATAGGAGATGGGGATGGGGACAATGTGCGAAGAGGCACGACCAATCCACCTCTAGAACGGGTACCCCACCACCATGAGAGAAGCCACTCGCAGTCTTTGCCTTCCTCGTGCTCAGTACGGCCTAGTCAGTGCATGTTGAGCTTGGATAATTTTATAACTTGGATATTAAATATCACCTACATATTACCTTCTTTCTACTTAGACAAATTGGTCTCTCAAACACCTAACGAATGAATGTACACATTATGAATTCTTATTGATGGTGAATGTATTTATCGCAGAGTGCATCTTAGAGAAATAAATCAAATAGTTGTGGTTGATAGCGAGACACTGATGCCAAACACTGGCGCCGAGTGAGAGCCATGGAATCAACATACCCCAATTGCTCTATGAGTTGGACTGAACATCCACGTACACTGCAAGCAGCAAAGCAGATTGATTCCTCCGTTGTGCAAAGCTAGCCATGCTAGCTAGCTGATTGATTTTCCGCCGGTAGATAATGCACACGTACGCAAAACTTGCTGTAGCTAGTGGCCTCAACACCAACGTACACGGCAAGAATCACAGCAGATTGATTCCTCTGGTGTGCATAGCTAGCCAAGCAAGCTGATTAATTGATTTCCGGCCGGCCGGAAACGCATCTGCAATCGAAATTTTCCCTAGGTCATGGATGTTTTTCTTTCCACCGAGAGCACGTACTATGTATGCAGCTGCCTTCCACCAAAAATACTCCCGGCCAGGCGAGGATGCGAGGTCAAAGAAGACTAGTGAAATTTTAGTAAAGATCGGTGAAGAGGCTAGGGCGCAAGGGAGATTTTTCATCGCGGTGCTAGGAGCTTGCGTACGTGGAGTGAAAAAATAGGAAACGTGAAAGTTTTTTTTGTAAGGGTGGGAAACATGAAAGATTTATCTTACGTAATGGCAGAGGTGGGTAAATTACTTCAACTTTTGTTATGTTAGTAGATCAGACGGTTGAGGTTTTTAATCCATTAAATAAACGGTTAGATGTTTTTGATTATTGTGGGATTTTCTAGAATATCTCTTTATTTTTCATCTTTTTTTCTTTTTGTAGATATAGATGACGCCAAAACTATGCTGGCAGTTGTATGGAAGCTGTAGGCATAGGCTGATGTACTGACGGCGAAACTATGCCAACGGCCTGGCTGTAATACGCTCACGTCTTCTATGCCGACGAACCTATATCCCTATGGCTTTTCTGTCTATGCCTACGGCTAGGCATAGCTGCTGATTCCGGTAGTGAAATATATGACGTATCATTATTAGTAAGTATAGATCATTTTTTCTAGGAAAAATGCTAATGCTCCCTCGGTTGATTATCCGAAGTGTTCCGTCATCCGTGTAGCCGTTGGATCGTGTTTCATCCACGCTTCCACGGACATATTTATGCATGTCCGTTATTTTTCTTACCTACCACGTGTGATGATAACTTAGATAAATTTTTGCAATATTAGTTATGTTGCAAAAAAAATCTGTAACATAACCATTGTTGCAAAAAAAAAATTACAATAAAATCCCTGTCATAAAAAAACCCACAACACAATCTTTGTTGCAAAAACATCTCGCAACACAACCTATGTTGTAAGAAAATCCGCAACATAATTTCAATTGTTAATGTTTCTGCAACATGCTCATTGTTCCGATGTGGAGGAATACATTCAGCCGTTAGACCGTGGCACATCTAACGACTCGCGAGGCGACGGATCTTTTAAAAAAGATCTGCCGGTCGACACCTAGCATGCCCCTTTTTCTAGGCACAAAAGCCTGTCATACATTCTCTCGTACATACAATTCTATGGACGATTCGAGCAGGTAGTTAGGATAGCAGCTAGGGCATTTAGACTTGCACTCGTCCAATGCCTTGAAACACAACACGTGCTTCAGAATATCACAGCAGTGGCGGAAGAGAGGAAATAGGATATGGTACGCAAATTGTAGTGATCTTTTTCGTATGATATGAGGTGAGAGAGACTAAAGAATAGGATGATAGGAATAGAAAATAGAATTATTACTACTATTTCTTTATGATTAGGATAAACCATTTGATGACGGCTAATGATGAGAATCTGTTATTATTACTCCCTTTTCAAAGGACAAGAGCAGTCATACATTCTTTCATGCAGATAACTCGATTGTCGATTCAGGTGGGCACTTGGGATCGCAGCTAGGGCATTTAGACTTGCACTCTTCCAGCGTCTTGAAACACACTGTGGGCTTCAGGAGAGGGCAGCAGTGGCAGTAACCAGAGCTACAAGAGCGAGCCCGGGGCAATATGTCATGCTAAACCTGGCATCATCTAATGATGATATCGAGCTGGTCAGAGTAGCATTGTTACTACTTGTGTTGTTATCACCACCGTCTAGATAGCTCCTTCGTCCGGCCTCGAGACGACCTAAAATAAGGTAGTGTTTTAATTGTTAGTACATAGTTCATGCACATATATTTAAAAACTGAAGAAAAGAAAACAAGAGACGAAACAGTACTAACACTCTGCAGTGACCGCGAGGGCAATAGATCCCACGAACGTGATGACCATCACATGCATCCGGCCGTTCCTTCTCATTTTGGCTAATAACCCTTTACTGCTTTCTCGACCGACTCAAACTCTCTGAAACGAGACGGGTCACTTTGGACGAATGAGCGATGACCATGGCTGCAGGGACGCACGCACCGATCTATATATAGAATTAAATACTTAATTAAGTAGGATATATACGTTAATTATTTCAAAAACGATTTGGTGCTATTTATTCGTCGGCGTTAATTAATGCCGGATAGTTTGCTACCATGCATTTCGCATTCGAGTACTATTTATACGTCAACGTTAGTTAATGCCGGATAATTTGCTACCATGCATTTCGCATTCGAGTAGTAATTTTTCTTCCAAATTAAGTCCGTCGGATCAGCCAATCAATCATTTCCAGAAAATAGCACCCCGGAAATTCAGGCGTTAATTGTTTCGATCTGAAGGATATTGCCGACTCTCCATCGTTTTGGAAAGATTGAAAAAAGGGAAAAGAAAGCACAAGAGAGCAACTAGCTTTGTAACGATGCGTCCGATGTTGAGGGTTTAGCGGATATCGCGCGTGCATGCATATGTATGTAGTATCCTTCATCTAGAGAACATACATGACCACGTACCAAAGACTAGAGTGAACATGTTTTTTTTAAGGAAGAACCGTTGCAACTTTATTCAATGTTCACAGCCCCATCAAAAGCGATCTCCGAGCTAATGCACTTAGGAGATACATAAAGCCAAGTTTTACATAAGTACATAATGAGTTTGTAGAACCCTTCCTAGCTAGGACATGTGTGACTTTATTAGCCGATCGTTGCACCCAATCAATCCTAGACTCAAGAAAAGATGTAAGTAAAACCTTAATCTCTTCAACTAGCTATCCATATGCTGAGAGGTCCCTTTGCTCAGTTCTGATCTTGCTCACCGCCGTTTTGGAATCCATCTCAAGAATGACCTCTGCACCTTCATATCCTTAGCCAGAATCAGAGCTCGACGACATGCCAACAACTCCGCTGCCTCCGCATCAAGAGAGAATGGGAAAAAATGGCACGTACCCGCAAGGAACCTGCCATGGTTGTCCCTAAGGACAGGTCCTCCCCCTCCAGAACTTTGGTGTTTTGACACTGCACCGTCGGCATTAGCTTTAATCCAATCATTTTCTGGCTTCACCCATGGTTGAGCTGTATTCCTCTCTCCCTGCGGTGACACCGCCTCATGTACAGACTTCCATTCAGCTTGAAGACGCAGAACACGCTCACATAGATTACCAGGATCCTCCATTCTGCGTGTCTCCTTTGCCTCATTTCGTGCTGTCCAAATTTCATACCAGCACGCCTAATCACTATCTCCTTTTCTTCAGCCCCTGTAGATCCAATCCACTCTAGGAGCCATGTACGCAGAGCCGCCGTGTTCTGAATATGCTTCGGCAAGCTCAGAAGCGGAGCGGCGACAGCCACCCTCATGCGACGCCAGAACTCCACAGCGTGTTGGCATCTCCAAAACCTGTGCATGGAGTCTTCTTCACGTCCACACACAACACAGAATACCCCTAGCTTGATTCTCCTTCGGTTTAGCTCAACACCAACAGCCAACCCATTTCTTATTAATCTCCAAGCATGGATCTTCATTTTATTCGGCACGTCAGTGTCCCAAAGCTGCATCCAGCTCTTTTGATTTGCCGTCGGGTCCGAGTTAGAAGCCAGTGCCCTACTTGCCGCCTTCATCGATACTCCGAGATGGTATGCAGATCAGACAGTAAACCTACCATCTTTTGTATGGTTCCATGCTCTGTAATCAACACTGCCTGGGCCTCCCACAATAATTTTCTGAATATCAACTACCTCATCTGCAGAGAACACTTGCTGTAGTTTGGCAACGTCCCAGCCAGTCCCCTGATTATTTAAGAGGTCTGAAACCTTTGTAATACCCTGGACGTAGTTGGCACCCAATGGCACCATACTCCCCACCCTAGGGATCCACTGATCATGATACACATTTACACTTGAACCGTCACCAATTCTCCATATAAGGCCATGCACTAGTAGGTTCCGCCCGTGCATCAAACTACGCCAAGTATACGAGCATCGTCCCTGTGGGCATGGTGCAGCCATGATATCCATCTCAGAGAAATACCGTGCTTTAAGGACTCGAGCACACATGTTGTCGACCGATGGATGATTGGAACAGAGGGAAATCACCCGCAAAGAAAATGAAAATAAAAATCTAGTAATCTTCTTCGACACTTCTTTCTTCCAGTTGACTAGTATTTCAGCTGGATGATTGGAACAGAGGGAAATTTGCCGCAACTGATACAGGCTCCACGGTTGATCTTCTTCGACACTTTTTTCTTCCAGTGTTTTTTATATTTCCTTAGTCCTTTTAAATTACTTGAGGATATTCT
Organism: Hordeum marinum; assembly: GCA_022496015.1. Lineage (NCBI taxonomy): Eukaryota > Viridiplantae > Streptophyta > Magnoliopsida > Poales > Poaceae > Hordeum > Hordeum marinum. The sequence continues at coordinate 395,696,115 of CM039676.1, read as the reverse complement.
TGACCGATGTCAAGTGCTCCATCCCAGGATTACCTTGAAACCTTCCGGCCATACTTATGGCAAGGCTGACATCGGCTCTTGTGCACAACATTGCATACATGATAGAGCCTATGGATGAAGCATAGGGGATGACACTCATCGTCTCTCTATCTTCTGCAGTCGCTGGGCATTGAGTCTTACTCAGCTTCATACCTTGTAACACAGGCAAAAACCCCTTCTTGGACTGATCCATTTTGAACTTTTTCAAAACTTTATCAAGGTATGTGCTCTGTGAAAGTCCTATTAAGCGTCTTGATCTATCTCTATAGATCTTAATGCCTAATATGAAAGCAGCTTCTCCCAGGTCCTTCATTGAAAATCTCTTGTTCAAATATTCCTTCACGCTTTCCAGCATTTCTATATTGTTTCCAATCGGCAATATGCCATCCACATATAATATTAGAAACGCTATAGAGCTCCCACTCACTTTCTTGTAAATACAAGCTTCTCCGTAAACTTGTATAAACCCAAAATCTTAGATCACCTCATCAAAACGCAGATTCCAACTCCGAGATGCTTGCACTAGTCCATAAATGGATCGCTAGAGTTTGCAAACTTTGTCAGCATTCTCTGGATCGACAAAATCTTCTGGCCATATCATATACAACTCTTCCTTAAGAAAACCAATAAGGAACGCTGTTTTAACATCCATCTTCCAAATTTCATAGTCGAAATATGCAGCTATTGCCAACATGATTCTGACGGACTTAAGCATCGCTACGGGTGAGAAGGTCTCATCGTAGTCAACTCCTTGAACTTGTGAAAACCTTTGCCACAAGTCGAGCTTTATAGATGGTGACATTACCGTCCGCGTCCGTCTTCCTCTTAAAGATCCAATTGTTCCGAATGGCCTTTCGCCCTTCAGGTAATACTTCCAAAGTCCATACTTTGTTTTCATACATGCATCCCATCTTGGAATTCATGGCCTCTAACCATTTCTCGGAACCCGGGCCCATCATCACTTCTCCATAGCTCGTAGTTTCATCGTTGTCTAACAACATGACCTCCAAGACAGGGTTGCCATACCACTCAGGAGCACTACACGCCCTTGTCGACCTACGAGGTTTAATAGTAACTTGATTCGAAGTTTCATGATCATCATCATCAACTTCCTCCTCAACTATTGTAGGCTTCACAGAAACATCTTTCTGCGCTGCGCTATTTTCATGCTGAAGTAAAGGTTTAATAACCTCATCAAGTTCTATTCTCCTCCCACTCAATTCTTTCGAGAGAAACTCTTTCTCTAGAAATGTTCCGTTCTTTGCGACAAACACTTTGCCTTCGGATCTGCGATAGAAGGTATACCCAACTGTCTCTTTTGGGTATCCTATGAAGACGCATTTCTCCGCTTTGGGTTCCAACTTTTCAGGCTTAAGCTTTTTGACATAAGCATCACATCCCCAAACTTTAAGAAATGACAAATTTGGCTTCTTGCCAAACCACAGTTCATATGACGTCGTCTCAACGGATTTAGATGGTGCCCTATTTAAAGTGAATGTGGTTGTCTCTAATGCATAACCACAGAACGATAGTGGCAGATCGGTAAGAGACATCATAGAACACACCATATCTAATAAGGTTCGATTACGACATTTGGACACACCATTACACTGTGGTCTTCCAGGCTGTGTCAACTGTGAAACAATTCCACACTGTCTTAAGTGACTGCCAAACTCATAACTTAGATATTCACCTCCTCGATCAGATCGCGGGAATTTAATCTTCTTGTTATGATGATTCTCAACTTCACTCTGAAATTGCTAGAACTTTTCGAGCGTTTTATACTTTTGCTTCACTAAGTAAATTTACTCATATCTACTTAACTCATCAGTGAAGGTGAGAAAATAACGATATCCACCACACGCCTCAACACTCATCGGACTGCACACATCAGTATGTATGATTTCCAATAAGTCACTCGTCCATTCCATTGTTCCAGAGAACGGCGTTTTAGTCATCTTGCCCATGAGGCATGATCCACATGTGCCAAGTGATTCAAAATCAAGTGAGTCTAAAAGTCCATCAGCATGGAGCTTCCTCATGCGTTTTACACCAATATGACCCAAACGGCAGTGCCACAAGAAAGTGGTGCTATCACTATTAACTCTACATCTTTTGGCATCAATGTTATGGACATGTGTATCAAGATTCACCATGAATAAACCCATCACATTGGGTGCATGACCATAAAAGATATCACTCATATAAATAGAACAACCATTTTTCTCAGATTTAAATGAGTAATCGTCTCGCAATAAACAAGATCCAGATATAATGTTCATGCTTAACACATGGACTAAATAACAATTATTCAGGTTCATCACTAATCTCGATGGTAATCGAAGAGAGAGCGTGGCGACGGCGATAACATCAACCTTGGAACCATTTCCCACATGCATCGTCACTTCGTCTTTCGCCAGCCTTCGTTTATTCCGTAGTTTCTGCTTTGAGTTGCAAATGTGAGCAACCGAACCAGTATCAAATACCCAGGCACTACTACGAGAGCTAGTAAGGTACACTTCAATAACATGTATATCATACATACCTTGTTTGTCATTGGCCGCCTTCTTGTCAGCCAGGTACTTGGCTTAGTTCTGTTTCCAGTGACCAGTTCCCTTGCAATGAAAGCACTCAGTTTCTGGCTTGGGTCCATGCTTGGGCTTCTTTACAGGAGTAGCAACTTCTTTGCCATCCTCCTTGGTTTTACCCTTCTTGCCCTTGCCCTTGACCTAGCCATTTTTCTTGAAACTAGTGGTTTTATTGACCATCAACACTTCATGTTCTTTATGGATATAAGACTCAGCGACTTTTAGCATCGCAAACAGCTCGACGGCTGACTTGTTCATCATGTGCATGTTATAGTTCATCACAAAGCTCTTATAACTAGGTGGCAGTGATTGAAGAACTTTGTCTGTGATTGCCTCTGGCGGAAGGGCAATTCCCAAGTCCGCTAGATGAGTTGAATACCCAGACATTCTAAGTATATGTTCACTGATAGACCCGTTCTCCTCCATCTTGCAAGCATAGAACTTATCGGAGGTTTCATACCTCTCGATCCGGGCATTCTTCTGAAAGATAACCTTCAACTCCTGGAACATCTCATATGCTCCATGACGTTCAAAACGTCTTTGAAGTCCCGGTTCTAAGCCATACAATATTGCACACTGAACTATTGAGTAATCTCCAGTACGTGCCTCCCAAGCGTTCTTAACGTCTTCGGAGGTCATGTCTTCTGGTTGGTCACCAAGCGGTGCATCAAGGACATATGATTTCTGGGAAGCCATGAGGATAATCCTCAGATTACGGGCCCAGTCAACAAAGTTACTTCCATCATCTTTCAACTTAGCTTTCTCTAGGAACGCATTAAAATTCAGGGGTGCTACTAGGCGAGCCATTGATCTACAACATAAATATGCAAAGGTTACTTAGACTATTGTTCAAGATAATGAGTTTAGTTAATCAAATTACTAAAGCTCCCACTCAAACTGACATCCCTCCGGTCATTCGAGTGATACATGATCCAAATTCACCAACTCAAGTCCGATCATCACGTGAATTGAGGTGGTTGCAATGGTGAACATCATCATGTTGATCATATCTACTATATGACTGATGTTCGACCTTTCGGTCTCTTGTGTTCCGAGGCCATGTTTGTACATGCTAGGCTCGTCAAATTTACCCGAGTGTTCTGCATGTGCAACACTGGCTTGCACACATTATATGTGAACGTAGAGTCTATCACACCCGATCATCACGTGGTGGCTCGACATGACGAACTTTCGCAATGGTGCACACTCGGGGGAACAAAATTTATCTTGAAATTTAAGTGAGGGATCACCTTATAATGCTACCGTCGTCCTAAGCAAAACAAGGTTCATAAAATAATTAACATCACATGCAAATCATAAGTGACATGATATCTTCTTCAACTTGTGCTTTTGATCTCCATCTTGAAAGCACTGGCATGATCTCCATCGTCACCGGCATGACACCATGATCTCGATCATCTTGATCTCCATCAACGTGTCACCATCGAAGTTGTCGCACCCGTCATGCTCATACTATTATAGCTACCATTTAGCGATAAAGTAAAGCATTACATAGCGCTTAATGATTGAACGCAGGTCATACAATAATTAAAGACAACCCTATGGCTCCTGCCGGTTGCCATACTCATCGACAAGCAAGTCGTAATATTCTATACACCACATGATCATCTCATACATCACATATATATCATCATGTAATTGGCCATATCACATCACAACATACCCTGCAAAAACAAGTTAGACGTCCTCTAATTGTTGTTGTAAGTTTTACGTGGCTGCTACGGGTATTTAGCAAGAACTATTCTCATCTACGCAAAACCACAATGATGATACATAAATTGCTTTTCAACCTTCTCAAGGACCGCCTTTGTCGAATCTGATCCAACTAAAGTAGGAGAGACAGACACCCGCCAGCCATCTTTGTGCAACAAAGTCACACGTCAATCAATGGAACTGGTCTCTCGTAAGCGTACGAGTAATGTTGGTCCGGGCCGCTTCATCCCACAATACGGTTGAACCAAAACATGACCAAGGGAGGAAGCAATCTAAGCATCAACGCCCGCAAACTCTTTGTGTTCTACTCGAGATCTCATCTACACATAGACCTAGCTCATGACGCCACTGTTGGGGAACGTTGCATGGGAAACAAAAAAATTCCAACGCGCGTGCAAGATCTATCCATGGTGATAAGCATCTACGAGAGGGAGAGTGGATCTACCTACCCTTCAATATTGCTAAGCGGGAAGCATTAAGAAACGCGGTTGATGTAGTCGAACGTCTTCGCGATCCAAATCACCGAGCGTCCCGCGATCCAATCACGATCCGTCCTGATCTAGCACCGAACGGATGGCACCTCCACGTTCAGCACACGTACGACTCGATGACGATCTCCACCTTCTTGATCCAGCAAGAGGGAGCAGAGAGGTAGAAGAGTTCTTCGGCAGAGCGACGGCGTTGCGGCGATGGTGGTGGAGCTATTCCAGCAGGGCTTCGCCTAAGCACCGCTAAAACCGATCTAGAGGACAAACTACGATCTAGAGGAGAGGGTAGCACGTGGCTGAAAATCTATGTGCAAAAACCCTAAAACCTCTAGTGTATATAGGAGGAGGAGAGAAGGAGGCTTGGCGCAAGGGACAACCCTCCTAGGCTTTGGCCGAAGTGGGAGGGAGGAGTCCTCCTCCTCCACTCCTAGTAGGATTAGGACTCCTTCCTTATTTCCACCTTTTTGCTTTTTTCCACCTTTTTCTCCTTAGGATTTTCTTTCCAGCCGCATGGGCCCTTGGTGGGACTTCCACCAGCCCACGAAGGGCTAGTATTCATCCTCCCACAGCCTATGTTATTGGGGAACGTTGCATGGGAAACAAAAAATTTCCTACGCACACGCAGATCTATCCATGGTGATGAGCATCTACGAGAGGGAGAGTGGATCTACGTACCCTTGTAGATCGCTAAGCGGGAAGCATTGAGAAACGTCGTTGGTGTAGTCGAACGTCTTCGCAATCCAAATCTATGAGCATCCCGCGATCCAATCACAATCCGTCCCATGATACAATCATGATCCGTCCCGCGAACTTGATCACGATCCATCCTCCGAACTTGATCACGGTCCTTCCGATCTAGCGCCGAATGGATGGCACCTCCGCGTTCAACACACGTATGGCCTGATGACGATCTCCGCCGTATTGATACAGAAAGAGGGAGTGGAGAGGAAGAAGAGTTCTCCGGCAGCATGACGGCGCTCCGGTGATGGTGGTGGAGCTATTCCGGCAGGGCTTCGCCTAAGCACTGCAGAAATCTGATCTAGAGGACAAACTATACACTGGAGGAACGGGCAGCACATGTCTAAAAATTCTGTGCAAAAACCCTAATCCACCACTATATATAGGAGGAAGAGAGGAGGAGGCTTGTCCCATAGCCCAAGCCTCCAAGGAGTCGGCCGAACCAGGTGGGAGAGGTGGAATCCACCACCAATCCTAGTAGGACTAGGATTCATCCTATTTTTGCCTTTTTCCATTTTTTCTCTTTGGGCTTTCTTCCCCTAGCCGCATGGGCTTTTTTTGGGACTTCCACCAGCCCACAAAAGTCTGGTAATTATTCTCCCACAGCCCATGAAGCCTCTTGGGTCAAAATACCCCTCCCGGTGGTCTCCCGGTACACTCCCGACACTCCCCGTACATTACCGATTAGCCCGAAACTTTTCCGGCGACCAAAACAGAACTTCCTATATATCAATCTTTACCTCCAGACCATTCCGGAGCTCCTTGTGACGTCCTAGATCTCATCCGGGACTCTGAAGAACCTGCGGTCACCACCATACATAACTCTATACTACCGAAATGTCACCGAACCTTAAGTGTGCAGACCCTACGGGTTCGAGAACTATGTAGACATGACCAAGACACCTCTACAGTCAATAACCAATAGAGAGACCTGGATGCCCATATTGGTTCCTACATATTCTATGAATATCTTTATCGGTTGAACCTCTATGTCAAGGATTCAGTTAATCCCGTATGATGTTCCCTTTGTTCTTCGGTATGTTACTTGCCCGAGATTCGATCGTCTGTATCTCCATACCTAGTTCAACCTCGTTACCGGCAAGTCTCTTTACTCGTTCCTTAATACAAGATCCCATGACTAACACTTAGTCACATTGCTTGCAAGGCTTATTGTGATGTTGTATTACCGAGTGGGCCCTAAGATACCTCTCCATCACACGGAGTAACAAATCCCAGTCTTGATCCATGCCAACTCAACAGACACCCTCGAAGATACCTGTAGGTCAAATTTATAGTCACCTAGTTACGTTGCGACGTTTGATACACACAAGGCACTCCTCCGGTATCCGTGAGTTGCATGATCTCATGGTCATAGGAACATATACTTGACATGCAGAAAACAGTAGCAATAAACTGACACGATCATATGCTACGTTTATAGTTTGGGTATTGTCCATCATATCATTCTCCTAATGATGTGATCTCATTATCAAATGACATCACATGTCAATGGCTAGGAAACCTTGACCATCTTTGATCAACGAGCTAGTTCACTAGAGGCATACTAGGGACATAGTGTTGTCCATTTACCCACACATGTAATGTCTTTGCAATTAATACAATTATAGCACGGATAATAAACGATTATCATGAACAAGGAAATATAATAATAAACACTTTATTTATTGCCTCCAGGGCATATTTCCAACTGTCTCCCACTTGCACTAGAGTCAATAATCTAGTTCACATCACTATGTGATTTACATTGTAATGAATCGAACACCCACGCAGTTCTGGTGTTGATCATGTTTAGCCCTTGGAAGAGGTTTAGTCAACGGGTCTGCAACATTCAGATCCATGTGCACTTTGCAAATATTTATGTCCTTCTCCTCGATGTAATGGCGGATGGAGTTGAAGCGTCGCTTTATGTGTCTGGTCCTCTTGTGAAACCTTGGTTCCTTGGCCAGAGCAATGGCACCAGTGTTGTCACAGAACAGGTTCATTGGATTCAGTGCACTGGGAACTACTCCAACATCTGTCATGAAATGCTTCATCCAGACACCTTCCTTCGCCGCCTTCGAGGCTGCGATGTACTCCGCTTCACATGTAGAATCGGCTACCATGCTTTGCATGGAACTGCACCAGCTTACCGCTCCCCCATTGAGAAAAAATACGTATCCAGTTTGCGACTTAGAGTCATCCGGATCAGTGTCAAAGATTGCATCGACGTAACCCTTTATGATGAGCTCTTCATCACCTCCATAAACGAGAAACATCTCCTTCGTCCTTTTCAGGTACTTAAGGATATTCTTGACCGCTGCCCAGTGTTCCAATCCAGGATCACTTTGAAACTTCCGGCCATACTTATGGCAAGGCTAACATCCAGTCTTGTGCACAGCATTGCATACATGATAGAGCCTATGGATGAAGCATAGGGGATGACACTCATCGTCTCTCTATCTTTTGCAGTCACTTGGCATTGAGTCTTACTCAACTTCACACCTTGTAACACAGGGAAGAACCCCTTCTTGGACTGATCCATTTTGAACTTCTCCAAAACTTTATCAAGGTATGTGCTCTGTGAAAGTGCTATTAAGCGTCTTGATCTATCTCTATAGATCTTAATGCCTAATATGAAAGCAGCTTCTCCTAGGTCCTTCATTGAAAAACTCTTGTTCAAATATTCCTTCACGCTTTCCAGCATTTCTATATTGTTTCCAATCAGCAATATGTCATCCACATATAATATTAGAAACGCTATAGAGCTCCCACTCACCTTCTTGTAAATACAAGCTTCTCCATAAACTTGTATAAACTCAAACGCTTTGATCACCTCATCAAAGAGCTTATTCCAACTCCGAGATGCTTGCACCAGCCCATAAATGGATTGCTGGAGTTTGCAAACTTTGTCAGCATTCTCTGGATCGACAAAACCTTCTGGTTGCATCATATACCACTCTTCCTCAAGGAAACCGTTGAGGAATGCCGTTTTGACATCCATCTGCCAAATTTCCTAGTCGAAATATGCAGCTATTGCTAACATGATTCTGACGGACTTAAGCATCACTATGAGTGAGAAGGTCTTATCGTGGTCAACTCTTTGAACTTGTGAAAAACCCTCTGCCACAAGTCGAGCTTTATAGACGGTGACATTACCGTCCGCGTCTGTCTTCTTCATAAAGATCCATTTGTTCTGAATGCCCTTTCACCCTTTAGGTAATACTTCCAAAGTTCATACTTTGTTTTCAGACATGGATCCCATCTCGGATTTCATGGCCTCTAACTATTTCTCAAAATCCGGGCCCATCACTGCTCCTCCATAGCTCGTAGGTTCATTGTTGTCCAACAATATGACTTCCAAGACACGGTTGTCGTACCACTCAGGATTAGTACGCGCCCTTGTCGACCTACGAGGTTCACTAATATCTTGATCCAAAACTTCATGATCATCATCATTAACTTCCTCTTTTACCGTCGTAGGTTCCACAAAAACATCTTTCTGCGTTGCGCTACTTTCTGGTTGAAGTAAAGGTTCAATAACCTCATCAAGCTCTATTTTCCTCCCACTCAATTCTTTCAAGAGAGACTCTTTCTCAAGAAATGTTCCATTCTTTGCGACATACACTTTGCCTTCAGATCTGAGATAGAAGGTATTCCCGATTGTCTCTTTCGGGTATCCTATGAAGATGCATTTCTCTGCTTTGGGTTCCAGCTTTTCAGGCTGAAGCTTTTTGACATAAACATCACATCCCCAAACTTTAAGAAACGACAACTTTGGCCTCTTGCCAAACCACAGTTCATATGGCGTCGTCTCAACGGATTTCGATGGTGCCCTAGTTAAAGTGAATGCAGTTGTCTCTAATGCATAACCCCAAAACGATAGTGGCAGATCAGTAAGAGACATCATAGAACGCACCATATCTAATAAGGTTCGATTACGACGCTCGGACACACCATTACGCTGTGGTGTTCCGGGCGGTGTTAACTATGAAACAATTCCACACTACCTTAAGTGACTGCCAAACTCATAACTCAGATATTCACCTCCTCGATCAGATCACAGGAATTTAATCTTCTTGTTACGATGATTCTCAACTTCACTCTGAAATTGCTTGAACTTTTCAAACGTTTCAGACTTGTGTTTCATTAAGTAAATATACCCATATCTACTTAAGTCATCAGTGAAGGTGAGAAAATAACGATATCCACCACACACTGTAACATTCATTGGACCGCACACATCAATATGTATGATTTCCAATAAGTCACTCGCCCGTTCCATTGTTTCAAGAGAACGGCGTTTTAGTCATCTTGCCCATGAGGCATGGTTCACATGTGTCAAGTGATTCAAAATCAGGTGACTCCAGAAGTCCATCAGCATGGAGCTTCCTCATGCGTTTTACACCAATATGACCTAAACGGCAGTGCCACAAGAAAGTGGTACTATCATTATCAACTCTACATGTTTCGGCAGCAATGTTATGAACATGTGTGTCATCACTATCAAGATTCAATATGAATAAACCCCTCACATTGGGTGCATGACCATAAAAGATATTACTCATATAAATAGAACAACCTTTATTCTCTGATTTAAATGAGTAACCGTCTCGCAATAAACAAGATTCAAATATAATGTTCATGCTTAACGCAGGCACTAAATAACAATTATTCAGGTTCATCACTAATCCTGATGGTAATCGAAGAGAGAGCGTGCCGATGGCAATCACATCAACCTTGGAACCATTTCCCACGCGCATCGTCACTTCATCCTTTGCCAGCCTTTGTCTATTCCGTAGTTCCTGTTTCGAGTTGCAAATGTGAGCAACCGAACCGGTATCAAATACCCAGGCACTACTACGAGAGATAGTAAGGTACACATCAATAACATTTATATCATATATACCTTGTTTGTCGTTGGCCGCCTTCTTGTCAGCCAGGTAGTTGGGGCAGTTCTGCTTCTAGTGACCAGTTCCCTTGCAATGAAAGCACTTAGTTTCTGGCTTGGGTCCATGTTTGGGCTTCTTTACAGGAGTAGCAACTTCTTTGCCATCCTCCTTGGTTTTACCCTTCTTGCCCTTGCCCTTGACCTTGCCATTTTTCTTGAAACTAGTGGTTTTATTGACCATCAACACTTGATGTTCTTTCTGGATTTCAGACTCAGTGACTCCTAGCATCGCAAACAGCTTAGCAACTGACTTGTTCATCCCATGCATGTTATAGTTCATCACAAAGCTCTTGTAACTAGGTGGCAGTGATTGAAGAACTCTGTCAGTGATCGTCTCTGGCGGAAGGGCAATTCCCAACTCCGCTAGACGAGGCCATAATCTTTCAACTCTATTTCTTTAGGAACATATAAAAATTCAAGGGAGCTACAGCGTGAGCTAGTAATCTACAACATAATTTGCAAAGACACTACTCACTATGTTCATGACGATGAGTTCAATTAATCATATTACTTAAGAACTCCCACTCAGATTGACATCCCTCCGGTCATTCGAGTGATACATGATCCAAATTCACCAACTCAAGTCCGATCATCACGTGAGTTGATGTGGTTTCAATGGTGAACATCATCATGTTGATCATATCTACTATATGACTCATGTTCGACCTTTTAGTCTCTTGTGTTCCGAGGCCATTTGTGTACATGCTAAGCTCGTCAAGTTTAACCCGAGTGTTCTACACGTGCAACAATGGCTTGCACCCATTGTATGTGAACGTAGAGTCTATCACACCTGATCATCACGTGGTGTCTCGACACGACGAACTTTCGCAACGGTGCACACTCGAGGAGAACACAATTCATCTTGAAATTTAAGTGAGGGATCACCTTATAATGCTACCGTCGTCCTAAGCAAAACAAGGTGCATAAAAGGATTAACATCACATGCAAATCATAAGTGACATGATATGGCCATGAGCTTGTGCTTTTAATCTCCATCTAGAAAGCACCGGCATGATCTTCATCGTCATCGGCAATACACCATGATCTCGATCATCTTGATCTCCATCAACGTGTCGCCATCGTGGTTGTTGCGCCCAACATGCTTCTACTACTATTGCTACCGTTTAGCGATAAAGTAAAGCATTACGTAGCGTTTAATGATTTGACACGCAGGTCATACAATAATTAAAGACAACCCTATGGCTCCTGTCGGTTGCCGTACTCATCGACATGCAAGTCGTGATAATCTATACATCACATGATCATCTCATACATCACGTATATCACATTATGTAATTGGCCATATCACATCACAACATACCCTTCAAAAACAAGTTAGACATCCTCTGATTGTTGTTGCATGTTTTACGTGGCTGCTACGGGTATCTAGCAAGAACAATTCTCATCTACGCTAAAAAACAACGGTGATACACTAGTTGCTTTTCAACCTTCTCAAGGACCGCCTTTGTCGAATCCGTTCCAACTAAAGTGAGAGAAACTGGCACCCGCAAGCCATCTATGCAACAAGTTGCAGTTGAGGGAACCGGTCTCTCGTAAGTATACGAGTAATGTTGGTCCGGGCCACTTCATCTCAAAAAACACAACACAAGGGAGGAAGCAATCTAAGCATCAACGCACACAAACTCTTTGTGTTCTACTCAAGATCTCATCTATACATACACCTAGCTCATGATGCCATTGTTGGGGAACGTTGCATGGGAACAAAAAAATTCCTACGTACATGTAGATCTATCCATAGTGATGAGCATCTACGAGAGGGAGAGTGGATCTACGTACCCTTTAGATCGCTAAGCGGGAAGCGTGAAGAAAGGCGGTTGGTGTAGTCGAACGTTTTCGCAATCCAAATCACCGTGCGTCCCACGATCCAATCATGATCCGTCCCGCGATCCAATCACGATACTTCCTACGAACTTGATCACGATCCGTCCCGCGAACTTGATCACGGTCCTTCCGATCTAGCGCCGAACGGACGGCACCTCCGCGTTCAGCATACGTACGGCTTGATGACGATCTTCGTCGTCTTGATCCAGCAAGAGGGAGCAGAGAGAGTAAGAGTTCTCCGGCAGCGTGACGGCGTTTCGGCGATGGTGGTGGAGCTATTGCCGCAGGGCTTCGCCTAAGCACTGTAGAAATCCAATCTAGAGGACAAACTATGCACTTGAGGAACGGGCAGCACGTGGCTAAAAATTCTGTGCAAAAACCCTAAAACCACCAGTATATATAGGAGGAAGAGAGGAGGACGCTTGGACCAAGGGACAAGCCTCCAAGGAGTCGGCCGAACCAGGTGGGAGAGGTGGAATCCACCTCCAATCCTAGTAGGACTAGGATTCATCCTATTTTTGCCTTTTTCCACTTTTTCTCTTAGGGCTTTCTTTCCCTAGCCACATGGGCTTTGTGTGGGACTTACACCATCCCATAAAAGTCTGGTAATTATTCTCCCACAGCCCATGAAGCCTCTTGGGTCGAAATACCCCTCCCGGTGGTCTCCCGGTACACTACCGGCACTCCCGGTACATTACCGATTAGCCTGAAACTTTTCCGGCAACTAAAACAGGACTTCCTATATATCAATCTTTACCTCCAGACCATTCCAGATCTCCTCGTGACGTCTGGGATCTCATCCGGAACTCCAAACAACCTTCGTTCACCATAATACATAACTCTATACTATCAAAATGTCACCGAACCTTAAGTGTGCAGACCCTGCGGGTTCGAGAACTATGTAGACATAACCGAGACACCTCTACGGTCAATAACCAATAGCGGGACCTGGATACCCATATTGGTTCCTACATATTCTACGAAAATCTTTATTGGTCGAACCTCTATGTCAAGCATTCAGTTAATCATGTATGATGTTCCCTTTGTTCATCGGTATGTTACTTGCCCGAGATTCGATCGTCGGTATCTCCATACCTAGTTCAATCTCATTACCGGCAAGTCTCTTTACTCATTCCATAATACAAGATCCCGTGGCTAACACTTAGTCACATTGCTTGCAAGGCTTATTGTGATGTTGTATTACTGAGTGGGCCGTGAGATACCTCTCCGTCACATGGAGTAGCAAATCCCAGTGTTGATCCATGCCAACCCAGCAGACACCCTCGGAGGTACCTGTAGAGTACCTTTATAGTCACCCAGTTACGTTGCGACGTTTGATACACACAAGTAACTCCTCCGGTGTCCGTGAGTTGCACGATCTCATGGCCATAGGAACATATACTTGACATGCAGAAAACTGTAGCAATAAACTGACACGATCATATGCTTCGTTTATAGTTTGGGTCTTGTCCATCCCATCATTCTTCCAATGATGCGATCCCATTATCAAATGACATCTCATGTCAATGGCTAGGAAACCTTGACCATCTTTGATCAACGAGCTAGTCTACTAAAGGCGCACTAGGGACATAGTGGTGTCTATGTATCCACACATGCAACGTGTTTCCAATCAATACAATTATAGCATGAATAATAAACGATTATCATGAACAAGAAAATATAATAATAACTATTTTATTATTGACTCTAGGGCATATTTTCAACAATATTATGCTATCTCTTTGTGAGTTTATGTTTCAGGTTCTCATCAAAGATTTCATGAAAAACTTTTTGAAGAAGAATCCTTTTGAGATGATAGCACTACTCGGACAATCGTGAGATGATTCTATATGCTCAAGCATAGATTAGGGGAAACGTTAAGATTAACTAAGTCATTGATTGTGCGTGTTGCGCTGACCATCTATTTCTACAATATATAAATATATGGACGCATGACATGTATGAAATTTTGCATAAACAATAGCATTTATTACTCAATAATCGAGAGAAATATGATATATACAAGTTCACACGTACAATTGACTTTGGTATAACAAGAGAATAATGTACACTTCGTAAATATTGTTGATCATTATCGTCAAGACGGATAATAAGCAGCAATACAAATAAACATGTAACAGTCGACATAAATTGTCATCGTACATTGTATACATACTGCATTAGTGAGATCTTCACCAAACTCCCAAAAGACGACATGCTCAACATGTCATAAAAGACAATCACTCTCCATAAGTTAATCATATATATATATATATATATATATATATATATATATATATCGGAAATCCCTTTTGGAGCTCAACCTCCAGTGAGGACTCCAAATTAAAATTTGAAATTTTATCAAAATTCATATTTTTACATTTCAAAAAATTCTGAAAAAAATACAGATATAAATAAAGACATAACACACATGTGGGTAAATTTTCACTTCAAAATACATTGAAATAAGGGCTATGCAAAAAAGACAAATCTGGGGTTGTTTAACACATGATACTTTTCATCCTCTCAGGCCATGAATTTGTTTTTTTGTACAGGTCGCAACTCAAGGTATTTCATCATAAATTTTTACACACATGTGGGTTACATCCTTACATACACGCATATTTTTTCAGAATTTTTTGAACCATGAAAATTTGAGAAGGAATTCCTTTCAGAACCTCTTCGGTTTGTTAGATTATTGAGATGTTCCCACAAGCATCTGATGGGCAATATAAAGATGTGCCATAAATAGTGCAGCAATGCTAAAATATGTTCTGGAGTAGGAACAATAATTTAGTTACCGGTCCCTCTTCACTCTATAATTGCATTGAGCACTCAGACTTTACCAGAAGAAGAAACAGAAGGGCAACCATGGGAGGTTTGTTGAAACCTGAGATATCAATAGCGGGGTGAGCCTCAAAAGCAAATAACCTAATTCAAGATTTACAAACAGAGAAGGCCAAACATGAATCAATATCTCTTACCATAGATGTTTATATCACTACCAAAATAACAGGTAAGGCCGATGGCCTAATCTACGCCGACGGCCCTCGTCGGCATAGAGGGAGGTATGCCGACGGCCTAGGCGAAGCCGTCGGTGCAGGAAAGCCGTCGACGTGCCTGGAGATATGCCTACGGTGGTCGTCGGCGTATCCAGCCGTCGGCATATTTTAATATATGCCTACAGTGGTCGTCGGCATAGAAGGGCCGTCGGCATAGATGTGGACCCGACGATCCTTCGTTCGACGGGAGTCTGACGCCGTCATACCTATACCGACGGCTCTGACGGTGGCCGTCAGCATAGCTATGCCGACGGCAAGGCCATCGACATAGGTTTGGTCCACGTCATCGATCCGCGACGCATGCCACATCATCGATCCAAGGCCTACGGTCGATCCGTGGGCAAACCTATGTTGACGGTCTTGCCGTCGGCATATCTTCTTTTATCTGTTTTTTACTTATTTTTATATTTTAGTTTTTTTCTAAATTAAAATTTAATTAAATTAAATGTGTCTTATCTAAACATAAACATTACATAATAAATTATATATAGATTTATGTTGAATTTTTCATATATTATGTATTTCTAGTTTGTATTTGTTTTCGAGTATTGTTATTAATGTGACCACATGTTCTTTTGCATATAAGTTCCTATACTTTATTAAAGTCAAAGGCGTAGACCACCCGGTCAACTCTCGCAGGGTTAGACGGGACGGGTGTAGTTTGGGGTAGCTATACCGCCAGGTCTTTATCTGGGCCCTCCTACACGTCCGAAAGTGTCGTGTGGGTGGAAGCACACGACACACGGATCCATGGTGTGACCCCCCTCACTGACGTCACCGACGCCATCGCACGGAGGGGGGAACAACCACGTCGGGCAGTAACGGAGGGAATCTTGGTGTGGCTTGTGCCCGGACCTTGATACGAAGTGTACCTAGGGGCTGGGCTATCACATCCTGGTGAAAATGTCCATCGGTCAAACCCACCTCCGGCCAAAGTCAAAGGCGTAGACCGCCCGGTCAACTCTCGCAGGGTTAGATGGGACGGGTGTAGTTTGGGGGTAGCTATGTCGCCAGGTATTTATCTGGGACCTCCTACACGTCCGGAAGTACCGTAGTGGGTGCAAGCACACGGCACGTGGATCCATGGTGTGACCCCCCTCACCGACGTCGCCGCCGCCATCGCACGGAGGCGGCAACAACCACATTGGGCAGTAACGGAGGGAATCTTGGTGTGGGTTGTGCCTGGACCTTTATACGAAGTGTACCTAGGGCCTGGGCTATCACATCCAGGTGAAAATATCCATCGGTCAAAACCCCTCCGACGAAAGTCAAAGGCGTAGACCGCCCGGTCAACTCTCGCAGGGTTAGACGGGATGGGTGTAGTTTGGGGTAGCTATGCCGCCACTTCTTTATCTGGGCCCTCCTACACGTATGGAAGTGTCGTAGTGGGTGCAAGCACATGGCACACAGATCCATGGTGTGACCTCCCTCACCGACGTCGCCGCCACCATCCAAGGGAGGGGGGAACAACCACGTGGGGCAGTAACGAAGGGAATCTTGGCGTGGGTTGTGCCCGAACCTTGATACGAACTGTACCTAGGGGTTGGGCTATCACATCCAGGTGAAAATGTCCATCGGTCAAACACCCTCCGGCGAAAGTCAAAGGCGTAGACCGCCCAGTCAACTTTCGCAGGGTTAGACGGGACGGGTGTAGTTTGGGGGTAGCTATGCCGCCAGGTCTTTATCTGGGCCCTGCTATATGTCCAGAAGTGTCGTAGTGGGTGCAAGCACACGGCACGCGGATCCATGGTGTGCCCCCCTCACCGATGTCGCCGCCGCCGTCACACGGAGGGGGGAACAACCACGTCGGGTAGTAACGGAGGGAATCTTGGTGTTGGTTGTGCCCGGACATTGATACTAAGTGTACCTAGGGGCTAGGCTATCACATCCAGGTGAAAATGTCCATCGGTCAAACCCCCTTCGGCGAAAGTCAAAGGCGTAGACCGCCTAGTCAACTCTCGCAGGGTTAGACAGGATGAGTGTAGTTTGGGGGTAGCTATGCCGCCAGGTCTTTATCAGGGCCCTCCGACACGTCCGAAATTGCCGTAGTGGGTGCAAGCACACGACACGCGGATCCATGGTGTGACCCACCTCACCGCCGTCGCCGCCGCTGTCGCCCGGAGGGGGGAACAACCACGTCGGGCAGTAACTAATGGAATCTTGGTGTGGGTTGTGCCCGGACCTTGATATGAAGTGTACCTAGGGGCTGGGCTATCACATCCAGGTGAAAATGTCCATCGGTCAAACCCCCTCCGACAAAAGTCAAAGGCGTAGACCGCTCGGTCAACTCTCGCAGGGTTAGGCGGGACCGGTGTAGTTTGGGGGTAGCTATGCCGCCAGGTCTTTATCTGGGCCCTTCTACACGTCCGGAAGTGTCGTATTGGGTGCAAGCACATGACACGCGGATCCATGGTGTGACCCCCCTCACCGACGTCGCCGCCGCCGTCGCACGGAGGGGGGAACAACCACGTCGGGCAGTAACGGAGGGAATCTTGGTGTGGGTGGTGCCCGAACCGTGATACGAAGTGTACCTAGAGGCTGGGCTATCACATCCAGGTGAAAATGTCCTTCGGTCAAATCCCCTCTGGCGAAAGTCAAAGGCGTAGACCGCCCAGTCAACTCTCGCAGGGTTAGACGGGACAGGTGTAGTTTGGGGGTAGCTATGCCGCCAAGTCTATATCTCGGCCCTCCTACACGTCCGTAAGTGTCGTAGTGGGTGCAAGCACACGGCACGTGGATCCATGGTGTGACCCCCCTCACCGACATCGTTGCCGCCGTCGCACGGAGGGGGGAACAACCACGTCGGGCAGTAACGGAGGGAATATTGGTGTGGGTTGTGCCCGGTCCTTGATACGAAGTGTACCTAGGGGCTGGGCTATCACATCCAGGTGAAAATGTCCATCGGTCAAACCCCCTCCAGCGAAAGTCCAAGGCGTAGACCGCCCAGTCAACTCTCGCAGGGTTACACAGGACGGGTGTAGTTTGGGGGTAGCTATGCCGCCAGGTCTTTATCTGGGCCCTCCTATACGTCCGGAAGTGCCGTAGTGGGTGCAAGCACAAGACACGCAGATTCATGGTGTGACCCCCCTCACGGACATCGCCACCGCCATCGCACGGAGGGGGGAACAACCACGTCGGGCAGTAACGGAAGGAATATCAGTGTGGGTTGTGCCATACCTTGATACGAAAAGTAGCTAGGGGCTGGGCTATCACATCCAGGTGAAAATGTCCATCGGTCAAACCCCTTCCGGCGAAAGTCGAAGGCGTAGACCGCCCGGTCAACTCTCAGAGGGTTAGACGGGACGGGTGTAGTTTGGGGGTAGCTATGCCGCCAGGTCTTTATCTGGACCCTCCTACACGTCTGGAAGTGTCGTAGTGGGTGCTAGCACACGACACGCGGATCCATGGTGTGACCCCCCTCACCGACGTCGCCACCGCCATCGCACAGAGGGGGAACAACCACGTCGTGCAGTAAGGGAGGCAATCTTGGTGTGGTTTGTGCCCGGACCTTGATACGAAGTGTACCTAGGGGCTAGGCTATCACATCCAGGTGAAAATGTCCATCGGTCAAACTCCCTCTGGCGAAAGTCAAAGGCGTAGACCACCCGGTCAACTCTCGCACGGTTAGGCGGGACGGGTGTAGTTTGGGGGTAGCTATGCCGCCAGGTCTTTATCTCGACCCTTCTACATGTCCCGAAGTGTCGTAGTGGGTGCAAGCACACGACACGCGGATCCATGGTGTGACCCCCCCTCACTGACGTCGCCGCCGTCGTGGCACGGAGGGGGGAACAACCACGTCGGGCAGTAACGGAGGGAATCTTGGTGTGGGTTCTGCCCGAACCTTGATAAGAAGTGTACCTAGGGGCTGGGCTATCACATCCAGGTGAAAATGTCCATCGGTCAAATCCCCTCGAGCGAAAGTCAAAGGCATAGACCGCCCGGTGAACTCTCGCAGGGTTAGACGGGACAGGTGTAGTTTGGGGGTAGCTGTGCCGCCAAGTCTTTATCTGGGCCCTCCTACACGTCCAGAAGTGTCGTAGTGGTTGCAATCACACGGCACGCGGATCCATGGTGTGACCCCCCTCACCAACATCGTCGCCGCTGTCGCACGGACGGGGGAACAACCACGTCGGGCAGTAACGGAGGGAATATTGGTGTGGGTTGTGCCTGGTCCTTGATACGAAGTGTACCTAGGGGCTGGGCTATCACATCCAGGTGAAAATGTCCATCGATCAAACCCCCTCCGACGAAAGTCAAAGGAGTAGACCGCCCAGTCAACTCTCGCAGGGTTAGACAAGACGGGTGTAGTTTGGGGGTAGCTATGCCGCCAGATCTTTATCTAGGCCCTCCTACACGTCCAAAAGTGCCGTAGTGGCTGCAAGCACACAACACGCGGGTTCATTGTGTGACCCCCCTCACCGACGTCGCCGCTGCCATCGCACGGAGGGGGGAACGACCACGTCGGGTAGTAACAGAGGGAATATCTATGTGGGTTGTGCCGGACCTTGATACGAAGTGTACCTAGGGCTGGGCTATCACATCCAGGTGAAAATGGCCATCGGTCAAACCCCCTCCGTCGAAAGTGAAAGGCGTAGACCGCCCGGTCAACTCTCACAGGGTTAGACGGGACGGGTGTAGTTTGGGGGTAGCTATGCCGCCAGGTCTTTATCTGGGCCCTCCTACACGTCTGGAAGTGTCGTAGTGGGTGCAAGCACACGGCACGCGGATCCATGGTGTGACCCCCCTCATCGACGTCGCCACCGCCATCGCACGGAGGGGGGAACAACCTCGTCGGGCAGTAACGGACGGAACCTTGGTGTGGGTTATACCCGGACCTTAATACGAAGTGTACCTAGGGGCTGGGCTATCACATCTAGGTGAAAATGTCCATCGGTCAAACTCCCTCTGGCGAAAGTCAAAGGCGTAGACCACCCGGTCAACTCTCGCAGGGTTAGGCGGGACGGGTGTAGTTTGGGGGTAGCTATGCCGACAGGTCTTTATCTGGGCCCTACTACACATCCGGAAGTGCCGTAGTGGGTGCAAGCACAAGAAACGCGGATCCATGATGTAAACCCCCTCACCGACGTCGCCGTCGCCGTCGCGTGGAGGGGGGAACAACCACGTCGGGCAGTAACGGAGGGAATCTTGTTGTGGGTTGTGCCCGAACCTTGATACGAAGTGTACCTAGGGGCTGGGCTATCACATCCAGGTGAAAATGTCCATCGGTCAAATCTCCTCTGGCGAAAGTCAAAGGCGTAGACCGCCCGGTCAACTCTCGCAGGGTTAGACGGGACAGGTGTAGTTTGGGGGTAGCTATGTCGCAAAGTCTTTATCTGGGCCCTCCTACACGTCCGGAAGTGTCGTAGTGGGTGCAAGCACACGGCACGCGGAACCATGGTGTGACCCCCCTCACCGACATCGTCACCGTTGTCGCACGGAGGGGGGAACAACCACGTCGGGCAGTAACGGATGGAATCTTGGTGTGGGTTGTGCCCAGACCTTGATACAAAGTGTACCTAGGGGCTGGGCTATCACATCCTGGTGAAAATATCCATCGGTCAAAACCCCTCCGACGAAAGTCAAAGGCGTAGACCGCCCGGTCAACTCTCGTAGGTTAGACGGGATGGGTGTAGTTTGGGGGTAGCTATGCCGCGAGTTCTTTATCTCGGTCCTCCTACACGTCTGGAAGTGCCGTAATGGGTGCAAGCACACGGCATGCAGATCCATGGTGTGACCTCCCTCACCGACGTCGTCGTCGCCGTCGCACGGAGGGGGGAACAACCACGTCGGGCGCTAACGGAGGGAATCTTGGCGTGGGTTGTGCCCGAACCATGATACGAAGTGTACCTAGGGGCTGGGCTATCACATCCAGGTGAAAATGTCCATCGGTCAAACCCCCTTCGGCGAAAGTCAAAGGCGTAGACCGCCCGGTCAACTCTCGCAGGGTTAGACAGGACGGGTGTAGTTTGGGGGTAGCTATGCCGCCAGGTCTTTATCTGGGCCCTCCGACACGTGCGGAAGTGCCATAGCGGGTGCAAGCACACGACACACGGATCCATGGTGTGACCCCCCTCACCAACGTCGCCGCCGCCGTAGCACGGAGGGGGGAACAACCACGTCGGCAGTAATGGAGGGAATCTTGGTGTGCGTTGTGCCCGTACCTTGATACGAAGTGTACCTAGGGGCTGGGCTATCACATCCAGGTGAAAATGTCCATCCGTCAAACCCCCTCCAGCGAAAGTCAAAGGCGTAGACCGCCCAGTCAACTCTCGCAGGGTTAGATGGGACGGGTGTTGTTTGGGGGTAGCTATGCCACCAGGTCTTTATCTGGGCCCACCGACACGTGCGGAAGTGCCATAGCGGGTGCAAGCACACGACACGCAGATCCATGGTGTGACCCCCCTCACCGACGTCGTCGCCGCCATCGCACGGAGGGGGGAACAACCACGTCGGGCAGTAATGGAGGGAATCATGGTGTGCGTTGTGCCCGGACCTTGCTACGAAGTGTACCTAGGGGCTGGGCTATCACATCCAGGTGAAAATGTCAATCGGTCAAACCCCCTCCGGCGAAATTCAAAGGCGAAGACCGCCCATTCAACTCTCGCAGGGTTAGACGGGACGGGTGTAGTTTGGGGGTAGCTATGCCGCCAGGTCTTTATCTGGGCCCTCCTACACGTCCGGAAGTGGCGTAGTGGGTGCAAGCACACGACACACGGATCCATGGTGTGACCCCCCTCACCGACGTCGCCGTCGCCATCGCACAGGGGTAAAAACCACGTCGGGCAGTAACGGAGGAAATCTTGGTGTGGGTTGTGCCGGACCTTGATACGAAGTGTACCTTGGGGCTGGGCTATCACATCCAGGTGAAAATATCCATCGGTCAAACCCCCTCCAGCGAAAGTCAAAAGAATAGACCGCCCGGTCCACTCTCGCAGGGTTAGACGGGACGGGTGTAGTTTGGGGGTAGCTATGCCGCCAGGTTTTTATCTGGGCCCTCCTAAACATTCGGAAGTGTCGTAGTGGGTGCAAGCAAACGGCACGCGGATCCATGGTGTGACCCCCCATCACCGACGTCGCCGTCGCCATCGCACGGATGGGGGAACAACCACGTCGGGCAGTAACAGTGGGAATCTTTGTGTGGGTTGTGCTCGGACCTTGATACGAAGTGTACCTTGGGGCTGGGCTATCACATCCAGGTGAAAATGTCCATCGGTCAAACACCCTCCGGCAAAAGTCAAAGGCGTAGACCGCCCGATCAACTCTCGTGGGGTTACACGGGACGGATGTAGTTTGGGGGTAGCTATGCCGCCAGGTCTTTATCTGGGCCCTCCTGCACGTCCGTAAGTGCCGTAGTGGGTGCAAGCACACGGCGTGCGGATCCATGGTGTGACCCCCCTCACCGACGTCACCGCCGCCGTCGCACGGAGGGGGGAACAAGCACGTCGGGCGGTAAGGGAGGGAATCTTGGTGTGGGTTGTGCCCGGACCTTGATACGAAGTGTACCTAGGGGCTGGGCAATCACATCGAAGTGAAAATGTCCATCGGTCAAACTCCCTCTGGCGAAACTCAAAGGCGTAGACCACCCGGTCAACTCTCGCAGGGTTAGGCGGGACGGGTGTAGTTTGGGTGTAGCTATGCCGCCAGGTCTTTATCTGGGCCCTACTACACATCCGGAAGTGCCATAGTGGGTGCAAGCACACGACACGCGGATCCATGGTGTGACCCCTCTCACCGACGTTGCCGCCGCCGTCGCACGGAGGGGGGAACAACCACGTCGGGCAGTAACGGAGGGAAACTTGGTGTGGGTTGTGCCCGAACCTTGATACGAAGTGTACCTAGGGGCTGGGCTATCACATCCAGGTGAAAATGTCCATCGGTCAAATCTCCTCTGGCGAAAGTCAAAGGCGTAGACCGCCCGGTCAACTCTCGCAGGGTTAGACGGGACAGGTGTAGTTTGGGGGTAGCTATGTCGCAAAGTCTTTATCTGGGCCCTCCTACACGTGTGGAAGTGTCGTAGTGGGTGCAAGCACACGGCACGCGGAACCATGGTGTGACCCCCCTCACCGACATCGTCGCCGCTGTCGCATGGAGGGGGGAACAACCACGTCGGGCAATAAGGGAGGGAATCTTGGTGTGGGTTGTGCCCAGACCTTGATACAAAGTGTACCTAGGGGCTGGGCTATCACATCCAGGTGAAAATATCCATCGGTCAAAACCCCTCCGACGAAAGTCAAAGGCGTAGACCGCCCGGTCAACTCTCGTAGGTTAGACGGGATGGGTGTAGTTTGGGGGTAGCTATGTCGCAAAGTCTTTATCTGGGCCCTCCTACACGTCTGGAAGTGTCGTAGTCGGTGCAACCACACGGCACGCAGAACCATGGTTTGACCCCCCTCACCGACATCGTCGTCGCTGTCGCACGGAGGGGATGGCGGTCGGATGGGTTCCTCAAGTTGCAGCAGCACCACCTCCTCTAGCACAACCAACGCTGCTTACCTTTGAGGAGTTTGTGGCACAGCAGCACGATGGCCCCTCGCCGGTATGTACATCCCCCAACTATTCACCCAAAGCATATCATGCCTTTCAACACAGTCATATATCCCGTTAATATGTCTTTTCAACATCCAGGGAACCATTGGATCAACCGTTGGCGGTGGTCTTCTCAACACTCCCGAGTCAAGGAGCCCGACCACTCCGATCCACGGAGGCGGAGGTGGAGGTGATCTTGGCGGTAGCGCTGCTGCTAGCAGTGACGATCTAGGCTTCGGTGGTCTTGGCGGTGACGACCTCTGCGGTGCTCGACGTCCTGGCGCTTAAGGCTTTCGGTTACTTGTGTGCTTATGCTTATGTTTCTTTAGATGACTTGTGTGTGGTGATGATGATGATAAACTTGTGGTCTTTGATGGTCCTTTAGATGACTTGTGCGCTTCTTTATATGCTTATGCTTATGTTTATGTTGATTGTGATGATGCTTATGCATATATTGTTGTGATGGTGCCGGATGATACGTAGATGTGTTCTATATGTCTATTTCCATCATATATATATGTTGTATATTTGAGTTGAATTGATCTGAAAACAAACAAAAATAATAATAATAAATCAAATACAATCTATGCCGACGGCCTAGGCGTCGGCATAGTGCTGGCGTGAGCACCCAGCTGCCGACACGTGACAGCTATGTCGACGGCTTAGCCGTCCGCATAGTTTGAAACTAAGCCGATGGCTAGGCCGTCGGCATAGCCGCCATGTGTGAGCAACTGGGCACACTTGGGGCAGGGCTATGCCGATGGCTTAGCCGTCGGTGTAGTTTCAAACTAAGCTGACAGCTCGGCCGTCGGCATAGGTCTGCCCTAGGAGCACCCAGTTGCTGACACGTGGTAGCTATGCCGACGGCCTAGCCGTCGGCATAGCCCTGCCACAGGAGTAACGGCTACTCGCCAAGTGGCGAGCAGCCGCTGGGCAGCACTTGACGGCGGCCGGCGTTAGGCGGGAATGTTGCCGACGGTCCGGGCTGTCGGCATAGATGTACGGACACCGTCGGTATAGGACCTATGCCAATGGCCTTTCTATGCCGACGGCCCCTGGGCTACGCCGACATACATGTGGCCGATGGCCCTATGCCGACGGGGGCCGTCGGCAAAGGCCTGTCCCGACGGGAATCAAAGCTATGCCGATGGCCCCCGTCGGCATAGGGTGCGATTATGGTAGTGTATGTTATGCTCCAAATTCTAATATAAAGAGGAAGGGCAACTTTTGACGAGCGAGCGGAGCGAGGCCCGTCGCTGGTAGGCTTGGGCCGAAGCGGAGCGTAGCGAAGTCTGAACTACGGTACAGATCAGGGTTGACCTAGGACACCTGTATTATATATACCTCTTGTAAGCCGCCGCACGGGATAAGTTGATTAGTTGTGAATCCCCGGCGATTGTAACCTCGTGGTTTTTTCCCCTTCGTGTTGGGGGGTTTTCCACGTTAAAATCTCGTGTCCCTTGCTTGATTTCGTTCTTCATCATATCGATTGCGTGTCGTATCTCTAACAAGTGGTATCAGAGCCTTGTTTTTGTTTAGGGTTTCTTCGACGACATGGCATCGATGAATTATGACCTTCCGCTACTGGACTATGACACCAGATTTTCCTTATGGCAAGTGAAGATGCGGGCAGTGCTGGCACATCCCGATCTGGATGAGGCGCTCGATGGATTCGGTGATAAAGAACAGAAGACTTGGACCGCTGATCAGAAGCGTTAAGATTGTAAGGCTATGTCTCTCATTCATCTTCATCTATCTAACAATATTTTGCAAGAAGTATTGGCAGAGAAAACTGCAGCAGGTCTCTAGCTAAAGCGGGAATTGATCTGCATGTCCAAGGATCTGACCAGTAAGATGCACATGAAGGTGAAGTTGTTCATGCACAAGTTGCAAGAAGGTGGTTCGGTGCTGAACCACTTATCGATCTTCAAGGAGATTGTTTCTGACTTACAGTCTATGGAGGTACAGTATGATGATGAAGATTTAGGTCTTCTACTTTTATTCTCGTTGTCTAGTTCCTTTGCAAATTTTCGTGATACGCTATTATATAGCCGTGATGAACTAACTGTTGCGGAAGTATATGAGGCCCTTCAACAGAAGGAAAAGATGAAAGATATGTTGCAATCTGAGGAATCATCCTCCAAAGGAGAAGCATTGCAGGTACGAGGCAGGCCTGAGCAGAAAACATACAACCCCAACAATAGAGATAAAAGTAAGAATGGCAGAGGTCGTTCGAAGTCCAGAGGATCTGGGAAAGAAAAGTTCTGTAGGTATTGTAAGAAATAGGGTCACCTGATTGATGATTCTTGGAAGCTGGAAAATAAGGAGAAAAGGAATGGTACATGGAAACCTAAAAACAAATCTGAAGGTGATGGTAAGGTCAATGTTACATCTGGAAATAAATCTGATTCAGATGATGCTCTAGTTGTTTTTGCTGGTTGTGTTTCATGTCATGATTAATGGATACTTGATTCTGCATGTTCATTTCATATATTCTGTAATAGAGATTGGTTCAGTACTTATAAGTTTGTGCAGAGTGGAGATGTTGTGCGTATGGGAGATGACACCCCACATGAGATTGTGGGCATTGGTTCTGTTCAGATCGGGACACATGACGGTATGATACGCACGTTGACAGATGTGAGGCACATACCAGGCATGGCCAGAAACCTCATCTCGTTGAGTACTCTTGATGTCAAAGGGTATAAACACTCCAGTTCAGGTGGAGTTCTGAAGGTAACAAAAGGTTCCCTCATTCATATGATAGGTGACATGAATTCTGCAAAGTTATATGTTCTTAGAGGAAGCACTATTACTGGTACTACTGCTGCTGTTGTTACTTCTGATAAATCCAGTAAAACTAACATTTGGAATATGCGCCTTTGGCATATGAGTAAACTTGGCATGGCAGAATTGACCAAGAGGGAACTCTTGTATGGCTGCAACGTAATTGATTTGGAGTTATGCGAGCACTGCATCTTTGGTAAGCCCAAGAGGGTAAAGTTCAATGTTTCTGTTCATACCACAGAAGGTATATTAGATTATGTGCATGCTGATTTCTGGGGACCTTCCCATAAACCCTCGCTTGCTGGTGCTCGTTATATGCTTACAATTATTGATGACTACTCCAGAAAAGTGTGGCCTTATTTTACGAAAAATAAATATGATGTGTTTGATGCCTTTAAGGATTGAAAAGTTATGGTAGAAAGGCAAACTGGTAGGAAGGTAAAAATACTTCGAACTGATAATGGTATGGAATTCTGTTCAAAAGCTTTTAACAGGTACTGCAAAAACTTGGGCATCGTCAGGCACCACACCGTCCCATACACTCCTCAACGGAATGGTGTGGTTGAGCGTATGAACAGAACCAATATCTCCAGGCCTCGCTGCATGTTGTCCAATGCTCGCATGGGCAAGCGTTTTTGGGCTAAAGCAGCCTTCACCGCCTGCTATCTCATCAACAGGTCTCCATCCATTCCACTAAATAAGAAAACTCCCATTGAGGTATGGTCTGGTACACCGGCTAAGTATTCACAGTTGAGAGTTTTTGGTTGCAATGCATATGCACATGTTGATAACGGAAAACTTGAGCCCAGAGCTATTAAGTGTGTATTTGTTGGATATGGTTCAGGAGTAAAAGGATATCGCTTATGGAATCCTGAGACTAATAAGGTTTTTGTGAGCAGAAGTGTTGTTTTCAATGAATCTGTTATGTATCATGATGATCTGTCCAATGATAGTTTTGATGTGGAGCCACAACGAGTTACTGTGCAGGTGGAGCATTTTGATGATGAGGAAAACAAAATTGTTGATAATAATGTTACTGCTCCAGATGCACAGGTTCATGATAATGTTGATGATGCTCCAGATAGAGAGATTCATGATGATGATATTGTCCAACGCTCACCCCCTGTTTTGCAGCCACAGATTCAGTCTCTTGTCGATGGCAGGACAAAGAGAGTCATTAACAAACCTAAACGGCTAATTGAGGAGTGTGACATTGTTCATTATGCTTTTAGTTGTGCAGAACAGGTTGAGAACATCCATGAGCCATCCACATATACTGAAGTCGTTGTTTCCGGTGACCGCGAGAAGTAGATTGCTGCTATGCAGGAAGAGATGCAATCACTTGAGAAAAATGGCACATGGGATGTTGTGCGCTTGTCTAAACAAAAGAAGACCGTTCGTTGCAAATGGATCTTCAAAAGAAAGGAAGGTTTGTCTCCTAGTGAGCATGCAAGGTTTAAGGCAAGGTTAGTGGCTAAGGGCTTTAGTCAGATACCAGGTATTGATTATAATGATGTGTTCTCTCCAGTTGTCAAGCATAGTTCCATTCGTACATTTTTCGGTATTGTTGCTATGAATGATCTCGAGCTTGAGCAGATAGATGTCAAGACTGCTTTTCTACATGGAGAACTAGAGGAGGAAATTTATATGGACCAACCAAAAGGTTTCATAGTGCCTGGTAAGGAGCAATTTGTTTGCATGTTAAAGAGGTCCCTATATGGTTTGAAACAGTCTCCAAGACAGTGGTATAAATGGTTTGATTCATTCATGATTGCACATGGTTTTAAGATGTTCGCATATGATAGTTGTGTTTACATTAAATTTGTTGATGGTTCACCTATATAATTGCTGTTATATGTTGATGACATGTTGATTGCTACCAAGGGATAGAGAGAGATCACTGCTTTAAAGGCACAGTTAAGTAGTGAGTTTGACATGAAGGATCTTGGTGCTGCTAAGAAAATTATAGGTATGGAGATTACTAGGGATAGAAATTCTGGTTTGTTATTTCTTAGTCAGCAAAGTTACATTCAAAAAGTTCTTCATCGTTTTAACATGCATGATGCTAAGTCAGTAAGCAGTCCTATTGCTCCTCATTTCAAATTGTCATCCTCTCAATGTCCTAGTACGGATGAAGAGCTTAAGTATATGTCACGAGTTCCATATTCTAGTGATGTCGGTTCTTTAATGTATGCCATGGTGTGTTCTAGGCCTGATTTGTCTTTTGCAATGAGTTTGGTCAGTAGATATATGGCTAACCCTGGTAAAGAACATTGGAAGGCTGTTCAATGGAATCTTGGTGTGGGTCGTGCCCGGACCTTGATACGAAGTGTACCTAGGGGCTGGGCTATCACATCCAGGTGAAAATGTCCATCGGTCAAACCCCCTCCGGTGAAAGTCAAAGGCGTAGACCGCCCGGTCAACTGTCGCAAGGTTTGACGGGATGGGTGTAGTTCGGGGGGAGCTATGCCACCAGGTCTTTATCTGGGCCCTCCTACACGTCCACCTTATCCGTAGTGGGTGCAAGCACACGGCACGCGGATCCATTTTGTGACCCCTCTTTCCAACGTCGCCGCCGCTGTCGCACGGAGGGGGGAACAACCACATCAGGCAGTAACAGAGGGAATCTTGTTGTGGGTTGTGCCCGGACCTTGATACGAAGTGTACCTAGGTGCTGCGCTATCACATCCAGGTGAAAATGTCCATCGGTCAAACCCCCTCCGGCGAAAGTCAAAGGCGTAGACCGCCCGGTCAACTCTCGTAGGGTTAGACGGGACGGGTGTAGTTTGGGGTAGCTATGCCGCCAGGTCTTTATCTGGTCCCTCCTACACGTCCGGAAGTGCCTTAGTGGGTGTAAGCACACGGCACGCGGATCCATGGTGTGACCTCCCTCACCGCCGTCGCTGCCGCCGTCGCTCGGAGGGGGGAACAACCACGTCGGGCAGTAAGAGAGGGAATCTTGGTGTCGATGGCTAGGCCGTCGGCATAGGTACAACCCACGAACCGAGAAGGTCACGCGGATCGATGACGTGGCTGTGCGTGGACCTATGCAGACGGCCAGGCTGGCGGCATAGGGCCACGTTATCCAATCCTTTGCTTCACTCACATGTGGGCTGAGCCTATGCTGTCGGCCAAGCTGTCGGCATAGGTCCACCTTATCCACTCAGCCGGCCTCCTCCTCCAGTCATTTCTCTCCCTCCTACCGCCGCCCACCACCTCCGACGCCCGACCTGAGCATGCCACCGCCCGCCCGGAGCCCGCCGCCGCCCGTGCCGCACCAACCCCGTGCCGCCTCACCCCGAGCCCGCCGCCGCCCGCGCTTCCCCGCCCCGACCCCGCGCCGAGCCCGTCGCCGCCCGCGCCTCCCCGCCCCGAGCCCGCCGTCGCCCGTGCCTCCCCGCCCCGACCCCGCGCCGGCAGACCCGAGCACGTCGCCGCCCGCCTCGACCCCACGCCGTGCCGCCCCGACCCCGTGTCGCCCCTCCCCGACCCCGCGCCGGCCGCCCCGCCCCAACTTCCGGCCGGCCCTCTCGAAGGTGAAATTTTTATGTATTTTTTTAGTGTTTTTAGTAATTTTGTAGCTAGATGGTTAGATAGGTATTTAGATAGTTAGATAGATAGTTAGATAGATAGTTATAAAGATAGTTAGATAGGTGAATATCTTGCAAAAAAATTTACTTAGGTGAGATGCTATATGTTGCATATCTTGAAAAAAATGGTTCGATGAGATGAATCAACAATTATGACGAATAGGTGATAATGATGATGATGAATATGTGATGACGATGATGAATATACTGTTAATGTTGTTAGTTCTTTTCCTACAAGATGCAAAAATAAATGAATGCATGTTTAAATGTTTTAAATATGCTCTATGAGTTGTGATGTTCTAATTTTTTGTCGCGATGGAATTTGCTAGCTTTGTGGTGTCGCATTTCATCGCACTGACCGTTGTCCGACGCGTTGGTCCCCCTGAGCATCCCGCTGCTGTTCGACTACTTCCTCTACAGCCGAGGGTGAGCTACAAGTCCATATCCTCCATTTTTTCATGTCACTAGATTTCATTCTCAAGTCAAGTCGTGTAACCTAGGCATCTCCCGTCCGAAAGGGTTGCATCGATAAATATGCATTCAATTGCATATTTATCACTGCATCTCTTTTGGATTGTCCAGCGTTTTCCACGAACAGCCTGAGGATGTGTAGATTGGGTATGTTCTTCATGTTCTACCCCGTTCCGAGACAGGATTTCGGCGGCGCCTCCCCATTGTTCTTCGAAGCACATTCTCTCGGCTATTTGCCGAGACTTATATCTGGAGAACAGCAGGGAGGTGCTACCAAAATTTTGTCTCGGAACGGGGTAGAATGGAGAACGTACTCAATCTACACATCTTCGGGTGGAATTAGGACCCATCTTTACCTATTAGAGATGTAGGTAGATTCAACGCGGTAGAAATTGAAATTTTGATGTGATTAATTTAAGTGAATCCTTAATTATGTTGTGTGGCTTGCAAAAAAGCAGAGGATGGCAGATAATCAGTGGATGTACAGTGGTTTTATCCATCAGAATCGAGTAACATCAGAGTGGATCGCGAAAACCGATGTGTATTTGAAGGAGATATTCCATCGTCCAATGTGAATTATCCCACCATGCCCCTGTGCGAGATGTGAAAGACATCACCGTAGAAATCAGAAGGACATGAGTGAGCACCTTCGCGCGCACGGATATATGCCAAACTTTGACATGCCGCCGATAAACATAACCGAGCAGGACCGTGGTAGAGAGGAGGTGATGCGACAACGCATCGATGGATATGAGGACGATGGGGTCACGGACATGCTACATGATGTCATTGTTGCAGAAACAGCAAATGTGACACCTTCAGAGAATGAACCGAAGGAGCCGGAGGCAACCGCAAAGGCCTTCTTGGAGGTCTTGGCCTCGTCGAAGAAACCTCTTTGTGCGGGTGCGAAAATATCTCAGCTGGATGCCATCTCGCAACTAATTGCAGTCAAGGCTGAGTATGGTTGTATCCAGAAATGCTTCGAAGCGTTCCTGGGAGTATGGGCTAACAGCCTCCCTGAGGGTCATGAACTGTCGAAAAGCATGTATGCTACAAAGAAAATCATGAAGGCACTCTCTATGGATTATGAGAAAATATATGTTTGTCTGAAGAATTGCCTTTTGATTAGGCACGAGTATGCGGATGACAAGTACTATAGGGACTGCGGTTCGTCTCGGTACCTTGAGGTGGTCGGTGAGGATGGTGAGAAGAGGCAGCTAGACATCCCCGCAAAGGTGCTTCGGTATCTTCATTTCATTGAAAGACTGCAGCGCCTTTTCCTCGCGGAGGAGACTGCCAAAATGATGAAGTGGCACAAGCAAGGTATAACGTACCATCAGCATAAAATCGTACATCCATCGGAAGCAGAAGCATGGAAGTCGTTCGATGAAGAATAGCCCGAGGAAGTAGCCGAGGTTGGGAATGTCGGAATTGGCATATCAGGTGATGGGTTAAATCCATATGGTATGTCGTCCAACCCATACAGCTGCTGGCCCATGTTTGTAATTCCGCTCAATCTCCCTCCTGCTGCCCTAATGCAACAGAAGACCATGTTCTCGTCGCTCATCATTCCGGGGCCTGAATACCCCGGGAAGCAATTGGGTGTGTTTATGCAGCCGCTGGTGGATGATTTGCTCCATTCTTGGTACTTTCCGAGGTTAACATACGACTAGGATCTGCAGAGAAATTTCTTGATGAAAGTTTGGTTGCACTATTACATGCTCGACTTTCCCGGCTATGCTCTATTCTGCGGATGGTGTACCAGTGGGAAGATGCCATGCCCAGTGTGCATGCAGGCTCTGCGAATGATTTGACTGAGTAAGGGTGGCAAGTATGTAGCCTTTGACCTGCATCGATAGTTCCTCCATCCAGACCATCCAGACGGGGAAGACAAGAAGAACTTCACGAAAGGCTGGGTTGTCCATGAAGTAACCGAGATTCCAACATTTTCAGGGGCAGATGTTATTGCTCAGCTAAAAGCTCTCAAGCCTAAAGGCAAAGGCAAAGCCATAGCCACAGCCAAAGGCTTCGAGGGATATGGTGAGACGCACAACTGGACTCACATTACCCCCTTCTCGCAGCTTCCCTATTTCAAGGACCTCAAACTTCCTTACAACATCGATGTGATGCACACAGAAAAGAATGTCGTAGAGTTTCTTTTCCACATGATCCTCAAGAATCCTGATAAGACGAAGGATATCGTTAAAGCTAGAGCCGATCAACAGAAAATTTGTGATAGACCATGACTAAACATGAAGCCTCCCACAGGCAGTCGAATAAACTGGTTCAAGCCAGATGTTGACTTTGTTCTTAAAAAGCTTTGAAAAGACAGAGGTACTTAAGTGGCTCAAACACATAGTTAAGTTCACTCATGGTTATGCATCGAATATAAGTAAGGGAGTCAATCTTTCAACGGGCAAAGTGACCGGGCTCAAGTGTCATGACTATCATGTATGGATTGAGCGGATAATGCCGGTGATGGTTCGAGGCTATGTCCCCGAGCATGTATGGCGAGTGCTTGACGAGCTAAGCCATTTCTTCCGCACGCTCTGTGCTAAAGAAGTAAGTAAAGATGTGATTGAACAATTGCATAAGAAGGCACCAGAGTTGATAGTCAAGCTAGAGAAGATCTTTTCGCCAGGCTTCTTCACTCCGATGACACATCTCATTCTGCACCTCGCGAAAGAGGTATTGTTTGGGGGGGGGGCTGTGCAGAATTCTTGGCAGTATGGCCCTGAGAGACAGAACAAGCATCTCCGACAGAAATGTGGAAACAAAGCTAAGATTGAAGCTTCCATAGCTGAGGAAGTTATCCTAGAGGAGGTGTTAGACCTCAGGACATCATACTATCCAGACCACGTTCCCCATCTGCATAAGAAGGTGCCTCGATACAATATAGAAGAGCCCAAGTATCAACCCAAGCTCCACCTATTCAACGTGCAAGGTGGTAGGGCTAGGGCCTCAAAATCTTATAACATGCCACGACAAGATTGGGATGACCTCATGTTCTATATCTTGCACAACATCAAGGAAGTTGAGGAAGTGTGGATGAGGTAATACCACTACACAATTCCTTTATGTCTTCCACATCATCATGTTCTATGTTCACTTATTTCCGGTCTAACACCTCTTTTCTTCTTTTAGTGATTTCCTTCAAGAGGAATGGACGGGAATTAATCCTCCTACTGAGGCGGAGGCACTTACTCTTCTCCGTCATGGAAACCCTGGACGTAAAAATTTTGTTGCTTGGTTCATGAAGAAAGTAATTTTCTACATTCCCCTATTAAATACCTAGTTCAACATTTATTAGTTAACCAAACTAATGCACCCAACATGTTCAATTATACTTGTAGGGAAATAATCCGAACATATCTATGGATGACGAATTGAGATGGGTTTCCATGGGTTTTGACCCTGCTGTCATGACATGTAAAAAGTATGATGTGAATGGGTATCGCTTCCATACAGAGGAGCACCAGAACAGCCGTCCTGATCCCAAAACTATAAATACCGGAGTGTACACCCCCGGTCAAAATTCAGTAGACTACTACGGAAGGATACAAAATATATACGAGATTAAATTCTGCAAAGGGTGCAAAACCCTAAGTCTGCCTATGTTCAAATGCCGATGGTTCGATCCGCGGGAGGGGCAGAGACATACGCCTTCTATTGGTTTGGTCGAAGTTAAACCATCAACCATCTATGCAGGAGCCGATCTCTTCATTGCGGCTACCCAAGCTACACAAGTTTATTATCTGCCTTACCCATGCCAGAAAGAGTACTTGAAGGGTTGGGAAGTTGTGTTCAAGGTGTCGCCACATGGTAAGCTACCGGACCCGAATGAAGACGATTACTACAACATTAACCCCGTGACATATGAGGGAGTGTTCTATCAAGAGTAACCTGATGATGATGTGGTTAGAAATGATGACTCTAGACCATTGGATGATGATGATGTGGATCCAAACGAGGACGATGCATGGAATGATGGTGAGACCATTGTCAATGAAAGTGACATACTTATGTTACAAAAGTTAAACAAAGACGCTAACGACGAGGAAGAGCCTCCACCTCCGTCAGACAACAAAGATGATATGATTGATAGTGATGATGAGACCGACCAAGAAATAGGTTACAACAGTGATGATTCGTATGGGTTCTAGCAGATGTACGTTTCAAGACTTTTTTCTATGGTTTAGGATTATGCCTTTTTATGATTATTTATTACTATGCTTTTTCCCTCATTACTAATGCTTTTCATAATGCTTTTTCCTTCATTATTAATGTACTAATTGTTTATTCTCTTTTCAATGCAGGTTCGTGGAACATGGGCAAGGGGAAGGCCGACGGCGTGGGTTTCCTACGCAAGGTCGTCGGCATGCCTAGTCGGACTGGTCGAGCACGTAATCCTACCCCCCGACTACTTGAGGATGACTCCTCATAGGGAGGTTGAGGGAGAGGTGGCCCTAGAGGAGGAGGGGGCGGTGGGAGAGCCCCTAGAGGGCGAGGGGGTCGCGGCCAGAAACAGCGCACCCTCACCGACTTAGGGGTGTTGTCTTTGAGGCCCTCCTCTAGTGAGGTACCCTCCTCTAGTGAGGTACCCTCTTACGAGGAGGAGGAGGATGAGGACGAGGAGGTTCAGGAGGAGGAGGAGGAGGAGGAGGCGGAGGTTCGAGATGGGGGCGAGGAGGAGGAGGGGGCTGAGGATGAGGAGGAGGAGGCAGGCGAGGAGGATGGTGGTGGCGGGGATGATGGTGCTGGTAGGGAGGGGGTGGTAACAACAAGGGGTGGCTGTGTGGTAATGCAAAGCTACCAAAGCAGGTCCCTGCTACTGAGGAGCAGAAGTGGCTCATTGATCCCACGGGGAAAGAGTAAGTGTCACTTTATAATAATTTCATTATTTTGCTTGTCACATGCTCATTCCGGTTGTTATTTATTTTGCTTGTCACATGCTAATAGTTCATTCTTTTGCAGCAACTGGATATATTCTAAAGGGGTCCGTATTCCCAACGGCCTCATCACCGTCTTGCTGAAGTTATACTGGCCGGGGTTGTACTGTCCGGATCCAGTCAGGCACCCGGACAGTCGGGTTTTGGCCACGAGCTGGGACCACTGGAAAGCCCTCCACGCGGAGCATGAGACCCATGCCAAGGCCGTGATCACTACTTTCTAGGTGAGTTCTCTTCAGAAGCACAAGTCCATTCTAGTTTCATGAATGATTTAACTCATGGCTTCTTTCATTCTTGTTTCATGCATGATTGTAGAAATTCTATCGAGTTCTTCCGAAGCACAAGGCCAGAGCCAACCAGATCGTGCCGCGCCAATGCAAGAAGAAGGCCCGCCAGATGCAGTACGAGGTGCGCTATGTGGCCATCTCGACAAGTTATCACGACTCTCTTGGTGTGAAGATGACCAAGGAAGATGCGCGGAGGATGGGCATTACCTTGGAGAGGGACCACTACTTGGCGGTAAGTATAAAATATTTTTCATTCCGATGTTTGTGGTACATTTTCCCGTTTCGTGTTGACATGCTGTTATGCTTTCATTATGTAGGTGTGTCCAAATTGGTGTTATGGAAAAGATGAGTCTTGGGCGGCATTGGTGGATGTTTGGTGTGATAAGGATGGAGCCTGGGCGGCTACGAGCATCAAAAACAAGGCTAACCGAGGGACGGAGGGAGTACATTCTCAGGGAAACCGAAACCACTTTCTTCACAAGGCACTTAATGTATGACTAACCTCATTAAACATTCTTCTTCTTCTATTTACCGTCACTTTCTTATGTA
The DNA here is from genome assembly GCA_022496015.1 of Hordeum marinum. NCBI lineage: Eukaryota > Viridiplantae > Streptophyta > Magnoliopsida > Poales > Poaceae > Hordeum > Hordeum marinum. The sequence continues at coordinate 395,659,517 of CM039676.1, read as the reverse complement.
TGACTAACCTCTGTTTGGTGGTGCAGGAGGAGAAATTGAAGCGGCCGCTCTCACACATGGAGGCGTGGGAGATCGCCCATACGCGGAGGAGCGCCAAGCCTGGCGAGCCCAAGTACTATGGCAACACCGCGGAGAAGAAGCAGGCCTACTCTTAGGAGTATCTCAGGTTACATCCTGGCACATCTGACCCCATGAGTGCGGATCTGGACGAGAGGGTGGTGGTGGGCATGGGGCCCAAGAAGCATGGTCGGCAGGTGGTTCTCGATGTTGTTATCACTCCTACTATCTCCTACACGCAGCTTCGAGCTACCGACCCGAACCTGAGCCAGCGCACGAGCACGCCCATGACCAGTGCGCAGTCATAGTCCCTCTTTCAGGAGCGGCAATCTGTAAGTATTTTCCCTCTTATCTACATTGCTCACTTTATTTTCCAGCATTAAGATGTTTATGAGTTCCATCATGTCATACCGTAGGCCTACATGGAGTACACACGCCAGGAGACCAGGACGTGGCACACGAGCCTTTATGCATACCATGAGCAGAACAATGCCAGGATGCAGCGCACTCTTGAGGAGATGGCGGTCGGACGGGTTCCTCAAGTTGCAGCAGCACCACCTCCTCTACCACAACCAACGCTGCTTACCTTTGAGGAGTTTGTGGCACAGCAGCACGAGGGCCCCTCGCCGGTATGTACATCCCCCAACTATTCACCCAAAGCATATCATGCCTTTCAACACAGTCATATATCCCGTTAATATGTCTTTTCAACATCCAGGGAACCATTGGATCAACCGTTGGCGGTGGTCTTCTCAACACTCCCGAGTCAAGGAGCCCGACCACTCCGATCCACGGAGGCGGAGGTGGAGGTGATCTTGGCGGTAGCGCTGCTGCTAGCAGTGACGATCTGGGCTTCGGTGGTCTTGGCGGTGACGACCTCTGCGGTGCTCGACGTCCTGGCGCTTAAGGCTTTCGGTTACTTGTGTGCTTATGCTTATGTTTCTTTAGATGACTTGTGTGTGGTGATGATGATGATAAACTTGTGGTCTTTGATGGTCCTTTAGATGACTTGTGCGCTTCTTTATATGCTTATGCTTATGTTTATGTTGATTGTGATGATGCTTATGCATATATTGTTGTGATGGTGCCGGATGATACGTAGATGTGTTCTATATGTCTATTTCCATCATATATATCTGTTGTATATTTGAATTGAATTGATCTGAAAACAAACAGAAAAAACAAAAAAATCAAATACAATCTATGCCGACGGCCTAGCCGTCGGCATAGTGCTGGCGTGAGCACCCAGCTGTCGACACGTGACAGCTATGTCGACAGCTTAGCCGTCCGCATAGTTTGAAACTAAGCCGATGGCTAGGCCGTTGGCATAGCCGCCATGTGTCAGCAACTGGGCACACTTGGGGCAGGGCTATGCCGACGGCTTAGCCATCGGTGTAGTTTCAAACTAAGCTGACAGCTCGGCCGTCGGCATAGCTCTGCCCTAGGAGCACCCAGTTGCTGACACGTGGCAGCTATGCTGACGGCCTAGCCGTCGGCATAGCCCTGCCACAGGAGTAACGGCTACTCGCCACGTGACAAGCAGCCGCTGGGCAGCACTTGATGGCGGCCGGCGTTAGGCGGGAATGTTGCCGACGGTCCGGGCTGTCGGCATAGATGTACGGACACCGTCGGAATAGGACCTATGCCAACGGCCTTTCTATGCCGACGGCCCCTGGGCTACGCCGACGTACATGTGGCCGACGGCCCTATGCCGACGGGGGCCGTCGGCACAGGCCTGTCCCGACGGGAATCAAAGCTATGCCGACGGCCCGGGACAGGCCTATGCCGATGGCCCCTGTCGGCATAGGGTGCGATTATGGTAGTGTATGTTATGCTCCAAATTCTAATATAAATAGGAAGGCCAACTTTTGACAACCGAGCGGAGCGAGGCCCGTCGCCGGTAGGCTTGGGCCGAAGCGGAGCGTAGCGAAGTCTGAACTGCGGTACAGATCAGGGTTGACCTAGGACACATGTATTATATATACCTCTTGTAAGCCGCCGCATGGGATAAGTGGATTAGTTGTGAATCCCCGGCGATTGTAACCTCTCCCGATCATAGTGAAGTTTGGCTGGCTGGCGCCCGTGGTTTTTTCCCCTTCGTGTTGGGGGGTTTTCCACGTTAAAATCTCGTGTCCCTTGCTTGATTTCGTTCTTCATCATATCGATTGCGTGTCGTATCTCTAACAAGTGGTATCAGAGCCTTGTTTTTATTTAGGGTTTCTTCGACGACATGGCATCGATGAAGTATGACCTTCCGCTACTGGACTACGACACCAGATTTTCCTTATGGCAAGTGAAGATGCGGGCAGTGCTGGCACATCCCGATCTGGATGAGGCGCTCGATGGATTCGGTGATAAAGAACAGAAGACTTGGACCGCTGATCAGAAGCGTTAAGATTGTAAGGCTATGTCTCTCATTCATCTTCATCTATCTAACAATATTTTGCAAGAAGTATTGGCAGAGAAAACTGCAGCAGGTCTCTAGCTAAAGCTGGAATTGATCTGCATGTCCAAGGATCTGACCAGTAAGATGCACATGAAGGTGAAGTTGTTCATGCACAAGTTGCAAGAAGGTGGTTCGGTGCTGAACCACTTATCGATCTTCAAGGAGATTGTTTCTGACTTACAGTCTATGGAGGTACAGTATGATGATGAAGATTTAGGTCTTCTACTTTTATTCTCGTTGTCTAGTTCCTTTGCAAATTTTCGTGATACGCTATTATATAGCCGTGATGAACTAACTGTTGCGGAAGTATATGAGGCCCTTCAACAGAAGGAAAAGATGAAAGATATGTTGCAATCTGAGGAATCATCCTCCAAAGGAGAAGCATTGCAGGTACGAGGCAGGCCTGAGCAGAAAACATACAACCCCAACAATAGAGATAAAAGTAAGAATGGCAGAGGTCGTTCGAAGTCCAGAGGATCTGGGAAAGAAAAGTTCTGTAGGTATTGTAAGAAATAGGGTCACCTGATTGATGATTCTTGGAAGCTGGAAAATAAGGAGAAAAGGAATGGTACATGGAAACCTAAAAACAAATCTGAAGGTGATGGTAAGGTCAATGTTACATCTGGAAATAAATCTGATTCAGATGATGCTCTAGTTGTTTTTGCTGGTTGTGTTTCATGTCATGATTAATGGATACTTGATTCTGCATGTTCATTTCATATATTCTGTAATAGAGATTGGTTCAGTACTTATAAGTTTGTGCAGAGTGGAGATGTTGTGCGTATGGGAGATGACACCCCACATGAGATTGTGGGCATTGGTTCTGTTCAGATCGGGACACATGACGGTATGATACGCACGTTGACAGATGTGAGGCACATACCAGGCATGGCCAGAAACCTCATCTCGTTGAGTACTCTTGATGTCAAAGGGTATAAACACTCCAGTTCAGGTGGAGTTCTGAAGGTAACAAAAGGTTCCCTCATTCATATGATAGGTGACATGAATTCTGCAAAGTTATATGTTCTTAGAGGAAGCACTATTACTGGTACTACTGCTGCTGTTGTTACTTCTGATAAATCCAGTAAAACTAACATTTGGAATATGCACCTTTGGCATATGAGTAAACTTGGCATGGCAGAATTGACCAAGAGGGAACTCTTGTATGGCTGCAACGTAATTGATTTGGAGTTATGCGAGCACTGCATCTTTGGTAAGCCCAAGAGGGTAAAGTTCAATGTTTCTGTTCATACCACAGAAGGTATATTAGATTATGTGCATGCTGATTTCTGGGGACCTTCCCATAAACCCTCGCTTGCTGGTGCTCGTTATATGCTTACAATTATTGATGACTACTCCAGAAAAGTGTGGCCTTATTTTACGAAAAATAAATATGATGTGTTTGATGCCTTTAAGGATTGAAAAGTTATGGTAGAAAGGCAAACTGGTAGGAAGGTAAAAATACTTCGAACTGATAATGGTATGGAATTCTGTTCAAAAGCTTTTAACAGGTACTGCAAAAACTTGGGCATCGTCAGGCACCACACCGTCCCATACACTCCTCAACGGAATGGTGTGGTTGAGCGTATGAACAGAACCAATATCTCCAGGCCTCGCTGCATGTTGTCCAATGCTCGCATGGGCAAGCGTTTTTGGGCTAAAGCAGCCTTCATCGCCTGCTACCTCATCAACAGGTCTCCATCCATTCCACTAAATAAGAAAACTCCCATTGAGGTATGGTCTGGTACACCGGCTAATTATTCACAGTTGAGAGTTTTTGGTTGCAATGCATATGCACATGTTGATAACGGAAAACTTGAGCCCACAGCTATTAAGTGTGTATTTGTTGGATATGGTTCAGGAGTAAAAGGATATCGCTTATGGAATCCTGAGACTAATAAGGTTTTTGTGAGCAGAAGTGTTGTTTTCAATGAATCTATTATGTATCATGATGATCTGTCCAATGATAGTTTTGATGTGGAGCCACCACGAGTTACTGTGCAGGTGGAGCATTTTGATGATGAGGAAAACAAAATTGTTGATAATAATGTTACTGCTCCAGATGCACAGGTTCATGATAATGTTGATGATGCTCCAGATAGAGAGATTCATGATGATGATATTGTCCAACGCTCACCCCCTGTTTTGCAGCCGCAGATTCAGTCTCTTGTCGATGGAAGGACAAAGAGAGTCATTAACAAACCTAAACGGCTAATTGAGGAGTGTGACATTGTTCATTATGCTTTTAGTTGTGCAGAACAGGTTGAGAACATCCATGAGCCATCCACATATACTGAAGTCGTTGTTTCCGGTGACCGCGAGAAGTAGATTGCTGCTATGCAGGAAGAGATGCAATCACTTGAGAAAAATGGCACATGGGATGTTGTGCGCTTGCCTAAACAAAAGAAGACCGTTCGTTGCAAATGGATCTTCAAAAGAAAGGAAGGTTTGTCTCCTAGTGAGCATGCAAGGTTTAAGGCAAGGTTAGTGGCTAAGGGCTTTAGTCGGATACCAGGTATGGATTATAATGATGTGTTCTCTCCAGTTGTCAAGCATAGTTCCATTCGTACATTTTTCGGTATTGTTGATATGAATGATCTCGAGCTTGAGCAGATAGATGTCAAGACTGCTTTTCTACATGGAGAACTAGAGGAGGAAATTTATATGGACCAACCAAAAGGTTTCATAGTGCCTCGTAAGGAGAAATTTGTTTGCATGTTAAAGAGGTCCCTATATGGTTTGAAACAGTCTCCAAGACAGTGGTATAAATGGTTTGATTCATTCATGATTGCACATGGTTTTAAGATGTCCGCATATGATAGTTGTGTTTACATTAAATTTGTTGATGGTTCACCTATATACTTGTTGTTATATGTTGATGACATGTTGATTGCTACCAAGGGAAAGAGAGAGATCACTTCTTTAAAGGCACAGTTAAGTAGTGAGTTTGACATGAAGGATCTTGGTGCTGCTAAGAAAATTATAGGTATGGAGATTACTAGGGATAGAAATTCCGGTTTGTTATTTCTTAGTCAGCAAAGTTACATTCAAAAAGTTCTTCATCGTTTTAACATGCATGATGCTAAGTCAGTAAGCAGTCCTATTGCTCCTCATTTCAAATTGTCATCCTCTCAATGTCCTAGTACGGATGAAGAGCTTAAGTATATGTCAAGAGTTCCATATTCTAGTGATGTCGGTTCTTTAATGTATGCCATGGTGTGTTCTAGGCCTGATTTGTCTTTTGCAAAGAGTTTGGTCAGTAGATATATGGCTAACCCTGGTAAAGAACATTGGAAGGCTGTTCAATGGATTTTCAGGTACCTTCGTGGCACTTCCAATGCTTGTTTGAAATTCGGCAGGACTGGTGAGGGACTAGCTGGCTATATGGATTCAGATTTTGCTTCCAGCGATTTGGACAAGAGGAGGTCCCTTACAGGTTATGTGTTCACTGTTGGTGGTTGTGCCGTGAGTTGGAGGGCGACAGTGCAGGCAGTAGTTGCTCAATCTACCACTGAAGCAGAATACATGGCTATTGTAGAAGCATGTAAAGAATCAGTTTGGTTGAAAGGTTTGTATGCTGAGCTTTGTGGAGATAATTCTTGCATTAATTTGTTTTGTGATAGTCAGAGTGCCATATACCTCACTAAGGATCAAATGTTTCATGAGAGAACAAAGCACATTGACGTCAAATATCATTTTGTTCGAGACATTGTTGAGCAAGGTAAACTGAAGGTATGCAAGATTAGTACTCATGATAATCATGCTGATATGTTCACAAAGCCAGTTCCTGTTGCTAAATTTGAGCTTTGCTCAGACTTAGTTGGTATAACTCATTAGCCCTAGCGGTTGTTCGGCGCCGAAAGTCTTTTCTTTGTTGTTCAGGGAGAAGGTTCTCATTCATGCTACAAGATGGAATTTGTCTCAAGGTGGAGTTTGTTATATTATGCTCCAAATTCTAATATAAAGAGGAAGACCAACTTCTGACGAGCGAGCGGAGCGAGGCCCGTCGCCGGTAGGCTTGGGCTGAAGCGAACCGCGGTATGGATTAGGGTTGACCTAGGACACCTGTGTTATATATACCTCTTGTAAGTCGCCGCACGGGATAAGTTGATCAGTTGTGAATCCCCGGCGATTGTAACCTCTCCCGATCATAGTGAAGTTTGGCTGGCTGGCGCCCGTGGTTTTTTCCCCTCCGTGTTGGAAGGGTTTTCCACGTTAAAATCTCGTGTCCCTTGCTTGATTTCGTTCTTCATCATATCGATTGCGTGTCGTATCTCTAACAGATGTTGCAGCTGCTCTCCGGCCAATCGCAAGTGCAAGTTGGGAGAGGAGAGAACTCAAGGGCAACCATGGAAGATAGCTTAAGGTTGCCGGCAACATTCATGCCTTTGGTTGGCTGCGCCCCAACTACCCCATAACATCTAATTTTTGCAACATAAAAAAAAAGATATGACGATATGAACACTTGTAATTTTAAATAATTGCTAACTTTGAAAAATCTAACTAAACTAAATTTCTAAGTATTGTTATCTTTATCCAATGAATATATTGACAAATAATACCAAAAACATATACATGCCCACTCACGGCCAAAAATTACAGAGATTCAGAACAGGGGCAAGAAACAAAGCATACAACCATTTTGTCATCAATCCGGTGGTAGCAAGCACACCACACAAGGAGCACCAAGCTAAAATAAGTACAGCAATGAAGCGTCCTACTTGTGAAGTACTGACAAGATAACTGTTTGCCAACCTATACTGATGGGATGCAAATCCCTTAGATCAACCTTGTGAAAAGAACCACTGACTGACACAACCAATTTGCCATAAAACATGAGGCAAAATGCAGACTTTGGATATACGATCAGAAACTACAATTAACGCCAGGACCAACAGAAGTGATGGTACGGTGAAATACATCTAGTAATCAAAACTACCTATTACATGGCTCGTTCCATGCATGAAACTCTAACTATCAGCATGCTGGAAAAAGATTATCAGCTTCCTATTTTCCTGGTCGCTAGATCGGCCTTAGTCGCCGATGTCACCCGAGTCGGCCATGCTCATTGCAGAGGAAGGTTTGTGAGAGAGAGAGAGAGAGAGAGCTGCCCTATAGTCGCGTCATCTGTCCAGCAGCCGATCAACATCATCTGGCCACCATCACTTACTGCTTGTGTTGGTCGCGTTGGTCGCGTCGCGCGCGGCTGGATCCCCTCTTTCACCGATCCGCTCCTCTATGAGGCCACAATTGTTTTATGGAGACGGAATCACAAGGACATATCGCTCTGGACCGTGGTCGGTTGGTTAATTGGGCCGTGGTCGGTATGTTAATTGGGCTGGCAGGAGCGGCCCAGTTTACTGGAGGCCTTCATTTCGGTTTTTGGAGTAGCAATCCATAGGACAACTTGGCCAGATTAGACACAATACGGGACAAATGGTTGTACAAGGAGATCCTGCTGGGGAACGTTGCATGGAAAATAAAAAAATTCCTACGTTCACGCAAGACCTATCCATGGTGATAAGCATCTACGAGAGAAAGAGTGGATCTACATACCCTTGTAGATCGCTAAGCGGGAAGCGTTAAGAACGCGGTTGGTGTAGACGAACGTCTTCGCGATCCAAATCGCCGAGCGTCCCGCGATCCAATCACGATCCGTCCCGTGATCCAATCACGATCCGTCCCGCGAACACGATCACGATCCTTCCGATCTAGCGCCGAACGGACGACACCTTCGCGTTTAGCACATGTACAGCTTGATGACGATCTCCGCCTTCTTGATTCACCAAGAGGGAGCGGAAAGGAAGAAGAGTTCTCCGACAGCGTGACGGCACTCCGACGATGGTGGTGGAGTTATTCCGGCAGGGCTTCGCCTAAACACTGTAGAAATCCGATCTAGAGGAGAAACTATGCACTGGAGGAACGGGTAGCACGTGGCTGAAAATTCTGTGCAAAAACCCTAAAACCTCCAATATATATAAGAGGAGGAATTAGAGGCTTGGCGCAAGGGTCAAGCCCTCCTTGGTTCGGCCGAAGTGGGAGGAGAGGAGGATTCCTCCTCCAATCCTAGTAGGACTAGGATTCCTCATTTTTGACCTTTTTCCACCTTTTTCCCTTTGGCCTTTTCTTTCCTAGCCGCATGGGCCTTGTGTGGGATTTCCACCAGCCCACAAAGGACTGGTATTCACTCTTCCACAGCCCATGAAGCCTCTTGGGTCAAAATATCCCTCCCTGTGGTCTTCCGGTACACTGTCGGCACTCCCGGTACACTATCGATTAGCCCGAAACTTTTCCGGCGACCAAAATAGGACTTCCCATATATGAATCTTTACCTCCGGACCATTTCGGCGCTCCTCATGACGTCAGGGATCTCATACGGGACTCCAAAAACCTTAGGTCACCACCATACATAACTCTACACTACCGAAACGTCACCAAACCTTAAGTGTGCAGACCCTGCGGGTTCAAAAACTATGTAGACATGACCGAGACACCTCTACGATCAATAACCAATAGCGGGACCTGGATGCCCATATTGGTGCCTACATATTCTACGAAGATCTTTATCGGTCGAACCTCTATGTCAAGGATTCAGTTAATCCCGTATAATGTTCCCTTTGTTCTTCGGTATGTTACTTGCCCGAGATTCGATCGTCGGTATCTCCATACCTAGTTCAACCTCGTTACCGGCAAGTCTCTTTACTCGTTTCGTAATACAAGATCCCGTGACTAACACTTAGTCACATTGCTTGCAAGGCTTATTGTGATGTTGTATTACCGAGTGGGCCCTGAGATACCTCTCCGTTACACGGAATAACAAATCCTAGTCTTGATCCATGCCAACTCAACAGATACCCTCGAAGATACCTGTAGAGCACCTTTATAGTCACCCGATTACGTTGCAACGTTTGAGACACACAAGGCACTCCTCCGGTGTCCATGAGTTGCATGATCTCATGGTCATAGGAACATATACTTGACATGCAGAAAACGGTAGCAATAAACTGGCATGATCATATGCTACGTTTGTAGTTTGGGTCTTGTTCATCACATCATTCTTCTAATGATGTGATCCCGTTATCAAATGACATCACATGTCAATGGCTAGGAAACCTTGACCATCTTGGATCAATGAGCTAGTTCACTAGAGGCATACTAAGGATAAAGTGTTGTCTATTTATCCACACATGTAATGTGTTTCCAATCAATATAATTGTAGCATGGATAATAAACAATTATCATGAACAAGGAAATATAATAATAAACACTTTATTTATTGCCTCTAGGGCATATTTCCAACAGATCCGACAGCCAAAAATGTCCAGATCATAAAACCAATGGCCGAAAACGCAAATCACTGACAGGCCTTGTTTAGGCTCAGTTTTACTGTCCTTAATTACAGTTTGTAATTAACGGAAATATCTCCCCTTGTCCAGAACCGGCGTATGGTTGCAAAGGCCGACGCATCTCTCCCTCTTGTCCTGAACCGACAGACCCCCTCGAACTGTCGCATCTGTTCGGGACGTATAAATTGTAACATCATTGATCTCATCAATAAGGATTCACATTCAATTCAAACAGTCAAGGGAGGTGCGCCTTTAAGGGGCCGTGCATGCAACATGGTGGAATGTGGGTCTTTTAATAGACCATTTAAATGGCATGTAGAGAAGGCTCGATCGCGGACCATGAGCTCACGGTTCTTGATGTGTTCGGATCTGTTGCAAAAGTAAGGTGGTTTTGAAGTTAGAAATTCCGTATTGTTAAACAAATAGTACCTGGTTTTTGCGTAAGGTTAAACAAATACCAATTGCTCACGGGTTCTTGTGTTTTCATATGATGCAATCAGGAGACTTTCACGTTTCTATTGCAGAAGCTTCCCCCCTGCAGCCACGGATCACGCTAAAAGTTAACCCTCTCGCCATGTGAATTGTGATTGTGATGATGGCGTTTTGTGGTCCTTTCGTAAGGAAAAAAAAGGTGCACTGATGTGCTAAAGAAGTCAGGAAAATCATAAAAATGAAGCGTTGTAATGTAGTAATCATTCCAAGCAAACTTCATTGTTTCATAATCTATCATCCATATAGTTATATATCTTGAAATGTTCTCGTTAGAAATATCATGTTTTTTAGTCAGGCAATATATACCAGGTAAGGAAACACAAGCATGCTAATTGACTCTTCAAAGTGGATACTCTATCAAGCATATCAATGACCAGAGACAACTCTCGTGGTTTCAAGGAAAAACCTGAACTCTAGTGAGTTAGGAAATACGACGGCCGTTTTGAGTTTGACTGAATCCAGAAATCGATGTCTTCAAAGAAAAACTCCATTTGAAAGAAATAAATGGCCATACGGAGGCTTGAATGGTCCACCAAAAGAAGAAAAATGGAGGAAGAAACCATTGACGTAGACTACATAATGGCCGAAAATCATATGGCCGGAAATCATGCCTACGGGCAGAAGGTAAGGAGGTGGTTAAGAAAGCAAGATAAGTGCAGGAAGAATCTGCGGAGTGCAGACCGCAGGGAATATGGGACCAGAGGCGATTGACCAGCTGACGTTGAAGTTGATGTGATTAAGTAAACTCATTATGCACCAGCCGCAAATGAGTGTCCCTAAAAATGGTACTCCTTCCGATCCAATATAAGTGTCTTGGTTTTTGTTCAAATTTTAACCTAAAACCATAACACTGATTTTGGATCGGAGGGAGTATCTAGTTAGCGGACAAGCCAAGAAACTTATTAATCCAGTGAAAAACTATAAGCCGTTTGTTAAATAATCATTTGCCTTTTACTGGTTCGCTTTCCTGCACCTCACATCAACAAATTGAATTAGCGTAGAGAAGCTGGTTTTCAGTGTTCACAGGTTTGGGACCTTCTGCTAGCTAGTATGTGTATTGGTTATGAGCAACAAACAAGCTCAAAGTAAAACTTCGCACCTTCAGCAACCAGAACAATGCAGTATGTAACCCGCTAAGAATGTAAAACCAAGCAGCATGAGGCAGACTGAATGTGACTGCAGCAACAAAAGGATAAATTAAAGAGTGTGGACCTAACTAATTCCTTATCAATCTCGATTCATTTCAATGTGAGGGCGGAAGCAATGTGGGTATCAAACCCCATTACTTCATCTCTGGCAAGTAATTATACCGATGGTTATGCCCATCATACAAACACATGGCTGCAGTGTTCCCTTGCTGTCCTATAAATACGTGGAACTAGCACACAAGTGTCTTCGTACCACTCTGGACTGAATCTAGAAAAGAATGTTTGCAGACGAAAGCTCCATTTGAACCAAATAAATGGGCATATGGGGGCTTGAATAGGGGAAGTAAAATAGAAGAAGAAAGCATTGACGTATACCACATAATTACTGGAAATCATAGCTATGGGAAGAAGGGAAAGTGGTTAAGAAAGCAAGATAAATGCACGAAGAATCGGTGGACTGCAGACCGGGAATCTGGAACTAGAAGCAATGACACCAGCTTATACAGAAATGATCAAGTAGACTGATTCTGCACCAGTTACAAATGACTGTCCCAGAAAATGGTATCTGAGCAGTTTGTTAAATAAGCAGTGTCTTCTTTGGTTCAGTTTCCACTATCTCACATAGACGAATTGGCTTAGCCTAAAAAACAAACCAAAACTTATTCACAGGTTTGCCACCTTCTGCTAGTATGTTTATTGGTCATCAAAAGATCATAGTTCTGAAAACGATGTTAGAAGAAAAAGGTATGCAAACAAACAAATAGTAGAAGAAAAACTTTGCACCTTCAGCAATCAGCAGCGCCAATGCAACTGGTTACAAATGTAAAACCAAGCAGCATGAGGCAGGCTGCAATAATGGAGAATGAGACTGACAAAGACTGGACCAACAAAAGGATTAACAACGCAGACCTAAAAGTGCAGACTAGGAAGCAAAGTGGGTATCAAGCTCAATCATGCAGAGCAAGATAGCTACCTCTAGGACAATAAACCGCATGACTTTGTCTCTGGCCAGCTAGTCATACACTCATACTGATGGTTACAGTGCTACACCGATAGGACAAACTTATATGGCTGCAGCGTTCCCTTGATATCCTATAAATACATGCAGCTAGCACATAAGCTTCTTCACACCATCCGAAAACTCATGTACCAACACATTTCTGCAAAAGCGTGTTTCATCTCATCCGAAGAAATACACCATGATCACTCCTAAGGGGCTAGTTCAACAGGCGAAGAAGTGGCAGAAGATGGCAGCCCTGCGGAAGAGGAGGCTGACTGTGACGGGGCCAATCAAAGATGCCAACCTGCATGGCGCATCGGCCATTGCAGACAAGGGCCATTGCGTCGTCTACACCGCTGGTGGAGAGCGGTTCGAGGTCCCGTTGGCGTACCTCGGTACGACGGTGTTCGGAGAGCTTCTGAGGATGTCGGAGGACGAGTTCAGGTTCACGAGTGAAGACAGGATCACGGTACCTTGCGACGCTGCGGTGATGGCGTATGTCATGTGCTTGCTCAGGAGAAAGCCATCAATAGAGGTGGAGAGGGCGGTCCTTAGTTCTGTAGTAATGCCGTGCGGCAACCAGAGTGGCGTCGCCATGGTTTACAAGAGTCTAGGCCAGTCACTGGCTATTTTTAGCTAGTGATAAGGTGTCTTCCTGATCTATATATGCACCCCCTTTTTTGTAAAAATTTCATGTGTATAATGTGTAAATAGATGTATGCAAATACCCAGTAAATAGACAAAGAAAGAACACTTTTGCAGTTGAAACTATATCATAATATTGTTGTTTGGCATGAAACAAAGGGGATATTCAATATTGTACTGACCTGAAATACTTAATCCTCTCCAGGGCCTGAGATACTTCGTTCACTCCAGGGCTCATCCCGGTCTCTACCAAATATTTTCACAAGGTTCTAACAGAAGAACGTTATTTTATTTTATTTACTTTTAACTTGCTACACTGAAGGCATGCAATCCTTACTCAGAGTAATATATATGAAAGATGTTAAAACAGATGCAAAACTCAGTAAATTAGTCTCCTCTTAAGTGATTGAAAAGTGAGCCATTTGACAAGAACTACTTCTATTGTTTTATGTAGTTCATAATAGGAATATATGTGTAACTCGATAACATCACAAAACATTACCATTTATGTTTTAGTTTCTTCATTTTCTTGAGACTGGTGATACAAGTCTTCCTGCCCTAATTTTCATCTCATGATAACTGACAAAACATCCCAGTTTGCATACGCACCATAATCAGGTGACAGTGTGACACACAAACCGACACCCTGATAACAGTGACCCATAAACAGGCCGCCCACCTGTGGCGTGATTACCTGTCCTCACGTTTACACGTGCTTATGTAATTTCCTTTTGTAATCACTCGAACGATGGATTGCAAATCTTGAAAAATATATTCAGGTGGGGAACTCCCCCCCCCCGCCCGGGTGATTTTTCAAAAACAGTGGCGGAGCTACCACAAAAAAACTGGGTGGACCAGCTAGTACAAATTGTGCTACCACATTAAAATTCAGCACATTATTATAGGGTGAACTTCATGTAAAATATTGCCGTGGCTCCTCCAGTGCCTGATAACACACACTGAGCATTATCTCCCCCCCCCCCCGACAGCCACTACCAACGAACTATAAAAAGAAAACCAAATTAAATAAAAACCTTAGTTAATGGAGTATCACTTCCTCGGCATTCATCACTTCCTCGGCGACATTCATCACTTCCTCGGCATCAATGTGCATCGCAACGCCGGCGGACTTTTTTTGTCCCAGGAACAGTACGCACTGGAGATTTTGGATCATGCTTGCATGATCAACTGTCATCCCATCTCCACCCCCGTTGACACACGCTCCAAGTTGTCTGGTGTGGCTGGCAAACCGTACTCAGACCCCTCTACATACCGTAGCATCGCCGGTGCCCTCCAGTATCTCACTCTTACTCGCCCCGACCTCACCTACGCCGTCCAGCAGATATGCTTGTTTATGCATGCCCCGCTTGACTCTCAAACGGGTCTTGCGCTATCTTCGCGGCACCACTCACTACGGCCTCCAGCTCTATCGTTCCTCCGCGCCTGACCTTATTTCCTACAGCGATGCTGACTGGGCCGGGTGCCCTGATACTCCCAAGTCCACCTCTGGATTTTGCATGTTCCTCGGCTCTAACCTGGTCTCCTGGTCCTCCAAGAGACAGCCGACAGTCTCTCGTTCCCGCGCCGAGGCCGAGTATCGTGTCGTGGCTCCGCCAGCTCCTCTCCGAGCTTCGTCACCCTCCCCGTCGGGCTACTATTGTGTATTGTGATAATGTCAGCGCTATGTATCTCTTCTCCAACCCAGTACAGCATCAGCGGACGAAGCATATCGAAATTGATCTTCACTTTGTTCGCGATCGTGTTGCCCTCGGTGAAGCCCAGGTTCTTCATGTTACGACATCGTCGCAGTTCGCGGGTATATTCACGAAGGGCCTGCCCACGACGGTGTTCTGTGATTTTCGAGCCAGTCTAAACGTCCTCCCTGGTGACGTTCGGACTGCGGGGGGGGGGGGGGGGGGTGTTGAGTTGTACGTGCTTGTGTATACATATACATATGTATGAGATGTTTATCCATGTAACTCCATGACCGGCACTTCTTCTGCCACTTCGCTACATGTAGGGATCATGGACTCCTCTCCCTGTATATATGTACTACTGTATTTGAGTAATGATAATTGCAGCTAATTCCATCAGACTTCTTTTCCTTCTTAATTCTTGCTTGATTAGATTGATACATCTCCTCTCTTTATATAGAGAGGTTTACTTGACTCCCAAGCAACCGTCCCTTATCTCTAATTAACCCTAAGACTAACGGGCTATATCACCAGCGCAGGCCCATTAGGTACTCTAACATTACACCTCACCTAGACATGCAGCTTGTCCTCGAGCTGCAGCCTAACCAACGTATAACCATGACTCGAACACCTAAAAACAAGCCTTTTACATCTCGGCTTGTGTTATTACTCTCAACCTGAAATGGACTGGGACGCTTTATTTTGGACCCCTTAACAAAAAATGGATACCATCCGCACGTCGGACGTGCACGATGTATAGCCACCTAGATCCCATGGACACCATCTACACAAAAGGAGTGCATGTGTATGGCCACCTGGAAGTGGTCGCAAGAGCGACCAGCGGAGGCCCTTGCGGCCAGCGGCGGAATGCAGCGGTGTTACGTGGTGCGCTCCTGTCAAGGAGGGGTGTGCCCCCCAACCACCGATGTTGCAGACTTTGAGGTTGCTGCCCGTGGGGAAAACAGCATGCCCGCCGCCCGTGGGAGAAACCGCATGCCCAAGATCCCCGACACAGCGAACGAGATCGAGATCCTTTGCGCAGCGAAGGGCAACTTGGAGGAGCGGCAGCTGCAAACCACGCATCTCCCGCACACGCTGACGCACTAGGAGGCCGCGCACAGCAGCCTGCAGCCTCACCACCGACGACACATGACGGGTAGCAATCCAAGACGGAAGCGGTGATGGCGAGGGCGGGAACCAGACTTGTTGGATCGGAACTCCCGCTGGCGTGATCGTAGCTGGCCCGGGGCTGAGTGGCGGCGACGTCGGCTGCTGCAGTGGGGGCCATGGCTGCGGCGGGGCCCGCGAGGGGCTGGGACGGTCACAGCAACCCGGGCAGGGTGGTGACGGGGGCGGCTGCAACGGGCCGAAGGGCGCGGTGGAGGCCGCCAGGAGCGACGGCTTTCACGGCAGCCAAGGCTGCTGCTGCGGCGGCCCGGCGACCGCGACAGCAAGGGCAGCCCAATGGTGGCGGGTGCTTGCTGTTGGTGTGGCAGCTGTTGCAGCGGGCCGAGTGTTGGAAATATGCCCTAGAGGCAATAATAAAATGGTTATTATTGTATTTCCTTGTTCATGCTAATTGTCTATTGTTCATGTTATAATTGTGTTAACCAGAAATCATAATACATGTGTGAATACATAGACGACAACATGTCCCTAGTGATCCTCTAGTTGGCTAGCTCGTTGATCAATAGATGGTCATGGTTTCATGACCATGGACATTGGATGTCGTTGATAACGGGATCACATCATTAGGAGAATGATGTGATGGACAAGACCCAATCCTAAGCATAGCACAAGATCGTGTAGTTCGTCTTCTAAAGCTTTTCTAATGTCAAGTATCATTTCCTTAGACCATGAGATTATGCAACTCTCGGATACCGTGGGAATGCTTTGGGTGTGCCAAACGTCACAATGTAACTGGGTGGCTATAAAGGTGCACTACGGGTATCTCCCAAAGTGTCTATTGGGTTGGCATGAATCGACACTGCGATTTGTCACTTCATGTGATGAAGAGGTATCTCTGGGCCCACTCGGTAAGACATCATCATAATGAGCTCAATGTGACTAAGGAGTTAGCCAGGGGTGATGTATTACGGAACGAGTAAAGAGACTTGCTGGTAACGATATTGAGCAAGGTATAGGGATACCGACGATCGAATCTCGGGCAAGTATCATACCGGTAGACAAAGGGAATTGTATACGGGATTGATTGAATTCGCGACATCGTGGTTCATCCGATGAGATCATCGTGGAGCATGTGGGAGCCAACATGGGTATCCAGATCCCACTATTGGTTATTGAACGGAGAGGTGTCTCGGTCATGTCTACGTGTCTCCCGAACCCGTAGGGTCTACACACCTAAGGTTCGATGACGCTAGGGTTATAGGGAATAGTGTACGTGGTTACTGAAGGTTGTTCGGAGTCCCGGATGAGATCCTGGACGTCACGAGGAGTTCCGGAATGGTCCGGGGGTAAAGATTATAGGAAGTGAGGTTTTGGTCACCAGAAGAGTTTCGGGCATCACCGGTAACGTACCGAGACCACCGGAAGGGTTCTGGGGATCCATCAAGTGGGGCCACTAGCCCCAGAGGGCTGCGTGGGCCGAGAGTGGAAGGGACCAGCCCCAGAGTGGGCCGGTGCGCCCTCCCTCCCCCTCCTCCTATATATAGTGGAGGGTTTTGGGGCTGCCAGACACATGAGTTCTCTCTTTCTCGGCGCAGCCCTACCCTTCCTCTTCCTCTTTCTCCATGGTGCTTGGCGAAGCCCTGTCGGAGACCACGCAGCTCCACCATCACCACGCTGTCGTGCTGCCGGAGCTCTCCCTCAACCTCTCCTTCCTCCTTGCTGGATCAAGGCATAGAAGACGTCATCGGGTTGCACGTGTGTTGAATGCGGAGGCGCCGTTGTTCGATGCTAAGATCGGAGTCCACCGCAATCTGAATCACTACGAGTACGACTCCACCAACCGAGTTCTTGTAATGCTTTCGCTTAGCAATCTTCAAAGGTATGAAGATGCACTCTGCCCTTATTCATTGTTGGTTTCTCCATAGATATATCTTGGTGAACACGTAGAAAAAAAATTGATTTACTACTACGTCTCCAACCAGTGGTATCAGAGCCAGGTTTATGCATAGAATCTATGTACGATAGAATACAAAGTTGTTGTGGGCATCGATCTTGTTAATTTGCTTACCACTAGTAGTCTTATCTTGACTCGACGGTATTGTGGGATGAATCAGCCCAGACCAACTTTACACGTACGCTTACGTGAGACCGATTCCACCGCCTGACATGCACTTGTTGCATAAGGTGGCTAGCGGGTGTCTGTCTCTCCCACCTTAGTCGGATTGGATTCGATGAAAAGGATCCTTATGAAGGGTAAATAGCAATTGGCATATCCCTTGTGATTTTGGCGTAGGTAAGAAACTTTCTTGCTAGAAACCTATAGCAGCCACGGAAAAACTTGCAACTACAAATTAGAGGACGTCTAACTTGTTTTTGCAGCACACTACAGGAATCAAGCACTTTGCCGTCAGCCATCCCGGACGGCAAAGGCATGCATCCCAGACGACAAAGACTTTGCCGTCCGCCAGCAGACGGCAAAACCGTCCGACTGAATAAGCCATGGTAAATGGTGCTTTGCCGTCTACTGGCGGATGGCAAAGACATTTGAATCTTTGCCGTCTGCTAGTGGACGGCACACGTGGCAACTTAGCTCCATTAAGTGCTTAACGACATGCTTTGTCGTCCGCTGGCAGACGGCAAAGACCTTAGTTCTTTGTCGTCTGCCAGCTAACGGCAAAGAACCCACCTAGGCCAGCCCCAAGTTGCACAGGCAGCTGCCATGTGGTATCTTTGCCATCCGCCAACAGATGGCAATGCTTTTTGCCGTCCGCCAGCAGACGGCAAAGTGGCTATACAGCCCCTGTTTTTTCTGTTTTTTTCTTAAAATCATTCAATTTGACAGAATATCACATATATATCCAACATATCAACAGTACAAGTTTCCAACAAGCACATCAACAATAAGTTTCAACGCGCATACCAACAATAAGTTCCAACAAGCATACCAACGATAAGTTCCAACAACATATCCAACATATACAAGTTTCGAACAACATATCCAACATACATATCCAAAACAAGTTTCCATAAACAAAAAGGAAGCAGAAGTTGAAGAGTACACTCCATCAATGCAAGCTTCCTCATCTGTAGCAAATCTGCAAAGTAGGAAAAATGAAAGTTAGAAGAAGAAGAAGACTAGCTAGAAGAAAAAGAAGAAAAAGAAGAAGAAAATGAATTTATCTTCTCATTCTTTTTGTCCTCTCCTCTCCTCTCCCCAAGGTAGTAATTCCATTTTCTAGCTAACTAAGCATATCAAGTCATTTTGGAGGAAAAAAACACTAAGTATAGGTCATTTTATAGCTATCCTAGGTAGAATATATCATTTTGGAGGTAAGTAAGGTTATTATGTCATTAGTGAGGAAAATAAGCTAAGTATAGGTCATTTTGGAGCTAAACCAAGGTTATTATGCCATTTTCACCTAAGTGAGTTAATTATGTCATAAATGAACTAGATAAGCTAATTATGGATCATTATTGAGCTATCCTAGGTAGTTATGCCATTTTGTACCTAAGTGAGCTAATTATGTCATAAATGAACTAGCTAAGCTAGCTATAGATCATTATTGAGCTATACTAGGTAGTAATGCCATTTTCTAGCTAACTAAGCATATCAAGTCATTTTGGAGGAAAAATGCTAAGTATAGGCCATTTTATAGTTATCCTAGGTAGAATATACCATTTTCTAGCTAACTAAGCATATCAAGTCATTTTTGAGGAATATAAGCTAAGTATAGGTCATTTTGGAGATAAGTAGGTCATTTCTTAAGCTAAGTATGCATTTGTTAATGAAAACACTTGGGAAAACTTACCATCAACACGAAGGTGAAGGACCGGTAGGGTTTGCGCCAGGGTGAGACGTAGAAGGACGGGTCGGGCTTGCGGCAGACATAGAAGGATCGGTCGATGCTTGTCGAGAGGCACGCTGCACCAAAGATCATTTGAAATGTCTCCTTAGCATGATGCAACTCAAATGTGAATACTAGTAACTAATGACCATTTAAATGAAACTCACCGTGGGCGCTATAGCAATATAAGGCATCGATGGAGGGGTCTGATCATTGTTCTGGCACATGGTGTGCACATTTTGTTTTCACGAGTCATTCATATTAGTTAGTGATGAAACAAACATTACGTGCATGATTTGGCTAATATGCAGGAGAAACTTACCACGAGGACCTCGTATAGGGCCCGGTGAGACGCGTTGTTCCAGTTCCTCTCCTCCTCCAACAGCCTAGCCGTCCTCTCCTCCATGTCCCTCTCCATCTATGCCGCCTGCCTGTTCGCCTCCGCCAGAAGCTCCTGGGCCCTAGCCTCAATGGCGAGCTCCATTGGCCGTGGACGAGGCCTTATCTTAGGATCAGAGCTCGTCTGGCGCTTCTTGATCTCCGGGAGAGCTCTAATACATATCAGTCCATCCCCAATGGCTATCGAGCCATGGGGCCTCCCACCACCAGATATCATCACGAGCTCTGGATCAAAAGGACTCTGGCTCGGGTTGAAGTCCTCCCCTTTCCTCTTCTTCCCCTCATCCCTATACCTCACGAGCTTGTTGTGGGAGGAGATGTTGCTGAAGCTTTGTGGATGATCGAGGTCATCCTTAGAGAATGCCTTGGCCTTCTTGTACGAGGCAATATGGGCCATGTCATAGAGGTCGAATAGAGGTGGCACCTCCTTCTTGTTGTGTCGCGCCTAAAAGAGAGGAACAAAATATTAGTTAAGGGCTCAAGCTAGCATGAAGAATGAAATTGCATGAATCATGAAGCAAACCACATACCCAGTTATCCCCGAACTCAAACAGGTTGGAGCTCCCTTGATGGTGTGGCACACCTCTCATTTGGGCACGCTTATCCTTGGCCTTGTTGTGTTCGGCTAGCCATTTGGGAGAGCACCACTCATCCACCAGTGCCTCCTAATAGTCCATCCTATCCGCACACCATCTCGGGGGCACCTAAGTTAGACAATAGAAATTTCAGCGCTACGCCTACGAATCAAATCAAAGAAACTAAGTACAAGGCCTTAAGAATAGATAATTACCTTCATTAACTTCTCCTTACTCAGATAATTTTTGCAGCACTTCTTCTTGGCCCTCTTAATGTTACTCGAGGCGCGGTAGTCTCGAATAGCCTGCACCCGAGCCTCGTGACGTAAGTTCTGAAGTAGGCGCTTGCACTCGGCTTCGAGAACAACAGCCGCTTTCGCCTCGTCTTCCTCAAGACACCTGTAGAAGGTCTGCAATCAAACAAGACAACACTGATTACTGTAATCACTAGGTGTTGTTGATTTTTAATTTTGTAAAGGAGAAATTACCCAAAAGCGACAGATCACAATGTCAGCCACCATCTCGCACAAGACACCGTCGACCATCTCCTCCAGCGGAGCCATGGCAGCCTTGTACAGCTCCCAGGTCAGTGCTACCTGTGAAGACTCACCCTAACCGGGCAACTAGACCTTCCCCGGGAAGTGGTGCCGGAGAAGCACACCAACGACCTGGTTGGCCCTGCGGACACCACGCTCATATTTCCAACCCCTGCAGTAGGAGAAGGCCAACACATTAGATATTAATTTGAAGAAACATGAAGGCAAAAGGTTAAAAAAGAGTAAATGCACTTACTTCTCCGCATTAGGCGCAATCAACCACCTCTGCTCGCGGGTCGTCGGCACAGGCGACAACTTTGTACAACCATGCTAGTAGACCTTCTTGCCCTCCTCAACCAGCTCGCCCTCGCTATAGGTGTCCTCAGACAAGTTGTCCTCGCCACCATCAGCATGGCCACTAGCCTCCGGAGTCACATGGGACGAAGACTCTGGGACCTGAGTCTCCTGGGACGAAGACTCTGGGACCGAAGTCTCCTGGGACGAAGGCTCGGTGACCCGAGGCTCGTCGACCCAAGGCTCATGGACCGGAGTCCAAGACGGGTCCAAGTCAGACGGGTCCATCTGAGATGGAGCACTCCTATGGGCGGGAGAATTAGCTGGGGGTGGCGGCGAGGAAGGCACAGCAGCCTTCCTACCTCTAGCACCTCTCTTCGGCTTCCCCCAACCGATCCCGGTCGACGAAGAAGCTCCTACCGGTGTCTGCATGCTGTGTACCAGCGCTCTCCGGAGTGGTTGGGGTGGAATAGTAGCACCCTTCCCAGCACGCGGCGAGGAAGGAGGCTTAGAGCCCTCTCGACCCCCACCCACCATCTGTCAACACCTACAATGACAAAGAGTGAACGAAATTAGTTCAACATAAAAAAATTGAATACCTAATAACATGAACTAATTAATAATATATATTTACATAATAATAATTGAATACCTCACATTATAATAATAATTAATAATATATGTGTCGTGTCGGGGTCGGGGTGCCGTGTCGGGGTGTCGGGGTGTCGTGTCGGGGGTCAGGGTGCCGTGTCGTGGTGTCAGAGTGCCGTGTCGGGGTGTCGGGGTAGGGGTGCTGTGTCGGGGTCTGGGGTGCCGTGTCGGGGTGTTGTGTCGGGGTGTTGGGGTGTCGGGGTGCCGTGTCGGGGTGTCGTGTCGGGTGTAAAAAAAGGTAAGCAGCTAAGTCAACAGGAAGAAAACAAACACAGATATACATGCCCTTCAAACAATCACAAAAACATTTACCTTATCCTTAAACTCCCTTATGAGAAACAAACACTCCAGACTTTTTTTAACCCCGAAACAATAGGAGAAAGATTTCAATTTGAGCAATAGAGCGATCTATAGCATGGCAGATAACCACGTCAATGTAATGTTATCTATCATATATCCTGTGTAATGAACATATAGTGAATCAAGGCCAAATCAAAGACGGGGTGACGGACCTGCTTGCCGAGGATGAGGAGGTCGGGGCTCTCATGGAGCACGAGGGCGCGGAGGATCTTGGCGACGGCGAGCGGGAGGAGCGGGCGGGCGGGGTCGGGGTCGTGGAGGACGTGGACAGCATGGTCGGCGGTGGGGCGCCGGCGGTGGGGCGTCGGGGGCGGCGGGTGGCACGGCGGGGGAGGGGCGGTGGGGTGTCGGGGGCACCGGGGGGAGAGGGAGGGGCGAGGTGGTAGGGTGATGGGTGCGGGCGGCGGCCGGCGGTGCCGACGCGGTGGCGACGCGGCGGTGGGGGTGGGGGCGCGGGCGGTGGCCGGCGGTGGGCGCGGGCGTGGAGGGGTGAGGCGGTGGGGGTGAGGGGCGTGGGCGGCGGGGGTGGGGTGATGGGGGTGGGGGTGGGGGCACGGGCGGCGACCGGCGATGAGCTAGAAAGAGAGAGAGGCGGGCGGCAGTCGACAGGGAGGAGAGAGGGAGAGAAAGAGAGAGAGAGAGAGGCGGGCCGGGGGGCGTTAGTCGTTAGTTAGCCCCCCTCTTTGCAGTCCGCTAGCGGACGGCAAAGAGGGGGCCGTTAGGTCAAGTTGCGGGCTAGGCTTAGGGTGGGCCCCTTCCCTCTTTGCCGTCCGCTAGCATATGGCAAAGAAGTGGCTGATGCCCAAGTCATGAGATGACAAGATGATCTGAGGCTACTCCATCAATATGTTGATCGACCTTGACAGACACACCAGGATTAGAGTCATGGATTTGATTGTTGAGACAATCAAGAGGGTTGTTGCTGACCAGAAGCGCTCTTGCTGTTATGCACCCTACATCCAGATGCTTATCAATTCAAAGTTGGAGAAGCACATTTTTGCTCTAGATTGTCCACATTTACCCCTATAGCCAGATCTCGAGGACAATGTTGTGGTGATGAACCCAGATCATCCCACTTCAGCTGCAGCTCAGGCAGAAGCAGAGGCAGCTCGAGCCGCTAGTGCTTAGGTCCCTAGATCCAGGAATGAGCAAATGGATCTTCTGATTTCATCTATCCAAGGAATGAAGGACGACATTAAGGAGATTCTAAAAAATCAGAACGGTCTTGTCAGGATATTTGAGAATAGGATCAAAACCCTTAATGATAAGGTGGAGGGGCTGACTAAGACAGTCAATGTGCTCAAGAAGGAAGTTGACTCAATGCCTCTTACTCAGATTACTTCTTCAGATGATGAGGAGGAGGAGGAGGATGAATCACCTCTCAGGACAGGCACACAGTTTCATACCCAGGCCAGATCAGCCACTGTGCCAGCTCCAGACTTGAGTCCCTCTTCATCAGCTCCTGCTGCTGTCACCTCAGCTCCTGCTCCATCTGCTCCAGTTCCTCCAGCTGCCACTCCAACTCCATCCACGACATCTGCAGAGATCTTCGCCGACGTTGTTCTCTCGACTCCTTCATCAATAACTAGAGGAGATCAGCCCAAGAACGATTAGATGTATGCGTTTGAACTTTTTGGTAACTTATTGCCAAAGGGGGAGAAGTGTATATAGATCTTTAGGCTTCGAGTGAGAGAGTGTTTTGGCGTTTGTTGCTTTTCAAAACATTTGGTCTTTTGGTTGTGCTACTATTGTACGCTTTATGTGTTATGCTACTATTTCTGATCATTTTAATGCTTATGAGATGATCATTCACCTTTGCTTGATTGTGTTGTGCTTTGTTATTCATTCTAATTATTCTCGCACACCACAAAGTTGTATGTGACATGGAAGAAGTGCCCCATATACCTAATCGATTGTGCATTTGCATTCAAATGCAGATTCAAAATAATGCACAAATTTAGGGGGAGCTCTTGCTTATCACATACCTCTCAAAGCGACGATTATATTCATTGATTTTATCATATGTCGAAGCTTTGATCTATATGTTGTCATCAATTACCAAAAAGGGGGAGATTGAAAGCACATTTCCTCCCTTGGTGGTTTTGGTAATTAATAACAACATATAAGTCATTGAACTAATGTTTCCACCAAGTATATTTTAGGAAATGTTCAATGGTAGGATTGGCAAAGGAGACTATGGAGATACCCCAAGATGCAAGGAAATAGGTTGGCCAAGCTTCAAGCAAGAGGACTCTTCATTTTATATTTGTGAGAAATCACTTTGAGTCCATAGGAAAGCCAATACTATAAAAAGGGGGTAAGGTTTTTTTGGTGAACAATATGGTCAAACGTTCACAAGTGATACTCACCAAAAACATCCACAAACTCTCCCACCAAAGTCTGTTCTATACATAACACTCAAAATCGGTGCAACCAATTTTCCCATACCGGTGCCACCGATTCCAGAACCTAGACAGACTCAGCCAAACCCTAGCCACTCCGGTGCAACCGATTCCATACCGGTGCCATCGAGTTTAGGTTGCCAACTTTCTATTACGCAAATTCACATTATCGGTACCACCGAGAATGTTGGATCGGCATCACCGAGATTGGAAATCTGATCGTTGGTCACCTTATCGGTGCAACCAAGTTTCCTATGTTGGTCTCACCGAGATTCAAAAGTTGCCACCTTTTGGTCACTTCAGTACCACCGAGATTAACACATCGGTGTCACAGAGTTGGTCATTTTGTGTGTAACGGTTGGATTTTTGGGGATGCCTATATATACCCCTTCACCGCCACCTACTCAAAAGAGAAGCACTCAAAACTATTCCACACTTGCCCCCATCCAGTTTTCTGAGAGAGAACCACCTACCCTTGTGTTGAGGTCAAGATCTTCCAATCCAATCATATGGATCTTGATCTCTAGCCTCCCCAAGTAGCTTTCCACCAATCCCATCTCTTCCACCATGCCAAATCTATGAGAGAGTTATTGGGTGATGAGGAGTCTATCATCTTGAAGCACAAGAGCAAGGAGTTCATCGTCATTACCGAGCGTATTACCTTTTGGAGGATGGTGCCTCCTAGATTGGTTAGGTGTCGCTTGGGAGCCTCCTACTTCGTGTTGTGGAGTGAACTAAGAAGTTTGTAAGGGCAAGGAGATCGCCTACTTCGTGAAGATCTACCCATAGTGAGGCTAGTCCTTCGTGGACGGAAGCCGTTATGGAATAGTCAAGGTTGCTACTTCGTGGACCCTTTTTGGGTGGAGCCCTCCATGGACTCTCGCGACCGTTACCCTCCGTGGGTTGAAGACTCCATAAACGTGGATGTACGATAGCGCCACCTATCAGAACCATAGGAAAAATCATCGTGTCTACAACTGTGTTTGTTCTTCCTACCCTATCCCTTCTATACATGCTTGTTGTTACTTTCTGCTCCTATATACTCTTAGAATTTCATATGTAGGGTGTATTTGACTTGCCATGAAATGCTAAAACTTGTCAACCCTAAAACTTGGTATAGGCAAAACTTTTATTTGGTCAAGTAGTCTAATTACCCCCTCTCTAGACATACTTTCGGTCCTACAGTTTTCTCCTCTTTTCTTCTTGCAATATATACCTCGGTATAATGCACAAGAAGAGCAGAGGAGATGCGTCATCACCGACGGTCGAACTATTAGTGTGAGAGAGTGTCCACCAACATATATACACCCCATATCAGTTTAAGAGAGTGTGCACCAACACACCATGAGATATGAGAGTTATTTAAGGAAAGCCTCGACAGACTGAAAGTCAACCGATATTGAATTAGGTCTATTTGGACATGTGTGTATGTTATTGCAGGGTGTTAGAGTATTACATATATAGCCATGTAACCTTTTCATATTTACCCCATTGTATAAGGGGTTTCCTGCGTATATTCCACACCTGTACATGTATATATACTGGCCTTTGGCCTCCTGGAAATACAAGTTGCATATTTCCTAACATGGTATCAGAGCTAGGTCAATTTTTTGCACGTCGCAACTTGCGCTATTGATCCGTCGCCGCCGCCACTACTTTTCTCTCCGTCGTAGCTACCGGTCTCCAAGTTCCGCTCCTCTCCGCTGCTCCTCTCGTGTCGGTGTTATGATCGAGTCCTGATCGACCCAGCACCGGCTCGATTAACGCCGGGTTTTCTCTGGATCGACGTTGTCCCGCTGCTTCTCGCGAGTATTCTCTGGATCGATCATGCTCCCGCTGACAGCCGCTGGTCTCCTCTCGCCGCCAGCCATCGGTCTCCCCCCGCTGTCCATCGCCGGGCCAGCCACCGGTCTACTATCACCGCCCATCGCCTGTATCCTCCTGCCGCCAGCCATCGGTCTTCGGTTCCACGTTGTTCACCGGTCTCTGGTTCCTCGTCGGTCGCCGGTCTCCGCCAGCCCGCGACCCTCGTCGAGCTGCGGGTCCTCACCGGCTTTTTGCCCTGCTTGCTAGCACTCGCTGGATCGAGCGCCCTGCTTTGGATCGAGCGCCTGGTCACTGCTATTTCTGGATAAGGCTGCTGGGTGCACATCGTTCTGATAAAAAACAAAAATGAGCAAAAAAAACATGGCATCTTCCGTCCTCCCTGAGGTGATTTCTGGCGGTATTTTCGGTGTTCCTTACACTGATCCCGTCTCGCACATGTGCCTTTCATCGGTGCTTGGTGCTCATCCGTCTGTTTTATCGTCCCGTGCGGCGACTTCCATATATGATGATTGTCGCTCTACACCGACTCCTCTCATGACTTTCACCGATGAATGTCGTTCTTCCCCGACACCTCTCATGACTTTCACCGGTTGTACTGGTGCATATGACTCCATCGACTGCGCTACGCACAAGCGGCGTCTTCCCTCGGCACTTGGTGCATGTCTGCATGCGGTCTCATCGTATTCACCGGACTTTATGGATGATACTGGCCATGCCGCACGGCCACTTTTAGCAGCTTCCACAGGTGGTGGTGGCTGCTTCTCTCTTGGTGCCATTATGATGCCTACTTCAGGTGTGTTCTTTATAGAGGATGAGATTGCGCGACTTCGTGCCCTGCTGTCGGGTGGATCTCCATCGCCATCTTCAATTGTGCCCCTGACCGAGCATGAGATTGTGCGTTTGCGATGCCTGCTAGCTCCATCTTCTGGTTCTCCATCGACCGATTATGGTGGTTCTGCTACGGACTCTTTCGGCATTGTGAGACCGCCTTCTACACAAGCAGGTACATCTCCCTGGATTCTTGATACCGGAGCATCTTTTCATATGACTCATGCCTCATCCACTCTATCATCTACTCGACCTCTTGATTCTCCTGTTCATGTTCTTACTGTTGATGGTACCTCTCTCCCGGTTACTGGCCGATGCACTCTTAGCACTTCATCTTTTCATGTTCCTGATGTTGCTCATGTTCCCTGGCTTACCATGCAGCTCCTTGCCGGTGGTCAGATTGTTGACTCTGGTTGCAGGGTCATTCTCGACTTTGACTCATGTTCCATTCTGGACCGTCACACTGGTGCTCTTCTTGGTGCTGGCCCTCACGCCATGACTCTCAGGGTCTCTGGGAACTTGAGTGGCTTCATCTTCCATCCGCTGCCACTGCCGCCAGTCTCTCCAAGTCTGTTGCCTTGTCTACCAGCTCTTTTCAGCAGTGGCATCATCGCCTGGGTCACCTATGTAGCTCTCCTCTCCCATTCTTAGTTCGATGTGGTCTTCTTGGATCCGTCTCTGGCGGTGTGTCTTTAGATTGTCAGGGTTGCAGGCTTGGTAAACAGGTTCAGTTACCTTATCCTCATAGCGAGACTATGTCTCAGCGTCCTTTTGATCTTGTTCACTCTGATGTATGGGGTCCATCTCCCTTTGCCTCCAAGGGAGACCATCTCTACTACATTATCTTTATACATGATTTCTCTAGACGCACGTGGATATATTTCATGTCTTGTCATAGTGAGGTCTTAACTATTTATAAGCGTTTTACTACCATGGTTCACACTTAGTTCTCTAGGCCTATTCGTGTGTTCCGTGCTGACTCTGCTGGAGAGTATATCTCCAAGATGTTGCATGGATTTCTTGCTGAGCAGGGCACTCTTGCTTAGTTCTCTTGCCCTAGTGCTCATGCTCAGAATGGCGTGGTTGAGCGCAACAATCGTCACCTTCTTGAGACAGCTCGTGCGATGATGATCGTCGTCTCTCTTCCTCCTCGCTTTTCGGTTGAGGTTGTCTCCACTTCCACATATCTCATCAACCTTCAGTTGTCCACTGCTTTGCAGGGTGGCGTTCCTTTCGAGCGTCCCCTTGGTCGTTCTCCCGATTACTCGGCGCTTCGTTTGTTCGGTTGTGTTTGCTATGTTCTTCTTGCCCCTCGTGAATGCACCAAACTATCCACTTAGTCAGTTGAGTGTGTCTTCTTAGGTTATAGCGATGATCATAAGGGCTATCGTTGTTGGGATCCTATTGGTCGTCAAATGCGCATTTCTCGGGATGTGACTTTTGATGAGTCTCGTCCCTTCTACCCGCGTCCATCTTCCCCGACTTTTTTAGTGGAGGATATCTCTTTCCTCATTTTTCCTGACACACCCATCACCCGCAGCGAGCCTTTGCCTATTCGTCCTGCTAACTCTGCATCCCCACCTATTGTCGATGATTTGCCGCCACCGTCTCCCACGGTTTCCTCATCTAGCATGTCACCAGCTTCTGCCCCTTCATCCCCGGTGCCTTCTTTGTCTCCACCCCCTGATTCTACCTCGACGATTCCTCCTCGTATTCTTCCATCTTTTCCTCAGTATTATACTCGTCGATCACGTCATATGGATGCATCCACTGATGTGCCCTCCTTCTCGGCTCAGCCTACCTATGGCTTGCGTTCTTGTCCGCTTTCGCCTGTTGATCGCTATGGTTTTTCAACCCCTAGGTTGCCATTCTTGAGCCAACTACTTATCGCCAGGCTGTTGTTCATCCTGACTGGCAGTTTGCGATGGCAGAGAAAATTACTGCTCTTGAATGCACTCGTACATGGGATCTTGTTTCACTTCCTCCCCGTGTTTGTCCCATCACTTGTAAGTGGGTTTACAAGGTTAAGACTCGCTTCGATGGTTCTCTTGAGCGTTACAAAGCTCGTCTTGTGGCTTGTGGCTTTCAGCAGGAGCATGGTCGTGATTACGACGAGACCTTTGCTCACGTGGCCCATATGACCACTATCTGTACACTTCTTGCAGTGGCCTATACACGCCAATGGTTTGTATCTCAGCTTGATGTTAAGAATGCCTTTCTTCATGGTGAGCTGCGTGAGGAGGTCTACATGCAACCACCACCTGGGTATTCTGTTCCTGATGGCATGGTCTCTCGTCTTCGTCGCTGTCTCTGTGGCCTTAAGCAAGCCCCCGCACCTGGTTTCAGTGTTTTGCCTCTATGGTGACTACCGCTGGTTTTTTGGCGAGTGCTCATGATCCAGCATTGTTTGTCCACCTTTCACCTCGTGGACGGACTCTTCTTCTTCTCTATGTCGATGACATGATCATCACTGGTGACGACCCTGAGTATATTGCCTTTGTAAAGGCCCGTCTTAGTGAGCAGCTTCTTATGTCTGATCTTGGACCTCTTCGCTAGTTTCTTGGGATTGAAGTCTCTTCTACCTTTGATGGCCTTTTTATATCCCAGGAAAGTATATACAGGATCTTCTTGCTCGTGCTACTCTTACTAATGAGCGCACCGTTGAGACTCCCATGGAGCTCAATGTTCACCTTCGTGATACTAATGGTGACCCCTTGCCTAATCTGACGCGTTATCGTCATCTTGTTGGGAGTCTTGTCTATCTAGCTGTCACTCATCCGTATATCTCTTATCCGGTTCATATTCTGAGTCAGTTTGTCTCTGCTCCCACTTCAGTTCACTATAGTCACCTCCTTCATGTTCTTCGGTATCTTCGGGGCACGATCTCTCACCGTCTATTCTTTCCTAGATCTAGTTCTTTACAACTCCGGGCCTATTCGGATGCTACGTGGACTAACGATCCTTCTGATCGCCATTCATTTTCTGCTTACTGTGTTTTTCTTGGTGGTTCTCTCATTGCCTGGAAGACGAAGAAACAAACTGCAGTTTCCCGTTCGAGTGCAGAGGCTGAGTTATGAGTTATGGCTCTTTTGATGACAGAGGTGACTTGGTTACGGTGGTTACTTCAGGATTTTCGTGTTTCTGTCACTACACCTACCCTGCTTTTATCCGACAATACATGTTCTATTAGCATTGTGCGCGATCCTGTGAAGCATGAGCTCACCAAGTATATTGGTGTTATGTTTTCTATGTGCGCGCTGGTGTGTAGGATCAGGTTATTGCTCTTCAATATGTGCCTTCCGAGTTACAGTTGGCGGATTTTCTGACGAAGGCCTAGACTCAAGCGCAACATGGCTTCTATCTCTCCAAACTCAGTGTTGTTAATCCATCATGAGTTTGAGGGGGGTGTTAGAGTATTATATATATAGCCATATAACCTTTTCATATTTACCCCATTGTATAAGGGGTTTCCTGCGTATATTTCACACCTGTACATGTATATATACTGGCCTTTGGCCTCCTGGAAATACAAGTTGCATATTTCCTAACACAGGGAACACCTCCTAGTGTCTATGTTGTGCCGGAATGTTGATATATTTTCGTTCCGGCAAATTTCAGGCGCTTAATATATATGTCTTATTTTAATAATGGTCATGCTGAATTTTTGAATCGTGAACACAGGAAATGTCTGACGATGATTGGATCCTTGAGTGTGAACTCTGCTGCGATGATCGGGGTTTGTGCGACAGGCCTCACCTGTGAGACGGCAGGGTCTTCACCATCAAGCTTGACGAGACCTTGGTTGTTTCTATGATACGCAACGATGACAAATGTTTTTTTGGTAATTAAGCATGTCTTATGTTTCTTTGCTTTAATGTGTAATTTCTGTTTTATACAATTCGACTAGTTCATCCCCTGCCATGCAAGAAGGTATGTCTTGAAGAGGCTCGGTTTCGAAGACCACGAGAGTATGGAGACGAGGAGCTAGCTAACCTGAGGACTAAACATGGACACATATTTCTGGTCAAAGTAATGAATGCAGTTAATAACACAAAATTATGGTGTTCAAGTTGACAAGCTCTAGCCAAGACATATGGATTTCAGGAGGATATGGAAATAACCTTCGATCTTCGTCCTGAAGATCATATTGAAGGTAATATCGATATTTGGGTGGATGTCGATATCCTTCCAGTTTTACCTCCATGTGAGTTTGTCAAGCATATTTGTCAAGTAATTTGCAATCTATATTTAAAAATAGTTGGTGTTCATTCATACTAAATTTATTAATTTATAATTTACAGCTTATTTTCTTTCTTCGAGTGAAACATAGAACTTAATTGACACAACATACTACACTTATGGATCACACTACACTTGGGAGGAGAAGGGTGTTCTTGTCACCTTTGTTATTGGTGTCCTGTTTGGTAGGGACAACTTCCCGTATAATATAGGACATGGCACAAATTATACTTCATACATGGCACTAATGCATAGGTTGAAGGCCGATGGCATTCACGCAAATATCTTGGTAAGAGTTGTTAATTAAATACACTACTATAGCGTAAATGATGCTGATTACGTTGCTAACTAGACTACTATTATGTTTTTTTCAACAGAAACATGTCATATGTTTGGTTTCAAGTGCTCCTTTTTTTAATTTCTGTTTGATGGTTTGGATGCATCATGGCTTGATCTAGGTAGTGTCGATAGTGACCAATTCAGTTTATCGAAGAGATGGACTTGGTTTCAAAGATCCCACACTACCTGGCTGTTGGAGTGGGCTTCCGTTCTCTAGCAAATGGCAGGAAACGTGAGAACACCATTATTTTTGTCTCACCGAGACCAAGGATGATGAGAGCTCAGAGCTGACCTTTCCATATGGAGAACGAATAGAAAAATGTTCGAGGCTAAAAGATTTCAGCAGTTACTGGTAACAACGTAATCCTTTCAAGCCAATTGACAGCCAACCAAAATCTTCCATCGTTTCATGATCTCTCATCCATGCAATTCTCTTATGTCATTATACATGGTACAGCAGCAGCTACACTTCTGACGTGTTCCTGTTGGAAATATCATCAAGCTGCTTATTAGTCCGGCAATATACAATACCAGCTAATAATATACAAGCATGTTAATTGACTATCAAAGTGGATACTACATCAAGCATGTGCTCAATATGCTGTTCTGGGGGGAAAAGAGCAGGGAACTGTAGTGAGTTGCGAAGTAACCGCTGGAGCATTTGACTGGATCTAGAAAACAATGTCTACAAAAGAAAGCTACATTTCAACCAAATAAATGGGCACATGGAGGCTTGAGTGGTCCACGAAGAGAAGAAAAATACAGGAAGAAACCATTGACGTAGACCACATAATTGCTGGAGATTATAACTATGGGCAGCAGGTGAGGAGGTTGTTAAGAAAGCAAGATAATGCAGGAAGAATCTGTGGAGGGCAGACCACAGGGAATCTGGAACCAAAAATGAGTGTCCCAGAAAAAAAAATGGTATCTGATGAGTGGGCCCCAGATTTATTAATGCGGTGAAAACTAAGCAGTTGGTTAAATAGACAGTGCTTTTATTTGTTAAACCTTATAGCAAAATACGACTTCATGTGAACTTTGCAAAAGAAAAGTATATCATATGCATGCTATCGAACTCGGGCACTATTAATTCCAGATTAGCTCTTTGGTTGCTCAAGAATACTCATGAACCATTTTTGTAGCTAATATTCTGGCCTCTTATGCTTCCCTGCATAACACAATTATCTGATAATGAAATACTCTCCGCTGCATGCAAGTTGCAAATGCACCTTACCACAGAAAATAAACAGTACAGCCTACATAGTTTCAGAGCTGCTCTTTTCCACATGAAGAACAGATAAAAATTTCCATGCATAGTTTCATGATCTATCATGCATGCGGTTCTCGTGTCATACACTCATACATAGCACGGCAGCAGCTTGCAGCTACACTTATGAAGTGGCCTTGTTAGAAAGTCATAAAGTTGCTTATTAGTCTGGCACTGCATACCAGCTAGGCGAATACAAGCATGTTAATTTCCTCTTCAAGTGGATACTGCATCAAGCATATGTTCAAAATACCGTTAGAGATGACCACAGATAAATCATGTACTTACAAACACGGAGCTCTGCTTGAGGAGAAAAACACGGAACTCTATGAGTTGGAAAAGGTACAATGGCCACTGGAGTTTGACTGAATCTAGAAAACAATTTGTATAAAAGAAAGCTACATTCCAACCAAATAAATGGCTTGAATGGTCCCCCGGCAGAACAAAAGTGGAGGAAGAAACCATTGATGTAGACCACATGGAATCTGGAGGAAGCAATTGCTGGAGATTATAGCTATGGCAGCACGTAAAGAAGTGGTTAAGGAAGCACTATTAGCAGGAAGAATCTGCAGACTGAACAATCTGATTAGCGGCAAAGCCTCCCAGATTTACAGATCCAGTAAACCCTATTAGCAGTTGGTTGAATAAACGTGTTTTTATTGGTTCACTTTCCTAGATCTCCCATCGACAAGTTGAATTAGCCTAGAAAACTAAACCGAGGCTTGTACAAACAAACAAGCTTAATTGTGGGACCTTATTCTAGTATGTTTATTGGTCAAGAGTAGATCGTAGTTCTGAATATTATAACGTTAGAAGAAAACGTATACAAACAAACAAGCTCACTGAAGTAAACATCTGGTAACCAGAAGATTTAGAACCAATCTAACCTGTTAAGAATGTAAAACCAAGCAGCATGAGGCAGACTGCCATAATGGAAGAATAAGACTGACATAGACTGGACCAAGAAAAGGATAACCAGAGAGTGGACCAAAAGTGCAGACTAGGAAGAAAAGAGGGTATCAAGCTCAATCATTCAGAGCAAGTAGCTACCTTGGGAGGATAAAAACCAAGACTTTGTCTCTGGCAACTTGTCATACTGATGGTTACACACCCATAGGACAAACATATGGCTGCAGTGTTCCCTTGCTGTGCTATAAATACATGGAACAAGCACACAAGCGTCTTCACACCACCCAAAAGCATCAAGTACCAACGCACATTTCTGCAAAAGTGCATCTCATCAGAAAAAATACACCATGATCACTCCTAGGAGCCTAGTTCAGCAGGCAAAGAAGTGGCAGCAGATGGCAGCCCTCGGGAAGCGCAGGCCAGCGATGATGGGGGCGATCCACGACGTCAACCTGCGGGGTGCATCGACCATCGCAGACAAGGGCCACTGCATCATCTACACCACCGGTGGAGAGCGGTTCGAGGTCCCGTTGGCGTACCTTGGTACGATGGTGTTCGGGGAGCTCCTGAGAATGTCGGAGGATGAATTCGGGTTCACGAGAGAAGACAGGATCACCGTACCTTGCGACGCGGCGGTGATGGTGTATGTGATGTGCTTGCTTAGGAGAAAACCGTCAGAGGAGGTGGAGAGGTCCGTCCTTAGCTCTGTGGTAATGCCACGCAGCAACCAGAGTGGCATCACCATGGTTTGCAAGGGCCTTGGCCAGTCAATGGCTATATTTTAGCTGGTGAGAAGTGATGTCTTCTTGATGTATATATATGCACCTCTTTCTTGTAAACCTTCATGTCATGCAATGTGTAAATAGACGTATGCACATACCTAAGTAAACAAGTGAAGAACAATTTTGCAGTTGGATCTATAACCTTTTGTTTCGACAGCAGTTGGATCTATATCCTGATATTGTTATTTGGTAGTATGAAACAAAGGGGATACTGTACTGACCTGACATACTTGGTCCACTCCAGCGCTCAAGATCCCGGTCTCTAGTAAAATTTGTCACCAGGTTCTAACAGAAGACCATTAAAAAATTCCTCTTAACTTCCTCAAGTGAAGGCATGTAATCCTGTTACGCTACTGACAGTAATATGGAAGATGTTAAAACAGATGCAAACAAAGCAAACTACTACCTGTTTCTAAACATAAGACGTTTTGGCTGTTTAAATTGAACTGCCAAGACGTCTTATATTTTGGAACAGAGGGTGTACTAGACAGGGTACTGAAATGTGGAACTTTTTTCCACTCTCTTTTAAGAGCAGCATAGGAGCTTCCAGCTGAATCTAACTGAACAAACACTAGACATGGTACTGAAATCACTCCAACAACCATCTCTGTCCCACAGCCTGTGCAGCGGCTGCAAAAATAGTTCCACAAACAAGTAGCGCCATCATGGCAAAGGAAAAACAAAATCTCATTCTCAACCCAATAGCAAACTGGTTGCACTCTCTATGGGCAGAAGACAGGAACAATAAAATATTCCCTAAAGAAACCTCACCCAAACAATAATCAAGATAGCTCAAAGCGAAACTCACACAAACAAATGACGCATATAATTTGCCATTCAAATATGCAACACAGTAAAAAAGAGGAGTCATATCATCCGTACAGAAGGTTGGGTCCTAAGTGTCAACTGTCACGACAAGGCAAAAAAATATGCTTCATCTCACGTCCATACTTGAAACTACGAAACAAAGAGTTCAGTGAAATCAGCATCTACTATCCCGACGAACGTACATGCCCATGTGCAATAAGTAAACCAGGGCAAAACGGATAAACAGAGCATCTGAAGATCCCATTGACAACCTTCAGGCGACGACCCTTTCTGACTTCTTAGGCTAAGGGTAGATGAAACTTGCTCTCGTTGGCTTCTTTCGATCCATTTCCTGCAGTAAGAAGTCATCCGGAATGTTATTAGCACAGCATCAACAAAGATACAAGCATCACTTATATTTATAGTAGAGCTTAAGTCAGATACAGGAGCAACGAAAACAAGCAATGTTGGAACTTGGAACTGTGAAGTGTTTCTACTTTGAAAGAAGCAATGAGGCCTGCAGAAGCCATTTATATCTATCCGTATAAATGCCCATCACTAGGCAGCCCTAGGGCACAAATCAACAGTTCAGCACTGAATATGCATGTTGTTCCTTCTTTTCTTTTTTTCCTTCCTTGCTCCTTAAATAGCTAGTCCAGATATTACAGTCTCCCCTTCTTTAAGGAACACAGTCCCAAATTCTTGCATTCACACCAACAAACTAATAGCAGAAAACACTTAATAGTAATGAGATCTAGCACATACCTGTTTGAAAGAGTTCTGGATACTTCTGAAGCATCATGTCATCATGTTCCCAAGTAGCCTCACTCTCTGACCAAAGCACCATCCTTAACTTCATAACCTTCATACTTGACACAAGATCAGAGATCTCCAAAATACGCACCAGATAGGGCGACAGTGACGTCGACCTGTTGGATAATAAGCACCACAAACGAGCATTTAGTTACTGAACTACGCCCGGGACCAAATTCCCTTTTAACAGAAAACTACCATCCTAAATCAAGTAGCAGATTTAAATTCAATTTAAACATACGTTTATGCTTCTGCTTATAACCCAAGGTCAGTTACATTACTTTCAGTTGCTGCTGCGGTCAGATATAGTTGGGGAAGATGCAGCTCTTGACTTGAAACTGCCAGCATTCTGGCCTCCACTTGCCTTTGAGGCGATCAAAACCTCACTTGTAAGCTTGGCCTTGACATTTCTTGCTCCAGGTCTTCAAGCTGAATAAAAACAATTCAATGATGTCAGTTCATGCTCCATGTCTTCCAGCTGAAACTGAGTCGGTAACAATAATATGAACAAAATCAATACCATTTACCTTCATCTCAAGTTCAGTTAATATGTCAGTAAGCAACTCCGTCACATCTTTTAAAGCATATTTCTGTGAACGTCCTTTAGCAGAAGATGCATTGTCACCATTATCACCCTTGGCCTTTCTTAGGTTTAGCATACGTGATTCACATGATGAAAAAGCCTTTGCACAATATGGAATCGCACCACCAATCTTGAATGCCAGTTCAGAGACAGAACACATCCCTCTGTTTATATGATTGAATCAAGGAAATTAAAAGGAAAAATAACCAAAATTCGAAAGATGCAGGTACAGGTACAATGCCATAACTACATGTACAGGTACACTTACATAAATGAAGGTAGCTGTCCAAGATACGAATCAACTCAAATTACCTGAATCACACATGGGTAAAAACTTAAAAGCGCACCTTTAGCCATAAAATTCAGTTTAACAGACTAAAATATAGACGTAAAACCAAAGTTGGATACAAGCACTGCAGCACTTGAGTTGCCAGTAAGTTGTTTTATAACCCTATGTGATAGAGAATTGATACTGGTATTACCACAAGGAGGATACAGTTTAACAATCTGACGATTATCTGAGTCAACCAAATTATCCAAGATGGATAAAGCTTTAAAATAGTCATCGAGTGAGTTGTCTATGCCTTCTGCAAACCAGATGTGGGGCCATGAGTATCAAGACCATTAAACAACTAAATGAACGCCAGTAACTATAGTTTAAGATAATTGAGACTACCTTTTTCCATGGAGACTGCAGCCAGAGCAGAAAAGATTTTAACCTTCTGTATTGTGTGGTTTGGGCTCTTCTCAACTATTACCCTTGCATTCTCCAACATTTTCCATGCCAGATCCAAATCAGAATAATCTTCATCTCCTGCCATGCCATCATGTTTGTCACTGTCATGGTTCCCATCCTCCTGATATTTGCAATTTGAGTTTTTACCTAACCAATTAGGCAATGACTATCATCAGTAGTTGCCATGGCTGGATGACACATCTATGAGCCAACTCAACCGATATAAGGTGATCATCATTGATCAATACATTGGTGAACTGAGATGTAAAACTGTTAGAATTCTGGTATAAATGTCAATTGTTGATGTTATTATGTAATTTCATTAACACAAAATTTCAAAAATAATAATGTGTAGTACTATTGTAAAAGAAGCAGCTCATTCAAAGCACGTTAGTTGGACAACTAATGGCAAAAGAATCAAATGTGTCATAGAGCATCTACTATTTATAGCACAAAATTGTATTGCTCCTTAAGGACCTGCTTGGATTGAGTGTAATTTTTGCATGCTCCTTGGCGTTGTTTTATTTCAAGGTTGAGCTAAATACTGGGGAGCACACAAAAATACCCCCAATCCAGGCCCTGAAGAAAAGAAAAGAAACACTTCGATGAAATTTTCTCCTACAGAATGATGATGAGAATTAATCAACAGATGGAGTAAAAGGATAACTACACACATTCTTTAAGTATGACCTTCCTCGGAAATGGAGCATCCGTGATATTGCTAACAGAGGCCTTTGAGTTTCCAGTATCATCTTGGTCAATTGCACTCCCCACCGATTCTTCATTTTGTGCACTCTTGGGAATGTTAAGAACCGTCTGCTCCTGAGCTTTACGTAGCAAGGCAACATATTCATAACACGTCATAGCACACTCCGGAGAAATTTCTTCATAAAATGCAGCCCTAGGTGAAAGGTAGGTGTCAAATTGTTAGCTTATCGTTGTTAAGGCCTCAAGTGCATAATGTAAGTCCCAGAAAGATGGTGCAATCTGACATAAAACAGCACAATGAAAACTAAATGCACAATCATGTCCATCAATAAGGTGCTAACTATGTGCATCATTTTGTTTCCTCTTGTAAGTACAGCCTAGTGCTTGTACACATTATGACGAACAAGCTTCAATAGCATCTAAACATAACTCCTAGCCACTAGCGGATGGCGGAGGAATCATCACCTGATGTCATGGGCACGGCCGAGGCAGCGTACGGCGTCGACGAAGTCTCATTCCACCATGGCCTTGGTGCCCTTTTGGAAAAGATGTTGCCCCCACTCTAGGCTAGTACCTGGAGTGTAAAAGCTTGTGTAGGGAATAACCTTATCGACTTCGCACCCCTCGATGCTTACCTTCTTGACTCGATGTGATCTGAGATCAACCATAAGCAACTCAGCATGTTCTCAACAGAGCGACTCTGGCTCCGTCCATGAAGCCGATCACTCTGAATCGGCCGTAAACTGGTACAGCACCAGTAGGGAGCAGCTCACCGATGGCGCTGCGTTGAGCCCATTCCCCAGCTCCATTGGCATCAAATACCCTTTTCCACATGTACATACGGCCACCGGTGTCATAGCTGACAAACCCCAGGTTGCCATCTTCTGTCCTGACAAGGAAGAAGTCACTGCGTTTGGGCAATTCAGAAGGGGCGTTGATCCATGCATGACAGCTCCAGCTCGGCCACATTGTACTGCATGATTCCAGAACCCCTATTGCAGGGAAAATATATTGCATTCCCCAAAACGGCGCTGGCCTGGCCCCGGCTAACGACTACGGTGTCCGGGTGCTCAGAGCAGCTGAAGTGGCTCCAGGTGCCTGCCTCGGACGAGCAGAGGAAGGCCAATGTGCGCCAATGGAAGTCCGCGCCTATGGGCTGCTCCAGCAATCGACGGCGTGGTCGCAGCCGTCCGCGGCGCAGAGCATTGCTGCATCCAGCCGCCAGATAGCAAGCTCTTAGTGCTGGGTTTTTTTTAGAAAAAAAGCATTACCTCCGGCCTCTGCATCAGCACGATGCATACGGTTTCTTTATTAAATAAGATCAAACCAAATAGTTGTCCATCTCTGCCAAGTTATAAAGGAATAACAAGTCTGAACGGATTATAGAAAAACAAAAGGCCACAAGCGGAAAAAATAGAACTAAATGCCTAACCACCTATCCTATTATTGGACCGCCATCCAAATCGGTTGAATATATCCCGCGCTACCATCTCCCACCGGGCAGACCCAGTAACCAAAAGCTCTCTGGCTTCCGCAGGAGTGAGTAACGACCATATACGGATCAAGGCCGCCGCCCTGTGTAGTACCTGCAAGAAGTGAATACGTGTTTGTTTATTAAATACGAGGTCATTCCTGCAACTCCATATTGCCCAAAATAATGCAGATACACCTATGCGTATATGCCTTGCAAGCTTAACGTCCACTCCATCTAGCCACGTACCAAACAAGCTCTTCGTGCTGGTGGGAAACGGAACCCTCCACTCGGCGTCGGTGATGGGGTCAGGACGCGGTGCCAGTTCTTGCACACGAGGGAGGCGCTCCGGCTCGTCCGGCGGGCAGCGGATGAGGATTTCGTTAACGATGAGGTCGACTAGCAGCGCCGGGTGGCAGCTGGGTTTCGGCGGACGCATGTCGGCGACGGCCGATTGGGGAAGGTTAGGGTTGCGGGCGGGGGAAATTTGGGGCGAGCCAGGAGAGAGGGGTGGCGTTGCTGCTACCTTGTAGGAGATATGCCCTAGAGGCAGTAATATCAGTTACTTTTATATCTCCAAGTTTGTAATGAATGTTTATGATCCATGCTATAACTGCAATGATTCTCGAGTCTGCAAATAAAACGAGGCTTGGAGGGAAACTCATGTGCACGTGTGGTATAATAAATGGTAAATTGTATTCCTAGTCTTGCCTCTAAGACTGGCTCAAGTATTGCATGATGATCCTATTTTCCTGATCATGGGCATGGCCATGCCGGCAATTTTGAGGGCACGATGTTGGTAGAACACTTGTGTTGAATCGATCCGAATTGATGTTATGCTATGAGATACATTCGTCATAAGTTTATGGTTAATAACACAGAGAAGTTAATGTTTGCATAATTCCTTAGACCATGCGAGTATCGAGTTTCTTCATGCTTGCTTCATGAACTTTGGGGTTTGTTAAACGTCATCCGTAAATGGGTGGCTATTACGGCGGCTTACGGGTTCATGGAAAAGTATGTCAAGTAACTTGATAGCTCAAGATTGGGATTTGCTCCTCCGACGATGGAGAGATATCTCTGGGCCCTCTCGGTGTTACGGTATCCATCATCGTCTGGCCAGACACTTTGTGATTTGATCACGGGGATGCCGGAACACGGGAACGAGAAAAGAGAACAATACCGGCAACGAGGTAACTGGCATAGTGGACAAGTTGTTGATCCACGAGGATGCCTACATGTCTCACCTCGGGTTATTGTTAACATATCGCGAAGCAATAGGAATAGCTCACGGCAACTAGAGGTTCACTCGAATATTCATTCGTATGGGTATAGGAGTCAATATGGGTGTCCACGGCTCCGATGTTGATCATTGATCGGAAGGGGTTCCGGGTCATGTCTATGCTTCACCGAACCTATAGGGTCACACGCTTAACGTTCATCTATCTATTGAATACTAGACAGGGAGTCTGAGAGAAAATCACCGAAAAGTTTCGGACACCGGAAAAGTTTCGGACAGCGGAAAAGTTCCGCAGACAGGTCACCGGAACAGTTTCGGTGAAACTGAAAAGTTGTTTCAGGGGATACCAAAAA
The DNA here is from genome assembly GCA_022496015.1 of Hordeum marinum. Taxonomy (NCBI): domain Eukaryota; kingdom Viridiplantae; phylum Streptophyta; class Magnoliopsida; order Poales; family Poaceae; genus Hordeum; species Hordeum marinum. The sequence continues at coordinate 395,617,597 of CM039676.1, read as the reverse complement.
GTCAAATTGGTTTTGGCACTTGCCTGATAATTCTTGAAGGGTGCCAGAATCGTTCTGGAAACTTTCTGGAATTTTCCGGGATGAAAACCGGAAATGTTCCGGAGCTGCCGGAACCAATTCAGATGCTTTTCGCAGATGAAAATCACTATTCCGGAATTGTTTTGGATCGCATTGAAAATTATTTTAGTGGGGTACTAGAATTGTTCTAAGCCCACATAAATATTTTCAGTTCGAGCGGACGCTGAAAAATGTCGCCGTGAATAGTGAAAGTGCTTTTTGGACTACTTTATGGAAAGCCACCTTTTGGGGCTTTGCTCCAAAAAGATCTTGGGGATGACATGGATGGATTGGGACCATTTTTGGGGCCCCACATGAGGTTGTGGCCGGCCACATGGTGGACTCCTTCATGGAGTCCCTCTTGTTCCTTGGTTTCACTTTTATGCCCTTGTGGAAGGACTTCATTCATGTGCATTTTGGGTTTTATTGTAAAACCACCCTACCCCTTGGTTTTCCTATAAATAGGAGGTGAGGGGGCTGCCATTTCTTCATCCTTTGCTCTCATACACATGCTTTGCTTTGCAAGCTCTCTCTCTCCCTCCCACGAAAAGAGTTTTTCGTAGAGCCGAAAGGCTGTCTGGGTTCCGGCAGGAACTAGTTATGGACGGCGAAGCCCTGCCGGATAGATGACACCGTATGTGTGCAACCCCGTAGAGAGTTCGTAGTTTCGATCTTTTGCCCGAGGGGCTGTTCGAGTGTCCTCCCGAAGGGCTGTCCGAGTCTCGGGTCGAGTTTCGAGAGTCCTCCCGAAGGGCCGTCCGAGTCTCCGTTCGAGTTTCGAGGGTCCTCCCGAAGGGCTGTCCGCGACATCGTCCGGGGGACTGTCCGACCGCCTCCCGAAGGGCTGTCCGACGAGGGAGTACATCCTCGCGGTTGGGAGGTTGTAAAATCCTAGCTGCGGGGATCTGCACCAACGATCTCCACCGACTCTTCTTCCGCTGCGCTACGAGTCGGTACGGATCAGATCAAACCTTGTATGCATTCTCCATAGTGGTCCTGGGCGTGCTCGCTATACCGAAATTTTTTGTTTTCTGTCGCGTTCCCCAACAGTGGCATCAGAGCCAGGCTATGAGTAGATGCATGGTATGATCTAGAATACATGAGATGTATGAGTATTGCATAGTATAATTTTGTAGTAGATGAGATCTATTGCTGAAAATTATTTGTGCGGGTAGCAGATGAAATCTGTTACCCGATGTTCTTGTTGCTTCCCGTGAATTTGCGTACTCCTGATCTTGACGGAATGGTGGAATCTTACAAAGTTCTGGCAATCCGCGATCCTTTCATGCTGCTCCTGAGTATGCTGATTGACAGATCAACGAAGTGCTTCAGTGTCTTTGGGTTCCATCATAGTTAAAGAAAGATGGATGTTTCGCAGACGAAGGGCAATGCAGATATGATCTGCACGGGGGTCACGCGTATGACGAAGTTTAGTATGGGGCTCGAGATTTTATCATCTCGTGTTTCATACACCCTGGAAAGTTAATCTAGCAACTTGAATTATCATACTTGATGATAAACGTTGGAGTCATATGATAAACGTTGGAGTTAATCTAGCAAAGTTAATCTAGCAGCTGCGGTTTGAGTCAAAACCTTAGAAGCCACGTAAAATAAAATTTTGTATAAACCGATTAGAGGCGTCTAACTTGGTTTTGCAGGATGGTTTGCATGTGATGTGGTATAGCAAAGCTCATATTCAATTTTGATTATGTATGAGATGGCTATATGATGTAATTAAGATGACCTGTGTGTCATGATTTGGCATGATGGCTGGAGCCATATGATTGCACTTTAATGACCTGCGTGTCAACCTTATGTAATGCACTTATTTTATTAGCTATAGAGATAGCAATATTATCTGGTGCATCGACAAGGTGGTGGCAATCTTCGCAAAGGTGAACACCGACGCGAATGCCGAAGACGAAGAAATACTTGACTTCTCCGTCAGAAGGGGCTATACCATATCATGCTATTATGAATTGCCTGAGATGTTTATCCCTCTTGATGCACCCTTCTTAATTGCGCGGTAGTCGCTTTTTATTAGGGTGATCTCTCACTTAGAATATCAAGTAGTTAGTGTTCTCCCAAGTGTAGCACCGTCACGGCACCTATCTCTTCGGGGTATCACATGGTTACATGGGTACGAACGATTAGAGAAGTGTGAGGCGGGTGAGTTGAGACCTCGCAGCGAGATCACTTGGTTGTCTTGACGTTCAGGCATGAAAGTCATGAGCTCGGAACACACGCATCGAAAGATGAACAAGAGTCACATAGAGATGTGATTGGCAAGTTGGCCTACCAATTGAAATTCTCGTCACTTGAGATGGTTACATCCTTGACGCTAAATTGAAAGTTGGATCTTGCATCACTCACAATCAATTATGAGAGATATTGATTTGAGTGGGAGCGCACTTTAGAATAAAATTGTTTATTCACTAGTGCCAAAAATCATTATGAACAATGTCTAAAATGAACTTGTGTTTTCCGTTGTAGATCAAATGGCTCGCAATAGCGCGTTCAACTTAGGCCCGATGTTAGAGAAAGAGAAGTTAGCTGCGAATGGAAACAACTATGCGGACTGGGTCCGTACCCTGAGGATTGTCCTTAGGAGCGCTAAGAAAGTGTACGTGCTTGATGGAGCTCTTCCACCAAAGCCGGCGGCAACAGCCGCGGTAGACATACAGAATGTCTGGGCCACTAAGGATGATGATTACAACTTAGTGCAGTGCCTCATGCTGTCTTGCATGAGTTCAGAGCTTCAAAAACGTTTTGAATTCCATAACTCCTTTGATATGATCAAGGATCTGGATGCTCTTTACAAGTTTAATGCAAGGTCTGAACGTTTTGACATCATGAAAATGATGGCGGAGACCAAGATGGCTGAGGGAAGTTCAGTTGGCGAGCACGTAGTCAATATGATTGGCTACGCTGAAAGGCTTAAAATCCTGGAATTCCCACTTCCAGAAGAGCATGTTATGGACTTGTTGATAGGTTCACTCCCCCCGTCTTATGGCGGTTTTTATCATGAACTACAACATGAATGGGATGGACAAAACAGCAAATGAGGTGCTTGCCATGCTAAAAACTGCCAAAGGAGGACTGCAGAAAAATCGCAAGCAAGTGTTGCTTGTGAATAAAACTGCCAGTTTCAAAAAGAAAGGCAAGCCAAAGAAAGGCAAGGGCGCCGGTAAGACCGGCTTCCAACGCAAATCTAAGGGCGGAGCCAAGAATGAAACTGAGTGCTTCTACTGCAAGGGCACAGGACACTGGAAGAGAAACTGCAAGAAGTATCTGGAAGATAAGAAATCCGGGAAAACCGGAAAAGGTATAATTGTTATACAAGTTAATGTCATTGACGTTTTGCTTGCTAGCGAAAATTCTAAGTCTTGGGTATTTGATACCGGATCGGTTGCTCACATTTGCAACTCGATACAGGGGCTTCAGAAGGTGCGCAAGCTGGCAAAGAATGAAGTCGTGATGCGTGTCGGGAATGGCGCTGGGATCGCCGCTCAAGCCGTCAGCATTATGCCTCTACGTCTCCCTTCAGGATTTATTTTGGAACTTAGTAACTGTTATTTTGTTCCGTTGTTGTGTAGAAACATTATCTCTGGATCATGTTTAGTGCACGACGGGTACTCCTACAAGTCTGAGAACAATGGTTGTTCACTTTATTGTAAGGATATGTTTTATGGATTTGCACCCATTGTTGGGGGCCTTTTCATACTAAATCTTGAATGTGGAAATGATGTCTTTAACGTGAATGCTAAACGCCTTAAGAAGGCTGATACCACCGCCACTTACTTGTGGCACTATCGGCTTGGCCACATCGGAAAGAAACGCATGCAAAGACTCCATAAAGATGGAGTTTTACCGTCCCTTGATTTTGAATTATTTGACACATGTGAAGCTTGCTTGATGGGAAAAATGACCAAGACGCCGTTCACGGGTCATCCTGAACGGGCGGGTGAATTATTGGAAATAATACATAGTGATGTATGTGGTCCAATGAACACGGCCGCACGGGGTGGGTATTTTTACTTCGTGACTTTTACTGATGATTTGAGTCGGTATGGCTATATCTACTTGATGAAGCATAAGTCGGAAACCTTTGAAAAGTTCAAAGAATTTCAGAATGAGGTAGAAAATCATCGTAACAAAAAGATTAAGTTTCTGCGGTCTGATCGCGGAGGCGAATATCTTAGTCATGAGTTTGGCCAACATCTGAGTGACCGTGGAATCGTTTCACAGCTTACGCCTCCCGGAACTCCACAGCGAAACAGAGTGTCGGAACGACGTAACCGAACCCTGTTAGACATGGTAAGGTCGATGATGTCTCTTACAGATCTACCGATATCTTTTTGGGGTCACGCACTACTCACTGCCGCTTATACATTAAACAGAGCGCCGTCTAAGTCTGTTGAGACGACACCACATGAGATGTGGTGTGGGAAGATACCTAGTGTGTCGCATCTCAAGGTTTGGGGTTGTGAGGCATACGTAAAACGTTTACAGCCAACCAAACTAGAACCTAGATCAGACAAATGTTACTTTGTAGGTTATCCAAATAACACCATTGGATATTCCTTCTACCACCAGTCCGAAGGCAAAATGTTTGTCGCAAAGGTTGCACACTTTCTCGAGAAAGAATTTCTCGCTAAAGAATTGAGTGGGAGGACAGTACAACTTAATGAGATTAGTGAATCTTTGGCAACCGTTGATATGGCTAAGGAACTGGAAGTAATTCCACAAATTATCCCTACAACCGAGCCGGAAGTTGTCGCATGTGATGCGGAAACTTCAGACAATGTTGTTACTGAACCGCGCAGATCAGGTAGGGCTATCCAGCCACCTGAGTGGTTTCATAACGAAATCTTCATTCTTGAAGACGATGAACCTGCGCACTACAAGGAAGCGATGGCGGGGCCTAGCTCAAGGGAATGGCACAAGGCCATGAGATCCGAAATGGAATCCATGTACGAAAACCAAGTTTGGAACTTGGAAGAACTTCCAGATGGCGTAAAACCCATTGGTTGCAAATGGATTTTCAAAAGAAAGACGGACGCGGATGGTAACATTACTATCCACAAAGCTAGACTTGTCGCGAAAGGGTTCACGCAAGTTCCAGGAGTGGACTACGACGAGACTTTCTCGCCCGTAGCTATGCTTAGGTCTGTTCGGATATTACTAGCAATTGCTGCTTATTTCGATTATGAAATATGGCAGATGGATGTCAAAACGGCTTTCCTAAATGGAAACCTTGAACAGAATGTATACATGATACAACCAGAAGGTTTTGTCAATCGTAAGAATGCTGGAAAGGTATGTAAGCTTCAGAAAGCCATTTATGGTCTGAAGCAAGCATCAAGGAGCTGGAACATTCGTTTTGATGAAGTGGTCAAAGAGTTTGGCTTCATCAGGAACGATGAAGAATCTTGTGTTTACAAGAAGTTTAGTGGGAGCGCAAAAGCATTTCTAATCTTGTATGTGGATGACATATTGTTGATTGGAAATGATGTGAATTTTCTTAGCGAAATAAAGGCTCATTGAAGAAGAGTTTTTCAATGAAAGACTTAGGCGAAGCGGCATATGTATTGGGCATCAGGATCTATAGAGATAGATCAAGACGCCTGATAGCGGTAAGCCAAAGCACGTACATTGACAAGGTGTTGAAAAGGTTCAACATGGAGAACTCCAAGAAAGGCCTACTCCCCATGTCACCTGGCACAGTGCTTTGCAAGAATCAGTGTCCTCGGACCCTCGATGAGCGAGTACAAATGAATGATATTCCATATGCTTCGGCAGTTGGTTCTATTATGTATGCCATGCTATGTACAAGACCGGATGTTTCCTATGCGCTAAGTGTTAGCAGCCGGTACCAAGGTGATCCAGGATTGGAACACTGGGCCGCAGTTAAGGGTATTCTTAAGTACCTCAGGAGGACCAAGGATTTACTCCTTGTGTACGGAGGTGATGAAGAGCTCATTGTAAGTTGTTACACTGATGCAGGCTTCATGACTGACCCAGATGACTTCAAATCTCAATCGGGCTATGTTTTCTTATTGAACGGCGGTGCAGTTGATTGGAAAAGTTCCAAACAAAAGACTGTGGCGGATTCTACAACGGAGGCGGAATATGTGGCTGCTTCAGAAGCCTCCAAGAAAGCTGTCGGTATCAAGCAATTCCTTGAAGACCTTGGTGTGGTTCCAAGTGCTCTGGACCCGGTGGAGATCTATTGTGACAATAGTGGCGCCGTGGCTCAGGCAAGGGAGCCATGTTCGCACCATGACAATGCATATTCAACGCAAATTTAAACTCATTCGACATCATGTCGAAGAAGGTTTAGTGAAAGTACGCAAAGTTCACACGGATTTGAATGTGTCAGACCCGATGACGAAGCCTCTACCACGAGCAAAGCATGAGCAACACCGGATTGCCATTGGTGTTAGGGAAGCCATGTAACTAGATTATGACTCTAGTGCAAGTGGGAGTCTGTAGGAGATATGCCCTAGAGGCAGTAATATCAGTTACTTTTGTATCTCCAAGTTTGTAATGAATGTTTATGATCCATGCTATAACTGCAATGATTCTCGAGTCTGCAAATAAAACGAGGCTTGGAGGGAAACTCATGTGCACGTGTGGTATAATAAATGGTAAATTGTATTCCTAGTCTTGCCTCTAAGACTGGCTCAAGTATTGCATGATGATCCTGTTTTCCTGATCATGGGCATGGCCATGCCGGCAATTTTGAGGGCACGATGTTGGTAGAACACTTGTGTTGAATCGATCCGAATTGATGTTATGCTATGAGATACATTCGTCATAAGTTTATGGTTAATAACACAGAGAAGTTAATGTTTGCATAATTCCTTAGACCATGCGAGTATCGAGTTTCTTCATGCTTGCTTCATGAACTTTGGGGTTTGTTAAACGTCATCCGTAAATGGGTGGCTATTACGGCGGCTTACGGGTTCATGGAAAAGTATGTCAAGTAACTTGATAGCTCAAGATTGGGATTTGCTCCTCCGACGATGGAGAGATATCTCTGGGCCCTCTCGGTGTTACGGTATCCATCATCGTCTGGCCAGACACTTTGTGATTTGATCACGGGGATGCCGGAACACGGGAACGAGAAAAGAGAACAATACCGGCAACGAGGTAACTGGCATAGTGGACAAGTTGTTGATCCACGAGGATGCCTACATGTCTCACCTCGGGTAATTGTTAACATATCGCGAAGCAATAGGAATAGCTCACGGCAACTAGAGGTTCACTCGAATATTCATTCGTATGGGTATAGGGGTCAATATGGGTGTCCACGGCTCCGATGTTGATCATTGATCGGAAGGGGTTCCGGGTCATGTCTATGCTTCACCGAACCTATAGGGTCACACGCTTAAGGTTCATCTATCTATTGAATACTAGACAGGGAGTCTGAGAGAAAATCACCGAAAAGTTTCGGACACCGGAAAAGTTTCGGACACCGGAAAAGTTTCGCAGACAGGTCACCGGAACAGTTTCGGTGAAACTGAAAAGTTGTTTCAGGGGATACCAAAAAGTCAAATTGGTTTTGGCACTTGCCTGATAATTCTTGAAGGGTGCCAGAATCGTTTTGGAAACTTTCTGGAATTTTCCGGGATGAAAACCGGAAATGTTCCGGAGCTGCCGGAACCAATTCAGATGCTTTTCGCAGATGAAAATCACTATTCCGGAATTGTTCCGGATCGCATTGAAAATTATTTTAGTGGGGTACTAGAATTGTTCTAAGCCCACATAAATTCAGTTCGAGCGGACGCTGAAAAATGTCGCCGTGAATAGTGAAAGTGCTTTTTGGACTACTTTATGGAAAGCCACCTTTTGGGGCTTTGCTCCAAAAAGATCTTGGGGATGACATGGATGGATTGGGACCATTTTTGGGGCCCCACATGAGGTTGTGGCCGGCCACATGGTGGACTCCTTCATGGAGTCCCTCTTGTTCCTTGGTTTCACTTTTATGCCCTTGTGGAAGGACTTCATTCATGTGCATTTTGGGTTTTATTGTAAAACCACCCTACCCCTTGGTTTTCCTATAAATAGGAGGTGAGGGGGCTGCCATTTCTTCATCCTTTGCTCTCATACACATGCTTTGCTTTGCAAGCTCTCTCTCTCCCTCCCACGAAAAGAGTTTTTCGTAGAGCCGAAAGGCTGTCTGGGTTCCGGCAGGAACTAGTTCTGGACGGCGAAGCCCTGCCGGATAGATGACACCGTATGTGTGCAACCCCGTAGAGAGTTCGTAGTTTCGATCTTTTGCCCGAGGGGCTGTTCGAGTGTCCTCCCGAAGGGCTGTCCGAGTCTCGGGTCGAGTTTCGAGAGTCCTCCCGAAGGGCCGTCCGAGTCTCCGTTCGAGTTTCGAGGGTCCTCCCGAAGGGCTGTCCGCGACATCATCCGGGGGACTGTCCGACCGCCTCCCGAAGGGCTGTCCGACGAGGGAGTACATCCTCGCGGTTGGGAGGTTGTAAAATCCTAGCTGCGGGGATCTGCACCAACGATCTCCACCGACTCTTCTTCCGCTGCGCTACGAGTCGATACGGATCAAATCAAACCTTGTATGCATTCTCCATAGTGGTCCTGGGCGTGCTCGCTATACCGAAATTTTTTGTTTTCTGTCGCGTTCTCCTACATACCTATGCTTGATTTGTCCATGAGAAGGGACGGCGAGAACGCGGCGGCGGCCGGTGAGTGGAACCGGCCGAAGATGAGAGAGGATGCCGGCGCCAACCTCTTTTTTATTTTTTTTGCTTCGGGCTTATTTTTTGCCATTGACTTCACAGCTGCCCAAACGGGTCGGCACGGCACGGCACGATTAATAGCAGGGCCGTGCCGTGTCGGCCCACGTGCTGCAGGCAGCAGTCCAAGCACGGCAAGGGAGGTAAATGGACGGTTCAAGGGAGAGCGGCAGGTTGTCCCTCGCACGTACAGGGGCGAGTAATGCTGGGTCGGCCCACCAATACGCTGGTAGTTTCGTTTCCTCCGACACAAAACAAAAAATGGTGAAAAACTTGACGCGCCCCTGGGGAATCAAACACACAACCTCATAACTCAACCAGGAGCAACTAGCCACTTTGCCATACAGCACCTATTAAACATCGTAGTTCAAAACACCATAAGAATACACAGGCCCCTGGAGATTTGCAAGCAATATTGAATACATGAACAAAACATAAAAAGCGAATATTTTTGCATTTGTGAACAATTTTTGAAACTGTGAGCAGAACTTTTTCTGAAAAACAAGAACATTTTTTCAAATTCCTGAACAACATTATGAATAATTTTTGAATTGTGAAAAAAAATTAGAAACATAAAAAAATTACGAATTGTGAACATTTTTTAAATCTGCAAAAAATTTGAAACTGCAAACATTTTTTAAATTTAACAAAGTTTGAAACATGAATATTTCAAATTGGTGAACAAAATTTTGAACATTTTTCGAATTTGTGAACACATTTTAGATTTTGTGAACAAAATTATAAAATTGTGAACATATTTTGAAACTGCAAACATTTTTCGAATTTTGAAAAAAATTCAAATTCGTGAACAAAACTAATAAATTATGAAAAAAAATCGAATTATGAATAAATTTTTAAACCATAAAAAAATTCGAATTGTGAACAAATTTTAAAAATTTAAAAATTTAACAAATAATGAACAAATAATGAAACATGAATAAATTTAAAATTTGTGAACAGAATTATAAAATTGTGAGAAAAAATTGAATCTGCGAACAAATTTTGAAATGGTGAACTTTTTTGAATTTGAACAAAGTTTGAAACATGAACAAAATTATAAAATTTAGAATTTTTTTTGAATTTATGAACAAAATTGGAAACATGAACAAATTTCAAATTTCGGGAAGAAAATTATAAAATGGTGAACAAATTTTGAAACTTTTGAATTGTGAACAAATTTCAAATTTGTGAACAAAACTAATAAATTGTGAACATTTTTCGAATTATGAATGAATTTTGAAACCATAAACATTTTTGGAATTTTGAACAAATTTTGAAACCATGAACGATTTCCAAATTGTGCACAAATATTAAAAGCATAAACATTTTTTAAATTGTGCACAAATTTTAAATTAATAGAAAAGAAATAGAAACAAAACAAGAAAAAAAAGAAAAAAGAAAAATGAGAGAAAAAAGGAAATAGAGAAAACAGAACAAAGAAAAAAACGGTTCAGGAAACCTTCTAGAAATTTTCAAAAACCAGAAAAAACTGGCTGAAACCTCTAGAAGGTTCCCAAAAGCGGGACGTGTTGGAACTATTAAACGGGCTGGCCCGTTGCGTCGCTGCTCGGTCGCTCGCCTGTGCGAAGCGCCAGCAATTTGACGCACCGAGCGGCAAATAGGATATTTCCCCGTGGCACGCTTAGACAAGCCGACACGTCTTTTTTTTCCGCGAAATACCTTAAGAAAACAGAGAAAAAGGCCCAGAAAAGTATTGAAAATTAAAAAAAATATGAAGCATTATTTGGAATGAATCTAGAATTTTATTATTGCTTACATAATAAAAATAAATTCACCTCCAAGAAGTAAAAAAATACAAAACATGCTCTAGAATTACAAAAAGATTAAAAAACCACAAACACAACACTACAACAGTACAACTATTCAGATCCAAGCACTACAAAAATATGCAAGCACTACAAAAGTGTTGAACGTATTAGAGTATTGGGTATTTATATAAGACATGTATATTTATATATTTTAAAATATAATAAACAGATCGTGCCGTGTCGGCTCACGTACCTAGCCTGCAAGCCCGCGCAAGGCCCAAGGTGTGCCGTGTGCCGGGCTCGGTCCATTTAGCTCGTGTCGTGGCTGGCCCATGACGGGCCATGCCAGCATGTTGGCAGTCTGGCATGGTTGACCCGGCCCGTTTGGCCAGCTTTGATTTCACAGCCCGATTTACACGCACTAGGAGAAAAGCAAAACGCTGGCCCCTAACATTCCTTTACTCTGCTTTTTTTAGAATTCCTTTTTTTCCATGTTAACCATTTACTTCTATCCTAAACTAAAGATGCTTCCCCAGGCCCACATGCCAGTGTCTTGTGGATGTGTACTTTTGAGCTAAAAATAAAGTATGAGTTTACCTATACCTTGAATTTCTAAAATATGTTTTTTGAGAAATGCAATACATGCTGAGACGTTCACAAACACATACATACACTCACCCGTTGAATTTCCGAGGTGTTTGTAAATTGTAATTTCAATTATTTGTTAATATGAGATCCAACTACCCCACACAAATTAAAATGTCTCTCGCGGCGTATGAAATGTTCTCTGCGGTGCATATGAAAATGTCTTCATAGCTAAAAAAGAAACCCAAATCATACAAAACGTATTCTGATAATGTATAAGAAATTTATAATTTAGTGACTTTGTTTAATTAAGTATCTGGATACCACTGGTTAAAGAGGTCATCTTTCTTTTCTGTGATGTGGTATTCGAATCGGTTGACGCATGGCGTGGTACATATATTTGAGGTTAAGCTTGTCAAGTGAGATAAATCATTGAATATACAGCACAACCAGTGCAAGGGAAACAATTTTGAGTTGATTTTATATTTCCTAAGTTAGTAGTGAGTTTTAAATCCAATTTAAATGACAGAAAATTGTAACTATTTCAAAATTACCTTAAAATCATGATTCTAGTCAACAGAAAATAGAAGTGATGTTTTTGTATCTTAATTAAATTACAAAAGTTGAAAAACTAATGAAAATTAACAATTTCCATAGATATTGCAATTAAAATAAGTGAGACGAGATCTTTTCAAAATTGTACGACATAGTTTATATATGGCCCTCTTTGGTTTATAGGATGAGAAAAACATAGGAAGTGAGATGACATGCATCTCAATTCCTATAGGAGGAAGGAGATGCCATTTGATGCATAAAATACTTTTTTTTAATTGAGTCTATAATAATTTTGTTTTTTCCTTTGAGCCTCATTTGGCTCATAGGATAGGGATATCGTAGAAATAGAAAAATCATAGAAAGTGAGATGACATGTATCTCAATTCTTGTAGGAAAAGAAAAGTCATTTGATGCATAGGATAGAGTCTAGACTAATGTTTTTTCCTGTCAGACATGAAGGATTGTTTCCTATATTACATAGGAATAGGATTCAATTCCTACAAATCAAAAGCTCCAAAGTAATTTTTCGTACAAGACACCTATCCATTAGATTTCCTACAAAATTCAGCAAGGTCAGTACAGTACTCGCGGTGGAGCGACTACTGGTAATCGTTATCGACGTTGTGCCACCATATTGTTCTTCCGTTGTTGTCATCTTTCTGTAATGGCACCCCTGGTATTCAAAGTCGACGATGGTGTCCAGTGGTGCGGCAGGAAACCCTGAATAACCAAAAACTTACATGAGAAGATTCATCCCATTTTTGTGAGAGGGAGGTAGCAAATCACCTGGGCTACGGATTTGTCAGTTAGTAAGACCCTTCCATTCCATCATCATTGTGGAAGCGCATGACCAAAGGTGAGGATAGGTGCGCCGACGTAGGGGTGGGAGAGAAGGTTGTGTGCGAGTGGGAGGCAGCGCGGATTTTTCTTAGAAGCCCAACGCCACATAGAATTTTTAGGGGGGGGTATTTAGGGATTTCATTATAGGGGATCTGCTAAATAGGCCTTCTAGGGATGCTTTTGCTCCCTGTAACAAAAAAGACATGATACACTCAATCCTTGAGAAACAAAGCAGAGAAAGTGACATAAAATTATTCTTAGGAGGAGAGAAGGAAGTACCGCGAGATGGTCTTTCCTATATTGTGTAACTCTTGAAAGAATAAGATAATCCAAACAATAGTTGGTCCATTTCATAATTTTACCGTATGGTTAAGTGTCCAATAAATCATATTAATATACAGAATGTAGAATCTTGATAAATATGCTATACACTTTAGTTGAAAAGATATTTTAGGGTATATATAGGAAATATACACACATTTGACAAATCAACATGTACTAGATGAGATAAATTTGGAGTACATAGCGCTTGGGGTTAGAGGAATCCATAATTTCCAAAATATGTTGAATAACCCATGGACCTATGAATATAACACGTGGACTTTCTGAATTTGATAAAAAAATACATGAATTTATTTCATATATAAAAATAAACATATATGAATACTATTGTATTTGCCTCTCTTTTTACACATGAAAAAATGGTAAAAAAATTGAACGGGTTTTCAAGTTCGTGTGGTACAACATACCCTAAAATCATTAAAAATGAGAAATATGGTGCATATATATTGATATATGTGTAAATGAACTTTAGTGAGGAGGAATTCTATCCCAATCATCAGGTAAGCTGACACAGACAAGTTACCATTCTAATAGAAAAAATCCACATTGTTTGATAGGAACATGGACACACTCATCCTAAGAGTAAGCAATAGCTTAGCAAGTGTGTGCGTAACGCTAGAAAAATTAATGGCATGCCATTTATAGAGTTTTTGGAGCCCACATAAACAAAATCAACACATCTAGTTGAGAACAAAGAAATCTCATGAAGCATGTATGATAAATGGCTGCTAGCAAATGGTTCATACTAAGAGCCATATATCATAGATATTTCCATAGACAACAAACTGTTTATAAAAATTCATTAATATGTCGTGTTTAGATAGATGGTTCAAGCAATCGAGTATTATGTAGTTTCTAAATAATTTATAATGATCTCACATATATGTTATAGGGAATATATTCAATGACATAAGCTCCGTGTCAATAATTTAGATTACATAAAATGATACACTCATGTCACAAACACACACAAACATAACTTGGAACCTAATTTATAATCTAAACATAAATTTATTAATGAGTTGGCATAGATGGGTATGCCTCACATACTTGACAATTATGACTATGCTTTGGAGAGGTATAGTTGATCATGGCTCATGGCGAGCAGGTGAAACTAGAAGGATATGTCTTGTTACAATGGTTGAGTAGGAGGGCAAGGTCGACGGGAATGTCGATGGTGATGAGGCCAAGGAGGTTGGCCTTGATGGCAGTACAGACGCAGACGGCGGCATCAAGATCAGCCAACCCACTAAGTAGCGGGCAACATTGGTTGTCCTCCGGCACGTTGATCCTGAGCTTGAGCAGCAGCAACACATTGCCACACACCGTTATCTTCAATGGGTTCACTGGGCAGGAACCACCATTCAATGGTGTCAATGCAGCAGGTGGGGTAGGCATCAAAGGTGGTGTCGGGACCATTGGTGGGTTACCACGCACAGTAGCAATGAGAACAAGGTTGAGGGCAAAGAAGACGGCAACCTTTGTCAGCGCCATACCTTAAGCTTTGAGCAAGCTAGCTAATGGTTTGTTCGGTAGAGATGTTGTTTGAGATGTTTCTGTTTGGTGGTACTTATAGCTACAAAAAAATGAGTGGGTTATTTACACCCTCCAATATTTCAAGCAATCATTGATGACTCGTAATTATATACCACACATACCTTATATTTAGTAGAAAATTATCATGTGTTCTCCAGGACGAATATAATATTTACATACTTATTCATTTAGTTACATCTATTTGATTCAAATGATATAAAAAGGAAGCATTTACTTACTTCCTAATATATTTGATAATTTTGGAAACCTATAATATCGCTAAAATTTCCATGCATAGCTATGAAGAACTAATGGAGGCCTATCATAACATTGTATGGATAGGAGTAATATCAGATTTTCTTCTATGTTGATTGGTTGTCACTTTTCTTGTATACAAACAAAGATGGTTCATCTAAATAGTATGTAAAGTTTATAGCATTACTCAAACTACTACATAATAGGTCAACATTGACGTGTGCCAACATTGTTGGGGAACCCTGCATGGGAAACAAAAAAATTCCTACGCGCATGCAAGATCTATCCATGGTGATGAGCATCTACGAGAGGGAGAGTGGATCTACATACCCTTGTAGATCGCTAAGCGGGAAGCGTTAAGAAATGCGGTTGATATAGTCGAACGTCTTCGCGATCCAAATCGCCGAGCGTCCCGCGATCCCATCACGATCCATCTCGCGATCCAATCACAATCCGTCCCGCGATCCTATCACGATCCGTCTCGCGATCAAATCACGAATCGTCTCGCGATCTTGATCACGGTCCTTCCGATCTAGCGCCAAACGGACGGCACCTCCACGTTCAACACACGTACAGCTCGATGACGATCTCCACCTCCTTGATCCAGCAAGCGAGGATGGAGAGGTAGATGAGTTCTCCGGCAGTACAACGGCGTGGTGGCGGTGGTGATGAACTAATCCTTCAGGGCTTTGCCTAAGCACCGCAGAACTAATCTAGAGGAGAAACAGGTCTAGAGAAAGAAGAGGGAAGCACGTGGCAATTAGGGTTGGAGCTGCCCTCAAAAACCTTCAGTATATATAGGAGGGAGAGGAGAGGAGGCAGCCTAGGCCCTCCTACAAGGAGGGCTTCGGCCGAGGTGGACTCCTAGCAGGACTCTCTCCTACTTGGCCCCTACTCCTTCCTCCTGCGCATAGGCCTTCTTGGCCTGGCCTCCCATCCCAACAGGGACTGGTGCGCCACCACTAAGGCCCATGTGTCCCCTTGGGGTGTTATGGCCCCACTTGATGGTCCCGCGGAACCCATTCGTCACTCTGGGTATACTGCCAAAAATGCCCGAAACTTTTCCGGAGTTCAAACACCACTTTCCTATATATCAATCTTTACCTACGGACCATTCTGGAGCTCCTCGTGATGTCCGGGATCTCATCTGGGGCACCGAAGAATCTTCGGTCATCAACATACATAACTCAATAATACCAAAACGTCACCGAACCTTAAGTGTGCAGACCCTACAGGTTCGAGAACTATGTAGACATGACCGAGACACCTCTACGGTAAGTAACCAATAGCAGGACCTGGATGCCCATATTGGTTCCTACATATTCTACGAAGATCTTTATCGGTTGAACCTCTATGTCAAGGATTCGGTTAATCCCGTATGTTGTTCCCTTTGTTCTTCGGTATGTTACTTGCCCGAGATTCGATCGTCGGTATCTCTATACCTAGTTCAATCTAGTTACTGGCAAATCTCTTTACTCGTTCCGTAATACAAGATCCCGTGTCTAACTCTTTAGTCACATTGCTTGCAAGGCTTATAGTGATGTTGTATTATCGAGTGGGCCCTGAGATACCTCTCCGTCACACGGAGTAACAAATCCCAGTCTTGATCCATGCCAACCCAACAGACACCCTTGGAGATACCTGTAGAGCACCTTTATAGTCACCCAATTACGTTGCGATGTTTGATACACACAAGATACTCCTATGGTGTCAGTGAGTTGCATGATCTCATGGTCATAGGAACAGATACTTGACATGCAGAAAACTGTAGCAATAAACTGATACGATCATATGCTACGTTTATAGCTTGGGTCTTGTCCATCACATCATTCTCCCAATGATGTGATCCCGTTATCAAATGACATCTCATATCCATGGTTAGGAAACCTTAACCATCTTTGATCAACGAGCTAGTCTATTAGAGGCATACTAGGGACATGGTGTTGTCTATGTATCCACACATGTATCTGAGTTTCCAATCAATACAATTCTAGCATGGATAATAAACGATTATCATGAACAAGGAAATATGATAATAACTAATTTATTATTGCCTCTAGGGCATTTTCCAACAGTCCCGCACTTGCACTAGAGTCAATAATCTAGTTCACATCACCATGTGATTCGCATTGTTATGAATCTAACACCCAATGATTTCTGGGGCTCGATCATGCTTTTGCATGTGAGAGAGGTCTTTTAGTAAATGGGTCTGCGGCATTCAGATCCATGTGTACTTTGCAAATCTCTATGTCATAGTGTAAACACTGCTACCACACTGCACTTGGACCTATTCCAAATGGCTGCTCGACTATACGTATTCGGATTGCTACTAAGAGTTATCCGGATTGGTGTTAAAGCTTGCATCGACATAATCCTTTACGACGAACTCTTTATCTCCTCCATAATTGAGAAACATTTACTTAGTCCTTTAGTTACTAAGGATAATCTTGACTGATGTCCAGTGATCCACTCCCGGATCACTTCTGTACCCCTTGACGGACTCATGGCAAGGCACACACAGGTGCAGTACATGGCATGGCATACTATACAGAGCCTATGGCTAAGGCATAGGGGGCGACGTTCATCCTTTCTCTTTCTTCTGCCGTGGTCGAGCTTTGAGTCTCACTCAACTTCACACCTTACAAATCAGGCAAGAACTCTTTCTTTGACTGATCCATTTTGAACTCTTTCAAAATCTTGTCAAGGTATGTACTCATTGAAACTCTTATCAGATGTCTTGATCTATCTCTATAGATCTCGATGCCCAACGATTAAGTAGCTTTATCCAGGCTTCCTTTGAAAAACTCTTTTCAAACAACCCTTTATGCTTTCCAGAAATTCTACATCATTTCCGATCAACAATATGCCATCCACATATGTTTATCAGAAACTCTATAATGCTCCCACTCACTTTATTGTAAATACAAGTTTCTCATAAACTTTGTATAGACTCAAAAACTTTGATCACCTCATCAAAGCATATATTCCAACTCCGAGATGCTTTCTACAGCCCATACAAGGATTGCTGGAGCTCGCACACCTTTTAGCATCCTTAGGACTGACAAAACCTTCTGGTTGTATCACATACAACCTTTCCTCAACTAACTATTAAGGAAATGATGTTTTGACATCCATGTGCCAGATTTCATAATTGAAAAATGCAACAATTGCTAACATAATTCCAACGGACTTTAGCATCGCTACGAGTGAGAAAGTCTCATCGCCGTCAACTCCTTGAACTTGTCGGAAACTTCTTTGTGACAAGTCGAGCTTTATAAATGGCAACATTTTACCATCAGCGTTTGTCTTCATCTTAAAGGTCCAATTGTATTCACGACATGCCGTCCAACGAGCAAGTATACCAAAGTCTATACTTGGTTTTCATACATGGATCCTTTCTCGGATTTCATGGCCTCTAACCACTTGTTGGAATCTGGGCCCATCATCGCTTCTTCATAGTTCGTAGGTTCATCGTTGTCCAATAACATGATCTCTAAGACAGGGTTGTCGTACCACTCAGGAGTAGTACATGTCCTTGTCGACCTACGAGGTTCTATAGTAACTTGATCTGAAGCTTCATGATCATCATCATTAACTTCCTCTTCAACTGATGTAGGCTCCGTAGAAACATATTTTTATGCTGCACTACTCTATGGCTGAAACAAAGGTTCAACAACCTCATCAAGTTCTATCTTCCTCCCACTCAATTCTTTTGAGAGAAACTCTTTCTCGAGAAAGGACCTAGTTTTAGCGACAAACACTTTGTACTCGGATCTGAGATAGAAGGTATACCCAACTGCTCTTAGGGTATTCTATGAAGATGCATTTTTCCGCTTTGGGTTCGAGCTTATTAGACATAAGTATCGCATTCCCAAAATCTAAGAAATGATAGCTTAGGTTTCTATCAAACGGTAATTCATACGGTGTCATCTCAACGGACTAAGATGGTGCCCTACTTAAAGTGAATTTAGTTGTCTCTAATGCATAACCCCAAAACGATAGTGGCAAAACGATAAGAGACATCATAGTACGCACCATATCCAATAGAGCACGACTAGGACGTTCAAACACACCATCACACTATGGTGTTCCAGGTGGCATGAGTTGTGAAACAATTTTCACATTGTCTTAAGTTGTATACCAAACTCGTAACTCAGATATTCACCTCCACGATCATATCGTAGACATTTTTATCTTCTTGTCACAATGATCTTAAACTTCACTCTGAATTTGTTTGAACTTTTCAAATGTTTCAAACTTGTGTTTCATTAAGAAAATATACTCATATATACTCAACTAATCAGTGAAGGTAAGAAAAATAATGATATCCACTGCACACTAGAACACTCATTGGATCGCATATATCAACATGTATTATATCCAATAAGTCACTTGCCAGTTCCATCAAGCCAGAAAACGGGGTTTTAGTCATCTTACCCAAGAGGCATGGTCCACATGTCTCAACCGATTCAAAATTGAAAGAGTCAAAATATCCGTCAACATGGAGTTTCTTCATGCGTTTTACACCAATATGACATTTAGCGGCAGTGCCACAAGTATGTGGTACTATCATTATTAACTTTGCATCTTTTGGCATCAATGTTATGAACATGTGTATTACTATGATCAAGATTCAACAAATCATTCTCATTGAGTGTAACCATTGAAGGTATTATTCATGTAAACAGAATAACCATTATTCTCTAACTTAAATGAATAACCATATTGCAATAAACACGATCTAATCATGTTCATGCTCAATGCAAACACCAAATAACATTTATTTAGGTTCATTACTAATCCCGAAGGCAGAGAGAGCATGCGATGTTAATCACATCAACCTTGGAAATATTTCCAACACACATCGTCACCTCACCCTTAGCTAGTCTCCGTTTATTCCGTAGCTTTTATTTTGAGTTACTAACATTTAGCAACCGAACCGGTATCCTATACCCAGGTGCTACTAGGAGTACTAGCAAGGTACATATCAATAACACGTATATCAAAATATACTTCTATCGACGTTGCCAGCCTTCTTATCTACCAAGTATCTAGGGTTGTTTCGCTTCAGCGACTGCTCTCCTCATAATAGAAGCACTTAGTATCGGATTTGGGTTCAACTTTGGGTTGCTTCACTGGAGCAGCAACTGACTTGCCATCCATGAAGTTTCCGTCCTTGCCCTTGCCCTTCTCGAAACTAGTGGTTTTACTAAGCATCAACACTTGATGCTCCTTATTGATTTCTACCTTCGCGGTGTCAAACATCGTGAATAGCTTAGGGATCATTATTTCCATCCCTGGCATAATTATAGTTCATCACGAAGCTCTAGTAGCTTAGTGACAGTGACTTGGAAAACTATATAAATCACTTTCTTTTCTGGAAGATCAACTCCCACTTGATTCAAGCGATTGTAGAACCCAGACAATCTGAGCACATGCTCAACGATTGAGCTATTCTCCTTCATCTTGCAGGCAAAGAATCTTGTTGGAGATCTCATATCTCACAACACGGGCACGAGCTTGAGATCCCAATTTCAGCTCTTAGAACATCTCATATGTCCTATGACGTTCAAAATGTTTTTGAAGCCTCAATTTTAAGCCGTAAAGCATGACACACTAAACTATCAAGTAGTCTTCGGAACGTGCCTGTCAGATTTCACAACATCTACAGACAACGCTAGAGGGGGTGGCGCACCAAGTGGTGCATTAAGGACATAAGCCTTCTGTGCAGCAATGAGGACAATCCTCAGATCACGGACCCAGTCTGCAATATTGCTACCATCATCTTTCAACTCTATTTCTCTAGGAACATATAAAAATTCAAGGGATCTACAATGTGAGCTAGTAATCTACAACATAATTTGCAAAGACACTACTGACTATGTTCATGATAATGAGTTCAATTAATCATATTACTTAAGAACTCCCACTCAAATTGACATCCCTCTGGCCATTCGAGTGATACATGATCCAAATTCACCAACTCAAGTCCGATCATCACGTGAGTTGAGGTGGTTTCAATGGTGAACATCATCATGTTGATCATATCTACTATATGACTCATGTTCGACCTTTCGGTCTCTTGTGTTCCGAGGCCACGTATGTACATGCTAGGCTCGTTAAGTTTAACCCGAGTGTTCCGCATGTGCAATACTGGCTTGCACCCGTTGTATGTCAACGTAGAGTCTATCGCACCCGATCATCACATGGTGTCTCAACATGACGAACTTTCGCAATGGTGCACACTCGAGGAGAACACAATTTATCTTGAAATTTTAGTGAGGGTCACCTTATAATGCTACCGTCGTCCTAAGCAAAACAAGCTGCATAAAAGGATTAACATCACATGCAAATCATAAGTGACATGATATGGCCATGTACTTGTGCTTTTGATCTCCATCTATAAAGCACCGGCATGATCTCCATCATCACCGGTATGACACCATGATCTCCATCATCTTGATCTCCATCAACATGTCGCCGTCGGGGTTGTCGCGCCCACCATGCTTCTACTACTATTGCTACCATTTAGCGATAAAGTAAAGCATTACATAGCGCTTAATGATTGACACACATGTCATACAATAATTAAAGAAAACCCTATGGCTCCTGCCGGTTGCCGTACTCATCAACATGCAAGTCGTGATATTCTATACAATACATGATCATCTCATACATCACATATATCTCATCATGTAATTGGCCATATCACATCACAACATACCCTGCAAAAACAAGTTAGACGTCCTCTAATTGTTGTTGCATGTTTTACGTGGCTGTTACGGGTATCCAGCAAGAACAATTCTCACCTACGCAAAACCACAACGGTGATACATAAGTTGCTTTTCAACCTTCTCAAGGACCGCCTTTGTCGAATCTGATCCAACCAAAGTAGGAGAAATAGACACTCGCCAGCCATCTTTGTGCAACAAAGTTATACGTCAGTCGATGGAACCGATCTCTCAGAAGTGTACGAGTAAGGTTGCTCCGGGCCGCTTCATCCCACAATACCGCTGAACCAAAACAAGACCAAGGGAGGAAGCAATCTAAGCATCAACGCCCACAAACTCCTTTGTGTTCTGCTTGGGATCTCGTCTACACATAGACCTAGCTCATGATGCCACTGTTGGGGAACGCTGCATAGGAAACAAAAAATTTCCTACGCGCACGCAAGATCTGTCCATGGTGATGAGCATCTACGAGAGAGAGAATGGATCTCCATACCCTTGTAGATCGCTAAGCGGGAAGCGTTAAGAAATGTGGTTGATGTAGTCAAACGTCTTCACGAACCAAATCGCCAAGTGTCCCGTGATCCCATCACGATCCATCTCGCGATCCAATAACGATCCATCCTGCGATCCCATAACGATCCGTCCCGCAATCAAATCACGAATCGTCTCGCGATCTTGATCACGGTCCTTCCGATCTAGCGTTGAACGGATGACACCTCCACGTTCAGCACACGTACATCTTGATGACGATCTCCACCTCCTTGATCCAGCAAGCGAGCGTGGAGAGGTAGATAAGTTCTCCGGCAGTACAATGATGTGGTGGCGGTGGTGGTGAACTAATCCTGCAGGGCTTCGCCTAAGCACCGCAGAACTAATCTAGAGGAGAAACAGATCTAGAGGAAGAAGAGGGCAGCACATGGCAATTAGGGTTGGGGCTGTCCTAAAAAACCTTCAGTATATATAGGAGGGAGAGGACAGGAGGCAGCCTAGCCCCTCCTACAAGGAGGGCTTTGGTCGAATCAGAGGGGAGGAGTCCACCTCCCTAGCAGGACTCTCTCCTACTTGGCCCCTACTCCTTCCTCCTGCGCATAGGCCTTCTTGGGCTGGCCTCCCAGCCCACCAGGGGCTGGTGCGCCACCACTAAGGCCCATGTGGTACCTTGGGGTGTGATGGCCTCACTTGATGGTCCCCCGAAACCCATTCGTCACTCCCGGTACACTACCGAAAATGCCCGAAACTTTTCCGGAGTTCAAACACCACTTTCCTATATATCAATCTTTACCTCCAGACCATTCCAGAGCTCCTCGTGACGCCCGGGATCTCATTCGGGACTCCGAACAACCTTCGGTCACCAACATACATAACTCAATAATACTGAAACGTCACTGAACCTTAAGTGTGCAGACCCTGCGGGTTCGAGAACTATGTAGACATGACCGAGATACCTCTACGGTCAATAACCAATAGCGAGACCTGGATGCCCATATTGGTTCCTACATATTCTACGAAGATCTTTATCGGTTGAACCTCTATGTCAAGGATTCAGTTAATCCCGTATGTTGTTCCCTTTGTTCTTCGATATGTTACTTGCCCGAGATTCGATCGTTGGTATCTCTATACCTAGTTCAGTCTCGTTACCGAAAAGTCTCTTTACTCGTTCCGTAATACAAGATCCCGTGGCTAACTCTTTAGTCACATTGCTTGCAAGGCTTATAGTGATGTTGTATTACCGAGTGGGCCCTGAGATACCTCTCCATCACACGGAGTAACAAATCCCAGTCTTGATCCATGACAACCCAACAGACACCCTCGGAGATACCTGTAGAGCACCTTTATAGTCACCCAGTTACGTTGCGACGTTTGATACACACAAGGTACTCCTTCGGTGTCAGTGAGTTGCATGATCTCATGGTCACAAGAACAGATACTTGACATGCAGAAAACTGTAGCAATAAACTGACACGATCATATGCTAGGTTTATATTTGGGTCTTGTACATCACATCATTCTCCTAATGATGTGATCCCGTTATCAAATGGCATCTCATGTCCATGGCTAGGAAACCTTAACCATCTTTGATCAACGAGCTAGTCTATTAGAGGTATACTAGGGACATGGTGTTGTCTATGTATCCGCACATGTATCTAAGTTTCCGATTAATACAATTCTAGCATGGATAATAAACGATTATCATGAACAAGGAAATATGATAATAACTAATTTATTATTGCCTCTAGGGCATTCCAACAAACATGTCGGTACTTTTCGTCAATTAATCACAAATCGGCTTACCAATCATCGCTAGATCATCAACAATGACAGATGTGCTTCAATTAAACTGCTAGTTTTGGTGTTGTCAAGTTGTGTATGAGTGGGATGGGGCATCGACCGAGAATTTTGACCTCACCAGACGAGCCTAGACCGTGGAGTGCTCTTCCAATCTTTTCAAAGTTGTGGTTTCAAACGATGTTATAGTCAAATTGTTTTTTTATAATATTTAGGTTGAATATCTGGAAATCGTATGTGAAATATGTGAGAAGCTACTTTTACGGTACATAATTCTCTTGGATTTTGTGAACATGATTTAAAGGAAATGCATGTTCAGTTGCTTTTAAAGACTATGCGTATATATTTATAACGACAAACTCTATATGACATACAAAAGGGAAGTGTATGAAATGGTCTGAAAGGTGATAGAGCATGACACATCTTATTTCGTTAAAATAAACACTATGTCTTGTAGTTAGTAGTGTTTGTACATGGTGTGTACCTCGTTGCTACTGGTTATATTATGTGTGTATTTTTTTATTGGCGTCGTCACATTGCATGCATTGTATTTTGGCATATGAATAACTTCTAAGGTAGCATCCTTGATCTATCTTTTAGGCTAATTGCAATTTTGGATTTGTGCTTAAAGCAAGATGATTTGGGCGTGTGAAAACATAATTTCCTAGGAAAGAGAGTTGTTTTCGTATACCACCACTACTTTGTGATCCAGTAAGAAAGAACAAACCATCAGTATTATATTGGTATGGGTTAAGATGAGACATAATTTTTAGCACAACTAGATGTCTCCCTAGCCCTGAAAATATTATAGAAGCAGGACCATGCGATTCATATGCTCATGCTCTCGTTTAGTTTCTTTTAGAAACATCATTCCTAATTAGTAGGATGCCATGGTAAAGTCTGCACCACACAATGAGAGAGGAGGCCCGTTGCCCCAAACTTTAAGACATTATGCACAAACACTAGACCCTAAACCATAAACCTAAACACACTAGCATGAAAAACAAGCAAAAAGGTAGAGCAGTGTACACTAACAAGGTTGGTCTATTATCGGAATAAAGTAATGACATATTCGTGAAAAAGTTAAATAGAACATCATTCCAAAATTATGAATAGTTTGCTAATTTTGCATGTTAACAAGAGACCCATCTACTAGCTAAATTTATTCCATCATAAATCTTCTCTAGAAGAGGGGCTAGGTAGCATGATTTGGCGGTGAATAGACCAGACTCCATCCAATGCCATCCAATGCCATCGTAGCTCATCAAGGTCGTTGTAATGGAGGCGAGGCCAGAGATCAACATATTGCACAAGGGCGACGAGGTGGAGCGCACCATGGACATCACGCACACCCAAGCATGACTAGGAAAGCCCACACACTGAGTGGCAATGGTCGAGATGCTTGGGGACCAAGGTGAAAACTAGGGGGCGATCTCTATGGTGGATTTCCCCTTGATCCAATTATCAACCCCGTACTAGTACAAGATGCCATCACGTAGAGACCATGATGTAGAGGCATAGAAGATATGAAGGGTCTCTAGGTCGGAGGTGAGGTGCAAGTGGCTCCAAGGGCAAGAAGGATTGGTGCGTTGTAGAAAGAACCAACAAGTACGCAAGGTGGTACTGGTGCACTGCAAGAGCCTGCCCTGGGAGATAGAGTGGTAAACATGTGCCCAATTGATGAGACACTGACCTCCACGCGCATCCTTGTGGCCCTCTCAAAAAACACATATGATGTCGTTCACTCTGGCAAAAAAGACTTGTTAGGGTAATGGAGACAAGGAAGTGGATCAGCGGCACAAAGGATGTGCCTAGCCAAGGCAACACAATCCCTAAGGGATAGCATGGAGGCTTCCTAGGTAGAGGCCTTCCGCAATAGCTTGTTGACAAAGGGGATGCGGTCTGAGAAGGGCACTCACCTGGCGAAGAGGGGAGACCCAAGTAATGCATCGGGAAGTGAGCAATCGGGCAACCATCTCGGTGACAATGGAGGCAATTGGTCGTCAGAGCAGTGGATGGGAGGGATCAAGCATATTGAGAATTTGGTCATAGAAATGTTCTAAGCGTCAGGGTGGCAGAAGAACACGCCATCGTCGGCATCGAGGAAAAAGCTTGAAGCCGCATGCCATGGGGTGACCCATTTAAGTTGGCCTCTCTCAACTGCTAGGTGATTTCCCAGCGCATTTCGGGAATTTAAAGATTAATTTTAGATGGATTACGTTTGAAGTAAATGATTTCAATCAAAAGCTACTATTTTTTAGTGTAGAAATGTTCATACTTGAACTATGTGTGAACAAAGAGTATGCAATGGGTTGGATGGTGTTACAAAATAGTGTTAGTGGATGCTGGCATGGCACACTTGATGAGGTGGAAGGCTCCATGTTGAGAGAATTCGAGTTAGCGAGAATCAACTATTTACGAATAGTATATTAGCGAGTTGTGGGCGTTGGTGACTAGGGTTTAGGGTTCAATTACTAAATCTTAGGTGGCTATAAATTAGCAAATCCGAAATGATATTACACATCCCATATAATCTTTTTTTTTTGTGCTAGCATATAGTCTATTAGTATTATAGGTATATGTTTCTTATGCCATGCAAGGGAAGACATGGTGAGGTTAATTTTTCGATCAAAGGAGCCTGTGGGCTCCATTTTCATTTAAGAAAATATGTAGAGCCTTTTAGAAGTAAGAAACAGTGAAACGACCAGCCTACACCACGGGTGCTAAACTGAAAAGCATAACTAGGGGAGAAAATCACCACAATCAGAAGTAGGAGACCTAATCTTTTACTAGTGAAATTAGATGATGAAACAAAAATGCAATAAATTTACTGCACGATCGGAGAATTACAACAACATTTCATCGACATTCACTACCTACAAGCAACAACACTTTGAAAGCAGCTAGCTCATCCTTGCACTCCGCAAGAAGGACCCAGTCCTGGTGATTTCTCGCAGTGGCTTGTTGGTAAACCGGATGAGGTTGTAAGCCCATGCACCAGCAATTGCGCCGCTAACAGGCCCGACGATATACACCCAGATACCAGTGTAGCGGCCGGTGACCATCGCCGGACCAATGGTTCTTGCAGGATTCATGGATGCTCCTGATATGGGTCTGCACATCACAGTTGTGTCCACAAAAATTTTAATCTCTCAACATAATAAAATGACAAAATTTAATATGAGATATTTTACTAGCAAGTTTATCTCATGAAACACGATGGTAGAGAAAATATTGAAAATTTTCAACCGCTTCTATACACAGATTAATGCTTAGGTTGTTTCTCCAAATATTGATATTATTAGTAGATTTATAATGAAAACTGCTTCCAGAACACTGTTTTAAAATATGTATAGCAAAAAAATGAATTTTTTACCTACTGTCCAGTGTCAGCGCGTATCTGATTTTGCAAAGAAAAATAACTCTTATCTTTTTTTGCGAAATACAATAACTCTTATCACCGTGTACTTTAATTTTATTCCTATGTAGGGACGTAGCCAGGCCCCAGCATGACAGCAACTCCATTTGCTGACCGTAGCTACCATGGTTACTGTTCACTACTGTAGCTCGAAGTTGGCCTGGGCCATCAATAACTCCTGGCTAGGCAACCGTTCCGACGTATACTGGTTTTGCTAAGAAAAAACGTTCTACATGGCACCCAAACTTATTAGGTCATGTGGTAGCTGACCCGGTCAGCAGATGGATCCCATGCCACACAAATATTTAAAAATAATCACATGAATTATCTTAAATAAAAGACACATACCCCCATTGTTTTCAAATAAATTTTACTTATTCTCAAAACTTGTAGGTAATAATTCAAATTGTATACTCCATCATTTTCTTGTTCTAGATTGTAATTTATGGTCATGTAATGCAACTTAAAGATCCTTCAATTGTACTTCCACGTTGCAATTTCAAATAGTTTCAGTGTTATTTCACCTAATAAAATTCATGTTTTGTACGAATTCAGATGAACAGTAAGCTGGTATATAAATCATGTTGATTGTGTAAAAAACTCATTAAAATTTTTACCACACCAATTTACAAATGACAGATGTAGAATAGCATGCTAACCTACTTTGTGCCAATTATCTAGTTTTACTGTCCTAAATTGCGAGTCCGGCTAGTTACGGTGTTGTTTGCCATGGCATTTGAGTTGTCCGCCACATGGACATGACACCTGGGACGCTATGCTGCTTTGTGGTGGAGTTTCTTAAACGGGTAAATCATGACCATGCAACAAATCGAAATTTTGTTATGCAAATACTTCCTCCGTCTGGAATTGCTTGTCACACAAATGAATAAAAATGAATGTATCCACAACTAAAATATATTTAGATACACCCATTCCTATGGCAAGTATTTCCGGACAGAGTGAGTAATATTTTTTTGTGGTAAATCAGTTAATTGTTCACACTACGAGATAAGTAAGTCTAAAAGCGTCATGTGTAAGAAAAGCAACCCGTCAACATGTTTCAATCAGAAGATGGCTTTGTTGACAACCAAAGTCCAAAATGGCGAGTAAAATAGAGTAAATGTAGGAGTTATCGTGGAATACCCGGCAAAGAGTACGTTTAGTAGCACGGTAGCTCCAACGGCCAGACCGGCGAGCTCACCAATCTGCAAGAGTGGAAAAATGGCACGAAACTATTAGTTGAGTAGATAGAGATGTGTAGTGTATGTATTGAAAAAAAAAGACTAAGGTGTGTTCCCTGCAAAAAAAACAACAACAACTGATGTGTGTGGTGGTGTGAATGTGTGCGTGTGTGCGGCTGTGTTTTCAACCCGTGTTTTTCAAAAATTAGTTAAGTATAGAAAATAATTAGTCGAGTAGACAGATAGCGATGCGTTCATGATGACTTTGTCAATTTTCAAGCTTTGCAATTTTGACACGGTTTTCAGTAGACGAGGAATACGATGGTGCGAGTGCGTGCATGCATGCGTCTGCGTTGTAGCAGGCGTTTCTCAAAAATAAATAAATTGGTTGAGCAGAAAAGTAAATCAATGGCTAGGAGCGAGTGTGCGTTTTTTACTTACGGCTCTGTTGTCGGTGGCGACTCCGGAGATGACGAACATGAGGTAGAAGGTGATGATGAACTCCAGCACCAGCGACTGGACGTCGGACCCGGACGGCACCGTCCCGAAGAAGTGCTCCGGGTCGCTCCCGAACAGCAGCCGCAGCGTGAGGCTCGCCGCCGTGGACCCGATCACCTGCGCCGCCGCGTAGGCCGGGACCTGCCTCCACGGGAAGCGGCCGCAGGTGGCGAAGGCGAGCGTGACGGCGGGGTTGAGGTGCGCCCCGGAGATGTGGCCGACGGAGTAGGCCATGACCATGACGGCCAGGCCCCATGTGATGCAGATGCCCGGGAACGTCACCGTGCCGGCCGTCCTCTTGTTCACGGCCACGGCCGCGCAGCCGGCGAAGATGAGCAGGTACGTCCCCAAGATCTCGGCGAGGACCTGCGCCCATCATCATCCAAGAATGTCGCGCTCAGATAATCTATTAGTACTCGCTTGATTGTCCAAGTTGACCAGAGACTCATAATGATAGGATGGCTACTGCTGGTGGTATTATGACCAGATTGCAAGCATGATGCGAAGACTGGCTGTAGCAGCACAGCCAGTAGGCGACGCTTTCAGACGCAAATAAATAGTCTTTTGGAATTTTCCTTTAGCCGAAACAGTACATATATAATATAATATTGTTGCGTTTGGATTGTTATCGACTCATCACGTGTACCTTGCAGACGAAAGTTGTCATCTTTGTCCACTGGTTTGACTCTTCTGGTGTTTGAACTCTGCCATGTTTTATTCTTACCTGAACTTTGTCCATTATAATAGGTGTGAACAAGTGCAACTACTTTTGTGGTGGATGGATAATCATGCACGCCCGAATCACA
Source organism: Hordeum marinum (assembly GCA_022496015.1). Classification (NCBI taxonomy): domain Eukaryota; kingdom Viridiplantae; phylum Streptophyta; class Magnoliopsida; order Poales; family Poaceae; genus Hordeum; species Hordeum marinum. Next base: position 395,587,976 of record CM039676.1, on the reverse strand, counting down.
TAGGGATTCTCAGAAACGAAAACAAAAATGGAAGAATAATCTGTGGTTGAGTATGCAAACACACCTTCTGCACGAATTGGACGGAGATCATGGGCTGGTTGCTGGTGCTGCTGAGATCTTGCTCTGAATTTTCGCACCCTGCTGCTTGATTCGCTCCTCCTCTTCCTTCCTCCAGAGCTCCGGCGTGGTCTTGCTGTTGCAGGCCGTTGGCTCCATGCTCTCCTCCTCCTGTCATGCGCACGCTTCCGCTCTCCCCCTTCCCTCCTCCCCTTCTCTTTGTCCGGCTGTCTATCTCTATCTCTATCTCTTGTTTGGATCTGCGTGTTCATCAATACGCTTCGGCTATTTATGGGTTCCATGCTTCCATGCTCCAGCTAGATAGCGAGGTGAGGTCCATGTGTCCTGGTAGCAAACGTTATCCTGTGATTTATTGGGTTGACCATCGCATCACGAATCCTCCTAAAGTCCGGAAACGGTAGCTATGCATAGGAAGTTTCTTGGAAGAATGCATATGGGTTTTATTTATTTTTAGCCCCGAACAAAAAAGAAACCTCCCGTGTCGCTCCCCGCCGGGAGCAACCCCAAACTTTCGCCGCCGTCACCCGAGCCCCACCTTCCCCTTCCCCGCCGTCGCCGGAAGGCGTCATCGGGCAAATCCCCAACGGCGTTGGCAGTGACAGCGCATTCTCTCTCGCGCGCGAGATATATGAGCAACGCGGGGGCAACTCGCTTGTGCAGGGCGGGACTTGGCCCGGCACGGTCGTGCTCGTGGTGGCACGGTTGCCAGGCACACACCGAGGCACCTGGGAGCGGCGCGGACATCAGTGTGCGTGCGAAGGCGTCAGGGTACGACACGAGTGTTGGATGGCGTGGTGCGGCTCGGATCTGGCCGGGCCGAGGGGCGCAAGAGGTCTACGTGCAGGCTGGCCACGACATGGGCTCGTGCACAGGGAGGTCACAGCGGTTCGCTCCTGCTGCTTCGAGGGGCGGGTGTCGTAGATTTGCGGCGGGGCAGTCGATGGCTGTGGGCGGCAAGGCAAGGATGTCGGGGCAGCGGCCCCGGAGCGATGGCCGCATCGACATTTGACATAAGGGTGAGCTTTGCCTTGTGTGTTTCAATCTTTAGGATTGGGCTTGACCCTTATTGTTTCGGTTTTTGTCTAGTTTTTCGTAATTAACTGAGCAATTTTTTTCAGTTTAGTTAGCATAATCAATAGGTGAGGCAATCTTTGCCTTCGAATTTTTTGCCAATTTTTCCTCCAGTATAATGAAATTTAGCCACATGGTCGTATACAAGGAAATTTTGCCTTTTTTTCCCCTCCAGCATAATGAAAACGACCTAGCAGATAAACGACAAATCATTCTTAGGAAAGGCACCGAAGACCACATGTCCTATTTATATCCATATGGGTCTATCGAGAAGATGCTGTTATAATTTGTAACAGTCCGAGAATGACGTTTCAAATCCTTTCATTTATTTTCTTTATTGATGTGTGATTTAACTGTTTGTTGCATTTGTTATTGCATCATCTGCATTGCATTGACATTCTGTTGCCGCCGTTCTTTAAAACCTGCATTCTTTCCTAGTTTCCGGTTCCTCAGGTTGTCGTCGTTAATCGTTTCGAAACCAAACACACTCGCACGTGCCCGCGGCATCACTAAATATTATTTTTTGAAGTGAAAATAAAACATTATCGAAATGGGTCGAAAGTTGACGTGCGGGCTTAATATTGTAGGTAGACCACCTTTCAAATTTTATCGCATTCGAAGTCAGTTTGCTACCCCAATGAATAACTATAATGACCCTATCATTGGTTAAATTATGAGACGTTTCGGTAGTTAATATTGTTGTCGAGATGCCCGTACCCCCTCTCATCCTAGGCTTCTAGCACAACCCACTAGACCCACCCAACCTAGCCATCGCCGGAGAAGTCTGATTGCGATCATATGCTCCAAAAACACCAAAACCTAGCCTTCCTGCCTATATCTTGTATTCTCTTTTTTCAGTACATGTACTTGTATTGATATCCATCTTGTTAAAGTGTCCTCGATATGTGCTTCTACCCTTGTTAAGACTTCCAAATTTTCGTGAGGATATGACTGTATACTGGACGTTGCAAGTTGGTATCAAAACAGTACTGTACTAGGAGCCCCTTTGATTGATTGAACTTGACCGTTGTTGAGTCTAGAAAATAACTATTTTGAGTCTAGTTATAAATCGAAGAGTAGAAATCTATAACACCTAAATAGTTTATCCCCACTAACCTATTTATCTTGACATGCAGCCTATCCACCTCAGTAGCCTTGCCACGTCAACAATTCTTTCTTCTATATTTTCATTTCTCTTAAATCAGTGCAAAAGATTTGATCCACTCAAATCCATGTTAATTAACCAAGTTGGGGAAAAAATCCCTGTTAAGCAACGTGTAACCGGAGAAGCCAACAGCCATCGTTCCTTGCCGTGTGCATGCACGTCTATCTGGTCGTGGCGTCTGGCGTTCCGTTTCCTACCGCTTAATGTGTTTCCTTCACATTCCCATAATTACTACACTTTCTTATTCCCCCAGAGAAACCAAATTATCCTCTCACCCTCCCATCATCTCCTCCAGCAAATCTTCATCTCCCGAGAGCGACATCCTCCCCGCCTGTCCGGATGGACACCAGTAGACTAATAGTCTCGACCTTGGTAGAACAGATGCGCATCCATCTTTCCTTTTCATGGTAATTATTTCTCTAACCACCACACCATCTTCCGCTTCTTTCCTTGCCTAGATTGGGTGTGATACTACAGATCAGTATGGCCGGTGTTGATCGATCATTATCCCGTTTTGGTGTTTATGCATAATGCATTGTACATGCTCAGCGTTGACGATGAGATTTTCTTTCTTTGAGCATCCGACGATGAGATATTTGTGGATGATCCCGTGAATTATGAGATCAAAAAAGGTAATATCATTCATCTTCTAGATTGCAGGCTCCACGGCCTTCTTGCCTCTGTACTATACTGTCACCATCCACTGAATTGACCACAACCACATTCTGTTGCAGCCAGCTGTAGTAGCAGGAGGAGGAATATCGTTGCTGCACCGAAATGTTTCTCTGCAGCTACACCATGATCTACTGCCTAGCGGTCAGGACTATAAACCATGTACACGCTTGATCCCAAAAAGTCATTATCTTTTTAGAAATTGTTATCAATTATTCTGATTTGCTGTAGTTGATTCTGTTTTCATGTTACTGGATCATTTGAGGAAGATGGTGCCATCAACCAATCAAGGTAACACATGTTTCTCCATTTTGTTTGTAGGATTGTATTAATTTCCCAATAATTTTCACATGATATGTAACTAAGACCTCTGAGGAAATTAAGTTGTGACACAACACAAACTATTTCCGGTTCAGTTGTCTACTATATCTACATTTTCTTTCTATGAACTCCCGTCGCAACGTGCGGGGTATCATCTAGTTCTTTTTATTTCTCATCCCATCGCCGCTCTGGTGAGAAATCATAACGTAGGTGTTTTTATTCTACCCCTCTTCTCACTCAAAAAATTTAGAATCACACGGGTAATTTGAAATCTCAACGATGTCCGTGTGATGGAATTATATTCTTGGTGCCTCCCGACACTTGGGGAAGTCCCGAGGAGTTGATCTCCAAGGTTTTCTTGTCACGTTCGCTATCGTTTAGTTCCTTAGTATCTATATGAAGATTTTTGAAATTGCTTCAATACTATTTGTGACGAGACGAGTCTGGCGCCCAGTACTGGGGAGGGAAATCAGATGTACTATCATAATTAGTACCGTTCTAGTTACAAGGGTCTAAGGTAGATGAGTTTCCGAGGTCTCTGGTTATATATTCATGAAAATTGACATGTTCAAATATGAAAACATGGTACTCGAACCCTAATGACAAGCGTCAAACATAGCAAACTCATAGCGATATTAATTTGAGAATATAGTGGATACTAGGGATCAAACCTTACAAAATTGACTCGATTACATATAAAATTTCATACAACTCACATCTAACTCCAGTATGCCTACAAAGGGATTACTCACTCATGATTGTGAGCATCATGAAATTTTTTATGGAGAAGGGTTGGTGATGAAGTGCTGGCTGATACGTCTTCGTCGTATCTATAGTTTTTGATTGTTTCATGCCAATATTCTACAACTTTCATATACTTTTGATAACTTTTTATACTATTTTTGGTACTAACATATTGATCCAGTGCCTAGTGTCAGTTCTTGTTTGTTACATGTTTTTTGTTTCACGGAACATCCATATCAAACGAAGTCCAAACGCGATAAAAACTCACGGAGATTTTTTTGGAATATATGTGATTTTTGGAAAAAAGAATCAACACGAGACGATGCCCGAGGAGGTCACAAGCCTGCAAGGCATGGCCTAGCCCCCTGGCCGCACACTGGGCCCTTGTGACCAACCGTTAGGTCGCTTGGAGCTCTCCTTTCGCCGCAAGAAAGCTAATATACGGATAAAAATCCTCTCAAAATTTCAGCCCGATCGGAGTTACGGATCTCCGGATATTTAAGAAACGGTGAAAGGCCAGAATCTGAGAGCGTAGAAACAGAGAGAGAGAGATCCAATCTCGGAGGGACTCTCGCCCCTCCGCCGCCATGGAGGCCAAGGAACAGAGGGGAAACCCTTCTCCCATCTAGGGGGAAGGTCAAGGAAGAATAAATAGGAGGGGGGCTCTCTCCCCCTCTCCCTCGGTGGCACCGGAACGCCGCCGAGGCCATCATCGTGACGGCGATCTACTCCAAGAACTCCGTCATCTTCATCAACACCTCCATCACCTTCCCCCATCTATCTACAGCGGTCCACTCTCCCGCAACCCGCTATACCCTCTACTTGAACATGGTACTTTATGCTTCATATTATTATCCAATGATGTGTTGCCATCCTATGATGTCTGAGTAGATTTTTGTTGTCCCATGGGTTGATTGATGATCATGATCGGTTTGAGTTGCATGTTTTATTATTGGTGATGTCCTATGGTGCTCTCCGTGTCGCGCAAACGTGAGGGATCCTTGCTGTCGGGTCTTGCAATGTGTTCATGATTTGCCTATGGTGGGTTGCTTGAGTGACAGAAACATAAACTCGAGTAGGTGGGTTGTTGCATATGGGAGTAAAGAGGACTTTATACCTTATAATGCTACGGTTGGGGTTTACCTTAATGATTTTTAGTAGTTTCGGATGCTTGCGAGAGTTCCAATCATAAGTGCATATGATCCAAGTAGAGAAAGTATGTTACCTTATGCCTCTCCCTCATATAAAGTTGTAATAATGATTACCGGTCTAGTTATCGATTGTCTAGGGACAATTCCGCAACTCCTACCACCACTTTTTCACACTCGTTAAACTAATTTAATTGTTAGTTTATCTTTGCAGCCCCAAGTTTTTATTTACGTGCTCTTTATTATCTTGCAAACCTATCCTATCTTACCTACAAAGTACTTTTAGTTTCATACTTGTTCTAGGTAAAGCGAACGTTAAGCGTGCGTAGAGTTGTATCGGTGGTCGATAGAACTTGAGGGAATATTTGTTGTACCTTTAGCTTCTTGTTGGGTTTTTGACACTCTTACTTATCGAGAAAGGCTACAATTGATCCCCTATACTTGTGGGTTATCAAGACCTTTTTCTAGTGCCGTTGTCGGGGAGCAATAGCGTGGGGTGAATATTCACTAGTGGAAAACAGACCTTTCGTCCGCCTCATTAGTCACTGTTGGCTTTTGAACCGGCACTAATGTGATCATTAGTGCCGGTTTGTGATGGGGATCATTAGTGTCGGTTCGTTACAGACCTTTAGTCCCGGTTCGTACCACGAACCAGCACTAAAGGTGTGGTGGTAGGCTGGCGTCAGCCTGGGGACCCACGAGAACCTTTAGTCCTGGTTGGTGGCTCCAACCGTGACTATAGGCTAACCTTTAGTCACGGTTAGAGCCACCAACAGGGACTAAAGGTCCCCCTATATTGAAACCCTTCAGCGCCAGCCCGAGCATAGTCCTGTGCTCTTCTCCTTTCCTCTCCTCTCTGTTCTTCCTCTCTTCCTCGAGCTCATCCTCCATTTTTGCCAAAATTTTTCAAGATTTGGAGGCATCCCATCCTTCCAAGTGTTTACAAAGGTTAGCAACTTTGTCCTTTCATCTCTCATTGCTAGATTAGCTCTTGCAATGCTCTACAAGTATAGTAATTTGTGGGTTTTAGTTTGTATGTGGTAGTTTATTTGATTTATGCAATTTGAGCTCAAATTAAATTCTTGCTTTGCATTTGTAGATGTGGTTTACTTAGTAACTTCCCGTCCCCGTCCTAACCACCGTCGATCGCCCGCACCGTCCCGTCGCCGGCACCACCTTGGTGAGCTTCTTGTTCTTATCCTTTTTATACAAAAACATATTTGTAAGATTTAGTTAGTTACTTGTATAGTTTTCTTACCTATATGGTTGTTTGTTATACATAGTGGCATGGTTTTGAAATCCGTCCCCGTCGGCCCTCGTCCGGTTTATGATGCGGATGTGGTATATACTCTCTTTTATAAATCTTTGTTGCATTTCGTGTTTGTGACAATTATGCCAATCAAGTTGACATAGATATTTTTATTTAGGAGGTATGTGAACCGGAGATTCCAACCGACATAGATATTCTTGTCAAGAAGTTAACTTTAGTTGAAAAAGAAAATGAGTATTTGAAAGAAAAACTGAAAAGAGTTGAAGAAGAGAAGATGAAACTGGACTTGTATGTTGCCGATGTCGTCGATGATCACAAGATCAAGATGGGTGCAATGTGCTTGAAGATTAGAAAATTTAAAAGATATGCCATTGATAGTGAGGCTTGATATCACTATGTTGTTGGATCAATTGTTACCTTAGTTGCGATGTTGATCGTCTTTCTTGTTGCATTTAAATGCTTTAGCTAGAGAGTTTGTATGTTGTTTTATGAGAACAAATGTGTATGAACTTTATGTACGAACTTGTATTAATTTAGTCTTTTCGGTGTTGTGTAATGAACATGAGCCGACAATGGATGTACGAGGACCGATGCTCTCCCCAGTTCATTAATGGTGTGCATACTTTTCTGGTTGCGGATGAGCCAAACAAGCGGCCGGATGGTTTTATGTATTGTCCATGTGCTGGCTGTAAGAATGATCAAAATTACTCTAACTCAAGAACCATTCACGTCCACCTGTTTGAGTTTGGTTTCATGTCCGGCTATAACTGTTGGATCAAGCACGAAGAAAGAGGGGTCCAAATGGAAGAGAATGAAGAAGAGGAGGATGACGATAGCTATCCTGGCCATGGGTTCCATGAATACGATGGTACAACAATGGGGGAAGAAGCTGAGCCGACAATGCGGGAAGGAGCTGAAGAAGAGGCATCAGATGAGCCCGCTGATGATCTTGGTCGGGCCATTGCCGATGCAAAAAGAAACTGCGCAAGTGAAAAGGAGAAGCCGAACTTGCAGCGCATGTTAGAGCATCACAAAAAAGGGTTGTACCCAAATTGCGAAGATGAAAATAAAAAGCTGGGTACCACACTGGAATTGCTACAATGGAAGACAGAGAATGGTGTATCTGACAAGGCATTTGAAAAGTTGTTGATAATGTCAAATAAGAAGCTACCAAAGGACAACGAATTGCTAGAGAGTACGTACGAAGCAAAGAAGGTTGTCTGCCCTCTAGGATTAGAGGTCGAGAAGATACATGCATGCCCTAATGACTGCATCCTCTATCGCGGTGAGTTCGAGGATTTGAATGCATGCCTGGTATGCTGTGCATTACGCTATAAGATCGGCCACGATGACCCTGGTGATGTTGAGGGCGAGCGCCCTAGGAAGAAGATTCCTGCCAAGGTGATGTGGTATGCTCCTATAATACCACAGTTGAAACGTTTGTTCCAAAACAAAGAGCATGCCAAGTTGATGCGATGGCACAACGAAGACCGTAAGAAAGACGGGAAGTTGAGAGTGCCCGCTGACGGTTCGCAGTGGAGAAAAATCAAGAGAAAGTGGAAGGACTTTGGAAAGGATGCAAGGAACGTATGGTTTGGTTTAAGTGCAAATGACATTAATCCTTTTGGGGAGCAGAACAACAATCATAACACATGGCTTGTGACTATGTATCTATAACCTTCCTCCTTGGTTGTGCATGAAGCGGAAGTTCATTATGATGCCAGTGCTCATACAAGGTCCCAAGCAACCCGGCAACACCATTGATGTGTACCTAAGAGCATTGGTTGAAGAACTTTTACAGCTGTGGAATGGAAAAGGTGTATCTGCATGGGATGCGAAAGATCAGGAGGAATTCGACCTACATGCGTTGTTGTTTGTAACCATCAATGATTGGCCTGCTCTTAGTAACCTTTCAGGACAGACACACAAGGGATACCATGCATGCACGCATTGTTTAGATGATACCGATAGTATATATTTGGATAAATGTAAGAAGAATGTGTATCTGGGGCATCGTCGATTTCTTCAGAGCAGGCATCCTGTAAGAAAGAAAGGCAAGCATTTCAAAGGTGAGGCAGATCACCAGAAGAAGCCTCACCACCGTACGGGTGATGAAATACTTGATATGGTCAAGGATTTAAAAGTAATCTTTGGCAAGGGTCCTGGTGCACAATCTGTTAGGAATGACGTTGACAAACGCGCACCCATGTGGAAGAAGAAATCTATATTTTGGAACCTACCATATTGGAAAGACCTCGAGGTCCGCTCTGCAATTGATGTGATGCACGTGACGAAGAATCTTTGCGTGAACCTGCTAGGCTTCTTGGGCGTGTATGGGAAGACAAAAGATACGCCGTGCCTCTGCTAGGTTTCTTGGGCATGTATGGGAAGACAAAATATACGACGGAGGCATGGGAGGACCAGCAACGTATGCACGGAAAAGACAGCATGGATCCAAAGCAGTTTCAGGGTCATGCGAGCTACACTCTTACCAAAGAAGAGAAGGAAATCTTCTTCAAATGCCTGCTCAGTATGAAGGTACCGTCTGGCTTCTCGTCGAATATAAAGGGAATAATAAATATGGCAAAGAAAAAGTTCCAGAACCTAAAGTCTCATGACTGCCATGTGATTATGATGCAATTGCTTCCGGTTGCATTGAGGGGGCTTCTATCGGAAAACGTTTGATTAGCCATTGTGAAGCTATGTGCATTCCTGAATGCAATCTCTAAGAAGGTAATCGATCCAGAAATCCTACCAAGGTTAGAGAATGATTTGGTGCATTGTCTTGTTAGTTTCGAGTTGGTGTTCCCACCATCCTTCTTCAATATCATGACGCATATCCTAGTTCACCTAGTTGAGGAGATTGCCATTTTGGGTCTTGTATTTCTACACAATATGTTCCCCTTTGAGAGGTTCATGGGAGTCTTAAAGAAATATGTTCATAATCGTGCTAGGCCAAAAGGAAGCATCTCCAAGGTCCATGAAATAGAGGAGGTCATTGAGTTTTGTGTTGACTTTATTCCTGACATTAAGCCGATAGGTGTTCCTGATTCGCAGCATGAGGGCAGACTGGGTGGAAAAGGCACGCTAGGAAAGAATTCACTAATATGCTAGGACGGGCATTCTTTGTCCCAAGCACACTACATAGTTCTACAAAGTTCCGCCTTGGTGGCTCCATATATTGAGCAACACAAGAATATTCTACGCTCCAAACACCCAGAGAAGTCTGACGACTGGATTACACATGAACAAACGGTGACTTTCGCCGGTTGGTTGCAGACACGTTTCATGCATGATGACACTGTTGAAGATGACATGTACTTGCTGTCCAAGTTACCATCTTCTACTATATTGACTTTTAAAGGGTACAAGATAAATGGGAATACATTTTACACGATCGCCCAAGATAAAAAGAGCGCCGACCAAAACAGTGTTGTCCGCTTTGATGCAACAAACAACAATGGGCCAAAGGACACATACTATGTTACATAGAGGATATATGGGAACTTGACTATAGACTTAATTTGAAGGTCCCTTTGTTTAGGTGCAAATGTTTAAATCTGGCAGGAGGCGGGGTAAAGGAAGACCCGCAGTACAGAATGACAACAGTGGATCTCAACAATCTTGGGTACGCAGACGAACCATTCGTCCTAGCCAATGATGTGGGACATATTTTTTATGTGAAGGACATGTCTACCAAGCCGAGAAAAAGAAAAGATAAGGATGCAAATACATCATGCGATGATCCAAAGCGCCACATAGTTCTTTCAGGAAAAAGAGAAACATCATGGGAGTGGAGGACAAGACAGACATGTCACAAGATTATGAAAAGTTTCATGAAATTGCTCCCTTCACAGTGAATGTTGACCCAAGCATCAAGTTAAACAATGAAGATTGCGCATGGTTACAATGCAAAGGGACACACGCAAAGAAAAAGTTTTAAACCCAAAGATCCCACTCTGGGATGTGACCGGCTTCTCTAGTTAGTTTCCGGACTTATATATCTAGAAAGTCCCATTTCGGACAAACCGAAGGGAATCTTTGTAATAGTAGTGTACTTATGTGTTTTGTGCATTCAGTATGCACTATTCGAAGGTTGGCCATCAATTTTGAACCCTTTCCGACTTTATTTGCTATTTTTCATGCATTTACTGATTTTTTTAGCTAAATGACCCTGAAATTGATAAGCACTACAAATGAACTCTGAAAAGGTTGAAAGTTGGCATGGTATCATCATTTCACCCACATAGCATGTGCTAAAAAGTTGAGAGGGTTATGGCAAAAACTGGATGCGCGTCATGTACAAAATGGACAATCTCTTTCGACGTATCACGGTTTCAGACGAAAACTCGCCTGTTACAAAGGCAGTTCATTTTTTTAAAACTTATTTCAACTCCAGACTTTTTGTGCGTTCAGTATGCACCATTCGAACGGAGGCCATCAATTTTCAACCCCTTTTGACTTCATTTGCTATTTTTCATGCTTTTAATGATTTTCTTGAGTTGAATGACCCTGAAATTGATAAGCACTACAAATGAACTCTGAAAAGGTTGAAAGTTGGCATGATATCATCATGTCACCCACACAGCATGTGCTAAAAAGTTGAGAGGGTTACGACAAAGACTGGATGCACTTCGTGTACAAAATGGACAATCTCTTTCGAAGTATCACGGTTTCAGACAAAAACTCGCCTGTTACAAAGACATTTCATTTTTTGAACTTTTTCAACTCCAGACTTTTTGTGCGTTCAGTATGCACCATTCGAAGGGATGCCATCAATTTTGAACCATTTCGGACTTCATTTGCTATTTTTCATGCATTTACTGATTTTCTTCAGCTAAATGACCCTGAAATTGATAAGCACTACAAATGAACTCTAAAAAGGTACAAAGTTGGCATGGTATCATTATTTCACCCACATAGCATGTGCTAAAAAGTTGAGAGGGTTATGGCAAAAACTGAATGCACTTCGTGTACAAAATGGACAATCTCTTTCGAAGTATCAAGGTTTGAGACGAAAACTCGCCTGTTACAAAGGCATTTCATTTTTTAAATAACCTAAGAATTACCAAATTGGATATAATGATAAAACACGATAATATTAAACAATAGAAAAAAGAATTACTGGAAAATCTATTTTTAAAGTAAAGTTATTCACAAACTAGTGATTCACACAAATATCAAATAATTCAAATTCAAACTATTCGAATTTGAAAACTACTGCCACTAAGAGAAAGTTTATAATTTTTTGACCTAACGAAAAAAGATTCACTCATTAGCTCTCAATAAAGCACAAAAAAACTCAGAAACAAAGGAAACAAATAAAGCAAAAAATGAAAAATAAATAAATAATAGGCCGCCTATTGAGCCGCCACGACCTGCATACGACTAGAAACCCAATCTAGGTCAGGATGCAGGCCCGCAAGGCCCAGTAGGCCCAATAGGGCCGCACAGGTTCAATAGGCCCACATAGGCCTGCTTAGAGAGGAGTTCGAGGTAGCAGCCGCAGCGGGGCTTATAGACCAGTGCGGCTGCCCCTTGCTTGGTGAGGTGGGACTAAAGTTTCCCTGCACCGCGCCTGCGCGAGCACCACCTTTAGTCGCGGTTGGTGGCTCCAACCGTGACTAAAGACCCCACTTTAGTCGCGGTTGGAGCCACCAACCGCGACTAAAGGGTTTCGCTTCCCGTCGCTTCGGCTGGTGAAATTCACCTTTAGTCGCGGTTGGTGGCTCCAACCGCGACTAAAGACCCCCCTTTAGTCGCGGTTGGAGCCACCAACCGCGACTAAAGGTCCTCCTATATAAGCAGAAGTTGAATTTTTTTTATTTCCCTCTGCTTCTTCGTCTCTTCGACCACTTAACAAAGATCACCGCCACGTGCCCCTGATGCACCGCCTGCCCCGACGTCGTCGCCGCACCCAACGCGCCGCCCATTCCGTCGCTACCCTCGACACGCCGTCCCCCATCGCCGCCCCCGTCGCGTGCCGCCCCCTCCTCGAGCTCGTGCGCCATCGCCGTCGCAGTCGCCGACGCCGACGACTCGCCTCGCCTCGTCGGCCTTCGCCCCGCTGTGAGCCCCTGCCACCATGGATTTTGATAATTAGATGATTAATTAGATGTATAGATGATTATATGATTAATTAGATGTATAGACGATTAGATGATTAGATGAACACACACAATTTTGATAATTAGATGATTAATTAGATGTATAGATGATTAGATGAACACACACACAATTTTGATAATTAGATGATTAATTAGATGTATAGATGACTAGATGATTAGATGCAAGAATTTTGATGTATAGAAAAAGTTAAGGAATTTTGACATTTGACGAAGTTTGATATAGATGCATGAATTTTGACATTTTTTCACTAGATGATTAGTTAGATGTGTACAAAAAAAGTGAAGGAATTTTGACATTTGAGGAATTTTTAAATTTTGATCCAATATATGTATAGAAAAAAGTTGATGAATTTTGACATTTGATTCAATGTATGGCAATTAGTATTTGCAAAAGTTGCATATTTTAATGTTGCATATTTTCTAGTGCTACAATGTAGGACATATCGAGTGCTTGTGATTTGCCAGTCATTCCGGCAAAACATAGGACATTTTTTCTATGTCATTGCTCGATATATGGAATGGGTTGACTTTACGTCTGTTTCGGCTCCTTGTGTGTCTTTTAGTGAGGGAGAATGTCCACCATATATATATATGAGAAAGGAAGAATCCCGACTGTTGTCGTGAGGGTCGCTTCTCCTTCGTTCCAGTGTGCTAGACATTTTGGTGTAATGCACTCTGGGACGAATGGAGGAGCCACCATCACCGATGGTCGCAATATTAGAAGGAGTGCCCACCATATACGTGAGATGAGAGTGTAGGAAGGAAAGACTCGACATACCTAAAGTCAACTTGTTGCATATTGACTAATAGTTATTTGTGTGTTGATCAGCTTTCTCGTAGTTTCCTTCGATCGATTTTAAATGTTTTAACTATGAACATAGGAAATGTCTGACGATGAAAGGGAATTCGCTATGTGCGAATACTGCGAAGACGAGCGCGACCTGTGTGACAAGCCTTTCCTAGTTGATGGTAGGCGCTTCAGCATCATGCTGGATGAGACCTTCGAAGTGGATACAGTAAGTCACAACGACAAGTATTTTTTCGTAATTAAGCATGACTTCTGCTTCTTTTTCTTCAACTTATAATTTTAATTTTTTACTATTCTACTAGCGTATCCCCTTCCATGCAAGAATTTATGTCTTGGATAAGATTGGTTTCAATCCTAAGAAGAGTATGAAGGTAAAGATAGTTCACTTGAGGACCAAGCATGGTTATACTTTTGCCGTAAAATTGTACAATGCAGACACCTACTCCTATTTTGAATGCAAAAGTTTGAGAGCACTATGCAAGGCTTATGCATTTGAGCCTAATATGCTTATCACCTTTGATATTCGTCTGGAAGATGAAATTAAAGGTAATATCGACTCGATGTGCAGACGCCTCCAGTTCTACCATTATGTGAGTTTCTCAACCATATTTCTTAAGTAATTTATATTGTTTATTTAAAAATAGTTGACAACTTATTTCCCTTGATAGCTTATTTTCATTCTTCAAAAAATGTATGGAAGATGGTAGACAAAACCTACTACTACAATGATGAAGCTGAATTAACTTATAAGGAGAAAGATCATCTTTCCACATTTCTTAATCATCTTGAGAATTACAATAGCTATTATCAAACTCCTCCACATTATGGTCAATAAGTGCCACTAGTGCACGTGGTGAACTACGGTAACATCCATGAAGATTGCATGGTAAGATTTTCTACTATTATGACATCTGTGCATCTTTTGCATAAATTCTTCTAAAACTAAACTACATTGCTAACTACAAAGTTATTACTATGTTTTTCAACAGAAAATCCCAAAGGATTGTGTGCCTCATCTGATGTTTCCGAGAGGTCGAGTTGTTGTTATGAGCTTACGGCCAGCACGGCCAGGTCAGCCTACGCATCACTCCTGCCCATACCAGATTTCTAGAACCGATGAAGACATGACAATCAAAGATTGGAAAAAATGTATGGTCAATCGTAGAGAGTTTACTTGGAAGCAACATTGTGTGTTGACCAAGAATTGGAGACAGGATGATCTCCATTCTCCATAATGGAGAGTCAGGGTCTATCTTGTTTTATGATATTGTACCTAAGAAAGGATAGAGTAGGTCCTATGAAGAGGAGTAGGTCCTAGGTACAATGTGTTATTATGTGTTACAATGTGTTAGAGTTGATGATGAGGAGGAGGAGGAGTTGGTGGTAATGACTATGATGATTAGTAGCTATAGTGTTGTTGGTGATGATATGATGCATGAGTTTTTATATTAATATGATGATGATGTTGATCATGATTATCATGATGATGTGTTATATCATTGGGGGAAGGAAAGCAGATTAGATTCATGTGGATGGATCAAAAGTGACCAAAAGTTGAATTAGTAGGATCGTCGTCCTACTAATTCAACTTTTGAGCACTTTTTATTCATTTGGATGAATAAAATCAATGTTTCTTCCTCACAATGATATAATAATTCATCATGAATATAATGATATAACAACCTCTTAATTGGTACTGTATCAAAATTTGTATAATGGCATATAACCATAATTAATTCATAAATCCCTAATGAATTAAAAGGAAAAATAAAACAAAGCTACAAAACTCAATACTTTTAGTCCCGGTTGGTGTTACCTACCGGGACTAAAGGCCCCCCAGCCCACGGCGCCGTCGGATGCCACGTGGAGGGCCTTTGGTGTCGGGCCGTGTTGAACCAGCACTAAAGGGGGGTAGGCTTTAGTCCCCACCCTTTAGTGTCGGTTCTAGAACTGACACTAAAGGCCTTTACGACCCGCGACTATAGGGGTGTTCTGCACTAGTGATTCTCGTGTGTGCTTGTTTGCTTTATCACTAATTAGATTTTATTTGCTGTTCTAAGTTGTTATCTATCTTTAGTTATGGGTAGGAAATGCAAAATACCAAAAAATAGATGTACTTGCTGCTCCAAAAGTTGAGGAACCACTAGTGTTCCATACCACCGAAGAATATTACCTGGGTCATCTTCGATCCACTTGTGCTCGTGCTGAAAACCCAACTAGCTTAGTTGAGGGAAAATCATTAAATGAGCATGCCCATTATGTGTGACACCGCATATCTCAAAAAGGGAAAGTCTTGTGGCATCAAATTAATACTTTGTGTTGCTATGGTTGGAATCTATGTGAAATTTATGATTTTACTTGTTGTTCTAAAGAAGCTAAAAAGCACATTCCCTACCAATGTGTGTTTATTGATAATTAAATATTATCCTCTTACGCCAAGGAGGCCTATTGCTATAATGATGTTGAACAAATTGAAGAATTTGTTGCTTTTAAGGGTGCCTATGAAATTGCTTCTTTCATTGAAAAGTATGATGCTACTCTTTACAATTCTGAAAAATTTGACATACTTAAATATTGCTATGAAAACTATGCTTCTAATGCTTATGTTAAATAGTTTATTGAAAGAATGACCGCTGCCTTGGAAGAGATTAATATTTTGCAGGAATCTACGGAAGATGAAATTGCTGAAATTTTAAGCTCATTAGATGAAAAAGATGAGGAGGAGAACAAAGAACAAAAGGAGGAAGAGCGGATTAGTTACCCGTGCCCACCTTCTAATGAGAGTAACTCTTCAACTCATACATTGTTTAATTTCCCTTCATGCTTACCGAAGGATGAATGCTATGTTGATTGCTATGATCGCTTGGATTCTTTTGAAATATCCTTTTTGATGAACTTGATGCTTGCTATTCTTGTGGCCATGATGCCAATATGAATTATGCTTAAAAAGATGAACTTGCTATAGTTCCTTATGTTAAGCATGAAATTGTTGCTATTACACCCACACATGATAGTCCTATTATCTTTTTGAATTCTCCAAACTACACTATATTAGAGAAGTTTTCACTTATTAAGGATTATATTGATGGGTTGCGTTCTACTATTGCACATGATAATTTTGATAAATATATTATGCATGTGCTTGCTGCTCCTACTTGCAATTATTATGAGAGAGGAACTACATCTTCACCTCTCTATGTTTCCGATATAATAAAATTGCAAGAAACTGTTTATAATATGCATTGGCCTTTACTTTGTGTGCATGAATTGTTCTTTTATGACATGCCGATGCATAGGAAGAGAGTTAGACTTCGTTGTTTCATATATGTTACCTTGTGCTCACTACTAAAGTACAAATCATTGTTAATTAAAATTGGCTTTGATATACCTTGGGATCCGCGTAGATCCATTACTTGAGCACTATATGCCTAGCTTAATGGATTTAAAGAAAGCGCTGCCAGGAAG
This sequence comes from Hordeum marinum, assembly GCA_022496015.1. NCBI lineage: Eukaryota > Viridiplantae > Streptophyta > Magnoliopsida > Poales > Poaceae > Hordeum > Hordeum marinum. The sequence continues at coordinate 395,571,106 of CM039676.1, read as the reverse complement.
ACAATCCGGAAGTTTTAGAGAGTCATTTTATTCTGTTGTGTGCTTTTATATAGTTTACAAAAAAATAAAGTGGGGAACTTAAAATCTTTTCAAAAAGAAAAGTGAAAGTAAGAAAGACGAGCAACGTTGAAGTGGGGGCTAGCCTTGAACTTTGTGAATCTTAATTACAGAAACTTTTCAACAAAAATAATCATCCCCTTGTATAAATCCATTGTATTATAAAAATAATGTGCCAAGATTTGACTTTAGGATGATTGGTTGCTTGTTTGATATGTGTTGTGTAAAAATAAAAACTTTTCCTGCAGTGTTTGAATTTCTATATTTTACTGGAGCGTGCAAAAATTCTATTTTTTTACACAACACTGTTATGCAAATTATTGAACACGTCATAATTTTCAGAATGTTTAGAGTTACAGAAATATAGTAAATGTTCAGATTGCTATAGACTGTCCTGTTTAAGACAGATTCTGTTTTTGATGCATTGTTTTGCTAGTTTTGATGAAACTATCAATTTTATCGGTGGTATAAGCCATAAATAATTATATTAAAATAGCTACAATGCAAAAAAAATATGAATTGGTTGGCAACATTACTTAAAGTGGTGATTTGCTTCATTATACTAACGGATCTCACGAGAGTTTTGTTAAGTTTTGTGTGATTGAAGTTTTAAAGTTTTGAGTGAGATCACGATGAATGAAGGAATAAGGAGTGGAAAGAGACTAAGATTGGGAATGCCCGAGGCACCCCAAGGTAATGTTCAAGGACTCCCAAGAAACTCAGCTTGGGGATGCCCCGGAAGGCATCCCCTCTTTCTTCCAACAACCATCGGTAATTTTACTTGGAGTTATATTTTTATTCGCCACATGATATGCGTAAATCTTGGAGCGTCATGTGCTTTTTTATTTTTATTTTAATAATGCACCATTCTGGTTTAAAAAATCCTTGGTTCATTTATAGAAGGCTCTTTGCACCTCACTTATATCTTTTGAGTATGGCTTTATAGAATGCTTCATGTGCTTCACTTATATTATTTGAAGTTTGGATTGCCTGTTTCTCTACACATAGAAAACCGCCATTTGTAGAATGCTCTTTTGCTTCACTTATATTTGTTAGAGCGTGGGAATATCTTTTCTAGAAAGAATTAAACTCATACTTCACTTATATTTATTTAAAGAGTTAACAAGAGTTGGTCATTCACATGGTTAGTCATAAATTCCTATATAAAACATGTAGATCAATGAATATGATGTGTTTGATTCCTTGCAATAGTTTTGCGATATAAAGATGGTGGTATTAGAGTCGGGCTAGTGAGTAATTGTGGATTGGTAGAAATACTTGTGTAAAGGTTTGTTATTCCCGTAGCATGCACGTATGGTTAACCGTTATGTAAGGAAGTCGGAGCATGATTTGTTTATTGATTGTCAACCTTTGTGTTAGGGTCGGGAGCGCGCGATGGTTGACTCCTACCAGCCTCTCCCCTAGGAGAATGACTCTAACACTTTGCTTCAATGACTAATAGACTGTTGGAATAAGTATGTGAGTTCTTTATGACTAATGTGATTTCATGGATTATACGCACTCTCACCCTTCCACCTTTGCTAGCCTTTCTAGTACCGTGCAACTTTCGCAGGTGTATTAAACCCACCATATATCCTCCCTCAAAACAGACACCATACCTACCTATTATGGCATTTCCATAGCTATCTCGAGATATATTGACATGCAACTTCCACCATTCCGTATATTATGACACGCACCATAATTTTCATATTGCTTTGCATGATCGTAAGATAGCTAGCATGATGTTTTCATGGCTTGTTCATTTTTTGATGTCATTTGCTATGCTAGATCATTGCATATACCGGTGCACCGTTGGAGGCATTCATATAGACTCATATTTTGTTCTAGATATTGAGTTGTAATTCTTGAGTTGTAAGTAAATAAAAGTGTGATGACCATCATTATTAGAGCATTGTCCCATGTGAGGAAAGGATGATGGAAGCTATGATTCCCTCACAAGTTGGGATGAGACTCCAGACTTTATGAAAAATAAAAGACGCCAGCGAAGCCCAAATAAAAAAGAGGCCTTAGATGCCCACCAAAAATAATAAAAAATAAAAGAGAGAGAGAGAGAAAAGAGAGAAGGGACAATGCTACTATCCTTTTTCCACACTTGTGCTTCAAAGTAGCACCATGATCTTCATGATATAGAGTCTCATATTTTGTCACTTTCATATATTAGTGGGAATTTTTCATTATATAACTTGGCTTGTATATTCCAATGATGGGCTTCCTCAAATTTCCCTAGGTCTTCATGAGCAAGCAAGTTGGATGCACACCCACTTAGTTTCTTTTTGAGCTTTCATACACTTATAGCTCTAGTGCATCCATTGCATGGAAATCCCTACTCACTCACATTAATAACTATTAATGGGCATCTCCACAGCCCGTTGATACGCCTAGTTGATGCGAGACTATCTTCTCCTTTTTCTTCACAAACTTCACCATATTCTATTCCACATATAGTGTTATATCCATGGCTCACACTCATGTATTGCGTGAGAGTTGAAAAAGTTTGAGAACATAAAAGGTGTGAAACAATTGCTTGACTTGTCATCAGGGTTGTGCATGATATAAATACTTTGTGTGGGGAAGATGGAGCATAGCCAGACAATATGATATTGTGAGATACAATTGCTTTATTACTATGCTTGAAGTATTATTGTCTTAATGTCAAATGTACACTATTTCTTTGAATCACTCGTGTCTTAATATTCATGCCATGATTAGATTATATGAACAAGATTATGTTAGGTAGCATTCCGCATCAAAAAATATCTTTTTTATCATTTACCTACTCGAGGACGAACAGGAATTAAGCTTGGGGTGATGATACGTCTCCGTCGTATCTATAATTTTTGATTGTTTCATGCTAATATTCTACAACTTTCATATACTTTTGGCAACTTTTTATTACTATTTTTGGTACTAACATATTGATTCAGTGCCCAGTGCAAATTCATGTTTGTTACATGTTTTTTGTTTCGTAGAACATCCATATCAAACAAAGTCCAAACGCGATAAAAACTTACAGAGATTTTTTGGAATATATGTGATTTTTGGGAAAATGAATCAATGCGAGACGATGCCCAAGGAGGTCACTAGCCTACGAGGCGCAACCTACCCCACTGGTCACGCCCTGGGCCCTTGTGACTAGCTCTTAGGTCAGTTGGAGCTCTCCTTTCGTCGCAATAAAGCTAATATTCGGATAAAAATCCCCTCAAAATTTCAGCCCGGTCGTAATTATGGATCTCCGGATATTTAAGAAACAGTGAAAGGCCAGAATCTGAGAACGCAGAAATAGAAGGAAACAGAGAGAGATATCCAATCTCGAAGGGGCTCTCGCCCCTCCGCCACCATGGAGGCCAAGGACCATAGGGGAAACCCTTCTCCCATCTAGGGGGAAGGTCAAGGAAGAAGAAGAAGGAGGGTGTCTCTCTCCCCCTCTCTCCCGGTGGCACTGGAATGCCGTCGGGGCCATCATCGTGACGTCGATCTACTCCAACAACTTTGTCATCTTCACCAACATCTCCATCACCTTCCCCCATCTATCTACAATGGTCCACTCTCCCGCAACCCGCTGTACCCTCTAATTGAACATGGTTCTTTATGCTTCATATTATTATCCAATGATGTGTTGCCATCCTATGATGTGTGAGTAGATTTTTGTTGTCCCATGGGTTGGTTGATGATCATGATTGGTTTGGGTTGCATGTTTTATTATTGGTGTTGTCCTATGATGCTCTCCGTAGGGTGTTGCAATGTGTTCAAGATTTGCCTATGGTGGGTTGCTTGAGTGACAGAAGCATAAACCCGAGTATGTGGGTTGTTGCATGTGGGAGCAAAGAGGACTTGATACCTTATAATGCTATGGTTGGGTTTTACCTTAATGATCTTTAGTAGTTGCTGATGCTTTCTAGAGTTCCAATCATAAGTGCATATGATCCAAGTAGAGAAAGTATGTTAGCTTATGTCTCTCCCATATATAAAATTGCAATAATGATTACTAGTCTAGTTATCGGTTGTCTAGGGACAATTCCGCAACTCCTACCACCTCTTTTTCACACTCGTTAAACTAACTTGATTGTTACTTTATCTTAGCAGCCCCTAGTTTTTATTTACGTGCTCTTTATTATCTTGCAAACCTATCCTATCTTACCTACAAAGTACTTCTAGTTTCATACTTGTTCTAGGTAAAGCGAACGTTAAGCGTGCGTAGTGTTGTATCAGTGGTCGATAGAACTTGAGGGAATATTTGTTCTAGCTTTAGCTCCTCGTTGGGTTCGACACTCTTACTTATCGAGAACGGCTACAATTGATCCCATATACTTGTGGGTTATCAGTGGCGGCTCTGTACCCTAAAATGCGATGGAACTTTCTCTCTGATTAGTTTCTCGGAAATACATAATTTATAGCATTAGAATTATGTCAAACGAAGGTCCGGGGGCCGCACAAGCTTAGGTGCTGCGATTAGGGGGTGGTCGCGCCGCTCAGCTTATGGGCCCTAGGAGGCTCCCCTTTGTCATCTCTTTGTCCAAGTATTTTTTTCTTTCTTGCAAAATAATTCTCCATAAAATTTTATCCAATTTCAACTACTTTTAATTTTTGCACAAAAAACAGCACAACACTATGATAGTTCTGCTAAAAACAACGTCGGTCGGGTTAGTTTCACTCAAATCATGCAAAATAGGGGACAAATCAAGAGCAAAAGTGTTTGGAGAAGTTGATACGATGAAGACGTATCATTATCTTCAATGGGTTCATTGGGCAGGAACCACCATTCGATGGTGTCGGTTCAACAAATGGGGTAGGCACCAAAGGTGTGTGGGGATGATTGGTGTGTTGCAATGCACAATAGCAATGAAGAGGACAAAGCAGAGGGCAACCTGCGTTAGCGTCATTACTTTAATTTTGAGCAAGCTAGGTTGTGGTTTTGTTAGTAAATGTGTTATTTGAGACATTTTAGAAAAATGAGTAGGTTATTTACTTCCCCCAGTATGCCAAGCAATCACTGATGACTCATAATTATATACCATACATACCCCTTTATTTAGTAGGGAATTATCATGCATTTTCAAGGACTCGGCGAAGGCTAGTGAATGCACGCGCATTGAATTTCAGCGACTGTACCATCGCATTTCACATGATGCACCACTCGACATGCCGTCCACCTTTACTTAAGGGCTCGCCGCCTGCGCCAGATGCACCTTCAACGCCTCTCTCCCCAAAAAAAATCCTCACCTCACTCATGCCGCTCGCCGCTTGCCCTCACCACTCGCAACGTCCACCATGCCCCCACGCTCTTCCAGACGCAACAAGCGACGCATGCGCAGGGACTCGCCGGAGCTAGTCTTCGGTTTCTCATCGGATGGTAGACGGAGAGAAGCCGCTTTCTGGCGACAGCTAGACATGTCGGTCGAAGACGATTTGTTGGAGCGTCAGCATGCGGAGGAGGATGCAGAGCATAGGGCCAGCGACTGGGCATACTACGTGGAGGCACGTGCCCAACAAATCGCCCTAGAGGCTGTCGGGGCCACATGCCTACGCGCCCCCGAATTCTATGTTGAGCTCATCGAGTGGGTTTCCAAGTTAGAATACGAGGCTGCGGTGGACCACGTCACGGTGGAATGGGCCAACGAGCGGCAGCAACGTGCCCAAGCGCACCTCTGGCTCATCCAAAGTGAGGTGGATGCCGCCCGTGCTGAGGGGGAGACGCGTGCCGCACCCGGTGCCGGTGCAACCGATACATCTCGTTAGTTAGGAAAGTTTAGCGAGAATATAAGTATATCGGGTGAACTGGGAATTATTAGCCATCAAATGATATATGCTTCGCTTCATATCAGACAAGTGCTAGCTAGGCCCTTTGTTGGATCTAAGCATTATTTTACTTTCGTGCAACCTAACTGCTATGTGTGCATGGGTCCGATGGTAGTTTCTTTTTGTGTGTGGACGAGCCTGGTTGTTTTCTAAGGACGTGAACTATGGAGGCAAAAAAAGACAAGTGCCCGTTCAAACATATATGACTGGAAGGACTGAGGCTATTGCTCAGTCCAATGATGGCTATGGTGGTACTGCCTCACACCTGTCATCCTTTGTCCCCACATGTTCATCTTTTTCATTCTTTTTCCTCTTCTTTTCCTCTCCTACCTTACGTTTTCCTTCTTTACTCACTCTAGAACCAGCCTCCTTTGCAAGCTTCACCTGGCGGATGCAAGCAACAGTCCTCCTGCCATAGTGGCATCCGAGCCTAGTTAGCTTATGGGGCATTACCTTTGGGGATACCCATTGGCCATGCCCTAACTTCTATCGAGAAACGATCCCGATAATCTAATGGCGGACAATCTATCTCAGGTGACCGACTAGTGTCTCGACCGGTCATGTGTCCATTGTGCGAAGGGTTCAAATGATGTGGCTCATGTTGACACATCCCAGTGAACCTCACACACCTGGCTCCGTCTTGCTCTCCCTTAAGCCTTCGCCAAAACATGTCGCCCACACATTGCATTGCATCCAGCTCTTCTTTTCTTTCTACCTCGAACGATCTCCTCCTCAATTTCTCTCATGTTCAAGCCACTATCTTCACACCTCGTATATGTTATGGATCATCGCGTGAGGTTGGAAGCATGGACTCCCAGAGACGCCATATCCCATCCCGGCCACCCTGCGAAATGCCCTGCTCACTTGAGAGTGGGACAGGGCGGTCGAAGCCATAACCAAGGAGACAGGACCACATGATGACATGTGGTGCTGGAGATGCCACGCCTCCAATGTGTCATGCCACACCCGGCACCCGCGAGGGCTGGAAACGGTGCACACAAGTGTAGCAACCGACTTTCGCCACCCGTCGGTTGCTGGAGATGGACAATGGTGCGACCACATGCAATGCATGCTGGAAGCCTAGAACTAACCACCGGAGATGTTGAAACTGCCCTTTGGCGATGCTGGAAGTAGTTGCTGGGATGCTAGAACCGGCCTTTGGGTATGTTGGAATCGATGCTGGAACCAATCATCCGTAATGTTGGAACCTGCCATTCCGTATTGTTGGAACCTCCTTTGGTGATATTGCAACCATGGCAACTGTGAGCTGGTGGTATAGGCCTCCAACGATGCTTTTTTTGAGAAAAGGCGATGGCCGAGCCCAAGAAAGGAAAGAACCTAGCCCGACTTTGAATTAACAAAGCCATCAACCAGCCATGATTCCAATTACACAACTTATATGGAAAGAAATCAGAAAATGACACAGATACAAAGTGCTAGAGCAGCTCATAGACTAACATCGACACAAGCAAACAAAGGATAAAATAAGAAGCTCAGACTTGACTGCCACAACCAAACATCTAGAATAGAAGCTACATTAGCAATGGGTGAGAATCAACTAGCAGCGCCACCAACGGTGGCCATCGCCACCTCACCTACTCCCGCAGAACCTGCCAGCAAGCCATCTGATTCCACCTCTGAAGAGCACCATAATCCTCTCACTCTAGCTCGAAGGGCTCCGTACCGTCAGAAGGTAGGTAGCTCACCAAGAGCCACATGGGCAAAACCAACAGAGCACCTCAGGCATGAGGGACCATGGCACGCACAATCGCCACAGAGCTCTTGTGACCTCGGCATTAAGCACAGCCAACCGTACATCCAAACGCGAGTTGAAGAACGGTTCCGAAAGATGAAGACCGGGGAAGAAGATGCACAAGGAGCCGCCACCATACACACAAACCAACAGCAAGCGCCAGCCTTGCTTCCACGCTCCCTGGACGATGCCTCCAGGAAGGGATGTGATGACAGCAGGGCGCCACCATCCGAAAGCGAAGCCGGAGCTTTTGCCACAAAAAAGCAAGGCAACAAGAGGGAGGGGACCTCGGAAAGGCCTTCGAGAAGGGAGCCGACACCAATGGCACTGTCATTGTCATAGTTGCCGATGATGACCAAGAGTTTCCCCTGGTCCTTCTCCACACCCCGACACAAGGCCATAGGACTGGCCAGAGGGGAACAAGCCAATAGAGTGGAACGAAGGTCTTCGGCAGAAGCAGGAACATCGGGGTGCCCTGCATCGCATTAATCGTCCGCCACAACCTCGATGCTCGCATGACTGAAGTCGTGGACTAGCAGCCACGACCACCACTTGCTGTAGAGTCGACACCGTTCGCACAGCACAGGGCCGTCGCCCCGGCATCCACCCACTAGTCGCATCACATCCACCACCGTCCAATATCCCACCACAGCCACCAAACACCTCCATAGTCGTCTTCAGCATTGCTAGAACCATTCACTAGAGATGCTGGAACCAGCCTTCAGCGATGCTCGAATAGGGCCTATGGGTATGATGGAGCCTTCCTAGACGATCCTGGAACCAACCGTCAATGATGCTGGAAACTGAAATCTGGTATTACTAGAACCATCTTTTGGCAATGTTGGAACCAGCCACCAGTGATGCTCAAACCGGCCTTCGGTGATGTTGCAATCACGACAACTGCGAGCTAGAACCCAGTGTATATAGATGCAACCATTGTTGGTAGAAGCTTCAATCCACCAGCATTCGTAGATTCGTGCTACATCCGGTAAAGCAGGAGAATATGTGCAATGAGCGAAAGCATGGAGCCACACCAGTGGTGCACCAACACGGTGAGGTTGGTGGTGGCGATCGCATGTGGTGGTTTTCAACTTAAACCCATTGACCTGTCGTGTTGGAACCAGCTGACGGCAGAGCCGTGATCATCATCGACATTTGCATTTGTCAGATATATGACACACAATCGAACACGATGAGGAGCGAAAGCAAGTAGGGAACACACGATTTTAATGTGAAAAACCCCTCCAACACGAAAGGGAAAAAACCACGGGGGCCAGCCAACCAGACTTCACTATATCGGGAGAGGTTACAAATGCCGGGCATTTACAAATGATCAACTTGTCCCATGCGGCGGCTTACAAAAGCTACATATAACACAGGAGTCCTAGGTCAACCCTAATCCGATGCTTCGGCCTAAGCCTACCGGCGACAGGCCTCACTCTGCTCGCTCGTCAGAAGCTAACCTTTCTCTTTATATTTGAATTTGGAGAATAACATAACAACGTTCGCCATGGACACCATGGAAAGAGGAGGAGAGCGCAAAGTTCTAGTGTAAGTCAACCTCCATGGTACCCTGAGGACACCACATAGCTCACGCTAGAAAAAAACTACACTCACCGATCGAGACTGGGATCGCTGCCCTGTGTTACTCCCTATGGCAGCACTGACCACAACTTCGTAAATCCCGTAAAGAGTCCCCAAATATACGCGCTCCTCCACTGATCGAGCAACAGATTGTCGCCCACTATTTGTCCCCATGGATGCACTGACCACAACTTTGCAGAACACCATGAAGAGTCTCCAAATATACGTGCCCCTCCACCAACCGAGCAACTGGTCGCGACCCTATCGTTCTCCCCACGGCTGCACTGACCCGCGCACTACCACTGCGCATGGTCCATGACGCTGAGGATGTCCCTATGGTTCTGTGTCGCCCCTTCGGACTAGCACGTGGCACGCGGTCCACACCGACTCCCGAAGGACTTCCCCACCATCGCCTCGACCCGCGCAATGTCGTCGTGTCACCCTTACGGGCCGTAGCACCGTGGCTCGCAGTCCACTCTATCACACCCACGCATAGACTTCTCCATGGTATGCGTTGCACCACCTCCCCAAATGTTGGAACGTCACTTTCCGCACATGGTCTTTGTCACGCTTTTGGGTTCTTTCACCCCTACTTCGAGCACAACCACCATGCTCTTTCGGCGACCAATGTGGCCCCCACTAGTTGCCTCTGGTTTCGTCACCTACTTCATCATCCACCTCTTCGTCTTTGTCTTGCACTAGCTCATCGTCAGTGTCGCCATTATCTTTCCGAACCACTTCATCTACTACAACAACTGCGATTAGCATCAGCACCTTCTACCCAATGTTGACTGGCGCCGCAACCGTTGTCGAGTCCTTCTCTGGTAACCCCCTCTGACCTGGCTTACAGCTCATGCTAGTCCCTGTCTACACATGGCCGGTGCTAACAACATCGACGCATTCCTTCGTCCACGACATGTCCCGGGAATGGCAAGCATGGTGCTGCGCCTAGTCAATATTGACTTGATCTGCCTACGCATGCTCATTGATGGCTACAGCGGCACATTCATTCATCCAAGACGTGTCCCTAGGCTTGGCAAACTTGGTGTGACACCTCGTCGACACCTTCTTCTTCCCGGTGCACCACTTCCGAGTGCCCGTGACAAACTCGACGACTCCTTGTGACATGACTCCATGGATACTACCTCGACACCGGCCACCCCCCAACTTGACATCGACCATGGCGTCCCTCACACGGCTTTCCCAGCCATGGTACACCACCTTACGCTCTCGGCTACCTCGATAATGGCACAGAGGGCTACCGCCTTGCTTGCAAAACCTCGCCGGTTTTCACTCCAGCCATGACTTTTGTGATGCATCGACTGTTACAATTGTGAGGGGATGTCCACTGGCTTACCTTCAGAGTTTTCTCTAGTCTCACCTTCTGTGTCGCTACTGTTGTGACTCAAACGGGACGTTAATTATCGTGATTGTTTAGGCAACATAGGATAAACTAGAATTTGTTCTAGCTTGTCTTGTACTCCAAGATGGCCATGTATTCTTATATATACACCCACAAGGCTCAAGCAATACAACAACAATTCCACCAATTCCGTCTCTATTTCTTCTAAACTTTCGATAATCAAATCCATATTTATTGGATATATTGTGCATCTGTATGCCATGCTAACATGGCATTGCCAAGGAAACATGCCTTGTAATCCATTGAAGCATCCACTTCAAATCATTTTAATACAATATTTATGTTTTTCTGAGGAAGGATTTTGTGTGATGACATGTTTTATACATAGAAACATTCATTTTAACCAATGGAAGGACATTCCTAGAAAGGAGAGTCCCACGTACCCTCCCATGTCGCTCTCATGGTTGATAGGGAAGGGCACTCCTACCACCGCCACCATCACCCTCCTCTCCCTCCCTTCTCCCTAGTCGTTGCCAGAGGACGTAGTCGTGCAGGCGAGGTGTAGCGGTGGATTGGGATCCGCCCCAATCTGGCATTCGTCTTCATCCGGCGACATGGGCTGTTGTCCTCTATCATGGTGGCGATGGCATCAGTGTGTAGGAGGTAGTGGGGTGGTGGCAGTCCTAGTGGTCTGAGCGCATCACGACAACGATTTGCATGATTGGTCCTCCTTGATCTGGTCGTCGACGTGTTCCGGAACTACTGCCAGAGATCTTGCGCAAGGATATCTGGATCAGATAGAATCTGGTTGTGCGATTCCATATCAACATACACTGCTCCATGAGGGCACGACGCGAAGCTCTATTTGGTTTTTGACACCATGGGACATGTCGGTATATAAATTTCCATGGCGTTGACGGCGGTGGAGAAAGTCATGTAGTTGAGATAAAAGGATTGGTAAGGTGGTGGTGGCCTTGGAGACGGTGGAGTCAGACATGTGTTTGATAACTTCCAGAAGCAGCAGTGACAAGTGGGCGCGGCAACAGTGGAGGATTTCATCTTTGTGGTGCTCCTCGGGTGTCGAGTCATGACTTTCATGGTGAAAACCTAAGGTTCGCCCTTAATTTCTTGTGCCTGGCAATCGCCTTGCTAAGGGAATTGTTTTCAGAGCTTGGACTTTCTAGTGGTGGTTTTTGTGCTTCTATTGAGAGGAGTTGATCACTATGGCGAGGACTTTGCTGTTTTTCCTTTCTTTTTTGTTTTCTTTTCGGGTTGTCTTCATCTTGGATGTCTTTGAGACATCTTTGTTGGTGAAGAGGTAGGTGTAATTGGTATCTTCGTGATATTAATATATTCTGTTTTTTAAATGATCTATGTTGTATTTTTAGGACATTTGGAAATAAATTTTGGGGTGAATGAAACATTTTTCATATATGGAAACATTTGCTTCATAACAAAATCATGGGGAAGCACAACACAAATGATCAAGCATTGAAATAAAATAATAAGTTATGCCAAAAATATGGGAAATGTTATATAGAGAATGTCAGATTTTCATATTTTCCAGGGAATGTGCTACCTGTCGTTGGATGGTCATTCAAATCTTGAAGAATGAGAGATAAGACACTTCATCTTTGGAGCCCACGTGAGAAAAATCAACACATCTAGTTGAGAACAAAGATCTTGTATACAAGATTTAAATGACTACGAAGCAGATGGATCATAGGAAGAGCCATATATCATGGATATTTCCATGGACTATAGATCTGTTTGTGAAAAATCATATATATTGTATATAGAAAGATGGTTCAAACTACCAGCTATGATGCCATTTCTGGATTATTTATATCTCATATATTGTAGGGGGTATCTTCAATGAAACAAGCTCTGCCTCAATCATTTAGATAACATAAAATGATACACTTATGCCACACACAACTTGAAAACAAAACATAGAATATAAAAATAAATTTATTAATCAGTTGGCACAGATTTATACGCCTCACATACATGATAATTCTGAATATGTCTTGGAGGGGTATTGTTGGTCCTCTCTCATGGCGAGCAGGTGAAACTAGAGGAATAATTCTTGTCGCATTGGTTTAGTAGGAGGGTAAGGTCGACGAGGATGTTGATGTTGATGAGACCAAGGAGGTTGGCCTTTATGGCAATGCAAACACAGACGGCGGCAACAAGATCAGCCAACCCACTAAGGAGCGGGCAACATTGCTCAGTCTCCGGCACGTTGATCCGTAGCTTGAGTAGGAGCAACACATTGTTGCACACTATTATTTTTAGGGGGTTGAGTGGGCATGATACACTATTCAATCGGGTTGGTGCAATTGTTGGGGTAGGAACCAAAGGTGGTGTAGGAACGATTGGTGGGTTAGCACACGCAATAGCAATGAGTGCAAGGTTGAGGGCAAAGAAGAGGGACCCTTTGTTGGCGCCATTACTTTAACCTTGAGCAAGCTAGCTGGTAGTTTCTTTGTTAGAGGTGTTGTTTGAGATGTTTTTTGATGGTTCTTATATAGCTAGAAAACTTGAGTGACTTATTTACTTACCCCGATATGTGAAGCAACAATTGATAACTCATAATTCTATACCATACATACCTTATATTTAGTAGGTAACTATCATGTACTTTCCTAGACGAATACAATATTTTCCTACTTCTTCGTTTAGTAACATCTCTTTAATTCAAATGGTATAAAAAGGAATCATTTACTTAATTCCTATTATATATTGATAAAGAAAGAAACCTATAATAATTCTAAATTTTTAGGCATAGTGGTGCATAATTAATGGAGGCCTATCATAATTACGTATGGATATGACTATTATAAGATTTTGTTCTCTGTTTACTGAGGGCCACTTTTCTCCTATAGAAAAAATCACTTAAATCGTATATAAAATTTAAAATTACCCATATTACTACATAATAGGTCAATGTTAACAGCCGACCTGCCAATAAATTTCATCAACTAGTCATGAATCAACCGACACACCGGTGCTAAATCATCAACAATGAAAGAAGTGTTTCAATTGCATCGTTAGTTCGGTGTTGTCAAGTTATGTGTGGCGTGGGGGCCATAGACCAGGAATTCCCTTGAAAAGGCCTAAGTCATATATTAAGTTTCACATGTCCTTAGAAACACACCCATACAAAAAAATAAAGTTACATTCAAATCATGGGGTGAGGTGCCAAAGTCTTGTTCCTCCTACATCCATCGATGGTGTGTCGTGAGCATAGCTCGACGCCACCTTCGAGCCTCTGCCTTAGGGGAGCAGACTTTCTCAAACTCAGGAGCTTTTGGAAGTACTACCCAAAAAGTCCTCGATGCAGACCATGAGATGACGATGATTGAGATTTGTGAAGCAAATTGCTGCCCCAAAAAAGAAAACTCCAAAGACCAGGAACTTTGGTCAAATCCAGATGGATCCATCGGAAACCTAAACTGACCGGATCCTCAAACACTTGTCAGAGACATGACTCTACACCCTCTTTCGGTGATAAGCACACCAATAGAAGGGGAGAACATTATTTATATACGGGAACAGTTTGTCGCCTCCTCGCCCCAAACCAAATTCAAATAATCCATACAGAAACACATGGAAGAAAATCACTTATTCCACTGCATAACATGTCCGAGCTTGATGTGAAGCTCGTCATCATTCAGGGCTATGAACGGATTCCCTTTCCTCTAGTGACCTAGCAATACCGAAACATCATTGAGGATTGTCGTGTTGAATCACCAACACCGCCGTCGAGTGATCCGTCTCCAACGTATCTATAATTTTTTATGATGGCTTACTATTATATTATCTGTTTTGGATGTTTTATCTGCATTGATATGATATTTTATATTTTTTGGGACTAACCTATTAATCTAGAGCCAAGTGCTAGTTTCTATTTTTTTTCCTTGTTTTTGAGTTTTGCAGATATGGGATATTAAACGGAGTCCAAACGGAATAAAACCTTCGGAACGATTTTTTCTGGAAGGAAACAAATCGATCAAGCTTGGAGTACATGTAAAGGGAGGTGCTAGGGCACCACAAGCCTGCTAGGCGCCCCCCCGGCCACGCCTAGCAGGCTTGTCGCCTCCCGGCAGGTCTCCTAACCCTAATTCTTGTCCTATAAATGCCCAAATATTCCCCCAACGTTAGAAGGAGACACACAAATACTTTTCCGCAGCCGGAAGCCTTCGTTCTCGAAAGATCCAATCTTGGAGGTTTTTCCAGTAATATGCCACAGGGGGTTTCGATCACGAAGGGCATCTACATCAACTCCATTGCCCCTCCGATGATGCGTGAGTATTCCACCATAGACCTACGGGTCCATAGCTAGTAGCTAGATGGCTTCTTATCTATCTTTGATCTTCAATACCATGTTCTTCATGATCTTGATGGAGATCTATACAATGTAATCCTCTTTTGTGGTGTGTTTGTCAAGATCCGATCAATTGTGAGTTTATGTTGAGATTATCCATGAATCTGATTTAAATCTCCTCTGAATTCTTATTTGCATGATTTCATATCCTTGCAAGTCTCTTCGAGTTATTGGTTTGATTTGGCTAACAAGATTGGTAATTCTTGCAACGGAAGAAGTGTTTGGTTTTGGTTTCAATCTTGTGGTGTCCTCACCCAGTGACATAGAAGGGGTAGCGAGGCACGTATTGTATTGTTTCCATCAAGGGTTACAAGATGGGGTTTTCATCATATTGCTTGAGTTTATCCCTCTACATCATGTCATCTTTCTTAATGCGTTACTCTATTCTTCATGAACTTAATACTCTAGATGCAGGCAGGAGTCAGTCCATGTGTGGAGTAATAGTAGTAGATGCAGAATCATTTCGGTCTACTTGTCATGGACGTGATGCCTATATGCATGATCATTGCCTTCGATAACTAACTGATTATTCGCTTTTCTATCAATTGCTTGACAGTAATTTGTTTACCCACCATGTATTTGCCTTCAAGAGAGAAGCCTCTTGTGAAATCTATGGGCCCCGGGTCTATTTTCCATCATATACTTTCAGATCAATAAATCAAAATACCAAAAATACTTTGCTAGAATTTATTTACCTTTTACTTTCCACACTCATTTACATCTATCTCTTTCAGATCTAATCCTTGCAAATAACCGTGAAGGGATTGACAATCCTTTTATAGCATTGGGTGCAAGAGTTTGATTGTTTGTGTAGGTGCATCCATTGGTGACTTGCTTGTTCATCCTGTGGGATTGATACCTTGGTTCTCAACAACTAAGGGAAATACTTATCTACTTTGCTGCATCATCCTTTCCTCTTCAAGAAAACCAACGCAAGCTCAAGAGCTAGTAAGAAGGATTTCTGGCGCCGTTGCTGGGGAGGATACACATCAAGCCTACCAAGTACCCATCACAAACTCATCTCCTGCATTTACATTATTTGCCATTTGCCTCTTCTTTTCCTCTCCCTGATAACCCACAAGTATAGGGGATCACGACAATTTTCGAGGGTAGAGTATTCAACCCAAATTTATTGATTCGACACAAGGGGAGCCAAAGAATATTCTCGAGTATTAGCATCTGAGTTGTCAATTCAACCACACCTGGAAGACTTAATATATGCAACAAAGTATTCAGTAGCAAAGTAATATGGTAGTAACGGTAACTGTGGCAAGGTGATTGTGGCAGTTTGTAGTGATTGTAACAGTAGCAATGGAAAAGTAACTTAGCGAATATAAATATATGGAAATCTCGTAGGCAATGGATCAGTGATGGATAATTATGTCGGATGGCATTCATCATGCAATAGTTATAACATAGGGTGACACAGAACTAGCTCCAATTCATCAATGTAATGTAGGCATGTATTCCACATATAGTCATACGTGCTTATGGAAAAGAACTTGCATGACATCTTTTGTCCTACCCTCCCATGGCAGGGGGTCCTATTGGAAACTAAGGGATATTAAGGCCTCCTTTTAATAGAGAACCAGACCAAAGCATTAGCATTTAGTGAATACATGAACTCCTCAAACTACGGTAATCACCGGAAAGAATCCCAGTTATTGTCACCCTGGGGGATGCGGATCATAACTCGTAATAGGTGTCTACAACTTGCAAGATAGGATCAAGAACACATATATATTCTTGAAAAAATAATAGGTTCAGATCTGAAATCATGGCACTCGGGCCCTAGTGACAAGCATTAAGCATAGCAAAGTCATAGCAACATCAATCTCAGAACATAGTGGATACTAGGGATCAAATCCTAACAAAACTAACTTGATTACATGATAAATCTCATCCAACCCATCACCGTCCAGCAAGCCTACAATGAGATTACTCACGAATGGTGGAGAGCATCATGGAATTGGTGATGAAGGATGGTTGGTCATGATGAAGGCGTCGATTTCCCCTCTCCGGAGCCCAAAACGGACTCCAGCTCTGGTCTCCTGAGGAAGAACAGGAGGTGGCGGCGGCTCCGTATCGTGAAACGCGATGAACTCTTCTCTCTGATATTTTCTCCCCGGATAGGAATATATAGGAGTGGAAACGAGGTCGGAGGAGCAGCAGGGGGCCCACAAGCCTGCTCGGCATGGCCTAGGGGGTGGCCGCGCCCACCAGGCTTGTGGCCAGGTGGTGGCCCCCCTGCAGTTGATTCTTTCGTAAGTATTTTTAATTAATTCCAAAAATATTCTTCGTAAATTTTCAAGACGATCCGAGAACTTTTATTTCTACACAAAAATAACACCAAGGCAATTTTGATGAAAACAGCGTCAGTCTGGGTTAGTTCCATTCAAATCATGCAAATTAGAGTCCAAAACAATGGCAAAATAGTTTGGAAAAGTAGATACGTTGGAGACGTATCAACTCCCCCGAGCTTAAACCTTTGCTTGTCCTCAAGAAATTCAGTTGATAAACTGAAAGTGATAAAGAAAAACTTTTACAAACTCTGTTTGATCTTGCTATTGTAAATATGTCTAACTTATGTTCACATTTTCAGCAAAGATTATAAACTAACCACATTCACAATAACACTTAGGTCTCACATTTACTCATAGCAATGACATAATCAACTAGCGAGCAATAGTAACAAGTCTCGGATGACAACAATTTGATCAAAACAATCATGATACAATATGACATAATGGTATCTCGCTAGCCCTTTCTGAGACCGCAAAACATAAATGCAGAGCACCTCTGGAGAACAAGGACTGGCTAAACATTCTAATTCACGGTGAGAGAGATCCAATCATGCTCATACTCAATATCAATTAATTGCAAGGCATACAAATGACAATGGTTCACTCTAACTGGTGCTTTTTATAAGAGGATGATGACTCTACAATAAAGTAAATGGAAAGACCCTTCGCAGAGGGAAGCATTGATTTGCAGAGGTGCCAGAGCTCAACCTTTGAAAACAGATATAGGTAATGATTTTGGAGTGGTATGCTTTCATTTCTCACATAACAACCAAGAGATTTTCAATATCTTCCATGCTAGATACATTATAGGCGGTTCCCACACAGAATGGTAAAGTTTTTACTCCCCCTCCACCAATCAGTCACACTCCACGGTGAGCCAAATTCATGGGTGCCGTCCATACAAACACAGTCCTGGGGGAGTTTTGTTTAATTATATTTTGCTTTTTATTTCGAGCATGGAACTGGGCTTCCCGATCACCAGCCACTTTCTCGTGAATGATAGTGAATCAACACATATCATGAGAATAACCCACCTAGCATGGAAGATACTGACATCCCCTAGTCGCCACATGAGCGATTTGGGCATACAAAACAGAAAGTTTATTTGAAGGTGTAAAGTTTAGCACATGCAAATTTACTTGGAACGGTAGGTAAATACCACATATAGGTAGATATGGTGGGCTCATATGGAACAACTTCGGGTTTATTGAGATGGATGCACAAGCAGTATTCCCGCTTAGTACAAGTGAAGGCTAGCAAAAGACTGGGGAGCGACTAACTAGAGAGCAACACAGTCATCAGCATGCTTTGAGATTAACCAACATTGAATGCAAGCATGAGTAGGATATAATTCACTATGAACATAAATATCGTGGAGGCTATGTTGATTTGTTTCAACTACATGCGTGAACATGTGCCAAGTCAAGCCACTTGAATCATCCAGAGGAGGATAGCATTCTATCATACTACATCACATCCATTTTAATGCGCATGTTGGCACTCAAGACGAACCATTATCCACTCTTAGCTAATTAAGTATGGCATGAATAACTATAATATCTAATTATCATTGCTAGCATGTTCAACCCATAATTTACTAAATTCGGAACGATGAGCTAATCATATTTACAAAATCAAGATAGGTTGAGTTCATACTAGCCTTTCTCCATCTCAATCTTTTCATCAAATATCGTCATTATTGCATTTCACTTGCATGACCGAATGATGTGAATAATAATAAGAGTGCACGTGCATTGGACTAAGCTGGAATCTACAAACAATAAACCAAAGGAGAAGACAAGGCAATATGGGTTCTTTGTAAGATAAACAATAGTGCATATGAGAACCACTCAACACATCATCGTGGTCTTCTCCTTACGACCCCAACAAAAGAAAGGAAAATTATTTACACGGGAAAGCTCCCAACAAGCAAAAAGAAGAACGAGAAATCTTTTTGGGTTTTCTCTTTAATGCTACAACTAAGCAATTAGGAAATAAAGCTAGAACTAATTTTGTTTGTATTTTCCTCAAAGTTAATTAAACACACAAGAAGAAAGCATAAAGAAGAAAATAAACTACCATAGATAGTACAATGAAAAAGTATGAACACCGACAACTGAAATAAGTGTGTGACATGAATGTAATGTTAGTGAGAAATACGTACTCCCCGAAGCTTAGGCTTTTGGCCTAAGTAGTTCTAGGGCCATGGATAGAAATAACCTTCTTCGGGATACTCCGGAGGACACTAAGGTTTCCACTGATTAGCAACCTCCTGTGGCTCCCATTGAAAGACTAGGACCTATTATGGATCAAGGGCTGGTGCTCGCTCAGGTGGTGGGGGTTGCGACAAACCCCAATATCAGTAGATGTCATCAGGCATAACAGTGTACCTGCCTGAATGAATATCGAATAGAGAAGAAGCAGGAAGAGTAATAATCTCACAAGTACCCTG
This sequence comes from Hordeum marinum, assembly GCA_022496015.1. NCBI lineage: Eukaryota > Viridiplantae > Streptophyta > Magnoliopsida > Poales > Poaceae > Hordeum > Hordeum marinum. Next base: position 395,551,384 of record CM039676.1, on the reverse strand, counting down.
ACTAAATACTAAATTGTAAAGCAGCCTCCTATCATCATTCTTTTTAATAACATCATGGGCTACCATACGGTCATAATCTAAAAACTTCGCGGGTATTAGCCTCTCATCTTTCTCATGAAGCCTAATTGGTATCTCAAAATGTTTAGCTAAACGAGATGCATAGATACCTCTGAATATGGGCCCCTTCGAACGGTTGGTGTTAAATCGTTGGGCCACCATAGAGCCCGGTCTAAAGGTTCTATCAGCAAATAAAGCATGGTGCAAAATAGCGAGGTCAGGGGTACTAAGGCTTCCACTCTCCCAGCGACCAACTAAACATCTTCCCGCAAATAATGAATAATAGCGTAGCACAGGAAAATGTAAACTAGCTCATCTTGCCCTTGACACGCTTCTCTCTTCTCCTACAGTGACCGCGGCAATAAAATCTTCCATGTCTCGAGGACGTGGTTCCCTAATGCTGCCCTCATAGGGTATCTTGCAAAATTTACAAAAATCATAAAGGTTCATTTTCTTAGGCACAACATATAAGTGAAATTCTACTGTAGGAGGGTCTTCCCTAGGATGAAAGTGAAAATTTTGCACAAAGGTATTAGTGAGCAAGAGGTATTGGTCACACTTATCATTGAGGAAATCGGTGATGCCTGCATTCTTGGCCAAATAATAGAAATCTTCATAAATTCCGGCCTCCCTCAAGAATGTGTCACATGGCCATTCACTTGGTTGGATTTCTGCGATGCGAGGAAGATTATATTTGGGTTTCTCCTTCATTTCATTTTCATCTTCCTTAGAACCCCGACCATAAGAACCTCTTAGTAACCGTCTCAGCATTTCTGAAAAATTCTGAAATTTTTACTGAACTAAAATGAAGGTGAACAAAACTCAACAGAACTCATAGCAACTACTCCCTCAAGTGCCTAGAGACTATATCATGCATCAAAACTACTTGGGACCATACAAATTTGACATGCAAGCTCAAGAACAAGGTCACAGTAACAACAAATTTTTGCAATATATAAGGCACTAGAACAAAAACTAATTGGACCATTGGAGGAGTCACATACCAATGAGCAATTCCCTAAAACAGTTTTGCAAATGGAGCTTTGAGCAAGGAGATCGAAAATGGCAGCAAGATGAGCTAGAACACGGGTTTGAGCAATGGTGTGATTTTTTATGGAGGAAGATGAAGTGAATGGGTGCTGGAATAAGTGGAGGAGGGCCACGTGGGACCCACAAGGGCGTGCCCAGGGGGTGGCCGTGCCCTGCAGGCTTGTGTCCCACTGGTCCAGCCCCCTGATGCATTCTTAGTGCCAAAAATTCTTAAATATTCCAGAAAAAATCATACTAAATTTTTGGGGAATTCTGGGAACTTTTATTTTCAGGTCATTTTTCTATTCCACGGAAAACTCAGAAAACAGAAAAACAATAGCATTTTTACTTAATTTCATCTAGGTAACAGAAAGTAAAAGTTAGGTGCAGGAAGTTGTGGTTTCTAAATTCATCCATCTCATGCTCATCAAAAGGAATCCATCAATAAGGTTGATCAAGTCTTATTAGCAAACTTCTTTCTAATATCATGAAACCGAAGAATTTTTGAATAACACTAAGTTACCTCAATGGGGATATGCATTTCCCCAACAATAAGTATACCATATTTCTTCTTGATAGTAGGAAGAGGGAACTCAAAGTCTCTAATAATAATTGTTGGAATTTTTTCAATAGAGTTGATACTATGAACTTGAGGTTGTTTCTTTGGAAAGTGTACCGTATGTTCATTACCATTAATATGAAAAGTGACGTTGCCCTTGTTGCAATCAATAACAGCCCCTGCAGTATTCAAAAAGGGTCTACCAAGGATGATCGACATACTGTCGTCCTCAGGAATATCAAGAATAAAAAAGTTCATCAAGATAGTAGCATTTTCAACTACGACAGGTACATCCTCACAAATACTGATAGGTAGAGCAGTTGATTTATCAGCCATTTGCAAAGAGATTTCAGCAGGTGTCAACTTATTCAAATCAAGTCTACGGTATAAAGAGAAAGGCATAACACTAACACCAGCTCCAAGATCACATAAAGCAGTTTTAACATAATTTTCTTTACTAGAGCATGGTATAGTAGGTACTCCGGGATCTCCTAGTTTCTTAGGTATTCCACCTTTAAAAGTATAATTAGCAAGCATGGTGGAAATCTAAGCTTCCGGTATCTTTCTTTTATTTGTCACAATATATTTCATATACTTAGCATAAGGAGACACTTTCAAAATATCAGTCAAGCGCATACGTAAAAAGACCGGTCTAAGCATTTCAGCAAAGCGCTCAAAGTCCTCATCACCCTTTTTCTTGGATGGTTTAGGAGGAAAGGGCATGGATTTCTAAACCCATGGTTCTCTTTCTCTACCATGTTTCCTAGCAATGAAGTCTCGTTTATCGTATCTTTTATTCTTAGCTTGTGGGTTATCAAGATCATCAGCAGGTTCAATCTCTACATCATTATCATTACTAGGTTGAGCATCAGCATGAACATCATTCTTAATGTTATCACTAGGCTCATGTTCATCACCAGATTGTGTCTCAGCATTAGAAATAGAGATATCATTTGGATTTTCAGATGTATCTATAACAGGTTCACTAGAAACATGCAAAGTACTATCACCATTCTTTTTCCTACTCTTATTGGAAGGAATAGGTGCATCAGTATTAACTCTCTGAGAATCTTGTTCAATTCTCCTAGGATGGCCCTCGGGATACAAAGGTTCCTGAGTCATTCTACCGCCTCTCGTCACAATTTTAACAGAGTGATCAATGTCTTTACTATTCATCTCGTCAAGCAAATCATTCTGAGCCTTAAGTACTTGTTCTACTTGAGTGGTTACCATGGAAGCATGTTTACTAATAAGCTTAAGCTAATTGACAGTTCTAGTCAGATAATCACCCAAGCGATCAAGCATATAAGCATTATGTTTCAATTGTCTACTAACATAGGAATTGAAATTTTCTTGCTTCATAATAAAATTATCAAATTCATCCAAGCATTGCCTAGCAGACTTATTATAAGGAATACCTCTTTCATCAAATCTACTGAGGGAATTTACCTCTACTACCTGTTGGGTTATCAAGACCATGTATTTCTTCAATATGTGGTAGATTCTTAACATCTTCAGCTCTAATACCTTTTTCTTTCATAGATTTCTTTGCCTCTTGCATATCTTCAGGATTGAGGAATAGAATACCTATTTTCTTCGGAGTTGGCTTTGGAGGTGGTTCGGGAATAGTCCAATCATTATCATTGCTCTGTATATTATTCAATAGTAATTCAACTTGTTCAATAGTTCGTTCTCTTAAAACACTACCAGCACAACTATCTAGGTGGTCCCTAGAAGCATCGGTTAGTCCATTTTAAAAGATATCAAGTATTTCATTTTTCTTGAGAGGATGATCAGGCAAAGCATTAATTAATTGGAGAAGCCTCCCCCAAGCTTGTGGGAGACTCTCTTCTTCAATTTGCACAAAGTTAAAAATTTCCTGCAAGGCAGCTTGTTTCTTATGGGCAGGAAAATATTTTTCAGAGAAGTAATAAATCATATCCTGGGGACTACGCACACAACCAGGGGCAAGAGAATTAAACCATATCTTATCATCACCCTTTAATGAGAAAGGAAACAACTTAAGAATATAGTAATAGCGAATTTTTTCCTCATGAGTAAATAGGGTGGCTATATCATTCAATTTGGTAAGATGTGCCACAACAGTTTAAGATTCATAACCATGGAAAGGATCGGATTCAACCAAAGTAATTAACTCTGGATCGACAGAGAATACATAATCCTTATCAGTAACAAAGATAGGTGAAGTAGCAAACTTAGGATCATATTGCATTCTAGCATTCAGAGATTTTTCCTTCCACTTGCGAAGCAATTTCTTAAGATCATCTCTATCCTGACAAGCAAGAACATCCCTAGCTACCTCTCCTTCCATAACATAACCCTCAGGTATATCAGGCAATTCATATCTAGGAGAGCTAGGTCTAGCAGGTGAATCATAGTATTCGATTTCAATAATTTCATCAGATTTAGAAATATTATCAGTTTTAGCATTGGCTCTAGCAATTTTTTTAGAAAGAAATTCACCCAGTATCATGCATAGCATAAGTAGCATCGTCGATTACTTGTGACATATCAGAATTACTAGTAGGTGGTGGTGTCAAAAACTTACTCATAACAGAAGGTGAATCAAGTGCAGAGCTAGATGGCAGTTCCTTACCTCCCCATTGTAGTAGAGGGATATATCTTGGTTTTTGTATATTTCAGATTCTTCATAGTGATCAACAGATATATATATCCCAAGTGACTCAGAGAATAAAGCTATGCTCCCCGCTAACGGTGCCAGAAAAAGGTCTTGATAACCCACAAGTATAATGGATCGCAACAGTTTTCGAGGGTAGAGTATTCAACCCAAATTTATTGATTCGACACAAGGGGAGCCAAACCATATTCTCGAGTATTAGCAGCTGAGTTGTCAATTCAACCACACCTGAAAGACTTAATATCTGCAACAAAGTATTCTGTAGCAAAGTAATATGGTAGTAACGGTAACCGTGGCAAGGTGATAGTGGCAGTTTGTAGTGATTGTAACAGTAGCAATAGAAAAGTAACTTAGCGAAGATCAATATATGGAAAGCTCATAGGCAATGGATCAATGATGGATAATTATGTCGGATGGCATTCATCATGCAACAGATATAACATAGGGTGACACAGAACTAGCTCCAATTCATCAACGTAATGTAGGCATGTATTCCGCATATATTCATACGTGCTTATGGAAAAGAACTTGCATGACATCTTTTGTCCTACCCTCCCTGGCAGTGGGGTCCTATTGGAAACTAAGGGATATTAAGGCCTCCTTTTAATAGAGAACCGGACCAAAGCATTAGCACTTAGTGAATACATGAACTCCTCAAACTACGGTAATCACCGGAAAGAATCCCAGTTGTTGTCGCCTTGGGGGATGTGGATCATAATTCGTAATAGGTGTATACAACTTGCAAGATAAGATCAAGAACACATATATATTCATGAAAACATAATAGGTTCAGATCTGAAACTATGGCACTCGGGCCCTAGTGACAAGCATTAAGCATAGCAAAGTCATAACAACATCAATCTCAGAACATAGTGGATACTATGGATCAAACCCTAACAAAACTAACTTGATTACATGATAAATCTCATTCAAACCATCAACGTCTAGCAAGCCTATGATGAGATTACTCACGAACGGTGGAGCACATCATGGAATTGGTGATGAAGGATGGTTGGTGATGACGAAGGCGTCGATTTCCCCTCTCTGGAGCCCAAAACGGACTCCAGATCTGGTCTACCGGGGAAGAACAGGAGGTGGCGGCGGCTCCGTAACATGAAACGTGATGAACTCTTCTCTTTGATTTTTTTCTCCCTGAATAGGAATATATAGGAGTGGAAACAAGGTCGGAGCAGCAGCAGGGGGCCCACAAGCCTGCTCGGCACGACCTAGGGTGGTGGCCGCGCACACCAGGTTTGTGGCCAGGTGGTGGGCCCCCTGCAGTTGATTCTTTCGCCAGTATTTTTTATTAATTCCAAAAATATTCTCCTTAAATTTTCAGGACGATCTGAGAACTTTTATTACTGCACAAAAATAACACCAAGGCAATTCTGTTGAAAACAGCGTTAGTCCGGGTTAGTTCCATTCAAATCATGCAAATTAGAGTCCAAAACAAGGGCAAAAGAGTTTGGAAAAGTAGATACGCTGGAGACGTATCACTCCCCCACTTCTAAAACAATTTTCAGAAAATATCAAAAAGATTTGCCTTTTTGTTCGCCCTTCTTTCGTTCGCCTTTCGTTTACTTGTGTGCTTGATTGCTTTCTTTGTCACGATGTGTGAGAATACCAAGTTGTGTGATTTTTCTAATACTAATAATAATGATTTTATTAGTACTCTGATTGCTCCTGCCACTAGTGTGGAATCTTATGAAATCAATGCTACCTTGCTAAATCTTGTTATGGAAGAACAATTTTTGGCCTTCCTAGTGAAGTTGTTGCATCCCATCTAAATACTTTCATTGAGTTGTGTGATATGCAAAATAAGAAAGATGTGGATAATGATATTGTGAAATTAAAGCTATTTCCTTTTTCACTACGAGATCGTGCTAAAACTTGGTTTTCATCTGTGCCTAAAAATAGTATTGATTCTTGGAATAAGTGTAAAGATGCTTTTATTTCCAAGTACTTTCCACCCTCTAAGATCATCTCCCTTAGGAATGATATAATGAATTTTAAGCAAATTGATCATGAGCATGTTGCACAATCTTGGGAGAGGATGAAATTAGTGATTAGGAATTGTCCTGCACATGGTTTGAGTTTATGGATGATTATACAAATTTTCTATGCGGGATTGAATTTTGCATCTAGAAATCTTTTAGATTCTGCCACGGGTGGTACTTTTATGGAAATCACGTTAGGAGAAGCTACTATCAATGGCATACTACTCTCAATGGCATACCGAAAGATCTCCTACTAGTAAAAAGGTGCATGCTATTGAAGTAATAAATACTTTGAGTGAAAAGATGGATGAACTGATGAAATTGTTTGCTAGTAAGAGCGCTCCTATTGATCCTAGTGATATGCCTTTGTCTTCTTTGATAGGAAATGATAATTAATCTATGGATGTGAATTTTGTTGGTAGGAACAATTTTGGTAACAATGCATATAGAGGTAATTTCAACCCTAGTCCGTTTCCTAGTAACTCCTCTAATAATTATGGTAATTCCTACAAAAATTCTTATGGAAATTATAATAATATGCCCACTGATCTTGAGACTATTTTTAAAGATTTTATTGGTTCGCAAAAAGTTTTTAATGCTTCTATTGAAGAAAAAGTGCTCAAGATTGATGATTTGGTTAGGAACGTTGATTGAATTTCTCTCGAGATTGTCTTTGAAAGTTAGATCTACTCCACCCAATCATGATATTAATGAGTCTTTAAACTCTATGATAATTTCTATTGATGAAAGTAAGGAAAGAACCGCTAGAATTCGTGCTAAGCGTGAATGGCTCGAAAAGGTGTTTTCTTGCGATAATAATGGTGAAGATCTTAAAGTGATTGATGTGACTCCTATTGAATCTTTGTTTCCTAATGTGAATTATGATAAAGACGGGACTGGAGATAAGTCAACTTTAGTTAAAAGGCATCCCAATGATTCAGAGTTTATAGATCTTAATGCTAAGATTGATAAAAGTGGGATTGAAGAGGTCAAATCTTTAAATAGCAATGAACCCACTCTTTTGGATTTCAAGGAATTTAATTATGATAGATGCTCTTTGATTCATTGTATTTCCTTGTTGCAATCCATGATGAATTCTCCGCATGCTTATAATCACAATAAGGCTTTTACTAAACATATCGTTGATGCTTTGATGAAATCTTTTGAAGAAAAACTTGAGCTAGAAGTTTCTATTCCTAGAAAGCTTCATGATGAGTGGTAAACTACTATTAAGATTAAAATCAAAGATTATGAGTGCCATGCTTTGTGTGATTTGGGTGCTAGTGTTTCCATGATTTCGGAAACTCTATGTGATGTGCTAGGTTACCATGATCTTGATGATTGCTCTGTAAATTTGCATCTTGCAGATTCCACTATTAAGAAACCTATGGGAAGAATTAATGATTTTCCTATTGTTTAAAATAGGAATTATGTGCCTTTATATTTGATTGTTCTTCATATATATTGCAATTCTACATGTTCTATTATTCTTGGTAGACCTTTCCTTAGAACGATTGGTGCAATTATTGACATGAAAGAAGGAAATATTAGATTGCAATTTGCATTAAAGAAAGGAATAGAACACTTTCCTAGAAAGAAAATAAGATTGCCTTATGAATCTATTATGTGAGCTACTTTTGGATTGCATACCAAAGATGACAATACCTAGATCTATTGTGTTTTGCCTAGCTAGGGGTGTTAAACAATAGCGCTTGTTGGGAGGCAACCCAATTTTATTTTTGTGTTCTGTTTTTGCTTATGTTTTTGAGTGTTTCCCACATTACTAATTCTGTAGTAATTTTGTTTTGGTGTTTTAAATAGTGTTTGAGCTAAGTAAAACCTTTGGGGTGATCTATGGTAGTTGTTGATTTGATCTTGCTGAAAAACATAAACTTTTGCGCTCGGTCTAGGAACTTTCTAATTTTTTTCAGAGAGTCGAATTTATTTGAACCTTAACAAAAGATTGATATTTAAATTTACAAGGTTTTCCTATTTTTTCAGAATTTTTTGACTTACATAAGTATACTAAATTTTTAGTTTACTAAAGACTGTTCTGTTTTTGATAGATTCTATTTTTTTGAGTTGTTTGCCCATTTTGATGAATCTATGGGTCGTATCATGTGGTATGAGCCATTGATAAGTTATATTACAGTAGTTAAAACACCAATATAAATAAATAATGAGTTCACAACAGTACCTAAAGTGGTGATTTACTTTCTTCTACTAATGGATCTCACGAGTTTTCTGTTAAATTTTGTGTTGTGAAGTTTTCAAGTTTTGGGTAAAGATTTGATGGAGTATGGAATAAGGAGTGGCAAGAGCCTAAGCTTGGGGATGCACAAGGCACCCCAAGTCATATTCAAGGATGACAAAGAGCCTAAGCTTGGGTATTCCCCAGAAGGCATCCCCTCTTTCGTCTTCAATCCATCGGTAAATTTACTTGAGGCTATATTTTTATTCACCACATGATATGTGTTTTGCTTGGAGCGTCTTGTATGATATGAGTCTTTGCTTGTTAGTTTGTCACAATCACCCTTGCTGCACACATCTTTTGAGAGAGACACGCTAAATCATGAATTTATTATAATACTCTATGTGCTTCACTTATATCTTTTGAGTTGGGCAATTTTGCTCTATGTGCTTTACTTATATTTTTTAGAGCACGGTGGCATTTGCATTTTATAGAAATACTTGAAATCTCATACCTCACTTATATTATTTTAAGAGTTTCTAAAAATAGCATGGTAATTTGTCTAGGTTATGAATTTGGTCTTAATATGATAGGTATCCAAAAGGGATATAGTAAAAACTTCCAAATTAAGTGCATTGAGTATTTATGAGAAGTTTGATTCCTTGCGTAAAGTTTTGAGTTATAAAGATGGTAATGTTAAGAGACATGTTAGTAAGCAGATTGTGATTTGGTAAAAAATACTTGTGTAAAGGTTTGTGAGTCCCGTAGCATGCACGTATGGTGATCGTTATGTAAGGAAGTCGGAGCATGACTTGTTTATAGATTGTCGGCCTTTGTGTGAGGGTCGAGGGCGCGTGATGGTTAACTCCTACCAACCTACCCCCAAGGAGCATGCGTTTAAAGTTTTGATTCAATGACTAATAGACTTTTGCAATAAGTATGCGATTTCTTTATGACTAATGTTGAGTCCATGGATTATACGGACTCTCACCCTTCAACTTTTGCTAGCATATCTATTACCGTGCAACCTTTGCCGGTACACCATATGCGTTCCTCAAAACAACCACCATATACGTTCCTCAAAACAGCCACCATATACCTTCCTCAAAACAGCCACCATATCTACCTATTATGGCATTTCCATAGCCACTCCGAGTTATATTGCCATGCAACTTCCACTGTTTCCTTTTATGACATGCACCATCACTTCCATATTGCATATAGAGTCATATTTTGTCATAGGTATCGAGTTGTAATTTTCTTTTTGAGTTGTAAGTAAATAAAAGTGTGATTTACATCATTAATAGAGCATGTCCCATGTGAGGAAAGGATGATGGAAGCTATGATTCCCTCAAAAGTGGGGATGAGATTTCGGACTTTATGAAAAAAAGAGGCCAGCGAAGCCCAGATAAAAAATGAATAAAAGAGGCCTTAGATGCCCACATAAAAAATGAGATAAAAGAGAGAAGTGACATTGCTACTAGATTGTTCCACACTTGTTCTTCAAAGTAGCACCATGATCTTCATGATAGAGAGTCTCCTATTTTGTCACTTTCATATAGCTAGTGGAAATTTTCCTTCACGATGCACGTCAACTTAGTTCCTTTTTGAGCTTTCATACACTTATAGCTCTAGTGCATCTGTTGCATGGCAAGCCCTACTCACTCACATTTATATCTATTGATGGCCATCTCCATAGATCATTGATACGCCTAGTTAATGTGAGACTATCTTCTCCCTTTCCTTGACAGCCTCCACCATATTCTATTCCACCTATAGTGATATATCCATTGCCCGCGCTCATGTATTGCGTGAGAGTTGAAAAAGTTTGAGAAAATAAAGGTGTGAAAACAATTGCTTGACTTTTCATCGGGGTTGTGCATGATATAAATACTTTGTGTGGGGAAGATGGAGCATAGCTAGACCATATGATATTGTAGGGATAACTTTCTTTTGCCATTATATTTTGAAGAGATACAATTGCTTTGTTAGTATGCTTGAAATGTTATTGTTTCTATATCAATATTAAGATTATTTTTTGAGTCTTACGGATCTGAATACTCATGCCACGATAAAGAATATTACATGGATAAATATGTTAGGTAGCACTCCACATCAAAAATTCTGCTTTGATGATTTACCTACTCAAGGACGAGCAGGAATTAAGCTTGGGGATGCTAATACGTCTCCAACGTATCTATAATTTTTTATGATGGCATGCTATTATATTGTCTGCTTTGGATGTTTTATATGCATTAATATGATATTTTATATTATTTTTGGGACTAACCTATTAATCTAGAGCCAAGTGTTAGTTTCTGTTTTTTCCTTGTTTTTGAGTTTTGCAGATAAGGGATATTAAACGGAGTCCAAACAGAATAAAACATTCGGAAGGAATTTTTCTAGAAGGACACAAATCGATCAAGTTTGTAGTGCACGTCAGGGGAGGTGCCAGGGCGCCACAAGCCTGCTAGGCGCGGGCCCCCTGGCTGCGCCTAGCAGGCTTGTCACCTCCCAGCAGGTCTCCTAACCATAATTCTTGGCCTATAAATACCCAAATATTCCCCCAATGTCAGAAGGAGCCACGCAAATACTTTTCCATCGCCGGAAGCCTCCGTTCCTGAGAGATCCAATCTTGGAGCCTTTTCCGGTAATCTGCCGGAGGGGGTTTCGATCATGGAGGGCATCTACATCAACTCCATTGCCCCTCCGATGATGCGTGAGTAGTCCACCACAGACCTATGGGTCCATATCTAGTATCTAGATGGATTCTTCTCTCTCTTTGACCTTCAGTACCATGTTCTTCATGATCTTCATGAAGATCTATCCAATGTAATCCTCTTTTGTGGTGTGTTTGTCAAGATGTGATGAATTGTGAGTTTATGTTCAGATTATCCATGAATATTATTTGAATCTCCTATGAATTCTTATTTGCATGATTTCATATTCTTGCAAGTCTCTTCGAGTTATTGGTTTGTTTGGCCAACTAGATTGGTAATTCTTGCAGTGGGAGAAGTGCTTGGCTTTGGGTTCAATCTTGCGGTGTCCTCACCCAGTGACATAGTAGGTGTAGCGAGGCACGTATTGTATTGTTGCCATCAAGGGTAACAAGATAGGGTTTTCATCATATTTCTTGAGTTTATCCCTCTACATCATGTCATCTTTCTTAATGTGTTACTCTATTCTTCATGAACTTAATACTCTAGATGCGGGCAGGAGTCGGTCGATGTGTGGAATAATAGTAGTAGATGTAGAGTCATTTCGGTCTACTTGTCATGGACATGATGCCTATATGCATGATCATTGCCTTGGATAACTACATGATTATTCGCTTTTCTATCAATTGCATGACGGTAATTTGTTTACCCACCAGGATATTTGCCTTCAAGAGAGAAGCCTCTAGTAAAATCTATGGCCCCCGGGTCTATTTTCCATCATATACTTTCAGATCTATAAATCAAAAATACCAAAATACTGTTCTGCAATTTATTTACCTTTTAATTTCCGCACTCATTTACATCTATCTCTTTCAGATCTAATCCTGCAAATAATTGTGAAGGGATTGTCGACCCCTTTATAGTGTTGGGTGAAAGAGGTTGATTGTTTGTGTAGGTGCATCCATTGGTGACTTGCTTGTTCCTCCTACTGGATTGATACATTGGTTCTCAACAACTGAGGGAAATACTTAGCTACTTCGCTGCATCACCCTTTCCTCTTCAAGGGAAAACCAACGCAAGCTCAAGAGGTAGCATCGAGCACCTCCTGATGAACACCACCATTCGAGCACACATCTCTGTCACCACGCCCCATAGCCCTCCAATGCCTTCACAAGAAGGACCCCCCATCTGTCATAGGTGTCGCATGAGATTTTCCCGACAATGCGCCCTAGTGGCAGCGAGAGGGTGAGTAGACGGGGCGATGTCTAGGGTTTGAATCATCTGCATTCTCTATCCATGAAGCGTTTTTCCATATAAAAAACTGAACTTGGCCTGACAAGCCTGGGCCACGCAGTGCTTCAGTAGGTCTCTCAAAGTTGTAGTTTCAAAGGATGTTATAGTCAAATTAAATTTTTTATTTAGGTTGAATATCTGGAAATAATATGTGAATATGTGTGAGAAACCGATGTCGGGCAAAGCCCTAGGTGTCCCAATGTTTCACACTTGGAGATGTATCAAGACGAATAACAAGAACGAAAGGGAAAACAAGACTTAAACAAGATCCGATCAGACATGACATTCTTTTTCCACAAAATCCACACAAGGTAACAAAGGATCAACAATAAGGGGAATAAATACTGGGGTAAGTTCTTCGCAAATTCTCTAGGGGAGATGAGTTCTCGGGGTAGTCTTCTCCAAATCAACAAGAGGTCTTGAGGGTATTCTTCTCCAATCCACAAGAGGAAGAGCATGTCTTGATAATCCCTTGGGATTCTTCTCTGATGGAGGCCTTGGGCTCCAAGAGGAGATGATAGATGAGAAAATACCTCTTAATTTTTGTCTAACATTCTTTGCTAACCGTAATTAGGAGGTAGGAGACGAGTATTTATAATCTAGGCCATGAAGGGGTAAGTGGGAAGAAAGGATACACGTGTCGTGCCCAAGTCACTCCTCGTAGGCAGGAGCCAGAGGCTTCAGTGATATTTAGAGGCTCCATGGTCCGGAGTCTCTAGGGTACCTCTTTGGAGGGTCTGGGGCACATGAAAAGGTTTGCACCCTTTCGAAAGGTTAGTCCAAAGGGGGTTCAGAGGGTTCGTGGCACATTCGAGCTAGGGTCCGGGGAACAATCGAAGGTTTACTCGTTTGAACCAAAGGCTCCAGAGGACCTCCGGGGCATCTTTTATGTGTGTCCTCTGGTACTTAGTCTTGACGATTCATTCTTCACCAACTCCTTCCTCCAAAGGGTGGACCTTCCTCTCTGTTTCTTCAACATCAATGCCATTGACCAAAGCACACTTAGACTTCCATTTTGAGCTAGTAGACATGTCTCATTCAAATGCACAGAGATCTTAAAGAGGACATATGGCACCTCAAATTGAATAGCACATGTGTGAGCTCTTGTCAAAGGTTCACTTGGAGGTGTATATGTTGATCTAGAATCCATGATGATGTCCATCGGGTGCTCTGCACCAGAAACTACTTTTATGGTATATAATCCCTTGGATTTTGTGAACATGATTTAAAAGAATTCTATGCTTGGTTGCATTTTTACGTGTAGATATTTATAACAATAACCTTGATATATGACATAAAATAGAAGAATGTGGAATGGTCTGAAAGCAGAGAAAGCATGGCACATCACACTTCGTTAAAATAAACACTATGTCTTGTGGAATACTGTTGGTACATGATGTGTACCTCATTGCTACTTGTGATATTTTGCGCATATTTTTTATTTTCATTGCATGGGTTGTTTTGGTGTCTTTAAGCATGATGATCTTGAGGTATGAAGAAGATAATTTCCTAGAAAAGAGATTTGTTTTCGTATACCACCACTACTTTGTGGCCTAATAGGGAAGTACAAACCCTTAATAATATATTGGTATGGGTTAAGATGAGACATAATTTTTAGCACAACTAGATATTTCCTCGCCCCCTCCTCCCTTTAAAATGTTCTAGAAGTAGGACGGTGTAGTTCACATGCTTACACTTGAGTATAGTTCTTGTAAAAACACCATTCCTATTTAGTAGGATGGAATGGTAAAGTCCGCACCACACAAAATAAGAGGGGGCTCATTGTCCCAAACCTCTAAGCCATTATGCGCAAACACTAGACCCTAAAACCTAAACCTAAACAATTTAGCATGAAAACACAGGCAAAAAGGTAGAGTAGTGTACACTAACAAGGTTGATGTATTTATCACAAAGATGGTAATTACGTATTCGTGAAAATGCAATAGAACATTGTCTTGAAAGTATGAGTCATTCACTAATTTTGCTTGATAATAAGAGATCCATCTACCAGCTAAATTTATTCCATGTAGTAAATTAAAATGGTTCTCACAACTAAAAATGTACCAAGTGGTGCAAATGAAAACATTCTCATAGTTGGTTTAATTTGTTCTACTGTGAAAAAAAAGTAATACAGTAGAACAACAACAAATTTAATGGCCTAAAACTTTTTATTTTTATCTGTAAAAATGTGCACCTCTTTGCAAACAAAAAAGTTTCACTATTGCAAAAAATAATGTGAAAATTGTTTCCTTTGTCCCAAAAAATGTGCATAGGTACAATTAACAATATTCATCACTTCGTAATAATTTTCTCATCGGTGAAAAAAATGTCAAAATTGCCCTCATGGTAAAAAAATGTACATGTACATTAAAAACAATATTCACTAGTGCAGATAAAATGTCTCATGGATTTTCAATGATATGTCAGTACCTAAATATATCGTTCTATTGTCACAATAAGACTAGAGTATATTCATATGATTAATAAACAACTAATTTCATCATTGGAAAAATATTCCAATGAGGAAGGAAAGAGAAAGAAGAAACATTTTATAGCATTAATAATGGTCTTTATTCCTCAACAATCATAGGTACAGATGTTACATGCCAAGGCTCATTGAGCCACACATAACAACCATTCTCGAGGGACAAGGCGCTTCTAACTAAGCTATGAGCATCGAAATTAGAAGCCCGAGTCTCATGAACGAAAATAACCTCCTAAAGCTCGACTCTCAATATCATTTGGAAGGATTTTTCCGTCAATACTTGTTCATTCCAACTGCAGTCTGCATGATCAATCTGCCATCTGCATAATCCATCCGGTATAAAATCTTGAGGAGAGGTACTGTAGCGAGTGCAATGATAGCAAGGGCGAAGTCTTTCTTTACATGGGATACAATTCTGACTCCAAACACAAGTTGCGCGGTCATCACCTATGCACTGAATCAAACATGTTTCAAGCATGGTGCAACTTTCTATGATCTCCCTCTCGACTTGGGATGGTCTGATTTTCGAGCATGGTAGAAAGGATTTCTCCTTGAGGGAAATGCACTGCTCATAGAATTCATGCATGTAGTGTCTCACGGAGTTGGAGGACTCACCACTCTTGCCTTGCCAATGAAGATAAAAGTAAAAGTTCAATGTCTCAAAAGGCCATGTCACCCATATATTTGGGAATTGTCATGGTATCCTAGCTGACCCAATGTGCCTTCCGTCTTCCTTTTTTGCTCCCCCACCAAAAACTTCTAATGAAAAATCAATCTTTTGACCTCATGGAAGTTTGAAACAAGACATCAAATATGTTGGAGCTGCTTGAGAAACAAACTCTATTAATAACTCTTTTTCTGGCTCCCAACAATGTTTGTTCAATCCAACCTTTCACCTTCCCCCAGAGACTATCTGTTAGGTACTCAGGTACATGAATGCTTCATTCGCCGACCTGCCCGCATGAGTTGGCATTCCCAAATATTTCTCGCTCAATGCCTTCGTAGGTACTTTAAGAGATTGTTCTATTTCCTCCCTAACATTATTGAGGGCACCTTTACTTGAGTGTATTGCACTTTTTTGGAGATTGACTCTTTGTCCCAAAAGTATTGAGAACTTCAACAATTTAAACCGCTCCCGCTACACTTGCCATTGTAAATAGCAAACTGTCGTCTGCGAATAAGAGATGATTGACCGGGGGTGTTGTGGGGACCACTATGATGCTTGATAAAAAAATTGAATCCCCGCTCCTTCATAACAGGCAAGATAAACATGGTGCTGCTAACAAAAACAAATACAGTGATATGGGGTCCCCATGACTGATACCCCTAGTTGGCTTAAATTCCTTGGTTCTTTTTCTATTAAAATGCGCTAGAAACTTTACTGATTTATCAGTTTCATGACCGATGAAACCCATCGCTTACTAAAACACGATTTTAACATGGTTGTTTCTTAGTCCCATTCAACCTTTATCATATGCCATCGTCATATCTAATTTTAAAAGCACAAAACCGGGAACCCCTACCTCTCTTCTTCTTCATCAAGTGGAGGCACTCATAAGTTTTTATGATATTATCTGTAATCATCCTCCCCGGAAAAAAATTGGAGCATTCGTCAGAAATAATTTCTGGTAAGGATTCCTTCAACTAATTAACTTGAACTTCGAAGGAAATTTAAAGTAGGACATTCATAAAACTGATAGGGCAGAATTGAGTTAACGATGAAGCTCACTTTAACTTTAGGATGAGAGCTATAAGTATTTGATTTACCTCGGTGTGGTCCTCGGTCTCATTAAGGATGATAAGTACTGCTTTTGTTACCTCCTCCCCACAACCATCCCAACGTCATTGAAAAATGTTATGGGTATTCGTCGGGGCCTAACGCCTTTCTGGGGAACATCTGAAAAATAGCAACCTTCACCTCTTCCTCCCTATACTCCCTATTGACCCTGAAGTTCATCGCTTGCATCACCTTCACAAGTACACTATCAAGGACCACACCCATCCCCATTGTCCCTTCAGAAGTGTACTCCATATCAGAGCCTGACAATTTTTTAATAGAGTTCTTCTTTTCTTGAGGGTGGAGTTCGATTGCCCTTCCTTGGCAGCTGCACCTTCTCATGTGCTCTTCTCTTCAGTGACATCTTGTTCTAACATTACGTTTCCCATTGGCATGCACATTTTATGTACCAAGGTCCAGATTCATTGCAACACTATCCTTGTACCTCTCTTTACCTACCAGATCTGACGTATTCTTTAATGAGCTAGTCAGTGAGTCGCTTCCCCGAAGGTCGCTTGCGGGGGCATGTTTCATGTGCCAGTCCATTGACCACCATAGTCTTGACCTCGCGCATCTGGCCAAAAAAGAAAAATTACCTCGACTAGCACTCCGACCACTAGGAAATGACCCTATTACTGCCACCATATAGACCACATACTCTATATCATCTGGCCCATGAACCCCATCTCATGTTATGAGTAAGGATGCCGCAGACTCCACAAACGATGGTAATCTTCTAGTACTTAACTAGTATAAAAAACAACTCCTTCTCATTAAGGTTCAAGTGTGTAAACCCAACCAAGGCTTTGCCACTTCTATTCTTTTCCCTAAACTGGACATAGTTGCCTTCAAAAACTCCTAGATTGGTTCATCTTTGTGCTCTTTGAAAGAGCATGGTGCCCCATGTGTGGTTTTGGTAATTGATGACATTCTCTATGGACTAATGGTTGCCTTGAGTTATATTCAATGGATTTGTCCATAGGCATTTCTAGAAGTCCATTTGTTGGTTTCAAGGACTTTATGTGATGACCAAGGTGGTATTCAAGGATTTATCCAAATATTGATCATGTGAAAGTTGAGCTTATCGCAAGCATATCTTGAAGAAGAACATTGTGTGAACATTCATGTTTACCTTCAAGACATCATCTTTATGAAGAGAATATAAGAGACAAGGTTGATCAAGAAATAAGTACAAAGAGTGGATTCAAATTGATCAACACACACAATGTAGAAGATGTACCATGTGGGAACAAGTGATCTCACGGTATGGTAATTATTATCCATTATGATTTGTGTACTAACCCCCATGGTCCATGTGAGTGTTCTTTGTGGGGTCAACTATGTTTTCATGGGCATGTATAAAAGGAAGATTCCTTATGACCCCTGGAGGATGACATCAAGTGGTGATCATCATCAAGATTGCGGTGTGCAAGTTCAAGTGAATCATAAGAGATCACATGCTTCAGGCTTGTCGTCCATTATAACAGGACTTTGAAGATGTGTCGAAGAGAGCCTCACCCATAGTGGAGTATGGGGGGCTATCTACTAGTCTTCATCAAGCCGACGAAATCAAGAAAGGTGGTCCATCTTGAGGAGGACAAGATTGCCATCATCTAGCTCAAGTTGACTATGCGCCAGGAAAAGGTTTGTCCTTGTTAGGTTTTCTATTTTACCAGTCTCATGGTGTTAGTTGGGAGACCGGTTTGTAGGATCAACTATCGTACAATCAAGGGGGGCTCTCGAGTGTGTAGCTTGATCGTATCGTTCGTAGAGAGATCAAACAATTGCATTCTAGGCGTCATCATCTTTATTGGTGCTTATTTGGCTTTTCTTGATGTGAGTTTGGGAGCTCATGGTCTTCATCGTGATAAGCTCAAGTTCATCGAAAACGGATTTCGTATGCATCATATTTGCATTTTCGGTGTTGGAGATTTTGCTGGATCATATTTGGGAAGGTCGTCTTCTTTATGCTTTGGCATTTATTCTCCATTGCTTGTTCTTATTATAACTCTTCTCATCCTCTATCCAACAAGCTTGAGTTTGCTCAATTCAGAGTCTTTATGAAGAAGTTATGGCGGTTTTAGTGTGAGGGCAGTTTTTGTCTGCTCAGGCAGTAATACCGCTCAGTACTACAGTAGTACTGCTTAGGAGGTACTTCCAATGTGTACTACTGGTGCTACTACCACTTGGGATATCCTTCTGTGCATCTTCCTGGTCTCTGTTTACGAATAGCGATAGTGGAACAGTAGTAGCACGATAGTACCGCTCGCACGGTACTACCACTTATTTCTAACGTGCTACCACCGCTTGTTTTCGCGAGGTGCGTAAATTTCGTTGCCCATTCTGCATCTTCGGTAGTAGATCGGTTGTGGAGCAGTGTTACCGCTCTAAGCAATAGTACCTCTTTACTACGGGCTGGGGCATAACGGTTGGATTTCCCCCTCCTATAAAAGGTAGTCTTCTTCCCCCAATGGTCCTTATCCTTAGAGCTCGTGTTCTCCCCCCGTTGTTGACCTTCTTCGATCTTGCTAACTCTCAATCCCTGCAATTATTCTTTCTCCTTTTTTAGGGAAAAGAGAGAGGATATCTAGATCCACATTTCCACCAACCACTTTCTCCTCTATGTGAGGGGAACCCCTTGGATCTAGATCTTGGAGTTCTTTATGAGCTCTTTGTTCTTCCTTTCATATTCCTCCATAGCTTTTGTTGTTGTGGTGTGATTTGGGAGCGAGGGACTTGACCACTTCGTGTTTTCTTGCTATTGCATTAGTTGCATCGGTTTGAGTTCTCGATGATGATATATGGAAGTGAAAAGTTGAGAAGCTTATTACTCTTGCGTGTTTGGGCACCCTAGAGCTTGTGCCTATTGGGTGCTTTGGTGCCCTAGACTATTGGTGGTGTCTTGGATCTCAATCATTGTGGTGTGAAGGTCCAGGAAAGCGTCGGGGTCTCCAATTAGGTTGTGGAGATTGCTCCGAGAAATTTGTACGGGTTCCGGTGACCGCCCCCAAGGGTTACCAAAGTGTAAGATTTGGTGACTGATAAATCTAAGGTATCTATAATTCTTGATGATGTCATGCTATTATATTATGTGTTTTGGATGCATTAATATGTTATTTTATATTATTTTTGGGACTAACCTATTAATCAAGAGCCTAGTGCGAGTTTCTATTTTTTTCCTTGTTTTTGAGTTTTGCATATATGGAATATTAAACGGAGTCCAAACAGAATAAAATCTTTGGAATGATTTTTTCTGGAAGGAAAGAGATCTACCAGACTTGGAGTGCACGCCAGGGGATCTACCAGGAGATTACAAGCCTGGCCGCGCCTGGCAGGCTTGCTGCCTCCTAGCAGGTCTCCTAACCCTATTCTTCGTCCTATAAATACCCAAATATTCCCCCAACACCAAAGAGAGCCACGCAAATACTTTTCCGCCGACAGAAGCCTCCGTTCCCAAGAGATCCAATCTTGGAGCCTTTTTTCGATAATCTACCGAAGGGGGTTTCGATCACGCAGGGCACCTACATCTACTCCATTGCCCCTTCGATGATGCGTGAGTAGTCCATCACAGACCTATGGGTCCATAGCTAGTAGCTAGATGGCTTCTTCTCTCTCTTTGATCTTCAATACCAAGTTCTTCATGGAGATCTATCCAATGTAATACTCTTTTGTTGTGTGTTTATCAAGATCCGATGAATTGTGGGTTTACGGTTAGATTATCCATGCATCTTATTTGAATCTTTTCTGAATTCTTATATGCATGATTTCATATCCTTGCAAGTCTTTTCGAATTATTGGTTTGGTTTGGCCAACTAGATTGGTAATTCTTGCAATGGGAGAAGTGCTTGGTTTGGGGTTCAATCTTGTGGTGTCCTCACCCAGTGACATAGTAGGGGTAGCGAGGCACGTATTGTATTGTTGCCATCAAGGGTACAATGATGGGGTTTTCATCATATTGCTTGAGTTTATCACTCTACATCATGTCAACTTACCTAATGTGTTACTCTGTTCTTCATGAACTTAATACTCTAGATGCAGGCAGGAGTCGGTCGATGTGTGGATTAATAGTAGTAGATGCAAAATCGTTTCTATCTACTTGATACGGACGTGATGCCTATATGCATAATCATTACCTTGGATATCTACATAATTATTAATTTCTATCAATTGCTTGATAGTAATTTGTTTACCCACCATGATATTTTCCTTCAAGAGAGAAGCCTCTAGTGAAATCTATGGCCCCCGGGTCTACTTTCCATAATATATTTTCAGATCTATAAACCAAAAATACCAAAAATACCTTGCTGCAATTTACATATCTTTTACTTTTGCAATCATTTACATCTGTCTCTATCAGTTTTAATACTTGCAAATAACCATGAAGGGATTGACAACCCCTTTATAGAGTTGGGTGCAAGAGTTTGATTCTTTGTGTAGGTGCATCCATTGGTGACTTGCTTGTTCCTCCTAATTGATTGATACCTTGGTTCCCATCAACTGAGGGAAATACTTATCTACTTTTCTGCATCACCCTTTCCTCTTCAAGGGAAAACAAATGCATGCTCAAGAGGTAGTTGATACGTCTCCAACGTATCTATAATTTTTGCTTATTTCATGATGTTATATTATCATTCTTGGATGTTTTACAGTCATTTTACTACAACTTTATATTATTTTTGGGACTAACCTATTAACCCAGAGCCCAGTGCCAGTTTCTATTTCTGTTTTTTCCTTGTTTTGAGTTTTACAGAAAAGGAATATCAAACGGAGTCCAAACGGAATAAAAATTTATGGTGATTTTTTATGGACTAGAAGAGGCCCAAGGAGCATCGGAGTTGGGACAGAAGACCCACGAGACAGTCACAAGCCTTAGGGACGCGGCCACCCCCTGGGAGCGCCCACCAGGCTTGTTACTCCCTCGTGGCCCATCCTGACTCATTTCCACACCATAAATTCCTATAAATTCCAAAAAAGACAACGCAGAACCTAGATTGGGAGTTCTGCTGCCGCAAGCCTCTAGAGGCACGAAAGACCAATCAGGAGCCCATTTCGGCACCCTGCCGGAGGGGGAAACCATTACCGAAGGCCATCTTCATCATCCCGCTGCTCTTCATGACGAGGAGGGGGTAGTTCACCCTCGGGGCTGAGGGTATGTACCAGTAGCTATGTGTTTGATCTCTCTCTCGCTCGTGTTCTTGAGATGGCATGATCTTGATGTACCACGAGCTTTGCTAATATAGATTGAATCATATGGAGTTTTCCCCTCTCTATCTTGTTGTGATGAATTGACTTTTCCCTTTGAATTTTTCTTATCGGATTGAGTCTTTAAGGATTTGAGAACACTTGATGTATGTCTTGCAGTGGGATATCTGTGGTTATAATGGGATGTTGTATTGATCTACTTGATGTATATTTTGGTGATCAACTTGCGGGTTCCGTGACCTTGGGAATCTATGCATAGGGGTTGGCACATGTTCTCGTCTTGACTCTCTGGTAGAAACTTTGGGGCACTCCTTGAAGTTCTTTGTGTTGGATTGAACATGATGAATCTGAAATTATGTGATGCATATCGTATAATCAAGCCCATGGGTACTTGTGGTGACAATGGAGTATCTAGGTGACATTAGGGTTTTGGTTGATGTGTATCTTAAGGTGTTATTTTAGTACGAACTCTAGGGCTGTTTGTGACACTTATAGGGACAGCTCATAAGATTGATCAGAAAAGATAACTTTGAGGTGGTTTCGTACCCTACAATAATTTTTTCATTAGTTCTCCTATATTTGTGACTTTGGAGTGAGCTCTTTGTCGCACGAGAGGTATTTACATATGATTCAACTATGCCAATATTGTTGAGAGAAATTGCACTAGTGAAAGTATGGACCCTAGGCCTTGTTTCCAAGCATTTATACAACGCTTGTGCTCACTTTTGTTACTTGCTACCTTGCTGTTTTTATATTTTCAGATTACAAAAAACTATATCTACCATCCATATTGCACTTGTATCACCATCTCTTCGCCGAACTAGTGCACCTATACAATTTACCATTGTATCGGGTGTGTTGGGGACACAAGAGATTATTTGTTATTTGGTTGCAGGGTTGTTTGAGAGAGACCATCTTCATCCTACACCTCCCACGGGTTGATAAACCTTAGGTCATCCACTTGAGGCAAAATTGCCGTTGTCCTACAAAACTCCGCGCTTGGAGGCCCAACACGAGTCTACAAGAAGAAGGTTGAGTAGTAGACATCAAGCTCTTTTCTGGCGCCATTGCCGGGGAGGTGAGTGCTTGAAGGTATATATTTGGATCTTGCAATCAAATATTTTTGTTTCTTGTGTTTCACTAGTTTGGTTTTATAAAAGAAAACTACAAAAAAATTGAATTGAGGTTGCCTCATATACTTCATCTTTTTAATGTCTTTCATGAAAATGATGGAAAGGAAAATTGTGCTCAAGTGTTAGAAGAAGAAGTTATTAAAATGTTTGACACTAAATATTTGAGTTATGTGCATGATAGTGATATTGTTAGTATGAATTCTCTGAATATTCATGATGCTAATGATATGCAAAGCCACAAGCTTGGGGATGCTATGTTTGATGAACATGATATTTCTAGCCCCCCGAGTTTTGATGAGCAAAACTATTATGATTATGACATGCCTCGTATCTATGATGATTATTGTGATGACACGTATGCTATAAAGAGTAATGTTAACCATGAAACTTGTCATCATGATTTTAATATTCAAAGTGGGTATGTCAATCAAGTATGTCATGATAGTTATTTAATTGAGCATACTCCCACTATTAGTCACGAGAAGAAATTTGCTTATGTGGAGAGTAGTAAAATTTCTATGTTTGTAGATCATGAAAATAATGCCTTATGTGCTGGTTATATTGTGGAATTCCTTCATGATGATACTGAAGATTATTACGAGGGAGGAACATATGCTTATAGGAATTGCAATAATATCAAGTTTCCTCTCTATGTGTTCAAATTCTTGAAGTTATGCTTGTTTTGCCTTCCTATGCTAGATGATTCTTGTTCCCATAAATTGTTTTCTCAAAAAATACCTATGCATAGGAAGTGGGTTAGACTTCAATGTGCTTGTCATGAGGTTCATGATGCTCTTTTGCATGTTTCAATTACTATTCCTATGTGGGCATCATTGAAATCATCATGCCTAGCTAAAAGGAATTAAAGAAAAGCGCTTGTTGGGAGACAACCCAAACATTTTACTGTCAGATTTTGTGTGTTCACATGATTGATCTACTGTATTAATAATGTTTTGTGTCTTTTATTTCAATAAAGTGCCAAGTAAAGCCTTTGGGATAGTGTGAATACTTGCTTGTTTGATTTTGTGCAAAAGCAGAAAGTTTTGCGTCCAGTATATGAATTATCTGATTTTACTGGAGCATCAAACAATTCTTAAAGTTTTACACAAACTTATATGCAAATTCCTTGAGTTGTCCTAATTTTTCAGAATTTTTAGACTCAGGCAAGTTTGGTGATCATTCAGATCTTTACAGATTATTCTATTTTTGACAGATTCTGTTTTGCATGCATAGGTTGCTTGTTTCAAGTGTTCCTATAGCTTATATTGAGTAATATAAATTGTGGGAATGATGTAATACAGTAGTTATCATGTGGGAACAATTATGAATCTTGTCTTGACAATACATAAGTGAATGATCTATATTTACTACACTAACCCATCTCACGAAGTTCCGTTAAGCTTTGTGTGATTGAAGTTTTCAAGTTTTGGGTGAGACACCAATATGAGAAGAATAAGGAGTGACAAGAACCTAAGCTTGGGGATTACCAAGTAACCCCCAAGGTAATATCATAGGAAGACTCAAGCGTCTAAGCTTGGGGATGCACCGGAAGGCATCCCCTCTTTCGTCTTCAACACTGTTGGTATATCTTACTTGGAGCTATATTTTTATTCGTCACACAATATGTGATTTTCTTGGATCATTATTATATTTTTTTAATTTCTGTTAGGTGTTATTTATAATCTTTTTTTTCAATAAAAAGTTCCAGGAATTGCCTTTAGGATGCTTGCATTGCATGTTTTGCTGAGTGTTGTGTAAAAACAGAAACTTTGGTTGTAGTGTTTGCATTTTCATATTTTACTGGAATGTGGAAAGTTTCTGAAATTTTTACAAAGTATGGTCATATAAATTTATAGCATGTCCTAAAGTTTCATAATTTTTTGAGTTACAGAAGTACACTATTTTCATAAATTGCTACAGACTGTTCTGTTTAGACAGATTGTTGTCAGAGTTTCGTTATCTACCTATCCTATAGTTTCCACAGCCTATATTGATAGATATAAATTGTGGAAATGATAGTATACAATACCTAATGTTTGAAAATTATTATGCAACTTGTCTTGGCAGTACATAAAGAGTTGATTTATTATTATGTGTACTAACCTATCTCACGAGTTCTTTTTGAGTTTTCTTTGGATGAAGTTTTTGAGAATAGGTGAAACCGGGATATGAGAGGATTGAACGAGATACAAAAGCTCAAGCTTGGGTATGCCCAAGGCACCCCAAGTAAATATTTCAAGAAGTCTCAAGAATCTAAGCTTGGGGATGCTACGCATCCCACCTCTCTTCATCAACAATTATCGGTTAGCCCATGTTGAGCCTAAATTTTTATTCGTTCACATGATGCATGCTATTCTTGGAGTGATATTTTTATTTTGTTTGCTATTTGAATAAAGTACTCAGATACGAAAATATTTATTGAGGGATAGAGAGTCTTCACATAGCTACTTAATTGTTTGACTACTCATTAATCTTCACTTATATCTTCTGAGAGTAGCTTGTCATTTGCGCATGTGCTCCATTTCAATTTGTTTGAGCTTGCCAAAAAGCAATGGCAATCTGTCACAACCCTAGCAAGTGTCTTAGGCTAGCAATGTGTTTGCATCATCATCATCATCATTGTATCAATATGAAATGGGGAGAAAGGAAAGAAACCCCAAGCATTTCATGAATTAAAGAAATTCCAGATAAATGAAATTTCAACAAATCCAAAATGCCCATCAAAATTGTTCCCTATGTCTGATAATTGAGGACATGGATATACCAAGGACCATTATAATTATTTGAATATTTCAAATAATTTAATTACTAGTTTAAGTCTCTGAAAATGACAAATAAAAATATTATCATTAATACTGTTTTCAAAATAATCTGAAACTTTTTATACAAGTTTGAAATATTCAAATTTGAATATATAAAAGTATTGGAATTATTTGAAGGGGTATTTGGACCTGCAAATAAATAAACAAATGTTAGTAGAAATCAGAAAATAGAAATAAAAAGAAAAAGGGAGGAGATTACCTGTGAAGTGGAAGGCCCAGCCCAGCCCACCAGGGGTGGGAAGGTCATCTTCCACCTCGCGCCAGTAGGCGTCGAGGTGGCGACCGAGCCGTCGGCGACCTCCACCTCCTTCTTCCACGCAGCAGGCTGCTCCCCTGCTTCCCCGCGCCTGGAAGACGTGAGCTCTCTCTCCCCCGAGCTCATTATCCCCCTCACTTTCTCCTCTGCTCTCTCTCCCGATCCCCCGCCGAAGGCCGCTGTCGCCGGACGTCGATTCGTCGTCGTCGCTGCCTCCCCGAGCCCACTGACCAGCTCCCTGGAACCGCCGTGAGCCCCTCTTCCTTCCCCTGTGCTTTCCCTCTCTCTGGCGTCCCCTAGCTAGCTGCGTTGCCGGACCCGAGAACCTCCCGCCACCGTCGATGGTCGCCGCCGTGCGTAGAGCCCTCCAAGCTCACGTGCCCGTGCACGGTTGAACTCCTGGAGTTCCCAGGAACCCGCAGAGCCCATCGTAGCGTTGCCCCGTGCTCTGTGTCGAGTTTTGATCCGAGCCCGAGCTCCGGCCGCCGCCACGAGCTTGTTTCCGGCGAGCTCTAGCGACCCCGTGACCTCCTGTGGCCTCGGATGGATGCGGTCGCGCATGGGCTACACGCCGGTGGTCTCAGCGCGCCGAATGGTCGCCTGCAGGAGAAACCCGCTGGACGCCGCCGTCCCTGATGGTCACCGGCGTCGAGCCGCCGGCCAACTCCGGCAGGTTTGACCCCAGGTGGGCCCTAGCTTGACTCTGTGAGTCAATGACAGGTGGGGCCCCGACCCTGACTAGTTTAAGTTAATCTGTTATTATTTTAATCATTAATTAAGTTAATGTGTCACTGACAGGTGGGCCCAATTAGTTAATTAAAACAGAATTAGTTTTAATCAGTTAGTTAAGTTAACCTGTCACTGACATGTGGACCCCACATGTCAGGTTTGACTCTGGGCCGGGTCAGCTGACCAGCTGATGACATCATGACATCATGCTGATGTCATAATCCAATTTCTTATTTAAAAAATAATTCCAGAAATTATTTAAAACTTTGATAAATCATATAAATTAATCTGTAAGTCAGATGAAAATAATTTATATCTGAAAATTTATCAGAAAAATCCAATGAATCCAATGGTGCTATTTTCATGCATGCTAGAGCAACCTATATAGGTGAACATGGACATTTTAACATTAGGTCAATATATGGAATTTGAAATGAGAACAACTTTGAACTATATTCAAATCCATTTCAAATTGACATGACCACTGGTTACATTAGCTCATCCATGCATACTACTATGCCATGATAATGCATCATATTGTTGTATCTGCTTGTATTGAATGCTTTTATCTGCGTTACGGTAGGCCCTTATCCGGAAGATACCACTTCGTACCCCGACGAAGGAGAGAACTCCTCCGCAACCCAGCAAGGCAAGCAACCTCATTGATCATTCCGATAACATCCCACTCTCTCGCTCCTACTCTCGTTTAATCCATTAGGACAAACGATCACATGTGAGTCATACACGGTAGATGATCCCATTCTTATGCATGACCTGATCTTGTCATGGTAAATAGCTAAACCTTGCAACCTAGCATACCTGGTAGATGCTTGTGCCATGATGTGCTTAGCGTACTTTGCTTGCTATGCTTGCTATGCTTAGAGTTAAGTCAGGTCGGATTCATCTGGGTGATGAACTGAGTGAAACAGTGTTGTCCGATGTGATGAGCATATAATGAATACGTTTGGTAAAGGTAGCGATGAGAGGCTATGTAGGAGTACATAGTGGGTTGTCTCATTGGGACCGTTCTTAGGAACTGGGTTCCGTGTTTGTGATCCAAGACTAGTTACTACCACATGCTGGGCCCTGAAATATGACCCCGCTCAACTTATCAGTCGCTTAGTCCTTGGTCCAGGTATTGCAAGTAGTTTATGGTGTTTATAGCATGCTGGAGGCCGTGCATAGCGCTGACCCTCGGGGTGGGTTACGACGCGGTAGGCAGTGGCACGGTGTACCAAGGGTCACCCGAATGGTGGGCTTGGGAACCCTGCGCATATCGTTTGGGACCGTAGCGGAAACTTCGGCCGGACTTTCGTGCGGGTCAGTCTCAAATAGGCGGTAGCCTGGACTAGAGATCTTATGTGATTGACGGTCGTGGCCGACTCCCTCGCTGGGCATCCGCCTGAAGGTTGCCGAGGTGCATGGTTTATGGCACACAACGATAAGTGGCGAGAGCGTGTGTGAAGAAGTACACCCCTGCAAGGTATGAAACTATTCGAATAGCCGCGTCCTCGGATATGGACTACTTGGAGAACTTATGATGTTCATAGATA
The DNA here is from genome assembly GCA_022496015.1 of Hordeum marinum. Classification (NCBI taxonomy): domain Eukaryota; kingdom Viridiplantae; phylum Streptophyta; class Magnoliopsida; order Poales; family Poaceae; genus Hordeum; species Hordeum marinum. Next base: position 395,522,985 of record CM039676.1, on the reverse strand, counting down.
ATCAAATGGATACTTCTAAAAATCTCAAGACAAGTGTGAGTACCGTGGATGGCACTCTTCCGGAAGGGGAAGGTGAGTCCATGGTAGTGTATTGTGATGGAGATAGTGGACTCGTGTGCGATAACTAAAATTGTAACGAAGAGTTTAAAACTGAGTAGTATAGGTTAGCCATGAGTCAAAGCTGGCATTCTGCATAAACTCCACCACCCCGCTTTGTTGATACGTGAGCATAAATAGACTAGGTCTGTTTTAAAGACTTGCTGAGTACGATTGTACTCATCCTTGCTTAATTAATGTTGCAGAAGAGAACCAGGACCCATCAGGTGGGTTCTATCTAGACGTTGACGATGCCGAATAGCTGGTGTCCCAGCTACGATCTTGCCCGTGTGGTGGGCTGTAGATAGTCAGGCCATGTGCCTCTTTTCTATTTTCGCCATCTGTACTCAGACAGCTTAAGTTTCCGCTGGCTTGTATGACTTTGTTTGTATGACTTGAGTGTCGGGTCATGTGACCCCTATCTGTAAGAACGTATTATGCAAGGCTCGTCTGAGCCTCTTAAATAAAAGTCATGTTGTTGTATGGTTATGTTGTGATGCCATAGTTGTATCTATGCATATCGGGCATGTCGTGCGTATGTGTGATGTGCAACGGTATGTATGGGATCCGACACCTAGTCGTGTGCCTTTAGTAGTACTCTTTACGGGAAACTGCATCTTTGTGCTTCCACCGAGCCATGGTAGCTTGCTACTGCTCCGGACACATTGATTGACCGGCATGTATCCTTCTTCGCTGCTATGTCTGTCCCTTCGGGGAAATGTCTCGCAGTGTAATGGAGTCCCTGTAGCCTGCTACGACTCGTCTACGTGCAGTGATGAAATTCGTGTCTCGCAACGTAATGGAGTCCTTGTGGCTTGCTATGACTCGTCTACACACGCTTGAGGCCGACACCTGCATTGTTGGGTTATGTATGTTGGAGAACGTCGCATGGGAAACAAAAAAAATTCCTACGCACACGCAAACCTATCCATGGTGATGAGCATCTACGAGAGGGAGAGTGGATCTACGTACCCTTGTAGATCGCTAAGCGGGAAGCGTTAAGAAACGCGGTTGGTGTAGTCGAACATCTTCGCGATCCAAATCGCCGAGCGTCCCGCGATCTCATCACGATCCGTCACGTGATCCAATCACGATCCGTCCCGCGAACACATCATGATCCGTCCCGTGAACTTATCATGATCTGTCCCGCGAACTCATCACGATCCGTTCCGTGATTACATCACGAACCGTCTCGCGATCTCGATCACGGTCCTTCCGATCTAGCGCCGAACGGACGGCACCTCCGCGTTCAGCACACGTGCAGCTTGATGACGATCTCCACCATCTTGATCCAGCAAGAGGAGGTGTAGAGGAGAGAGAGTTCACCGGCAGCGTGACGGCGCTCCGGTGATAGTGGTGGAGCAATTCCGGCAGGGCTTCGCCTAAGCACTACAGAAAACGGATCTAGAGGAGCACCGGTGAAATGGGTTGCACGTGGCCGGAAATTCTGTCCAAAAACCACCCAATCCACTAGTATATATAGGAGGAGAATAGAGGAGAGGAAGCCAAGGCCTTTGGGTCGGCCGAATAGGAGGTGGGAAGCAATCCTACTTCACTTCCAATCCTAGTTGGAGTAGGATTGCCTCCTATTGGCTGATTTTTCACCTTTTCCTTAGCCTTTTTCTCTCCCTGCGCCATGGGCCTTTTGTGGATGATTCCCCAGCCCAAAAAGGGCTGGTTATTGTTCTCCCACAGCCCATGGACCTCGTGCGGTCGAATACCTCCCCCGGAGGCCTCCCGGTACACTACCGATGAGCCCGAAACATTTCCGGCGACCAAACTGGGGCTTCCTATATATGAATCTTTACCTCCGGACCATTCCAGAGCTCCTCGTGACGTTCGGGATCTCATCCGGGACTCCGAACAACCTTCGGTCACCACCATACACAACTCTACACTACCGAAATGTCACCAAACCTTAAGTGTGCAGACCCTGCGGGTTCGAAAACTATGTAGACATGACCGAGACACCTCTACGGTCAATAACCAATGGCGGGACCTGGACGTCCACATTGGTTCCTACATATTCTACGAAGATCTTTATCGGTCGAACCTCTATGTCAAGGATTCAGTCAATCCCGTATAACGTTCCCTTTGTTCTTCGGTATGTTACTTGCCCGAGATTCGATCGTCGGAATCTCCATACCTAGTTCAACCTCGTTACTGGCAAGTCTCTTTACTCGTTCCGTAATACAAGATCCCATGACTAACACTTAGCCACATTGCTTGCAAGACTTGTTGTGATGTTGTATTACCGAGTGGGCCCTGAGATACCTCTCCGTCACACGGAGTAACAAATCCCAGTCTCGATCCATGCCAACTCAACAGACACCATCGGAGATACCTGTAGAGCACCTTTATAGTCACCCAGTTCCGTTGCGACTTTTGATACACACAAGGCACTCCTCCGATATCCGTGAGTTGCATGATCTCATGGTCATAGGAACATATACTTGACATGCATAAAATAGTAGCAATAAACTGACACGATCATATGCTATGTTTGTAGTTTGGGTCTTATCCATCACATCATTCTCCTAATGATGTGATCCCGTTATCAAATGACATCTCATGTCCATGGCTAGGAAACCTTAACCATCCTTTAATCAACGAGCTAGTCCATTAGAGGCATACTAGGGACATGGTTTTGTCTATGTATCTACACATGCATTTAAGTCTCCGATCAATACAATTATAGCATGGATAATAAACGATTATCATGAACAAGGAAATATGATAATAACTAATTTATTATTGCCTCTAGGGCATATTTCCAATAGTCTCCCACTTGCACTAGAGTCAATAATCTAGTTCACATCACCATGTGATTCGCATTGTTATGAATCTAACACCCAATGAGTTCTGGGGCTCGATCATGCTTTGCATGTGAGAGAGGTCTTATAGTCAATGGGTCTGCGATATTCAGATCCGTGTGTACTTTGCAAATCTCTATGTCAAACCGTAAACACTGCTACCACACTCCACTTGGTACTATTTCCAAATGGCTGCTCCACTATATGTATCCAGATTGCTACTACTAGTCATCCGGATAGGTGTTAAAGCTTGCATCGACGTAACTCTTTACGACGAACTCTTTATCACCTCCATAATCAAGAAACATTTCCTTAGTCCTCTGGTTACTAAGGATAATTCCGACCGCTGTCCAGTGATCCACTCCTGGACCACTCTTGTACCCTTTGACAGACTCATGGCAAGGCACACACAGGTGCGGTACACAGCATGGCATAATATAGAGCCTATGGCTAAGGCATAGGGGACGACATTCTTCCTTTCTCTTTCTTCTGCCATTGTCGAGCTTTGAGTCTCACTCAACTTCACACTTTACAAATCAGATGAGAACTATTTCTCTGGCTGATCCATTTTGAACTCTTTCAAAATGTTGTCAAGGTATGCACTCATTGGAAGTCTCATCAAGCATCTTGATCTATCTCTATAGATTTTGATGCTCAACAATTAGGTAGCTTTATCCAGGTCTTCCTTTGAAAAACACTTTTCAAACAACCTTTTATGCCTTCCAGAAATTCTACATTATTTCCGATCAACAATATGTCAACCACATATACTTATCAGAAACTCTATAGTGCTCCCACTCACTTTATTGCAAATACAAGTTTCTCGTAAACTTTGTATAAACTAAAAAACTTTGATCACCTCATCAAATCATATATTCCAACTCCGAGATGCTTGCTTCAGTCCATGGAAGGATCACCGAAGCTTGCACACCTTTTAGCATCCTTAGGACTAACAAAACCTTCTGGTTGTATCACATACAACCTTTCCTCAAGTAAACCGTTAAGGAAACGATGTTTTGACATCCATCTACCAGATTTCATAATTGAAAACACAGCAACTGCGAACATAATTCCAACATACTTTAGCACCAATACGAGTGAGAAAGTCTCATCGTAGTCAACTCCTTGAACTTTTCACAAACATCTTTGCAACAAGTCGAGCTTTACAAATAGTGACATTCACCATCAGTGTCTGTCTTCATTTTAAAGATCCATTTGTACTCAACGACCTGCCGTCCAACGAGCAAGTCTACCAAAGTATACACTTGGTTTTCATACATGGATCCTATCTCGGATTTCATGGCCTCCAACCATTTGTCGGAATCCGGGCCCATCATCGCTTCTCCATAGCTCGTAGGTTCATCGTTGTCCAACAACATGACCTCCAAGACAGGGTTGTCGTACCGCTTAGGAGCAGTATACATCCTTGTCGCCCTACGAAGTTTGATAGTAACTTGATCTGAAGCTTCATGATCATCATCATTAACTTCCTCTTCAACTAACGTAGGCTTCACAGAAACAACTTCCTACGCTGCGCTACTCTCTGGTTGAAGTAAAGGTTCAATAACCTTATCAAGCCCTAATTTCCTCGTAGGTCGATAGTAACTTGATCCGAAGCTTTCATGATCATCATCATTAACTTCCTCTTCAACTAACGTAGGCTTCACAGAAACATCTTTCTGTGCTGCGCTACTTTCTTGTTGAAGTAGAGGTTCAATAACCTCATCAAGTTCTATCCTCCTCCCACTCAATTCTTTCGAGAGAAACTTTTTCTCGAGAAAGGACCCAGTTTTAGCAACAAACAGTTTGCACTCAGATCTGAGATAGAAGGTTCACCCAACTGTTCTTAGGTATTCTATGAAGATGCACTTGGCCGCCATGGGTTCGACCTCATTAGGTGAAAACATTTTCCACACAAGTGTCGCAGCCCCAAACATTAAGAAATGACAGCTTAGGTTTCTATCAAACCATAATTCACACGGTGTCATCTCAACGGATTTAGATGGTGCCCTATTTAAAGTGAATGTAGTTGTCTCTAATGCATAACCCCAAACTTATAGTAGAAAACGATAAGAGACATCATAGCACGCACTATATCCAATAGAGCATGACTATGACGTTCGGACACACCATCACACTATGGTGTTCCAAGTGGCGTTAGTTGTGAAACAAATTTCACATTGTCTTAAGTTGTATGCCAAACTCGTAACTCAGATATTCACCTCCACGATCATATTGTAGTTGTTTTTATCTTCTTGTCACGATGATCTTAAACTTCATTCTGAATTTGCTTGAACCTTTCAAACGATTCAGACTTGTGTTTCATTAAGTAAATATACACTATATCTACTCAAATCATCAAATCATCAGTGAAGGTAAGAAAATAACGATATCCACTGCACGCTACAAGACTCACGGGATTGCATACATCAACATGTATCATTTCCAATGAATCACTTGCCCGCTCCATCCAACGGGGGTTTTAGTCATCTTGCCCAAGAGGCATGGTTCACATGTCTCAACCGATTCGAAATCGAATGAGTCCAAAGATCCATCGGCATGAAGTTTCTTCATGCGCTTTATACCAATATGACATTTTGCGGCAGTGCCACAAGTATGCGGTACTATCATTATTAACTGTGTATCTTTTGACATCAATGTTATGAACATGTGTATTACTACAATCAAGATTTCAACAAACCATTTTCACTGGGTGCATGACCATTGAAGGTATTATTCATGTAAACAGAATAACCATTATTCTCTAACTTAAATGAATAACCGTATTGCAATAAACATGATCTATTCATGTTCATGCTCAACGCAAAAACACCAAATAACATTTCTTTAGGTTCGTCACTAATCCTGAAGGTAGAGAGAGCGTGCGATGTTGATCACATCAACCTTGGAAACATTTCCAACACATATCGTCACCTCACCCTTAGCTAGTTCTCCGTTTATTCCGTAGCTTTTATTTCGAGTTACTAACATTTAGCAACTGAACCGGTATCCAATACCTAGGTGCTACTAGGAGTACTAGCAAGGTACACATCAATAACTCGTATATCAAATATACTTCCCTCGACGTTGCCAGCCTTCTTATCTACCAAGTATCTAGGGTTGTTCTGCTTCAGCGACCGCTCACCTCATAACAGAAGCACTTAGTCTCGGGTTTGAGTTCAAATTTGGGTTGCTTCACTAGAGCAGCAACTAACTTGCTATCCATGAATTTTCCCTCCTTGCTCTTGCCCTTCTCGAAACTAGTGGTTTGATTAACCATCAACACTTGACGCTCCTTCTTGATTTCTACCTTCGCGGTGTCAAACATCGCGAACAGTTCAGGGATCAACATTTCTTTCCCTGGCATTTTATAGTTCATCACCAAGTTCTAGTAGCTCAGTGACTGTGACTTGGAGAACTACATCAATCACTATCTTCTCGATTCAAGCGATTGTAGTACCCAGACAGTCTGAGCACATGCTCAACGATTGAGCTATTCTCTTTCATCTTGCAGGCAAAGAATCTCGTTGGAGATCCTATATCTCGCAATTCGGGCACGAGCCTGAGATCACAATCTCAGCTCTTAGAACATCTCATATGTTCCGTGATGTTCAAAATGTTTCGGAGCCTTAATTCTAAGCCGTAATGCATGACGCACTAAACTATCAAGTAGTCATCGAAACGTGCCTGTCAGATGTTCACAACATCTACAGACGACGCCAGATGGGGTGGCGCACCGAGCGGTGCATTAAGGACATAAGCCTTCTATGCAGCAATGAGGACAATCCTCAGATCATGGACCCAGTCTGCAATTTTGCTACCAACATCTTTCAATTCTATTTCTCTAGGAACATATAAAAATACAAGGGAGCTACAGCGCGAGCTAGTAATCTACAACATAATTTGCAAAGACACTTTGACTATGTTCATGATAATGACTTCAATTAATCATATTACTTAAGAACTCCCACTCAAATTGACATCCCTCTGATCATTCGAGTGATACATGATCCAAATTCACCAACTCAAGTCCGATCATCACGTGAGTTGAGGTGGCTGCAATGGTGAACATCATCATGTTGATCATATCTACTATATGACTCATGTTCGACCTTTCGGTCTCTTGTGTTCCGAGGCCATGTCTGTACATGCTAGGCTCGTCAAGTTTAACCCGAGTGTTTTGCATGTGCAACACTGGCTTGCACCCGTTGTATGTGAACATAGAGTCTATCACACCTGATCATCACGTGGTGTCTCAACACGACAAACTTTCGCAATGGTGCACACTCGGGGAGAACAAAATTTATCTTGAAATTAAGTGAGGGATCACCTTATAATGCTACCGTCGTCCTAAGCAAGACAAGGTGCATAAAAGGATTAGCATCACATGCAAATCATAAGTGACATGATATGGCCATGAACTTGTGCTTTTGATCTCCATCTAGAAAGCACCGGCATGATCGCCATCGTCACCGGCATGACACCATGATCTCCATCATCTTGATCTCCATCAACGTGTCACCATCGGGGTTGTCATGCCCTGCATGCTTCTACTACTATTGCTACCGTTTAGCGATAAAGTAAAGCATTACATAGCGCTTAATGATTGACACGCAGGTCATACAATAATTAAAGACAACCCTATGGCTCCTGCTGGTTGCCGTATTCATCGACATGCAAGTCGTGATAATCTATAAATCACATGATCATCTCATACATCACATATATCACATCATGTAATTGGCCATATCATATCACAACATACCCTGCAAAAACAAGTTAGACGTCCTCTAATTGTTGTTGCATGTTTTACGTGGCTCCTACGGGTATCTAGCAAGAACGATTCTCACCTACGCATAAACCACAACACTAATACACTAGTTGCTTTTCAACCTTCTCAAGGACCGCCTTTGTCGGATCCGATCCAACTAAAGTGAGAGAAACTATCACCCGCAAGCCATCTAGGCAACAAGTTGCGTCAAAGGAACCGGTCTCTCGTAAGCGTACGAGTAATGTTGGTCCGGGCCGCTTCATCTCACAATCCCACTGAACCAAAATACGACCAAGGTAGGAAGCAATCTAAGCATCAACACCCACAAACCTTTTGTGTTCTACTCGAGATCTCATCGAACCATCAACCTAGCTCATGATACCACTGTTGGAGAACGTCGCATGGGAAAAAAAAAATTCCTACGCACACGCAAACCTATCCATGGTGATGAGCATCTACGAGAGGGAGAGCGGATCTACATACCCTTGTAGATCGCTAAGCGGGAAGCGTTAAGAAACGCGGTTGGTGTAGTCGAACATCTTCGCGATCCAAATCGCCGAGCGTCCCGCGATCTCATCACGATCCGTCACGTGATCCAATCACGATCCCTCCCGCGAACACATCATGATCCGTCCAGCGAACTTATCACGATCCGTCTCACGATCTTGATCACGATCTGTCCCGCAAACTCATCACGATCCGTTCCGTGATCACATCACGAACCGTCTCGCGATCTCGATCACGGTCCTTCCGATCTAGCGCCGAACGGACGGCACCTCCGCGTTCAGCACACGTGCAGCTTGATGATGATCTCCACCATATTGATCCAGCAAGAGGAGATGGAGAGGAGAGAGAGTTCACCGGCAGCATGACGGCGCTCTCGTGATGGTGGTGGAGCAATTCCGACAGGGCTTCGCCTAAGCACTACAGAAAACCGATCTAGAGGAGCACCGGTGAAACGGGTAGCACGTGGCCGGAAATTCTGTCCAAAAACCACCCAATCCACTAGTATATATAGGAGGAGAAGAGACGAGAGGCAGCCAAGGCCTTTGGGTCGGCCGAATAGGAAGTGGAAAGCAATCCTACTTCACCTCCAATCCTAGTTGGAGTAGGATTGCCTCCTATTGGCTGATTTTTCACCTTTTCCTTAGCCTTTTTCTCTCCCTGCGCCATGGGCCTTTTGTGGCTGATTCCCCAGCCCAAAAAGGGCTGGTTATTGTTCTCCCGCAGCCCATGGACCTCTTGGGGTCTAAATACCTCTCCCGGAGGCCTCCCGGTACACTACCGGCACTCCCGGTACACTACCGATGAGCCCGAAACTTTTCCGGCGACCAAACTGGGACTTCCTATATATGAATCTTTACCTCCGGACCATTCCAGAGCTCCTCGTGACGTTCGGGATCTCATCCGGGACTCCAAACAACCTTAGGTCACCACCATACACAACTCTACACTACCGAAACGTCACCAAACCTTAAGTGTGCAGACCCTGCGGGTTCGAAAACTATGTAGAGATGACCGAGACACCTCTACGGTCAATAACCAATGGCGGGACCTGGACGTCCACATTGGTTCCTACATATTCTACGAAGATCTTTATCGGTCGAACCTCTATGTCAAGGATTCAGTCAATCCCGTATAACGTTCCCTTTGTTCTTCGGTATGTTACTTGCCCGAGATTCGATCGTCGATATGTCCATACCTAGTTCAACCTCGTTACTGGCAAGTCTCTTTACTCGTTCCGTAATACAAGATCCCGTGACTAACACTTAGTCACATTGCTTGCAAGACTTGTTGTGATGTTGTATTACCGAGTGGGCCCTGAGATACGTCTCCGTCACACGGAGTAACAAATCCCAGTCTCGATCCATGCCAACTCAACAGACACCATCGGAAATACCTGTAGAGCACCTTTATAGTCACCCAGTTACATTGCAACGTTCGATACACACAAGGCACTCCTCCGATATCCGTGAGTTGCATGATCTCATGGTCATAGGAACATATACTTGACATGCATAAAACAGTAGCAATAAACTGACATGAGCATATGCTATGTTTGTAGTTTGGGTCTTATCCATCTCATCATTCTCCTAATCATGTGCTCCCGTTATCAAATGACATCTCATGTCCATGGCTAGGAAACCTTAACCATCCTTTGATCAACGAGCTAGTCCATTAGAGGCATACTAGGGACATGGTTTTGTCTATGTATCCACACATGCATTTAAGTCTCAGATCAATACAATTATAGCATGGATAATAAACGATTATCATGAACAAGGAAATATGATAATAACTAATTTATTATTGCCTCTAGGGCATATTTCCAACAGTCTCCCACTTGCACTAGAGTCAATAATCTAGTTCACATCACCATGTGATTCGCATTGTTATGAATCTAACACCCAATGAGTTCTGGGGCTCGATCATGCTTTGCATGTGAGAGAGGTCTTATAGTCAACGGGTCTGCGATATTCAGATCCGTGTGTACTTTGCAAATCTCTATGTCAAACCGTAAACACTGCTACCACACTCCACTTGGTACTATTTCCAAATGGCTGCTCCACTATACGTATCCATATTGCTACTACTAGTCATCCGGATAGGTGTTAAAGCTTGCATCAACGTAACTCTTTACGACGAACTCTTTATCACCTCCATAATCAAGAAACATTTCCTTAGTCCTCTGATTACTAAGGATAATTCACATACGTGAGCCAAAAGACGCAAACGACCCCGGCCAAGGTAAGGCTGCAGCCGTGGAGTACCGTGCGTGAGGCCGCAAAGTGATGTGGCTTGTTACAGTATGGAATCATATGACTGAGGATCAGGGTCCCGACAGTGTTGGTATCAGAGCCTGACTGACTGTAGGACTACCAAGCCAAACCGGTCAAAGTTGAGTCTAGAAACACTATAGATAAGTAGCGGAATTGATTGTGGAAGAGAACGTGAGGCTCTTTTACTCCTCTTCCCAAGTTATTCTATGCTGGGTCATTCTCATCTCTTCTACGGGGATAGGAACTAGGATTCTGATCTACTTCTTAGGATGACGAGTTACTAGCCATGGACCAATAGCTAGCTTGTTTGTAAGTGAGTGCAGTTATTCAAGTATTGTTGGTGTGACAAACAGATGGAGAAGAGATTTGAGTCTAGATAGTCGAGTGGTTATGCCTTTCCAATCTTTTCCAATTGTCTCAAAAAATTTCTTGAGCAATTACAGCCGTTATGCTGTCCAATTTCTGCTAGGATCTCTAATGTCTTTGCATCATTCTCTATTTCAGATGCCCTCTCGTCCTTTCCGTTAGGTGGTCCGTCTGACCAGGTGCATCGATGTGCCGGGTCACACGGCCATGTTGGTTAGAGTTATGATGGAGGCTGGATACCGCTGGTACCCAGAGTACACAATGGAGGAGCAGTATCGAGATTTCAACCAGAGTCAGTATATGTGTGCTGTTAGGATATATCCTTCATATCCTGGAGCTGCAGAGCCGCTTCACTAGACTCATGGATTGGGAGTTACCATAGATATGGCAGTTCAGGAAGCCGCCTACACTATGCTGACTATTATGAGGTTTCACCATGGTCTGCTACAGAACACGGAGTTCTGCTATGTTCCTGCTTCCATGGGAGGAGAGGATGGATATCTTAGTGCAGCCTACTTTGATCATTCTCATGAGGACCCTAGGCTGCAGGTGACCGCTCAGATGTTGGAGAACAGGGATCGTGATGCACGTGCCCTTCGCATGGAGCTTTATGCTACTCGTGCCCGCCTTTGGACAGCCTTGACGCAGTTGGCACCTGTCATGCAGACAGGCTATGGATATTTGGAGATGCTGACCCCATCGCGGATTCATTTGCCAGCACACGTAGACTGGCCTGATGTTGGAGGCATCACCCCTCTTCGAGGACCGCTGTTGCCGCCGACAAGGGGACCAAGGCCACACCCGTGTCCTTATGGTTTCCAGGGATCCCAGGCTAGAGTGTTTCCAGATCCTCAGGTTCAGCTCCCAGGTCATGGGGGTAACCTGTACGAGGCATTCTACGGTGATGTTTGAGTGCGTGGATGTTAGTCCTAGTATGGTAGTAGTCGTATCGCCACAATCCTGTGTGTCTTGTGGGATATGACTAAGGTCGAGAGTTGAGTTCCGGAGGTGTAGATAGATAATGTATAGGAAGCTTGTAATGCCTCCGATGAGTTGTGTCATCTCTCCGTAGTTGTTTTCAGCTTGGGCTTGTACTGAACTAAGTCATGGTGTGTATGAAACCTAATGTTCATATGGTAGTTTCTTTACCATGTTGATTGGTGTTTATCCTACATGCCATGTTGACAGTACATTCTTTAAATCATGTCTTAGAGTTGATGTTCTCTATGTCTAAGTTGTGGATTGTTTTCCCCAGGATGGTGGCAACTAGGAACAATCTCGTGCCTGCTCCTGAGCAGGGCGAGAGTAGCCAGCCAAGGCAATAAGAGCTGCCACATGCACCATCTCTGGCGGAGGTGATGCTAGAAGCTGAACGGAATAAGAGGGAGACCAACAGGCTGTTAGAGAGAATTGAACAGAACATAGCTCGTGCTCCCCGCAATGATCATCATGATGGAGTGTCACTTGGTGACTTTATCAAGTTGTGTCCGCCCACGTACCATCATTCGATCGACCCCCTTGATGCGGATGATTGGTTGACTAGTATGTCACGCAAGATCCGAGTTGCAAATGTTTCAGAGGCCAACAAGGTGACCTTTGCGACATACTTTCTGGAGGGACCTGCCAACCTGTGGTGGGAAAGCTATGAGGCTATGCGTCCCCAGGGAACTACACCAACATGGGCAGAGTTCAGTGCCGCATTCCGTCTCCATCACATCCCGGAAGGGCTGATGGATCGCAAAAGAGAGGAATTATGTGCCTTCACCCAGGGCAGATTGTCAGTGGATGCATACAGTCGCGAGTTTGGTAATCTTGCTCGCTATGCTCCAGAAGTCTCAACTGATGCTAAGAAGCAGGCTAGGTTCCGCAAGGGACTTAATGCTGAACTTCGCCGAGATCTTCGCTTGCACGAGTGCACGACCTTCCAGGCTCTCGTCAATAAGGCCATCAATGCTAAGTCTGGACAAACTAACTACGAGGCTACGAGGAACCATAACCGTGACTTCAACCCTGCATCGGGTTCATGCCCTAACAAACGCCGAGTGTGGGTGCCCAATGCAGCTTTGCCGCCAAGATACACCGCGAGGCCATCCTTCCAGGCACCTCGTCTAGTTCAGTCCAACCCTCCACCCAGACCATTTGGAGGACCGCCTACAAATTTTGCACCTCGTGCTACAGTGGTATGCTACAAATGTGGAGAACCGGGACACTATTCTCGTGAGTGTCCCCAGAACAATGCTAAGCCCGCTGGACGTGGAAAACCAGGAAAAGCTTTCTATGTGAAGCCAACTCCTGCTCGTGGGCGAGTGAATTATGTGTATGCTGAAGAAGACCTTGAAGATCCTGATGTTATTCTAGGTACGCTTCTTGTTAATAGCCATCCAGCATCTGTTCTATTTGATACTGGGGAATCTCATTCATTCATCTCTAAAAGTTATGCACAGTTGCATAACATGTCCTTCTGTGACATGCCCACTCCTTTAGTAGTTCAGACTCCTGGTTCAAAATGGCAAACTTCTAGAGTGAGTCATGACAATGAAATTTTGGTGGATAGACTAGTATTCCTAGCATCCTTGATAGCTCTTAAGTCTTCGGACATGAATATCATTCTAGGTATGGATTGGATGAAAGCCCACTATGCCAAGATTGATACTCATTCTAGGAATGTTCAACTTACACATCCTTCGGGTGAGATAGTTAATGTCTCTACTCGAACAACCAAGCGCCAACTCTATTCCCTAAATGCTAGCCCTCTTCCAGAGTTAGAAGATATTCCGGTAGTCCGTGATTTTCCGGATGTCTTTCCAGAAGAACTGCCAGGTGTTCCACCTAATAGAGACGTTGAGTTTGTGATAGAACTTATTCCAGGGACAGTCCCAATAGCCAGAAGACCTTATAAGATGGCACCCTTAGAACTAGCCGAGCTAAAAACCCAACTCGATGAAGCTTTGAAGAAAGGTTTCATTCGTCCTAGTTCTTCTCCTTGGGCTTGCCCCATCCTCTTCGTTAAGAAGAAGGATGGATCGGATCGGATGGTTGTGGATTACCGACCAGTGAATTTGGTCACTATCAAGAACAAGTATCCGCTCCCCAGGATCAACGATTTGTATGATCAACTCGTTGGATCCTCCGTCTTTTCCAAAATGGATTTGAGGTTGGGATACCATCAAATTAGAATTAGAAACGGGGACATTCCAAAAACGGCTTTTGTCACTCGTTATGGCCAATACGAGTACACCGTCATGTCCTTCGGTTTAACCAATGCTCCAGCCACCTTCTCTCGTCTGATGAATTCGATCTTCATGGAGTATTTGGATAAATTCGTCGTGGTTTACCTCGACGATATACTCATCTACTCGAAGAACGAACAAGAGCATGCCGAGCATCTAAGGCTGGTATTGATGAAACTTCGAGAGCATCGCTTATATGCCAAATTCTCCAAGTGTGAATTGTGGTTGCCAGAAGTGACCTATCTGGGCCACGTGATCTCTCGCAAAGGTATTGCTGTCAATCCCGAGAGAGTTCAGGCCGTCCTTGACTGGACTCAACCTGAATCGTTAAGCAAGTTCGAAGTTTCCTTGGCTTAGCTAGCTATTGTCGCCGCTTTGTTGAGAACTTCTCCAAGGTTGCGAAACCTCTGACTGAACTCCTCAAGAAAGATAAAAAGTTTGAGTGGACCCCACAATGCGAGCATAGTTTTCAGGAGTTGAAAAGACGACTGACCTCTGCTCCCGTTCTGGTGCCACCAGATTTTTCGAAGGACTTTATTATCTACTGCGACGCCTCGCGACAAGGATTAGGTTGCATTCTCATGCAAGATCGTCATGTGATTGCTTATGCGTCTTGCCAGTTGCGTCCACATGAGGATAACTATCCAACACATGATCTTGAACTTGCACTTGTAGTCCATGCACTAAAAACATGGCGACATTACCTTCTGGGTAATCGTTGCGAGATATACACTGATCACCAAAGTCTGAAATATATATTCACCCAGCCGGATTTGAATCTCAGGCAAAGACGGTGGGTAGAGTTGATTACAGATTACGACTTAGGGATAACTTACACCCCGGGAAAAGCCAATGTCATGGCTGATGCACTAAGTCGTAAGTCTTATTGTAACAATCTGATGTTACAACAGAGTCAACCGCTTCTCTATGAGGAATTCCGGAAGTTAAATCTTCACATTGTTCCTCAAGGATTCCTATCCAACCTGGTGGCGAAACCTACTCTTAAGGATCAAATCATAGCTGGCCAAAGGCGTGATAAGGGAATTTCCCGGATCAAAGAGAACATCGTTAGCGGTCTCGCTAAGGAATTCTCTATAGATGATCAAGGTGTAGTGCTCTTCCAGAGCCGTTTGGTGGTTCTTAAGAGCACACGTATACGGCAACTAATTCTTAAGGAGGCTCATGATTCTCCTCTCACAATTCATCCGGGTAGTACCAAAATGTATCAGGACCTACGCCAGAGGTTCTGGTGGACCAGGATGAAGAGAGAAATTGCTCAATATGTTGCTAACTGCGACGTTTGTCGTCGTGTGAAAGCAGAACATCAAAGGCCTGCTGGCACCCTTCAACCTTTAGCTATTCCTGAATGGAAATGGGATCAGGTCGGTATGGATTTCATCACCGGTTTTCCCAGGACCAAGAGAGGGAATAACGCTATCTTTGTAGTCATTGATCATCTTTCCAAAGTGGCTCATTTTCTTCCTGTTCGGGAAAGCATTACTGCTAGTCAGCTAGCGGAGTTATATGTTTCTCGAATAGTTTCTCTTCATGGTGTTCCTTTGGAGATTAACTCGGATCGTGGAAGTATCTTTACTTCTCGATTTTGGGAAAGTTTTCAAACCACCATGGGGACTCATCTATCCTTTAGCACTACTTTCCACCCTCAATCAAGTGGTCAAGTAGAGCGAGTCAATCAAATTCTCGAAGACATGCTCCGAGCTTGTGTTATATCTTTCGGTATGAATTGGGAGAACTGACTTCCATTTGCTGAATTCGCATATAACAACAGTTATCAGTCAAGCTTGGGCAAAGCCCCTTTTGAAGTTCTCTATGGACGAAGATGTCGAACACCTCTTAACTGGTCAGAAACCGGAGAGAGGCAACTCTTTGGGCCGGATATGATCCAGGATGCAGAAGAGCAAGTTCGCGTTATTCGTGAAAAGTTGAAAACAGCCCAATCCCGTCAAAAGAGTCAATATGACCGTCATCATAAGTCTGTGACCTATGAAGTTGACGAGAAGGCTCACCTTCGGGTTACACCTCTGAAGGGTACCCATCGATTCGGTATCAAAGGCAAGCTGGCTCCTCGTTACATTGGACCTTTTCACATTCTTGCTAAACGAGGAGAAGTTGCCTACCAATTGGAACTTCCGCCGCATCTTTCCAAAGTTCATGATGTCTTCCACGTCTCGCAACTCAGGCGTTGCTTTACGGACCCTGTCCGCGAAGTAGACCACAAAGCGCTTGATCTCCAAGATAACCTTACATACCAAGAATACCCTGTCCGTATTCTCGACCAAGCTGAGCGTACCACTCGGCGTCGGAATATCAAGTTTCTTAAGGTTCAGTGGTCGCACCATTCTGAAAAGGAGGCGACATGGGAAAGAGAAGATCATCTTCGACTAGAGTACCCCGCGCTCTTTCCGACGACTTCAAAATCTCGGGACGAGATTCTTTTGAGTGGGGGTGACTTGTCACAACCCTAGCAAGTGTCTTAGGCTAGCAATGTGTTTGCATCATCATCATCATCATTGTATCAATATGAAATGGGGAGAAAGGAAAGAAACCCCAAGCATTTCATGAATTAAAGAAATTCCAGATAAATGAAATTTCAACAAATCCAAAATGCCCATCAAAATTGTTCCCTATGTCTGACATGGATATACCAGGGAACATTATAATTATTTTAATATTTAAAATAATTTAATTACTAGTTTAATTCTCTGAAAATGACAAATAAAAATATTATCATTAATACTGTTTTCAAAATAATCTGAAACTTTTTATACAAGTTTGAAATATTCAAATTTGAATATATAAAAGTTTTGGAATTATTTGAAGGGGTATTTGGACCTGCAAAGAAATAAACAAATGTTAGTAGAAATCAGAAAATAAAAAGAAAAAGAAAAAGGGAGGAGCTTACTTGTGAAGTGGAAGGCCCAGCCCAGCCCACCAAGGGTGGGAAGGTCATCTTCCACCTCGCGCCAGTAGGCACTAAATATTTGAGTTATGTGCATGATAGTGATATTGTTAGTATGAATTCTCTGAATATTCATGATGCTAATGATATGCAAAGCCACAAGCTTGGGGATGCTATGTTTGATGAACATGATATTTCTAGCCCCCCGAGTTTTGATGAGACAAACTATTATGATTATGACATGCCTCCTATCTATGATGATTATTGTGATGACACGTATGCTATAAAGAGTAATGGTAACCATGAAACTTGTCATCATGATTTTAATATTCAAAGTGGGTATGTCAATCAAGTATGTCATGATAGTTATTTTGTTGAGCATACTCCCACTATTAGTCACGAGAAGAAATTTGCTTATGTGGAGAGTAGTAAAATTTCTATGTTTGTAGATCATGAAAAGAATGCCTTATGTTCTGGTTATATTGTGGAATTCCTTCATGATGATACTAAAAATTATTACGAGGGAGGAACATATGCTTATAGGAATTGCAATAATATCAAGTTTCCTCTCTATGTGTTCAAATTCTTGAAGTTATGCTTGTTTTGCCTTCCTATGCTAGATGATTCTTGTTCCCATAAATTGTTTGCTCAAAAAATACCTATGCATAGGAAGTGGGTTAGACTTAAATGTGCTTGTCATGAGATTCATTATGCTCTTTTGCATGTTTCAATTACTATTCCTATGTGGGCATCATTGAAATTATCATGCCTAGCTAAAAGGAATTAAAGAAAAGCGCTTGTTGGGAGACAACCCAAACATTTTACTTTCAGTTTTTGTGTGTTCACATGATTGAGCTATTGTATTAATAATGTTTTGTGTCTTTTATTTCAATAAAGTGCCAAGTAAAGCCTTTGGGATAGTGTGAATACTTGCTTGTTTGATTATGTGCAAAAGCCGAAAGTTTTGCGTCCAGTATATGAATTATCTGATTTTACTAGAGAATCAAACAATTCTTAAAGTTTCACACAAACTTATATGCAAATTCCTTGAGTTGTCCTAATTTTTCAGAATTTTTAGACTCAGGGAAGTGTGGTGATCATTCAGATCTTTACAGATTGTTCTGTGTTTGACAGATTCTGCTTTGCATGCATAGTTTGCTTGTTTCAAGTGTTCCTATAGCTTATATTGAGTAATATAAATTGTGGGAATCATGTAATACAGTAGTTATCATGTGGGAACAATTATGAATCTTGTCTTGACAATACCTAAGTGAATGATCTATATTTACTACACTAACCCATCTCACGAAGTTCCGTTAAGCTTTGTGTGATTGAAGTTTTCAAGTTTTGGGTGAGACACCAATATGAGAAGAATAAGGAGTGACAAGAAACTAAGCTTGGGGATGACCAAGTCACCCCCAAGGTAATATCATAGGAAGACTCAAGCGTCTAAGCTTGGGGATGCACCGGAAGGCATCCCCTCTTTCGTCTTCAACACTGTTGGTATATCTTACTTGGAGCTATATTTTTATTCGTCACACAATATGTGATTTTCTTGGATCATTATTATATTTTTTTAATTTATGTTAGGTGTTATTCATAATATTTTTTTCAATAAAAAGTTCCAGGAATTGCCTTTAGGATGCTTGCATTGCATGTTTTGATGAGTGTTGTGTAAAAACAGAAACTTTCGCTGTAGTGTTTGCATTTTCATATTTTACTGGAATGTGGAAAGTTTCTGAAATTTTTACAAAGTATGGTCATATAAATTTATAGCATGTCCTAAAGTTTCATAATTTTTTGAGTTACAGAAGTACACTATTTTCATAAATTGCTACAGACTGTTCTGTTTAGACAGATTGTTGTCATAGTTTCGTTATCTACCTATCCTATAGTTTCCATAGCCTATATTGATAGATATAAATTGTGGAAATTATAGTATACAATACCTAATGTTTGAAAATTATTATGCAACTTGTCTTGGCAGTACATAAAGAGTTGATTTATTATTATGTGTACTAACCTATCTCACGAGTTCTTTTTGAGTTTTCTGTGGATGAAGTTTTTGAGAATAGGTGAAACCGGGATATGAGAGGATTGAACGAGATACAAAAGCTCAAGATTGGGTATGACCAAGGCACCCCAAGTAAATATTTCAAGAAGTCTCAAGAATCTAAGCTTGGGGATGCTACGCATCCCACCTCTCTTCATCAACAATTATCGGTTAGCCCATGTTGAGACTAAATTTTTATTCGTTCACATGATGCATGCTATTCTTGGAGTGATATTTTTATTTTGTTTGCTATTTGAATAAAGTACTCAGATACGAAAATATTTATTGAGGGATAGAGAGTCTTCACATAGCTACTTAATTGTTTGACTACTCATTAATCTTCACTTATATCTTTTGAGAGTAGCTTGTCATTTGCGCATGTGCTCCATTTCAATTTGTTTGAGCTTGCTAAAAAGCAATGGCAATCTGTCACAACCCTAGCAAGTGTCTTAGGCTAGCAATGTGTTTGCATCATCATCATCATCATTGTATCAATATGAAATGGGGAGAAAGGAAAGAAACCCCAAGCATTTCATGAATTAAAGAAATTCCAGATAAATGAAATTTCAACAAATCCAAAATGCCCATCAAAATTGTTCCCTATGTCTAATAATTGAGAAAATGGATATACCAAGGACCATTATAATTATTTGAATATTTCAAATAATTTAATTACTAGTTTAAGTCTCTGAAAATGACAAATAAAAATATTATCATTAATACTGTTTTCAAAATAATCTAAAACTTTTTATACAAGTTTGAAATATTCAAATTTGAATATATAAAAGTTTTGAAATTATTTGAAGGGGTATTTGGACCTGCAAAGAAATAAACAAATGTTAGTAGAAATCAGAAAATAGAAATAAAAAGAAAAAGGGAGGAGCTTACCTGTGAAGTGGAAGGCCCAGCCCAGCCCACCAGGGGTGGGAAGGTCATCTTCCACCTCGCGCCAGTAGGCGTCGAGGTGGCGACCGAGCCGTCGGCGACCTCCACCTCCTTCTTCCATGCAGGAGGCTGCTCCCCTGCTTCCCCGCGCCTGGAAGACGTGAGCTCTCTCTCCCCCGAGCTCATTCTCCCCCTCACTTTCTCCTCTGCTCTCTCTCCCGATCTCCCGCCGAAGGCCACCGTCGCCGGACGTCGATTCGTCGTCGTCGCTGCCTCCCCGAGCCCACTGACCAGCTCCCTGGAACCGCCGTGAGCCCTTCTTCCTTTCCCCTGTGCTTTCCCTCTCTCTGGCGTCCCCTAGCTAGCTGCGTCGCCGGACCCGAGAACCTCCCGCCGCCGTCGATGGTCGCCGTTGTGCGTAGAGCCCTCCAAGCTCACGTGCCTGTGCACGGTTGAACTCCTGGAGTTCCTAGGAACCCGCAGAGCCCATCGTAGCGTTGCCCCGTGCTCTGTGTCGAGTTTTGATCCGAGCCCGAGCTCCAGCCGCCGCCACGAGCTTGTTTCCGGCGAGCTCTAGCGACCCCGTGACCTCCTATGGCCTCGGATGGATGCGGTCGTGCATGGGCCACACGCCGGTGGTCTCAGCGTGTCGAATGGTCGCCTGCAGGAGAAACCCGCTGGACGTCGTCGTCCCTGATGGTCACCGGCGTCGAGCCGCCGGCCAACTCCGGTA
The DNA here is from genome assembly GCA_022496015.1 of Hordeum marinum. Lineage (NCBI taxonomy): Eukaryota > Viridiplantae > Streptophyta > Magnoliopsida > Poales > Poaceae > Hordeum > Hordeum marinum. The sequence goes on along the minus strand of CM039676.1, from coordinate 395,502,338 downwards.
GGTTTGACCCCAGGTGGGCCCTAGCTTGACTCTGTGAGTCAATGACATGTGGGGCCCCAACCCTAATTAGTTTAAGTTAATCTGTAATTAGTTTAATCATTAATTAAGTTTATGTGTCACTGACAGGTGGGCCCAATTAGTTAATTAAAACAGAATTAGTTTTAATCAGTTGGTTAAGTTAACCAGTCACTGACATGTGGACCCCACATGTCAGGTTTGACTCTGGGCTGGGTCAGCTGACCAGCTGATGTCATCATGACATCATGCTGATGTCATAATCCAATTTCTTATTTAAAAAATAATTCCAGAAATTATTTAAAACTTTGATAAATCATATAAATTAATTTGTAAGTGAGATGAAAATAATTTATATATGAAAATTTATCAGAAAAATCCAATGAATCCAATGGTGCTATTTTCATGCATGCTAGAGCAACCTATATAGGTGAACATGGACATTTTAACATTAGGTCAATATATGGAATTTGAAATGAGAACAACTTTGAACCTATATTCAAATCCATTTCAAATTGACATGACCACTAGTTACATTAGCTCATCCATGCATACTACTATGCCATGATCATGCATCATATTGTTGCATCTGCTTGTATTGAATGCTTTTATCTGCGTTTCGGTGGTCCCTAATCCGGAAGATACCACTCCGTACCCCGACGAAGGAGAGAACTCCTCCGCAACCCAGCAAGGCAAGTAACCTCATTGATCGTTCCGATAACATCCCACTCTCTCGCTCCTGCTCTCGTTTATTCCATTAGGACAAACGATCACATGTCAGTCATACACGGTAGATGATCCCATTCTTATGCATGACTTGATCTTGTCACAATAAATAGCAAAACCTTGCAACCTAGCATACCTGGTAGATGCTTGTGCCATGATGTGCTTAGTGTACTTTGCTTGCTATGCTTAGAGTTAAGTCAGGTCGGATTCATGTGGGTGATGAACTGAGTGAAACAGTGTTGTCCGATGTGATGAGCATATAATGAATACGTTTGGTAAAGGTAGCGATGAGAGGCTATGTAGGAGTACATAGTGGGTTGTCCCATTGGGACCGTTCTTAGGAACTGGGTTCCGTGTGTGTGATCCAAGACTAGTTACTACCACATGCTGGGCCCTGAAATATGACCCCGCTCGACTTATCAGTCGCTTAGTCCTTGGTCCAGGTATTGCAAGTAGTTTCTGGTGTTTATAGCATGCTGGAGGCCGTACGTAGCGCTGACCCTCGGGGTGGGTTACGACGCGGTAGGCAGTGGCACGGTGTACCAAGGGTCACCAGAATGGTGGGCTTGGGAACCCTGCGCACATCGTTTGGGACCGTAGCGGAAACTTCGGCCGGACTTTCGTGCGGGTCAGTCTCAAATAGGCGGTAGCCTGGACTAGAGGTCTTATGTGATTGACGATCGTGGCCGACTCCCTCGCTGGGCATCCGCCTGAAGGTTGCAGAGGTGCATGGTTTATGGCACACAACGATAAGTGGCGAGAGCGTGCGTGAAGAAGTACACCCCTGCAAGGTATGAAACTATTCGAATAGCCGCGTCCTCGGATATGGACTACTTGGAGAACTTATGATGTTCATAGATAATCAAATGGATACTTCTAAAAATCTCAAGACAAGTGTGAGTACCGTGGATGGCACTCTTCCGGAAGGGGAAGGTGAGTCCATGGTAGTGTATTGTGATGGAGATAGTGGACTCGTGTGCGATAACTAAAATTGTAACGAAGAGTTTAAAACTGAGTAGTATAGGTTAGCCATGAGTCAAAGCTGGCATTCTGCATGAACTCCACCACCCCCCTTTGTTGATACATGAGCATAAATAGACTAGGTCTGTTTTAAAGACTTGCTGAGTACGATTGTACTCATCCTTGCTTAATTAATGTTGCAGAAGAGAACCAGGACCCATCAGGTGGGTTCTATCTAGACGTTGACGATGCCGAATAGCTGGTGTCCCAACTACGATCTTGCCCGTGTGGTGGGCTGTAGATAGTCAGGCCATGTGCCTCTTTTCTATTTTCGCCGTCTGTACTCAGACAGCTTAAGTTTGCGCTGGCTTGTATGACTTTGTTTGTATGACTTGAGTGTCGGGTCATGTGACCCCTATCTGTAAGAACATATTATGCAAGGCTCGTCTGAGCCTCTTAAATAAAAGTCATGTTGTTGTATGGTTATGTTGTGATGCCATAGTTGTATCTATGCATATCGGGCATGTCGTGCGTATGTGTGATGTGCAACGGTATGTATGGGATCCGACACCTAGTCGTGTGCCTTTAGTAGTACTCTTTACGGGAAACTGCATCTTTGTGCTTCCACCGAGCCATGGTAGCTTGCTACTGCTCCGGACACATTGATTGACCGGCATGTATCCTTCTTTGCTGCTATGTCTGTCCCTTCGGGGAAATGTCTCGTAGTGTAATGGAGTCCCTGTAGCCTGCTACGACTCGTCTACGTGAAGTGATGACATTCGTGTCTCGCAACTTAATGGAGTCCTTGTGGCTTGCTATGACTCGTCTACACACGCCTGAGGCCGACACCTGCATTGTTGGGTTATGTATGTTGGAGAACGTCGCATGGGAAACAAAAAAATTTCCTACGCACACGCAAACCTATCCATGGTGATGAGCATCTACGAGAGGGAGAGTGGATCTACGTACCCTTGTAGATCGCTAAGCGGGAAGCATTAAGAAACGCGGTTGGTGTAGTCGAACATCTTCGCGATCCAAATCGCCGAGCGTCCCGCGATCTCATTACGATCCGTCACGTGATCCAATCACGATCCGTCCTGCGAACACATCATGATCCGTCCTGCGAACTCATCACGATCCGTTCCGTGATTACATCACGAACCGTCTAGCGATCTCGATCACGGTCCTTCCGATCTAGCGCCGAACGGACGGCACCTCCGTGTTCAGCACACGTGCAGCTTGATGACGATCTCCACCATCTTGATCCAGCAAGAGGAGGTGGAGAGGAGAGAGAGTTCACCGGCAGCGTGACGGCGCTCCGGTGATAGTGGTGGAGCAATTCCGGCAGGGCTTCGCCTAAGCACTGCAGAAAACCGATCTAGAGGAGCACCGGTGAAACGGGTAGCACGTGGCCGGAAATTCTGTCCAAAAACCACCCAGTCCACTAGTATATATAGGAGGATAAGAGAGGAGAGGCAGCCAAGGCCTTTGGGTCGGCCGAATAGGAGGTGGAAAGCAATCCTACTTCACCTCCAATCCTAGTTGGAGTAGGATTGCCTCCTATTGGCTGATTTTTCACCTTTTCCTTAGCCTTTTTCTCTCCCCGCACCATGGGACTTTTGTGGCTGATTACCCAGCCCAAAAAGGGAAGGTTATTGTTCTCCCACATCCCATGGACCTCTTGGGGTCGAAATACCTCTCCCGGAGGCGTCCCGGTACACTACCGATGAGCCCGAAACTTTTCCGGCGACCAAACTGGGACTTCCTATAGATGAATCTTTACCTCCGGACCATTCCGGAGCTCCTCGTGACGTCCGGGATCTCATCCAGGACTCCGAACAACCTTCGGTCACCACCATACACAACTCTACACTACCGAAACGTCACCAAACCTTAAGTGTGCAGACCGTGCGGGTTCGAAAACTATGTAGACATGACCGAGACACCTCTACGGTCAATATCCAATGGCAGGATCTGGACGTCCACATTGGTTCCTACATATTCTACGAAGATCTTTATCGGTCGAACCTCTATGTCAAGGATTCAGTCAATCCCGTATAACGTTCCCTTCGTTCTTCGGTATGTTACTTGCCCGAGATTCGATCGTCGGTATCTCCATACCTAGTTCAACCTCGTTACTGGCAAGTCTCTTTACTCGTTCCGTAATACAAGATCCCGTGACTAACACTTAGCCACATTGCTTGCAAGACTTGTTGTGATGTTGTATTACCGAGTGGGCCCTCAGATACCTCTCCGTCACACGGAGTAACAAATCCCAGTCTCGATCCATGCCAACTCAACAGACACCATCGGAGATACCTGTAGAGCACCTTTATAGTCACCCAGTTATGTTGCGACGTTTGATACACACAAGGCACTCCTCCGATATCCGTGAGTTGCATGATCTCATGGTCATAGGAACATATACTTGACATGCATAAAACAGTAGCAATAAACTGACACGATCATATGCTATGTTTGTAGTTTGGGTCTTATCCATCACATCATTCTCCTAATGATGTGATCCCGTTATCAAATGACATCTCATGTCCACGGCTAGGAAACCTTAACCATCCTTTGATCAACGAGCTAGTCTATTAGAGGCATACTAGGGACTTGGTTTTGTCTATGTATCCACACATGCATTTAAGTCTCCGATCAATGCAATTATAGCATGGATAATAAACAATTATCATGAACAAGGAAATATGATAATAACTAATTTATTATTGCCTCTAGGGCATATTTCCAACAGTCTCCCACTTTCACTAGAGTCAATAATCTAGTTCACATCACCATGTGATTCGCATTGTTATGAATCTAACACCCAATGAGTTCTGGGGCACGATCATGCTTTGCATGTGAGAGAGGTCTTATAGTCAACAGGTTTGCGATATTCAGATCCGTGTGTACTTTGCAAATCTCTATGTCAAACCGTAAACACTGCTACCACACTCCACTTGGTACTATTTCCAAATGGCTGCTCCACTATACGTATCCAGATTGCTACTACTAGTCATCCGGATAGGTGTTAAAGCTTGCATCGACGTAACTCTTTACGACGAACTCTTTATCACCTCCATAATCAAGAAACATTTCCTTAGTCCTCTGGTTACTAAGGATAATTCCGACCGCTGTCCAGTGATCCACTCCTGGATCACTCTTGTACCCTTTGACAGACTCATGGCAAGGCACACATAGGTGCGGTACACAGCATGGCATAATATAGAGCCTATGGCTAAGGCATAGGGGTTGACATTCGTCCTTTCTCTTTCTTCTGCCATTGTCGAGCTTTGAGTCTCACTCAACTTCACACCTTACAAATCAGATGAGAACTATTTCTCTGGCTGATCCAGTTTGAACTCTTTCAAAATCTTGTCAAGGTATGCACTCATTGAAAGTCTCATCAAGCATCTTGATCTATCTCTATAGATTTTGATGCTCAACAATTAGGTAGCTTTATCCAGGTCTTCCTTTGAAAAACACTTTTCAAACAACCTTTTATGCCTTCCAGAAATTCTACATTATTTCCGATCAACAATATGTCAACCACATATACTTATCAGAAACTCTATAGTGCTCCCACTCACTTTATTGCAAATACAAGTTTCTCGTAAACTTTGTATAAACTACAAAACTTTGATCACCTCATCAAATCATATATTCCAACTCCGAGATGCTTGCTTCAGTCCATGGAAGGATCACCGAAGCTTGCACACCTTTTAGCATCCTTAGGACTAACAAAACCTTCTGGTTGTATCACATACAACCTTTCCTCAAGTAAACCGTTAAGGAAACGATGTTTTGACATCCATCTGCCAGATTTCATAATTGAAAACACAGCAACTGCTAACATAATTCCAACAGACTTTAGCACCAATACGAGTGAGAAAGTCTCACCGTAGTCAACTCCTTGAACTTGTCACAAACATCTTTGCAACAAGTCGAGCTTTACAAATAGTGACATTCACCATCAGTGTCTGTCTTCATTTTAAAGATCCATTTGTACTCAACGACCTGCCATCCAACGAGCAAGTCTACCAAAGTCTACACCTGGTTTTCATACATGGATCCTATCTCGGATTTCATGGCCTCCAACCATTTGTCGGAATCCGGGCCCATCATCGCTTCTCCATAGCTCGTAGGTTCATCCTTGTCCAACAACATGACCTCCAAGACAGGGTTGTCGTACCGCTCAGGAGCAGTATACATCCTTGTCTCCCTACGAGGTTTGATAGTAACTTGATCCGAAGCTTCATGATCATCATCATTAACTTCCTCTTCAACTAACGTAGGCTTCACAGAAACAACTTCCTGCGCTGCGCTACTCTCTAGTTGAAGTAAAGGTTCAATAACCTTATCAAGCCCTAATTTCCTCGTAGGTCGATAGTAACTTGATTCGAAGCTTTCATGATCATCATCATTAACTTCCTCTTCAACTGACGTAGGCTTCACAGAAACATCTTTCTGTGCTGCGCTACTTTCTTGTTGAAGTAGAGGTTCAATAACCTCATCAAGTTCTATCCTCCTCCCACTCAATTCTTTCGAGAGAAACTTTTTCTTGAGAAAGGACCCAGTTTTAGTAACAAACAGTTTGCACTCGGATTTGAGATAGAAGGTTCACCCAACTGTTCTTAGGTATTCTATGAAGATGCACTTGTCCGCCATGGGTTCGACCTCATTAGGTGAAAACATTTTCCACACAAGTGTCGCAGCCCCAAACATTAAGAAATGACAACTTAGGTTTCTATCAAACCATAATTCACACGGTGTCATCTCAACGGATTTAGATGGTGCCCTATTTAAAGTGAATGTAGTTGTCTCTAATGCATAACCCCAAACTTATAGTAGAAAACGATAAAGGACATCATAGCACGCACTATATCCAATAGAGCATGACTATGACGTTCGGACACACCATCACACTATGGTGTTCCAAGTGGCGTTAGTTGTGAAACAAATTTCACATTGTCTTAAGTTGTATGCCAAACTCGTAACTCAGATATTCACCTCCACGATCATATCGCAGTTATTTTTATCTTCTTGTCACGATGATCTTAAACTTCATCCCGAATTTGCTTGAACCTTTCAAACGATTCAGACTTGTGTTTCATTAAGTAAATATACACTATATCTACTCAAATCATCAAATCATCAGTGAAGGTAAGAAAATAACGATATCCACTGCACGCTACAAGACTCACTAGATTGCATACATCAACATGTATAATTTCCAATGAATCACTTGCCCGCTCCACCCAACGGGGTTTTTAGTCATCTTGCCCAAGAGGCATGGTTCACATGTCTCAACCGATTCGAAATCGAATGAGTCCAAAGATCCATCGGCATGGAGTTTCTTCATGCGCTTTATACCAATATGACATTTTGCGGCAGTGCCACAAGTATGCGGTACTATCATTATTAACTGTGTATCTTTTGACATCAATGTTATGAACATGTGTATTACTACAATCAAGATTTCAACAAACCATTTTCACTGGGTGCATGACCATTGAAGGTATTATTCATGTAAACAGAATAACCATTATTCTCTAACTTAAATGAATAACCGTATTGCAATAAACATGATCTAATCATGTTCATGCTCAACGCAAAAACACCAAATAACATTTCTTTAGGTTCGTCACTAATCCTGAAGGTAGAGAGAGCGTGCGATGTTGATCACATCAACCTTGGAAACATTTCCAACACATATCGTCACCTCACCCTTAGCTAGTTCTCCGTTTATTCCGTAGCTTTTATTTCGAGTTACTAACATTTAGCAACTGAACCGGTATCCAATACCCAGGTGCTACTAGGAGTACTAGCAAGGTACACATCAAGAACTCGTATATCAAATATACTTCCCTTGACGTTGCCAGCCTTCTTATCTACCAAGTATCTAGGGTTGTTCCACTTCAGCGACCGCTCACCTCATAACAGAAGCACTTAGTCTCGGGTTTGAGTTCAACTTTGGGTTGCTTCACTGGAGCAGCAACTGACTTGCTATCCATGAAGTTTCCCTCCTTGCTCTTGCCCTTCTCGAAACTAGTGGTTTGATTAACCATCAACACTTGACGCTCCTTCTTGATTTCTACCTTCGCGGTGTCAAACATCGCGAACAGTTCAGGGATCAACATTTCTTTCCCTGGCATTTTATAGTTCATCACCAAGTTCTAGTAGCTCAGTGACTGTGACTTGGAGAACTACATCAATCACTATCTTCTCGATTCAAGCGATTGTAGTACCCAGACAGTCTGAGCACATGCTCAACGATTGAGCTATTCTCTTTCATCTTGCAGGCAAAGAATCTCGTTGGAGATCCTATATCTCGCAATTCGGGCACGAGCCTGAGATCACAATCTCAGCTCTTAGAACATCTCATATGTTCCGTGATGTTCAAAATGTTTCGGAGCCTTAATTCTAAGCCGTAATGCATGACGCACTAAACTATCAAGTAGTCATCGAAACGTGCCTGTCAGATGTTCACAACATCTACAGACGACGCCAGATGGGGTGGCGCACCGAGCGGTGCATTAAGGACATAAGCCTTCTATGCAGCAATGAGGACAATCCTCAGATCATGGACCCAGTCTGCAATTTTGCTACCAACATCTTTCAATTCTATTTCTCTAGGAACATATAAAAATACAAGGGAGCTACAGCGCGAGCTAGTAATCTACAACATAATTTGCAAAGACACTTTGACTATGTTCATGATAATGACTTCAATTAATCATATTACTTAAGAACTCCCACTCAAATTGACATCCCTTCGATCATTCGAGTGATACATGATCCAAATTCACCAACTCAAGTCCGATCATCACGTGAGTTGAGGTGGCTGCAATGGTGAACATCATCATGTTGATCATATCTACTATATGACTCATGTTCGACCTTTCGGTCTCTTGTGTTCCGAGGCCATGTCTGTACATGCTAGGCTCGTCAAGTTTAACCCGAGTGTTCTGCATGTGTAACATTGGCTTGCACCCGTTGTATGTGAACATAGAGTCTATCACACCTGATCATCACGTGGTGTCTCAACACGACAAACTTTTGCAACGGTGCACACTCGGGGAGAACACAATTTATCTTGAAATTAAGTGAGGGATCACCTTATAATGCTACCGTCGTCCTAAGCAAAACAAGGTGCATAAAAGGATTAACATCACATGCAAATCATAAGTGACATGATATGGCCATGAACTTGTGCTTTTGATCTCCATCTAGAAAGCACCGGCATGATTTCCATCGTCACCGGCATGACACCATGATCTCCATCATCTTCATCTCCATCAATGTGTCACCATCGGGGTTGTCATGCCCTGCATGCTTCTACTACTATTGCTACCGTTTAGCGATAAAGTAAAGCATTACATAGCGCTTAATGATTGACACGCAGGTCATACAATAATTAAAGACAACCCTATGGCTCTTGCCGGTTGCCGTATTCATCGACATGCAAGTCGTGATAATCTATACATCACATGATCATATCATACATCACATATATCACATCATGTAATTGGCCATATCATATCACAACATACCCTGCAAAAACAAGTTAGACGTCCTCTAATTGTTGTTGCATGTTTTACGTGGCTGCTACGGGTATCTAGCAAGAACGATTCTCACCTATGCATAAACCACAACGGTGATACACTAGTTGCTTTTCAACCTTCTCAAGGATCGCCTTTGTCGGATCCGATCCAACTAAAGTGAGAGAAACTATCACCCGCAAGCCATCTAGGCAACAAGTTGCATCGAGGGAACCGGTCTCTCGTAAGCGTACAAGTAATGTTGGTCCGGGCCGTTTCATCTCACAATCCCACTGAACCAAAATACGACCAAGGGAGGAAGCAATCTAAGCATCAACGCCCACAAACCTTTTGTGTTCTACTCGAGATCTCATCGAACCATCAACCTAGCTCATGATGCCACTGTTGTAGAACGTCGCATGGGAAACAAAAAAAAATCCTACGCACACGCAAACCTTGCTGGAAATATGCCCTAGAGGCAATAATAAATTAGTTATTATCATATTTCCTTGTTCATGATAATCTTTTATTATCCATGCTATAATTGTATTGATCGGAGACTTAAATGCATGTGTGGATACATAGACAAAACCATGTCCCTAGTATGTCTCTAATGGACTAGCTCGTTGATCAAAGGATGGTTAAGGTTTCCTAGCCATGGACATGAGATGTCATTTGATAACGGGATCACATCATTAGGAGAATGATGTGGTGGACAAGACCCAAACTACAAACATAGCATATGATCGTGTCAGTTTATTGCTACTTTTTTCTGCATGTCAAGTATATGTTCCTATGACCATGAGATCATGCAACTCACGGATATCGGAGGAGTGCCTTGTGTGTATCAAACGTCGCAACGTAACTGGGTGACTATAAAGGTGCTCTACAGGTATCTCCGATGGTGTCTGTTGAGTTGGTATGGATCGAGACTGGGATTTGTTACTCCGTGTGACGGAGAGGTATCTCAGGGCCCACTCGGTAATACAACATCACAATGAGCCTTGCAAGCAATGTGACTAATTGTTAGTTGCGGGATCGTGTATTACGGAACGAGTAAAGAGACTTGCCAGTAACAAGGTTGAACTAGGTATGGAGATACCGACGATCGAATCTCGGGCAAGTAGCATACCGAAGAACAAAGGGAACATCGTACGGGATTAACTGAATCCTTGACATAGAGGTTCGACCGATAAAGATCTTTGTAGAATATGTAGGAACCAATGTGGACGTCCAGGTCCCTCCATTGGTTATTGACCATAGAGATGTCTCGGTCATGTCTACATAGTTCTCGAACCCGCAGGGTCTGCACACATAAGGTTCGGTGACGTTTCGGTAGTGTAGAGTTATGTATGGTGGTAACCGAAGTTTGTTCGGAGTCCCGGATGAGATCCCGGATGTCACGAGGAGCTCCGGAATGGTCCGGAGGTAAAGATTCATATATAGGAAGTCCCAGTTTGGTTTCCGGAAAAGTTTTGGGCTCATCGGTAGTGTACCGGGAGTGTCGGTAGTGTATCGGGGGACCTCTGGGAGGGGTATTTCGACCCCAAGAGGTCCATAGGCTGTGGGATAATAATAACCAGCCCTTAGTGGGCTGGGAAAACAGCCACAAAGGCCCATGGCGCAGGAGAGAAAGTCCTAAAGCAAAAAGTGGAAAATCAGCCAATAGGAGGCAATCCTACTCCAACTAGGATTGGAGGTGAAGTAGGATTGCTCCCACCTCCTATTTTGGCCGACCCAAAGGCCTTGGCTGCCTCTCCTCTCCTCTCCTCCTATATATACTAGTGGATTGGGTGGTTATTGGACAGAATTTCCGGCCACGTGCTACCCGTTCCACCGGTGCATAGTTTCTCCTCTAGATCGGTTTTCTGCAGCGCTTAGGCGAAGCCCTGCCGGAATTGCTCCACCACCATCACCGGAGCGCCGTCACGCTGCCGGTGAACCCCCTCTCCTCTCCACCTCCTCTCGCTGGATCGAGACGGTGGAGATCGTCATCAAGCTGCACGTGTGCTGAACGCGGAGGTGCCGTCCGTTCGGCGCTAGATCGGAAGGACCATGATCAAGATCGCGAGACGGTTCGTGATGAGATCACGGAACGGATCGTGATGAGTTCGCGGGACAGATCGTGATCAAAATCGTGAGACGGATCGTGATGAGATCGCGGGACGGATCGTGATGTGTTCACGGGACGGATCGTGATTGGATCGCGGGACGGATCATGATGAGATCGCGGGACGCTCGGCGATTTGGATCGCGAAGATGTTCGACTACACCAACCGCGTTTCTTAACGCTTCCCGCTTAGCGATCTACAAGGGTATGTAGATCCACTCTCCCTCTCGTAGATGCTCATCACCATGGATAGGTTTGCGTGTGCGTAGGAAAAAATTTGTTTCCCATGCGACGTTCCCCAACAGTGGCATCATGAGCTAGGTTGATGGTTCGATGAGATCTCGAGTAGAACACAAAAGGTTTGTGGGCGTTGATGCTTAGATTGCTTCCTCCCTTGGTCGTATTTTGGTTCAGCGGGATTGTGAGATGAAGCGGCCCGGACCAACATTACTCGTACGCTTACGAGAGACCGGTTCCCTCGACGCAACTTGTTGCCTAGATGGCTTGCGGGTGACATTTTCTCTCACTTTAGTTGGATCGGATTCGACAAAGGCGGTCCTTGAGAAGGTTGAAAAGCAAACTAGTGTATCATCGTTGTGGTTTATGCGTAGGTGAGAATTGTTCTTGCAAGATACCCGTAGCAGCCACGTAAAACATGCAACAACAATTAGAGGACGTCTAACTTGTTTTTGCAGGGTATGTTGTGATATGATATGGCCAATTACATGATGTGATATATGTGATGTATGAGATGATCATGTGATGTATAGATTATCACGACTTGCATGTCGATGAATATGGAAACCGGCAGGAGCCATAGGGTTGTCTTTAATTATTGTATGACCTGTGTGTCAATCATTAAGCGCTATGTAATGCTTTACTTTATTGCTACGGTAGCAATAGTAGTAGAAGCATGCAGGGCGTGACAACCCTGATGGCGACACGTTGATGGAGATCAAGATGATGGAGATCATGGTGTCATGCCGGTGACGATGGAGATCATGCCGGTGCTTTCATGATGGAGATCAAAAGCACAACATCATGGCCATATCATGTCACTTATGATTTTCATGTGATGTTAATCCTTTTATGCACCTTGTTTTGCTTAGGACGACGGTAGCATTATAAGGTGATCCCTCACTTAATTTCAAGATGAACTGTGTTCTCCCCGAGTGTGCACCATTGCGAAAGTTCGTCGTGTTGAGACATCACGTGATGATCGGGTGTGATAGACTCTACGTTCACATACAACGGGTGCAAACCAGATTTGCACGCGCAGAACACTCAGGTTAAACTTGACGAGCCTAGCATGTACAGACATGGCCTCGGAACACAAGAGACCTAAAGGTCGAACATGAGTCATATAGTAGATATGATCAACATAATGATGTTCACCATTGCAGCCACCTCAACTCACGTGATGATCGGACTTGAGTTGGTGAATTTGGATCATGTATCACTCGAATGATCGGAGGGATGTCAATTTGAGTGGGAGTTCTTAAGTAATATGATTAATTGAACTCATTATCATGAACATAGTCAAAGTGTCTTTGCAAATTATGTTATAGATTACTATCTCGCGCTATAGCTCCCTTAAATTTTTATATGTTCCTAGAGAAATAGAGTTGAAAGATGTTGGTAGCAATATTGCGGACTGGGTCCGTGATCTGAGGATTGTCCTCATTGCTGCACAGAAGGCTTATGTCCTTAATGCACCGCTCGGTGCGCCACCCCCTCTAGCGTCGTCTATAGATGTTGTGAACATCTGACAGGCACGTTTCGATGACTACTTGATAGTTTAGTGTGTCATGCATTACGGCTTAGAATTGAGGCTCCGAAACGTTTTGAACGTCACGGAACATATGAGATGTTCTAGGAGCAGAGATTGTGATCTCAGGCTCGTGCCTGTGTTGCGAGATATGAGATCTCCAACAAGATTCTTTGCCTGTAAGATGAAGGAGAATAGCTCAATCGTTGAGCATGTACTCAGATTGTCTGGGTACTACAATCGCTTGAATCAAGTGGGAGTTGATCTTCCAGATAAGATAGTGATTGATATAGTTCTCCAAGTCACTGTCACTAAAGCTACTAGAACTTAGTGATGAACTATAATACACCAGGGAAAGGAATGTTGATCCCTGAGCTGTTCGCGATGTTTGACACCGCGAAGGTACAAATCAAGAAGGAGCGTCAAGTGTTGATGGTTAATCAAACCACTAGTTTCGAAAAGGGCAAGAGCAAGGAGGGAAACTTCATGGATAGCAAGTCAGTTGCTGCTCCAGTGAAGCAACCCAAAGTTGAACTCAAACCCGAGACTAAGTGCTTCTATTATGAGGTGAGAGGTTGCTGAAGCGGAACAACCCTAGATACTTGGTAGATAAGAAGGCTGGCAACATCGACAGAAGTATATTTGATATATGAATTATTGATGTGTACCTTGCTAGTACTCCTAGTAGCACCTGGGTATTGGATACCGATTCGGTTGCTAAATGTTAGTAACTCGAAATAAAAGCTACGGAATAAAGGAGAACTAGCTAAGGGTGAGGTGACGATGTGTGTTGGAAATGTTTCCAAGGTTGATGTGATCAACATCGCACACTCTCTCTACCTTCAGGATTAGTGACGAACCTAAATAAATGTTATTTGGTGTTTTGCGTTGAGCATGAACATGATTAGATCATGTTTGTTGCAATACGGTTATTCATTTAAGTCAGAGAATAATAGTTATTCTGTTTACATGAATAATACCTTCAATGGTCATGCACCCAGTGAGAATGGTTTGTTGAAATCTTGATCGTAGTAATACACATGTTCATAACATTGATGTCAAAAGATACAAAGTTAAATAATGATAGTACCACATACTTGTGGCACTGCCGCAAAATGTCATATTGGTATAAAGCGCATGAAGAAACTCCATGGTGATGGATATTTGGACTCATTCGATTTCGAATCGGTTGAGACATGCGAACCATGCCTCTTGGGCAAGATGACTAAAGGACCCCGTTGGATGGAGCGGGCAAGTGATTCATTGGAAATGATACATGTTGATGTATGAAATCTAGTGAGTCTTGTAGCGTGCAGTGGATATCGTTATTTTCTTACCTTCACTGATGATTTGAGTAGATATAGTGTATATTTACTTAATGAAACACAAGTCTGAATCGTTTGAAAGGTTCAAGCAAATTCAGAGTGAAGTTTAAAGATCATCGTGACAAGAAGATAAAAATGACTGCGATATGATCATGGAGGTGAATATCTGAGTCACGAGTTTGGCATACAACTTAAGACAATGTGAAAGTTGTTTCACAACTAACGCCACCTGGAACACCATAGTGTGATGGTGTGTCCGAACATCATAGTCATGCTCTATTGATATAGTGCATACTGTGATGTCTCTTATCGTTTTACTACTATAATTTTTGGGGTTATGCATTAGAGACAACTACATTCACTTTAAATAGGGCACCGTGTGAATTATGGTTTGATAGAAACCTAAGCTGTCATTTCTTAATATTTGGGGCTATGACACTTGTGTGGAAAATGTTTTCACCTAATGAGGTCAAACCCAATGCGGACAAATGCATCTTCATAGAATACCCTAAGATCAGTTGGGTGAACCTTCAATCTCAGATCCTAGTGCAAAGTGTTTGTTGCTTAAACGGATCCTTTCTCGAGGAAATGTTTCTCTCAAAAGAATTGAGTGGGAGGAAGATAGAACTTGATGAGGTTGTTAAACCTTTGTTCAACCAGAGAGTAGCGCAGCGCAGAAAGATGTTTCTGTGAAGCCTACGTTAGTTGAAGAGGAAGTTAATGATGATGATCATGAAGCTTCAGGATCAAGTTACTATCGAACTTCGTAGGTTGACAAGGATGTGTACTGCTCCTCAGCGGTACGACAACTCTGTCTTGGAGGTCATGTTGTTGGACAACGATGAACCTACGAGCTATGGAGAAGCGATGATGGTCCCGGATTCCGACAAATGGTTGGAGGCCATGAAATCCGAGATAGGATCCATGTATGAAAACCAAGTGTAGACTTTGGTAGACTTGCTCGTTGGACGGCAGGTCGTTGAGTACAAATGGATCTTTAAAATGAAGACAGACACTGATGGTGAATGTCACTATTTGTAAAGCTCGACTTGTTGCAAAGATGTTTGTGACAAGTTCAAGGAGTTGACTACGATGAGACTTTCTCACTCGTAGTGGTGCTAAAGTCTGTTGGAATTATGTTAGCAGTTGCTGTGTTTTCAATTATGAAATCTGGCAGATGGATGTCAAAACATCGTTTCCTTAACGGTTTACTTGAGGAAAGGTTGTATGTGATACAACCAGAAGGTTTTGCCAGTCCTAAGGATGCTAAAAGGTGTGCAAGCTTCGGTGATCCTTCCATGGACTGAAGCAAGCATCTCGGAGTTGGAATATACGCTTTGATGAGTTGATCAAAGTTTTTAAGTTTATACAAAGTTTACGAGAAACTTGTATTTGCAAGAAAGTGAGTGGGAGCACTATAGAATTTCTAATAAGTATATGTGGATGACATATTGGTGATCGGAAATAATGTAGGATTTCTGGAAAGCATAAATGGTTGTTTGGAAAGTGATTTTCAAAGGAAGACCTGGATAAAGCTACCAAATTGTTGAGCATCAAGATCTATAGAGATAGATCAAGATGACTTGATGAGACTTTCAATGAGTGCATACCTTGACAAGATTTTGAAAGAGTTCAAAATGGATCAGCCAGAGAAATAGTTCTCGTCTGATTTGTAAGGTGTGAAGTTGAGTGAGACTCAAAGCTCGACAACGGCAGAAGAAAGAGAAAGGACGAACGTCGTCCCCTATGCCTTAGCCATAGGCTCTATATTATGCCATGCTGTGAACCGCACCTGTGTGTGCCCTGCCATGAGTCTGTCAAGGGGTACAAGAGTGGTCCAGGAGTGGATCACTAGACAGTGGTCGGAATTATCCTTAGTAACCAGAGGACTAAGGAAATGTTTCTTGATTATGGAGGTGATAAAGAGTTCGTCGTAAAGAGTTACGTTGATGCAAGCTTTAACACCTATCCGGATGACTAGTAGTAGCAATCTGGATACGTATAGTGGAGCAGCCATTTGGAAATAGTACCAAGTGGTGTGTGGTAGCAGTGTTTACGGTTTGACATCGAGATTTGCAAAGTACACATGGATCTGAATATCGCAGACCCGTTGACTATCAGACCTCACTCACATGCAAAGCATGATCGAGCCCCAGAACTCATTGGGTGTTAGATTCATAACAATGCGAATCACATGGTGATGTGAACTAGATTATTGACTCGAGTGCAAGTGGGAGACTGTTGGAAATATGCCCTAGAGGCAATAATAAATTAGTTATTATCATATTTCCTTGTTCATGATAATCGTTTATTATCCATGCTATAATTGTATTGATCGGAGACTTAAATGCATGTGTGGATACATAGACAAAACCATGTCCCTAGTATGCCTCTAATGGACTAGCTCGTTGATCAAAGGATGGTTAAGGTTTCCTAGCCATGGACATGAGATGTCATTTGATAACGGGATCACATCATTAGGAGAATGATGTGGTGGACAAGACCCAAACTACAAAAATAGCATATGATCGTGTCAGTTTATTGCTACTGTTTTCTGCGTGTCAAGTATATGTTCCTATGACCATGAGATCATGCAACTCACGGATATCGGAGGAGTGCCTTGTGTGTATCAAACGTCGCAACGTAACCGGGTGACTATAAAGGTGCTCTACAGGTATCCCCGATGGTGTCTGTTGAGTTGGTATGGATCGAGACTGGGATTTGTTACTCCGTGTGACGGAGAGGTATCTCAGGGCCCACTCGGTAATACAACATCACAATGAGCCTTGCAAGCAATGTGACTAATTGTTAGTTGCGGGATCTTGTATTACGGAACGAGTAAAGAGACTTGCCAGTAACGAGGTTGAACTAGGTATGGAGATACCGACGATCGAATCTCGGGCAAGTAGCATACCGAAGAACAAAGGGAACATCATACGGGATTAACTGAATCCTTGACATAGAGGTTCGACTGATAAAGATCTTCGTAGAATATGTAGGAACCAATGTGGACGTCCAGGTCCCTCCATTGGTTATTGACCATAGAGGTGTCTCAGTCATGTCTACATAGTTCTCGAACCCGTAGGGTCTGCACACTTAAGGTTCGGTGACGTTTCGGTAGTGTAGAGTTATGTATGGTGGTGACCGAAGTTTGCTCGGAGTCCCGGATGAGATCCCGGATGTCACGAGGAGCTCCGGAATGGTCCGGAGGTAAAGATTCATATATAGGAAGTCCCAGTTTGGTTTCCGGAAAAGTTTCGGGCTCATCGGTAGTGTACCGGGAGTGCCGGTAGTGTACCGGGAGTGCCGGTAGTGTACCGGGGGACCTCCGGGAGGGGTATTTCGACCCCAAGAGGTCCATGGGAGGTGGGATAATAATAACCATCCCTTAGTGGGCTGGGAAAACAGCCACAAAGGCCCATGGCGCAGGAGAGAAAGGCCTCTTGGGGTCGAAATACCCCTCCCGAAGGTCCCCCGGTACACTACCGGCACTCCCGGTACACTACCGCTACTCCCGGTACACTACCGATGAGCCCGAAACTTTTCTGGCGACCAAACTGGGACTTCCTATATATGAATCTTTACCTCCGGACCATTCTAGAGCTCCTCGTGACATCCGGGATCTCATCCGGGACTCCGAACAACCTTCGGTCACCACCATACACAACTCTACACTACCGAAACGTCACCAAACCTTAAGTGTGCAGACCCTACGGGTTCGAAAACTATGTAGACATGACCGAGACACCTCTACGGTCAATAACCAATGGCGGGACCTGGACGTCCACATTGGTTCCTACATATTCTATGAAGATGTTTATCGGTCGAACCTCTATGTCAAGGATTCAGTCAATCCCGTATAACGTTCCCTTTGTTCTTCGGTATGTTACTTGCCCGAGATTCGATCGTCGGTATCTCCATACCTAGTTCAACCTTGTTACTGGCAAGTCTCTTTACTCGTTCCATAATACAAGATCCCGTGACTAACACTTAGCCACATTGCTTGCAAGACTTGTTGTGATGTTGTATTACCGAGTGGGCCCTGAGATACCTCTCCGTCACACGGAGTAACAAATCCCAGTCTCGATCCATGCCAACTCAACAGACACCATCGGAGATACCTATAGAGCACCTTTATAGTCACCCAGTTACGTTGCGACGTTTGATACACACAAGGAACTCCTCCGATATCCGTGAGTTGCATGATCTCATGGTCATAGGAACATATACTTGACATGCATAAAACAGTAGCAATAAACTGACATGATCATATGCTATGTTTTTAGTTTGGGTCTTATCCATCACATCATTCTCCTAATGATGTGATCCCATTATCAAATGACATCTCATGTACATGGCTAGGAAACCTTAACCATCCGTTGATCAACGAGCTAGTCCATTAGAGGCATACTAGGGACATGGTTTTGTCTATGTATCCACAGATGCATTTAAGTCTCCGATCAATACAATTATAGCATGGATAATAAACGATTATCATGAAAAAGGAAATATGATAATAACTAATTTATTATTGCCTCTAGGGCATATTTCCAACAGTCTCTCACTTGCACTAGAGTCAACAATCTAGTTCACATCACCATGTGATTCGCATTGTTATGAATCTAACACCCAATGAGTTCTGGGGCTCGATCATGCTTTGCATGTGAGAGAGGTCTTATAGTCAACGGGTCTGCGATATTCAGATCTGTGTGTACTTTGCAAATCTCTATGTCAAACCGTAAACACTGCTACCACACTCCACTTGGTACTATTTCCAAATGGCTGCTCCACTATACGTATCCAGATTGCTACTACTAGTCATCCGGATAGGTGTTAAAGCTTGCATCGACGTAACTCTTTACGACGAACTCTTTATCACCTCCATAATCAAGAAACATTTCCTTAGTCCTCTGGTTACTAAGGATAATTCACATACGTGAGCCAAAAGACGCAAACAGCCCCGACCAAGGTAAGGCTGCAGCCGTGGAGTACCGTGCGTGAGGCCGCAAAGTGATGTGGCTTGTTATAGTATGGAATCATATGACTTAGGATCAGGGTCCCGACAGCGTTGGTATCAGAGCCTGACTGACTGTAGGACTACCAACCCAAACCGGTCGAAGTTGAGTCTAGAAACACTATAGATAAGTAGGGGAATTGATTGTGGAAGGGAACGTGAGGCTCTTTTACTCCTCTTCCCAAGTTATTCTATGCTGGGTCATTCTCATCTCTTCTACGGGGATAGGAACTAGGATTCTCATCTATTGCTTAGGATGACGAGTTACTAGCCATGGACCAATAGCTAGCTTGTTTGTAAGTGAGTGCAGTTATTCAAGTATTGTTGGTGTGACAAACAGATGGAGAAGAGATTTGAGTCTAGATAGTCGAGTGGTTATGCCTTTCCAATCTTTTCCAATTGTCTCAAAAAATTTCTTGAGCAATTACAGCCGTTATGCTGTCCAATTTCTGCTAGGATCTCTAATGTCTTTGCATCATTCTCTGTTTCAGATGCCCTCTCGTCCTTTCCGTTAGGTGGTCCGTCTGACCAGGTGCATCGATGTGTCGGGTCACACGGCCATGTTGGTTAGAGTTATGATGGAGGCTGGATACCGCTGGTACCCAGAGTACACAGTGGAGGAGCAGTATCGAGATTTCAACCAGAGTCAGTATATGTGTGCTGTTAGGATATATCCTTCATATCCTGGAGCTGCAGAGCCGCTTCACTGGACTCATGGATTGGGAGTTACCATAGATATGGCAGTTCAGGAAGCCGCCTACACTATGCTGACTATTATGAGGTTTCACCATGGTCTGCTACAGAACACGGAGTTCTGCTATGTTCCTGCTTCCATGGGAGGAGAGGATGGATATCTTAGTGCAGCCTACTTTGATCATTCTCATGAGGACCCTAGGCTGCAGGTGACCGCTCAGATGTTGGAGAACAGGGATCGTGATGCTCATGCCCTTCGCATGGAGCTTTATGCTACCCATGCCCGCCTTTGGACAGCCTTGACGCAGTTGGCACCTGTTGTACAGACAGGCTATGGAGATTTGGAGATGCTGACCCCATCGCGGATTCATTTGCCAGCACACATAGACTGGCCTGATGTTGGAGGCATCACCCCTCTTCGAGGACCGCTGTTGCCGCTGACAAGGGGACCAAGGCCACACCCGTGTCCTTATGGTTTCCAGGGATCCCAGGCTAGAGTGTTTCCAGATCCTCGGGTTCAGCTCCCAGGTCACAGGGGTAACCTGTACGAGGCATTCTACGGTGATGTTTGAGTGCGTGGATGTTAGTCCCAGTATGGTAGTAGTCGTATCGCCACAGTCCTGTGTGTCTTGTGGGATATGACTAAGGTCGAGAGTTGAGTTCCGGAGGTGTAGATAGATAATGTATAGGAAGCTTGTAATGCCTCCGATGAGTTGTGTCATCTCTCCGTAGTTGTTTTCAGCTTGGGCTTGTACTGAACTAAGTCATGGTGTGTATGAAACCTAATGTTCATATGGTAGTTTCTTTACCATGTTGACTGGTGTTTATCCTACATGCCATGTTGACAGTACATTCTTTAAATCATGTCTTAGAGTTGATGTTCTCTATGTCTAAGATGTGGATTGTTTTCCCCAGGATGGTGGCAACTAGGAACAATCCCGTGCCTGCTCCTGAGAAGGGCGAGAGTAGCCAGCCAAGGCAATAAGAGCTGCCACATGCACCATCTCTAGCGGAGGTGATGCTAGAAGCTGAACGGAATAAGAGGGAGACCAACAGGCTGTTAGAGAGAATTGAACAGAACACAGCTCATGCTCCCCGCAATGATCATCATGATGGAGTATCACTTGGTGACTTTATCAAGATGTGTCCGCCCACATACCATCATTCGATCGACCCCCTCGATGCGGATGATTTGTTGACTAGTATGTCACGCAAGATCCGAGATGCAAATGTTTCACATGCCAACAAGGTGACCTTTGCGACATACTTTCTGGAGGGACCTGCCAACCTGTGGTGGGAAAGCTATGAGGCTATGCGTCCCCAGGGAACTACACCAACCTGGGCAGAGTTCAGTGCCGCATTCCGTCTCCATCACATCCCGGAAGGGCTGATGGATCGCAAAAGAGAGGAATTCTATGCCTTCACCCAGGGCAGATTGTCAGTGGATGCATACAGTCGCGAGTTTGGTAATCTTTCTCGCTATGCTCCAGAAGAAGTCTCAAATGATGCTAAGAAGCAGGCTAGGTTCCGCAAGGGACTTAATGCTGAACTTCGCCGAGATCTTCGCTTGCACGAGTGCACGACCTTCCAGGCTCTCGTCAATAAGGCCATCAATGCTGAGTCCGGACAAACTGACTACGAGGCTAAAAACCCAACTCGATGAAGCTTTGAAGAAAGGTTTCATTCGTCCTAGTTCTTCTCCTTGGGCTTGCCCCGTCCTCTTCGTTAAGAAGAAGGATGGATCGGATCGGATGGTTGTGGATTACCGACCAGTGAATTTGGTCACTATCAAGAACAAGTATCCGCTCCCCAGGATCAACGATTTGTATGATCAACTCGTTGGATCCTCCGTCTTTTCCAAAATGGATTTGAGGTTGGGATACCATCAAATTAGAATTAGAAATGGGGACATTCCAAAAACGGCTTTTGTCACTCGTTAATGGCCAATATGAGTACACCATCATGTCCTTCGGTTTAACCAATGCTCCAGCCACCTTCTCTCGTCTGATGAATTCGATCTTCATGGAGTATTTGGATAAATTCGTCGTGGTTT